>CM033358.1:6317516-7767681 GCA_019395295.1 Osmanthus fragrans
TTATTTTCCATAAAGTAAAAACTCAGAACATTCGAATCCTTCCACGACATAAAAATAAAAAGATAGATATATTTCCCAATTATCAAATGAAATGCAAGGAGAAATTTTTTTGTTATTCCTCTGAAATTTTATGACTAAAATACACGAGACAAAGTTGGAAGGAAATTCTTATCACCATCTAGACTGATTACACAGTCTCGAAACTCGAAGCCGACAAATCTTAGTGGTAATGACACCATTTTATCCCTGTAATAATCAGCTTCCTTCATCCCAATGGACAAACAAGGGAGAGAGGGAAGAGGATTATGAATCACTAACTTTTTCCAGTTTTGGCATTGAAGTTCCTGATAAGAAAGACTTGATAAGTGTCAAGGCTTGCTTGGGTTTATGCAGGGGAACTTCATGGCCTGCCCCTCTCACTACAACAAAACTCAGTCCTTGGTACTCTTGTGCCCATCCTCCTACCTGTTACATACCATTACAATGAGAAAATTCAATAATTTGGTGGCCAATGATTTTCTAGTTTGCATGGTATTATGAACACATGCTCCTCAGTAGATAAAGCAATCAAGTTCGATTCATATTATTTCTTCAAAAACAGATGAATGTGCAAAATCAGATAGACGGAAGGGAGCAGAAAAACCTGGTCATTGTCGTACCAAGCACGCCAAGGACTAATTGTTGGAAGTTCTAGAGCATCTATACTGTAACGTGTGGATGTAACTGGAACTACAGCATCAGCATCCCCACTGTAAAAAAGGTTTTAAAAAAAAAATTACAGAGATTGTAATGTAATACTTTTTATCTACATTACTTAGAACAGAACGAAAATGATCCGTTGATTTATTTAAACACAAACATAAATCACAAAATATTAGTACAATGTAGGACAATAAACGAAATAAATGAGTAACATGCCTCTAGACAATCCTACTGTTCCGTATCCTTCAAATAATCATGAACCGCCTCATCTAAAAGCTTAAACTGTTTCAGAGGCCACGTTTATTTGTATAAATTTAATCTTGAACAAGCCTCCTCATGTGCAGGATTTTTGGCAGTGTGACCTAAACAATGCACTTTTCTTGGCTATGTTACCATGTTTAATCCATCTCGTCTAAAAGCTTTAGCTATTCGGAAGGGGGATACAATTAATTATTTAAATTTAACCTTAAACAGCATTGTGATGTTTAGGTTCTTTTGTATGCTAAGAGAGGCTAAGATGAATGCCCCCCCCCCCCCCCCCCCCCCCCCTTCCATAATGTATACTGAAGTCAGAAAATTTTGTTAACGAATTATTCAGAAGAAAACCATAAAAATGGGAACAGGTGGAAACCTGAAGATCCAAATACGAAGTCCCAAAGGTATAAGCTCGCGGTAGATGTTCAATACTGAAGTAGCAGAATCCTTCCAATTTTTATTCACCACATCACTGCAAAGATGTGATTATGTGAATATTGATCTGTCTATAACATTTATCAATCAAGAAAATGCATAATTAACATCAAGTTGTAAATATCAATTACGTTGTAAATAGCGAAAAGCGACATATAATGAACTACTATAGTTAGAGAATATTATTGACTCGGGATGATAAAAGCATATCGAAACTCTTGAGACCTCACTCTTACTGAATCACCATACTATATCCCATTGAGTTCAAGATTCTTCCATCCCTAAAATGTACAGGAGAGTGGTTAAAGACATCTAGTTTGTTTCTATGGACATTCAGAATTTTTTGTGCTTCCTTATTTGTTCTGAGGTTCAAAGCTAAAACAACTGTTTCTGAACTTTCTGTATAACTAAAGCCTAAATTTCACCCTCGAGGTACTTCAAAATTTTGTTAGGTAGTTGAAAAGTAATCTAAACAACGTAAAACGTCAAGAAAAAAAGGAAAATTAAAAGGGCGAAACAATATTTTTTAATTATATTTCTAGCAGTGTTCTAAAAAGCGCGCCTAAACACCGCCTAGGCGCTAAAAGTGTGTAAAACGCCTCGACTTGTGCTTTTTCGCTCTTTTTATTTTTATTTTTTTCCTGCCTAGGCATCCTTTTTTTAATTCTTTTTTCTTTGATTATTAAATAAATTTTAAATTGATTTAATTTTTTTAAATAATATTAAAATAAAAAAATGAATTTCTACGCTATTTTGAAGTATTAAATAATTTTTAGATTGATTTAAAAAAATTAAATAATATTAAAAAAAATTTAAAAAAACACTTTTTTACGCTCCATGCTTCACGCTTTTTAAAACTCTGATTTCTAGGTCAGTTGATACACATCGCAACGCCTATTTTCCTGCACTATTAATTTTTGTAGAACAGCGCAATTAAAGTTAATGACTTTAATTTGGTTGATTTAATTCTCATTAGAATACACAATGCCACCAGCAAATGAGGCCATAAGAATTGTCATCACTCAGAAAGAAAGGGAATGTATGATTCAATTATCATTTCAAAAAATTACGAGGAATGAAAGGAAATGAGAATAAGACTTCCTCCCATCCAAAACTAGAATTTACCTGCAGGTATCCCATTTGGATGAGGAATTTTTGCTATGAACATGGAGAGAATTTTGAACCTCAGGAAGATTGAAGTAAACAACTGAGTGCTGCAAAGTGCAAGGATCATATGATCTTTTGGTATGACCAACCTTCTATCACGGGAAATTTGATTCCGTTAGTCATCCAAAGATAATATACAAGGAACATTACTGCCAAGCCTATAAAAAATATTTTGCGAATTTAAATTCAATCAACAGACAAAATCTCAGAGACATTAAAAAGAGATTATTAAAGATTTAAATACTTACTTTCTTTCTTTTCAAAAGCTGATTAAATCTATTAAATTTGGCTGTGCATGGAGGAGTGAAAATGCTATAAATATCAATGTCTCCCATTTCTTCAAGAGATATATCGAGAACTTCATCGCACTGCTCTGATGTGTGTAAAAACGATCCAGAGTCGCATAAAATGTTCAACTGCTTGAAGGTCTGATCAGATATCATACCAACTGACCACAAATACTGGAAGCGCCCCAATTGGTCATAAAAATCATCGATTAGAGCATTTCCAACCTGCATTAAAAGGGTATGTTACCTGTTTAATTTTGTCAATTGAGCAATGTGATCTTCTTATCTCAAATATTAAGGGGAGAAACCCAATACCATGAAACCCTTCAGATTGATAACTTCTTCTTCCTTTTTAAGGTTGTGCCTTACAATTGCTTGGCTTAGTTGTGGTATATAGTGTCCTGTACATTGATTGGACTGCAATTTATTTCATAACAGCACAAGGAAGCCATAAGCCAGGAATTAATGTTGGCTTATAGGACGTCTAATGGCGTTCATCCTCTTTACATTACTTAAATCTTTTCCCAAAACTAGCTTCAATAAGTAAACCAGGGCGGATGAAAACTACATGAGTGTAACGACCCAGGCGTCGACGCCTCGTGCCCAAGCTCTCTTAAGAGGAGGTCATATCTTCGAATCCTAGAGATGCGATAGAAATTCATGAGGGATAAGATGGGCTCAAGCTTTCATAGCGGATAGTACTTAAGTTAACGGCTTGGACACTAGGCCCGGGTCGTTACAATAAATGTAGTCATTCTATAGCTATTCAAAGTTTATAGAAAATTCACAATAACCCACCTCCATAACTTTCTCCCGTTATATAAAAGTCCCTCTCTTTATATCGTGGAAAACGCTTAAACCACTGCACAAAAAATTCTAGGTTGTCGGCAGCTGCATTGCATGAGATTGAAATCAAGCTTCTATACATTACCGAAATAACATTAAAAATGAAAAATCGAGAAGGGCCTAAAGAAAGAAACTAATACCAGTGCTTTTATCACCATTGTTCAGTAGATCATTGGTAGTGTTAGAATATGAAAAACCAACTCCAACTGGAGTGTCAACAAACAATATATTTGCAACTGCAAAATGGGAAAATAATTAGGCAATTCCCATATCAAATTTGAGTTTAAAAACTGACAAATAAAATCTCAATAAAATTAGAATTAATAAGTTAAATGCAAATCAATCATTTGATTGCACATAGCAGATAGCTAATACCTTTATTCCAAGAGTAAGGGTTCAAATAAAGTTTCTTCCCATCTTTCTGGACATGGAAAGGTCCAATTTCCTCTGCTAGTCCATATCCAATAGCTGAACATCCAGGCCCTGATCATAGTTTGGTGAGAATTAAAATCAGATTTTTAGTAAATTGTGATAGAAGTTTTTAAAATGTGTGGTTAAAAAGTTGGGGGACCCAAAAAAGATGTGGTTGATATTGATTGTTTGATTTTGACTTAGATTAAAATCAGATTAAAATCTAGAACAAACAGGCTAAACTTCAAATTTGAAAAGAAAAGAAAATCCGACTCAAATTTCCCCAGTTTGGCCCCATTAAATTAAATTTTATTTTTCTCTCTCCTATTTTCAAGTACACAATCTTCCATAAAATAATATTACACATAAATCAAAAAAATTTCCTTTTTTTTCAACCACACATTTTTCATAAAAATAATATTCCACCCATTAAAATTTAAAATAATGGAGGCCAAACGATGAAAATTCTGATATCAAGGTGAAGAGGTCAATCTGTCAGTTTCATTGCTCGGCTTCTTTCCTTTTCTTCTTCCTCCTGTGCTCTTTACGTCAATGTGCTTGATTTTCAAATGCATATTTCAACACTATAAATAAAAATGCGTCAATAAAAGGACTTGAGTTAATTTTTATTTCAATTGTTGAAGACAATACGATGAGGCAGGTGTAAAAATCTAATTAAACTTTTAAGAAAAAAAATGTTAGCTTACAAATGTCAAACTAAAAAAAAAATGCGAATTATATGAAATCATTTTTCTTAAAATAAAATTCAGTGACTCAAGAGAAATCCAGCTTAAATTTCAGCGACCACAAGGGGAAAATAAAACTAACTTTCGTAAAATGCAAATATAACTTTCTTAAAAATAGGCTCGTATAGAATGGCTAATAACTTCAAACACTACGAAATTTGACCATCCAAAGTCTCCACCCTAATCCACTCAAATTCGTCACTAATTTTAGGGGTCTTATACCAACTTCAAATATATACACACCTGCATTCAATCTATTTTGGAACTTCGTTTTCAGTAGACATCATGACCAATCTATTCAACCTTTCTTATAACATTGTTAACCAAATGTAGAATTTTATCAACTTCACTTTGAGAAGCTATTCTCAACAGATGTAATTCACACATTTGAAAAATAATAGTCCATCATTTTAATATAGTCTAGCACTTCAATCGTCTTTTTTTTGTATCTTTTGACAAACAATTTCTCGAATTTGCAGCTAAAAAATAACTTTTGCCTATAAGATCAAAATTTTTGCTGTGCTTCAAAAAATTTCCAACTTATCACAACAACACTTCAAAGAATTATTATTTGCACTCTTCAAATTTTTTTTGTAATCAAACAAAAATCCAAAAAAAAAAAAAAATTATATATTTTTTAAATTGATCAAACATGAACATAAGTGAATAAAGGTCTAATAAACATATATTAAATAACCAACTCCAAAAGATTTTTCAGTTGAATGTACCATCCCATCATTGAAATTTTGATCAAAGTGCTTTTTCTAGAAATAATACGTTTTTAATGAAATGTATGTTCAACTTCCATTTTAACAGTAATTTCTTTAGCAGTAATCTTGTCGATTCAAATCATGTTTCTCGATATATTTCAAAAAAAAATAAAAAAAAATAAGTGATTTCAAGTGATTACTAATAACATCAATAGATGTGTCATTACGTTAAAATATTTTACTTACTCTACTAATAATTAACACATATTGTAACAATAACCATGTCTAACAAGAACTCAAAATTAATATTGTCAAGAGATAAACTTAGATATCTCTAAATGCATTAAGGTAATCACATACCAAGTGTTCTAAATCAACTTTGATTTGTAGTGCTTGAAATCTTATCATTTTAAGACTTACAACTTGACTTGTCTAACCACTAACGTGTTTGTTGAAGTGGCATAAGTGTCAAACATTTCACATTATCCTAAATAAAATTGCATCGCTTTATGCTAAGCATCGTGACATGTTATATTAATTATCTGGTGAATAAAGATTTGATAAATTTCAACATTTGAATTAAATCTAGTTTTCACCAATGAATTAATATGACATGTCATCGGTGATTAGTATAAGATGAGCACCGATACTCATTATATTATTCCCATATATATAAACACATTAAGGATTAGTATCTTTGCTAATTGGACAGCTGGATTGGCTTGATTGATTGCATTTAAACTTTAATTTGTTTGTAACTGTTTATGAACTATATGTAATAATTTTTTTGAGGTGCCCTCATGAAAGGGAGGCCTTAATCAATCATCTACCCCACCTATAGTCAGGGCAGCCACTACCAAAACAACAACTAACCTCCGTTGAGCCAAAGAACAAGAGGCTTAGAAGAAGGGTCATCATCCGCCTCAAGTAACCAATAAAACAGTGCTCGCCCAGATTCCTCGTTGACAGTAACGTAGCCAGCATAATGTTCAAAGCTCACGTTAAAATTCTGCCCCGGCAACTTTGAAACTCTATCAAGCTGTTGCTGGTCATATGTGTCAAAAAAAAAACTCGCGCGGCAGCCAAATAAATTGATCTTGACAATGAAAATGAAGAGGAAAGTATTGATCAAAACCTGATTCAAAGTTGACATATTTGGAGAACTATAGTTGTAATGGCCGTCCAAAGAGTGGAGGAAAATGATATATAATCATATTATGTAATTTAATCATTTTCTAGAAGGTATCTGTATGTAATGATACTGTTGGAATCAAACAGAATTTTTGTTTGTTTAAGAATATTCTTGTCGGATTTGTTGTCAAACAACCTTTAACTGAGCATTGATGTGACTTAATTAGTAGGCTTCAAGGGTTTTGGCCCATAATTGAAGAACAGTTTTTTTCGTTTGTACAGAAATGGTTTCATAGAAACAATACAGAACACTCACATGGGGTGGGTCCCGTGAATAAAATAGTGTGCCAAAAAAAAAAAACCACCCCCACCTGCTCTATGTATCTTGGAGGGGTTCTATACACACAGCAGGGTTGATTGAAGAATTACTTTAATAGGCCCTAATGATTCCACACTGTTTTGATTCATTGACAGTAGAGACGTAATTTTCATAATTTTGAATCACATATGGCATCAATTTTTTTTATTAAAATTTACTGAAAATGTAATGTTCAGTTAAACCAAACAAGGGCTAAATCTCACAACTACCTAAGCCACGTTTCCTTAAAAATAAAGTCTCAATGTCTCGTCGCAGCAAATTCTTGTCTTTGTTTGAAGAGGATTCCATAGCACTTGTCATCTTCAAACATTACATGTTTAAAGGGTACTAGTTGAATAGTTGAATACTAACACCAAATGCATAGCTTCAGAACTTAAAACAATACTGTAGAAAATGAGTCGTCTATTACTTTGTTCCGATTTGATTAATCGACTGATATCACATAGGCTATTTAATTTTCCAACTTTTTCGATGCCTCAACTTCTTCTATTGGTATATTTATACGACGTGTCAATGAGAGGCGCTGCTGAAGATGTGAGAATCTATGCAAAGTCTCTGTGGGTAACATCCTTAATCCACCGCAATTCAAATATAGGAATTTGAGGAAACATAAGGAATCTGTGAGGTCCAAATGTCTCAATTCCTTGAGTTTTTCCAGTGATGGCACTGATTCGAGTTCTTTACAGTATTTGGGCAGTAATGTTCTAAGATTCTCCAAGTCCGGTATGGAATTTGGCAAGTTCTGAATTTTAGAGACTTAAATCGGGGCGTGTAGACCACACATGTGCATATAGAAACAATCTGGAATCGACTTCAAAGAATTACATCTCAAAATTAATGTTAAAAGTCCATGACACTTGGACGACGTGCCATGTGATTTATCCTATATAGAACTAATCATCAAGGAAATTTTTATTTTAAATCTTCTGACCATTTTTGTCCATTTTTGCACCTCTGGTATTTCCCCTCAAGTGAAGTCCAGCTTTTACCATGTATCTAAGATTTGGGATCCATGTTACCGTGTCTCTGATCTAATCATGCATCTTTACATCTGTATTTTTTGAATAATAAAGCTGATTTGATCGAAAATGCCTAACAGAAGGCTTGACATCCTCTCACATGCATGTGGGACCCACGTGAATAAAAAATTCTCAAAAAAGGGGGGCCCACCCCCTATTGTGAGTCTTCAGACAGGGCTTCTATCATGCATTTTCAGTCAGTGTAGCATCATTGGTATTTTTTGAAGCCCTTTCATTAAGCAGGCTCTCTCCAAATGATTTATTATTGCATGACATTGGCCGATCTCAGCTCTGAAGATAAATCTTATCTCCATCAACTCTTCTGAAATGCAATTTTCGATCAATTCTCTTGGAATATGATAGTCCTCATGATACAAGGAGCAATACAAGAAACAACTTTTAACTTTGTACCCATCAGTCAATGATAACTCTGAAGTTCTGCAGAAATGCTTGGACAATAGAGGGCCACTACTCTCATCGACCTCAAGACAATGCCCTTTAGAAAAATCAATTTGCCTAAGAAGCTCCATGACTTAGACAATATTTCAACCAGTTCTGTTCAGCCAACTTTTGTGGTGTATAAAACTTTTGCATTGTACTTCTTGTTTTAAGGCTTCAAATTCTGCAACTTTGTTTTCAACATTAGTAACACAATCTTCAACCTCTCTCTTACATTTTCTTTTCCAGGAAGATATGTTGCATCATGTAATTCTGCGAGCACAATTCCTCGACTTTCCAGCAATTCGGTTTTTCCGAGTTCGTGCATTTCCCTCGAAGTATCTAATAGTTCTTAGCTATTGATCGACATAAATTCCTACAAATACCATGCAGAGGCGGCTCAAAAAATTCTGGTGCATTTTTCACGAGGCCTTTAAAAAATTATGATAAAACTTAAAATAGAACTCTCACTATAAATTCGATTTGTGATCGTCAATGATGTTATTGTTATTATTATTATTATTATTATTATTATTATATGGATCAAATAGTCGACAAAAAATTCTCATCTATGATCATCGATGGTATAATTAGCTACTATCATTACATTCTATCAACGATTACCAATGGCAATGTCGTCTTCAGTAGAAAAGTAGTTGGTGTCATCAAAAAAAGTTGAAACATATTATGGGTACATAAAATAATTACAGAATTGGTACAAAAATTAAAATTTAATGGACAAAATCTAAAACACAGATGACCTACATAAATAACAAATGGACAGTATGCTACATTTTCAAAATTCTGTATCAAATTTGTGAATTTTCCCTATAATTGGGGAATATTCCAAAAAGGTCTAACATTTGTATTATCAACATCACTGACACACTACTGTCAATGGTTGTCATCAATGATGCTGTCGATAGTCATCGACGATACTATGATCGCTTGCAGTCAATACAGAAGTCTAACACTTCTCTGAACAGTAAGTTTCTACTTGGACCAATGGACATGCTTCTATAAAATTTTGAAAAAATGAATTAAAATAAAAATTAGTTGTTGGGTAACAAACTTTTCAATCCATTCTACAACTTTAATCAGCCTTGTCATTTAGAAGATTTTGCTTTCCTTCTTAATTTTAGAAGTTAAATACCCAGTCACAAGATAAGTCAAAGTGAGAACCAAACTCTGTTCACAGCAAATTCCAAAGTACAAATGCCAGGCTCGTCGTGCAGTTACTTTGTTTCCCAGAATTAAGGTTACATCACCACGAGGCAATAACATCATTTAATTCTTATAATTGTCAGCTCGGTGGATAAATTACAAATCACTGATTTGTTTCAGTTTTGGCATAGAGTTTCCTGATAAGTAAGACTTGATAAGTGTCAAGGCTTGCTTTGGTTTATGCAGGGCAACTTCATGGCCTGCCCCTCTCACTGTCACAAAAGTTAGCCCATTGTACTCCTGTGTCCATCCCCCTACCTGTTCCACGCGTTACAATTTCTATCATATTTGATAAAGCAATGACGTTCAATAATAGAATAAGATTGATGAAGGGAGCAGAAAAATAACCTGGCCATCGTCATACCAAGCACACCAAGGACTAGTTGTTGGAAGATTCAAAGCATCTATACTATATCGAGTGGATGTAACTGGAATTACAGCATCAGTATCCCCACTGTCAAAAATTGCCACAAACACGGTTAACTTTTCTATGTTCTATTAAACATAAATGGAGTGATTTGTTGACAAATTTGATCATAACTTTTTAATCGTAAGGTATTGATACATGGTTTGAAGATAAACACTAGCAAGAAGTGAATTAGAAAGAGGGACTCGTGTAAGAACCTCTAGGCATGAGAGAAAAAAAAAAAAAAAAAAAAAAAAAAAAGCAGAAATTCTCTTAACATGTAAGCATATACTTTAGTACCTTTAGTACAGACTAATAAACAAAGAAAATGTTGAGATGGGGAACGGATGGAAACCTGAAAATCCAAATGCGAAGTCCCAAGGGTATAAGCTCACGGTAGATGTCCAGCACTGATACAGGAGCGTCCTTCCAATTGTCATTCACCTCGTCACTGCAAACATGTGACTATGAATATTGATCTCTCTATAAAATATATCAATCAAGAAAATGCAATAACCATGTACTTCACATGCCTAGAAAATCGCCGAAGGTTATATAAAGAACACTTATAATTTTCTCTGTGCAACTATTCCAACTGAATCAAAAATACTATATGTTCACATTGACTTCTAGGTTATGTTCAAGAAGTACAGAACAATGGCCAAAGATATCTAGTTTGTGTCTTTATTTTTCAAAAGTTATAATGCTTGCTTATTAATTAGAAGGTTAAAAGCCAAAATTACTGATACCGTATAGCATGTTTAACCTCCGAATTACATCAATAGTTTGTAATGCAGTTAAAATGTAATCTCAACAATATAAAACATTAAAAAAGAAAAAAGGAATAAAGAAAATCAAAAGGACAAGTCAGAATTTCAGTTGATAATCCTTGCAAGCTGTTAAGCGTGCAGACTAGCAGACTACAGTATCTTCAGCATTTATATAGGACGAGAGATTGAAGTAACACTATCATTAGCATCTTTCCATGTATTTGAGTGGCAAGATATCTCAATAATGAGTTTGTCTAATCATGATTGAAAACGGACAAAATTTACAGCATTAAAATATTCTGGAGCTGAGAATCTTGCCTCAGAAATAATACTGGTCCAATTTAAATGCATTCTTATTAACAAATGTTAAAGTACTTGCTCATGTCAACATACAGCATATTTTTCCCTCAAATATTTATCATCCAAAAAGCTTATTTATTAGACATCATCCAGTATATTGAAAGTTAAGAATGTGTTAAGGAAATAAACTTGCAGTAGAGTTGTCACTGGCACTGGCACTGGTAACCAGCATTTTTATAATGAATAAGTTTAATTTTGTTTATATTTAAGATCTCATTCAAATTAGTAACTTTGCAAGCAAAAATGAGATCATAAAATAAAACAACTATAATTGTAGGATGATCACTCAATCCAAACATAAATATCATACCTGCAGGTTTCCCATTTGGACGGGGAATTTTTGCTATGAACATGAAGAACATTTTGAACCTCGGGAAGATTGAAGTAGACAGTTGAGTGCTGCTCTGTGCAAGGATCGTATGCTCTTCTGATAAGACCAACCTTCTATTACAGGAAATTTCATACCATTAATTATCCATCGAGAATATGTAAGAAAGATTACTGCAAAAGCCTACTCCAAATGAAGATCCCTACACTGTCCTGAGTTTTAATTCTCACTTCGTTACCCAATCTAATGGTGTGGTAGAAACATTTACGGTCAAAAGTTATAAAATTGAAGCACTTGTAGAAAAATAATAAACTTCCCACGTTGCAGGAAAATCCTCTTAACCTTGATTAAAATAGGGCACAAACAATCAAAGACGTAGAAGCAGGGTTTATTACATACCTGTTTTACCCACTGACAAATATAGTGACTTACTAACACTCCTTTTTCACGTATAAATTTGAAGAACTTAAATTTGGTCAACAGTACAGGCATTAAAGGAGATTGTAAAAAATTTAAATACTTACTTTTTTCTTTTTTAATAGGCGACTAAATCTATTAAAATTGGCTGTGCATGGGGGAGTGAAGATACTATACATATCAATGTCTCCAATTTCTTCATCAGCAATATCAAGAACTTTATCGCACTGCCCTGAGGCATGTATAAACGACTGGTAGTCACAGAAAACATTCAACTGCTTGAAGGTCTCGTCAGAAATCATTCCAACTGACCACATAAATTGGAAGAGTCCCAAGTGATCATGAAAAATCATCAGTTTAACGCATTTCCAACCTACATTACAAGTTTAAGCTACCTATTTAATTTTGTCCAAATAAGCATATGATCTCCTGATCTAAAATATCAAGCAAAGAAAGCCCATACCATAAAACCCTTCAGATTGATGATGACTTCTCCATTTTTATGGTTGTGCCTCACAATGGCTTGGCTTAATTGTGGTACGTAGTGGCCTATAGATTGCGTATACAACAATTTAAAACAGACATATGGTAACAAGACCACCAAAGTTAAGTGATAGTTTCAGTTTTTAATTTTTGTCCCTTCTCAGCAACTAGTTACAATAAGTAACCCCAGCAGTCATAAATTGCAAAAAGGTAGTTCCTTCTTGGTTATTCAAGAATTAAGAAAGTTCACCATCACCCACCTGCATAACTTTCTCCTGTGACGTAGAAGTCCCTCCCTTTATACTGTGGAAAACGTTTAAACCACTCCAATAAAAATTCTAGATTGTCGGCAGCTGCATTCCAAGAGATCGAAATCAAGCTTCTGTACATACCAAGACAAAATAAAAAAATAAAAGAAAAATCAAGAAGGGCTATAGAAAAGACACCAGTACCCGTCCTTTTATCACCATTGTTCAGTTGATCATTGGTGACGTTTGAATATGAAAAACCAACTCCAACTGGAGAGTCAAGAAACAATATATTTGCAGCTGCAATATGAGAAAAGAATTAGGCAATTCCTACATTAAATTTTGTAGAAGTACCACTTTAATTTTTAAGTATTTTAGATTGACTTCCAGCAGACTCCTAATAGAAAATTCAAGCAATTACCTAATCCATCATTTCCAGGAGCAGGGGAAGTTATAAAGATCACGGGCAGAGTATTGCTAAAAAGTAAAATGAAAAGAAGAACACTAGAAAACAAGGAGACAAGAATGTAAAAACCAACAAAGTGTTCATATTAAGGGGTAAATGTTGTTTGGAAATATATATTTTTAACTCAAATATTGCTAATTTGAGCTAGTTGAAAATTATGGGCATATGACACTGTAAGATATGTACTAAACAGTCACACAAGAGCTGATTTCTGTGTTTGCAGGTAAACACAACGTTTGATTTGTATAAAAATTTAAAGTAATGGCATTGATAGTTGTAGAATCCACCTAAAGATGCGACAACAGATGATAGCTATACAGCCTATATGTTAACTACTAAAAGGTGTGCTTTCAATAACAAAGGAACCTTTCCATTTTCAAGACAAGAATTGAACTTGATGAACTGGTTTTTTAAACTTTTGTTCTTTTCATTGGATTCAAACTTTTGAATTTCTTTCATAAGGCAAGTTGATACAAATTCAATTCATTTCTTTTCTAAAGGACGGCACACAAAATATACCTTTAGTCCAAGAATAAGGATTCAAATAAAGGGTCTTCCCATCTTCCTCAATATGGAAAGGTCCAATTTCCTCAGCTAATCCATATGCAATAGATGAACATCCAGGTCCTGAACATATAATGGGTCAGAAAAAAGTTTCCACCCTGGCTATAAATTACATCACACCAAGATAAAGTACCAGGTTAAGAACATAAATGAATTGAACTTTACAGCATTAAATTCAATAACTAAAACTAAAGGTGTAAAAGATACAGTAAATCTAAGATATAATTTTTAACAATCACCGTGTTTTCTGTTACTTGATGACATGTTTCGAGGAGAATCAATGACATACAAGTTCAACATAATAAAAAATGTGTATACAACTTTCTGAAGTTTATAATCAAGAAAGGGAAGAATTATCACCATGTGTCTTGAAATAAATTCTTTGCTAATGCTAAAAACTTTTTGGACATCGCAAATAATCTATTGGCCCAGAGGGCACAAAATGATGCTCTTTTAGCTGAGATATATCACAATTTCGTATGCCCAGAATCACGTGGTTCTTTTCACATATCTTCCAGTATCATAAACAAATTCATTCAAATACTCTAAAAGAAATTCAACAAAAGAAACACAAAAAAAGTGAACTTACATTAACAAACTAAACTTCAAAGTTTTTAACAAGATGACACAAAAAAGGGGTTCAGAATAAATTGACCTCCATTGAGCCAAAGAACAATAGGCTTGGAAGATGGGTTCTCATCAGCCTCAAAGAACCAGTAAAATAGTGCTCTCCCAGATTCATTATTGACTGTAACATAGCCAGCATAATGTGCAAAGCTCACGTCGAAATTCTGGCCTGGAAGCTTTGAGATTCTATCCAGCTGCTGCTGGGCATACGGGTCTGAAGAAAAATTGGGCTGCAGCTGATTGAATGGAGCTTGGCGATGAAAACGAAAAGGAAAAGATTCAAAACCCGATTCGAAGTCGGCATCCTTTTGGGGTTCTTTGGATCGGATATTGACGAGGAACCAGAAACCCGTAGTATCCCTCGTGAAACGGGGAAAAGGAATATATTAAATGGAACCCATAGTCACCCCACAATGTGCATTTGAATATAGAATTTTTCTGATTTGTCAAAACTGTAGATGCCCACTCTTTTGTCCGATCTTCACGGACGTGGCCCTGCATGAATTTAAAATTAAAAAAAAAAAAAAAGTGGTACCGATCCTCTCTTGTGAGGGTCGGTCAAAAAAAGGTGACCTGACACAGCAGGAGTATATGATTATAAAGTTGATATCACGTGGTTAAAATTAGTTATTAATTTTTATTTTTATTAACTTTTTGAAGGAAAAAAAATATTACAATACACTAATATATAATATAGCAATAATCAATGACATGTTTAGACCCAACAATTAATAATACAAAATAACAATCAATAAAAAGCAACAACTCATTTATTTATTGTTTCTAAATAATTAAGTTTAATATCAAATTAAACCTTATGTGTCATTTATGCAATATAGATATATATAAATGATAAATAACAACAAATTTGGTAACAAAGAAAAAAAATTATTGAAGAACTTTTCACTGGGATCAAAAACCTTCGAGTAAATCTTGTTAAAAATATCGATTAAAAAAGATAGTTTAGAGTTGGTTTAGACACAACTAAAATTTTAATAAACTCTGATCACTTAACCTATAAATCACCGAAGAATCTCTTCGATTGTGTAACATTTAGAAGTCGTTCTCTTCGCGTTTCAATTTTGAGTTTGAATTCATTTTTGTGTTTTGAATGTCTGTTTTAAAATTCTTGAAAATGCGTTCTTTTTACCATTTTGAAAAACTGTTTCTCAAAATATAAAAGAGAAAAACGCGTTTACTTTAAAATTTTGAGAATATTTTTTTATAATATTTTATTTAAAAAATCTGATTATTCAATTAATTTTAATAGTTTATTGTTAATCAATTGATGAAAAATTAAATAAGTAGCATTGCTAAAATTCTTTCGTCTAATTCAAATGTTTTGTCATAAAAAAATGTATATGTTATTCTCATCACATTTTTCATACAAAGATAACATTTCTATCTCTTCTCCTCCCCCTCTCCCTTAAAAAGTTGTCTATTATCGAGTTAAATGTTATTTGATAACTATAGTATCTGAACCCCAAAAATCAATGCAAACAATAGTCTCTTGAACTATTAATTCACTTTAACTCATAAGAGTTCTTTGTAAATATATCTATGCTAACAAAAACAAAGCTACAACTAAAAATAAATAATAAAATGAAATCCACAATATAAAAATTTCAGTTAAATTTATGACACATTCCAAATTGTTCACAAAATTGAAAACATTTTGTCGATTCTAGAGGCATTAGTCTCCATTAAAGGAACTAAGAAAAATGATATTTATGTTACTACTGGAGAAGTGATTAAAGGTTTAAAACAATCTATCTCTTCTGCCAAGGTTGATCACACTCATATATGGCATAATAGATTTGCACACGTAAGCATTAAAGGACTTAAACTTCTTAATGGAAAATGTGCATTTGGTAACGACTGTGTGTCTGATTTGTCTTTCTGTGATCATTGTGTGCTTGGTAAGTATCATAGAATATCGTTCTCCACAAGTGTTCATAAATCTAAAGGCATGCTTGAATATGTGCATTCAGATCTGTGGGGTCCTGCTAATAATCCCACCTCGGGTGGAAATAGTTATTTCTTGTCTATTATTGATGACTATACAAAAAAGGTATGGGTTTATCTTCTAAAAGATAAATCCAATACTTTCCAAAACTTTAATAACTGGAAAAGACAAGTAGAAAACCAAACTGGCAAAAGGATTAAGTACCTAAGAACAGATAATGACCTAGAATTTTGTAACACTGAATTTGATAATATGTGCAAAGAAAATGAAATAACAAGACATAGGACTGTTCCTTACACTCCCCAGCAAAACGGGGTAGCGGAAAGGATAAATAGAACCATACTTGATAAAATACGTTGTATGATGTTAAGTTCTGGCATCCCAAAGTCATTTTGGGGTGAAACTGTTATGACTGCTTGTTATTTGATTAATTTGACTCCATCTGCTACATTAAATGGTGTTACTCCTCATGAAAAGTAGTCTGGTAAACTAAGTGATTATTCTGCCCTTAGAACTTTTGGTTGTGCTACTTTTTCCCATCAGAGTGAGGGAAAGCTTGAACCTAGAGCTAGGTAGTGTGTCTTTCTAGGGTATCCTACTGGTGTGAAGGGATATAGGTTATGGGATAAAAGCCAGAAGGAGGTTAAGATCATTGTGAGTAGAGATGTCACGTTTAATGAGAGCGAAATGTCTTGCCTTAAGAGTGAATCTGA
The DNA here is from genome assembly GCA_019395295.1 of Osmanthus fragrans. NCBI lineage: Eukaryota > Viridiplantae > Streptophyta > Magnoliopsida > Lamiales > Oleaceae > Osmanthus > Osmanthus fragrans. The sequence continues at coordinate 6,334,615 of CM033358.1, forward strand.
ACCTGAACCTGTGAGCGATTCAGACACAGGGTGAAGAGGGAAATCAGTTTAAGGTGGAGTTAGGAAAACTTAGCACACCTGTTCCTGATACTCCGAATGAGGTGGAGATTCAGGATCAGGAACCCGAGGTGGAGAATAGAAGTGAGATAGTGATAGAGGAGCATCCTGAGGAAGAAAATCTCTTGACCAACTATAACTTAGTTACGAATAGAGAGAAGACAAACGAGGGAGCTTAGGAGATTCGGATATGAATCTGAGATAGCTTTTGCTCATGCTAGTTATGAGGAACTAGTTGATAGAGGACCAAAGACCTTTGAGGAGGCGACGAAGAGTGAACAAGCTGAAGAATGGTTTAAGGCAATGAGAGAGGAGATGAGCTCCTTAGAGAAGAATCAAACTTGGGAGTTAGTACCTAGACCTAAGAATAAATCAATCGTTGATTGTAAGTGGGTTTTTAAGGTTAAGGAGGGTACGAGTGCTTTTGAACCTTTAAGGTTCAAAGTTAGGTTAGTTGCTAAGGGATTCACGCAAAAATGGGGGATTGATTATAATGAGATTTTCTCACCAGTTGTTAAGTACACTACTATTAGGGTCATGCTTGCATTAGTTGCACATTTTGACTGGGAACTTGAACAACTTGATATAAAAACTGCTTTTTTACATGGTGATCTTGACGAGCAAATCTTTATGAATCAACCAAAGGGTTTTAAAGATAAGTTGAAACCTGAACATGTGTTACCTTAAAAAGTCGTATGGCTTAAAACAGTCACCTAGACAGTGGTATAAAAGATTTGACTCTTTTGTACTTACTATAGGTTTTCAAAGAAGCAAGTTTGATTATTGTCTGTATTTTCAGCATAGTAGTATTAATAATAACTATCTGTTTTTATTGCTCTATGTGGATGATATGCTTTTGATTGGTTCATCACCTAAGTGGATAAGCAATATAAAAACAAAGTTGAGTGGTGAATTTGACATAAAAGACCTAGGGAAAGCTAAAAGAATCTTAGGCATAGAAATTGAAAGAGATAGGTCAAACTTCGCATTGTTCTTGCATCAGTCTCCTTACATTTCAAAGATATTGAAAAAAATTGGTATGAATGACTGTAAACCTGTTTCATTACCGTTAGATAATCATTTTGTGCTATCTAAGGATCAGGCTCCTTGTAATGAATATGAAGTAGAATACATGAGTAGAATTCCTTATTCTAATGTGATAGGCTCTATCATGTACTTGATGGTTTGCACTAGATCGGATTTAATTTTTGCTGTCAGTGCCCTTAGTAGATATATGTCTAATCCGGGTCCCGAGCATTGGAAAGCCTTAAAGTGGCTGTTAAGATATTTGAAGGGTACTAGTAATGTAGGTCTAAAGTTTGGTGTTAATAAAGAAGACGTGAAATTGAAAGATTTTGTAGACGCTGACTATGCGGGGGATATGGATGGTAGAAAGTCGACTTCTGCTTATGTGTTTACCTTATCTAATTTTTGTGTTAGTTGGAAATCACAATTACAACACATTGTTGCATTATCCACAACAGAGTCCGAGTATATTGCTACCACTGAAGCTATTAAAGAAGCTCTGTGGCTTAGAGACCTACTTCATGAATTGTGTGTCTTGAATGATTACGTGGCAGTTTACTCTGATTGTCAATCTTCAATACATTTATGTAAAAACCCTGTTTTTCACGAACGCACTAAACATATTGATGTTAGACTACATTTTATTAGAGACATCGTGTCTCAAGAAGTGGTGAGACTTGAAAAGATACATCCACAGTATAATCCTTCAGACATAGGCACAAAGGTGCTACCATTGGTAAAGTTTATAAGTTGTAAAACTCTTCTAAATATTGGTGAAGGTAAATAATTTTCAATTTTATCGCTCTTGTATATTGGAACTATTATTGATAAGTGTTTATATCTTTTGCAGGTCCTTTGACACCAAGGTGGAGGTTGTTAGGCAATTTGTTGTCAAACGACCTCCCTGGACAATGATGTAACTCGATTATTATTTCAGTTGGCTTCGATCATATGACTGAACGTTAAATCAACACCACGTATGAAATGCCCCGATCCCAGATATTTAACGGGTCATTGGAAGCAGCCTAATTAATTAGTGTTGCTCATGGCCCGAGCTTCTTTCAGTTTGACGGTTATTCAATTGGAGGCCCACCTATTTATTTGCTAGCCTACCCTAATTGTTAATTGGCCCAATTAACAATTAACCTATACCTAACTTACCTTTGTGGACGTGAGCTATATATAGTTGGACTCTCCTCTCTTTATGTCTCACACACCCCTCTCTCGCCTCTCTCTCGCCTCCAACTCTCTGTGCCTTCTCTCTACGTGATTTCTTTTTGGTTTTGCTCCTGCTTTGTGCTACAGATATTACCCCCTTTTCTTTGTGATCATTCCTGCGTGGTTATTGTGAGTGTGTGCTATTGAAAGGCTACCAATTGAAGAAAAACTTCGAAAGGGTCGGTTTGATGATTCTACGTGGTGTTGATCGGAACTGAACCCGATAATGCCTTGATTATTGTCCATTTACACTCTACACATTGTATCATAGAACATAAAAATAATAATAATAATAATAATAATAATAATAATAAATAAGGGGAAAATTACCAGTATAGTTAACGTGCCAGAGTCATTATCAGGACAGGTTGCCTTGAGAGCACTGAATTTCTATTTTACTCTTAAGACCACCTTTGAGAACTTCCCACACAAGTTTTTGTTTTGCAAAGTAACACTTTACCACCAGATCCATTTCATAACTTGACACGTACTGCCAGAAGATGTTATGTCAGCTAAACACGACAGGTATAATACTCATTTACTCACTCATTATTCATACATTTCGTAGAATTCACGGCTTGTAATCTAATAAATTTTTTGGCAAACAGTGCTATAGTTGTAGCATTGTCGTGTGTCCATTCACTTATAAAAAATTCTTTCTACTGTTTTATTTCAAGTGTGATCAGCTCATTGCATGAACCATTCCCTAGAAACTTTAAGTTCTTAGTTTACAATTTTGAAGAATAATTGTCGTGCTCGCACAATGCTTTGTTTCAATCAAGTTGATTTGTTCCCTATAATTGGTTTTATACTAGTAACTCAAACTAGTTAAACGAAATATTTTCTTGAAATACAATTGCTTCGACCACAATATGATAGAAAATCTTCGTACCTCCCAATTGCCAATCCTCAATAGTGAAGCTGGAAAATTTGAAGCCTTCAACTTGTCATTTACACTTGAAGTACTGGTGGTTCTCTTTGTACCTCTTTGGCTTCGCGAGTTAAGATTTTTACTAGATTCCATAGCGAGAGAAGCGGAATTTCCTTGGGAGAGCTTCATTTCAATCAAATCTAGAAAAGATTGAGTCACGTTCAGCCGCAAGCCCAAAGGACTAGGCTCATCCACCAGATTTAACTGTGCCAATGGCATTCGAGATTCATGGTTCCCGGAGGTCGACTGTCATAGGTAAACCATAACATATTTTATTAATTGAAAGGTCAAGTTTAAGCTAACATAAATTCTTGAAAGTTTCAATAAAAATAGATATCCTAGCCCACTAATTCGAGGTCATCTTTGCTCATCGTTTATAATTGTCGTTTATTGCACATACTTCTTGCCACGATAGATGCTCTCGACTCAACCGCTAACATGAACCGCACAACTTGTTTAATACAATACACACACCAAATGTAACGCTCGTGAATTTGTAATAAATTAAAGCGTACACATGTACACCTACTCCTCATCCCCACTGCTTACTCAAAATGCGGAAACAAAAAAGTTTTCATATTCAAGTCGATGGTTGCCGATAAAATCACCGAGAGCGACAGTGATCGGTGGTAACCGACTCACCACAGTCATCACTTACGGAGCTTCCCATCGCGATCAATGACCGTAACAGTCATCAATGAAAGATACACAAAAAGAAAGCAATCTATATATTTAAAAAAATACTTGTTACAAGATTTTTACTTTCCTTAATGTTTTCTTACTTGTATTTATTTCTCGAAGAACACAAAAAGAAAGCAATCTATGAAACATTTCAAATAACATAACAGTAAAATTACTTAACAACCAAAATCAACCATGAAAAGACAGATTAAAAAAATTCTACAAGTCAAAATTCTCCAGGACAAAAACCAAACCTGGTTGGCAAGAGATGGCGACGGATTTTGAAAAGAGCGAGATCGTTTACTGAGAGGCCCGTATGATAAATCCTCCACGTTCATCGTACTTCTGCCAAAAGGAGTGATTTCAGGTTTCAACTTTGCTTAAAAATGCTTCAGTTGTGTGGAGAATAGTCAAATATGTGAAATGTGAGCTTTTTTTCTGGCATTTAAGTCCCGCATTCATATTTCCTCTCAAGTCTCAATCCCGCTATAAAAACATGGATTAAATATAGGTTTTAAATCTCGATTTACGTGGCATAATTTAAAACACAAACATTAAAGAATAAAAAATTGAACACTTGAATTTGCCAACCCACGACCACAGAATTCAAATCCCTATTTTTTCCAGCGATTTTAAGTCTGTTTGAGAAGCTTAATTATATCAATCAAGATTCAAGTACGCTCTCATTGACATCATTCTTGACACTCCACTCACATGCAAAAAGTGGGGTCCATAATTAAAATAATCGCGAATCCCACACATGTAAGAGGAGTGTCAAGAATGATGTCAAAAAAAAGTAGTGTACATTAAGCTTTATTCTAATTATATTGAGTTATGCTACATGAACATTATGGGTGATCGCATGGATGATCGCACACTCACATGCGGAGAAATATTATTTTATTCACATAGATCCCGCACACTCATATGCGATCACCCATGCGGGTAGAGTATCATTTTCTAATTATATTTCCTTTACACTTGGTTAATCATGAAATGACCAAGTTACCCCTCTGACAAGGTTTTGCATTGCTACGTGGCTTTACACAGAAAACGGACCTCAAATTCGTCATTATCATTATTTTAGAATAATGTTGTCTAGCTAAGCACCAATTTTAATGACACCATATCATATATCCTATTAAATGAATCATAATTTATTATATTTAATTGAATTTATAATTTAATATCATCAGTATTGTCACTTAAACTGATGTTAAATATCAATTGTGCTAAATAATATTACTTTTATTCTTAATTAATAAACTATCTTACTAGTTTAATTTAATTCTATTTTGTCAAAATAAATTCCATGCAACCTACTTTTTAATCGATAATAATATCAGTTAGCACCAACATTAGTGTATATGACTGTAATAGGCTCAATTAAAGTATAGAATTATGTGATTCATTTAATTGTATTTATGTCATATGAGCTTAACTTTTTACACCCCGTTTGGCCACCATTATTTAATATTATCAATCCTGTTCTCCTGCGTGCCATGCGCAGGAGAACAATCTACGCTTTGCCTTGTATGGCCAGTTAGCAAAACCTTTGAAACACGCAAGGCCTACTGGCCTTGCGTGTTATAGGGAATGTTGGGGGCTGACAACATATATAATTTTTTTTTTTTTTTTTAATAAATTTTTTTTAATTAATTGTTTTGTTTAATTCTGTTTGGTAGTCATTTTTCTTAAAATATATTTTTCTCTCTTCTTTTTAATCATATATTTTTTAATAAAATAATATTACACGTAACTTTTCCTTAATTTTTAACTACACATTCTCCATCAATAAACTATTCAAAAAAATGTATTTTCTCTTCAAAATTGGCTACCAAATAGGGACTTAGCATGTAAGGCAAAACTAATTTAACACGCAAGGTCTGGCAGGCCTTGCGTGTTAAATATATGTTGTCAGCCTGGCAGGCCTTGAGTGTTGAATATTTGTTGTCAGCCTTTTTTTTTTTTTTTTTTTTTTTTTGTCTTTTGTTAGTTCTTTACCTATAAAAAAAGTGGGAAACGTTTCATACTTCATATACATTGCACAATTAATATGCAGAAAGAAAAACACTTCATTCATATACACTTCACAACTATTTTCTGAGGCTTGTTTATATCTTTCTATTGAATTTTCTGGTAAGTCTTTTTCTCTTATTTTTTCTTAAATGTGTTGTGTTATATATAAATGTACATTTTTAATTTGTTTAATTTCGTAACATAGTTTTAATTTTATTTTTGTTTTAATTATAGTAAGTTTTAAACATGTCAATGTTTAAATTATTTCATAAACTAAATAATTTTTCATATTAATTTTTAGGAATGGAAGGGGATGACAATGTATTTATTCCACAAGTGAATGTTGGTGCGATTTCGATATTCGGGCATGAATTTAAAACGCTTGATGATGTGTATAATTTTTACAATGAGTATGCGAAATTAGCTGATTTTAGCATACGTATTGGTAGTAGTCGAAAGAATCCCAGACAAATGAGCTTGTCTGGAAGTCATATGTTTGCTTTAAACAAGGTCAAAAAGATGAGTCATATCAAATGAAACTCAAAAATTTGGTGGCCCGTTCTGGTGAATGAAAGCGTGGGAACTCACATTGTGGATGTGATGCAAAGTTAACAGTTGTAAAACATCAGACAACGTCTATGTGGGTTGTAAGTCATTTTGTCGAGGGGCACAATCATGCATTATCTACACCAAGCAAAACGCACCTACTACGCTCACATCGACATGTTTCTGCAACCAAAAAAGCGCTTGTTGACCAATTTTCACAAGTCAATATTCCTAGCTGTCAACAGATCAGACTTATGGAGATAGATGCTGGTGGACCTTCTTCATTGGGCTGTAATGAGCAAGATATCAGGAACCATCGACGAGATCGGCGACGAGAAGCCATTGGACGTGATGCAGAAACATTGATTGCGCATTTTGAGTTGGAAAAAAGAAGGAGTCCTAGCTTCTACTACGCCTATGAGACTAACGAGGATGGTGTGTTTGCTCGTTGTTTTTGGGCTGATGCAGAGTCCATGAGTTCTTATGTTTACTTCGGAGATGCTGTGATTTTCGACACAACATATAACACAAACAAGTATTCGATGGTGTTTGCACCATTTGTTGGAGTAAATCACCATCGGCAAACTACTGTTTTTGGATGTGGCTTATTGAGTGATGAAAAGATCGATTCATTATTTGGTTGTTTTTGAAGTTCGTCGAAGCAATGCCCACCCAACGAGCCCCCGGGATGATTATTACCGATCAAGATGCTGCCATTGCTAGAGCAGTTGGTGAGGTTTTTCCTAACACAATTCATAGGTTCTGTCTGTGGCATATTCTAAACAAGTTCTCAGAGAAGATGAGTCCCGTGCTATACAAGGAATTATACCACGGCTTGGTGAATATTATCAAGCAGTCGGAGTCCCCAGAGGAGTTTGAATCTCGTTGGGCTGATGTGATGGAAACTACTGATCTTGGTGATAATGAGTGGCTCGCCAACATGTATGAAATACGAAGTCGTTGGGTATCTGCGTACGTGAAGCATATATTTTCTGCCGGGATGTCAAGCAGTCAACGGTCAGAAAGCAACCACGCGTTCTTCAAAAGATATGTCAATAAGACGGATACACTAATGGATTTTATCACACAATTTAGCAGTGCTCTAGCTCACCAGCGACATAGCGAATTGGTTGCCAACCACACTAACTTGAATGAGGTACCTCGTATGATAACAACATTTGCCATGGAAACTCAAATGACACGTATTTATATAAAGACAATTTTCCTGTTGTTCCAAGAGGAATTAGCTCAGAGTAGCTACTACGTTTTCTCAAGGAAATCAACATACGAGGGTGTCAAAACGTATATTGTAACGCGTTTTGATACCGAAAAAACACATCATCGCCACCGTGAGCTGACCTACTTCATGTCTATTGACTTCATAGCATGCAGCTGCAAAACATTTGAGTTTGAAGGATATCCATGTCGTCACATGCTCGCGTTTATGCTTAGGAAACAGGTGATGTTATTACCAGATCAGTACATTGTAGGTCGGTGGGCGCAAAATGCAAAAGCAACTCCAGTCTTCGAACCAACGACGACCTCAATGGGTGGTCAATTATTGATTTCTCGACATGGGATGCTGGCACATACGGCAGCAGAGTTGGTGGACGAAGGTGCTTTGACTAACGCTCGTACGGCGTTAATAATGGATGGATTTCAGAACTTGAAAATACAGGTAAAAGCTATGGATAATGGAGGAGATGTGGGAATGAGTAGGGTTATCAGCAAGAGCAGCGAAGGTGCCCAACTCGTGGTTGATCCTACTCCGGTTAGGACAAAAGGGTGCGGGAAGCGATTATAGTCATCCAAAGAAATAGCCATGTCTCAGTCAAAGAGAAATTGCCGTGTTTGTGGTCACAGTGGACATGACAAAAGAACTTGTCCGATATTACAGTCGAGGTTCGTTGATCGATAACTATTAATTGTTGTCATTATTTTGTTTTATTTTCTACTATACTTATATTTAAATTTATTATATGTGAAACACCTTTAGGAGTCAGCTGGTGGACGAACCGTATCATCCACAGTACTCTTGGGATGATACTCAGGAAGATAGGCATACTGGTATTGCTAGCAGTGATTATGGTGCATTCCATGGGTTTGACGATGATGACGACCATTAAACTACTTATTGTTGTACTCGTTCGACGAAATTTGAAAAAAAATTATCTAATTTATGCAATGTCTATTTTATTTTGTTTAAATGTGTTGCAATATTAGTATAAATATCATATGAAATTTACGATTTTATTATTAATATCAAAAAAATGTAATATACGTATATTACAAATTATTAATGCAAAATAAAAGATAAAAATAATACATTACAAAATGATCACAATATAAAAAATATTAAATAAAATAATTAAACGAAAAAAAAAAAGGAAACACAAAGGAAAAAAAAAATTATTAAAAAAAAATTAAAAAAAATTATATATTTAGGCCTTGCGTGTTTCAAAGGCTTTGCCTTGCATGGCCTGTTGGCCATGCAAGGCAAAGCGTAGATTGTTCTCCTGTGCATGGCGCGCAGGAGAACATGATTGTTAATATTATAATCTTTGGAATAATATTTTTTTTAAGCATGTGTGGTTAAAACGAAGGAAGAGTTTTAAGTTTATGTATAATATTATTTTATTATTATTAAAAAGTGTGGTGATAAGAAGACAGAAAAAATATATTATAATTTTAATGAGAGCCAAACGGATACTAAATATTAAATAATCACAAGGAAAGGAATATGTACATGAAAATGATTACGGGAAATCACTGGCGGACCCAGAGGGTCTCGCAGGGTCCTGGGATCCTACAGATTTTCAGATCTTTTTTTTTTTGTGTGTGGTGAAATTACAAAGAATTATCTTAGGCGGACCACCTAATTCTTAAGTTGCAGGTCTATGAACTTGGGTGGACCCTCCAACCCAAATTTTTTTAAAAGAAAAAAATTAGAAATCTAACCCATTTAACCAAAGTACCCAACCCAAAATCGTAAAAACCCAAGTACCCAACCAAAAGTCGTAGAAGCCTCACCAACACCCATCTAATTTTCTGTTTGTTCTTTTGTTTACTTGAACTTGACAGTATCAATCATTTTAGGCTTATTGGAGTCAGTTTATCAGTCTGGACCTTTGTCATTGTTGGTTAGTGAGTGTTGGTGAGACTTCTTTCATAGACCTTGCAACTTCATTCATAGATGATAGTACACAAATTGTTCAAGTTTGTTATTGGTTCAGACTTCTTTAGTTCATGATTTTTTTGTGTACCCTTTTTTTGTGCTATACTCTCAGCTCCAAAAAAATTTTTGGGAAAACCTCCGTGCTCCCCCCCTCACCCCTTCCTTCATCTCAATATCTTCTATTTTAGAACCCCCCAACTCTAACATCCTGGTTCCGCCACTGCGCGAAAAAAAAAAAAAAAAAAAAAAGTTAAAATGTTTTAATAATTTTGACAATTGATGGGTTATTTCTGTAATTTGATGTGGTAATAAACTGAGTGATATATGTACGCGGGTCCAAAGCGTCTGACGGTGCAAGCCACGTGTTATGGAAATAACGAAGTAAAAAGAAATTTAAAATCTTAATTCATTTAAGAAAATAGTAATAAATGTAATTATATGATTTGAGTAATATTATTTAACACTACTTATATTACAATATCAATCTAGACAGTATGAAATATGCAATTAAATAAGTTATATATAATTCTATCTTTAAATAAGTTACGAAAATTAAATTTTATTTTAAACTTACTAAGCTAAAGAATACTTTGATTAGAAATGATTTTTATAACTTAGATGTAAGAATTAAAGCTAAATGAAAATTAAATTTACTATCTATTCAAACCTTTTAGTAAAAAATTTCTATATATATTTGGATACATTATTTTTTATTACTTATAAGTAAAAAAAAGTTACTTAATTTTCATTAATTAACAATGAGTATTCAATATTCTCATACAAAACATGGAATTATTTGACATTGGAAACTGGAAAGAATGCATAAATGTGAGTATTAAGTATATCAACTAATTTTCATTCATATAATAAATTCTCGTGACATACCCTTGATTTAATGTAATATATCTAATAATTACATGTCATACCCTTGATTTAAAACCTACCCTTTGTTGGACGGGCGGATCCAGGAACATGATTTAATAGGGGCGAGACAAAATTATGTAAAAATTATGGATTAAAAACTTAAAATTTTGGACTAAAAACTAAGCAGTAATAACAACAATTCATCATCTGAAAAATCAACAATATCGAAGTTTGAAAACACATATTCAAAAAGATGACTTTTAGTACGGGTTTGCTTTATCCTTTACACACAGTAGAGAGAATACTGCCATGTAATGTATCAGCAGGCTCTACATCGGCATTGGCATTAATTAGACAGATTAACTTTGAGATAAGGCAAAGCACCAATCACATTGTTATAGTCACTCCGATCAACTTGTACCTATCCACGATTAGTAAAGGTGACATAAGAGACAATGGTTGATGTTCAAAAGTACCAAATTCAGAAGCATCGTGTCATGCAAATGAAGGAGGGAAGAAGGGGTGGGGGGCGGGGGGGAGAGAGAGAGAGAGAGAGAGAGAGAGAATGTGCAGATCTGTCAACTGAATTGAACATCTCGTTCAAGAACCTAATGTGTTTCACAACTTATTTCCAAAGTCCACTGAGTTGGATCCTGGGAATTCAAATCCAGCTAGCAAACTGATTCTATTATCTGTATAGAAATTTTGGAGTCCAGACACAGAACTTTTGCAAATTTGAGGGATTTACCTCTATGTCAACAATTATACAAGGATACTAACAAAAAGAAGATTATAAAAAATTAGGTGCTTTAGATAAGAATGAAGAATTGAATTCATCCCAATGAAGATTTGAATGCATCCCAAGCCCTTGCCATTCATTTTCGATTAGGATGAAGCGAACTTAGACCAGATTTAAGAGGAAACTCGAGATTTTAAGTTTCCACTTTGGTCTGTCACTGGATTTCAAACTAAGCGAACAGTAACAAGACCAAGCAAAGAGGGATTGAAGGTGAATATTATCGAAGCCAGATAACATCACTGTGGTAACTTCAGCTATAATAATCCTCATACTGTTCATACAAAAAAAAAATGCAAGCACTTCTTAAGTTCAGCAAAAGGTAAAGTGAAAGAGAAAGCACCTTTTGAGGATTTTAACATAAATAATCAAACTGACTCAACTTTTGACCAATTGAAAAAGAGATCTTTTCATTCTCAACAAGATTTCCAGCAACAGTCATACTAACAAAGGCTAGGAAGTTATATCAAAAGATACATTTTTGTTCTAAGCAATTCAATCATGGGCTAAACGAAAATAGACCGTCATTCCATCTTGTAACAGACTTGCTCAGACATTGCACAAAAGGCTTTTGATCAGAAAATAACAAGTCCAAATAGTCAAACAAAAGAAGTATCAAGTTCTGCAATTCCCCATTTCTGATCAATTTTTGTATTAATAATCATACAATAATTTGAGTTTTATCTTCTAGGAGCTCGTGACTTTTCATCTTTAATTTCCAATCATTATTGTTTCAGAAGTCCAGCCAAGACCAACGTTGAGAGAGGGTCACCAGATTATTGTATTTTTATCTATATTCTTCTAAATTTTTTCCTATGGGAGAACAGGAGGCATAAAGAAACTTCAATAGTATCCTCTTCAATAAATAATTTCCAACGACCAATTTTGCTCAATCAAATTTTTTCAAAGATGTTATGACTAAAAGCTTTGTTTCCAATTCTTTTAATGTGTAAGCCACTTGCAGAAACTGCATTCATTCATGAGCATCCCCTCGTTAGCATTTGTGTTCTGCATTTGAAGTTGTGAGTTTTGAAGAAAACAGTATAATGGTAATCCTAAGACCCACAAGTACCCAATATGACTTTATTTCACGCTCAGCATGATAACAAACTAATAAGGAACATGGAAGAAACCACCAGATTGAGTTGGACAAGGAATTCAATCTTTGTAACTTGCTCAGAAATACATCTTTTTCCTACACAAGTTAATATGTCACATAATTTGCACACAGAAAATCAAATTAAAGTAGAGAGAAATCGAGATTTCACATATAGCAAAAAAAGGGGGCAAATTTCATACCACTTTGGAGAGTCTCAATTTCCTCTTAGTATTCTTCTTCCCCAGCAAATGTTGCTTCCCTGCTCTCCTCCTCATTATCTTCCCACTACCGCTAACCCGAAATCGCTTTGCCGAAGCCTAAAACCCCAATATAAGAAATATCAAAAACCCACAAAACAAAATTCAAAATGCACCCCAAATTCACTTAAACGTGTACGCAAAAATGAATATACAAAGAATTGCCTTGTGGGTCTTCATTTTGTAGCCTTTGGCGCAGACTACAGTGAGCGGCTGTGAATTTCTTCCAATGGGTGACGCAAAATTAAAGGTTCTGTCAAAAACAAGTGGAGCAAACCCAGAAACACAGCGTGAAGAACTGAGGTTAATCGATGATTCTTGTTTCTTGGTGAGTGGTGAGAAATGAACTGTTGTGGATCGAATCGATCGAAGTGGATTACAAATTCTCAATCCAAAAGACAACACAGGTGTAGCTATTGCCGTTGTAGCCATATTCTTGTTTGCACGGGTTTTCAAAAGATAAAATTTTTTTGAGGTAGAAGATCTCTTGTGAGATGTTGTGTGGATAAAATGTCGTGGTTTCTGAGTTCAAAAAAGAACAAGAAGTAAAAATGGTTACTGGCTTTTGGATTTTTTGGGCGATTAAGTAGGGGATAAGCGGTGCGATTTTATAGATTTTTGATAGATTTTCAAATCAAACTGTTTAAATCATTTTGAGAAAAAATTCAAACTTAAATCAAATCATTTTGAGCGGTTTGAAAAAAAAAACTTAAATCTAAACCTAATGATTTGATCCGATTTTAAACTGTCGATTTCGTCATATATTTTTTTGTTTGTCTACTATTATATCATTAATTCATTGAATTTAATATATATTTATACCTTACTAGCATTAAATGTAAAATAAATTAAATATATCTACTATAAATTTAAATCTCAACTATCAAAATGAAATCACAATAAATTAAAATATAGTTTTATATTCGCATTTTTTAGGTTATTGACGTTACGATAATGTTACAACACAAGTCTACTAAACAAATATAAGGCCAAAAAAATATAATGATGTCCAACAAGACATTGTGATCATCATATCTGAAAAAAAATTATTGATTAGACAGAGAAAATAACCAACAACAATAATAACAATTGTTTATAATATCTAAATATTCTAAACATGACAATTACACCTGCTGATGAAGAATAGTTGACCAGCGACTCGAAGGAGTTCAGACATTGAGAGTAGTCACGGGAGGAGGAGGTGCTGAGACTGGTTGGACGAAGACGGCGATGGCGAGGTCGCGTATGAGTAAGAGAATCTGGTGGAAACTTGGAACCATGGAAACTAGAACGGAATGACAGGAAGGAAATGGTTAGGTTTTTGGTTTGATTCAATTGAAATTAGAAATGTATGAGTTATGGGTTTCTGCCTTTCTGGCTTTCAGCTTCTACCGTTATGGACTTATGGGTTAGGGTCATTCAATTGGGCAGATCATTTTTTTATTGTTTTATTTTTATATATTTTTTCACCGGTTTGATTTGATTTTAAACCGCAATTAAAATTTTCAAACCTAAATCAAACCATTTTAACCAGTTTGATTTGGTTCAAAACCATTTCAAACTTAAAATGCGATTTCGGTTCGATTTTTCGATTTGACGATTTTTGCTTACAGCCCTACGATTAACTGTATACTTTGAGACCATTGATAATCCCTTGGTTAGGATTGTTTGGAGAGAATAGAGAAACCATGGTATGGGTAATTTGAAGATACATATTTATGGGTTAAATTCATCGATGATCATTTAATTTTATATTGTGTGTCATCATAATCATTCAACTTTATGTGATTTCATCATGGCCAATTGCCACCCAAATTTATACTTAGGGTCCGTTTGATACCATTTATTTGCCATGGAACTAGGAAAATATTTTTCTAGTCCCTACTTTTGGCTGTTTGATACGTTTTATTTACCATAAAAAATGTTTGCTAGGTACAAGTTGTTGATGCACAAAAGTTGGAAAATATTTTTCCACTATTTTGGTGGAAAAATATTTTCCAACTTTTTGACCAAATATATATAAATATAAAATATATATATATATATATATATATATATATATATATTAGCAATTGGAACACATTCCAAAGTCAATGGTAAAAAATTTATTCATTTAATTGACAATTTGCTTAAAAAACAAAGTAAAACGAAAAATTTGCCAGGTAAAAAATTATATCAATCAAACACCTTTCCTCTCAAACAAATTCCACGCAAATCACTTCCTTGTCAAACATTTTATTTGCCACCCATTTTCTATCTTTCTATCAAACGGACCCTTAGTGTCACTATGACCATCCAAATTGATTTTATTTCATCATGATCACACAATTTCATATAAAGTTTCACCATGGTCAACCAACTTTTTTTCAACATTTTCAATAAATTTAAAATGGTTAAAATAGTAACTTTGCTTATATATATAAAATAAATTTATGAAATGAAATAAAAAAAATTATTTCATTTTAAAAAAATGTTACTATAAAAAAAATTAAATAAAACAAAAAATTATTTGAAAATAAACGTTTTTAAAATAAAATAAAAATCTATTTGAAAAAAATTACTTAGAAAAATAAAATAAAATAAAAACTTATTTTTTAAAAAAGGTATTAAAAAAAACTTTTAACGGTGAAAAATGGTAAAATGGCCATGGTGAAATGTTATTTTAAATTGAGTGGTCGTGGTGAAATGTTATATGAAATTAGGTGGTCATGGTGAAATAAAATTAAATTGGGTAGTTATGGTGACACTAAGTCTAAAGTTTGATGGTCATTGTGAGACAAAATCAAATTGGGTGTCATGATGATATTAAATATACAGTTGAATGATCATTGGTGAATTTAACCCCAAGTTATTTATCTTAAAAGAATTTACCTCTAATATGAGTTTTTCAACCGGAATAGCATGCTTTGTTAGTCGTCTCTCCTTAGACCTCATTGATTAATATCAATCGATAATGCTTTCTGAATAATATTATTTTATAATGTCAAAATATGTCATCCTTGAACTTCACCTTGAACTCCGGGGATTCAGCCCTAACTCTTAGCATCGAGACTTCCTTTGCAATATTGTCACTTTGTCTTCAGATCTACTATTCGTCATTGACATGACACTTCAATATAGATCACGTTTCACATTGGATCTTGCAACTCCCACTTAATAAACTCAATGTCGACGACGCTTTTCCGAGGCCTTTGACCTCAAGGCTACTCCACAAGTATTCATATCATGTCCTCTCTATCTCGAACAATCTCTAATAGATTTCATTATAGTCAAACATGAGTACAACAAGGTGCATAAAACGTGGAGGCGAGTATTGCTATTCAACCACACTACGATTAAACACCCATCTATGTGATTGCACAATCAACATCTCACGTGACAATATTTTAAATTTTATTCTTTTCCCCAAAAAAAAAATAATAAATAAAAAACCAAGCACTTCAACTTACAGAATATGTTTCAAAATTTAGCTCTCACCTTCTCCACCGCCTTACTCCTACGACGGCACCACCGGAAATTCATGCTTCCTCTTCTCAAAATTTTCACATTGGAGGATATACCTCCAACTTAATACTTATTTATTTCATAGTGCTATTAGTCATTAATTACTATTTCTAATGAATAGAATAGTCATCGATTACTACTTTATATGGTATTAGTCATTCATTTATGTTAATCTTTTCATAGATTATAAAGCGATTGAGATGTTGATTGAAGAAGGCAAGTAAGTTGGATACAATTGATGAAGAATATGTGGATGAACACGAGTCAAATAAGAACTTGGTCGGTAAAGAAATTATTCAAGCACCTGAGGTTGGGATGAATTTTGAATCATTGTACAACCTTTTTGGATATTATAAACAATATGGGAAACAAGAAGGCTTTAGAGTTAAAAAGAGATCAACACGCTCATTTGGAGATTTGACATTTATTTGCTTATCATATTGTTAAATCAAAAATTCAAGGTCTGTAAAATGAAATTACCTCAATCCTAACCCATTGACGAAAGTGGGGTGCAAGGCTAAGGTTAATGCATCTGTATTTAAAGATGGAAAGTGCAGATAGATTCTATTAGACTGGAGCATAATCATGGGCCAAGTCCACAGAAATCACGATTTTACTCATGTAGTAGGGAAATTAGCATAGGTGCTAAGAGAAAACTTGAATTAAATTATCGAGCTTGGATTGGATTGACGAAGAATTATCTATCATTTGTTATGGAAGCCGGTGATCACGATAATGTCCCATTTTTTGAGGAAGACTGTAGAAACTACATTGATAAGAAGAGAAAATTAAGACTTGGTGTTGAAGATGTTCTAGAAATCCACAATTATTTTGTTCGGATGCAAGCAAAGAATTCAAACTTTCGTTATATGATGGTTGTGGATCACAATACTAGAATTAGGAATTTATTATGGGTTGCTGCAAGGAGTGTGGTAGCTTACGAAGAATTTGGTGATGTGGTTACATTTGACACAATCTACTCGACAAATAGGTATGACATGCTTTGCATCTTTTTGGGCGTAAATCACCATGGATACTCAATTTTATTTGGATGTAGGTTACTATCAAGCAAGGACACTGATACGTTTACTTGGTTTTCATGCATATCTGGACATGCACCATGTGCCATTATTACATATCAAGACAAAGCAATGCAGAAAGCTATTGAGACTGTGTTTCCTAACACTCGACATCGTTGGTGTCTATGACATATAATGGAAAAGACACCAGAGAAATGAAGAGGCTACAAGTAGTATGAAAAAAATAAAAGGTGTCTTGCATAGTACTCTCTCCATCCCAAATTTATAGGCTGACTTTTCTTATTTTTTTGTCTCAATTATATAATTTTTTTTTTTATTGAGAATGTTTTGTTTTGTTCGTTTAATAATATACCCTTATTTAATTTATCTAGTTATAACCAACTTTCCACATTTAATCTTGAAATAGTACAAATATAAATAAGGGTAGATTAGAAAAAATTTTGGCAAAAATTACTTTTTCAATAACATTAAATAAGATTTCTTACTCCGAATGAAAAACAAAATCAGTTTATATAAATAAGACAGATGGAGTGTTGTTTATGAATCGTTGGAGGAAGAAGAATTTGAAGAAAAATGGATGCAATTCATTACTGAGTTCAACCTTCGAGAAAATGAGTGGTTGGATAATTTGTATAAAGAGAGGCATCATTGGGTTTCTACATTTGTAAATGACACATTTTGGGCCGGCACGTCAACAACATGGCGTAGTGAGAGTATGAATACATTTTTTGATGACCATGTAAACTCAAAGACAATATTGAAATAATTTATCGAACAATATCATAATGTTTTAAAAAGTAAGGTCGAGAAAAAAAATCCATGATGACGTTCAATCTTTTACTACTAGCTTGTTTGGTAGCCATTTTGTTAGAGAAAATGAATTTTTTGGGTTGATGTGATAGTGAATATGTGGTTGAAAAAGAAGGAAAAGTTATTGATGTGATGGAAATATTATTTTATTGAAGAATGTGTGGTTGAAAATGAAAATGAGAATGAGAATGAGAATGAGAATGGGTACCAAACAGGGCATACATGAATTTGTTTGTAACACATTTTCAAATAGAAAAGCAATTTCATAGGGTATGGACTAATTCAAAGTTCAAAGAATTTCAAAGAGAGTTGACTGGAAAAATACGCTGTGAAGATTCTTGTGTTGATGAGGAAAATGGATTGTTTAATGTGTTTGAGGGGTGTATTGGTTGGAGATAAACATTAAAAAATTCACTTCACTGTTTTTTGCGATGAAGGGGGGAAATGGGGTAAAATGTGCCTGTTGATTATTTGAATTTAGAGGGATTTTACGCAAGCATGCTTTATCATTCCTTTTAAAATCTAATATTCAAAAAATCCCTGAAATGTATATCCTAGCAAATTGGAGGAAGGACTTAAAAAGGTCTCACATGAAGGTGAAAGTTAACTATTATGATTGGAAAGACGACTAGTAGGCTAAACGTTCTCCCAAGTTGCAAAAGAAACTAGATGTTGTTGCAGACTTAACTGTCATTTTTATGAGAATTGTACCATATTATTGAACATAATGAATGAGTTTCAATCAAAAATAAAAAGAATTGAATCAGCATTGGGAAGTTCTTCAATAAATACTAATGCCAGTATGAGTAATATTGATTGTTGTGACAATATTGGTGACTTTTGTAAATTGACAAGTGTATTTTCTACGCTTATTTGGGGCTTTATACTATAGAATTTTATTATTCTTTTGGCAAAATACGACTTGAATTGTATTGTATTGTTTTTTTTAGGTAAAACTCGTGTTTGAATGGAGAATTGGATAAAAAAAAATGCAAAAATAGCAAGAAAATGCGAAATCCAAAGCTTGGGGACTAAAGTGCAAAATGCTAGTAGTTGATTCGAACCCTATATCGATGACTGGAGAAGATGTGGATACAATTAGATGAAATTGGAAGCTAAAGGAGCAAGAAGACATTGAAAAAGAGTTAAGATGAATGAAGACTGAAATTCAGGGATCAAAGTAAAACAGTTGAAAATATTTTATTAAAGTGGCGCGCGAGATTTCAATTTTTATTACCGAGAGCAAAACCTCATAGTGGCGCGGTAAAATGTATAGTGCTCGCGCGTGGGGCAAATTTTGGGCCGAATGGCGCAAACTCCGTTTTGAACCTAACCTCTTATGGAAACAAGAGGAACGAATTTCAAGGGGAAGAGTAGGACGACTGAACGAGAATAGGGGGATACACATATTTCTCATCAAAAAAACCTCCTTTAGACTTAAAAATCTCTATATTCTACTTATTTAAGAGGCGAAGAATGAGGCTAAACATAAAGCTCTTGGGGAAAGCGGACTTCATAGTCCCCTTGCTGTTCGAAGACACGGGCGTCCACCAAAGAATAGAAGGGTCTCCAATGTAGAGAAGTTTGTTTCCTAGAAGAAAAAAATCCAAGAGTAAGAAAGTAAAACTTGAGGTATATAATTATGTATCGTCTTCATTTTCAGTTAAAAAACTGTAATTTTCTTACACATGCTAAAATTGATTTACTTTCAGTCTAAAGCAACCGAACATGATGTTTGCATGTTGTTGCTCATTGTCTATAAAAATTGCAATGCTATACCTCTTTATACAAAAGCATGTCACCTAAAATCCAAGAATTGTTACCAAACACTAAACCGTTTTCTCAATAAAGTCGAATTTAGACATTGGTACAACAAACAGACGTGAAAGCTGAAAATTGTAAAACTCCATTTCAAGAATTCTCAGCATCATTCTAGTTCTACCTATTTGCAATATAATCAGCCAAAGCAATAATGGAGTTTCCTAGTCCAAATCAAACTCAGCCAATTGTTCTTTAGCCTCCTCATTCAATTTCTCAGCAAATTCCCTAGCCTGATCCAATCCCGACAATTTGGGATAAGTTGACTTCTCGGCCACCAAATCTTTTCCCGGAGTTTTACATTTCTTCTGAGAATTTCTTCACATCGAAATATCATCGACAATGTGGAACAACAACCCAATTTTTATTTTCTTTAAATCAACTACTCATTTTTTGGAATCTATAACTTTTTTTCTCCCTACTTTGTAACTATACATTCTCAACAAAAAATCATTTTTTTTTACTTGAAAAATCTCTCCAACAAATCTATAGTTATCCAATATGGGTCATCAATGTATCATTGTTAGATCAATCCAGATTGTAATATCTGCAGACTGCAGATAGAATGTCTCACTACATAATAGTATGACCACATTTAGGTGTCAAATGATTTGCCAATATATTGATAGCATCTTTGATTGGTGGATGGATTGAATAGCACATGACAATATTAAAGAAGAAAATGAAATTAAAATCATATTCATTATATTGTCGACTTTCGTTGACCTATTATTGCATACCAAGCATATGCTCCTTGTATATATCAGAAATGCTGCAATTCATGAAATGAAAATCACACAAATGTTTTTGTAACAGAAGATGATGACAATAAAAACAGGATCAAGAATAGAGTTTTTTGAGGCCTTCACTCAGAGCAATATTAATAAGGCTGTAACCCCCATCGATCACTAGATTCTGCCTGCTTACATACTTTGATTCATCACTGGCCAAGAACAGCACAACCTCAGCCACATCAGTTGTCTCTAAGGTTGGCCCTTTCAAATTCGCTATTTCATGCACAAATTCCTCCACCTTCTCCTTTTCTGGGATTTCGAGCGCAGTCATCAGCACTGGTGTAGCTACAGTGCTACACCAAAAGGAGAAATACAATTGACTCTAATTTCATGCTTTCCCAATTCAATGCACAGATTCTTCCTAAGACCTACTACTGTTGACCCCAAAAATTGTCGCCAACAGAATCTCGACTCATCCCCTCCACGTAGACATCACCTGCAAACAGAGAATCCGTTAAGAGGCAAAGGCCGCTGGTCGAGAAAAATGTCCGACGACCATTTGCGCTACGACGGTCAAGTCAACGGTCGGATAAAGAAAAAAAGAGAGGGTGTGGGGTTTGGTTTGGGTTTATAAAACATACCTTTAAATGAAATGTATTCACATATATATAGAAAACAAAAATGGGCCTCGTGAGCTAATGGGTCGAACCCAAGTTCCAAACCCGATATGCAATTGTTCAATTAAATAAGACACAATCAATAAATAGTCGATGCCATCTCGGCCCATGTGGGACCCTCTCCGTCATACGAATGCCACGTAATTTATGGATATAACAATAGTCCCCCAAGTCTGAGTCGTTTATTTATATGCGGGTCGAACTTTGAAATATAAACTGTCAATTAATTTATGAGTATAACAATAGTCCCTCAAGTCTGAGTCGTATATTTATATGCGGGTCGGACTTTGAAATATAAGTAGTCAATCAGGTGAGGTCTTACAGATTGCCTCAGAAATATGAGCAGTTCCAATAAGTGAGGACTTACGAACCGCCTCAGAAAATATGCATCGGTCCCAAATAGACGAGGACTTACGAATTGTCTCGAGAATATGCATCGCTCCTAAATAGGCGAGAACTTACGAATTGCCTCGAGAATATTTGTGCGAACCTGAATAAACGAGGGCTTACAGATTGCCTCGAAAGATAGATTCTACTATAATTTGTTGAAATTTCGACAGCATCTTCTCTGTAATATGGACTAAACCAATCCTATAATACAATACAATATATTCACTATACATATACCAAATAAATTTGGGGTCCATTTGCCTCTCCAAATACTAATGATAGCGTAAATAATATCATATCAAAATTTTCCAATATATAATATGCAGAGAGTTTGTCATGCATCATAGTAAATCATATGCTCGCAGAACTCAGTGTAACAATAGTGCTATAGTGAAGCAAGTAACATGTCGATAATAATAAAATGATCATGTGGATAACGTAGCATACATACTGGTTGTGGTGAAAATAGTGTCATGATTTGCTAGCAATGATGGGACATACATACTTAGCAACAATAATATGAGCATATGCTAGCAGTAATATGTCATGATACTAAGATACTAGTATCACAATAGTCACCCAAGTTTGAGTCGAATATCTATATGTGGGTCGAACTTGAAATATAAGCTACTATGATGGAGTTGACGAGACTGAATACATGAGCAACCGAGGCGATGCTCTGAATGTAAGTAGCTGTGATAAGCTGATGCAGAGGTAAGACTCCAAATATGAACAGCAGAGGCGATGCTCTGAATGTAAGCAGCTGTGATAAGCTGATACAGAGGCGAGACTCCAAATATGAGCATAGAGGCGATGCTCTGAATATAAGCAGATGTGATAAACTGATGCAGAGGCGATGCTCTGAATGTAACAGTTGTGATAAGCTGATGCAGAAGCGATGCTCTGAATGTAAGCAGCTGTGATAAGCTGATGCAAAGGCGATGCTCTGAATGTAAGCGGCAGAGACGATGCTCTGGATATGAATAGATGTGATAAGCTGATGTAGAGGCGATGCCCTGAATGTAAACAGCTGTGATAAGCTGATGCAGAGGCGATGTCCTGAATGTAAGTAGCAAAGACGATGCTCTGGATGTAAGCAGCTGTGATAAGCTAATGCAAAGCCGATGCTCTAAATGTAAACAGTTGTGATAAGCTGATGCAGAGGCGATGCCATGAATGTAAGCAGCTGTGATAAGTTGAGGCGATGCCCTGAATGTAAGTAGCAGAGACGATGCTCTGGATGTAAGCAGTTGTGATAAGCTAATGCAAAGCCGATGCTCTGAATGTAAACAGTTGTGATAAGCTGATGCAAAGGCGATGCCATGAATGTAAGCAGCTGTGATAAGTTGATGCAGAGGCGATGCCCTGAATGTAAACAGCTGTGATAAGTTGATGTAGAGGCGATGCTTTGAATGTAAACAGCTGTGATAAGCTGATGCAGAGGCGAGCCTATGTAACTGAAGAGGCGATGTCGTTGAGAGACGAGGCTGAATAAAGAAAAGGCGAGACTGTTGTGAGGCGAGCCTATATAACTGAGGAAGTGATGCCGTTGAGGGGCGAGGCCGTTACAGGCGAGCCTTTTGAACATAGGCGAAGCTATGTATAAAGCTTTGCGGCGAGGCAGGGAAAAGACATCCCTCGAAGCCAAGAATAAGCATCTGGCGAAGCGAAGAATAAACATCATGTGAATAAGGTCAGGAAATGCTCCTTTTGCAAGGACAAACACATTTGACCATTTATCTCTTCATTTTCCAAGGAACGAGGGCCCTAAAATACCGCCTCTTCCTTTATTCAAGGAACGAGGACTTATAAAATGTCGCATCTTCCTTTGTTGAAGGAATGATGACTTATAAAATGTTGCCTCTAATGATAGGAAATCTACGAGCCAGGGTTCGCCGTCAATGATAAGAAAACCACGAGGTAGGACTCGTCTTCAATAATGCTAGGTCTTGCAAGCTAGCTCGGATATATGAGAGTTTAGAGCTTGCCTTGAATAATAGAGATGCTAATCAAAAGGGCTCTGTATAAGAGAAATTTGAGCTGGGCACTTTTCTAAATCCATGGTGCGTGTCACTGACCATTTACAATATATATGAGCAATAATAGGATAGTAGTTCATCTCCATCAATGAAAATAAGCTCCATTACAATGCTCTTCTTAAAATTCTCCGAAAGAATTATTCAACATAGAGAATTGCTTGAACACTCAAAGAAATCAATCGACGAAGATACTTGATAACTGGCAGATAAGAGAATAATTTTGCTGCCCCAAAATCCTTGAATTTTCATAAGCTCTCAATAATGTTGAAATCCCAGCAGAAAGTAGTAACCAAAAGTTTGTTTAAATTCAAAATTGCTTTGCTAATCATTATTGAATAACTGGTGCTAGTCAAAAGCACAAAAAATGGATAAACTTGTAGCATCCAATTTACTCAAAGTTTGAACTTTCAAAGAAAACTCAGCACTAATGAAGTCACATCTCTTCATAGAGCTATACTTATGAAGAAATACTAGCAACCATAATACTTGAAATTTTTTACCAAGCTTCCTTAGAAAATACTAAGATCAAGAGTGGGACCGTTCGACATTTTTCAATGCTAGCAACCATGTGATATGTCCTGTTATGCCACAGTTATGCAGCTGATCTGCAGGCGATGGCGCACAGTGGCCGATGGTGAGTTGCTGGTTGTTCAGCTATCCTATATGGGCTATTAAATTGGCTTCCATTAATTGATCTTCAGAGAAACTTATGTGTGAAAATGAAAAAAGCCCATCATGGAGAAGAAATTAAAGGGCCAAAGTTTTAAGGAGATGGAACAGGCTTATTAAGGAAGTCGGCCCAATTGAATCCCGACCTCATCCCCTCCACGTGGAAATCACCTGCACACGGAGCACCCGTTAGGAGGCAAAGGCCGCCGGTCGAGAAAATGTTCGGCAACCGTTTACACTCCGATGGTCAAGTCAACGGCCGGACAAAGAAAAAAGAGAGTACAAGAGAGGGTGTGGGGTTTGGTTCAAGTTTAGAAAACATGCCTTCAAATGAAATGGATTCACATATATATAGAAAACGGAAATGGGCCTCGTGAGCTAATGGGTCGAACCCAAGTTCCAAACCCAATATGCAATTGTTCAATTAAATAAGACTCAATCAATAAATAGTCGATGCCAACTCGGCCCATGTGGGACCCTCTCCGTCATACGCATGCCACGTAATTTATGGATATAACAACTACTACAGTCTTGGATGCTACATAAGCATGAGGAACATCCCCATAAATCACAGAAGCAACACTTGAAGTAAAGACAATGCTCCCTTTCTTGGACAGAATCATTACCCTTGCAGCGTGTTTGGCGCATGAAAACATGCCAAAAACATTAACATCAAAAACCCTTTTGTAGTTTTCATACTTGGTATGCAAAATTGATGGGATCAATTTACCTCCGGTACCAGCATTGCCAAACATTATATCTAGTTTACCGTACTTGGAAACTGCCATGTCTACTGTATTTTGGACATCGCAATGGAAATAGGAAATGACTTATGGATATCCTATATTACTGCACACTGCTTGGCCGAGTTTATCCTGGACATCAACAATAATGACCTTAGCACCTTGTTGGATGAAAAGCCTAGCTGTGGTTTCCCCTATGCCACTGGCTCCACCAGTTATTACAGCAACCTTTCTGATAAGTGTATTTATTACACTTATATGAGTCGTTAAACTAGAGCAATTATTGTTATTTTAAATGAATCGAGGCTTAATTATGTATATATTTCATTTGTCAGGTGCATCTCAATGAAAAATTATAGAAGTTGACAAAAGAAGCGAAAAAATGGCAAAAATGGATTGAATCCAAAGCTTGGGGACTAAAATGCAAAGTGCTAGTAGTTGATTCAAACCCTATATCGATGATCGAAGAATATGTGGATACAATTAAATGAATTTGGAAGCTAAAGGTGCAAGAAGACATTGAAAAAGAGTTAAGATGAATGAAGACTGAAATTCAAGGATCAAAGTGAAACGGTTGTAAATATTTTAGCCCGCGCTCGGGCACGGGCTTAAAGTGGCACGCGCGAGACCTCAATTTTTATTACCGAGAGCAAAACCTCATAGCCGCGCCTGCGCGGTGAAATGTATGGTGCTTGGGCGTGGGGAAAATTTTGGGCCGAAAGGCCAGACTCCGTTTTCAACCTAACTACTTATGGGAACAAAAGAAAACATAACCAGAGGACGGCTGAAACGAGAATAGAGAGAATACACATATCTATCATCACAAGAACCTATTTTGGAGGATTGAAAAGCCAATTTTTGAGCAAAATATATTGAATTTTACATTGAAGAAGAAGAATTCATCGCCGGATCCGGATTTGAAGGCATAAATTGAAGATTTCTAGATCTTCTTCGTCATTAATGAATCGGGTGATGTCTTTCTCTTATTTTCTTTGTAATTTCTACATGAACATGCTAGGCTAAATCTTTAGTGCTGGATGGATGACAAAACTGGTTGATTTTTAGTTTTAATTCGAGATTTGGTGTTTTTATTATTGATTCTTGTATTATGATTCCATTAATATGCATAATTATATTGTTTTAATGTTTGCGCACCAATAGAACAATAAAGTTGCTTATTCGTAGCGTTGAAAAACTCGCGGTATGTAGAACATTGTTATTGGGACACACGGGCAATAAATATTATGAATAATATTTGTGGTGTGTGCGATTATGTATGATAATCCTAAATGTTAATGCGTGTTTGCCATATGAATTCGGATTAGGAATAGGATCGTCTCATGGTAACCATATGTTTATTGTATCTTGGGAAAGAATAATAAACAAAAGTGGAATTATCGATTGTCATAATTACATGAATTGAGAAAATTAGCACAAGTTGAGGAGTAGAACTAAGAATTGATCAGTGGAGTCGGAAATCCAATACATTCACGCATTTGATTTTTAAACCAAATTTTCATAGATTTTCTAAGTTTAATCACAATTTCACGAATCTTCTCTTGGTTACAATTACGAATTTAAATATATCAAATACACTAGAATTGAACCTTATTCCCTGTGGAACGATAACTCTCTCATCACAATTATTACTTGTACAACGGACCCGTACGCTTGCAGAATTTTGACGAACACTTTCCTTCTAGCCTGCAAAATCAAACAGGAACCATATACTTCCCCTTTTCTTAAACTTAATTAAGTTGAACAAACTTCATGAATTACTGACCCAGGATAATTTACCTGTTTGTCATTTATCTAGCAACAAAGAGCCCTTCGGTGGAATTTCTGGGGGAAAAAGTCCTTAGATTCAGATGGAAATTTTAAAAAGGAAGATGATCAATATTAATGCACTTTCATCACATGCTGGTGTGGATTACAGGACTAGTATCGTATTTTAATGCAACTGTTGGTATTTAATTCTTGTTATGAAGTGGTTAATTAGATAAATGTGTATATTGACTTGTAAATGACAAAAGCGTATTATAAGAAGCGAGGTACAAAATTGAAATTACATGTACGAATATAGCTCAAGTACTTGAGACGCTTGTTTTTAAATTCTTTAGGAATTAGGATAATGAAGAAATTTGTTATGCGAAGCCAATCTCTTGGCATGTCACATGTAAGAAACAAATCATAGTCATTACACAACATAAAAATTTGATTTTAATCCCCACTAAATAGGGGCTTAGTTTTGTTTTCAAATTTGTCTATGTGTTTTGTTAGTAAATTATTATTAAATTTCAGATGTAAAATAATATTGTAATCGCACCTAAAATTTTAAAAGTTGCGTGCAATTTACTTGTTACGTCTTATCCCTTAATACACGATATCGTTCAAACTAAAATCATCTCCTCCCTCTTTCTTTACTTCTATCTCATCTTTTACTTCAATTTTCGTGTAAAAGTTTTAGAGTTAGAGTGGACAACAACCACGAAAATCTCAATTTACATTTTTTATTATGTAGAAAAAAAAAAGGAAAAATGCCCAAAAATTGAAAAGGTAGAGTCGAAGTGATGTGAGAGATGATCGTAGATGTTCACGCATGATAAACAACCATGCTCCCTGTCCAGGGTCAAGGACAAGGGGGAAAAAATAGTACGTGTAAGTTTACATTTTTACCCCGAGCTTCTGAATGACTAAATTGCCCTTGGTCGCTGATGGCCACCCATTAAAAAGTAGATAAAAAGGTTTTTTTCATTTTAGAGTTGTTTCATGATAAGATAATGTTGACTGCAGACGCAAGTTTTGTGTGCACAAATACATTTTCCAGTACGAAACATGGAAAAACGATTATAAGTTCCAAGAAGAAAGTTTTATCTGAGAAATCAAGAAAACAAAACAAACCCATAATTTTTCCTTTGAAATTTTCAACCAACAAAATTCCACTTCAGTCGGCAGTTGGAGTGTTTGCATTGGGATTCATTGATGCCGGGTAATTTATATCTTTATAATTTAATTATTTTTGTCAAAGTTCTTGTTTGTTTCTGCTTAATTTTACTGGTTTTTTTATGTTTAATTAATTGTTCAGGTATAGTGGGGACTGGTCAAGAATTGGGGTGATCTCCAAACAGACTGAAGATTTGCTTAAATTAACAGCTTTTTTTGTAGTTCCTCTCTGCCTGTTTCTGATATTTTCCTTCTTTGAGAAAGTTGAAAAATAAAAGAACTGCAACATTTTTCAGTGCCTTTTTGATGAAAATAAGTGATATTGCAAACGAAATAAGTTGTTTTCTTCAATTTAAATTATAACTTTAAGCAAGCATATTTGAAGTAAAAAGGTTTTTGAAATAAATTTGACTCGTCATCTCGAAAAGATTTTTTCTTAATAAGGCAAGATCGTGCCAAGCATTACTACTGAGATAATTAGATTTTGTTCACAAAAATACACACTACGTGATCTCATTTCGACCATTGGTTAGAGTGAAAGAAGACGAAACAAGAGAAGCGTAATGAATATTGTTTCATCCATTCGAGTCAAAATCAATTACTAGCTAAATTTCAAAAAATAACGTGTAGCGATTTTTGATATAATTCATACGTGCACTCTATACAACCACAATTATGACTCGAGCACGAACGAAATGCGATCTTGAAGAAAAGCATAACCAATTGATGAAAGTTGGACAAAGTTCATGACCTTTCGTATATTGATGGAATATTAGAAATTCAAGACTCGATTTTTTTTATTTTGTTTTTGTTATTGTTATAAAATAATTAAGATGTCTGGCTAACCTCAAAATTTAACTTTTATTTCCAAATTAAGACGTTTGGTAAACTTTTAAGATTAGCCAAACATGCACTAAATCATATATATATATAGAGAGAGATATATATTCTGAACTTTCTCTCTTTCTTTATGTTCTTTCTTGTTGCTAGGCCAAACCAGAAACCGGAAAAAAAATAAAAATAAAAATCTACATTTTCTCTAAAATAAATAAAAATATAACAATTTGACGGCCAAAAAAGTCACACGTGGCTGAAATTTAAGCGTTTAATTATTAAGCAAAATCTTGTATTCTCTTCCACAAACCAAGTTTCTTGCTCAGATGTTTCTAGCTCGACAAACCCACAAATGAGAAGAGAAGAGAGAGAGAGAGAGATTTGGATAAAGAGTTGAGGAAGAAGAAGAGAAATAAGAGGTCCAAATTTGCCAGCCTTACATTCTTGTACAGATTAATGGAAGCTCTGTGGGTTGGGTGTTACCTTATCCTATCCATCTCTCACAGTCTTTGCTCTCTTTTTCTATATCCTCTCTCTCTCTCTCTCTTCACAAACACACACACAGGCACTCTAATTCTCTAATCTATCTCTCTATTTTCTCTGTCTAAAACTTTTTTCCTCTTGGTCCCCCTTTCCTCTTTTGCTTCACTTCCTTTAAAAACTTCAGCAAATTCTTCATGTTCAACTACTTCAACTTCGCCATTTATTCTTCTGTCTCACTATATTTTTACATACTTAACTTCATCTTCACGTGAATGAATACTCATTACTCCCTTCAATCTTTAGCTTTTCTTGTCATTCGTTTTCATTTCAAATTGCTGAACCAATCAATGAATAAAATGATATCTGAATTTTCATTTTTCTTGAGTCTGGTATAACCGTGAAAACATTTTCAGTGCAATTTTGGAGTTAATATTCTTAGTGCAAGTAAATTCTCTCTCTCTCTCTCTCTAGAATCAACTGTATGTTATCAAAGGTTGTCTGAAAATGGCTCCCAAAACTGGAAAGGCTAAACCTCACAAACCCAAAGGAGAGAAGAAGAAGAAAGAAGAAAAAGGTCTGCTATTCTGTCTTTTTTTTTTTTTTTGCAATTTTATCTCTTTTATCAATAAAAAAAATAATTAGCTTATCTGTTTTAAAAACTAATATTAGTTCTATATATAACTAAGAATTATTGATATTCATTTTTTTCCTATTTGAGTTATTGTTTTAATTCTGCAGTTTTGCCTACAATAATAGAAATAGTGGTAGAAACTCCTGAGGAGTCACAAGTTACCCTTAAGGTGCGTACTGATGAACTTTTTTCGCTTCAGTTTGTGTTTGTATTTGTAAATGTCGTTTCTCGCCTGTCTATGAATTCAGTTGCAATTTGAAAGGTTGTCCTATTCGAGAATCTCTGGATTACAATTTATTCTTTAATGTATTTACATACCTACGCTCAGTTCGAGTCAAATTGAATTCCATGGAATTTCCATTTTTTTAATTTTACAGTTGTTGCTTACTGCAGGGAATATCAACCGACAAGATTTTAGATGTGAAGAAACTATTAGCGGTCCACGTTGAGACTTGTCATTTGACCAATTACTCTTTGTCACACGAGGTAATTTAATATGATTTTACGTACAATTTATACTTGCAAATTAGGGCAACGTCCCAATTTCATCGGGATAAGACTTAAGAGTCATGTTATTTTCGTCGTTCTATCGAATGACTTTTGGTGGCTACATAAACTCATTAGGAAATGGTCCAATTAAACTATTCCTTGCCCCTTTTTATGTGATTTTTTTGCATGTATTTTAGTTGCTGACGAAGATTTTTCTCCCCCATTTCTATCCGTATTTATTGATATATGAAACCACACAAATTTTCTTGAAGTTTTAGTCCTTATTTGATTCTTATTTTTTTCAAAATTTATTTCTCTCTTCTTTTCAATCACACATTTTTTAATAAAATAATATTACACGCAGACTCAGAACTTTTCCTTAATTTTTAACCACACATTCCCCATCAATCAGCTATTCAAAATGCATTCTTTCCTCCAAAATGAAAATCAAATGGGGCTCCGCATTCAAGTAAGTTTTTTACTCGAGTTTCTCGAGGACGTAAACGGTGGTAAATTCTTTTTTAACAGGGCAAATGAAGTGTTTGCACGTTTTTCGTTTTAACAAAAATAAAAACATGTTCAACAATTCTACTCTTAAATTATTAAGTAACTTGATTTTATATTGACCAAACATGTCTCGTGTCATAAAATAAATTGGCCATCATCTTTGACTTTTAGCCTATGTCACTATCGAACTATGTGTTCAGTGTTTATGAGACAAATGCACGGTCCATAAAAGCACCGCACAGGAAAATAATTCGGTGTATCTGCACCAGCTAATAAGCAAATCATATGGGCCTTTTTTTTTTTTCTTTTTTTTGGACAAATTACCAAGTTTTCCTAATTGAGTTGTCTTTGATTGTCAACATCTTAGGTACGTAAAAGTGCACTTAAGGTCGTTCGAACGACATATTAATTGCTATTGGATGGCTAAATCGCGCTCGCTATCATAAGATTTAGTACATGACACGGAGGCTAAGAATACTATTATAGGTCTAATTTAACATAATAATGTTACTTGTCATCGTAATGATAACTTATAATTTTATGTGACAGTGCAATGAAATTTATGTTATTGGATCTTATCATTCAATATCACCTATGATAATTTATTATAATGATGATGATGATAATTAGCGTTGCTCAATCTAATAGCGTGTTTGGGAAAACTAGAGATTTTGTATCCTTGACCTTTTTTTTTTTAGCAAGATTGGATACCCACATTACGAAAACTACTGAAGCGAATGTTAAAATCGTATCCAACTTTCATTTCACGTGAAAGTTGCATGTAATTTTAATGACCACGTTGACGATTCTCATCATGTGAGGATTCTATAGATTTTAGAAGATTGGAGATCTACAACTTAAGTTTCAAAGGTTGAGGATCCATAATTACACCATGTAAAAGGTTGGGGAATGTAATCCTAATTTTTTCTATTTTCTATTTAGCCACGGTAAGGCAGAGGATGCAAGTGTTATCCAAAATGATTGGACGTAAAGCGTCTGTAGGTAGCTTTTAAAGTCCACCGTCATTAAATTATATTTAACAGTGATGCACAAAAAAATTCTTCAAATTTCCCCACAATTTGTGTTAAATATTAAACTGAAACCGAAAAAGAAAGTTCTTGAGAGCATGTTAGGGTAAAGCTTAAAAATGCAGTAAAAGTACTTATCTTGAGAAATAAGTCAAGGCTTATTTATGAAAAAATGTGAAAAAGGTAACATGGAAAAAACTTCTGGCATGCTCAATTAAAAATAATAATACTGAAAATTAAAAATAAATATCTTTTTGAACTCAAGAAAATAATGATTAAGCTCTATATTGTGAAATAATTCAAAAAAGTTTCCTCGACATGAACTAGTCATAAATAGCATAGCTAATGTCAACGTTGTAACTAACGCCTGAATTTTCTATCCTTCTGTGCAAACAATTGATAGGTTCGAGGACCAAGGTTGAAAGATTCTGTGGAGATTATTTCACTCAAACCTTGCAATCTCACCATCGTTCAAGGTACATTTCTATTATCCAACGATCAAGAAATACATATCACTTAATGTAATCGTGATCCTTATTTCAAACAATAGCTGCTCAGTGGAATCAAAACATATGATCTTCCCTATCTCCGCAATTTTAGGCTTGTTTGAAAGAATTTGAAAATAAATTTTCTTCCTTAAAATCATTCTCAATCAGATATTATATGAATCTTAAAAAAAAATCATTATTTACTTGAAAAATCTCTCACAAACATCTCTTATATAGTTCACATGAATGCATATTCGACCTCATGGTACCAATAATTAATAATTGCAATAAAAATAAAATGATTTACCTACCAAGTTGTTGTAATTTAATAATAATAACTATCCACGAATAAGATGTAATTTTTAATATAATAAAATCACATCATACGAGAATAAATATTCTTTAAAAATTTCACATTATCTATGAGTGGTTAAACTTTATTTCCAATAGTACAATATAGTCCTTGTTTGGCTTTCATTAAAATTAAAATTTATTTTTCTATCTATTCTTATCCATCATACATTTTTTAATAAAATAATATTGCATGTAATCTTAATTTTTTTCCTTTCTAACTATACATTCTTCAAAAAATTATTATTTCAATTTTTTTTTTCAAGTTCTCATTATATTGGGGCCAAACGAGGGCATAATAAATTATAATTACTAATAATTTATCTCTATTTATTTATAAATTAAATAATTTTTATAAAAAATTTCTAAGCCAATGTCAAATATATTTGTGTGATTCCCTGCAGAGGAGTACACGGAAGGGAAAGCAGTGGCACACATCAGGCGGCTACTAGACATAGTCGCCTGCACCACGTCATTCGGCCGTTCATCTCCTTCTCCCAAACCGAACAGTGGAACCGGTGTCAAAGAGTCCGGTCCACCCGACTCTGACGGTCCAGAAAATGCAAATTCAGAAACCTCTCCGAAGCCCAAAGGTTCCGACCGAAGGGCCGGTGAGGCCCCCAAGGCGAAGCTCACGAAGTCGGACGTTCCTGCCGCCTTCGCCGAAGGAGACACGGATGAAAAAGGCGACGCCGTGGCGGCGATGATGTACCCACCACCGAGGCTTGGGCAGTTCTACGACTTCTTCTCGTTCTCTCACCTCACTCCTCCCGTGCAATGTGAGTTTGGATATTAAATATTTTGTTTTCATTTCGTTTTTTAAAAGTGAAAATCTATAAACTAAAGGCATTTTAACTATACTGTGCTTGGAATTTCTAATTTACGAAGCACAATTTAAATGAGTTAATGTATGTTATCGGAATTACATATATATTAAACTTGAACAGAAATTGTGGATTTTCAACATATTACCATGTCAAATACCTCAATTATATATATAATTGGAGAATTAAGATATTCTAAATTTCTTGATCTGCCACTGATTTGCATCACTTCTTCGAAGCACGTGAATTTTTTTTTATTCCGTTTAAAACTTTTGAAGCAAAATAGGGAACATTCCCGTTTGGCTAAGCTTAGTAAATATATGTACAAGTAAAAACGTAAATTCTAAAGTAAATAAATTTTTAATTGGTGAAAGTTAGATATAATTAAGTTACTTATTTTTAGAGTAAGATAAATGTAAAAGTATAATTCGTTTTAAAAAAAAAAAAGTAGTAACCTCTTTTTACTTAAATAAATATCAAGTACCTCATTTTCTTTGAGAATTTTGCAACGTTAATTTTGTTGAACACTTGTTAATCAGTTGAAGCGGAAGCACATTAATTTTACAAAGCAAAAAATGAATGCGAAACAAGTTCCTTCTATTTTATTATGCAAAAATGGACATGAACAATTTCATTTCTATTTTAAATTCACCGTGTATACTTGGTGCTTGGAGCAATTGTTGTCAAAGTTGTTCCTAAAGTGAGATGTTTGCGTTTGTATTGCTAATTTTGCAATGCTTCTGCAGACATTAGAAGGTCAACTCGACCATTCCTCGAGGATAAAACAGATGATGATTTCTTTCAAATTGATGTTAGCATCTTAAACTCCTATACTATAAATTTTTTATTCTCTTTCACCATTAAGAACTCATTTTTGGTGTTGATATTCTCTGACATGGTTTTGGATGGATTTTTCCCTTTTAAATTTTTGCATGCAGGTACGGATTTGCAGTGGGAAGCCAACTACAATTGTTGCTTCTCGGAAAGGCTTTTACCCTTCTGGAAAGCGTATTCTTTTGAGCCACTCAATAGTTGGCTTGTTGCAGCGGATAAGTCGAATATTTGATTCTGTAAGTGCAGGCTGATTCTATCTTTTACTTATTCTTTTTTGTAAAAAAAATGATTATGCCATACTATTCTTGTTTATTTTTTAGTTCCCTCAAAATTTTGCTATTAAAATCTGTCTTCTTGAATTCTTTTATTCTCGTTCATCCGAAGTCTCATCTTAATCGTGGAGTTAATTTCTGTTCTCAGGCATACAAGGCTCTCATGAAAGCTTTCACTGACCATAATAAAGTGAGTAATTTCATTTTATCTTAACCCCTCAAACCTATTTAGAATTTCCAAGTTTCACTGATGGCACCATCTTTGTCATTCCAGTTTGGGAATCTTCCATACAGTTTCCGAGCAAACACATGGCTAGTCCCCCCGATTGTTGCTGAGAACCCATCTATCTTCCCTCCACTTCCTGTGGAAGATGAAAGTTGGGGAGGAAATGGAGGTGGACAAGGAAGAGATGGTAAGCATGACCACAGGCTGTGGGCAAAGGAATTCTCGGTTCTGGCTGCAATGCCATGTAAAACAGCAGAAGAGAGGCAGATCCGTGATCGAAAAGCTTTTCTACTTCACAGTCTGTTTGTTGATGTTTCAGTCTTTAAAGCAGTTGATGCAATAAAACATCTCGTGGAAAATGATCAAAGGTCAACAAATAATTCTGACTCTTCAATTTTATATGAGGAAAGAATTGGAGATCTACTTATTAGCGTGGCAAAAGATGTGCCGGATGCAAGCACAAAGTTGGATAGCAAAAGCGATGGGAGTCTGGTTCTTGGAATGTCGCATGAGGAGCTCACTAAGAGAAACCTGCTTAAAGGCATAACTGCTGATGAGAGTGCAACTGTTCATGTTCGTCTAGTAACTTGTTACTTTTTGATTTCTCAGCCATTTCCTCTCACGTTGGTGTAATATTTGGAATGGTTAATGCAGCATGCTGAGTTAACCTCCCTCTCGTGCAGGATACTTCTACTTTAGGTGTTGTGGTTGTTAGACATTGTGGGTATACTGCCATTGTGAAAGTTGCAGCTGAGGTCAATTGGGAGGGCTATCCCATTCCTCAGGATGTTGAGATTGAGGACCATCCAGAGGGAGGTGCAAATTCATTGAATATAAATAGGTCAGTGCAACATGCTTTAAAATAGTATTTTCCCATATCAAATGCCTCTGACTTCTGATAAAGGAAGCCATGCCTTACATATGCTAAATTCTCGAAGAACTGGACCAATTTGTATTCCTATGTTTTTGCTTCTGTACTGTATCTTGTATATTAATCATTTTTCTCTTTAACCTGAAACTTCCAGCTTGAGAATGCTGTTGCACAAATCAACGACACCCCAGTCATCTGGTCCAGTTCAAAGATTACAGAGTACAGATGCGGAAGAATTAAATATTGCTAGACCTTTAGTAAGGAAGGTGCTAAGTGAAAGTTTGCTGAGGCTGAAGGGAGAAGAAAACTAAACCAACCAAGTCCATTAGATGGGAGCTTGGAGAGCATGCTGGGTGCAACATCTGCAAAATCAGGCTTCTGCCAAAACCGAGTCTCAAAAGAATGAAGAAGCCAAAGTTGAGCCAGCTGTAAAGGGTCTTGGAAAGCATGGTGGACTACTGAAGGATTTTAAGAAGAAGACAAATGACCGAAACATTAAGGCTGATCCCAGCAAGGAAGTGGTTGCCAATAACAGCTCTGACATAGATAAAAAGGAACTAGAGAAACTAGATGAGGAAAAAGAAATCATGTGGAAAAAGCTGCTTTCTGAATTAGCATATTTGCGCCTTAAAGAATCAGAAACTGGTTTTCACCTTAAGGTTGGCTTTCTGCCTTTATAATGGAGTAAGAGCCTGTTTGGTAGAGATTTAAATTAGATTTTAATTGAAAAACTAGCCGTTAGTGGGTCCCATGCGTGAGATAAAATTCAAACATAACGGCTATATTTTCAATTAAAATTGGATTAAAATTTCTACCAAACAAGCTCTAAATTTTAGATCCAATGCTGAATTATTCTGTAATCCAAGCCTACATTTTCAAGAGATCTGTGAAATTACAGCCTGCAACTGAGATATATAAGATTCTTGAGGCATCTAGCATATACAAATTTGTTTTTTAAACGAAGGAATTTTGTTTTCCTCCATGGCTTGTAGCTGTATTCATAACTAATTCCTGTGGTTCCATTCATATTGGCAGTCACCTGATGAGTTGATTGAGATGGCGCATAAATACTATGATGATACTGCACTCCCAAAATTGGTTAGTACGTTGTACTCAGCTACACTCTTTACCCTCAGCTTCTGGTTCAGGATATGTGAGGACCTGGTCTTTTGAGACCTTTATGAGATGAGTGCTTGTTACTAATTTTCTAATCTTTTGACAGGTTGCTGATTTTGGTTCCCTTGAACTTTCACCGGTTGATGGAAGGACGCTGACAGATTTCATGCATACCAGGGGTTTGCAAATGTATTCCTTGGGGCACGTGGTATGTGCTTCATTTTATAATAGTTTTAATCATTCTGTGTCCAGATTACTTCTGCTGCTTTCTTGTCACAATTTTGTTCATCACTTCTTTATCAATCTCAATAATAGAGATAGAAGACAGGAGTGGTAAATGAATTTGAAGCTCATTTTGTCCCTTTGTTTGTCATTATGTCAGGTTGAACTTGCGGACAAGCTCCCTCATGTACAATCACTCTGTATCCATGAGATGGTTGTTAGAGCGTGCAAGCACATTCTTCAGGCAGTTGTAGCAGCAGTAGATAATGTTACTGACATGGCTGCATCAATTGCTTCATGTTTGAATGTGTTGCTAGGGACACCTCCTACCGGACACAACGATGCAGACATAACTAATGATGATGAACTTAAATGGAAATGGATTGAAACTTTCCTGTCAAAGAGGTTTGGGTGGCAATGGAAGGATGAAGTTCGTCATGATCTAAGAAAGTTTGCCATTCTTCGTGGCCTTTGCCAAAAGGTAGGCTATTTCATCTAAAAATGTTTTTGACTTCTGTAAGAGGCTGGCTTTATTTACTTGATTTGTGTATTTAAAGATACCATCTTGTTTTAGGTTGGACTCGAGCTTGTGCCAAGGGATTATGATATGGATTCTCCCTTCCCTTTCAAGAAATCAGATATAATTAGCATAATCCCTGCTTATAAGGTATGCTGCTACTGATTTTTTTAAAAATTGTTGATGAACTGTAGGAGGATTTTTAGGTAATTCTGACAGCATTTAATCTTCCATATAGCACATTGCTTGCTCATCTGCGGATGGGCGTACTCTGTTGGAATCATCCAAAACCTCCTTGGATAAGGGCAAATTGGAAGATGCTGTAAATTATGGGACTAAGGTAACAATTGGCAACCCCCTTCCACCCTCAAACACCCCCCTGAAATAGCCCCATCTTACCACTGGCAGGTAACAATTTAAGTACTTGTAAGTATGATTGACATTCGAATTTATTTTGAAGGCACTCTCAAG
Organism: Osmanthus fragrans; assembly: GCA_019395295.1. Taxonomy (NCBI): domain Eukaryota; kingdom Viridiplantae; phylum Streptophyta; class Magnoliopsida; order Lamiales; family Oleaceae; genus Osmanthus; species Osmanthus fragrans. The sequence goes on from CM033358.1 coordinate 6,372,815, forward strand.
ACTCGTTTCAGTCTGTGGTCCTTATCATCGAATGACAGCAGGGGCATACAGTCTGTTGGCTGTGGTGCTATACCACACTGGGGACTTTAATCAGGTATGTGGATGTAATATTGGATATCCCATGCTTCATGCACTGACAAACTAATTGCATTGACAATATATTAAGACAAATTACCTGGTATCTCATTACATCTAAACATCTAAAATGCGAAGTTATTTACCTTGTCTGACAAAGTTGCTTGGCAGGCAATATTGGTGACAACATTATTTTAGTTTCTGCGTCAATGAAGGTTTATGCATTTTTCTATTGCTGTTGGGTTTTGCATATTGTCTTTGTGCTCTTGGATTACACCTGTGAGCAACATTTGTATTTCAAGTGCCAAAGTCCTAGATAAACTACAAAGTTAGAATTTATTGTGAAAATAACAAAAATTTCCGGATGGGTGTAAACCCCCATTCTAAACGTAGCTATCATTAAGCCTTGCTATTGGGAAACCCTTCCTGTGTGTATACAGATTAAAATGCTAAAAAATAAGTGTCTCTGCTGCTTATTTTATCTTAAATCGAAATATATTATGTCCCTTGTATATGTGTCCCTTTGCAGAATATCTAGACTAAATTCTATTAGTAAGGCCAACCTGTCACTAATATAAGACGTTGAAATGAAATAGCACCTAATAAATATCAATTTTGGCAACTAAAATGTCGAGCATCAAGTTTCAATTTTTTGACCTACATTTATACTGTGAAATATGACCAGTATTGACCATTTAGAACAGGCCTTACCATTTTGAGATGATTTATTGATTTATGAGATCTATCCTGATGTCATCCTTTGTTTTGTTTATTATTTATTTGAGCAGGCTACCATCTATCAGCAGAAAGCTTTAGATATCAATGAGAGAGAGCTTGGACTTGATCACCCAGACACAATGAAAAGCTATGGAGATTTAGCTGTCTTCTACTATCGGCTCCAACACACGGAGCTGGCCTTAAAGTATGTCCACGCTCGGAGCTGTCTTCTATCTATTCACCTATTTGACATATTACATTTCCTGATGGTTTTACTCTGATTTCCATAATTTGAAAATAATTAGCGAACGTGGTAGTTGTGAAGTTTAAGAATGGAGTCAATAGTTGAAAAAGTGTGTATTACATACTTGGGGAGAGATATATGGTCAGGAAAATTTGAAAACCACGTGAAAATCTGAATTTTGGTCCAAATTAGGAAAAAATAAATATACTAATTCATGTAGGTCATGCTCCATGAGACTCTGAAGAGTTTCCTAATTTTTGGGAATGTAAGTTATAACTGAAGCAAACTGTGAAATATCTTTTCACTCCTTATGTGTTTTGGAGAATCTGGTCCACATAACTAGTTTCAAATAATCCTAATTCCTTTCCAGAAAGACATCTGAAGGACACAAAAAACTTGTCCAAAAAGCAAAAACTGCTTTCATCTTTCTGTTTCCAACTGTTGTCATCTACAACTATTAATAGGCTAATCTACAATACAGCATTGCACTATTCAAATCCATTATGATATAGGTATACATGAGCGCCATCATTAATTAACTTGAAAAATCTTATTTCCATGAAAGGCTTTCATATCAGGCACTTAAAATTATGGCTTATATTTGTCCATGTCATATTTAGGTATGTCAACCGTGCACTGTATCTCTTGCATCTAACGTGTGGCCCTTCTCACCCAAATACCGCTGCAACTTACATCAATGTAGCAATGATGGAAGAAGGTCTGGGGAATGTCCATGTTGCTCTTAGGTACCTCCATGAGGCTCTCAAGTGTAACCAAAGACTTCTTGGAGCTGATCATATACAAGTAATTCCCCGCTCTCCCTTGTGACCATACATGTATGTCTTAAATCGTACATAGACAATAGTTTAAGTGTACTTCTGCTCATTGGTTTTCTTGCATTGGACATATGCAAATACTAAATTGTTAGAAATTTTAAACTCTGTTAATAAAGATGATGAAACCAACTGTTTGAGGAGATAAATGTTTCCTTATCTGTTGAATATGGATGTGAATAATTCTCCTTCAACTTAAGCCCTGATGTAAAAGAGCCTTGCTTCAGTGCTGTTCAGTTCTGCAAAGAAAGTTGCTGACAGAAAGGGTGAAAATGAACTAGTTCTAACTTCTTGTAACAACTGATCCGGATGCTCATGGTCTGCTTTGCATGTATGATAATAACCACTAAAAGAATCTCACCATTATAACTACTTCACCAGTGACACAATTAGATGAGTTTGTATTCAGTGCTCATAGAGCAAGTCTTCACAAATGAACCTTATATGACTTAACCAGAGGTCTAACGGTGTATGATGGTCTTGGAAGTCTTCACGAATGAACCTTATATGACTTTACCAGAGATATAATGGTGGTGTATGATGGTCTTGGAAGTCCAACCATCAGTTTTATAGAACATTGTAATGAGCAAATTAATATCGTACCTTATAATGATGGGAATTTCGTATGCATATTACCTGTGACCAACGCCACTGAAAATCTGGTCAAATTTATATGTTCTGTGTGAATCTGTGTAGTGTGCACATAATGTTTATTTCTTTAAGGGAATAAGCATATATTTTCCCAACTACTTTATCACCCAGCATGACAGTGAGAATATTATCTTTTCAATTTACTATACGTGTAATGCCAATGTCATCTGTGGGATCTTAATATGCTGAATATTTGATTCTCTTTTTCAGACTGCAGCCAGCTATCATGCTATAGCAATTGCTCTCTCATTAATGGAGGCATATTCTCTGAGCGTTCAGCATGAACAAACGACACTCCAGATACTTCAGGCTAAACTTGGACCGGACGATTTGCGTACACAGGTAATACAGACTTACAGACTTCTGTATCTTGCCGAAGAGCCTAAGATTTTAGGGATGATCCTATTCTTAATCTTATTTGGAATTCTCTTTAGGATGCGGCAGCCTGGCTTGAATATTTTGAGTCCAAGGCTCTGGAGCAGCAGGAAGCCGCACGCAATGGCACTCCAAAACCAGATGCCTCTATCTCTAGCAAAGGCCATCTGAGGTGATTTCCTGTTCTGTTTCCATATTTTAATATGATGTTTCTGTATTGTTTGGGAACATACGACTTTCTGGATGCCCTGTTTCAAAAAGAAAATAATTGTATGTTCAGACTTTATAAGGATAGTACTTTTTTCTTAACAAGAATGCTAGTTCGCATCTAATCACTTCACCCAATTTTAATATCTCTCTCTACAGCTTTCGGTACATACAACAATCTTTCTTGTCTTGCTGATTTCAAAAATAAAATAATCATTAGTCGTGACTTGTTAATGGGAGGCTGTTTTCACTCTTTTTTTTTTTTTTTTCCATTTTTTTCCTGGAACTGCTGGTTCTGATTTAACCATTGTCATGTATTCTAAATCATTCACTGATGCTTCCCAAAGTATTCTGGCTCAGTAATTGGCTGTATCAATTCAATTGGATCTAGTTCACATTTACATTTCTTTATCATATATATATGCATACGGGGAAAATAAGAAAATAAATAATCATAATTCTTCCAGAATAAAAATGAGAGAATTTTGTGTAATCACATGGCCTAATGCCGTTATCAACCATTTTAATCATCTAGGATGGTTAAATGAATATTTTGGATTCCCTGTTACATTTCACATCTCTTCAGTAATTACATCGCCTCTGTTTTCATTTATGGAAGCAGTGTGTCAGACCTGTTGGACTATATAATCCCAGATGCGGAGATGAAAGCAAGAGAAGCTCAAAAGAAGCAGGCTCGTGCTAAGGTTGAATTACCTGATTAATATGATTTTACGAGTTTAATTCCTTTTGTTTCCATAATCATTTTCCTTTGTGCTGATGAACTTTTTGTGATGAAAAATCATCTATATTCATACAGCTTAAAGAAAAGGTGGGCATGAATTGTGAAAGAGTGACAAACGAAGATGAGAAGGATGAATTGCATTCACCAACTGAACCTGTCGTGGAGAACTCCAGTGATAAAGAGAATAGATCTGAATTGGAGAACAAATTCGACTCACAGTTTGCAGACTCCACCAACAGGAACACCGATATATTTTTAGCTGACAAAACACTGTTGGATCAAACTGATGACTTTGTAATGGATGATGCTTCCGAGGCAGGATGGCAAGAAGCTTTCCCTAAAGGTCGTTCACCAATAGGCCGCAAGCCCTCTGGTTCCAGGAGGCCAAATCTTGCAAAATTGAACACCAACTTTCTGAATACATCTCATCCTTCTAAACACCGAAGCAAACCCGCTAATTTCACGTCCCCAAGAACAAGTTCAAATGAGAATGCTGTTGCTTCTGGACTAAGCCCTCATGCTTCAAAAAAGTTCGCAAAGAGTGCTAGCTTCAGTCCAAACCTAAACAATCCTTCTGGGCCTGCTACTAGTAAAGAGAAATCTGCTAACCCAAAATCAGCACCTGGCAGCCCAGCTTCTAATGAAGCCACTAAAGCTGGTTCCATTGTTGGTTCAGCCAGTGTTCAGGCAGCCGGAAAGCTTTTCTCTTACAAAGAGGTTGCTTTAGCTCCACCAGGTACCATAGTGAAGGCTGTTGCAGAGCAGTTGCCTAAGGAGAGTTCTGCAGAAGAAAATCACCAAGAAAGCAAGGAGACAAGCGTCTCAGAAGCATTCAAGAATAGTAAGGAAGTTGAAGCTCAGAAGACGATTGAAGAAAAAAATCCTTTGGAGTGTGTCAAAGAAATGGAAGAAAGTGTTGAGGAGAAAAAAGAGGAACACGGCGATGCACTCTTGGCAGAATCTTCACAAGAAGTAAGCACTGGAGCATGTGAAGAAAAAATAACAGTTATTGCAACTGCTTCAAAATCTGTAGCTTCCGTTGAAAGCACTGAAGGTGGCAATGCACATGATTCCAGATCAGTAGGGAGTTCTGATTTCTCCAAGGGTTCAGATACTAATACTGTTGGTAATTTCACAGTAACTTCAACTAACGTTAAACTTCTAGCTGATTCGGAAAATAGTGTTCAGTTGCTGGAGAAAGCTGCTTCTATTCCCAAAGAAACTGTGGCAGATAAAGAGGGAAATCTTCCTTTGTCCAATGAAAATGAAAATAATGGTTCATTGCCAAATGAGGCAGAGAATCAATCTAACACAAGTGTTAATCCTTTGCCACATCAGGAAGAAAAGCAAAGTGATGCTGAGACTGGCAAGGAACCGGCCAAGAAACTCTCTGCAGCTGCTCCTCCATTTAATCCATCCACATTTCTAGTGTTTGGCTCTGTTCCTGTGCCTGGTCATACAGAGCAAGGAGGATTATTGCCTCACCCGGTGAATATTGCTCCTGTGATTACTGTTAATCCTGTTCGTAGATCACCACAGCAATCAGCAACAGCAAGAGTTCCATACGGTCCACGCCTCTCAGGTGGCTATAATCGATCTGGAAATCGGGTTTCAAGGAACAAGCCTTTCCACAATGGTGAATTTAACGGGGATCAGAGTCAGTTCAGCCCTCCAACAATAATGAATCCACTTGCAGCTGAGTTTGTACCTGGCCAACCGTGGGTTCCAAATGGCTATCCAGTTTCTCCAGATGGTTATATGGCCCCTTCAAATGGTATTACTTTCTCCCCAAATGGATATCCTATATCTCCAAATGGCATAGCAACATTGCCAAATGGCTTTCCAATATCCATGAATGGTGCGTTGGAGACTCAAAATGGGCTTCCAGTATCTCCAGTGAATTCGGTAGAGTTTTCATCAGTTGTAACTGTTGAAGTAGCTGAAGAAAACCAAAATGAAGTTGAAGCTGAAGCAGAGGGTAGTGTAGAGGGAAACTCGAGCAACTTGACAATCATTGCTTCACCAACATCGCAAAATGTACAGGAAGAACCCAGAGTTAGTGAAGAAACCCATTCTGATCAATCGGGAGACAACAAAAAATCATGTTGTGGACCTGAAGAAACACCTACAGATAAAGTTGCAGAAGATCCTGATATTGTGTCTGCAGAAGATAACTGTAATGACATTGCTGTCGAGGAAAAGACAACCAAGCGCTGGGGAGATTACAGTGATGGTGAAACTGATATCGTTCAGGCAACAAGTTGAATGAATACTTTATCATTTACCTCGATCGTCTACTCTTAATGAAGAATACACTGTGAGATCAAAGCAAAGAGATGCACCAGGATTTGTGGTGCCGGGAAATGAATGGGGAGTTCGTTTTACTCTTACTGTTGACAAGTTTGGTAGAACTCCGGTAAAACTAGATGCTGCCGCCTTCTTGATACGGTTCGATTGTGATCTAGCTTGGCTGTGAAGTGGAAGTCATCAAGTCAGCATGATGCAATGCAAGTGAGAGTTTAATCTTGAGGAGGTAGAAGGATCTTGAGTGAATTTTATCGTCTTTATGCTTTAAGTTTCAAATTCCGTGGTTTTCTTTTGAAACATGTAAGAACCTTGACTAGAGTCATTCGGGAAATAATTTTAGGATGATCACGAGCACGGAGTGCAGAAGATATACCATGAAAAAAAAAAACGAAGAATTTGTTTTTTTTTTTTTTCTGTTTTTTTTGGGCACATATCATTGTCATAGACCAGTTTTGACATGTTATTTATATCATCCAATAATCGGCTTCCTTATTTAGCCGAAAATTGTTTGTAGAAAGAAGCCAACTTGATGGATTTTGTGTTTATGTTCTATCCTCTTACATGGCGAATATAAATTCCTGTTTAAGTTATAATCTTGAGTTATTGCATATTCTCTAGTCTATGTCGAGCCAATGCTATTTTCTGAGTAACTATCCAGTTTTCTATAGGCACATTTTACTGATTTTACCCTTCTCAACGTTTGTGCAACAAATTTTCTGTTTCACTCCTAAAGTTCAATAAAAAATGCCTAATTTTACAGCTCAAAATTAAGGTTTAATAGCTGTATGGCTTGTTACACGCAAGAACCAGTAGTGCATTCGATTAATATATTACAACACAAAACTTGCATCTCTTCCAAACAACAGCCAAAAATAATAATAATAATAATAACTGGGGCGGAGGGCGGCTTAGGCCAGTAAGTTTCGGCGCCATTCCATGATAACAATGGTGGCAGCACAATGAGCTAGTGCTGCTGCAACAACTAAAACGTGAAAAATCTGATGGCTGTGTCCTAAAATATCAAATGTACCAGGTTTCCATCTCTCTGGGATCCTGGTAACATAAAAAACAGCTCCAACGGCGTAGAGAAGTCCCATAGCTATCTCATACCCGAGTGCGACAAGTATTTGTGGGTGATCCCAGTGAAGGATTACTGAATGAGCAGCAGGGATCACACCAGAGAACCCCATGGAGAGGAAGAGGGCTGCCCTGAAACCCCGAAAACGACCACTTGAGAGAGCCGGTGCAAGGAGGGTGATAACAGCAAGAATTCCTACTAATGTGATCGAGGTAAGGTATATGAGGCGCCAATGCAGGTGATCTGAGAACGTGTAGTATATTGGTGTGAAGAATGAGCAGACGATCATGAGGGAGATGCCAGCGTAGTCGAGGCGCCAGAAGAACAAGTAGAAACTTCGGGAGTGGCAGGCAAAGAGATGGGAGATTGAGCTAAAGATCAAACAACTCATTGCTCCTCCTAAGAAAAAACAAACCAAGGCCATGTAGGAAGAGAATCCAAATCTGCATTTACATGTAAGCTTGATGCCTTGGGGATATTTCCTAGGTAAGATTTCTGCACATCAAATATATATCTAGTTAAACACAATATATAATATAGGCTGGCGTTAGACTCACAACGTCAAGAGTACTGAATTGGACTGAACTTGACAGGTCTAATCTAGTCCAATCCAATTTATCGATATCGAGAATAAGCCGTAGTTTGATTTGGATTAGAATCAAATTAAAATCTTAAGTCAAAATCAACAAATAATTTTAATCACACATTTCATGATATTCACAATTTTTCAATCACATATTTCATAACTTTAATCAAAATATACTAAAATGGGCTTAAGTATCCTACAAATGTATTTGAAATTAAGCCCCTATTTGGTTGGATTAAAATCAGATTTTAATAAATTTTGATAAAAAGTTGATAAAATGTGTACATATTTAAATTAATTGTTAACTTTGACTTAAATTAAAATATGAATTCTAGTTTTTACCAAACATAGGCTAAACGAACCACAAGCCACAATGTCATTTAATAATATTATATATATATATATATATATATATATATATATATAACATGACTGACTATTGCATCATAATAAGGGTTAATTTCAGAAATGGTCACTGAAGTTCAAAACTTTCATGAACGGTCACTCAAGTTTCAGGTACTTTCAAAAATGGTCACTGAAATTTAAGACTTTCACCAACGGTCACTGAAGTTTAGGGGATGTTTCACTAACGGTCACTGAAGTTACAAAAAGTTTCAGGAACGGTCACTGAAGGGTCATGCATTTTTTCAATTTTTTGGGCGACTTTTTCGGCCACTTCTGACCACCAAAATCGTCGAATTTTGATACCGTAGAAAAGCCCACAATCTCCTCTTCAATTACCACCCAAAATCTCCCCCCAACTCCAAACGATTCGACCGGAAAATCGTCGCAGAAGTCGCCCAAAAAATTGGAAAAATCTGCCCAGATTTTTCAAAATTTTTGGGCGACTTTGCGGCGACTTTCCGACAACTTCCGACTACCAAAATTGCCAGATTTTGATACCGTTGAAAAGCCCACAATGTCCTCTTCAATTACCACCCAAAATATCCCCCAAACTCCAAAAGATTCGATCGAAAAATCGCCGCAAAGTCAGCATGAAAAATATAGGCAGATTTTCGGCCTTTTTGGGTAGCTGACTTTGCGGCGATTTTCTGGTCGAATCTTTTGGAGTTTGGGTGAGATTTTGGGTGGTAATTGAAGAGGATATTGTGGGCTTTCCAACAGTATCAAAATCCAGCGATTTTGGTGGTCGAAAGTTTCCGGAAAGTCGCCACAAAGTCGCCCAAAAAATTTGAAAAATCTGAGCAGATTTTTCCAATTTTTTGGGTGACTTTTGCGGCGATCTTTCGGTCGAGTCGTTTGGAGTTTGGGGGAGATTTTGGGTGGTAATTGAAGAGGAGATTGTGGGCTTTTCAACGGTATCAAAATTCGACGATTTTGGTGGTCGGAAGTGATCGAAAAAGTCGCCCAAAAAATTAAAAAAATGCATGACTTTTCAGTGACCGTTCCTGAAACTTTTTGTAACTTTAGTGACCGTTAGTGAAACATCCCCTAAACTTCAGTGACCGTTGGTGAAAGTCTTAAACTTCAGTGATCATTTTTGAAAGTACCTAAAACTTGAGTGATCGTTCATGAAAGTTTTGAACTTCAGTGACCATTTTGTAATTTTCATGTAATTCCAGTGACCATTTCTGAAATTAACCCTCATAATAAAGAATAAGACTGCACGTACCGAAAGATTTTCCTGTAGCACTTCTCCTTAATAAAATCAGATACTGCATTAAAACTCAATCGTCGCATGTGCAATAAATTTTTTGGTATGCTCGTACACGTGAGGTACAGCATGTCACATGTTCACTGAATGAGCAGAATTGCTGAATAATTCATAATTTTGTACAAAGAACTCATTATTCTAGGTGTTTTTTGAACATAAAGAAGATATCTTCACATGGAGCGGGGTCCACCAGATTCCTCAACGTCCAATAAACATGTGAAACTTTGGTCATCTTTCTAATTTGTCTGCCACATTTTATCAAAGAAAAGTAAAGAGCAACACTTACCGAAAATAAAGAATCTGAACCGTTGGATTGATTCATTATCTTCATGTTTAACCAACCATTACTTCCCTCTCTGCGAATTCAATTGTAAAAGTCAAAAACTGGAAAAAAGGCTCTAACAAATTCAAGTCAAATGACCAAAAACTCCTCCAACGCTATGTGAAATTACCCAAGGAAATTTGCCATCACGTTCTCCAGAGTCTTCTTCTCCGTCAAGCTCATCACCGTCAATCCAAACAAATATAATAAAACCTAACAAATGCCTGAGAAAAAAAATCCAAATTAATTAAATTTTCAGGATTCTGAACATTTTGCAGGAATTAAATCTACTTCAAAAATTACAAAAATTATAGTTTGAGAACAGAGAAATCAAATTAAGATCAGATCTAAAATCGAAATAAACACTACTCGAGATAGATTAACTAATCATTAATCATATAAACGTACGTCCAAACATTGAGAGTTTCATTGTGCAAAGAGAAAAGGCTAAGAAAAACATGCTTCAAAGGCCATTCACATCTATAATAGTTTTTCTGATGAACTCATTATCCTTCAAATACTCTGGCAATTCCTCGTACTTGAACAACTTTTTCTCGAATTTCGCCTTCTTATTATCCGTTTTCCGTCCATCACCTTTCGCCGGCGGTCTCGACAGTGTGGAGGCGCTTCTCGTGCTTCTTTTCTTCATTTTTAATACTTAGCCGGAAAAAGAAATTATAGGTTAACTCTCTCTTCCCCGGCTAAAATCTCACCAAAATTCCTTTCTCCTCCGGCTATATTGCATATACAGCTATATATACAGCTATATTATATATTTTTTCTACATATATATGTGTCTTTGAGTGTATCTAACCATCACCAAGAATGGAGCTTGAAAGGTTGCCGTTTATATATATGAAGTGAATATCGTTTGATCGGTTTTTTTTTTTTTTTTTCATTAATGCCAATAATTGTTGTTTTCGGTTATTATCCGGTGTTAATGAGCCTATGTCAAGTACGTAGTCTCGCTATTTTAGTACCCATTTTTTCTCCATAAAAATAAAAAATATGATCGTTATCAATCACATTCGATCACCATTTTTTACTTTCTATCTCTTGTGTGAGCTCATAATGACTATATTTTTCATTTTTATTCTATCAAGAATAAAAATCAAACCGGGCTTTATGTCAATATGTGGGGAAGGATGTGGCAAATAGGGTCCATCTTAGATTTAAATCTTGAACGTGTGGTGACTTTAAGAAAGTTGTTTGCTACTAGCTTTGTCAAAAATTTGTTGGAAAGTTTGAACATTAGAGCTTTATGAGTTTTGATTTTCTTTTTTTCTTTTATAATTCAATTTCTACTCCCGCCATTTATCTTAAGGTCCGTTTGATTGTAGGGGTGAAAAATGGGTGGAAAAAAAATAAATAATAGGAAATTAAATTGTCTAGAATGTATTTTAGAGGGAATTGTAATTAATAGTATTTGATTGGTATAATTTTTCAACTAATCCGTTTGACTTTATTTTTCATGCAAATTGTTACTTTTTGGGATAAATATTTTTACAATCTGTATTAAAATTTGTTTGGATTAAAAAAAAAAAAATTAATAATAATAATAATTTTTGAAATTTTTTTGTATTCGTTTGGCTTTATTTTTCATGCAAATTGTCAATTAAATGGATAATTTTTTTTACCATTGGATTTAGAATATGTTTCCATTACCAAAAAGTATAATAAAAAAATGAAAAATACTTTCCCACCAAACTCATGAGAAAATAAAATGTGGAAAATGTGCATGAAATTGTTGTACCTAGAAAATGGGTGAAAATGAATTTCATGAAAAAGTTATATAATCAAACACCAAAATTAAGGGTGGAAAAGGAAAACGTTTTCCTTTTCCACCCAGTTTCACCCCAATGAAACACTACTTTAGTGTCTTCAAATCATACCTAGTTCAATTTTAATTTACGATTAGACCATTTTATTCTGGTCAGAATAAGAAGAACAAATTATAAGTAAAAGCAAAATGATGTAAACACGTTAGAACTTAATTTATTGAAAATAAGTTGAACAAAATCGAACATGCAAAGTGTTGCATTGCATTTTGGCTTTGCCCAATGTAGCTGACCAAACGTAATGTTCGACATTACCTAATCTAATCATCATGTTTAGTCATAACCACCATTTTATTTAATAATGTTAATTTTGTTGAACTGCCTATCAACTTCCATTTTTTAGTTCACGCTTTCTTTTCTTTGAATTAGAATTAGACCCAGTTATGAAACAAGGTTATAGTATTTTAAAGCGTGTTGGGGGGCCGACCTGATATTTTTGGGCCAAGTTGTCGTATGATAAGCCCACTATCAAAGCTAGGTCTTGGGCATCTTGGCCATGGCTTGGCGTTACATTTGTTAGAGAATTGTCCCCCGTGTGATGTTCATTATTTGGTCAAAAAAATATTTTGAATAATAATTTTTTTAAGAGAATATGTTATTAAAAAGTAGAAAAAGTTTCGAGTTTTACGTGCAAAATATTTTATTGTGTGAATGTATGGTTAAAATTAAGTATGTAGAAAAAAAAAGTTTTCAAATAATGGTTGTCAATAGGTCTGCAAGCAAAAATAGTCAAACCGAAAAATCGAACCAAAATCGCATTTTAGAAACCGTCGGTTTGGCATCACGTGAACCCGTCAACGAAATAGTTTTGAACTAAACCAAACCGGAGCAACGAAGAAATATATAAAAATAAATAAATGAAATTTTTTGAAAATTCATCCAAAATTTCAAATATATAAAATTCAATAGTTTTGTCATTTGTGAGTATTTTTGTCAATTTCTAATTTTCTACTACATATATATTATAATTATTATTATTACTCAATAATCTTAGTTTATATTTTATATATAAATTATAATAATCTCATTTTATGTTTTCCAATTCAATAGGAATAGGTAATTTACTAGTCTAACTGTCCAACGACCCCAACCCATAACAGCATAACTCATTTATTTCCCATTTCAATTGCAAATCAAAGTATCAAACCCAAAACCTAGGTTGAAGAAAAATGATTTGGTAGATCACTTGTTCGATCAATGTGAAGGTTTAACTAAGGAGACATTCGATATTTTATTGTGGTGAAAAATGAATGCTTCTAAGTATAAAATTGTCACTCAAAGATGTATTAGCGATTTAAATTTCTACAGTTGCTTCTGAGTTTGCATTCTCAACTTGAGGTCGGATACTTGATTGCTTTAGGAGTTCATTATGCGTAAAGATGGTTGAGGCTTGTATATGCAAAAAGAATTGGTTGCAAACTAAGAAGGAACCTATAGTACTGCGTCAATATTTAGATGAAGTGGATGCATTGGATGATTTAGTGAAAGTTGTAGCAGGTGATTTATATTTTTTATTATCATATTTTTTAAGATTCTCTTATCTATCTAGTATCTAATACTATAATGATGTAATTAATGCATTTGTTTGACTATGCAGACGATGAATCATGCGTGACATCAATTGATGTTTGAGTATATGTGAGAAACTAAGTTCGTAACAACATACAATGGTAAGTTTGTGTAATTATTATGTTTAAATATTATAAATAATTATTTTATTATTGTGGTTGGTTATTCTCTTTGTATAATCAGTAACCTTTTTTTCAGATATGATGAGCTCGAGGTCTTGTTAGACATCATTATATTTTTTTAGCCTTATATTTAGTTCAAGAGACTTGTATTGTAATATTATCGTAACTTCATTAGCCTAAAAAAGACGAACAAAAAATTATATTTTAATTTATTGTGATTTAACTTTGATTTAATTGATATTTAAATTTATAGTAGATAATTTAGTTTGTTTTAGATTTATTATTAGTAAAATATAAACATATATTGAATTCAATGAATTAACGGCATAAAAGCATATAGACAAAAAAGTACAGTGAAATCGAAGGTTTAAAACTGGACCAAACTGTTAAGTTTAGGTTTGAGTTTTTTTCAAACCATTCAAAATGATTTTGTTTAGGTTTGAATTTTGGGAAAATTACCTAGAAACCTACATTTAAATACCAATTTTCAAAAATAAGGAGGGTTAATTTTAATTTCAAAAATCAGGTGGTAATTAGATATTAATAATTATAATTAATAAAAATTTAATAAAACCTAATCTACGTACCACCGGCCCACGCCGCCCCCATTTCCTTTTCATTCTATCCCCAATTGGAATTCCAAATCCTAACCAATTCATTTTATTCCCTCTCACTCACTCTCCATCAAACTTCTCCCTCTTCCTTTCCCTCTACCACTGCCGTCGGAGACCAACCCCATTTCACTTCAAATGAGGATGCTGCGCCTGTCGCCACCACGTAAGAAGATCCGGTGACCCACCGCTACTGCAAATCCGCACAGACAGCGCATCTCGCAATAGCAGCGCGGCGCTGCGCCTCTACTTGCATATGAGATTGCCTTAAGGCAAATCCGGAACAATCGTGAAGCAATGGATAAGATAGTGGAGGTCCTTCTTGAGAAGGAAACAATGAGTGGAGATGAATTCCGAGCAAAGCTTTCGGAATTTGTCGATATTCCTGCTGAAAATCGCTCTAGTCCGACACCTTCTCCTGTAACTGTATAATAGCCTGAATATATATGGTAACCCCAGAGCAAATTTCAATTACATAGTCCTAATTGATCTGATGATCTATATGATTTTTTTTTGCCTCTGATATAGCAATTCCCACAGAGAAAATTTTATATCATAGATTTAGATTTATAGCTTTATATTTCGTATGAAGATTAGTGTAGTCAATGGAGTGTCTTCCACGGCCACTAAAGATCCTCCAGTGCTGGTTAATGAAGGGAAGGGCTATTATGACCATGCTCCTGTGTAGTGGATCTTTGCTCCAAGGCTGGTGCAATTGCACCGTCCAAATATTCTTATATGATGAAAGTGGATGGTTTACTCTGATTTTGCATTTGGATTTGGCTTCTATACGCATAAATTTATAATATTGACGTTTAACCTTTTTGAAATTCATGTGGTGGAAAATGCTTTTGTGCCGAAACATTTCTGTGAATGTTAATGTACCAAGAAAATAATGTAATATTAACTCTAAAATCTTGATTATTTCTTGAAGTTTTGCTCACTTTTATTAATTTAATATTATATATTTAATTGACTGTGTTTTAAATTTTGATGCTATTGTAATATTCTACTTAGCACCATGTTTCTCCTGTGTGTTTGGTGGTGGCAGTCATGGTGGTTTTTGGTGGTGGTAAAGGTGCTCGTGTTGGCAACTTGGCAGTGGTGATGTATGTAGTGTTGGTGAGTTTGCGAGATGGGTATTGTTGGTGTGGCAGTCGTGGTGGTTGCCGGTGGTGGGGATAGTGTTTGTGACCAAATATCGAGATTGAGGGTCGGGGTCGGGTGAATGTGACCAACTATTTGACTTGTTGTGACTAACTATTAAACTGTGATCATAAAATTCAATAATTTGTGACTAAAAAAATAATATGTGACCAATAAATTTGGTATTGTTGAGGCGTGGTGGTGTTTGTTGTTGGTGGTAGTGGTGGTGCGGCATTAGTGATGGTGGTGAACGGGTGGCGGTGTGGACGAATGGCGGCAATGAGAAGTGGAAAGTGTTTTGAAAATGTAGTAAATGGATTAAACGGTGGTGGTGCAGTGTTTGTGGTTGAGTGGTTGTACTAATGGTGGTTGTAACTATTTGTATGTTAATTGTAACTTTCTGTGACCTAATTTGTGTTAATTGTGACTTATTGTGATCAAATTTATTTTCATTGTGACTGTCCGTGACCAAATTCATCTTAATTGTGACTGGTTGTGACCAAATCATTGTATGTGACCAAATTACTGTAACTGGGTCACATACAGTCACAAAATTAGAATGACTCGGTCACAAACAGTCACATTGGATACAAATTTGTTCACAGTTAGTCATAGATAACATAAATATGGTTATAAACAATAACAACTTATACAGTACCCAAAACACCGCTACCATCTCACTACCACCACACAAGTGACCAAGTTTATTTCATTGTGACTGTCTGTGACCAAATTCATCTTAATTGTGATTGGCTGTGACTAAATTATTGTACGTGACCAAATTAACTGTGATTTGGTCACATACAGTCACAAATTAGACTGACTTGGTCACAAACAGTCGCATTGGATATAAATTTGATCATAGTTAGTCACAGATAACATAGATATAGTCATAAACAATAATAACTTATACAGTACCCAAAACATTGTTACCCATGTTGACAAATTATCAATTTAATTGGTCACAAATTATTTATCAATCACAATTTATCAAATTAATTGATTACAACTTAACAAATTGCTAGACATGATTATAATTTTAGTCGTAATCTCACATTTTTTTCAAGTCAAATATAATTTATTGATCACAATTATCTATATAATCGGTCACATATTATTTATAGGTCACACAATAATCAATTTATTGGTTATAATCAATCAAATAATTTATGACCACCACCACGGTTCGCCACCCCCTGTTGTTCAAAAATTGAATCAAGATGTTGCTTCCATATGATCAAAATCAACCATCTGTTGCTATAATGACTACAATACAAACCATTGACATTCCAATGACTTGTTTAATATGATTGCTCCTTAAAAAATTCAATAACTTGTAAGCAGTAGTTTATATTCGCTAATTTTATTGTGTTTATGGCAACAGTTGCGTTTTTTTCAATAAGACGATGCTCATTGTCTTCGCCATATGCATAAATATGCTTTTTGCATCTAAGTCCAAGCTTCAATTGCCGTCTTTATGACTTCCAAGCCTCCATCATTTCTCATATACTCAGTGCTAAAAACAACGTTATTTGAGAGATTTACTCCATAGTTAAATAAAAGGTATATTCTATTATTCATCTAAAGCATTACCTATAATTGGTGCAAGCACCAGCCCCATTCCAGTCTCCCTCGTAATAAACACGAATAAGAAGACAAACCAAAATTCTACTATGCTTTAGCTAGAATTATTGTACAGCCACCTCCCAACTGCACCAACAATTAGTCACGCCATCACATCGCACCAATTGCCCTCAACTCTACATCGAAAATGATGAAGAGAAAACAGAGGCAGATTAGAAATAAACCCAGATTTTCTCATATCAACCAATTTAGTGTTTTACCTAACAACTAAAAAGCTCCCAAACCTTCTTCCTACACCAGATCCATCGCCAAAAAGTCAGCACCGAATTGCCTAAAATGCCACCCAAATGGAAAATACATACCGCCTCCGCCAAAACTGGTGGCGCCACCTCCTAATCTTAAAGGTTTTTGTTGTTGTGCGCAACAATATAATAACCACGCAGCGTCGCCGTACAGTTGCAGCAGTGCGCAGTGGCGTGAGCGCTACTGCATCGGCGTTATCACAAAAGCTGTGCTCCTCCCTTCTGGTGGTTGTGATAGAGAGAGAAGAAAGAGAGTGAGAAGGGAAAGACGTTGTGATAGAGAGAGAATGGAGAGAGTGAGAAAGGAAATGATATTATTAATTCATATATTAGTAATGCAACCATGCTACATGTACATAATGTATCACCAAATACATTACACCCCCCTCACATGGAGGAGGGTCCACACACAATAAAATATTCGTGATCCCTCTCCATGTGAGAGAGGTGTAAGCTATTGTGTACACATGAGGTGTACACATAACTTTATTCTTAGTAATGTGGTGGGAGTGGGTGGGGATGGTTAATTCTAATTAATTGTATATTATATAAATTATTAATTTGATTTAACACCTGAATTTTGAAATTATTTGACAAATTTGTTTGTTTTGAAATGTAATTTTTATATGTAGGAGTTATGTATTGTTCCCTTGAATTTTTCTTAAACTGATTTAAACGGATTGCTTACACGCTAGTTGTCAAACATGGGCTTAATAGCCCACCACAAACGGACCGCTTACACGCTAGTTGTCAAACATGGGCTTAATAGCCCACCACACCCATTAACCCATTCAATTTTCAGCCTAAATTTAATTCAGTCCTCAACATTTTTCATTTAGTTGATCCTCAATTCTCCAATGTTAATTGCTGGATTATTGTTGAATTAGGTTGAATGGTCGGATTTGTTGTTAGATTGTCAATTATTTTTGAATTGTTAGATTATTGATTTTTTTTTTTTTAACTTTTCAATTTTAATTAGATCGAACCTCGTTATGGAGGATATCTCAATGCCTTAATATACTACAATATTTAAGCTTTAAGCCTTGAAGAAATTTATAATCGATTGTATAAATTTGTGACTATTTTTTTTAAGAACCAATTGACCTAAGTCGGACCCGGCCTAATTAGTTGATTATAGCCAACTAGATCAATTTCGTTCTCATTAAAATCTAATCGTATTCACATGGATTTGTTTTTTTTTAATACACTTTTTTTTATCTTTTCCTTTTTGTCCTTAAATTAATATATTAATATATCTCAATGCCTCACTATACACTTTTTGTCGTTGTGTGCGCATCTGGCAGGGACTTGTGAATCAGGTCCTTGTACCTGCAGAACAACTCCTTTATTTTATGTTCGTGATTGCTCTCGTGTATACTAATATTAAATGATAAAATTAGTATTTAAATACATATATCATGATTGAAAATTACATGTTATTAGACATACATTCAAATTTGATACTGGATTTTGGATTTGGTTATGTTTAAGTTAAAATTAAAGATTAAGTTGATATGTATTCAAATTTACCATGTACCGTGTAATCAAGATCCAACCTCACACGTAGAAGCTGTAAAAGCAAATTAGCATGATTTTAATTTGGATGACGAAATTCGTGATATAATTACGCGAAACATTTAATAAGGATAATAAAATTCTCATGTTTACTTGATTTGTAATTCATGTTCATTTGAATACAAAATTTATGTGAAGCATTTTAATGCACAATTAAGATAGACATTTTAAAAGAAGTATTGAGTTCCGCCACAGGCTCCGATTTGAACAGCATTATTCTTTAAAAGATAGAATGCCAATTAGTACATTTATTACATGTTTATCCGAACTAACCATGAAATAATGTCAAAAGTACATCAATTTTGTGTTTATTATGACCAACCTAACGTGAAAAATTTACAAACGACATCTTGTATTGTTGGAAGCAAACATAACTTCTATTTTAAAGCTCAAAGACCATAAAAAGCCAATATGTCACAATGCAAGAAAATAGAAATTATATTTTCCATATATTCGAGGTTTTTGCAAGTTATTACTCAATTCCCTTAATCCCTACAAGAGAATATGAGAAAATCGACCAATATGTACTTACAAATATGTAAATGTCAGTTTGATTTGAGTCATCTATGTAGATTTATGTAGGGATGGCAATGGGGCGGGTCGGCCTTTCCCACTCCCAACCCGTTGGGTAATTTCCCACCCCATACCCGTCCCATTACCCGTTTAGGATAGGATAGGATAGGACAGGGCAGGGCGGGACGAGAACGGGGCAGGGCAGGGTCGGGTCGGGGCGAGTAGGGATTCCTACCTCATTTATTATCCCTTTTTTTATTAATATAATTAGGGTATTTGAAAAACAAAAGCTCTTTTTGTACAATCCAAAGTTTCAGAAAAAATGATATTATCTTCTTTGTCGAATGTGAAAAGAACAAAAAAAGAAATGATAGGAAAAAAAATGATCAGATAGACGTGAGAATTAAATAAAGAGTAATACAACGTTTACTAAAGAAGTTTAATGGATCTTTAAATACAAATAAATGACCAAGAATATAAGACGAAAATTCAAGGAAGAAGCAATTTTCATAATTAGTTTGGATTGTAAACTGAAATGGTGTTAGAGAGAGAGAAAAGCAGATGAAATCATGAAACATTGACAAAGTAAATTAAATAATAAAATGCTAAAATAAAAGTTAAAAATGTAAAATTTTGTGAGACGGGGTGGGTCGGGGATCTTAATACCCGTCCTCGCCCCGTACCCACTTCGGGTCGACGTTCTCCGCCCCGTCCTGAATATTCGATTAAACGGGTAATGCTCGTCCCATTCGGGGCGGGGTTCAACGAGTATCGAATTTGATGAGTTTTTTTTACCATCTCTAGATTTATGATTGTCAACTCAATTAAAAACTTTTGTGACGCTCATAAACAACATAAATGATTTTTTTTAACCATAGATGACTTTTCGTTTAATTGCACTACGAGACATTGAGACACGTGACAATGCTAAAATGTGACACAAATGGTATTTGCATAATTATAAATGTATGGTAGATGTTTGGGAAAGTTTATAAAGTATACGTCACTTTTCATCCATATATTTCTAAGAATTCAAATAGGTATTATCTATTTACTCACGACTTTCTATATATTTATATAATTTAGAGTTTGTTTGGTACCAATTAAAATCTGATTTTAATCTAAGTCAAAGTCAAACAATCAATATGAACCACATTTTTCATGGGTCTTATAACTTTTTAAACACATATTTAAAAAATTTCCATCACAATCTATTAAAAACTCTAATTTTAATCCCCACCAAACACAATTTTAAACAGTTTATAAACACTTTCCGAATCTGTTTAGTGAACATTTCAAGTCCATGTTTAATCCTCATTTTCCATAATTCATTTTTAATTGCGCATTTCATAAGATCAACAAATTTTATCAACTCACAATTATATATTTCATCAAAATTTACTAAAAATCTAATTTGGACTAATCATTTCCAAAATTTCATCCCTTTGTGGCAGTATCGTAAATTTTCCTTATCTCAAACCTCCCGTTACGAGAATTCACATAAATTTTCATTTTTCCCGCTCAAATCCCCTCCAGGTTTCGGCTCACAAATTTCCAAATCAGCCTGACCTCATCGTCCAGCCAATCCCACGGTTGCATAAATACGCGATGCAGGCATAGATTGTAACGGCTGCTTTCTCACTCTAATCCGAAAATGCCTGCCCTGGACAAACTTCCGAATTTATCGGCATTCAAAGCCGCGGTTCCTTGCACTGAACTCAAGCCCGTTCGAGAACCAGTTCAGGTGGGCGTGAACCCGAGTCCTGATATGGAACCAATACCGGAGCAGGATTCGGATTCTGGGTTTCAACTGACTGAATATAATGGTGACCTGGTACGAGAAGGGATTAGAGAATTCAAGGAAGGCGAAGAAGAAATGGAAATGGGTAGGGCTTTGAAGCCGTGCGAAGAGGGGAACCGGAAAATTGAAAAGGGTGACTCGGATTCCAAGAGTTCTCTGCCCTTCCTGTGTAAAGCTCCTAAAATGGTAATTTATCATTTTTATTTGTTTTAAATATGATTTTTTGTGGGATTTTTATCTTTTGTCACTTGGAGTGATGAATTGGGGGATTTGGTAATTCATAGATTTCTTCTTTTAGATTTTTATTTTTGACGATGAAGTGTTGGTTTTTAATTGTTCATTTTGTTTTGTTAAATTGCTTCCCGTAGCAAATTAATAGTTGGTTTTCAATTGTTCATTTTGTTTTGTTAAATTGCTTCCCGTAGCAAATTAATAGTTGGTTTTGGACTGTCAACGTCAAGTTTTTAAAATTAAAAAAATCTTACCTTTTTGGATTACAAATTTGGTTTATGTTCTAGCGAATCCTCAATTATTAATGTTATTCAATGGAATTGGTAAAAACTGGATATTTCAAACTTTTATTTTAGCTGTCTATTAATTCGTTTGCAAAATTTTATCCTGTAGGATTCTTTAAATTTTGCTGATTAATTTGTAGTTCTATAATAAATGGTCTAATTATAGTTAATCTTTTATCGTGATTATAGAGTGTTGCGAGGTTCAGATTAATCATTTGGTATATTTTTAGTTAGATTAACGTACCTACATAAAAATTAAGAAGAGACATTTAATCCACAACAAAGTAACACCAAGCCTTACTCCATGTGCTGGATTTTCTTGGGATGCTTTCATGTGTACTAATTTATGCAACAGAGGCTGATTTAGCATAGTAGCCACCATGCCTTTAAGGTTCTAAACAAAAATTCCTTTTTAATATTTCACCTTATAATATGATTGGCTCAACATTCTCACGAGTTTTCATCTATCTCTGGTCCAGTGTCTTGTTTGCCAGAATGTAATCTACAGCGAGGAAATATTATGCTCTGTTCGTGGCTGTCAAGCAGCCTTTCACCTAAAATGTGCTAAAGATGGACTTGGCTTCTTGTCTTCGAAACAATTCAAGTGCCCTCAACATGTAAGTGTGAGAAAGTTATAATATCAATCTAATCACTCCTTTTCTGTTATATATTTATTATTTACTCATATTTCTTCTGATTTCTGGGAGTGGAGGTAAAAAAGATGAAGATGGCACAATAATAGGCCACTGATGTGCATGTTTGGGGAAATGAAGTTTTTGATTTATGTTAATTCTTTTCTTTTCTTTTTTAGTGTTTCCTGAATATGGACATTATCAATGTTTTCTTTATACATGCACTCTGTTTCTGATTTTGCCTTGTTTCCTGTATCACTAATTTTGGTTTTTTCCGTGAAGATAATTTTAACTAGGTTTATATATATCTCTTTATTAATCAGGCATGCTTTTTGTGCAAGCGAAAGAATCGATTGTGGCAATGTATAAGATGCCCAATGGCATCACATGATAGGTGCGCACCATTTCCTGAGCATGTGATTCGTTTCCCTGATCGACCACAGGAGGTTATTTGTTGGAGGCATCCTACTGACTGTCAGTTGGAAAAGAAGGTCAATCTCTTCCTTCCTTCAGCAACATGGTTCTAATTCTCCACGTTGTTCAGAGTTTCTTTTCATTGTTTAGTGTTTTGCATTCACGCGATATCATTCTTTGGTTAAACAACGGTGTGACATTCTTAATTTGTTTTGATGTTATTGAGAACATAGAACAATTCTACTCACAGAAGTGACTATCAGAACCAACAGAACATCACTATCTCAATACAATCTTCTCTCTTTAACTTTGTCTTTTTTGTTGCTTACTAAACAAAGAAAAACTTATTTTGGTTATCCATCAATCGAAGCTATTGATATGAAAGACCTTGGATGGATGAGCTGAGAATTCGAGGAGTGATGCTCTAAATAATAGATATGAACCTTACATTGAGTTATAACTTGAATAATTTTGACACACTTCTTAACTTATTATTTATATTTTTGCATTTGAAACTACTTTTCTTCTCATGACACAACAGAGGGAAGACATTACAATTATTGAACATAAGGTGCTGAATTTCCCTGCAGCCACTACTTCATTAGGAGATATATTTCCTTCTCAAAAAAGAGAGTCACACATCATATGAAAGATTCAAATTAATTTTGGAGCATCTTAAATGTTGATCAATTGCCAATCTTACTCCCATTTAGCTCAAGCTGCATGTATGTAACTTATGAATCTGATATAACTTCTATTTCTGAACTGAAATCCAATTTGGTAGTTCTTTTGCTATATTTGGTACGTATACTTTCGAACTGTGACTGCATTTTAATTAAATTTGCTCTGCCTGGCTTAATGATAGAACTAGAGATGCAAGGTTCCTTTAAACTGCAATTCCTTCCATTATCTTCCTCCATTATTCCTTTTGTTTTTGGAGATTTCATAAATTGTTCAAAACTAGGTTAGCATATAGAGGGGTTGCATTTTAAGAGTCAATGACTTGTTGACACTTGTGAATACCTACCCTCAACTATAGGATTTAGTTTTTAAAACGAAATTGAAAAAGAATAATGTAGCAGAGGCAACTGCTATATTAAAAGGAAGGATGCACAACTACACTACGGCATCTACTATAATGAAAATGGAAAAGAATGATGTAGCAGTGACAACTGCTATATCAGTGAAAAAACATGCAGAGGCACAACGGTAACCAATGTATCAAAGGAAGAATACACAGCAACTAACTCTACACTATCCAAAGGATATTTCTAGTGAAGAATTGCTCAAGATTAGGAAAGGCAATCTCTATTTTCTTAGCGTTGGCAATCAAGAACGTTATGATTTGCCTCTAATCAAACTCTCTCTCTCACACACACACACATACACACGTATATAAAAGAGAGTTTGTATTCCTTGGTATAGACTTGTGGAAAGAGAGTTACAAGTTTAATTTGAATTTGATATGGCATCAGTGCTTTCCCCAAGGGATTGAATCTAGAGCAGAAAACAAAATAATTCCCATTCTAAACTCAACTTAGCAATCAGTTTTTTCACCAGTGTACCAGCAATCTCTATAAAATTAAGTTCAAAAAATTTCCTCATTAGGAGGTCACTAGTCTTGCCTCTAGTTTGGAGTCCCATTCTGGAAAAATTATGTCTGAGAACAGCGAACAAGAAGAGACAACTGGAGTAGATGGTAAGATGGAGATCAACCCTCAATACAATGCGTGGATGAACAATGACAGTCTATTCACCACATGGTTGCTAGGGATAATCATGCAACAGGTACTAGTTATGAATGATTTATGGTGTCAATTCCACTTTTTAGGTGTGGAACCCTATGGAAGAACGCATTTGCATCATCAAAGAGAATGAAAGTTTTGTGAATCTTTAAAAAGAGAAATCTTTCCCTTGATGAATATCTTAGAAAGTCAAAAATACTTGTGATAGTTTAGAAGCTGTGGAAAAGTCAACGGAAAAAGTAACAAAGTTATCAAAATAACCAGAAGACTTGGTCCCAAGAATAATGATTTTCACATGGTTGTGTAAGTAAAAACTCCACACCCATCTATAATCAGTTGGTTTTAGCATTGCAAGCACATAGACATATGCTGCTTATCAGATGTATTGAGAAGACAAACAAAATAATCCATGAGCAAGCCTTCCTCGGCCAAAGAGGAAAAGGTGATGCTGTTGATGTGGTCTCTTCAACTCAAAGGGATGAGGCTTCATTGGTAATGAAAATCAACAAGAAAGCAACCATGGTGGCTACAATCAATAGAGGAACTATCGGAAGCAAGGAAATCAATCTACCTTGCAATCACCAACAAGGTATGACGAAGTAATTTAACAAATTTGTGGCATGGCTAATCACGTGGTGGCGTGGCCTAAGGAATGTTTGAATCGGTTTGATAATTCTTAACAAGCTGAAGATGTTCCTATAGCTCCCTACAATAAGTTTCCATGATGAGAATGATCCAACTCCTTATGTGGACTAAAGGCACCACTTATATGTTGAATGATCTAGGAAAGGTTCTAATTTTGTTCCTTACAAATGACAACGAGTCAACATGATGTGAAAATGGTCACAGTCTAAAATTTTCTTAGGAAAAGACTGAAACCCTATGTGGACATTTAAATTTGGAAACTGTGTTGATTATTCTTGAGTTCAAACATAATCTTTTATCCTTAGGGCTACTCACTTTTGATAATGTATGTTTGCTTCGGTTTTGTTCTAATAGATTTATTATTAGGGGATTAGTCGTGCAAAATTCTGTTAACTGGTGTAGAAGCTAAAGGGTGTAGTATGGAAGGAGTATTACAAGTTGGAAGAGCCTACCAAAATAAGGCTTCCTATAATATTTGACATTGAAGAATGGGTTATCTCCGTTCCAAACATTTAAACTTTTTACACAATAAACAATTTATTGATGATTTTGCTCGAAGAAACCTAAGAATATTTATGTTAATTGTCAAATGAAAATAGTTGCATACTCTCATTTTCTTTATCAAACAATATATATATATATATATATATATATATTTTTTTTTTTTAATAAATGAGGCTTCAATACCGAGATAGCACTTTGAATTTGTTGGAGAGTTCAGCTACATGGTTCTATTTGATGTACAAGAGGATCATCCTGATATGAGAGATTCAACAAATGAGAAAATTGGTTCTCTCAGGTGTGGCAAAGATGCCTTGCTATGTCACAAATTCAGAGGACCTTGCATTGAAACAGAGAATGTGTTATCTCCATTCTAAATCTTTAACCTTTTTATACAACAAACAATCTAACAATGATTTTGCTTGAACAAATCTAAGAATATTTGTGTTAATTGTCAAATGAAAAAAGTTGCAAACTCTCATTTTCTTATCAAACAATATTTATGATTTTTCCTTTAATAAATGTGGCTTCAATACTGAGATAGCACTTTCAATGTGTTGGAGATTTCAGCGACATGGTTGAACTTGATGCACAAGAGGATCATCCTTATATAAGAGATTTAACAAATGAGAAAATTAGTTCGCTCAGGTATAGCAAAGATGCCTTGCTATATTACAAAATCAAAGGATCTCGTATCGAAATGGAGAATTATTTATTCCTTTAAGATTGTGATGAGAATTTTGGGATTTGGATCAATATAGGTGCAAACGTTGCACTCGACTCATCTATAAATCCATCATCTGTTATTTTGCTAAAATCATGCGTGTTTTTCAAAAGAAATGTGATCAATTCCTTGTGATTTATGAAACCTTGTCTTATCTTATCATGTTAAGGTTTTAAAAACTTTATCATTTTATAGATTATCATACTCGCTTTTCTTGGATTTACCATTCGAAAAAGAAGTATGATTTTTTGGAATGTTTCTTAAATTTTTAAACTTAATGGAAAACCAATTATGAGAGGAAAATAGAGGTTTTTTGAAGTGACGAAGGTGGTGAATTAAATTTCCTTACTTTTGAGACATTTAATGAAGTGTGAAATTTTACTTAGTTTTCTTGTCCTAATGCTTCTTAACAATATGGTATTACCAAAAGAAAACATTAACACATCGTTGAAAGAGGATTAACTTAACTTTTTCAAAACAATTTATTGTTGAGATACTAAATAGATGATTTTTCTAACTTTTGTCCATTTTAATAAATCATATAAAATCAACTACCCTTAATATGATAATTTCGCTCTTTTAATTGTTCAAGAGGCAACCTCGCACAAAACTTGGTTTCCACATTTAAGATATTTCATAAATAATAAATGCTCATAAAAGACATCCTTGTCTTTTTGCATGATATGGTCCGTTGCACAAAGGATATTGTTGTCTCAATCAGACAACAAATAGAATGTCTTTCAAAGCTTGATAAAAGTACTTTTGTTTATGTTCATAATAAATAAACTTTCTTATAGGAAAAGTTAGGAGTGAGCACTTTTCCAGAATTAGAAGCATAGATTCGGAGAAAGGAAACAATTTCTTCAAAATTAACGACTAAACAAGATGATGCAGTGCATAATAATAAGTCAACAATGATGCTAATTTGAAAAATTTACATTACTTAAATTTAACACTAAGTACTCCATCTTGCATGGCGGGAGCCACTTCTAGAAACTAGCTTATTGATTCAATTTTTGATTGCTAGACACTCGATGAGAATGTTTGAGATCATGACTCGAGCCCAATACCCATTTCACAATGTGGTAATTGTATGACTAGAATATAAGTGTAGGTTGATTACCCGTAGTCATCCGCTATAGTATTTTGTTTAGTAATAGGACATATATGGGCCACATGATCTATGATGTTTTTGGTTTTGTGGACACGTGACTGTATAAGCACGTGTTGAAGATAAGATTTAAAAGATATACATATGGCCTTCTCTAACAGTATAAGTTTTTAGATTTTATGATTCAACACGGTATTAGAATAGACAAATGTCCTGAGTTCAAGTCTCGCTACTACTGCCTATATAAAGGTATTGTGCATGGTTTAGGCTTTGATGGAAAAAATGAAAATCGCTTACACGTAAGGGGACACGTAGAAGATAGGATTCAAATGGTATATATGTGCCTTCTCTAATATTTTTAACTTTTAGATCAAGTGAGTGCAACTGGTTATGGGTTTCCATAGATATCTACTAATGGTAGTAGATCGATTGAGTAGGGTTTGGCTGATTTGTCGGACCAAAACGTCCATTTTCCACTTCAACTGTGGCTTGGGTGTTGTCAAAGGAAATTGTCTGGCTATATGGTATTATGAACTTCCACCTTGAGGACAAGGTGGATTATTGGGGAGCCGGGAGCGGATATTGATATGCTTCAAAGGCATTGTATAGGCTTCAAACTATAGATAGGGGGGCCGGGGGGGGGGGGGGGTGGGAAGTGGGATTTGGTTGGCAGAAATTTGGGTGTCAATTGGGAGAGAGCTAAGCCTCTCGAAAGCTTAGCAAACTATTGTAGCTTTCATTTCATTCAGTTGGAAATACACTCTACTCTTTAATTCCAGTACAAAAATATACAAATACAAATATCAACCTATTTAATTTCTGTTCACAAATCACAAGCAAATCCTGGGATTCTCTCGAAAAAATTGGAATTTTTTTTTTTTAATTTTTAGAACTTGGATCCAAGGTTTCAACATATATCTGCCTCTTTACTTGTACAGTGTATAAAGAGTAGGTGTCACTTAGCAAATTATCACTTTACAGTGAAAACAATATATTTTTGCTTATTCTGGACAGGCCTGATTAGGCATGTTCATTGGTTGTGATTTCATATTCTAATAACACGGCAGCTTGTGGAATTGTAATACACTCAGACACTCCATCTGACCCAATTTGCAAGTCCTCAAATTTGAATGAACGCTATTGTGGCAACGTATGTTTCCAATTGTTGCGAGCAGCTAAACTTAAACAAAAAAATTTATCAAATCTCTTGGAAAGAAATTATTGGAAATTTAACTAGTACTTTCCTTGCTACTAAGGTCTCATTTTGGAAAGTTGTCATAGAAGTGGTACATAAAGCGTGAATGTTAAACACTTCACCCATAAAATATATTTTTGACTTGTTCATTTATATAAGCTGCTCATTTTTCCAGTCAGCTTGAATTAATGCTCAAATCTAAAACAGGAATTTCTGCTATAACTAGTAGTTATTATACCTTTACTTTTTACCTTAAAAATTATTACCATAAAGGGGAGTGAATAAGAAGAATCAAGAATTATGAAAGTTGTGAATTGCATTTTATTTAAGAAATTCTTGATGCCATTACCTAGCTGGCTAGCTTGTTATGAAGCTTTTGTTGCTGATAACTCATGCAGACCAGGCTATTTAAACTTATCAATCTGAGCCTTTCCTTTTCCTTTGTTTTCTATTTTAACAGTTTTCCATTTTTTCCATGAAGCATGTTCTGTGATCTGGATGATTTTATCGTTAACATTTAAACTTGAACATATATTAGCCTAATTATTTCATGAGATGATACAACTATTTGAAATTCAGACTTCATTACACGATATTGTTTATAAATTTTTATGTTTATGTTGCTTTTATTACATGTTTATTATTTTGATTGATTACACTGCCTGACAGGACTCACATATCTCTTTTAATACACAGCAAGAGGTTCCTGCCAGTAGCATAGAGGTTAGAATTTGATTATTGGTTTCCTTTTCTTGTTGATTATGCATAATGAATGAAATAAAGCAGTGTATCACACGGTGGATTTTATTCAATGCTACTTCTTTTTGCCTTGAAATTTTCCTTTTACAACAAAAACTGGAATTAAATATGTAGAAGTCATGAATATTTGCAGCAGATTTGCAACATTGGTTTTACATTGAATCCTTTGATTGCCTAGAGGGATTTAGATACTGAAGCATTATTTTGTGAATAAATACTAAAGATTAAACACTTTAGACCTCTCCATAGACATGAGCTTGCTTCTTCTTCTTCATTTTTTTTTTCTTTCTAGATTTATCTCTGCACATCATGATTCAAACTACTAACATTTTTGCTGCACCTTTCAGGAAATATTCTCTTTCTTGCCTCTTCTCCATAAAGACAAAGAATTTGAGATTGACCTAAACTGGAAAGACCTTACAGAAAACACATTGGAGCCACCTCCATATGAGCACATCAAGCGAAGTATCCTATGGATGTTGGTTTTAGATTTACTAAGCTTAAAGTTGTTATACTTTTACATAAATATTCATTATCTCCCTTTCTATATATGAAAAGAATTCAACTACTATTAAAATCTTTGGATGATGCTAACAAACTATTTATCCTGTTTGATTTGATTAACTATTTATGGCTGTAAATGCAGCTAAAATTGTAATGGCTCTAAATGCTTAATTTCTAGTTAACTTAACTCAAGTAGACTTTTACCTCATTAGGAGGAAGCGCAGTAAGGTTGACGCTGATACTGGATGTGCAAGCTGCAGTTCTACTGAATGCTCTGAGTCTTGCGTCTGCAGGTATTGTTGTCCTCCATTTTATAACTTGTGCTTTTACTATTCTTTAACTTGTAATTTGTCTGTTGCTCAAGTAGTGTTGCATTCTTTATCCACTTAACTCATCAAAATATTAGCTCATTGCTACATGTCTTCGCTTTATCCATTCTGCTCTTGTAGAGATCAATTTCACTTTAAAATCAAAGATGCAAATTCCTTTTTATCTATCTCATTCCATGCAATTGTAGGTCCGCGTCTTCCTTCTTGTTTACCATTGCTGCTAGGTTTCTCTATTAGTTGAACAGATATATCTAGCATCCTTCTTTTGATGTGTTCTAAGTATTGCAGTAGGTGTCAAAAACAGTTTTTACAACAACTCTCTCTTGATATTCTCATCTCAGCCACTCTGAGTTTACGTATATGTTCTGAATGCCAGCGAATACTCCTATATAGCATTGTTGGTCTGGTTGGAGGTATAGAGGATAGATTTTTATCTCGTAAAAATTTCAATTGCACAAGACCCTAATGCAACCCTGTGCTTTACCCAAGTATATAGTGGACACATTCTGTGTGAAGGGTATCAAGGTTGTTCATTTAACAACTCCAACACCTATTGAACTCTCTGCTTGTACTTTTACATTGACTTAAACTGGATTCCGTGGATTTTTTCTTAATCCAACCAAGTTTGAACCCCTTATTTTACGATACTCTCTATTAAACTGTGATGTACTATACTGTTGCATTATCATTATAGAATCTAAGACATGAAACAGTGATGGCCATTACTCTGCATACCTACACCTGCAGCAAGCCAGCAATCCCTTCTCTTTGCATAATGGCTTTTGGAAATGATGGTGAACCGAAAGATAGTTTATCAATCCAATTCAGCTAGTCTTTGTTATATCTTGAAAGCACTGGGTTTTGATGCGTACATGAAGTTGGATTGGATTATCAAGCTTGTATATCAGTTCAACAAGATTTAAGAAAAGCAAACATGGTTGACTTGCTCAACCAAGTTAAACCAGACACTATGATTTGATATTGTGTAACAGGTGAAAGACTTACCAGATGATTGTTGGAGTAATTTAAACATCCATATGCTAATCTTTGGTTTCATGCTAATCATATTAACATTCCCTATATGCTTCAATTGTTGGAAGAGTCCTGGTATTTCGTGTGTCTGACAGAGACATAGTGTTCTCGAAACTCTAGCTGTCCTTATCTGTCTATTAAGTAATCCTCTTGTATAATGTAGTCCTATTCTATTTTAACATGTGGAGGTTCTTTACAAAACAAGGACTAAAAGATTTTTTTTCGCAAATTAGCTTTTAGGATCTGTTTCTTGCCAAATGGGCTGGATAACTTGATGATACAAGAACTTTTGGTTGAGTCAAAAATGGCTCTGTAGTAAAAGATTTTAACTTCTAGGTCTATTGTCATTTTGAACACTTATATTCTTTTGTAGACTTTTCATGAGAATTTTTAAAGGATCGTGTTCTTCTTAGAAGTCAGACACCTCTATACAAACCAATGCAGCATATGCAACATTTATAGATGCCGGAATCAGCAGACAGTTTTCAGTGTTCAGTTCATTCAAAAATTGGCACCGACTATATTTCTATTCCAATGTTCTTTCATGGATTCACATTAATACTCGAGTTTTTTTGTAGTAAAGTTGCGTTTATGGCTTCCACTATTATTTTTTTGAATAACAGGGTTCAATGCATCAGCTGCTCGAAAGGTTGCCTTTGCAAAGGAGATTGTAAAAACAGACCTTTTCGGAAAGAAAAAAAGATCCAAATAGTCAAGGTAAAAGTGATGTGTTTTGTTCTTTAATATTTTTATATGTTCGTTTTAATTATGGATTTTAATTTTTTAACCAATTTCCTTTTCCTTTCCACGAACATTGACACTGGATTTTGCTTACCAGACAGAACATTGTGGTTGGGGTGTTGTGGCAGCTGATTCCATCAATAAAGGTGATTTTGTGATCGAGTATGTTGGAGAAGGTAATTCTTGCATGTCAAAATATAAGTCATATATTTTACTACTGGAATACTCAGTTTATTTTAAATTCTAACTCGGTTCTCTAAGCGCTTGAAAAAATTTGAGAAGTTGATCTTAACTACATTATTCTCTTGAATACACACACATATGTTATGATGTGGGATTCTGAATTATAGTTTGCTTGATGCAAGAAGTTTACTTTATGGTGTAAGTCAGCAAAAGATTAGATATGGAAAATAAAGGGATATAGAACACCAGGTGTTACTGATGAGAAATATATGAGTATAATTGGAGTTCTTGGTATATTAAATGGTATCACAGCTCGGGGTTCTCCTCAGACTGAATTGCTGTTCACGCGTTTTTGGTGTAAGGAACAGTAATTGAGGATGATTTGTAAATTAGGTTGTCATCATATGGTCAATTTTTTTATTTGGTCAAGAAGATTGCCCCCCGGCCATCAAAGCTGCAGTTTATCTTGCTAGAGTTGAGTTCTCTTAGCCGGAGAGAAATGATGGGGAATGAAGATAAGAGCAAAAGGAGTTCTTAATATATTAGGAATAAATATAGTTAGACTTTATTAACTTATTTTAGTTTATTATAGTTTTCTAGTTTGATTAAAATTTGGATTTTATTTTATATCTTTAGTCATTTTCCTACTTACAATAGGTTTACTTGAAAACCAGATATAAAGAAGGCTTATGTATTGTAATTGTTAAGCTTGATTATTGAATAAACTCGTATTTTCTTCCTCTAATTTCTCAAAATTTTCTCACCTTTCTTCTCACTTTCTTTTACTTTTAAAGTCTAATAAGATTGTCGATTGTGAATCTTTAGAAAAGAGCTTCCTACGTCAGTTACATTTATGACTACCTGAGTTTCGAATATACAACATTTGCCTTTTCCTCAGTGATATATTTTTAGCAAGGGTACATGGACCATATCGCGAATCCAAGAGGGATGAGGTGGTGCATCGCTTTTCACTTCTCCAACCAGTTTACGCTGAAAACAAAGAACAGTACTACAAAAGAATAAAAAGTTATATATTCCCTTTTCGAATTTGAAAATCTCAAAATCTGTATGCTTTATTGAACTGAATTAATACATATCTATTGTAGTCAAGTAACTGTGTGCCAAAAGGAATATGTAATTCACCCATATTTTGATGAAAGTGTTCTAATTTCTTGTGGAAGATCTATCAAAATAGCATGATTTTTTCAATGTACATACTTCGATAACTCACAAGATTTTTGAGAAAGATGAATCCTACCATGTGCTTGATATTGACGGCCTCTGTCTGCTGAACACGGATCCAATGCATCTTTATTTGTTATATTTTATTGGCCAACCTCAGAAGGTCTTCTGGTCTCATCATTGAAATTTCCCATATTCTCCATCCTTCCACAACACTTACTGATATTGCAGTCTATAACTCTTTGCCCAGTGAAGCCTTTTCTGTAATATGATGACATTAATTCTTTGCTCACATTAACTTACTGCCCATGGTACTCTCCCGCTTTCGTATTTTCCATAATAGTGTTTACCGAAGATTGCAAGTGCTCTTAGCTATAGCATTCTCTGTTGATTCCGAAATGTGATGCATAATTCATAATTTAAATTATCATGAGTTCTCCTAAAGCATGGAGTATGAAATATTTAATGAATCTGCTGTGTTATCCTTCCATGTTTTTTTTTCTTCAAGAATAAGATCAATAATCTAATAGTTTGTTTCTCTCTTCAGTTATTGATGATGCTTTGTGTGAGAAAAGGCTATGGGAGATGAAAGATCAGGAAGTTCAAAACTTTTACATGTGTGAAATTCGGAAGGACTTTGTGATTGATGCGACGTTCAAGGGAAATTCTTCACGGTTTCTAAATCATAGCTGTGCTCCTAATTGTAAACTGGAAAAATGGTAAGTAAAACTATCTTGCAATTGATTTTCATGCCTTCCTAATGTGAAAGACTGTTTTGGGGCTTCCACAGCCACACTGATTTTTACCCTCAAACTTTGCTCTTAAGTCCTTGCTAGGTTCCTAATGCAGCTACTGAGCTACCCATCCCAATCTATATATCCCATTTTGTTTCTTTTAACCTATATTCGTATGTCATTTTTATTTCAGTATATGGGTTCCACAATCTTAATCCGTGGCGTGGACTCTAATCCCTTTCTATTTCCATATGTCTAATAACCATATCAAGCATCAATAATTAGGCTCTCACAAGTAATAGCATTTATAATACTTGCACAATTACCTATCCACTTTCTTACTAAGAATAAACACTATTCTGACTATACTTTTGATGACTTCTATATGTCAGCAAGCGGGTCTCTCAGAATTTGTAAATTATAACTACTGAAAAATTAGAGAATTTTCCGCAATTAAGCTGTTTTGCAGTACAGTGTGAAATGAAAAATTGTAGTCTAGTTTGGTTGACCTTGTTATGGTGGTAACATACATTTCAAACTTTAGAATTCATAAGCTGATGCATAGAGGCCAAATGGATACAGTTACGTGGTTTTTCTTCGTACTCTCAGGAACTCTTTACCCATTAATGCTGGCTGACAGTTACAATTGTCATTTTTTTTTTTTAACACTTGTCTTCCCAGTTTTTGATTTTATATTGATTTCTTTGCACATGGAAGATTCTGACTATATCTGTTGTCAAATTTTTCCTTTTTGAAAGGCAGGTTGACGGGGAGATTCGTGTTGGTGTCTTTGCTTCTAGATCCATTCAAGTAGGAGAACCGTTAACCTATGACTACAGGTATGTGCAACGGATTGCTGATTTTCATATTATTTTCTAAGATTTGAATTTGAATAAACTTTTCAATAAATAAGCTGCAGCTGTGTACTCAACCCACTGATATATCATATATCAAAGTGTCCATAAAAAATTATCATATTTTTGGTTGGGGAGAAAATATATTACAAGAGTATTGGTCTATATCCTTAATTTTTTTATGAAGAAACAAAAAAGAAAGTAACGATAGATTTATTTGCAAGTCGAAATTACTTTTCAGCATATGCTGTACCATACAAGTGACTGAGGGTACTTGGTAGCTTTCGTGAACCTAAGTGCATGTTATTACACGGTATTAGGCAGGATCGAACAATATAATAAACTGTAGTCTTCTTTAATATTGTTTAGTACTATCTAATTGTCCCTGTCAAACATGCTATTAGTAATTTAGTACATAACTCTTGGTTTGATATAAAACAGCTGCAGAGACTAAAGGTACTGTTCTTGAGTCTGCAGATTTGAGCAATTTGGGCCACAGGTTGAGTGCCGCTGTGGAGCTGAAAACTGTCAAGGCAATCTCGGGACTAAAAAGAAGGTTGTTACAGTCAGAAGGAATAAAAGGAAGACCAATTTGAACTTCTCGTGGGGGGCAAGACGCCAGAGATCATCTCAACTCGTTTATGAGAACAATTAGAGCCAGTAATAAAAAAAAGAAAAGCAATTCTTTCAGGTGGCTCTTTCATGTTGTATACTGATGTTATCATTGCATGCTTTAAAGAAAAAGGAAAATAGGTACTATTAAATTGTTGTATTACAACTACAAACTACAAACAAAGCCTTATTCCCAGTAAATTTGGGGTCGGCTGTATTCAATTGTTGTATTAGTTGAATTATTAAGTACAACATAGGCATACCTCAGGTTTTCCCTGTAACAATTTCTTTCATCTAACTCTGTATATAATTCTCATTAAGCATGTTAACAGTCCAGTTTGGACATTTATTTTGGAGGATACCAATAATTGTACTTTACCATTAGATTTATGTTTTTGGCTTCTGCTTGCGAGCACATCATAATCAGTATGGTACTTAAAAGTTTATATTACTGGACTTGAAGAATATTTATTAGAGTAAAGTCATTTGTACCTTCCGATTTACCTATTAGGTTACCTGACCTCATCGGTGCTCTCACATAAGAGGCGGGATCTACCTCCAACAAATGTGTCCCACCTGCTCCCAATATGAGAGGGGCGAGTGGGACCAAGTAAACAAACAGGTAAATGACCATGTACAAATAGCATAATCATATTTATTATGAAGATAGAAAAAAAAGTACAAACAACCAAGTCTGAGATCAATTTCATACGAACAAACCTTTTCTTTTTCTTATGCAATTCAGAAAGTCTTTTGTAAAATCTAGAATTTTACGATGTGTGTTAAAATGTTGATTTCTTAAAATCGTAGTAGCTATACATTTTCAATCATACTTGTTGTACCCCCACCAAGTTTGACAATTAAAAAAAAAAAAAAAAAAACTATTTTTCTCCAATCATTGTTTTACAATTAAGTGTCAAACATGGCCTCCGTTTGATG
Source organism: Osmanthus fragrans (assembly GCA_019395295.1). Taxonomy (NCBI): domain Eukaryota; kingdom Viridiplantae; phylum Streptophyta; class Magnoliopsida; order Lamiales; family Oleaceae; genus Osmanthus; species Osmanthus fragrans. The sequence continues at coordinate 6,409,039 of CM033358.1, forward strand.
TACATTAAAAGGGAAAGAAAGCATTTTTTGGATGATCTGATGATGAATATGTGGTTAAAAAAGAAGAAAAATTATTGATGTGATGAAAAATATTATTTTATTAAAAAATGTGTGATTGAAAATGAGTAAAAGAATGAGAATGAAAATTAGTATATGGATCAAACAGGAGCATGATATATACTTTGGACTTCGGAGTATACAAATGTCATTTCCCATACATTTTAGAAGATAGAAATCTTACTGTGTACAAATTGTTCTTTTATGTTATGTTTTAGTTCTTCTTACATTTCGATTAACATCGTCTCTGTTTAGCCACTTGACATTATTAAAATAAAAAATGAAGTTAGATCGTATCTATTGGAATTTAATTTTGATTAATATCTTCAGTTTGATCGTATCCAACATGGTTGAATGCCTCGTGCATAAATTTCCTGATTTAAAAAAATAAAAATTGCAGGGATAAAGTTTTATTCATTGCCCTGTGGAGTAGAGCCGGTTTTGGGTCGAGGCAAGTGAGGCCCATGCCTCAGGCTAAAAAATTTAAGGGCCTCAATTTTTTTTATTTTTTTTTGAACACCTAATTTCCTACCCGTCTTCCCTTTCCTTTGTCCCTATTGTGAGAGGTGAGAAGAACCAGAGAAAGGCAAAACCCACGATCCACCCATACCTTGACGGCTTGGTGACACCGTCTTTCTCTGAGTCTCTTCTCACTTCTCTCTCAACTGTCTGTTGTGCCACACCACTGCCATCGGGTATAGTTCCGTTTAATCCTTTTCTTTTTTATTAATTTTTTGGTGCTACTGTTGAATCGTGCGATGAAATAAATTTGCTTTCGCAGTGAGAATTTTGAAACTTGTTTTTGGGCTTTGTTGTGTACTGAATTGATGTTTGAAGTGTGGGGTTCATGTTATTGGTATTGTTCTTGTCCTTTTTTTTTAGTTCATATTTATAAAGAATCAGAATGGCAAAGTTACAGTTGGGGATTTGCCACCTTTGATGGTAAAACTAAAGGCTTTCAATGGCAAGCTTAACGAGGAGGAGATCAGGAGAGTGTTGGAAGAATCAAATTCTGATTTTACCATTGAGATTGATTTTGAAGGCTTTCTCAAGGTAAAATTTTCTATATGCAGTGAATTATTGGCTAAACTCCGCTATCTATTAAAATCTGATTTCTATGTACTCCTTCTTCTCTGTTTTGCATCGAAGAATTTCTCAGATGAAGTAGATTGAATAGGGCTGTTTTATTGAAATTTGTCTTTATTATTGGTGATAATTAAGATGGAGTTTCAATTCTGGGTACTGTAAAAGAGAATGTTTTTTAAAAATTAAGCACTAGGATATTTATTGACTGGGAGCTTGTATGCAAGTTTGATTGTTTTGAGTGGAAGGGTAAGGCCCGTAAGGGGATCCTAATGGTCTAATAGAGCATTATTTAGGTAATTGAATCAATGAAAAGCTGCTCACCTTGGCCATGGTTTTCATAACAGATTAATCTTTATTTTGAAAATAAAGGGAATTAGATAAAGGTTATAATACATTTTTTAATTTTATTTTACAGTTTAGTATTAAATTAACAAGTTCACAGTTAGTACCATAATACACAAATTTTGCATGCATAATACAGTTTTTTTTTTGGGCCTACTTTATGAAGTTCACCTCAGATCTCCAAAATCACAGAACCGACTATGCTGTGGACGTCTAAGAATATGATTCCAATCTTCTTGTGCAATATTTCCTTGAAAGTACAAGAATCAGTAATACGTAGTATTAGCAACATATATAGCCCTTGTCTGGTCACGCTTATTCTAGTATTTTAGCAATTTTTGAACTGTTATATAATGCAAAGCAGCCATCTTATTTTTAATTTAAATTACCAGAAATGCTCTGCTGAAGAGGATTGAATGCAAAAATAAAGGGACACATAGGTCATTTCTCAGTCCACTTTAATTGTTGGGTAAGGAAGCGCTCAATAATTGCTATTTGCACGGTATAACGGTCCAAAAGTTGCTAAAAATCCCAGAATAAGCATGACCAAACAGGGGCATAGCATTTGTCAGTTAGAAGAAAACAACACGGGTCAAGTGCGATTTTGAGGCCTAAGATTTTCACCATAGCTCGTCTAGAAGGGGATAGGGAGAAAAAACACTGTTGTCTCTTAATATTGTTGGTTTAACTTTCTTTATGTTGTCGAAACGCAATTCAAGTAACCGTGGTAAATCTTGACCTTTAAACTTTTTCAGTTATACGAACTCATAAATAAGTTGTTAATGATTTTGCACTATCAAATGGAAGAGTGTACAACATTTGAGTGGAGACAAAAGCATACATAGTGAAGAAAGAAGCAAAGTCATCAAAAGTATGTTTGTGACTGAGAAATCCATCTGCCTTTGAGAAAGCTCTTACAAATCCTTTCCCAGTATTTCCTATCTGCTTCTGCTTCCATTAACTTCAACTTGGCTTCTTCTGCAAAACCCTTCTGCAATTGTACAAAAATTATCCAAAAAATGAGTTTTCAGCAGTTAAATTGACCATTGCATATGCCTGTAATGCATGATTCACATAAATTCATCGGATTATTCGGATGTGAATAACGTAAAATGTGGCAAAAATTTACATTGAAGATAAACTTTGTGCAAATCCTTTTCCTTTATTCGAGTTAAGGACCTGCTATTGAAAGGAAAAAGGTCTCAACATGTAACAAAATTTAATTTTACCTTCTTTTTATCAGGGTTTAGGATCGATAACAAATGAAAACATAGTTATAAGTTTAAATACTGCAACAATTTATGTCATGTCACAAAGTTTTGCACTAGCTTCAATATATTGCAAACCCTCCTCATTTATCAGGGTTTAGGACCGGTTATGAAAAAAAAAAGGATTTGAAAACCGATAATAGAATTTACGATATATGGTTTGTCTACCTCAATGAAGTCGTTCGAGAGAAGACGATCAATGATATTGTCAAGAATGTCATTTTTATATTCAGGATGTCCCTGAATTCCTAGAATGTTGTCTCCAAATTTGAACATTTCTACACGTGTTTTATCAGAACATGCAAGAACTTGTGCTCTCTCAGGCACTTCACAAACCTGTCAATTAATTTCACAACCTGTCAAATTTCTATAATAAAGTAAAAAAGTAAAAATAACGGACACTAAACATGTAAATAGAGCGTGAAAAAATTAAAAAAGAGATACATACCTCATCTTGATGGCACTCAATGATTGAAAGAGTGGGAGGAATTTCATCCAAACTATCATCAGAGTATCCATAAAAGGTGAAATCCTCAGTAAACCTAACCTTTCTAATTCCAAGATCCCAACCACTATATGCCTTCCTAACTCTTCCTCCCAAAGCTCTACACAAAACCTTGAAACAATGAAACATAATTATAAGTAAAATGTGAAACAAAATAAGCAAAATTAGCGTTCATTATTTCAGTATCATTTTATAAAAGTAATCTGTTTTCAGTACATATATATATACCTGATGACCAAAGCAAATTCCAAGAACTTTCTTTTGCAAGGAAAATAATGTCTGCAAAAGAAAGCAAAGTTCAAGAATCCAATATTCTTCCCCATAAGCATCATAAGGGCTTCCACTGATCACAAATCCTTCATAGTTTTTAAGATCATCCATGTGGGGAAATTCGCCCTCTACTACGCGAAACAAGTCCCATTTCTCTCCATCATCTGCAAATGCTTCAACAAATACATTGAAATATCCACCATAGACTTTCTTCACATAATCTGAATCCCTTACTGCCATCAGTAGTGCAAATCTTTTCTCTCTCTGGACCTTCATCTTGTAAAATAAGTGAAAATTAGAAATATATTGTAGGGATAAGTAGAAGTTTATAGGATTGTTATAGGGAAGTATGGAATTGAAATGGGAGGGACTAATAATCCTTTTATACAAGAAAGAAAGAGGACAGTAGCTAGTTGACAATGGAAATTTCACGTGCTTAATATTTTGCATAAAATAATAGTAAATTTGTTCCTCTAGAATAGATTCTTATCGCAACTACTTGTGGATTATAACTCATAGAATAATTTATTTAAAAGTTTAAACGGTCAAATAGAGTAACATGATGCATATTATTTAAATATTATCTTCAACACTTGATAAAACAACACTTTGATCTTCGGAGTATGTTTTGAGAACCTAATACACGGAGTTTCCAAATAGGTTAATAAATCATGTTAGTTTTCAAATTTTTGTCCATCCAAAGGTCAAACTTTACGAACATTTATATTAATATTAAAAGTAATGAATGTCTTTGTACTTACTTTTATCTTGTTCATGAATATTTATATATAATGTTAAAAGAATTGAGTGTCTATGTACTTGTATCTTCATGAATTTTATATCATTTTGATTTTCCCAAAGCTACAAAAATTACTATTATTTAGAAAAAAAGATAACTTGGACAAAGTCACTTGGCCAAACTCAATGCGAGGCCAAGTGATAGGGGCGCCATCCCCCTATTGGAAGGGGGGAGTGGGGGGAGGCTGTCAAAATAGCCCCCCTCCAAAATGGCGCCCCTGTCATGGGGATTGACAGTAAGTCTGACCTGAGCTGTGCCGAAGTAGTCAAGATTGAGAAATGAGAAATTTGAAGAAAGGAAATAGCAAAACTCACTTTACTACATTCTGAGTATGGCTAGTTGAAAATGAAAACTTTACGTGCTTAATATTTTCCATATAATAATAGCAAATTTCTCCTTTAGAATTATAGAATTTGTCCTGTTTTTTGTTCATTACTTAATATTCTCTTTGAAGTACTTTCGGTTAGAAATAGTAAATGGAGTTTCCAAATGCACTTATAGATCATGCAAATGACTCTTTTTCTTTCCAAATTTATACATATCCAATGTTCATGAATATTTATTTATGTTCAAAACTATGAATGTTTTATCTCCTAAATTCATGAATTTTACATTTAATTCTTAAACGTATTTCGGTTTTCGAAGCTAAAAGATCCCACTTTCTTCATGGTTTACTTTTCAATCATGCCTTGGCAACCCTATATTTCATTTTGCGTTCCAAGACAAGTGGATTTGAATTGTGGGGAGCACTACTAATTCACAAGTGAAGCATATTCACAAATTGTACAATAATTCCTGAATATGGTATACGTAATTCCAGCCTTCGAACAAATAGTATATATAGCTTAAATTAAGCCTAAATTCACTGCCTAATAATGCTACTAAAAGATAAAATTTGAAACTTTTTATTCAAGCTTATACGAGGTATATTCCTGGTTCTGTCATTGTTGAACCAATGAAAATCAGTGTCAGAATTTCAGTCCAAACAATATATTCCAACACGTTGTGTAATATCAGAAATGGAATTTGTCCTGGTTGGGATTATATTCTTTTGCAAACTAAGAGCATCTCCTGTGATTGTATAAAATTATATGTAAAATGGTATTTTCAAAAGTACTTTGGTATCCTAATTTATATCCTGGTGGAACTATATCTAAATTATACTCCAATGGACTGATCTAAATTCACTTTTTGTTTCTTGTTAATCTAAAAAAAATGTAATTTTACAGTTTTTGCCGAAAAATGCAATTTGCATCTGCTTTGCAACTTTCTATTGGAGAGGTTTTCGGTCACTTTGGAGATCTAAATCTCAAATTTTCAATACCATTGGAGATGCTCTAAGTAAAGGATAGAGCATTGTCTAAATACTAACATTAATTAATTCCCTCAACTTCTGATCTAAGTATGCTTATTGTTTGTAGATTGATGCAATATGGGATTGGACATACGAGTGATAATGGGATGCTATGAACATATTTTGTGATTTAGAGTGTGTTTGATGTTGATTTTAATGAGAATAGAATTTTTGGAATAGTGATTGATGGAAGAATGTGTGGTGGAAAAATGATGAATTTTTTTAGATTTATGTGTAATATTATTTTATTTGAAAAATGTGTGGTTGAAATGAAGAAAGAGAAAAAAATGAGAATGAGAATGTAAATGAAATGGGAGCCAAATGGGCTCTTAATTTCAAAAATCAAAATTTGAGCGAGATATTTTCACCATTTTTCTTCCATTTTTTTTTTTGGTGACCCAGATGTCTAAGATTCGTCCAACTAATCTTGAGGAGTGTCGGCCTTCTCTCTAGTTCACCACTCGGGTAAATTTGGATGTGATCATAGCTTATACACACTTGAGCTGGACATTCGGGATGCGGTTCTCCTCCCTATGTACCTCCCTTTACGATGTGTGGACAGAACCACCGGAGGGATCACAAAGCGCACCATAACTTTGCCTCCATATGACATCTGTCTTCTGACATAAATGTTGTCTTCCAACTGCTACGGGGATTTGAACCTCCGATGCTTCGTAGAGAACCCTCCTACTTTATCATTGCACCATGCCCGTGAGGACTTACTTTTTTTCCTTTTCCTTCCTTTTTTGTTCTCTTTTTTTCTTGTCAAGGGGAAATAAGAATAATATAAATATAAACAAAATATTGTCAAGTTTCCCTGTTGCTCTGTTATCAGAGATAGTGGCAAAGTAATGGTATATGCCTCTATAATTAATCATATCCATGTTTCGTAGTGATTTTTTAAAATTCATTTTATCCTAAATTATACATTCTCTCAATAAAATAAGTTTGTACATAGACACATAACTTTTCTCTAAATTTAACCACATATTCACCAAAAACTCATTTTTTAATAAAATTTATTCTCAAAAAAATCTACATGAAACCATATCTTTGTCGATTTTTGGGCCATTTAAAATTCGCATAATTTGGCATCAAAACAAATCCTATTCACAATGAAGACTATGCTGGTTTGTTGTCAAAGATTCAAGTGCATAATATATATCCTCCACTGAAATCTGTACTCTTCCCACGGCTTTTGTGTGGAGTCATCTAAATTCAAAGACTTCCATACAAGAATTTTTAGAAGAGTTTGGGAAGTTTGGCTTGTCCAGGAAGGCAAACTATGACGCACTAACAAATACCGAAGAATGAAAAGAAATAATTAAAATCTCGTTTATTGTATTGTGTTGTGTCTATCAATAGTGCCCTAAAATGTAAGCTGGAAAAAGAATCCAATTCAAATTATATAGAATCAATATGATAAAGAAGAAAAAGGCGTAATGTGAAAACAAAATGAAACATGTGGTCGCATCACAGAAGGGAGGTGCACTGGTAAATATTCTTTTTAGCCAAATAAAGTGCAGATTTAAATTCTTTTTATTCTATGATCAGTATTATCAAGGTATTGGATACGAATTCTTGGTTCTTATTATGAATTGAAAATAAACCCTACTTCCTTTTTAGGCATCTGCTTCGTGGAATACTCAAGTTTAATTCCTACCAATTTACACCATCGCCTATGATTTTAAGGACATTGTTGACCTCGATGTTTACACAGGTGACGTGGCCAACAAATTCTCGTTTCACTAACTATATGCGTATAGCTTCTATATACTTGGACAAACCGTTAGAAACATGTGACATTCTCTGACGATGGGGAAAGCGACCACAAGCATTGCAACAATCAAGTCAGACAACTTGTAGGTATGCACTTGGGTGTGGATATGATATGATCCAGGATGCGGGAGTGTCCAATGCAAGCTCAAACTGAGACCTGTTGATTATCGAGGAAGGGACAATGACGCGATCGAGAGCAAAACGAGTCAAATAGGCGTTGGGGATGCTCGTCAAAGCCACTATTGATGAAACTATATTCGGGACTCAAAATGGAGCAAGTTTCATATTGGGGTCGAGGCCGGGAACTAATTGGGTCAACACGATACAAGGAACCAAAGAAAGAGGGCTGCCGGAACATCTAAGCGACCGCTTAGAGTAAAATGGCAAGCGGTCGCTCAACTCATACCGAAACTCAAATTGGTCAAAGTGTTCTTCCAAGTGACCGCTTGGTTATAAAATTCGGGGGAGTTTCTTATTTTTGGCAAGAGACCAAGTTTCCTTAGAATTCTATTTCTTTCCATATTTTGACATTAATTGTTGCCTTATGCACGTTTTTTACTAGATTTAGGGCTCTAGTATAAATATTTAAACACTTTATTATTTTACAACTTTTGACATATTGAATTAAACTGAAAACTTTATTTTTTCCTCTGTTCTTCATTGAACAACAAATCGAACTTCCAAGATCAATTCTTGTGTGTTCAAATATCGGTATGAGAGTTCTTCGTGGGGTAATCAAGGGGTTCAGCGCATCTTACTATCGTTGGATTTTTTGGTTCACTTCGTTGGGTTTAAGTTCAAAATCGGATTTCTTGGCGTTCTTGGGTTCCGCATCAATTTAGTTGTGGGTTTCGTAGTCACCGTTGTTATGGAGTTCGCATCAGGATAGACAAAAGACGTGAACCATGTTAGTTCACGGGCGCCAAAGGTAAATAGAGAGAATAACAAGAGTAAATAACATTACTATGAATGTGTAAAATTACATTACCTTCAAATAGCACTATGTGTGACATATAGGGTGGCTATGTTAGTCAACGTGGCCTCATCGTAATGCATGAGGTGCTTCATTATAGGATTCACTTCTACAATCACAAGTTCAGGGGTATTTAATGATTTCAAAAAGTAGTCACCCTCTAACTTAGGCCCGATATCTGAAAAGTATACTGACAAGTTGGTTGAGAGACACCTACTGCAGAGAGATCACATTAATCAATCACAGAAGATCTTGTACGGAAAATCTCTTAGAAGAGGTAAAAAATTGATTATACCTTTGCACATTGAGAGGCAAGTAGCTTCGGATTTACCCTGCAGCAAGTCGTGGCATCTCACCTCGACTATGGAGGGTCGGCCTCTACTTGGTACTTCGACTGAGATGGTGCATTACTTTGACTACCTGTTGGAATATTGTTCAAATGACAATGATGAGCGAAAATAAAATGAGAACCAAAAATGGTGATGGTAGAAAAATGGCCTAGGTGGCCGCCCAAGCTTATGTTACAATTGCAGCGGTCATTTTGTTGAACCGCCTAGTACAAAAAATCTGATCATTGGCAGTTTGAATTTTTGTGTCGTTTTGAAGTGTTTCACACTTTTTTGACTTGGTTTTTGCACCTTTCGTGCATGATGATTGTAATTCTATATATATGAGCAGTTGTCATGTTGAAAAATATATCACAAACATTAAATTCATTCATCAACATTCAAAATCAAATATCAAACCAGTTTTGATTGCTTCATTTATACTTGGATTAAGGTTTGTTTACTCTTACAAACTATTTGCTATTGAAGCCTTCAAGCATTTACCCCGGTGACGGCAAATATTGTTTGATGACAGCGGTTCAAAATCATGCTCAAACAATTTTTTGTTGTTGGTTCTATTTTCATTTTACATCAAATTTGTTCAACAATTTTAAATGATACTTTCAACATGGAGAACGAGACAAACATGTCTATGATAAAGATGATGAATCAAGACCTTGTAAGACGTAACAAATTCGACGGGTCAAATTTTACAACATGGAAGGACAAGTTGAAGTTTCTTCTTACAACCTTGAAGACCTTTTATATCTTGGATTCAGACTTGACGCCATTGTTGAAACCAACACCAAATGAGACCGATGAAACAATGGCTAAAAAGAAGAAGAGAGAAGAAGATGAATTGACATGTAGATGACACATTCTAAACGCTCTATCCAATGGCCTCTATGATCTCTACATAAATAATACATTTACAAAAGAGATATGAGAATCGTTGAAAACCAAATACAAAGCCAATGAGGAAGATACTAAAAAGTTTCTTATCTCTAAGTATTTTGATTTCACGTTTTTGGATAACTGACCTTTATTAGGACAAGTCCATGAATTGCAAATCATTGTCAATAAAATGAAGGCTGTGAAGATAGATCTTCTCGAAACTTTCCAAGTTTGTGCAATCATTCCGAAATTGCCATCTTTATGAAAATGTTATAGGAAGAAAATCTTCAAAATTCCCAAGATTATTCTTTGGAAGAAATTCAAAAACATCTTCAAATTGAGGAAGAGTCAATGGCATGAGATGTGAATGAACATTTTCATAAGGGCACTTCCAAAGCCTATGCCATAGATCAACCAAACAAATACAAAAAAAGATTCCAAAAAGAGGAAATCTATAAATCCCAACAAAGATAACAAGAACAAGAAGAAATCCAAAATCTCTTATAATGTGTGAGTGGCAAACTCGGACATTATGTTCGGGATTGTGAACATCGCAAACAACCAATGCAAGAAGGCAAAGTGAACTTCATTGACTAGTCATTGCTACCGTGAGCATTGTAAATTCAATCAAAGAAAAAGTTCAAGGATGGTGGTATGATATTTGTGCTACCATATATGTATGTTATGATAGATCTGTATTCATAATCTATCAAGAAGTGGATAATGAACACATTCAAATGAGAAATGAAGTTCAATAAAAAAGTTGTTGGTAAAGGACAATTTACATCTGGCAAGAAGGTCACATTAATAAATGTATTGCATGTACCAGATATGTTGTAAGTGGTGATTTGTTGGGAAAATCGGGAATAAAGTCCACATATGAGTTGGGCAAACTTATACTTTCCCGGAATGTGTACCTGTTGGAAAATGTTAGTCTAGTGATATAATGGTCAAACTTTATACTATTGACAATAATATCAATAAAACTACAAATTTAAATTAATGTTGTTGAATCTATTTTTTTATGACATGATAGACTCGGACATGTTGAGCTAGTAAAATAATTAAAATTTTACTAAATAAAATGGTCGATAAGTTAAAAATGGCAAACTCTAAACCATAAAAAAAAAAAAAAAAAAAAAAAAAAATTCGGTTTTATTAATGGTAAAGAAAAGTTATGTGATAACAAGGTTTAACTGAAGAAGTTGGGGATTTTTACTGTATTTAAATAAATTGGAGTAAAACTGTACGGGCTGAATATGATAAATGTCTGAACTATCTTCAAATTCAGGTCCATTTTAGGACGAAAATGACTCCTTTTATAGGTAAAGTTTTTGGGCCATGACGCCTCAGTCACTTCAAGCTGGAGTTATATATATATTATGGAATGTGTGACCATCTAGCGTGAGTTCATTCTAATTAGTGGAGATGGGCATCTGACTCAATGATAGGCTAAGAGCTAAACTCCAACCTTAATTTGCTTTGTCAAAGACTCTGATTAATTAGTTCCTGGGATTGTGCTGACTCAAGTGGAGAAACAAGTTGCCTCTAGGATATAAAATTGATCTCTTACCTACTGGAGCAGAAGATCATGCCTGCTTTAAAATTATCATTAGTTTTCATGTTCTTTTATTTCGAGGTTATTCTCCCCTTTATGTAATGTGTTTTTCATCAATACTTATTGAGATCTATTTGCAAGTTCGAAATAGTTACTTCACCATGTCATGTTCCGAGGTGGGTGCCACATGTGCATTTGTCATGCCATGTGTCATCTGAGGTGTATTGTGCCTCTTTTGATATAGCAAAATAAGTTGTGATTGTGCAATGATCTTTTTCCATACTCCTAAAGTAATAATCATAGGCAAACATATTCCTAGAATTCACCAATGTTAATTTGCCATTCAATTTTAATATTATCGACACTTTTAATACCACTGAACAATTACTCGAATGAAATTTCTATAGGTGAAAAAGGGAAAACAATTTTAATTACTTTTACTATTCAGTTTTAATTGAATTTTAACTTATTCACACAATCAAAATTATTACTCATTACATTTTGTGATCTCCACCACTATTCATCCTAAAAAGCTCCTAAAAATGACTAATAATCTTTTTTCGAGCACGACTTTAACGTTTTTTTCAATTACGTCAAGCATAACGCAACCTTAACAGTTAACACTGTCAAGTTCTTGCCCTTGTAACTCGTTAAGCCAGCCCCTTCACAATCCACAAATTTAACCTTCTGAGGTTAAATAAATTGCAACAGAACCTAAGAAAATTAATAGGATTGAACTATAGAGAATCACATTCTTGAAATTGTGTGTTTTCACTTTTAATTTGTATAAAGTTCTTTTTGAATATAAAACGCTCGACCAAACTGTCCCGTGTACAATTTTTCCTCTACAATTTCCTAACAAAGACTTCTGCGGCACAATTTTTTATGCATCAGGCATCCAATTTAAAAACGACTCAAAAAATTATTTTTTATTTCTTGATTAGTGCTTTGCATGTCTGTGAAGAGGGGCCATGTGTAAGATATTTCATAATCAATTTTTTGGGCCTAACACAGAGATTTCCCTGTTGATATTTCTGTGAATTTTTTTAATATGAAAACACATAATTAAGTTAACGTTTGATAAGATTGAATTATATGAAAAATGTCAAGATTGTGTTTGTTTCTCATTTTCCAGCCGTAAAAATCAATTTTTCATCCGTTGCTATAGTAATTGAGCCGCAACATTTGACCGACACTCTCTAGTGTGGGTCCCACGTTTTGGAAGAAACGGCTCCAAAATTCATTTTTGAGGCTGCAAAAATGAGCAACAAACAAGCCCCAAATTCGAGGAATTCGAATTTTATTTTGACTGTTTGATACGAAAATGAAAATGAAATTCAAATTCCAAGGTACAGCTATTTTAAACTTATTTTCAACTAATTTCATAAAAAATAATTTCCTATAATTTAAGTGAATTTTTATTTTCCAACTTACATAAAATTGATTTGTCTTTCCACCTTTGTCAATCAAACGAACCTAATTAATACAAGTTCTAAACAAATCGATTTATTTGAAAATTGTTCTTTAGAAGTCATTTCTCGTGTATTCTTTAGAAAGAAATATAGAAGTGGCGATTTTAATAAGTGAACCTTAAAATACGAAACCATTCAATCGTAGTGAATCTCTACTTGTGATCTAAGTTGCGGAATATACGATCTCGTTTAATTCTTATTATTTGTAGAAGAAGAATGAAAAATATAGTCGTTATGAGTTTTAGACAAGAGATGAAAAGTTAAATATGGTGGCTGAATATAATTGATAACGATCATATTTTTCATTTTTATGGATGATTAATAGGAAACAAACGGGACACTAATAAGTTTTCCTTCCAAAATGAATTACTGAATAAAACTAATCCCTTAATTAAAATAATCCACATAGTCAAGTCAAGCATTCTTCTTTTATAAAAAAGAAGCCGAAAAATTAGGGTAGAAGATGCCAATTAGCTAGGAAGCATAAATTGATCATTTCAGCTAAACTTTTGACTTTTTGTCTTTCAAAATATAACCATTTTGTCCCACTGGCACTAGTTCATTCAAGGCCCCCCCCCCCCCCCCCCCCCCCCCCCCCTTTTTTTTTCTAGGATATACGTTTCTTTTTTTTTTTTTTTTTTTTTTATATATATATTTTGAGAAGTGAAAATACATTCTCGTGAAGTCACAAGCCTAAATAAATGAATATTTTTTAAATAAAATTTATTATGACCTCTTTAACTTAAAAGAGCATATTCGAACGGACGCAAGTATTACACATCGACAAACTCAATTATCACTAATCAAATTTGGCCTTGTCTCAACCAAGACGCTACAATATTAGTGTCCATTCAATATGTCACAGTTTTGACGGTTTGTTGTCTTAGCCATTTATGTACAGTCAGATGATTGACGATTACAATAAATTTCACGATCATTTTGATCTACAACAACTATTTTTTTCTTAATTAATAATGTTTAGTACATATATCTACCTAGCGCACTAAAAAGGCTAAAAATCTCGTCAAATCTCGTGAATTGTGCAAGATTAGATGAACTATTGACGATTTTATTATGATCATTATAAACGACAATTGCTCATTAAAGTCATAAACAACATTTAGATAAGAAGAAATTAATTAGTACATAATTGTCAACACCTTGTGTAACATTATAAATGTCTTGTTGTCGAAAGTGGCAGGGTAGGACTAGGGGTGCACCCTATGGGAACGTGGTCACTCACCTAACAAGGGGAAAAGTGGTAACGAGAGTCACATCTCGTGCAACCAAACATGGTCTAATCATAACAAAATCATCTTTTATGCTGCTCATTACCCACTTTACTTTTTAGTTTTTCTCAATTTCGACCTTCAATTGGAATTGTTTAAACTAGTAATAAAAGGAAAATCATGTTTGTTCAGATTCAAAGGCTGGAGAAAAAAAATAGACTGACTTGGCAGCAGATAGGCAACAGATAATTTGGTGTTTATTATTTTTATTTTTTCAAATAATTCAATTATGTGTTGACACGTGTGCGCCATGTTTTTGAACCTATTTATGTAGCATGTTTGATAATAAAAAAAAACATTGCTACAGATACAGGAAATTAAATTCTTGTACCTACCGAACACACATATTCAAGGACGGGAGATTTTTTTTTTTTTTTGGAATATTTTATATACAGGACCTACCTCAATGTGAGTAGGAATTCAAAAATCTATTCATTTTCTGTCAAATTTTCAATAAAAAAACTGAACTTGTTGTCACTGTGTGGGTCCTTTAAAGAAAACTTTGCCATTGAAAATTGAGAATGGGGAATGGTGGTCCAAAATTTGACATTATAAAAGCTCTGCCATTGGCTTTTTGAACTCATTATCAACATGATATCTTTTTTATTTATTTTTTTACTGCTTTATTTTCAATACTGTTTGAATTTACATAGTAAGAAAAATTGTAGTCCTTCGAGTTAAATTTAACAACATTTTATTATTATTATCAATATTATGTTTTTGTGTTCGTTGAGATCTAAGTTAGTGAAACATTTAACATTTAATTTAACGAAAAACTGACTCTATAGTTTAATTGTAGTTTGTGTCGATCAATAGTAAATGGATGAATTGAGTCATAAGACGGACATTTACATGCTTTCCAATTTTATTATATCAGTCACTTCGATGATAAAGGACAAATTGAAATCTAATTACCCTCGTTACAATCAAGATTATTTCAATTCGTACGAAAATACATAAAGTTATTTTTAATTTTGTACGATTCATTTAGACATCAATCCTCACTAGTTGCCATAGCTCTTTTTTTTTTTTTTTTTTGGTACCACTCTACATTGTTATTGAAAGTTAATATTGGTGAAAAAAATCCAATATACATTACATTAATCTTATAATATCCGTTTTGTGATAAGGGAAAAAATTAAGTTATATCTTTTATCTCTCAATATTTATCAAAACTAATTTATCTCGTGAATTATATAGTATATATAAAAAAAATTGTATCAATTAAGCTCCAGTTTGGGCTCCATTAAAATTAAATTTTGAGGAAAAATGTGTTTTGAAATAGTAATTTATTGGAAAATGTGTGATCAAAAAATAAGAACTTTTTTTTTAAAAATTTACACGACATATTATTTTATTCGAGAATGTGTAATTAAAAATGTATTTTTGAAAAATAGAACACAAACCGGAGCTAAAAAATACGACACAGTCGCCTGCAAATGACCAGAAGCTCTTAAAAGTTGGCTGCACTGCACATCACTTAAAGAAAAATACATATATGAATTGTTAAATTTGTATTGCTGTCTTCAATCTTCAGAAAAAAATGGGACTGCTGCTTACCATCAAATTGTGAAGATATCACTTTTGCTTTTCAAAAAGTCACTATATATATATCAAGCTCTCATAAATGGTAGCTCTCTCTCTCTCTCACACACACACACACAGTCTAATGAATTACATGTAGGAGAGTTTCAAGTATTTGCAAATCATCATGGCTCCATGCACAACTTTCTTGTTGCTCAGACAAAACTAAAAGGTACTATATAACACTGTGTGTACTAATATTCTTTTTACACTTATGCTGTGCTGGAACATTGGAGAAGGAGAAGGAAAGTGGGCAATGCTATTGCTGTTATATACATACATAACAGATATTGTGAATATCTTTGATGAAAATGATTGATATCTTTAGACTTGTATTATTTTCAATGTTGAGTTCACATCTTCTTCAGACATTACTTGTATTCGTTTTTGTCTTTCTTTCGGCCTATCATTTTCTCATGCCTAACTTGTTTGGTAAAAGACATATGACGCCAGGACTTCACCCAGAAAAATAGAACCCATACATGTTATGGGCTTCTTTTTCTTGATTTATTTTTGAAAAGTTGAACTCTAACTTTGAGGATCCCCACCGTCTTGTCCCTAGAGCATTGTGGAGGAGGTAAATTGTGGAATGTGCCTCAACAGATCAGGGTATAAGAGATATCATACTGGTGCCCACAAAGAATCCAATTCTTGATTCATTTTTGTCTCTGTACTCAAGTGGTATTTCATCATTTTTCTATCCACGAATGATGAAATGTCACTTGACCATTACGTACGCTAAAGTGTAAATTATGATGTACATGTAGCATAATCTTTTGCCATTTTTGTTCCATAACTAACCCTATTTCTCTCTTCCATGTGCAAAGTTTTACCAGAAAAAAAGAAAAAAAAATGCAGTCTTTGTCTGAATTTTGATTAATTTGTATTGGATATATTCTGTCTCTTGCTACATTTTTCTATATATACATAGATATTGGTGATTATTTGGAAAATGAGACTTTTATGCCAAGCCAAACATACCATGAACACTGTATTTTGGATTTGATGGGAAGTATTATATTGATTTAATTTAGTCCAAAATATCTGTTTGAATAATGCAGATTTTAAATTTAATTAACATTTTGTGTAATGCATGCTTGAACCACATTTTCATTTTTCATTCTTACTCTTTTACTCATTTTCAATCACACATTCTTCAATAAAATAATATTTTTCATCACATCAATAATTTTTTTCTTCTTTTTTAACCACATATTTCTCACTATATTACTATTTAAAATACATTTTTTTTCCCAATAATTTCCATTTAATTATCTAAAATAATTTATTATTTAAATATCCCAAATTCAGTAAAGTAAAATGGATAACTAATTTTTTTTGTGAAACCTCATTTATATCTGTAACGCTAGTCTGCAGAAGCAGAGAAATCT
Source organism: Osmanthus fragrans (assembly GCA_019395295.1). Classification (NCBI taxonomy): domain Eukaryota; kingdom Viridiplantae; phylum Streptophyta; class Magnoliopsida; order Lamiales; family Oleaceae; genus Osmanthus; species Osmanthus fragrans. The sequence continues at coordinate 6,425,986 of CM033358.1, forward strand.
GTACATTTTGATCAATGTACTAATGAATTAAAAAACATTATGCCCATTAAATGAATATTAAAAAAAGGTTGAATCCAATCTTGAAGATCCCACATCACTCTTGTCCTGGAATATTGTGAGGAAGGTAAATCGCAGGTTATACTTTCAAAGGTATGAGATGGAAGGCTATTTGTACACTTGCACTTATCAAAGAACCAAATCCATATTTCAGGATTCAAATTCTTGACGCGACAACCTCAAACAAAACAAAATTTCTCCACCTTCCCTTTTTATCAATTGGAGAAGTGCTCTGCGGGCTCCATTAAATGAATATTAACTCCAAGGTAACGTTACTATCAATTTAAGATCCGATTGTTTTTCATTAATTATCCATAAAAATGAAAAATATGATCATTATCATTCTTCTGGACAGTAATTATGGCTCGTTTGATTTTTATTTTTCTCTATAAAAATGAAAAATTTGATCGTTATCAATTATATTTAGCCACTATTTTTAACTTTTCATATCTTATGCGAGATTTATAATGGTTATATTTTTTATTTTTATTTTACAAATAATGTGGATGATAAGAGGCCTATACATGCCATATATTTAATTTGGTAAATAAATATTAATTAAAAAGGATTATTAGTTTGACCAAGAGGTCAAAGCAATTCTTTGGCAAAAGCAACCTCATAGGCTAATTAGCTGCAAAACACGCCTCTCTTTAAACAATCCACAAACGAATGAATTTTTGGCCACAAAACAATCTTGGAGTAGGGTTTGGTTGCAGTCTCGAAAAAAGAAGAAAGGCCTCGGAATTGCTGCCCGTCATTTGTCAGCAGAGTCAGGTACCCCTTCCCCTCCTATGCTCCCCTCTCCCCTCTCTGCACATAAAAACACCACAAAGCTGAAACAGTTAGAAATGGTGATTGGTGAACACGAGGAGAGGAGAGGATAGAAAAGGGATTTCTTCAATTCTCAAGGCTAAAAAAGGGAACCAAAACAGGACACAGATTGCTTGCGCAAATCTAGCTAAACTGGCTACAGGACTTTTGGGTCAAATAGGGTTTAAAATAGTAGACAGGTGTGGCTGTGTGGGTAGGAGCCATATGTGTTTATGCATATATATCAATATACGTGTATAAACCGTACAGAGACAGAACCCATATTTCCATGCTTATTTACTTGGCCATGTTATGTTGAGACGTAGTCACTAGTGTAATCCAATACACACATACAAACACAAAGCAAAGGCATCATGTCCTGAGTCCTTTCTTGTCCTGCCACTGAAGAAATTAATAGGACAAAAATACCTATCAAAGCCTTTGAATAATAAGAGAGAAAATGGTTTTCAATCCCAATAAATTGCCTTCGTTTTCCAACATTTCATTTCTTCAAGATGAACCCAGAAACCCTTTAAATTATCTTGAAAATGGGAGTTGAAAAAACCCATCTATTCTGTGTTCACAGGGTAAGAGGGTTTTGCTGGTGGCGACAAGGGAAGTTTTGGCATATACTGAAGCGTGATGCTACAATTTCTTGTGCAACTTTCAAGAAAATGGCGGTGGAGAAATTGCCTGTTTTCCGGCTCTTTTTTGAGTTGGGCTGGTTCCCAAAATCCATATTTGCAAGTGGGGTTTGGTTTCTTTCTCCTCTTCTGTTACCCAGGTGACTTTTGACGGCGGCGCCGGCGCTAGTGGTGGTGGTGTGATATTGGCAGGACGGCTCAATCTTTTCTTTGTGACATAAATTTTTGTTCTCCACTTCATTTGGCTAATCACCATGTTTATAAACAATGGATTGCAAAGAGTTCATATTACAACTCGTCAAGGTTGGCTTCTTTTAATTTCCAGTTTCTTATATTCCAGTTAGCATTGAACTGATTATATATCAATATCTCCTTTTACTTATTTCTTTATGATAAATTGAAACAAACCCAACTAATTTCAGTATTTATGATAATTAGATCAGAGAAGTGAAATTGTATATGAATATTCTTCATAGTTTGGCCGTTGAAGAATGTGAGTACGTTTATTCTTGTTCAATGGTGAAATTTTTTAATTATATTGTAACATAATTAAATATATTAAAATCTTGTCGGAATTTTGTTTATTTCTTTACTACATAAAATGCAAAGCGTGCCATAAGTATATAGTTAACCAAAATAATTTTTTAATGAGCAAATTTCAATGAAGGGGCCACTCCATTTTATGATCGGAGAGCTGGAAATTCTTTCTTTTTTTTAGTAGATCTTACATTCCTTCATTATCGTATTCTGAAACTAGAACAAAGCCTTGCGATTTCTTCTTTAATTTCTACTAATCTCTATGCATGTCCGCAACAAGATGCAAGGATGGCATGAATAATATCAAGGTTCTATTTTAAAATTTTTTTTTTTTTTTTTTTCAAACTTAATTTCGACCGAACATTCTCCATATAAAATAATTATTTTGGATATGAGCTCATAATTTTTAATTTTTTTTTTTAGCCACCGTCCCCTGTTAACCCAGTCCAGCCCCTGTGAGTAGCATCTCACTTTTTAGGGATGTGCTATATGTACATAATCTTTTCAATCCTGCTGCTCGTACAGAAAAGATTGATAGAAGAGGTTGACAGAATACTCACATGCGAGGGTCCCATTTTTTTTGTTGGACTTTTTTATTCATATGGGACCCACTTGCATGTGAGTATTCTGTCAACCTCTTCTGTACAAGTAGCTTTATTCTAATCTTTTATATATGAATAAATCTACTTGTACACACAATAGTGTATATAACGCCTACACCCCCTCACATAGAGAGGGGCCCACAAATATTTTATTATATGTGGACCCCCCCTCTATGTGAGGAAGGTGTAGAGTATTATGTATACTATTGTGTATATGTAGCACACTCTTTTATATATAGGGGTGTTCACACCCTCATATGGATGTACATCCCACTTGAATGAAAAATATTCATGTGAGGGTGTGGATTATTCTATGTACAAAAGATTATGTACAAAAAGAATAATCCATCTTCTTGTGAAGGCATTTTTACGAAACTTAAAGTGGGGCTGAATTTTCTGCTAATTTATATTTAGGGTCCGTTTGATTAGGGTAGAACATTTAATTTTGATATTTGATTACATAATTTTTTTATAAAATTTATTTTCACTCATTTTTTAGGTACAATCATTTAAAGTACCATTTTCACATTTTATTTTCTCAGGTTGGAAAAGTGTTTGTCATTTTTTTTTTTTTTTTTTTACAATGAAAATATATTCTAAATTCAATAGTAAAAAAATTTATTCATTTAATTGGCAATTTGCATGAAAAATAAAGTTAAACGAACACAAAAAAAATTAAAAAATTATTTTTTTAACTTTTTGGCCATCCAAATAAATTTTATACAGATTATAAAAAAAATTATTTCAAAAAGTAATAATTTACATGAAAAATAAAGTCAAAAGTAGTAGGTAAAAAATTATATTAATTAAACACAATTAATTACAATTTTTTTAAAAATAAATTTTAAGTAATTTAATTTTCCCCAATTTATTTATTTTTTTACTCAAATTTCACCCTTCCAATTAAAAAGAGACTTAACATATTTGGGTAGAAAATGACGGAAAAGAAAGATGAGAAAAGATAAGGATAGGATAACCTAGTTGTTGCTTTCAATGAAGTGTCCTATCAATTTGAAAACATGGAACTCTTCTATTTTTTGCTCTAAATGTAAGTAGGCAGGTTGCAATCTTAAATAATGCCCTGACTATTTATGGAACGTACGAAAGGCATGCTTAATTACGTTCTTATCGTAAGAATAGCGAATTGTTCACAAGCATCATACGGGTATTGAGTTTTATTTGTTTTGATTAAAATGAACGAATTTTTACCATATGTCCATCTGTAAACAAATTTTGTAAAAGATGCGTGTGCGTGTAGCATGACTCTTATCGTTTTATGCCTATTGAATTGGGAGTGATTTATTGCTTCTTTTTAGAGGTCAAGTTCTTGGAGTGAGTTGTCAATTATGAGATTACAATTATCCTTTATGTCTAATATTTGGTTAATATTTATAAATGATTAAATCAATTTTTATTCACAAATCAATAAAAATAATATTCACTTTATTCAGCGTTCAATTTTATCTATTTATAAGTTATGTTTTTAATTACTATCCAAATAAACTTTTAGATGTTTCGAAATGCTTAAAAAAAATGAAAAAAAGTTACTCAACCACTTTGGATGACCGTATGATTGACACTCATGTGAGTGTGTGGATCCCGTATATTTCTTTCATGTGTGTGCGATGTCAATAATGATGACACGATAGGAAAACTCTAAAAAAAAAATTCAGCAACGTGGGGACAAATATACATTCATCATTATCACATACTGTACCCAAGGAACTGTCATTGGCAGACTGAAATATATTACATACATACATACATAAGACATGCAAAACCCTGGATGAACAAAACTGTGACAGTGAGCCATTAATAAGTGACCCAATTTCTTCAATTTCCGATCCATCAACGGTCCTTTTCAGAATACCCTCTTTTTTTTTTTTTTAATTCAGAAAAATCAAAATCTGCCCGGATTTTTTTAAGGTTAAAGCTTGATATTTACGGGAAGGATAAAGGTAAGTAAAAAGGGATTAAAAAAAAAAAAAAACACAAAACTAATGTACATTGCCACAACCTCGTCAATCATAAAAAATAAAAAAACAATAAGAAGTCGAAAAAAAGGTCAGTTTGATATGTTAATTACATTTTATACTCTATAATTCTTTGCCGATTAAAATTTAATAGAGGTAACAATGAATTAAACATAACAAAGTCTAGAAAAACAATAATTAGTCGAAACATTAGACATGAAAAATGAAATATCATAGTAATATTTTGAATAACTTTCAAAATCCTGTTAAATAACTGTAAATGCAATGACTTGGTAAATAATAATAAAATGATATTTTTTACTTAAAAATAAATAAAAAAATCCATAGTTCAGATTACCTTACTCTTACCAATGCCCTTTCATTATGATAAGAGACACGGAATGAGGATAGTCATGTAAGAGTGGATGATTCAGAACTTGTGAAGAACTTATTCTCTTATTGTGGGTGCATCTTAAGACAACGTAAAATCGTGTCAATTCCATTGTAAAGTCTAATATTGTATACCAAATGTGCATTCTATTATATTCATGAAAGAAAACTAGGGAACTCGACATTAAAAAGAAGTAAAGACAAAACAAAGAAAAAACAGGGAAAAATACGAGTTTTTCTCATTTAGCACAAGGGAAAAAAAAAAAAAAAAAAAAAAAAAATTAGATTCCCCATGTCTCCAACTAACACAGGACTTGCAGCAATTCCTTCCTTCTCCAGACCATAAAGCATGCATGAACAATGACATGTATATATACTATCTGATTCTATCGTACAACAACAGATCATTTGTTTCACAGCTTTTGCTTCCAGTTTGTAGCAGGACAATGCATGTAAGGATTGTTTGACCTCCAGCAACAAGAATGAATGAACTCAGCAACGAATATTTGTCCCCAGAGTCTCTGTTAAGTAAAGATTTTCTAAATCAGAATGGAAGGAGGAAAATAGGTGAAAGAAATCTGAAAAGATAATTCCAGAAAATGTGAGATTATTTTATCCAGAAGATGTCAAGACATGTACAAAGTGAAAACCACAAGTTTTACCCTACATAGCGTGAGAAACAGTTGATTACCTTCAAACTAATATGCATGAAATGGGAACGAGAAAAAAAGAACACGTTAACAAAGAAACAGAAGCACAACAATATTTTCTATAACAAAAGATTCTGGTCTCACCAAACAAGATGGGTCTGCTCTCAAGAGGGTTATTGTCTGTGCTAAGGTTCCGAAAAACAATGATCAGCAAAATATTCATTGACAGACAGAAACTTAAATTACTGGCAAGCATTCTTGTTAAGTTCTATAAACGGAAAGGTTTGCTAGCATTACAATAAACCTTGTTTATGTTTACGCCCATATGTTAACCAAAGCCAAATCGACTGTAATAAATATTAACAAAGCTCAATGGCATTGCAAACTATCAAGATGCCACTATCTACGATGCTCGGACTAGGATACGGATACCGGGTATGTATCTAAATGTCGAATATTTTATTTTCTAAAATGTAGGATACGGGGACATGACTAAAAAGAGTTCAAATTTCGGACACAGGTACATAAATATGTCTTTCAAACATCATTTTTTTTGCTAATCCAAGATGTCATTTTGAATAAACCAAATAAATTATTCACAAAGAAGAAATGAATATTGAATAGGGGTTAAAACGAATAGAATAGAATTTTGGGATTTAGTTTTCAATTATGAGAATTACTAAATGTTATATAAAATAGAAAATGAGGGACTTGATTGTAACTTGAACTTAATGGAACACTAAGTAACACTATATGGAACCCATTATCATTTTATACAAACAAAACTCTAAACCACCGTTGCAAAGAGGGAAAGAAAAAAAAATAAAGAAAAAGAAGGGAAAACCAAGCGCCACCGCCTTTCTTTGCCCTCTCAGCGACAACACACTAGATTTATAGAGAGCAAATAGGGAAAAGAAGATAAGAGAAAGTAAATGAATATGAAAAGGAAAAAAAAAAGAAGCAAAAACGACGAAGTGTCCCGTTGAAATTTGGAGAATCCGACACATATCCCATACTTATACCCATGTTGTGTTGTGTTGTGTCGTGTCCGATACGGGTACTCCGACTATTCTGAAGAGTCCTAGCATCAGAGGCCACTATATAATACTGGAGAATTTAACTAGGCCAATGCTTGAAATGACTTGTACGAAAGGCATAATGTGCACCTATCCTCGTGTTGTGAACACTCACGTGCTGATTTCAGAATGAGATTAGCAAAATTTCTCCACAAATTCAGATGCCACATAACGTAAGTTGAAGAAACTTGGCAGTAGTAAATGAAGTTAAGGAAGAATTTACATAACATAACACACAAAATTCATCTATCCTTATAGCTCAGATTATTCTCTTAGGCAGATGTCCACAAACAATCCATTATCTTTTTTCTAGCCATCATATAAGAAAAATAATAACAGTAATGATTTAATTTAATTTATATTTTGTTTTTAACCTCTCTTCACTTAATATTTATTCTGTTTTTAACAACTTCGCAGCGTAGCTTCACCTCCATCTGAAATTATTGTGACAGCAATCAAGAATGAGATTGTTAAACTTGACAACTTCACATGGATAGATTTAACTTCTTCTATCAACTTTGCAGCGAAGTCTTCACAGTTATCGGTGTTATTATATTAACAATAAAGAAAATCAATGCCACAGTTGCACTTAAAGATGAAGCGATATCAAGAATGCATAGTCTCCACAAAATGGATACAGATCAAATGCCAAAACCCACAACACAAAATCCCAGAGCTCTAAAACTCTGAGAAGACAAATAAAAATAAAAGACAACCTAAAAAACTTGCATTCTAAAATTTTTCCCAAAAACCTGAAATGATGATTGGTACCATCATAATTCAATAATCAGGACAACCCATCTCAGCTAGCCAGGATACTCAAGCAGCTGCTCGAGTCCACTACATTTGTAGATCTATCTCGATTGGCTATTTGTAAAGTTATATATATATATATATATATATATATATATATATATATACCCAGCCTCAAAATAACAGAACAACGCCAATGCTTGAAATACCGAAAGCGCATACAAGCTTACGTCCATGCCGAAGCATACCTCGCCTCATGGCCATGATTCTAAATAAGACAAAAAGTTAGTTTTTCAAAATTAAGCTATAACTATGGGACGGGGAATATGTGCTCCATGTACCATGGGGGTAAATATTGAAAAGCTCCATTAATTTCTAGTTGAAAAGGTAAAGAATGAGACAAAAAGGTACATGCAAGAATACTAAAGAAGTTGTAACTCTAACTTATAAATATTTATGATAACAACTTCACATTAAATTCTGTTGCTACATACTCTCCTATCTTTTTTTTTTTTTTTTTTTTTTGAAACCAAGCTCCACATGTGCCTAATTAGGGGGTTTGGCATGAACCCTTACCTGTACATATGATTAAACACATATAGGGCAGGGAGGGGGACATCTGTCATCAATGTTACAGCAACAGCTTTTGACACGAACATTCAAGGAAGATAAATGTCAAGGTATATCTTAATGTTGAAACCCCATGATTTTTAATGTTCTCATCACAATTATAGCCAATTTTCTATGCAAGACTGAACCCTGAAATCCCAAGATGATCAAAATTGTGCACCATGAACCATCAGCAATTAGCACCGCTAACAGGGAAAGAAGAAAGGTTATAATTCTAGATTACAGAGAAACAAAATGTTAGCATTGAAAAGCAAAAACACAAATTCCATGTACAATTTAAGCTTGGCTATAGAAAGATACATTAACTGACAGTTAATAAATATTCCCATGGCCTGTGCCACAAATAGCTCATATTAACAAATATATTTCTATGGAAAAATAGAATGTCTTATATTCGTCTTTGTCAAGAATTTTCAGACAAATCTATGCTTGTTCAAGGATCCTTTCATGCATTATGTTAGATATCAAGGAAATCAATTACGGCCTCTTTTGATGAATAAATGGAACCATGTCTCGTTATGATTCATTTACAACATAGTATTTCATCAAATTAGTAATCTGAAAACAGTGATTCTCCAACAACACTGTACACAGATAGTCTAACCAAAGGGCTAATGATAATCTATAACTCGCATTCAATATACAACAAATCTATAATCAATGTAGTGAACAAAGACAATACTTTAGGAGGAACAGTAAATTGCAACAATCACCTTCAATATTGCTGTTTAACAACATTTTCCAAGTACCATTTATAGGTATCCTTAAGTCCATCCCTGAGAGAGATCTTGGCCTCCCACCCTATCTCGGCAAGCTTTGAGTTATCCATGAGCTTCCTTGGCGTGCCATCGGGCTTACTCGAGTCCCAAACAATCTCTCCTTTATATTCCACCACATCCTTCACCAATTCTGCGAGCTCTCTTATGCTCACCTCCTTCCCACTCCCCACATTCACATGCTCCAATCCGCTATAGTTCTCCATCAAAAACACCACAGCATCCGCCAAATCATCCACGTGCAGAAACTCGCGCAATGGCTTCCCACTCCCCCACACCACTACTTCCGCTACATTATTTACTTTGGCTTCGTGAAACCTGCGTAGTAAAGCGGGCAAAACGTGGGAGTTCTCTGGGTGAAAGTTGTCATTGGGGCCGTACAAATTCGTCGGCATTGCTGAAATCGCATCAAATGAATGTTGAAGACGAAATGCCTGACACATTTTTATCCCAGAAATCTTGGCGATTGCGTACCATTCGTTGGTCGGCTCTAGCGGGCCGGTCAATAGTGCGTTCTCAGGGATAGGTTGGGGGGCGAATTTGGGGTAAATGCAGGACGAGCCGAGGAAGAGGAGTTTTGTAGTATTGTGTTTAAATGCAGAGGTAATTACATTGGTCTGGATTTGGAGATTGATGGTGATGAAGTCGGCGGGATAGGTGTTATTGGCGTGGATGCCGCCGACCTTGGCAGCGGCGAGGATGACGTAGGAAGGCTTGTAGGAGGCAAAGAAGTTGTCAACGGCGGATTGGATGGTGAGGTCGAGCTCCGAGTGGGTACGGAGGAGGAGATTGTTGTAGTCCAGAGACTGGAGCTTGCGGACCACGGCGGAGCCCACCAGGCCGCGGTGGCCGGCGACAAAAATTGGGGCGGACTTGTCGATTGGAGTTGGATCCATATTAGAAACGGTTCCGATAACGGTCAACGGGAATGCAGAAAATGTAGAACCTTGGAATGGTAAGAAAACCGGACTTAACGGGGCAGGCTGTTAAAATTGTCGGCAAAGTTTTTGTAGGACTGCTTGGGCCTGTCAGACACCTTAGTATTCTTATGTTTTGTGACCAATTTCGACAGGCCTTGGTCCGATATGGATGGGCTTTCTTTTTCATGGGTAATTACACCATACACCCTAATAATTACTAATTTCCACAAATACTACATATATTCTTAGATTAGCCCTAACTCAAAAAATTACACCCCCACTACCTACTCTCCCACCACTTCTACATCGGCACCCACCTCCTACACACTCCACCACCCTGGTCAACACCCACCGCCACCTCCACACTTGTCGCCACCACCCTCTTCAAAACCCAAATTTAGATCAACTTCGGAACCTTACTTCTTGTTGCTTCACTATCGTGCGCCACCAATGCAGTCGCACCCATCTAGCAGCACGAGACTCACTACCACCATTAAGACCACGGTCTTCACTATTCGCGTTGCTACATGTAATTAACAATTTTGTCATTTTGGGGCATTTCCTAAAGTCTTGTGGGTTAGGGTTAGGGTTAGTAATATGTTTATGATATGACCCTATTATTCACATATAATAAAATTATAGCCACTTCGTTGTTGTGAATGTAGACATATTGTCGAATCACGTAAATATTGTATTGTCTTTCTTTTTTGATTCCTTATTGTTCATTACTATTGTTGCACAAAATACAATAGAAGAGAATGCGCAAATGGAAATTAATCAAGAAACTATTGAGGGAAATCAAGATTTCAAGATTTATCTTTATCTTCTTCTTCATTTTTTCAATAATTCGGGTGATATTCCATAATCCAAAGATGATCTTTTTGTAATTTTGTAATGTTAGGTTAGATTTTCGTTTAACTAAAACATAGATGGACCCTTATTATGAAGTTTTAATATGATTTCAATATTTTGACGCTCAATATGCATGATTTCTTGGATGATTGTTATTATGTTTAATGTCATTTTAACTACTTGATGACTAATTGAATTGGATTGTAAATTTTATTTTTATTGAGAGAGTCAATAGGATGGATAACAACACTAATAATAAAAACTATTGTGGTCCTATAAAGGTTAAAGATATACATCCATTCTTTGCATGATTTCAATAGATGTTTTACTGTTTTTAATGCATGTTTTCATATTCGCATATTTCATAAAAATATAAGAAAGTCACGTAAGATAATAGATTTAGTTATGATATTGAATTATGTTAAAAAAAAAAATCATTAGAACAACTAGTTTAATTAGTTAATTAGTATAAATTCATACAAATTTGATTCGATTAGAGTCAGAAGTAATTGATCATAAATTAAATAGATAGTTCTCATGATAACGATACTTTACTAATCATTTTATTACTTGTTCACAATACCGTGCACTTACGTGAATTTGTACGATCACATATCTAAACTCCTTAAACAAAGTATAATTATACTTTTGTTGAAGTATTAATCGAGTGCATAACAAAGGTATAGTTTAGTTGACAATTATTACATAATAAACACAATTAGCAAAATCTTGAAAGTCACTAGGGCTAATGAGTTTTTCATCTTTTCTCCACTCTGACCGTAAGGCAAAATTGAAGTGTTCAACTACAACTCATTGTCAATTAATGTAATAATTTTGAAACGAGATCGTGTCATAGATTTTTCTTTCTTTGTCACTCTTCATTTTTTTTCCACCATGTATCTTTTCTATCTCATTTAAAAATAAAATTAACTAGTTTTAAGTCAAATAATAAAAAAAAAATCTCAACGAACTATTCTTGAATAATTTGGAGTTGGGATCAACACGATCGACTGCATGCAAACTGAGGTTCATACAGTCAACTATTTTGAGAAAAACATACTATGGCCTCCTTTGATTCCCATTATTCATCCATAAAAATGAAAAAAATATGACCGTTATCAATCACATCCAATCATTATTTTTTTACTTTACATCTCTTATGTGGAACCCATAACGATAATATTTTTCATTCTCATTTACAAATAATGTGGCTCAAACGGGGGCTATACTTGAAATGAATATTTTTCTATTTTATTTAAGAAAATACATAGTCTAATCACCTAGAACATGCAAATAAGTTGACAACTTCCTAAAGCTAAAAAATATACAAAAGCACGAGTCTATAATAAATTGTGCAGATTGAGCACGCTTGGCTGCGGGATGACCCATGAATAGGCAATTCCATCCAGCATGCTAAAAACTAATAATTATAAATATTTTCTCAGTTGACCATACATATTTCCATTAATTATATAATCAGTAATAATTCATCCAATGGCTTTTAAGCACGTATTAGTTGGACATCCTCATGATTCACACTTCAGATTAAGCTCCCGTAAAATAAAATCAAATTTTTAGTAAATTTTGATAAATAAAAAATTAATAAAAAAATTTAATTAAATATATGATTGAAAAGTTGTGGATCCCATGAGAAATGTGTTTAAAATTAATTATAAAATTTAACCTGAAACTAAAATTAGATTTTAATCTATACAAAATATATGCTAAATAAGTGTTCGCTTTTAAACATGCTTAGAATATAAAGAAAATAAAAAAGGATTGGGATTCTTGACTTAAGGTTTTTGTTTGGTTTAATTAGGCTTGTCTCATATAAAAATATCGGAAAAAATTAATATATATTTCCAAACAAATTGCTTCTTGAATTTTTGAATTGAGAATCGTTTTGAAAATGGGAAGGAGAGAAAAAATCATTGACTCCTCTAAGAACATAAATGAAAGACCTGCCTTGATGTGATATAAGCAAACATGCTTGCGATCTTAAAATTTAGATTAAAATCAGATGTAATTTTCAAAGCACAGATTTTATTTTAAAATTAATACAATCATAGTATAATTTAGATAAATAAATAAGATCGCGCATTTTACGCATGCTGGTCTTACATTCGACTTATATTGAATTAAAACAGAAACAAATTAAGTTATTATTGTTTTTTTTTATGAAATAATCCTAGTTATAATTCTATAATTCAATGATTCAATTTGTTTTCATAATTAAACAGATGCAACTTTCATTTTTTAGTTGAAAAATTTGAAATGGCAATATTTTGAATAATTAAAAATCTTATAAAAATATTTAATTTATATACGAATTACTACTTATTAAATGGGGATAATAAAATAAATTTATTAATTGTGTATATTATTGATTCTATTTTTCGACATGTTAATCTATCTCATGCTTTTCCTCGGTCTTAGAACTTCCGAATTTTGGAAGAGAACATATAGAAGGCTAAAAAATGAAAGAAAAAACAAAAACGCGTCCGAAAATAAGCATATAAGCTAACTTGAAAATCAATACAAATTCCCAAACACAAACAAAATCTTTAGTGGAATAAGCATTTGGACAAAATCTTTAAGGTAAAATTCTCCACACTCCACATAAAGTTGATTCCTTTACATTCCTTGCACCAAATAGTCTATGAAATAAGTTTCTTAAATGTGGACAATGTCCACATAAATATAACATACTTTCTTTGGATTCATAGAAATCATAGAAGAGATCTTATACTTCAAGAATAGTTGAAAACGAAATCCAAATAATCATAAAATCTCTTATAGTTTAAGTTATTGAAGTCATCAATATGGTGTAAACGGCGCACAAAATATTTGAAATCGAGCCTGGACGTTAACTATTTATGAGAATTGTGCATATGTCTTAAATAAACAATCTCCTCTAAAAACTTCAAAAACATGCGGATCGTAATAGAGAGTATCTTTTAGTTTAATGAATAATTATTATTTTTTATATATTGGAACGAACTCTTTATTTTTTATCTTTATTTTACTTTTTCAACAATCATTTAGCCCATGTTTGAAAAGCTTTTTGAGATTAGTCCAATAAAATGTGTGATTCAAAATTAGTTTTAATTAACTTAAAATTTATAATAAAAAAAAGGCTTTACCAAACAAAAGTTTATTGTTTTCTCCACAAATCTTGAATTAATTACACAATAGAAAACAAGTTTGCTGAAACCAAGGATCTAAAATTCAGCGAGATAAGGACAAAAGTTTTCACTATTTTCACTCCCCAAAAGATTCTTTCCTAATGAATAGAGTCAATAGACAAGAAAAATAGCAGGCCTCGCCTCCCCGTTATCCACCTATAAATACAGTACAGTCTTCTCCGCTCTATCATCTCCTCCACAGACGCTCTTCTCTATTCTTTCTCTTTGCCTCTCACAGCCTAATTCTGCTCTCGATATTTCATCCAAGAAACAAAAGAAGAATACGAAGTTTATTCTATTCTCTGCCATTTTTTATAATAAAAACGTGAGTATGAATTTTGAAATATTTCCTGAATGGGTTTCAATTGTTTCTTTGTGTCGATGAAATCATTAAAGTTTACATTGTTTGTTTGTTTCTTTTTAGGTTAATGATTTGCAGAAAGGGTTGATGTTGTAATGGAAACTAAAGGTGGCAAAAAGAAATTCTCAAGAATCCAGTACGAAGCTCCCCTTGGATACATCATTGAAGACGTTCGTCCCAACGGAGGCATTCAGAAATTCCGTTCTGCTGCATACTCCAATGTAAGGAAATTACCATTTTTCTTTCATTCATTCATATTTATATATGTGTACAGTGTATATATTTCTGTATTTTCTATTGAAAATGATCGTGTATTTCTTTTCTTGCATTTCCACCATGGCAGTGTTCGAGGAAACCATCCTGATACGTTTATCATCGCAGAATGGACTCTTCAGTAGAGTAGGAATTTTTCCTTTTTTGTCCCAGAAATCCATTTACTTGCTTTCAAACTCTTGAAAATTCCAAGGGAAAATATTGAACGCCAACGCATATTTCATTTTTACGTCAAAAAATTTAATGGCAGTTTCGCCTATTGGTTTTGAGGGCTTTGAGAAGCGCCTTGAAATTACATTTTCTGAGCCACCTATGTTTATAGACCCAAACAGGCTGGGTCTGCTGGCCCTGACTAGAGCCCAACTTGATTCAATACTCGAGCCCGCATGTTGCACTATTGTTTCACAGCTCTCTAATACTGAGTTCGACTCATATGTTCTCTCTGAATCGAGCATGTTCGTTTACCCTTTGAGGATCATTATAAAAACATGCGGGACCACAAAACTTTTACTGTCCATCCCAGAAATCTTGAAACTTGCTGAGTCACTATCACTTGGTCTGAACTCGGTCCGTTACTCACGTGGCACATTCATTTTCAAAAATATCCAATCTGCCCCTCATCGTAGCTTTATAGAAGAAGTGGCTTTTTTGAACTCATTTTTCAAAAACGGCAGTGCTTATTTACTCGGCGATCCCATTTTCCCAAATCGAAATTGGCATGTCTACGTGGCATCAATTGGCCCTAAGATGTCGACTAATTCAAAAACTGATATTAATCTGGAAATGTGCATGACGGGGCTGGACAGGAAAAAAGCGACTGTGTTTTTCAAAGAATCAAGAGACAACTCGGTCAACAGTGAAATGACGAAAAAGTCTGGAATCAACGAGATAATCCCAAGTCATCAGATTTGTGACTTTGAGTTTGACCCGTGTGGGTACTCGATGAATGGGATTGATGGTGCAGCTTATTCTACTGTCCACGTGACTCCAGAGAATGGGTTCAGCTATGCAAGCTACGAGGCTATGGGCGTGGACTTTGGGTCCATTAGGCTCGAGCCATTGGTCAAGAGGGTGCTGAGGTGTTTTGAGCCTGTTGATTTTAGCATCGCTATCACTTTGCCGGAATATGCTTGTGTTGACGAGTTCTGTGTCAACAACATGGAAGGTTACACGTGTGTGAGTGGGGCAACGAGCCGCTTGCTAGGCGGCGAGTGCGTGGTGTATCAGTGTTTTACGGCCAAGGCGAGGGGTTGTGGGGTGCGCAATCCCAACAAATCTGTTTTGCAATGTTGGAAGGAGGTGGCGGAGGAGGAGGCTGAAGTGGGAGGCGTTGGTGGTACTGCGGTGTTGGCATTCTCTTGTGTGGAGTCAGCCTAGATAGGAGAAGATTATATGAACATATTCAACTAGTTTTTGTAGATTCAGTGACAATATGTTTGTTTAATCATTAATTTGATATGGTAGTCTCTATTTAGGGTGCTTCTTGTTGTAGTATACTATGGAATAAATGGAGAGAAATTGGGTAGTTCAAGTCTCTCTCTTCCAATTTTAAGTTGTTTTAGGCTTGTTGATCCTTATATTAATATCAACTGTTTTTTATTCATATATTGCAATTTTTATTTTTATTTTTTATGGTGAATAGCTCAAGCTGATACTAGCTATTATACACTTGTAGATTTTAGGCACGACGTGACCTTTAATGTCTCGCAATTTTTCATTCCCGACGGACTTAGATGGCAAAAAGATTCGTCGACTTGAGCTGTCTAGGCTCGGCCCGGGAAAAGCACGAGCCGGGTCCAGCTCAAGGCTAGGACGAACCGAGCTCTAGCTAGCCTGCAGCTCGAGAAAAATAAAAAATAAAAAACACCTGGCAACAAAGGCATCATTTGCTTCTACCTTTTTAAGGAAGCAAAAATGACGTCTTTTAAGTCAGCAAAACAGGAAGGAGAAAATAAAAAAAAAAACGAGCTGAGCCGGCCGAAAGCTCGGGTCTAGTCTCTTTTGTTTTGGGCAAGCAAAAGTTCGATTTGGCTCGTTGATATCCCTACTTAGAGCATAAGCTTAAAAATTTTGTGTACAAAAATTTAGCAAATGATAGAAATATTAAGAACAACACGGGAGTTTGAAAAAAAAAAATTATTGTGTTATATATTTGAGATAATTTTACAATGTATATCTTTGTTAGGAACAAATTGAGCATTCATCTATAAATAAAGCCATTTTGAATGGGTGAATAGGAATGCATAATCAAACGGTCAAGATTCAATCAATACAAACATCTAAAATAAAATACTTATATACAAGAAAATAATCCATAATCCATTGGTTATCACATATAGTTTCCTGTCATAAAATTGTGGTTTTTTACTCTCTAGAGCGTTCTACTACCATTGTTGTCATGGTTTAGGGCCGAAATAATGCAATTCAATCTCTATGTTTCATTTAGTAATGAAGTGTAAAGAAGTGTTCCATTTGCTCTTTAGAAAGTTCTTCATTATTACTTGAGTTAGGTCTTAATCTCTCATGAAAAGAAGTTGGTTCGCCTTCTCAAATTCATAGAAAATAGAAATTTGAAGAAAAAAAAAAAGTGTAAATATAGAGGGGACGAAGAAACACCCTATTATCATTAAAGATAAAAATAGGCTCCACATTTTAATAATTAATTTAGTCCTTGAATCATTTCTTAATGGTAGTGATGGGGTACAATCTATTGGAAAAAAAAAATGGGAAAAGCCATTTGTATACCATGTTATACAACATGGTGTACAACCTCTTCACGTTGGGGGTGGGGGGGTGGGGGTGGGGGTGGGCACCATGAATAAAATCCGTGGGCCTCTCATGTGAGGAGGCTGTACATATATCCCAAAAAATTTTGTAATTTAACTCATAAATCTTGCATAATTAAATAAGAGTCATGCTACAGTGTTATTCTGATTGATATAATGGTTGATACCCTATACACATATAGAAAATATTATTTTATTCACTGGGACCCACACACTCATATGCGGTCAACCAGAGTGTCAAGAATTATATTCATTTAGTATTTTTCATTAAATAAACGTATCTCCACGTATCTTAATTTGTCGTGTCTCGATTTATATTATTTACTATTTAGTTGGAATCCAATATTTATTTTAAAATAAATCATTTGACCTGAGCTATCGCGTGCATCCTGATAGACACAAACTCAGCATCCACTACTTTACGTTTAGAGACATATCAACTTATCTAATATATGCCAATCATTGAATTAAAAGAAACCAAATTCAACTGCACTAGACCTTATTATCAAGACAATACCAGAGTTCAAATAGGATTTTTTTTTTTTTTTTTAATTTTTTTAATAAATAATATTCATCACTTTAATCAAAGGTTGTATATAGAAATATCGTGTCTCGTGTCACACAATTGAAAATAGGGTTATCATGAGAGTAATTTGATTGAGGTAAACTATATACTTCAATGTTCATTGTGTTTTTTAGCATCGATTGACTGATAATCGATGCTAAAAATAACAGTCAAGAAAAATCGTTATCATGGATAAGATTGACTGATAATCGAAAATTTGGATAATATAATTAATGATCCATAGTTAATTCTTTCCATAGTCCAACCCTATAGAAAAAAACTTCTCAAGTAATCCATTTTTCAAAGTGAATTCATCCCCGGCAACATTCCAGCGTGATCAATTTTTCGTGGGCTACTGAATAGTTATCGATTCGTATGGAACAAGATAATCATGAAACCTTGACCAATGTACTGAATAGGGGGATTATACCTACATTTGAAATCAAAGCTTGAAATATATCATGGGGATCGTATACTTTTAAAAATACACAGTTTAAGTGAATGAAAATCGAATTTTATTATCAATCAAAATAGGGAGGAAATTTTGGGTGATACAATGCAAATAACAAGGAATCGATTACATAAGTAACATAACTATATTACCGAAATTATAGATACGGGAACTCTGATTAATAAATAGCTGTCGAAAGTGGTTGAGTATAAACATGAGAAATTGACTTTTTATGTTAATTTCGATCAAATATTCGAACTTGATCCGATAATTAAATTATGAAAATAAATAAATTAACTTGTTCTACTCGTCGAGTAGATTGTTGTGGTATATTTGGAATAATCAAACCAGTTTCGAATAAATGAGAAATTACGATCCAAAGTTATAGAGAAAAAGAGGAAAAAATTGGCTGGAAAATCAACCAATTCCACCGCTTGTCTAGCGCTAACCTGGCTCTTGAGCGGTGAGGCTAACGCTCGAGTTATGTAAAGGTGACAAGCGAGTGACAACAAATACTGCGATCCTTGGCAAAAGTTGCTGAATTTTGGACCGTGTCTCTCTTCACTCACAACCTCTCTCCCTCCATAAACAAGACCTTTGGGACGTCGATATTCTTCATCTCAATGAGGTTGCTGAATTTTGGACCGTGTCTCTAGAGGTGGCAATAAAGTTCGAAAGCTCGAAAAATCGGGGCTCGGCTCGGAAAAAGCCCGAGCCGAACCCGGCGAGCCACACGGGCCAAAAAGGCTCGTGTTTAGCTCGTATTTAAAAAATAAAAAAAATTAAAAATTTTAAAAAGCTCACCATCCCTACAATTATAAAGCTTCTAAAGATTAAAGCAGAAAGATTACACACTAATCCTGTTAATTCAGGTTATCAAAGTTGTGCTTCAGTTTCATTAGATACATACACAACAAGTGTTCCATCTGGCAGAGGCTCCCCAAGCGCATCAATTTCTGCCAAAGTCTTTCTAAAACTTGTAACTTGATATGTATTATTAGGCTAAGAAAATATCTCCATAAGAAATCTTGTGACAAACACACAAGAAAGATAATAGTTCTAATTAATTCAACCCTGTTTACCTTGAAGCATTAATAACTAAGCATGAAAAGATTTATAATAAGAAGCATTTTACATGACAAAAAGGGTTATCTTTCCTTCAACGTTGTACAAAGCCAATGTTGATCAAACATATTTCGTTCTTCAGTTTGTACCACAACCATAACTACTGCCCTGCATTGGATGTTTCAGTTCATAACAAATTCAATGAGCTAAGAGTTGTAGATTCAAAATTAATACAATTCATTAAATAAACCGAACCTTGGGTTATTATATTCACTCCATGCTTTAGACAATGCTTCAGCAGACTTGGTAACAACACTGTTTTGTGGAATCCTTTCAGGATTTAGTGTGAGGTGTTGTTTATATTGATGAAGTAATCTCCTGAAAAATGAAGCTATCCATCCTTTACAATCATATTTTTAGTCGCGGACTTCCGTTGGGAATGCTTGAGCAAAGAGCAGACATCATACACAGTAATATAACTATTTTAATGGTGCAATATCTTGAAAATCTTTTTTTTCGTAAATATTGTGAGGAGTTACCCTCTTTATTTTTATTAGTTTCGGTGATGGACCCTCGACTTAATTTAACTGGCACACAAACTATTATAAAGGAAATTTCAAAATTCATGAATGTAGAATTACCACATGTGCATATAGAATCTATGTTATGTGAAATGTAAATTTTAAGTAAAAAAATATAAATTTTACAAAAAACAAAAAAAAACAAAAACCAAAAAACAAGAAAAAAAAACCTAAGCCGGCTCGGCTTGGCCTACTAAGGCCTGGGCCGAAAGTCCGGGTTGAGCCTTATTTTTTTGGCTGGGCTTTGCCCAGCTAGGCTCAGCTCGGGCCCAAAAAAGCCCGAGCCGAGCCCGAGCTTTTTTCCCTGGCCCGATTCGTTGCCATAGCTACGTGTCTCTTTTCACTCACAACCTCTCTCCCTCCATAAACAAGACCTTTGGGAGGTCGATATTCTTCATCTCAATGATATGCAATCATAGATAACATTACATTCATTCTTTCTATACCAAAATTCTACAAAAATTCTGATTTTCTTTTGTTCATTCAAAAGGAGTACAAAATCTATTTTTGGTTCGTCGATCTTGTTTTTTGGAGTGCTACAAACACAAGAAGATAGTCGTTGTACGTTGGGAGTTGATTGCCATCATCAGTAGATATTATTGTGGGACAAAATCGATTTAAGGACAAAGAGTTCAACTCTTGCATCGACTTTTGATTTCATTCATTTGACGTTATCTTTGTTGGCATATTTTTCTTTATTATTTTCATATCGTTATTCTGTTCAATTTTTGATAAGGTTGATAAGTTTGTTTTTTGGTTTTAAAGTCATCGCTCTGGTTTTTACAACAATAGCAAAACGCCAACAATAGGAGTTTCAAAATGATATTACTTTTTGACTCCCTATTTTCATTTGGAAAAATTGCAGCAGCCCTCCCCAGCCAGGTCTTATGCACTTTTATCCTCAATAATTTTTGCACACAAATCCTAAACCTTTGATTTATCGGCGGCCACAATCCTAATTAATTAATATATTCAGAAGCCCATATCCCAGATCTTATTGACACATCAGATCATTGTCCAATAATTGTAGAATGTGAGTTTGATAGCAATACTCGCAAGAACCATTTAGATCATAGCATCCTGATTTCATGGGTTTTGTTTCTAACTATTGAATTTGATGCTCATCCCAAAGAAGCCAGATCCACACCAATGGAAGGACTTCTGACCGATTAGTTCATGTAACTTGTTAAACAAATTAATCATTCAAACAATATTTTCTTCGAGGCTCGACCGGAGGAAGAATTACCATCCTTAAAAGCATACTCAAATATTAGATGTCTTTGAACAATGTTTTTGTGTTGTCAAAACTTTGAACAACGAAAATAGATGACGAGCGTCAAATCGAATTGATTAGTCATGTAAGAACCAGGGGTTCAAGTCTACCGATATATTAGAATGCTTCAACTGTATATATCACTGTACTTCCATTCGACACATATCGTAATGATGATCTTCTCTTGAACTCTCAAAACCAAATTCACAAGCCCCCTCTATGTTTGATTAAAAGATTTGACCATATCATAAATTTATTGACTGCTACAAACATGTTTGATTAAGTCAAAATGTCTAACAAAACTTCTGCATTTATACGATACCTAATTCCAATTTTCATGCTATCCATTTCAGGTATACAATAACAAGATTTGGTGAGAAATATTGGAATAGTTAATTACTTACTATTAGTTGTGAGTCAATGACTATTTTGTGTAATGATATCGAGATATACAATGCTACTCATAACACTGAATTTACAATACAATTTTATTAATAAATTCCGAATAATTCTATTTGTACCAAATGGTGGGCATCGAAAGTTGTCCCTCCTCACAATGCACGTGGACCCACGCGTAAATATAAAAATTCTTAAATGTGGTCTTGACCACCTTTTATTGTGAGTAGTAGATAAATGATTAGGTAAAAAAAATATGTACATGAAGTATTGTCCATAAATTCCGCGATCTCCTTTGGTTCTGGATTCCACCCTCGTTCGTACCAAAATTATACAGATGCACGTGCTTGCTTTTTTCACAATCAAATAAAAAAGCAACAGTAAAAATAAGTAGAAAGCCAAAAATAAGAGATTAGAAAAGAATGGTAAGGCACGGGTGGCGATGGCAACTTTTGCTTTTGAATTGGCTTTATGCTTTTTATGGCTTTTCAAAATTTGAATTTATCCACTTAAAATAGTAAAAAACCCAGCTGAAATGGAAGAATCAATTCTACCACCGCATCCGCATGAAAGAATAAATGCACTTGCCCCATCGGGACATAATTTAGTGGTGCAAAAAATAGGAGTAAAATAATCTCAACTAAATTGATAGTCGCAGTGTGAGAGTTCGATTTCTACCTCTTACAAAGTTTGAAATTAGACTCTTTGTGGGCACCAATATGACAGCTTTTGTACCCTGATGTGCTGAGGCTCATCCAACAATTTACCTCATTCACAATGTTCTAGGGACGAGGTGGTGGGGGATTTTCAAGGTTGGGGTTCAACATTTTTTAATAAATGCACTTCCACAAAGATTTCGATTTCCCAATTCCCATGCACCACTTGCACTTATTAAAGTACTACTTTCGTTTCATAAAGATATACTTGATTTCTTTTTTGTTTATTCTAAATTGTTAGCAACTTTCCTTATTAAATCTATGTTTGGTGAGGATTAAAATTAAATTTTTAATAGATTTTGAAAAAAAATTGATAAAATGTGTAGTTGAAAAGTTGTGGCCTACATAAAATATGTGATTAAAAATAACTGTGTACTTTAATTTAGATTAAATTCTAGATTTTAATAGGTACCGAACATAGGCTAAAAGTATATATATATATATATATATATATATATATATATATATATAGAAACTTGTTAAAAAATAGATTTTAATAGGTACTGCTGTTTAATGTAACTTGTTATTAAAAAATAGAAACTAATCTTATTTAAACCATTATTTAGTGTAGTAATATATGAGAAAAAATATAAGAGGAATTTATATTTTCAACTATATTAATTACATTTTCTTAATACACAGTGGTGGATGCAGATATTTTAAATTAAAGGCCACAATCAAACTTTAAAATAAAAAATTGTGAAAATATTAAAACATTTGATATCTTCTTAAAAAAAAAAAAAAAGATGTAATTTAACTTCAAGTATCTAACAAAGAGAAGGGCAAGGCAAATATGTAAAAGAGTATGTCTGTTTTTACTTTTCCTTTTTTTTTTGTAGCTTCTGAACATTCCATATGCAAGCAATAAACGAATTAGACATGTTAGAGGAGGGGAGTTCAATTCCCCTATGACGCTAGTTGAAATAAATGTTATCATTGGTCAATTATGGGCATATCCCTCGATTTACCTTCACACCAAAGTCTAGGGGCGGACAGGTGTAGGCGTCAGTAATGGAACGTAATAAAAAAAACGAATTAGACAAAAAAATGTATTTTGTACACCTAGCTAGGTTGTTAAACTGGGATAGTTGTGGGTCATTTGGATAAAGTATGGTTTAATTTTATGTGTATAATATTTGTTAGGTACAAATCGATGAAAATGGTGGAATTGGAGAAAAAAATGAAGAATAGATGATTAAATTTCAAGAAATTAAAATTTAGGGATCAAAGTGTGATTAATCAAAAATTGGCTCGAACCGAAGAACGAATAATTGGCAATGATAGGACTCAATTAGACATGAATAAAAGTCAAAGGATTGAAAAAGGATCCAAAATTGCTAGGGCGAAAAGTTCAAGGACCAATTTTACAAATTGGTCTCAAATTCACAGGCTCTCTCGCCCCACCACCACCCACACCCACACCCACACCCACACCCACACCCACACCCACACCCACACCCACCCTAATTCGTTTGCATAAATAAAATAGATGAAGAATAGTCATTTGATCCAAAATTATTTATTTAAATATCTTATTTTTTATTAGAATAAGAAATCCACTAGTTAGCATTATTAATTAGTAATAAGTGTAAATAATAATTTCCGTTCGTGAAATTTTGGGGTGAGGTTCAATATATATGAATATGATGGTATTTCTTTTCATCCTAAATCCAACTTTCACGATCCACCGGTTTGGCTCTTGAGATTTCACACCTCAATTTTTCATTTCCCTCATTCTCAGGTTGACAAATTTGAATAACTAGCACACACACATACTATGAGTTAGGTGTTAGAAAAATATATGCATATGATCATATCATCAGTGCACTATTTGATAAAATAGGGCACACGCCTAATGTTGGCGATTTTGTCTTGTCGAATGGGGAGATAAACATTCTCACTGCATAACGCCCTATTTTGTGGGAATGAAGATCAGATTTTTAGTAGATTTTGATTAAAATTGATAAAATTTGTGGTTAAAAATTTGTGAATCCCACGAAATATGTGGTTAAAATTAATTATTGTCTTTGCTTGAAAAACAATATTTGTTCGCTCCTAGAAAGATTTTTTTTAAAAATCTCATCTTATAACTAACTAACGACAAGTATAACATAAGATCATGTTCCAACGAAGAGCGAAAAGGACAATATAATGGATCGCCCCCATTTTTTGAAAATGAAAATTGATGGAATAATATTTTTTTAAAAAACGAGTGGTTGAAAAAGAAGGAAAAAATTTCGATTTATGTGTAATATTATTTTATGGAAGATTGTGTGGTTAAAAATAGGAGAGAGAAAAATGAAATGTAAAGTAATTTAATTTAATGAGATTCAAACAGGGAAGATTCTTTAAAAAAAAAGTATAGAAAACTCAAAATTGTAGAAAACGGATATTTCAAAATGTTGGAAAATGAATATTGTCGAACAACACCACCAAAAGAATTATTCATCCTTGAGGTATTACTCATTAGATGAATAATGCTAAACAAACCTAAAGAATGACCTAAATGTTGACTTCCCTCTCACATGGGGCTGAGGGTCTCACTTGAATAAAATAACATTTTCTCCTCATGTGTGAGGAGAATGTCATCCCTTAGGTTAATCTTTAGGGTTAGTCTACACGTACATAATACATTACATAATCCCTTACACTCCCCTCACATGGAGAGGGGCCCACGCATAATAAAATATTCGTGGACCCCTCTCCATGTGAGAGGGGTGTAAGCTATTTGGTACACCATAAGGTGTACAAATAGCTTTATCCTAATCTTTAGGTTACCATAGCACAACTCCCCATTAGATAGTTTGTTTGTTTTTTTGTATTTTTGTATTTTTTTTTTTTAAATTAGCGCTTTATTCCCTAAAATAGAATATAGTAACTCTCAATCTAGCGTTATTTGCCACTATCCCAACTATTCAAATTATCCCTACTATTATTATTATTATTATTATTATTATTATTATTATTATTTATTTATTTATTTATTATTATTATTTTTGCATAGATTATACCCGATGATATTTTTGTCTCATTTGATTCTCATTTTCAACTCAAATTTTACAAAATCTAGTAAAATTTAATTTTTATCAAAACTAAACAACAACTTAACATAACGAGTGTCTTTCTATTTAAGTTTGGAATTAAACTACTTGTACAAAACTATTCATTACCACTTGGATGACATCTACTCACATATAGCTGGATTTGCGTGAATAAACAATGCAAAAAAAAAGGTGGGACCTTCAATTGTGAGGATCGGTTAGGGAAACTTTCCTGTACATGTAGCAGTTTTGTTAATTTTGTATCAAGTACATGAATTCCCCCCCCCCCCCCGCCCCCCACCTCTTTTATTTATTTATTTATTCCATTTGACTTAATGTTTATTTAATCTCAACTATCTAAATTCTTAGTAATTACAATCCCGTTTGAGCCCATTTTTAAGAATACATTGTGTAAAATGATTTTTATTTTCTGAAAAATATAAGATTAAAAATTATAAAATGTTTTTGAACCTACGTGTAAAATTATTTTATTGGAAGAATATATGATTTGAATAAGTTTGAAAAATATATATTTTAAAGAATAAAGCTCAAACAAGACTAATTAAGCCCTTATTTGACGTAGATAAAAATCGAATTTTTAATAGATTTTGATAAAAGTTGATAAAATATATGATTAAAATGTGATGTATCTCCTAAAACGTGTAATTAAAATCAGTTATTACTTTTAACATAAGGCATTGTTTGACATTCATTTTTTGAGAGAAAATGAGTTTTAGAATAGTAATTTTTGAAGAATATGTAATTAAAAAGTAGGAAATGTTTTTGACTTCACTTGAAGAGTATTTTTATTTTAAGAATGTATGATTAAAAATGATTATGATAATTTTTTTTTTTTTTTTTTTTTTGAAATAATGATTACAAAATAGGAGCTAAATTTTTAGGAATTAAAAGTTGTTTACATTCTCCTTGACATTTTCTCTCCGTATCAAAATTTGGACATTGATGTGATGAGTTTTGCAATATGATCAGAGAATTTGGTGACTGATTGGTGACCGACCCCTCACATGGGGTGAGGCCCACACAAATATAATAATGTGTGGAGCCCACTTCATGTGAGGGATCGATCACCAATCGATCACCAAATCCCTGACCATTTAAAATAATTCTTGATGTGATAGAGTGTTGTAGAAATCAATTACTTTGATGGATGTAATGTGGATTAGTGTTAAACTTAATAATATAAAAAAGAATATACATGTAGCATAATTGAATTTTTAGTGAAATTAGGAATGGACTAAGGCTCTGTTTGATTCCATTATTTGTAGAATGAGAATGAAAAATATTGCCGTTATGAACTCTACACAAAATGAAAAATAAAAAATCGAAACTAAATATGATTGATAACTGCCATATATTTCATTTTTAGTTTTGCATGCACGTTGATAACAATAATGCTATTAGCTACACGAAATATGTCCAGACAATTATTTTTTTTTTAAAATGGAGAGACAGGAAAAGACAAGAGGAGCTGTAATAATGAGGGGGCGTTGGTAACTTGGAAGAGTGGCACTGCATTGTGTAGTCCAATCTCTATAGACACACTGGGATTTGAATCACATCAATTCCCGAAACCCAGTTTCTTCCACATGATCTTTTCCTTACAGGTAGTACTATTTGTAGTCTCTTATAATGAAAATCGTCTTACGTAACATATATATATATATATAACAGATGTTTATTTGATGTATTAATATGATAATTTTTTATTGATTAATGCATCAAATAATCACATATCATCTGTGCATCGTCACGTAGAATGATTGCCAAAGTAAGAATAACATTAATCTTTCGTTACAATTGCCACCATTTTTTTTCTCTTGATAATTCTTGGTTGATCAGAGAGAGAAGTGATGGTTTAGGGTGAGAGAGAATTAATCCCATGGCAAATTACAGTCATTCTCATATTCCGAGCTTCTAATCTCTCCCTGTCTGTGTCACTGACATCTCTTGATTCTCTTTCTCTTTCACACAGTAGCAGAAAGATAGAAAACTAAAAAAGTAAGAAAAAGCAAAAGCTTAAATGAATTGAATGGAAAGAAGAAAACCCCACAAACCAATACAAAAGTTGCGTAAAAGAAATTCAGAATATTATGTAAATAGTTTGGAGAGATTATAAATGGGGATAGGAAAGAAAAAGAAGATTGTTAAAAAGGAAAAGTTGTTAAACAAAGAAACATTCATATCCATATTGCGGACACTTTTAGGTACAGAGGCACAAGTATCACTTTTTTCATTCACTCCTCTCTCTCCCCAATATTCTGTGTTCACTATACATTTAAAAAGATAATAACAACTGGAGAAGAAAAAAACAGGGTAAAAATACTCGAGAAATGGAAGTTCAAATACAGTAAAAGATGGTCTCTTTGTAAAAAGAAGAGAGCGCGAGCTAGTGAGTGTGTCTGTGTGTGTGTGTGTGAGAGAGTACTAGACCCATGTTCTTTGTGAAACAATTGTGAGACACTCCCGCTCTTGTTGTTTCTTTCCCAGAGTTTCCTTACTCATGCCCTTGTATTTATTGGCTGTGTAGCTCTTGCATGGAGAGGGAATCCTTGAAGTCGAGTTTTGTTAATTAGTGTTATTATTGGTTTCTTAGCACTGGATCAGGTGTTTAATCCATAACTTCCACTAGATAATCATGTTCCTGATTTCGACCAACACCCTCCTCCTCCTTTCCTTTCTATCAGTTTTCTTGAGTCTTTCTCTTTCTTATGAGAGCCGCAATCCTGAAGGTACGCACTATATTATTATATACAAAGAACTTCATAAAAGTAAGGTTTTCTACAGTAAATTTGATTTTTTATTGGTGGGTTGTAGTTGAAGCTTTGATTGCTATAAGGGATGCTTTAAATGATCCTCATGGAGTTCTGGGCAATTGGGATGAATACTCAGTGGATCCTTGTAGCTGGTCTATGATCACTTGCAATTCTAATAATGTCGTCACTGCCCTGTAAGTTAAGTTTTTAACTTATTTACAGTGTTTTCAGATCCAAAATTGACCTGCCATTTTATTTTCCTTGTTCTGGATTACAATCATTTATTACACAGAGGAGCTCCTAGCCAAGGCTTATCAGGTTCTTTATCTGGGAGGATAGCAAACCTTACAAACCTCAGACAAGTGTAAGAAATCTGAAAAGCATTCATTAGTTTAATGAATTTTAAAGCCATTTTCTGTGGCTCCATTCTGAAATTCCCATGTTTTTGTAATGCAGATTGTTGCAAAATAACAATATTTCTGGGCATATTCCAAATGAGCTTGGAAATCTTCCAAAGCTTCATACTCTGGATCTCTCCAATAACAAGTTTTTTGGTCATATACCTGAGTCTTTTGGTTTCTTGAGTGGTCTTCAATATCTGTAAGTCTTAAAATTTTCATGGCTATATCTAGCACATTCTAAATTGTGTTATTTTTTTCCTTTCATGTATAACTTGAATTATGTACCATCTCTTTCTTTGACTTTATTTGAACAGTTGTGGTTTGTCATGTAATGAACAGGAGGTTGAACAATAATAGTTTCAGTGGGGCTATTCCTCTATCTTTAGCCAGGCTTCCTCAACTTACTTTCTTGTGAGTACTGTTTATTTTCTGTATAATACTTTGCATTTTGTTTTTGTCGTTTGGCAAGTTATTGGACTGTATGGAGGTTAATTATACTTTATGCGTATTTGTATCAACCTGATATACACCTAAATCATTTTCTAATTTTAATTTCTCACAAAAGTAGGTATTGGAGTTTAATCAATAACATAGTACATTTTCTGAATCATATAGAGTCAGCAAGTAAATTATTGGTTGTTGTGTTTTTGTTGGATTTTTCAGGGACTTGTCCTACAACAATCTCAGTGGACCTCTTCCAAGCTTTCCTACCAAAACATTTATGTATGCTTTATTTGCAGAATTCTGTACTTATTGTAACATATATGACATGGCTATACCTATGTTCAAATATAATTGTATGATCATTTAGGGCATGCATTTAGCTCTAGTGTGTATTTTTGTGTATTCATTTGTTGACATATAATTTACTAATTCATTGGTACCTTTTTTTTTTTTTCCCCTTGATTGTTATGTTGTAGAGTTTTGGGTAATCCTCTAATTTGTGGAAGCCACTCTAGTGAAAATTGTTCAGCATTAATCCCAGCCGATCCTCTTTTGTTCTCCATAAATTCGTCTTCAGGTAACCTAATTATGATTTCTATTTGCATATGTTCAAGTGCAGACCATAATATGTTTCTGATACTCATTCATGCAACAATCTAGGAAAAAACAAATCCAAGAAACTAGCAATTGCACTTGGAGTCAGCCTTAGTGTTGTCTCCATTTTGCTCTTAGCGTTAGGATATTTGTTCTGGAGAAGAAACAAGAAGATAAAGCAGTCTATTCTATATGTTACTGGTGAGTGCTTCTCGCTTCAAGTGTAAATGTAATATGATATAATTAATTATTTTTTCTGAAAACATCTTTTCTATCAGTTTGTATTGAAAAATGAATTTTGTTGCAGATATGCAAGAAGAGGACTTAGTAAATTTGGGGAACCTTAGAGGCTTCACATTGAGGGAGCTGCAAAATGCAACGGATAATTTCAGCTCTAAAAATATACTTGGTGCTGGGGGGTTTGGGAATGTTTACCGGGGGAAGTTGGGCGATGGCACATTGGTGGCAGTGAAGCGACTGAAGGATGTGACAGGAACTTCTGGGGAATCACAGTTTAGAACTGAACTAGAGCTGATCAGCTTAGCAGTTCACCGGAATTTGCTTCACATTATTGGATATTGTGCCACACCAAACGAGAGACTTCTGGTGTATCCTTATATGTCTAACGGCAGTCTGGCATCGAGGCTTAGAGGTTAGAGTCTATTTACAAGCTTGCATTTGACCAAGTTTTACTATACCAATCTTATGTTCCATTGAAGTTCTTGTTAGGTAGTTGTCAACTCTCTGTATTTTGGTAACTATGTCCTTGGGGGTGGGGTGGATAAACCTACTTCTAGTTCAGGGCCTCAAGCCAGTGTAAGTTGAGAACAGGGTACAAATCTAGAAGTAGACAGGGCAATTTATCAGAAATTGAAAAGTATTAAAATTTAAATTTCCTCTTTCTTGAGGAAGTTTTCATGTTCCTCTATCCCGAGTCCTGGAAGTCTGGAACATCGTTGCAAAAATCTCAATCTTAAGAGGAAAAAGTTGAACAAAACTCTAAGGCTACATCAATCAAATAAATAGTCATACCTATACTAATTTTTCAATAGGATGAGCCGGTGAGGCCACAACTTGTAATTATGCCTATTTTCTTCCCCTTTAGAAAAATTGCTACCTGCTTGGTTTATGTTCTGATGCATCATCAAGGCTAGCATTTGGTGCACACTAATGACATGTTTGCTAAGGAGAATAAAACAGCTTTGGGCAGTGTTAAATAAGAAACCAATTTACTATTTCATACTATGAAATAATGCATAACAAATGTGCATTAATGTGCTTGGTGAGGAACTGTTTACTTTTTGACATATTGAAACCTCGTGTCTTAAATTGATAATTACAGGTAAACCAGCTCTCGACTGGAACACTAGGAAGAGAATCGCCATTGGAGCTGCAAGGGGTCTTCTATATCTGCATGAGCAATGTGATCCGAAGATAATTCATCGAGACGTTAAGGCAGCAAATGTCCTCTTGGATGACTACTGTGAGGCCGTTGTTGGTGACTTTGGCCTTGCAAAGCTCCTTGATCATGATGAATCTCATGTCACAACTGCTGTTCGTGGTACTGTTGGACATATTGCACCGGAATATCTCTCGACTGGTCAGTCATCTGAGAAAACTGACGTCTTTGGATTTGGCATTCTTTTATTAGAGCTAATAACTGGAATGAGAGCTCTGGAGTTTGGGAAGTCAGTAAACCAGAAAGGAGCGATACTTGAATGGGTACGTCTTTTCTTTGGTCATTATGTACTTCAATATTGGAACATTTTGTAATGTGTGAAATGCCAAAGAAGGATCAATTAACATTTTATAACATCATTTTTTTTTGCTACAGTCGTGATATTCAGGATTTATGCTCAGAAATACCATAATTTTGTTGAACACCTTAATTTAGCTGTAAAAATTATGTTCCTGTCAAGATCTGATAACTTGTTAATGGGGAAGATGAAGCAAATTGCTCTTGCAGAAATCACTTTCTCGTAGGGATGGTTTAAACCTTGAGGCTCTTTCCAAATTCGGTACACAATGTAATGTAGTTCCCCAAAAACCAAACTTTCTGGGAAAATAATGACAGTCATTCAACTGCAGATTACAGTTCACTCAATAAAAGAACTGGATTTTGATTCAACTTGGAACTTTGGCAACTGCAGGTTAAGAGGATGCATCAAGAGAAGAAATTAGAATTGTTGGTGGATAGGGAGTTGGAGATCAATTATGACAGGATTGAGGTGGGTGAAATGCTGCAAGTGGCTCTACTTTGTACTCAATGCCTACCTGCCCATCGTCCCAAAATGTCCGAGGTTGTCCGAATGCTTGAAGGTGATGGTCTTGCGGAAAAATGGGCAGCCTCCCATAACTATATCAATACCACTACCAATTTTTCCCGGGAAAATAGTAAGTCGCATCCTACCATGGCTTTTGGAGACAACGTGAATGATCACGATGATTCCGGCATGTTTAGGATCACAATGTCGATGGATGATGAATATGATGCTCATTGCATGGAGCTTTCTGGTCCAAGATAATAGAAAAGTGGAAAACCCGAAGAGAAGAATGAAATGAAAGTAGGTAAAAAAATTTTTGTATTCATTACCGCGAATGACATTAGGTTTGTTATCGGAAGGAGCCAAACAAGGCCTAACCCTCTATAAGTTGATATGCTTTTGTATTTTACTTTCATAATGTAAATATTCTTTCATAAGTAAGTAGATGCCCTGAGAAATTGAACGAGTAAAAGGGAAAGCAATAGAGATTTTGACTGAAGATTGCCAAAACATTGGATGCATGAGCTGAGCAGTCTGATTTAGTATTGGCCTTTTGGGGAGTATGTAGCAGTCTCTTTCAAATGATACACTTTTTGGTATGACGAGGGTTTTTACCAGTTCAATGTTGGTTTTGAAAAAGAAAAGTGTATCCACAATTTGCTAAAAATATTAGGGTTCATATGGTAGAGTTCCAGCTTTTGCTTTTTATAGAATAACATTCTGATAAAGTTATCTTAGGCCATATTCTTCTAAAAGCACTTTTAGAAAACTATTTAAATAAGTTTAAAAGTAGCTTTAATTCCAGAAGAAACTTTTGATTTTTCAAGTATTGCCAAATAGATCCTTAATTGCTGTATTTTGCATTATTTGACTAATTGATTGAATTCAAATCTCAATAACTCTTTTGGTAGATTAGAGATATCAGACCCTAACTTCTAAAGACCAATAAGAAATCAATTTGAATATGCTTGGTTAAGCTTAAGAAATTTACTCAAGTTTATTATAAAAAAAATTGGTCTCTAAAAGCTTGTAATATTGCTGCTGCTCTTGTATTTGGGGTAAATGTCTGATTTTATATCATAAGAAAATGATAATTAAATTTACACCATAATTTTTAGGGTAATTAGCACAAAACGTCCATATCTTTAAAGTTTATTGTGGAAAATGTCATTATCTTTCATTTTTTTTTAGCATTTTCACCCATACCTTTCACCTTTCATTGCGCAAAAAATCATTATCACCCATTTTCCAATAAAATAACAATTTTATCCTCCTATTCAAATAAAAAAAAAAAGAATAAATTGCAATCTTACTTCTAAACTTTTTAAAAAGTACAAATGAGTCCAAAATAAATTAGTAAAAGGCTTAATAGCACAAAACTTCCATATTTTTGGCATGCATGGTTTAAAAAGACTGTAGTGAGGCGCATGTAGTATGCCTCGAGGCGATATTTATGAGGCTAAAAATATGAGGCTCACGCCTCTAAATCTGAGGCGCACGCCTCATGTAGCATGAAGCGTGCGTCTCATTTAAAATATGAAAGGGTCCTTTTTAAAAAGAAAATGACTCATTTAAAAAGACATTTTGGATTGAGACAAAACAATAAAATACTTAGAAAATTAAATGACAACCAAAAATTAGAAGACCAAAAATGAAAATTCAAAAGTCAGCCTTAAAAAAACTAATGGCTATATATCCTATTTACTGTATGCTCAAACTTTGATTTTTTTTTTTTTTTTTTGTATTATTTTATAATTCTTTTACTTAGATTTTTTGTTTTTTTTGTGAGGTTTACGCCTCGTCTCATAAAAAAAAAAATCCACTCAGTACTTAATTTCGCATTTTTAAACCTTATTGGCATGTAGTGTGCAAAACATTCATACGTTTCAAATTGGTGAAAATGACGTTTTCCGCAATAAAACGTAGAAATAAGGATAAAAAAATGAAAAACATTTGAAACGTATGGATATTTTGCACACTACATGTCACATGTAGAGACATTTTACTCACTACATGCTAAACGTAGAGACGTTTTGTGCTATTAAACCTTATTAAAATATTTTTAAAAAATCTCTTTCTTCTCTTCTTATCCAAATAGGGCCGCCACCTTAGAAACAAAAAAACCCCGCCAATCACTGCTCAAATGTCTCTACATGCTAAACGTAGAGACGTTTTGTATTATTAAACCTTATTAAAATATTTTTTAAAGAATATCTCTCTTCTCTTCTTATCCAAATAGGGTCGCCACCTTAGAAACAAAAAAACTCCGCCAATCATTGCTCAAACCGTCGGACTTCCATGCTATCGGAAAGCCCTCACTCCCTTCTACACATACCAACCAATATCCAACCTTCATGCCAACAGATTTGAAGGTCCGACGGTTTGAGTGGTGGTTGAGCGGAGTTTTTTGGTTTCTAAGGTGACGACATCATTTGGAGAAGAAAAGAAGAGAAATATTTTTTTTTAAATACTTTAATAAGACTTAATAACACAAAACGTTTCAACGTTTGACCTGTAGTGTGCAAAAAGTTCATACGTTTCAAATTTTTGCATTTTTTCTATCCATATTTATACGTTTTATTGTGAAAAATGTCCTTTTTACCAAATTGAAATGTAGAGACGTTTTACACACTACATGCCAAACGTAGGGATGTTTTGTGCTATTAAACATTTTACTAATTTATTTGGAGCATATTTGTCTTGGATTAAAATCTGATTTTAATCTAAATCAAAGTCAAACAATCAATATTAACATCTTTCATGAGTCTCACAATTTTTCAACCACACATTTCAAAAACTTCTATGACAATTTACTAAAAATCTAATTTTAATCCCACCAAACACCCTCTTGGACTCATTTACACTTTTTCAAAAGTTGAGGAATAAAATTGCAATTTATTCTTTATTTTTCTTTATTTTTTGTTTTATTTGATAGGGTAAAATCGTTATTTTATTGGAAAAAATGGATGAAAATAACATTTTGCGCAATGAAAGATGGAAAGTATGGATGAAAATGCCAAAAAAAATGAAAGGTAGGAACGTTTTCCACAATAAACTTTAAATATATAAACGTTTTGTACTAATTACCCTAATTTTTATTAGTTACATAACATTTTAATTGTAATTAAGATTATCAACCTTCGCTTATTAATATTACTTGCTTTTCTAGTTTTTTTTCATTGAATTTTTATTTTTAAACTTTCATTAATTATCACATCCCGTGGTAATGATTTTGTCAATATTCTATTTACATGCTTTGAGATGAGGAAAAAAAAAAAATTTGTTGCACTTTTGTATTTATTTATTTATTTTTAAAAAATTGATTGGCAAATAACTCATTTTACTTCCTCCAATGAACTTTTTGGACACAAATTGTTGTACGAGATGATGTGTTAATTATTAGTGTTGAAGATAATAACGCATTGAAAATAAGTTATGGGCACAAGTTGCTTCAATGAACAAAGAGTGAACTTTAAGTACAATTAAAAATGTGGTACAATCCATAAATATATTGTTTTATAATATACTACATTTTAATCATATTAAAGGTCCTTAACTTTTATTTTTCGGCATATATATATTAACTTTTTTATTGCATTCATATCTTTAAATGTTCATTTATTAGCATATCTTGTCCTTAATGACGATTTTCTGCAAAAAAAAATTAAAAAAAATTGTCGATGCCCTTTAAGAAGATGGACAAATATTTAATCATAAATTTGTATTTGCTATTTATTTTTTTGCTTATTTAAGAATATGGTGGACACATAAATCTTCTCTATCTTGATATAATTTTTTAAATAAACTGATCAAGAGCTAGTACATTTCAAACTACAATGACCTGGTCCCGACGACTCATCTGGAATCATGAACTGCTAATCATCGAGTCCTCGTCTTGACCATTTTGGTTCTTGAAGCCTTCCTCTCCATCTTTTCTCTCTTTTTTCGTGTCTTCTCATCTTCCTCTGCTCCCTGCACGATTATTTAAATGCTGTGAGAACCGACTGGCCCAACACAATTACACAATTTAACGGACTACTAACTGTGAACCAAAAGAGAAAATAGGGTAAGCGAAGTACGTCTGAACCATGTGGCAGAAACCCTTTGACAAGTCCAAAGAGTTGATATGCAGCGAATCCGGGTATCTACAGAGCAAAAGATAATCCAATCAAGTTACAACGATGTCCAACCAGATTACTAAACGCATTTAATGTCTCATCAAGAATTCCATACTTCAAGTTACAGCATGTGCGTGCATTGATACTCTCTTCAAATATTCTTCAGAATTTAGACTATGAGAATTCCGAATGGGTCCAGCAGATATTATTTCAAGAAAAATGCTAACATCCAACTTCATTATTACTGACCCTGTTAAAATAACCTTGAGCCCCACTCTCCTTCAAACTATGCCAGGTCCATAAACTGTGCTAGGCATAAAGTTATCAGCCTACAGCTCCAGATCGTTGATTATGTGTCAAGCAAATTATCATGACTAACACACACGACCACAAACTTAAGTTCCCGCACAGAAGACCTTTCTCCAAGCTCAAGATTGATGGGAATGGACTGCAGACCATTTTCCGAAGAAAGCAAGCATTTTTGGTACCATGACATTTTCAACTACACCAGATATCCTAGTCCTACCTAATTAAAGCTATCCTACATTACATGAGATCACTTCATTTATACTGTATAACACCAGTGAACACAGTTGTGATGCCAAAACCTTGGTAGTTCAGCCCAACACCAATATAGTGTAAGACTTATCATAGTTATGCCACCCATCATGTTACAGAATTAACTAATGCACCTATTCGAGATAACTACAAAACAAGCATCACAACAGTCTGATTCATTCAATTGATTGTTAAAAATAGAATAGCAATGTATCTCAATATTGCATGAAACAAGATCTCATTTTATTCAGGTGAACCAGGAAAATAGTAGAAATAGAAACAATCTCAGCCAATCAGTACTGTTGTGGCACCAATACTCTTACGTACTATTTTCAACCACCAACAGTTCCGCAAGAAAATTATGTCGGTGATTTTATTTTAGGATCTGCAGACTTATATAGTTGGAACTTCAACTTGCTGGTTAATGCAATCTATTGTAATGGATACTGATAGTAATACTACTTTAAAATTAGTCCACGTGCTTGTGAAGATTGTAAGCAGAGAGGCCACCATGTATTTAACAACCCGGCCTCTGTGCCCAAGCCGTTGGGTCGTTGCAATGTAGACTAGGTGTGAATAAATTAATAAAAAAATCCAAATTAGCTGGTATACTTTTGATGCCAATAAATAATCCACAGAATACGAATATGCAAATTAAAGTAATGTTCTTTACACCAGATAAAAAGAGAAACAAAATGAGGTCTTTGTCACATTTGCACTAAATAAATTTCCTTCAAAGTCTCCAGAGTACCAAAGTTTCATTACGAGTTTAGCTCTTTTTATTCTGCTTTCCAAATTGACAGACTCATGCCTCAAAATGTTATGCTGAGTTTCCAGAAATTCCTAAGCTAGTAGAGAATTTCAAGATAAACCTATTCTATAACTGAGGTACATTATACCTCCTGAAGTTGGCTTTCCCCAAAAATGAGAAAAATGATGTTAAGTGCATTGATAACCCTATTTTATTTTCTTTCTTTTCTTTTAGGAGCAATAAATAAGTTTTTTAGGGAAAAAAATTGAACAGGGATCTTACCACCAAGTATATGTACCAAATTTTTTCAGAAATGATGGAAGTGACTTGGACAAAACATGTAATGTAGATTATATCATGTAAATATCTGCAAGAAAAGCAGCACAAAGTAAAACTCTTAGTTATCTCCATGAAAAATGTTCTACATATATAAACAGTAGAATATGAAATTTAGATCATATTAACAGAAAACTACAAAGTTAAATCTCTATACTGAAGAACATCATATTGCCTGGAAATCGGTGGCACCTTGTACGCAACTAAGCAAGTAAAAATAAGAGTGCAGAATTATTTTTTTGACAGGACAGTTCATTCTTGTTTTAGTCTTAAGAAATACTAGTGTGGCAGCAAGCTATCACCAGAGAAAGGCAATCTCGTCATTTTGCTTATAGTTGTCCATGGAAGCATACTTTGTAAATTATAGGGATGTCCATTTGGTTTGTCGGCTCGAGACGGCCCGGAAAAGTACAAGCTGGCCCAACTAGTAGCTCGGAGGAACTGAGCCGAGGCTCAAGCGAAGCCTCATTTTGGGCATTGGCCCGTGTTATTTGAAAAGAGGCAGCTACAATAGGCAGCTACTACTCCCTGCTACAAAAAAGAAAAAGGAAGCTATAGCGCAAACGAGTCGAGCCAGTTCGGGTAAAAAATGACCCAAGCTTTTTTTGCCCGAGGCGAGGTGAGCAAAAGCTCGGCTTGATTTACTCCACGGGGTAAGAAGATTCAGATTTCGTCATGCTTTACTCAAAATTATCACTAAAAACCCAGAAACAATATAAAGATATAAAGACATATATATATATATAAATAGGACAGTATCCTTTCTTTCCTCATATCACATACTTAGAATTTCACTATAATGCTTAAATTTTGTATAACATGACCATCGCTTTATTAGGCTCATAAGAGATTGATTTCCCCTACATATTCTGCATATCAATAACTACAACCAAAAACAACCAATGAATCTAAAAGATGCTGCTGCCTTCAATAATCAATTCATGACTTTTTCAGTTTATTGAACTTCAAAACTTCTTCTTCATTGGTGCCCATCAATACAGAACATGATACAAATTCCAACAAAAAGATCACGAGGCTTCTACACAAGACAATTTACTTTCCTCAATGTCAGACGTCTTTCATTATGCCCCCAAAAAGAAAGTAACAATGCCATCAATCAAGCATTAGAGAGTTAAATACCATATGCATGCTCTAGAAGACAAAATTTCCAAGACCAGTGATCCTACATCAATATTTCTGGCGGCAATTGCTATAACCGGTTTTTTTTTTTTTATTTTAATAATGCAATATCAGGTTGTTGCCTACTCAGGGTAGAGATGAAACGAATCTTTGTTCACTCACTTTAAGTTAAGATCCTATATCATGTTCTTAGCCTTCTATGCGACTCAAGTTCATTTTTGTTCAGAACTCAATTCAGGATTTACTCTAAAGATATGGTTTAACATTGTTTTCAATATCCATAACTGAAAATGTATTTTCTTTATAAGAATTGAGTAATCTACAGTTAATTAAATATGAGTGTAGCTTAAATTACTCACTAAAATTGAATTTGGCTATATTCCTCGAAATTAAAAAGGTCACACAACAGCTACGAATTGTTGTGTCACCATCAATGAAAGTTTTTTAATTTAGTAAAAATAACCTAAACTTTTCCAATTACCCCGAAATAGAGATCCTAAAAACGCATCTAATTCTTGATTTTCCTACATCAATCTACACGATTCAAGCAATAACATGAAACTCTAAAAACCCCATAAAAATTAAAATCCCGTAACAAAAAAAATAGGCATACCCACAAATGCCACCCGTACTCATATCGAACCCGCCATCCAGGAGCTCCCCACCGTCACTGTAACTAGGCTTTGCCATCGCAGATAGCTGCTTGTATGGAATAACATAGGCTAATGAAGTCAAAATCAAGCCAGCCCAATGCTTCCACGTGAAACTGGAGTGAAAAATCCCGACTCTTATTACTAGATATATCGCCTGAAACGAAATTTTATCGAATTGAATGAACATGACCGTCAAAAAAAGTACAAAATAAATAAGGAGAAAAGGAGAAATAATTAGATGAGTTTTTAGGTTACGTTTGAGGCGATAACGAGGCGGAGGAGGTTTCGCATGTGGCGGGTGTTTTCCTCTTTTCGTTTCTTCGCTCCTTGATTCGCCATAGCTATACGACGTCGTTTGGTACCGGATTATAAGGGACTGCAGAACCTAGGGTAGGAGAAATTGTGAAGTTGCCATGGAGAGTGGTGACCAAGGTGGACATAGCGAGAAGATAAAATAGCAGAAATGGTCCTCAAAGTATTCTCAGTGTTACGTTTTCATCTTTAAGCTTTAAAATCAATCATTTTACTTCTTTACCTTTTACTTTTATTGTACATGCCTTTTTTACTATGTTTTAAAACCCGTCTACTCTTGACGTGAGCAATAGATGTTTGTTTGTTTGTTTTTTGTTTTTTTTTTCCTTAAGAAGGGGGGAAAACTTCATCCTCTTTTTCACCACTCTACCATTCCCACCACTCTTGTCGAAACCCTTCACCTATCCTCAACTGGGTGTGTAAATTTGGCTCACGAATTCGGATGGTCTGTGGCACGGTTCGAGAAAAGTCTGAATCGGCTCGACTCGTAGCTCGAAAGAACCAAATTGAGGCTAGGGCCGAGCCCCATTTTGGAGAGCCTGAGCTAGCCCATGTGGCTCGTTGCCTGTTAAGGTAGTTGTAGCTGCTTGGACCGTATTTTTAATTTCAAATTTAGTTGAAACAATATATATTTTTACTATAAATATGAGGTAAAAATTTGTATAAATTGCACAAATTTTGAACTCTTTAAAAAAAATATTAAATTTGTCAAGAATTATAAAAAAAAGCAAGCCGACATGCTAAGGCTTGAGCCGAAAACTCAAGTCGAACCTTTATTTTTTGGTCAAATAAAAGCTCGGCTCGAGCAAAAAAAAATGTCTGAACCATTTTACTAGAGCCGAGTCCGAGCCTGAGCTTCAAGTTTGGTTCGCGAGCTGACTCGGCTCAATTTGTTGGCATCCCTATCCTCAACTAGTCACCATCCACTTAAATTGTCACTAAAACCTTGAAGTTTTTATCCTAATTCATTGTGGTGAAATAAATTTACAAAAATTAAATTGAATTGTTGATCGATTTGACATGAAGTAATTTTGGGTTTGACTGATGGTGGAGGTTGAGAGGTAGGTCATCGAAGAAGAAGAAGAATAACAGTATTTTCCACTACTATTTTTTTAACCTTTTTGGTATTTGTTTCGGGTGATTATATTATGACCACATTTTTTATTTAATATACCATATTTTAATTGCAGTTGAACTCAATCTTTACTCTTTATAACAATTATTTCCTTAACTTTTTTCAGTCAAATTCTTATATTCAACATTTCGTTGATTAATACGTCTCGTTCTTGATGATTATTTATATCAAAATATTTTTGTTTTCATGTTATTAAATGATGGAAAAAATAATTTTTTGTACTTTTTTATTTATTTAATTTTTAAAAATATAATTTAAAATAAATTGTTTCACGCCATTTCAACGAACTTTTGGATATAAAATTGTTATCATACAAAATCTGTTAATTAATGGAAAGTTTGAGAATAGGAATGAAATGAAAAATCGTCAGGAATATAAGAGTATTAATGAGCAAAGATTATGAACCTTAAATGCAATTAAAAAGTGGTACAAGAAATAAAATATGTTGTATGAATATAATTACCTGTTTGTTCTTTGTTTATTAAAAGTGTAAGGAAAGGTTGGACGATACTTTGAATAAAAGGGTAATTAGCACAAATCGTCATTATCTTTCAATATTATTCTGCGAAATGTCTCAACTTTTTTATGACATTTTTACCCTTATTTTCACCTTTCATTTCAAAAATTGTCATTTTCATCAATTTTTTCAATTAAAAGTTGTGAAATTACGATTATACACTCCTATTTAAATAAGAATAAAAAGAAAAAAATTACAACTATACTCCCAAAACTTAAAAAAAAAATACAAATAACTTCCAAATAAATAATTAAAAAATAAAATTAAAAAAAAAACAAAAAGAAAAATCATTTCCTTTCCTTCTTTCTCTTTCACCGCCACCACCAGTACCTTTTGTTGCCTGAGTCTTCTATCAAATTGGAGAACGAATCAAATTTAGTTATATGTCCTAGAATTCATGACCTAGCCTTCCCATTCTCTCTAGAAAGGGACAAATTTTGTACTTCCATGGAGCCGTCACCAAATCCTCCAAAATTCACCGTGTTGCCACCACCAAAATCATCGGACTTTCACCCCTCCATCGACTCAAATACTCCCTCAATCCTTCAAAACCAAACAATTACACAAACAACTACAAATTCGACTCAAAATTAGCCACAAATACACCAAGAAATCGCACAGCTTTTTTAGCAATTTTGGCCATTCTGTCAATATCCATGGTCGTCTGATAAGTGCAGGTTTTCGCACTTATTTGGACCGTTAAATTTAGATATTTGTGAGTTTTCATTAATATTTTACTATTTAATTCAGTTATTTTCTATTTTGTAAATGTTCCAATGCTAAAATCCTAATTGGAGGAGAATGAAGAAATGATCAATGTGCACAAAAAGAGGACTTGGACTTTCATAATAAATAATAATAACAATTTGGCTACAGATTGGCGCTGCAGCGCCACTGTAGAAGTTGGCTATAGACGCCTGCAGCAGAAGCTGTGGCACAACGGCGCCACACGCGCACTCCAAAGGCTTGCTTGGCAATTTTAAATAGTTTTGGACCTATCTTCCTATTTTAAAATATGATT
Organism: Osmanthus fragrans; assembly: GCA_019395295.1. Classification (NCBI taxonomy): domain Eukaryota; kingdom Viridiplantae; phylum Streptophyta; class Magnoliopsida; order Lamiales; family Oleaceae; genus Osmanthus; species Osmanthus fragrans. Next base: position 6,468,367 of record CM033358.1, read on the forward strand.
TTAGGTCATTTAAAAGGTCTTTGGGAGCCATTTTTCTCATTCAGTTCACTCTTTCCTTCTTTATTCTCTCAAACCCTAGGTTGGGAGAAAAAAAAAACATTTTCTTTTTCATTCTTTTTCCTTGATTTTTTTGGGTATTTTGTGAAAGTTTGGAGCTTGTTGATGGGAGATAGCTTGGAGAAGAAGACTCATTGATATTGAAGAATCCTCTACCTTTATCAATAAACTTTTCTTACTCTAATTTATTTTTCTATCAGCGAGTTGAAGTTCTTTTTTGTTATATGTGAATATTTCATGAGTAACTAAACATTTATGTGATTGTGAATGATTTCAAACCCAAGTAATGATTTTCAATTAATTTGTGTTTTATAGTTCTCTTGATTGATGTGTTTAATCCATTGGTTTAAATGTTCATGTTGTTCTTCTTGATTGTTTGGGTGTACAACTAAATGATTGAGTTGATTCAATGAATATTATTTTGGGATTTATAGTATGTAATCGCTATTTATTCTAAAACCTTGTAGCAATTACATTTCAATATATTATGAGGAATTTTCAATTGATTGCATGTGAATTAACACTTAAGTAAGTAAACCGAACTTGCGAGCTTGCCCTTAATTCAATTAATCTTTTTTGTCGTAATGTTTTTGTTTAATGAAAAGAGTTGGGTAAAGAACTTGTTTTATTCAACTAATATGTAGAAGATATTGAGATAATTGAGCTTATAATTAGTCTCGAATTGTTGTTAATCTTGAGAACCAAAATCTTTTGTGATAATTGAAAGAAAAATCATTCTTGTGGTCATGAAATACCCCTCGATCATACTTTCACATATTTAATTTAAAACTACCTTGTTTACTTTATAATTCTAGTTTTTTTTTTTTATTATTATTATTTTTTTTTTACTTTGAATTTATTGTTTTCCTTAGTTTAAACCAAAACTCCCTCCATTTAATCAATTCCGCATTTTATGTTTTACTTTGCAATTGATAAAATTGAACAAGTCTTCTGTGAGAATGACCATTACTTGCCATATTACTATTTAAGCGACAAATTTAAGTTAAGTAAAAAAAAAAATTAATTAGCACATCTTTCGGATGATATCATCGTCCACTATTGCCGATCTATCCACTTCATCTAATTGCCCATACTCATGGAGAAATGTCACAAAAAAAAAGAGTACAATATGGTGATGGTGGAAGAGAAAGAAGGAAAGATTAGTTTTGATTTTTTAATTATTTATTTAAAATTTATTTACAATTTTTTTGAAAAATTGGGGAGTTTAATTAGAATTTGTTCTTTATTTTTAATTTCTTTATTTTTTGTTTTATTTACATAGAAAGACAGGTTCGTTATTTCACAACTTTTAATTGATAAAAATGATAATTTTCATAATGAAAGTTAAAAATAAGGACGAAAGTACTAAAAAAATAAAAAGTATAAACGTTTTGTACAATGATATTGAAAAATAAAAATATTTTGTACTAATTATCCTTGAACAAATTTATAATGGGGACAAAATTGCTACAAAATGAAAAGATTGAAAATGAAGAACATCTCAAAGAATAATAAAAAATAAAGATTTGAAGTTTTTATACAAGTCCAATCGTACTCTTTATATTTAATCTTTATTTTTTTTTTTCGATGATCAATTATGACTTAACATTTTCTCTACAAAAATTTACCCAGCTTTCCTCGTTTCCATTCTATTATTTTCACTCGACTTTGAAAGAAGTGCATGGAAAATTATCTGAAAGAAACAAACATGACCTCTTAATTTCTGAATGAATTTAATGAATAAGATTTTCTAATACAAATTCAAGTATTCAATCCAAACTACAAATTCTTCTCTCCAAAGAATCAGATTATGCAATCATCTTCATTCAAATGGCAGAATGAGTCTGCTTTGTCTTTGTTTTTCCTTTTTTTCAAAAATAAATTTTGATCTCATACCCCGGCTAGATCACCAGAGGCAAATAAATTTTTCATAACATGGCACATTTGATATCTGCAAGAAAACAGATAAATGAGTAACTGGAGAACGACATGTCTGGGTTCTGATTCGACAAGCTGAAGTTAAACATAAACACGTACCTTGGCTCCTATAAACCAGTACCTCAATGCCAATGAGGGTTCCATAGAACGAGAGAACATGCTGGTTACAAAAATGACTAACCAGGTAACCATAAAGCATGTAGTCCAAACTTTATGGTGAATTAGAAGATATTTTGCGCATATTTACCCGCTCAGCAGTAGAATAAAATCATTCAAATCTTGAACAATTTTGACGAAACCTGAAAAGAAAAAAGTACTAAATAATTAGATATTCTCCGAGTATAAATTATAGAAGCAAACTTCAAAAGTACTTAATAAATAGGAAATCCGGGAAAAATAATAGAAGCAAACTAAACGGTCTGACCAGTTTATAAAATTTTCTTGCAGAGTGCAAACTAACTATTATAAACACAATCAATGAGATTTAGGTCAACTCAATAAAGCAAGTCTTAGATGAAGTCAGCACATCAGATATTCATTAATGAAGACCACAGGTATACGCATGGGATCAATCTACACATTTTAGCACAAAACACTTGCCAGAAACACTGTAGAGCTACCTTCAGAGCAATTAGGAAGCATTAGATGTATTGCAAGACCAAGTAAGGCTAGAGGACAAAATGTCAAGCAATATCATCAAGAAATCTGAGTTGTCAAGTAATCATAAATTCATAATAACTCTTTTGGTCCATGATTGAATTTACTTTTAAGTGAATTAGTTGGCAAAGAGAAACACCATCTCTTCAAATGTTAATCAACCAAGAGCTTCTTCCCCTTTTCCCCTTACTTCATGATAAGAATCAGATATACTGTTATTAAGGCATGCAACTAAAAAAAATCAATAAACATGCGATTGAGGACCCAAAACAAAATGAAGAAACTTCCGCAGGGAAACCAACACTACCTTCACATGGTGTGGCATGATTTTTATATCATAAGGTACATGAAGCCATGCTTCTGGTGGATAGAACAAGAAGTTCTCTGGCTTGCTGGTATAAACATCGGCAAATTGATGGATGTGGTAACTAAATGCAGATTCTTGACCAGTGTCGGTAAGAAATGTAGCTCCAAATGACCCATTAAACATGGTTTTCATAGCGCAACGTGCCTTCTGCCTCTCTTCGTTGAGCTCCACAAGAAGAGACTTGTATGCTTCACTCTTACTATTAGGAACACTGGAATGCAGTTTGCCAAGAAGTTCTTGTACTATATGTAACTTCGCCTGTTGCAAAATTTGGGTTTTACAAAAATAAACACAATAAGAAAAAAAATTGAAAACAAAGAGGTTTTGTCATTCCAGGAAGGAGAAATGAAATTTTTTTTCTCAACAGTACACCATACGATACATGTCAAATCAGACAGGTGCTTAGAAATTTCCATTTATGCCGATGGCACCAGTTGGAGAATGTAAGACATGGGCAAAAGTGGAAATGCAAGAAATTTAAATAACTAAAAGAAAAATTGTACTTGACCTAGAAGTGATTGAGGAATCATTGTCTTATCTTTAGAATAATCAAGTCATTCAAGTATATTTCAAAACCTAATTCAACTACTTATTGGCTCACAATTAGCAATCTAGTGTGCCTTTAAATACCCAAGATTTCAAACTGATCTTTGCTTGCTGTATATTTATGGGAGAGGAAAACAATTTAAGAAGATATTACAACTTCACTAGCATCCCCTTAGAGCCCGTTTGGTGGAGATTTAAATTATATTTTAATTGAAAAACTAGCCATTAGTGAATCCCATACGTTAGATGAAAGTCAAGCATAACGGCTATATTTTCAATTAAAATTGGATTTAATCTATATAATGGTACTGGAAAACACATAAACCAAATTATTTCTCCCATGTAAGGGGGGAAAAACCTTTCCTAATTTATTCCACAAAACACAAACACAAACATATGCATAGTAATTGTTTACAGAATATCTATGTCAGAAAACTAGTTTAAGCAGAGTACTTCAAACTTCCAACGGGTTACCTGTTCAAAACGATAACTATCCTCGTTCTGGATTCGTATCTCATTCTGCAGGCAAAATAAATAATTGATTTATGTCACCCAAAATGACAGTATGCAATGTAAAACATATTCAGATGCACGGATGGACTTCTTCAACAAATGAAAATATGGATAGAAAATGTTTTAATCAGACATGGTTGTCACCAAAAGTTGCTAAGCCAAGTTAGTAATCAGCTGTCAAGAAACAATTTAAATTAGAAAAGGCAGGAAATAATTCGAGTTTCACCATTTGCAGAGTTGACATATTCTGAGACATCTGACAAAGCATCAAACACAACTTAGAATGCAGAAGCTATATAACAACGAATTCTGGTGGTACAAAATAATTTTTAGAAAACATATGCAGCCAAAAATTAGAAGAACCTTTTACATATTCTATGCTACTCTTTTTGTCCTTAAATAATTTCTAAATTATGAAGCACGGACAGGTGCTTGTCCAACATGTATTGTGATGTGTCGTGTTTTGTCAGACACCGCACTCCTCGGACAGCTGCAGGACATGTGACTGACAAGTCATGTGCCTTGTCCTATGTTTAATGTGTTAGGTAAATTCCTAACGCTCAAAAAACACTTCAGAGACACTTCTCAGGCAAGTGTCTAACTTGTTATGTTGTGTCCTATATTAAAAAGTATAAAAAATTAAAATATAATACATAGATGTACAATTTTGCAGAATTTAAAAAGATGTGTCGGTGTCCTACAATTTTGAAAAATCATGGGGTGTGTATCGGTGTCAATGTCAGTGTCGCACCGTTCCTGTTTGTACGTCTGTGCTTTTTGGTTTCAAACAAGAACTCCAGAGTCATGCCATCGGAAATCATGACCATTAAGAAATCAAGACCCATGTCTCACATGTAGGAGCATTAATCGAGCTTTAAGAAGCCAATTCTCAAGCTGATCACAAACAGCTTGTTCTCCAGAGTTTGATTCAACAAGTTCAAATTGATTATTTTAATTTCTTAGCCAGTCCTTACCTTTTCAAAATGGTTTAGACCTTGGCTTTGCAGAAATATGATGCCAAAAAAACCCAATTTGAATAACTGTTAAAGATTCTACAGATTTCCAGTTCAATATGAAGCTTGGGATAGAGCCCAGAAAGTTTGACTACATTTTTAACTAGTCCTATTCTCGTCTTCACAAAAAAGTGCGTTATATAAGTTACCTGCCTCTTAAGAATAACTTGTCAATGCATATGGAAATGATCTCTATTACAACATCTCATTTTCTTCTTTTGGGGGACGTTCTACCCAGTACATGTACTTTCTTTTCCTGATAAACTTTTCCCTTATAAGTTTCCTTCCGAATGCTCATTTAAAAGCCATGCCATATTTTCCCAGGACTAGTATAAAGTCCAGTTTGTAAACAGTCTAGCATTCTTTATCCAGATAAGGAATGATGCAGAATATGCATCGACAAATGTGAAAAGTAATGAATTGAATGCATACCTCCAATTCATGGATAATGGCAGCAGTACGCCACCCTGCTTTCGAAGGCCCTCTCAAGTCACTAAATAGGTGATCCCCAAAGTATATCACCTAAAATTAGAAGTAAATTGTCAATGGCAAAGTGCATAGTCATAGAAAAATAGCTTGTTAATTTGTCAATAGACTTTGCTCAATAAATAGCTCAAATAAATCACACATATAACTGAAGTCCAAAAGCACAGCTTGTTAAGTAGGGTTAGGGTACCTCTGGACCATTCCACTTAGTTATTTGCAAAAAAGTCTTCAGGCATCCATGGTAGTAAATTTTGTTCGGAAGAAAAGCATCCACCTTCGAAAAAGCCAAGTTGTCTTTCTCCACATCATAACAACTACATGGAATTTACAAAATTCATAAAGAAGAGAGGAAAAGTGAAAATAATCAGATCATATGTAGCGGAATTTTGCCAAAGAGTTTAAAGAACAAAGTTCAAAGGTAATTTTCTCCAGGAATCCAGTTAATCAGAATCATAGAAAAATGATAAGCCACATATAGGTATCAAAATCACTCATCCACACACAAGGCATTTTGAAGGGAATATGAATTAAATCTTATAAATCTAGTGGAGGGCATTTAAATTTAAACATCCATATGGTTTTATTCATTTGTTATCCCAGGGAGATCTAAAAAATGTAACATTCGAGTCACATTCTGTTTTACGGTATCGAACTTCAAAGAGTATTAACATCTAGCGGCTAAGATTGCTGTTGACATTGTTGACGTTATAAAAGCTGTCAAATATCACATATTAAATTCTTCCGCAGTAATTATAACCATATGTCGGTGCCATGATTGGCTATATATAAGATCATACAAAGTTCTGGACTCATCCCTTGGACATGAAGCAAACAAAAATTTCTTCTTTATGTTTGCTGTGAAAGCTTCACTCTGGTGCAGAAATCACTGTTTAATTTTATGACCGGGGAAATGCAACAGATTTGAAGAAATGAATATTTATTTTTCATGTATACCCTCAAGTGATGAGTGGATGAATATTAAGATGTTGATTCAGTTTCAGCTTTAGAAAGGAGGATGCCACATGCATAGACAACTAAAAAAACAGCAATTAAGCAAATGTACATCATACACAATTCCGAAAATGATAGAAATCGCAGGGATGGAGAAGAAAACCGAAATGGATGCTCAGATGTGTAAAACTCTGGTTTGTTGGCTTTAGCAATAACGACATCAAAAAGTTCCCTCCAGGAGTCTAGGTGTCCCAAAGAATCCTAATTAACATGTGAGAAAACGATTAATAACTTATTTCAGTTTTTTAATCCAAAATCCCCATAGATGTAATATGAAGTAGATAGAATACAGAATTGTTGATTTTAAAGTGATGCTCTCAAGTAGTATTAGCAGATAAATGCACTTAAATGGTTAGAATAAAGAATGTAATGCTAAAGTGACCGAGTAGCATGAGCAGGTAAATCTAGTCAAATTATTCTAACAAAGAAATGCAGTTCCACTTTATGAGGCATATGAGAAATGCAGTAAGAAGTTATACGGTAAAAACAATAATATCATATGCACAACACAACATTTTCCGTATTCATGCAATGGAAAGTTTAGCAGAATAAATAACAGCTAAAACCCGGACTTAACACCTAATAATGTTTTATGACATTATAATTACACTGTTGAACGTTACCATACCAACAGATGCTCCATTATCATTATCCCACACCACTCTACTCCACCACAACTCCACGTTACCATATTCAATCAATAGCAAGGGTGGCAATGCTTGTGTACCATTTTGGGTTTGCAAATGTCAAAGTTTTCATTATGGGGACAGACATATGCAGCAATTTTTTTATTTTTATTTTTTTTTTATGCAACTTAAGGCAGTTTCAGACTCAAGGTGTAGAGAGAAGGGTTACTGGGAAAGGATGAGGCTTATGTACTGACTCTAAGATTGAAAGAAATAATTATGATGATAAAGATCCAAAGTGGGGGAAGAGTTAAAAGGAGATGACTCACAAGAATAGAGAAGAGAAGAAACCTGAAGAGAAGGAAATCAAGAAACCTAACAGATAAGACATCTCTTAGTCATTATAACTTCATTTAAAAAAATAAGATAGCAAGAGTATCAATAGAATTAAAAGACTTCCCACTAACTTCCATGAATGTAAAAGATTATTAAGTACGCTTTTCCATTTTATAAATCTTTAGACCACATCACGTTTCCGTCAAACTAAAACTGCATTATTTGTAGCTACTGACATTCATGGTCTAAATTTAGGCTCCAGATGCCTGAAGAATTGTCTAGACAATTAATAGGTACAGTACCAGGAACGAGCTCTCACACCATATCCTCCTGATGAAACCACTTAATACATGGAAGACCAACAACTGATAAAACTCTAAGGGTGAACTAATCAACATAACCTGAAAAAATAGCATATTCATTTTAAATGAAATACTTAGATTTAATTAACTACTTCATGCATTTCCTTGCCATGTCATAAGTTCAACAAAGAACAACATTGACTGTGCTGCAAGCAAGGGCTGAAAAGGCTTGAATAGTAATTTGGGAAATACTTATCTGCATTCTGGGAAAATGCATGCTTTCGTTCAATATTCAACCAATTACTTATGTTGTTTTTTTGTGGGAGCACGATGGCAAGGTTGCTGCATTGTAACTTGGAAGTCATGGGTTCAAGAAATGGAAACCTCGGATATGGTCACATAAACCTTACTCTCCTAAGACCCTGCAGGCTGTAGCCCTGTTTCCTGAGTACAACCTATCCATTATCTGATTTGGACAGTAACACAACCTATGGAAACTAGAAGCAAGCATTGGAGGAGAAGAATGAATAAATTAATGTTACAATTTACAATGCAAAAATATCACTTCATCAAAAGCTTTGATTAAATTTAGGCACTGTTAACAGATATTTTGTCAATGTCAATGCACTTCCCAATCATAGAGAACTGAAGGGTGCACACTCATTTCTAAGAAGCCAGTGAAGATTGACTGTGCATATTTCCCAACATGGCAATTACCTCCAACATAAAGCGCATCCCTCCATCCACAAAATAATAGGGAGAGTTGGTCAACAAGAAAATTTTCTTCCCTTTCTCTCTTAGCATCCTTAAAAAGCGTAATAGCTGACCCTGTAGTCATATAAACATTGAAAAATCTGTCACCATTACATAAACCTAACTGTACCTAATTTGAGAATGGGTTACAAGACACCAAATAATTATAAGATAGTGGCATAAATATAGAAACTATGTAAACTGACATACATTCTTTACAAGGTATTTATGTGGATCAGCAAGAATTCCTCTATGAGCTAAGCCACTTCGATGAACGTGTTGAATTGCTCGATTCACGTCTTGGTAGACATAACTAGCATCAAATTCCAGCTCAGCCTCAACAAAATGTTGAACAATATCAGCAATAAGGCATGCCTGCAAACCAGCAAGGAAATATTCTAAACTTTTTCATATCTTAAAAGATGGCTTTACTGGTAACACTATGGTACTTTTACAGAAACATAAATAGAGGAAGCATAGAGGAAACAAACATCATGACCTTGTTAGGGCTTATTAACTAAATATGCTAGGAAGGACGCTTAGGGAATAAATCCAATGTATGACACTTTTCTGCACCCAGATAGTAATTACAATTTTAGATTCCTACGCCGAGTACTATATAAGCAATGGAGAATAATTATGTATTACTGGATAATAAACATATTAGAAAAATAAGCTATATCCAGGACAAGACTTACTAAGCACACACCCAGGAATGTCTCGCATCAAACAATCAATTGCGATTAAGCTACAATGCAGCAACAGAACTTGTGGAAAATAAGATGAAAACTTGTAAATATTTTAAAGGATTATTTCCTACTGAGAATGCCAAAAAAAAAAAATGCAAAAATCGTTAAATATGAGAGTAACTATAATGTAAAACCAGGATGAGAAAATAAAACACGAGACACAGAATATAAGAAATGAGTAACCAACCTCACTGAAGCAAAAGAAGTCCATCAAACCCACAAGTCCACGTGCCTGATCACGACCAATATGACGTGTGCCATACATATTATTTATTTCTGATCGGCTAAGCTGCATGGACAAAGAAAATTAAAGTAGTTTGCAACTTTGATGTTGTTTCAAATTCATTTTGCTCAATTCAACTTCATTTGGCTCATTCTGAAGCTCTGAGTAAAAAATCAAAATTTTTATATGCAGAATTGTTAAAAAGATAAAATCTTTAGATGTGTAGTTTATGATTTTATTAAAGCATCACCATTTTGAGGACTCGTAAAGTTCAGGTACAAGAATTTAACAAGAGACTGAAGTTGATGGGCATAGATTAAGATATAAAGGTCTTAATCTGGCAAAACAGAAAGCACAATAATAAAACTGATGAACCTTGTTAATTCAGCAAAATAGGTAAACAAAGAAGAACCAGAAAGCAGTTGCAAGGAAATAATAATATGGTAGATAAAATGCCTAGTCTTTCCAGCAGAATAGCAAAGGCTTTGAAAGAAAGCCTCCAGATGCTGTATACTTTTGAGAAGTCATGGAATGATACATCAAAAACTGAAGAGAAAAACATAATAAATTTGCAATTTATGACCCCTACTTGAATTATGTAAACAGCCAAAGATACACCTTTAGGAAATTAAAAACACTCTTCAACTAGAGATGTTAAAGTACCCTACCTTGCGCCTTCCGAAGTAGCACCCATCAGGTTCAATTGACCCAAAGAAATCCAGCTTCATAAGACATCCTTTCGACTTGTCGTAATACAACCCTCTTATTGGAAATTTGTGATCGTATTTAAACTTCAAGCAGCTATCTGGATATCTAAGCTGAAAAGAAATCACAGATAAAAAGAAAAAAAGAAAAGAGAAAAAAAGGTTTGCCAGTTATTCCCAGTATACAAAGAACAAATTCGAACATAACTGAAACTTCACATCAGAACATTGTAAACAAACCTCATTAACCAAATACTCTTTGGCGAGATCATATATTAAGCTTTGTAGATTGGAAGAGTAATGAGCCAACGTATAGTCATAGTCAAACCCATATACTTGTATATCATCCAACCGCAAGTTCTTGTTTACATATATGCCTAAATTTCCAACACAAATAGCATTATTTCACAGGTTCCAACACAAATATCCAAGAGAAAAGGTATTGCATACTCAGCTATGACAACCTTTAGGATCCATTCTCGGCATTTCGTTTAATGCATCAGGAATTTTAAGAAACCGTCGTTTTGCTGCATCATATTCATGCTGAATGTCTGCAATTTTGTCCTCCAAAATCTGATTTCCTTCCTCTTCTTCCAGTTTTAGTACTCTTTGCTCTGATGTAACAGTTGTGCTCCATCTTCGTAAAATATTTCCTCCAAACCCTGAAAATTTCAAAAGCATGATGTTACCAAATTTCGAATCTAACTGCGTTATTTTTTAGACTGTAGAGCATACATTAAGCTTTCTTGGTTTGTCATACAGACCTTTCCACATGGTGACTTCCCTACAAATTCACTTCTATCTTTTAAAACTATGTATTTTTCCAAAAAGGTTGTGTCAACCGAATTAGTATCTACTACTTTAACTTAAAACTAAATAAATCTGTAAACATGTCCATCCCAAAATTCATAGATTTGTCCCCAGAAAAATCAATTATCAACTTTAATTTGAGAAAGTACCATTAGCTGCATTCTTTAACATGGAATTTGGCCACAAAGTGATCGCTCCATTCGAGTTTTAATTGTTTTCTGGTGAATCCTAATCTGAAGTCCCCAATTTAGTACCTCCAAAAATGGTATATGGCATCTCCAACACACATTTTAAATAATTTTTCTTACACCACACACGCACGCACACGCACACGCACGCATCAAATGATAGAGAATACCTTCCAGATGTCCAGAATGAGAAGCGTTCGGTCTCTGCAATTTAATCAAAAATTGTAATTATGCACTTGAAATTTAATACGAAGATTAAAATAAATCGCAGATTCTTCATGAAAATTCGAACATCTGGATGCATAAAAACACGAATATTTCTTCATAAAACAGTTAAATCACCAGAAGATAAGAACTACTGAGCACGAGTCTACTGCGAAAAGACGCCATCAAGCAAGTTTATAAAGTTTCTTTCGTCCGTTCGGTTGATTGTTTATTATGAATATTGATTTTGATGCATCACATAATTAGGGTTCTTTGTTGAATTGAGAAATGTGAAAGGTTGGCGAAGGCATTATATATAGTAACGCCGCCATTTTCGACTAAAGAGATTACACAATTGCTTTCTCACTGGAATGCTTATTTAGAAAAATATTCAAGAAAATGTCAAAAGTAAACGTATTATTTATTTATTTATTTTTTGAATACTCAGGTTTTCCAACTTACGCTAAACTATATCCTGGACCATCAGCCACCAACTCCTCAATAATTAACGAAAGTAAACCGCAAATTATGTCCAAGTTGACCAGGGTCCGTGTACCCTTTATACTCCTGATCCTAAAGGAGCCTCCTCCATGATTATTATATCACTAAGCTGCTCCAACCAATAAATGATTATTACATCACTCAACTGCTTCAACCAGGAATCGAACTTCCCACGCTGAGGTTGCAAGCCCCGCAATGCCCATCCTTTGCCAATTTGGGTGAACTTACGTTACACCTTAGTTGATAAATTCTAAAATAAATGTATATAAATTTGAGAAAAATTCACAGGTGAACGTAAAAAAATATTCATAGATTGGTTCAAACTACTTATACTCAAGTCCTTGAGGAATTATACTGAAAATATTGATAAATTCTCTTTTACAAAGATAGCAGTCGATATACGTCAAAAATATGAGAGAGAGAGATGGTGGAATAATGAGAGCATGCTTCTCAGCTGAGATTGTATCATCCTTCATAAAAATGCAAATTTTCATCAGAAGTTTTAACACAAAAAATAATGTTAACTTAATGTAGAATAAAGATCACTAATGAGTCATTCACCAAAATTTTCAACTCATAAAATAACAAAAACGCATTCAAAATAAGATAAAAAACAGTTAAGCCCCAATCTACCTCTTGTGTCTGGCTTTGCACTGAGAACAAGCTTAATTACCCTCTCTTCTTTCATATTCATAGCATGGTCTACAAACAGGAAAGTCACATTTATTGCACGCAACGAAAGGCTACCCATCAACTGTAATTTCAATCTCATCGCCACAAATATGTCCACACAACTCTTTCAAAGAAAGAATTTAGCAACTTATTGAGTCATCAATTCTCATCCAACGAGAAATAAAACGATAGGAAAAACAGAACATGAGTTCTTATTTATTTAGCAACTAACAACTATATAAATATTGACATTTAGCAGTTAAAGAAACTTAGTGTCGCATATGCTCGAAATTCAACAGCAATAAAAAAAATAGAAATTCATTAAAACTTGTTTCAAAGCTCGATTCACTGGAGACAAAAATGATATTAGTCATGTGACTGCAATGACAGTGGATTACCTTTATTCTTCTTCTTAGCTCATGAAATTTCCATTGAAATATTAGAAAAATCGAAACACATAAACAATATAAAAAAAGCATCTCGATGCAAAAAATATGGTCAATAGAAAGAAAGAACTATACCCGCAGGCCCGGCCCTGGGGCCAAGCCACCTAGGCAAAGGCTTAGGGCCTCAAAAATATGGCTTGGGCCCAGGGCCTCAAAATTCATACCAGTCCAACACCAAATAGAAGGAAATTGAAGGGACGCCTGAACGTAGCTGGAAGAACAGGAGGTAAACAAGGGGCTGTAGAATTCCCAAAGGCCAAACCTCCTCTCCTATCCACTCCTTTCGGCCTTTCCCAATTCCATTCCCCATTCGGCATTCAAGAATTTCTGGTATTCCAACCTTGAACCTTCACTGCACCAACAACATTCAGCGGCGGTCAACGAGCAGTGGGTAAAACTTGCCTAGTTGCCTGCTCATTTCGTATCCCACTGTAAGTACCCCCAATTTTCTTTTCTTATTTTCCCCTCTATATAATTTTTGGTGTATTTTGGCAGCCAGCAAGCAAGTCGATGTTTGTTGAGAGACTTCTATTCTACTTTATTTTATAGCTCTGTTCTATCTACTTCGTTTTTTCTTGGCAAGATGCGTTTTTTATTGGCAAGATGCAAGACAGAGTAATTAGTATACTCCATGAAAACATATAATTTCTTTGACTTAGCCTGTGTATGTGGTTTTACTTCAGGTAGATTGAGGTTAAAAATGGCTTCTGACTACAATTATCTCAATTAGAGTGGTTGCTTGGCTATCAATGATGTTGATGACGCTCAGAAGTTTCACATCATTGTGGTAATTTGAGAAAGTACCTATGGGTTTTGCACTATCTATACAGTGATCAGCTCTCGGCCTTTTGAAATTCCGTACAACTCACCGCACTATGGCCTTCAAAGTAACTTGAACTATAGAAAGCTCTTAACATTAAAAGGAATAGAGTTTTTTGACCTCAGTTACTTTTTGAAAATTATTTTTGTAGTCTATTTGTCTCCTCATTACAATAAGTTGTTGATTCAGTAATGATTTTGTTTCACTAGGAAGCCCGTATACTCTTAGAATTTGCAAAGAAGATCAGGAGCATGCATTTGAGATGCTTGCTGCAGTGTTGTGGTTGGGAGACATATCATTTCATGTGATTGACACAGAAAACCACATTGAGGTTGTTGCTGATGAAGGTTTGCCTCATTTTTCCTTTGGTCATGCTTCCCAGCTCTTGTGTTTCTTCTATTTTATTACTATTGAAAAAATAAATACTTTGGTTTCGAATGCTTTGTTTGATTTTATTGTTAGCCTAATCTCTCGGGTTGTAAGTGATATTTTCTTTTGCAATTCTATTTTTAGAGTCTACAAAGTTTTCATTTAAATATAGATATATTTTTTATTTAAATATTGTTGCACGTGTAAAAAAAAAAGTATAGGGCCTCAAAATAATTTACCACTTAGGGCTTTCAAATTCTCAGGGCTGGCCCTGTATACCCGTTTCAAGGCTCAATTTACTGGAAAAGAAAATTAAATTGATCACGTGTGTGTGTGTAAGAAGAGAGATTACATTTCTTCTTCTTCTTAGCTCATGAAAATTCCATGAAGATATATTAGTAAAATCGAAATTCAGAGAAATAATATAAAGAAAGCATCTAGAGCAAAAAAGAAAGTCAATAGAAAGAAAAACTATACATGTTTCGAGGCTCGATTCATTAGAGAAGAGGAAAATGAAATCAATCATGTGTACGTGTGTGTGTAAGTAGAGGGGATTACCTTTCTTCTTTGTCTTAAGGTTTGACCAAAAGAATTAAGTCACAATTTTAGAGAAAGATTAATGTAGTTATCAACAACAACTATACTGTGAAGTAGACACAACTTACTCAAGGAGCCTAACAGTGATAAAACTTTAAATTTATTTATACATCAAATCTAAACATATTTAGAAATATGTGATAACCACATGAAATTCATAGACCAGGAACAACATCACAGCAGAAAAGGAAAAAATGACCCTTTTCAGTATCTCTAAGTCTTTTGGTATTTGCTTTCTTTCATATTCTGGTGGGGGAAACGGGAAGAAGCGGGATATTTCTGAAAAAAAAAAAAAAAACAAAATTAATTGTACAGAAGCTTTAGTGCTTCGCATAGGAGCAAATGCTCCATGCATGGAGCATTTGCTCTGCGGAGATTTTTTTTCACACGACATTGCGGAACTTTTTATTATTCATTTTTGACACGACATTTGAGGCTTGCTTCTTGGCATTGTTGTTGGGCACGTTTTGTTGGTGATTTAATTTTTTCTAACATCGAAACAATTTTCATGGAAACTTCGCACGGAGTCGGATAGTGCATTTGAAAAAAAATTAAGAAGAAAGTTTGCTAAAAAAAAAACCAAAAAAAAAATTAATTGTTCAAAATCTTTAGTGCTCCGTGCATGGAGCTTTTGCTCAGCGAAATTTTTTTTTCACACAACATTGCGGAACTTTTCTTTCTTTCTTTTTGACACGACAATTGATGCTTGTTTCTTGGCACTGTTGTTGGGCACATCTTGTTGGTGATTTAATTTTTCCTAACACCGAAAAAAATTTCATGGAAGCTCCGCACGGAGTTGGATAGTGCACTTGAAAAAAGAAATTAAGAAGAAAATTTGCTCAAAATAAAAACTTTACTGCTCCGCACAGGAGCATGGAGCATTTCCTCTACAGAGCAATTTTTTTTCACACGACATTGCAGAGCTTTTTTCTTTCTTTTTGACATGACATTTGAGGCTTATTTCTTGGTACTATTATTCGGCATGTCTAGCTAGTGATTTAATTTTTTCTAACGCCGAAACAATTTTCATGGAAGCTCCGCACGGAGTCGGATAGTGCACTTGAAAAAAAATTAAGAAGAAAGTTTTCCAAAAAACACAAAAAAAAAAAAAAAAAAAAAATTGTGCAAAAGCTTTAGTGCTTCGTGCATGGAGTTTTTGCTCTGCAAAATTTTTTTCACACGACATTGCGGAGCTTTTCTTTCTTTTGACACGACATTTGAAGTTTGTTTATTGGCACTATTGTTGGGCACGTCTTGTTCGTGATTCAATTTTTCCTAACGCCGAAGAAATTTTCATGGAAACTCTGCACGAAGTTGGATAGTGCACTTGAAAAAAAAAATTAAGAAGAAAATTTGCTAAAACAACCAAAAAAAAAATTTAATTGTGCAAAAACTTTAGTGCTCCGCACAGGAATATGAAGCATTTGCTTTGTAGAGATTTTTTTTCACACGACATTGCGGAGCTTTTTTTCTTTCTTTTTGACACGGCATTTGAGCCTTTTTTCTTGACACTGTTGTTGGGTAAGTCTTGTTGGTGATTTAATTTTTCCAAACGCCGAAGAAATTTTCATGGAAGCTCCGCACGGAATTGGATAGTGCACTTGAAAAAAAATTAAGAAGAAAATTTTCTCAAAAAAAGGAAAAAAAATTAATTTTGCAAAACCTTTAGTGCTTCGCACAAGAGCATGGAGCATTTGCTCTGCGGATAAATTTTTTTTTCACACGACATTGCGAAACTTTTTTTCTCTTTTTGACACGGCATTTGAGACTTGTTTCTTGGCACTATTGTTGGGCACGTCTTATTGGTGATTTAATTTTTCCTAATGCCAAAACAATTTTCATAGAAGCTCCACACAGAGTCGGTAGTGCACTTGAAAAAAAAAAATTAGAAGAAAGTTTGCTAAAAAAATAAATTTATTGTGCAAAAGTTTTAGTGTTGTATGCATGTTGCAAAAAGCTCTGTGCAAGGAGCAAATTTGCTTCATGCATGGATGAAACATTTGCTCTGTGAAGAATTTTGTTTTTCATACGATATTGCCGAGCTTTTTTTTTTTTTTTCTTTTTGATACGACGTTTGAGGCTTGTTTATTAGCACTGTTGTTGGGCACATCTTGCTGGTGATTTAATTTTTTCTAACTCCGGAGCAATTTTCGTAGAAGCTTCGCACGGAGTCGGATAGTGCACTTGGAAACAAATTTAAGAAGAAAGTTTGCTAAAAGAAACAAAAAAAAATTAATTGTGCAAAAAATGCACCGTGCACGGAGCATCGGATAGTGTGCTTGAAAAACAATTAACAAGAAAGTTTGCTAAAAAAAATATAAAAAAAATTTAATTGTTCAAAAGCTTTAGTGCTCCGCACAAGGGCAATTGCTTCATGCACGGAGCAAAAAGCTCCATGTACTGAGTAAAAGCTTCGTGTGGAAGGAACAAAAGCTCCGTTTGGAAGGAACTTTTGCTCCGTATAGAATGAGCTTTTGCTCCGTATGCATGGAGCAAAAGGCACACGGAGCAAAAGCTTTGCTCCGTGTGGAAGGAGCTTTTGCTCCGTGTGCATAGAGCAAAAGCTCCGTGTGGAACGCACAAAAGCTCCATGTGAAAGGAGGAAAAGCTCCGTATACATGTAACTTTTGCTCCATGCATGGAACAAATTTTTTTTTTTGCCCACACGACATTGCGAAACTTTTTTTTTCTTTTTGACACGACATTTGTTCCAATTTTTATACACAACAACATTATCCCCATTGCTATGATCATGTTCTCCATTTTCACACGTCATAACCATGTTTTCTGTCATTTCTCCCATCTCTAAACCCTCATTTTCTTTTCCCAAATTCCACTCCCCAGCAGGCTTCACTTAAAGATGAAATCAAGGTGTCCAAAGTATGCATTTTTTGGGATTTTTTTTACTTTTTATTATTTTAAGTGAATTCGACTTTGAACTGAGTTGAAGAACTCAAACTCAAGCAACTCATAAACATCATAAATATTAGAATCAAGTATACTTCAAAATTAAAAGCTCAAATAATCACATGTATGATCACGCTCACATCATAAACTTCAAACTTATGGTTTAAATACACGAGTATAATAATATGAAATACAATAAAAGGTAAGAGTAAAAAAGAAAAGAAGAAAACGTGATTTTCCAAAAGAAGCAAGAACCAGATTCGCCATGACTTCTTCTCTATAAGCTCCCATTCCTGCGCGTTTTTTTGCCTTCAATACCACCGTAAATGCCTGCAAAAAAATATATTATCATTATTAAACATGCAAAATTTATACACAAAAAATATCACAAGAAAATGAATTTCGATGAATGTAACACAATAAAAGGTTGGAGTAAAAAAGAGTAGAAGAAAATGTGATTTTTCAAAAGAAGAAAGAACCAGATTCACCACGACTTCTCCTCTATAAACATCCATTCCAGCGCAATGTTTTGCCTGCAACACCACCGTAAATGCCTACAAAAAATATATTACTATTATTCAACATGCAGAATACATATATAAAAAATAACACAAGAAAATGAATTCTGGTGAATGTAATTTGTTTAAAAGTGATAGGGAGAGAAGTGTGTAAGAAAAAGTAAACAGATATGGATGAGAGAAGACATAAAAAGGAAAAAAAATGTGATGAAATTGAGAAAGAGAGAAAAAAAATGTGACGAAATGGAGAAAGAGACGGAGATTGTGTGAAGAAATTGAGAAAGACAGTAAAAAAAAAAGTACAGGACGACACATATTTGCTACACGTGTCCTTCCCTTTGTTTAGCCTCTTTTATATTAGTAGGATAAATATCTAACACGTTTCATTTTTATGTAATTTCAATAATTATTTTTATACTTTACGATTAATGCAAATAACTTTCCCATTTAAAAAGGTTGTTAAATATATTCTTTTGGAATATATTATCACCGGTAGGCTTGATGCTGGTTTGGTTTGGGGTCAATTTCAACTTCAACTCGAAATCAAAATCAAATTAGTCATTTTAGGTGAATTTTAACTCAAATCAATCAACTATAACTCTTAAATCGAACCAAATCAAATCAAACTAAATCAGATTGGTTTGGTCTGATTTAGTTAGTCGTTTTGGACTTTTAGTCAAATCAATCCACTATCACTCAATTGCAACAAAAATTAGTCAAAATTGAATTGAAAAAAATTGTCGAAATTTTGCGCTCACTTAAATTACAAAAAATAAAATAACTAAATATCTTTATATTACAAGAACTATTGACTAACAAATAAAATCACGTTAATAGAGTCGAATTAACAAAAAAATTAAAAAATTTGTTGTTTTTCAATGCATTATATAGTCTGACTGCTAGAGTTTAAAAAAAGAGCTAAGTATAACATAATGAGCTTGTGAAAGGAAATTCCTAGCACTATTACTTACTGGTGGTATAAAATTTTGGATGAGTCGAGTAATAGTTATGAGATTAGGATTTATCTTTTGATTTTATTTTTCTTAAAAAATAAAAAGGTAAACATGTGAATAAGTTTGGTTGGATAGGTTCACCAGAGGTTTAAGGCTTCAAATCATAGCTGAATCAACCTACCATGATTTTTTTAAAAAAAAAAAAATCAATTATCATTGTCAAACTGATCCAAACTGACCGAGCCAATTCGATTTGATTGGTTTGATGGATTTTTAAAATTTTTTGCTCAAGCCTAATCATCGATTTTAATTTCACGATTCTTCAATATATTTTAATCAAAACAAACTATTGAACATTGAAATTAAAGTGAGTGATATTGAGTTTATTTTATATTTATTTTATTGTTAACATGTTGTACAAGATGTCGGTTCAATTGATAATATAAATCTATAAATTTGTTTGTTAGTTTGAGTATTAGTTGGATCGAAGTATCTGTTTGATTTTAATGAAATCAAATACTATAGTCTCGTTTGATTCCCATTTTGGGGAAAAAAAATACATTTTAAATAGTTGATTGATGGAGAATGTGTGGTAAAAAATTAAGGAAATTTTTTGGATTTGCGTGTAATATTATTTTATTGACGAATGTGTGGTTGAAAAGAAGAGAGAAAAATGATTTTTGGGAAAAATAGGAACCAAACAGGGGGTATATAAAATTTGATATTTCATCTGAAAAAGATCAACCTTACTAAGATGAATAACTCAAACCTTCATATGTTGATTATTATTTTAATATTTTATTCGATTGAGATCTAACTTTATCAATTATATTGGCACCAGATATTTCTTCTAATCAATCAATTTTTAGCCTATTTTGTTTCTCCTTCTTTCAAAACTTATTTTCAATCACACATTCACATAATAAATTATTCTATACGTAAATCCTAAACTTTTTAACTACACACTCTACAAAAATGTACTATTCAAAACAATGTTTTTCAAAAAAAGAAAAAAGAAAAAAAAAGGAGGCCACCGAATGGGGGGCTTAATTGCACTAAATATATCCAATTTTCATTCATTATCGCATTTATTTTCCTAACATCCTTTTGTCGCATTCTTAAATATTGTTGAGACGTGTCATAATCTTTAAAATTCACATCTATCTAATTATATGAATGTTAGACTGGCATTTGAACTAGTATTACATAAAATTTCACAAACGAGGCGAAAACACATCACATTTTTGCAAAATTATGTGCTCGGAAATGTTCTTGGGCAATAACACAAAAGAAGATAAAGGCCAGTTTCTTGGATGCCTTAAACAAAATCCTCTATTATAATTTAAAAATAAATGTAATAATTTAAATGGAGAAACGTCGATGAATCTTATATAATTGATACAAGTAGAAAACTATTTATTGTTAGTAATCATCAACACTTAGCACACCCTGTCAATAATTATCGATGAAGATCTTGTCAAGACTTGGTTGTTGAATGCTGATGGAGAAGTTATTGATGTAATTACTGAAAGTTTATTCTTGCCTTACTTTTTTTAATTATTTGCCGGTACGTTAATATACATTTCATTCATAATATTACGGATAAATAAGTAATTGTAACTGCTATTTTATTTTCAATGGAAAATTTCTCGTTAGTAATTAGTTTTTATGGTTCCAATATATGTTCAATGAGATTGTCCACTAATTTCATTATTGATGAAGTTTTCTTCGTGACTATTTTAGTACTGATTAAGTTTGCATCGACATTAAATTTATTAAAATATTTATATGTTTCAAAATAAGTAGTTTACTCATTTTTTATTTTTGTCAAGTAAAAAAATTCATTTATTTTAGAAATTACTTATCTATAAGTAAATATTTAAAACTTAGCAAAACACTAAATTATGACTGAAAAATTCAATCAAAACACAATTAACATATTATGTTACACATTATTCGTCATCAATTTTCATCACCTTCGTTTCTATCACTTGTAACAAAATATGTTATATACATATTATTGTCTATTTCTAAGGGCACCATGGCCGTCATCACCGTTGCCACCGTCACTTGTAACATTCAATGTTATACTTTCATAGTCTTCGCTGCCATCACTTGTAACATTCAACCACCACTACTACTAATGACACTATAAACAATCACAAACCAACACTAGATCTGAAAAACACATAACTAAAATAAAAAATGTGAAGATCTGCACCACCATTACCAAAATTCTACCACCATAATCACCACCACAAATTCGTTATCATTACCATCAACACAATCCCATCTCACCACCATAACAAATTACCATAGCATCACCCAGAGCCGGCCCTAAGATTTTTGGTGTCCTGTGCGAGATTTTAAAATGGTACCCCCTTTCAAGTAATTAAAACATATATTAAAAAAAATTCAATAATATTATTTCATCACAAAAATATGATATTTAAATATCTGTTTTTTTTTTTTTTTTTGGTATTTTTTGTTTTTACATATCATGAATAAGAAAAATATAAATAAAGCTCAAAAGCATCTCTCGAACTTTATCAAAATTCATATGTCATCATCCAAGAACCATCCAAACCACTAATCTCTTCAGGCAATTCCATATAAGCAAACCTTGAAATAACAAAAAATAAAAATATCACATGTAAAGCTTGAAATGCAACAAATCATGTAAAAATATTTCTTCTCCCATTTTTAGAAGCAAACTCAGTAATTAAACTTTCGTAATCAATAGCACCTGATTAAAGATTAAATTGGCAAAATCTTTATAAGCAATTAAAACAATCTTGATTCTTCAAAAACCTGTGTATCACCAATCAAACGAAAAAGAGAATCAAAGGGTAGTAAACATTCAATGAATCAATTTCATTAGTAGGCTGCAGATTTAAGAAAAATATGTCGAGGAAACAAAAACTCACTTGTAAGGAAAATTATGTCGTGCTTCCTCAATCCTCGGTCCTCACGTTCAGACAAAGTGAATTCAGATTTTAACAAGTTCTTGCAAAGCAAATTTAAATCAATGAAATCACAAGAGATACTAGAGAAAAATAACGGATAATTCAGATTTTCTACGAGAGTTTCAGATGCATTTTTCAAAAGAGAAAATGAATGCATTTTTCAAAAGAGAGAATTTCATATCCAGATCAGACGCTTTCTCCAAAAAGATGATTCGTTTCCTTCTTCGCGCCTTTGCTCCGTCTTTTTATTTTTCTGGCCGACTATTCACTTTCCCCTTTTCTAACAAAAGATAAAGAAACAAAAATTTAATGTCACGATAATGATATTGGTTACACTGCCAAGTCCAAGTTAAGAATATTATATTAAAGAATATAATTTAAGAATATTATATTTAAGGTTGGAATACTATTTAAAAATATTATATTCAATAAAATTAGAAAATTATAATTAGTTAGTCACAATATTCTTAATTTTAATATCTTATGCATAATAATAATAATAATAATTTTATATTTTTAAATTAATATATATTTTAAATATTTAATTATAAATAAATACAGGGACGGATACAGTGCGGGGGCTGGCTGGGCTGCAGCCCCCCCCCCCACTCAGGTCCATTTTTTTTGTTTGAAAAAACTGTTTTTTCATGTGTAATATTTTTTTTTTTTTTTTTTTTTTTTTGTAGTAGCCCGACTTGAAATTTTATAGTCCGGTCTCAAATCAAATCCTGGATCCGTCCCTAAATAAATATACAACTATAACAAATTTATTTTTGGTGCCCCTACAATTTTTGAGGCCCTGTGTGATTGCTCAACTCGCACGCCCTCAGGGCCGCCTTTGGCATCACCAATATGACAATCTGCACTGCAACAATGATATTAGAGAATAATCAAACGTACTATTGAAGCATTAAAATAGTTACATCAGATTGTTCTGTTTTATAGACTTGAAAAACATAAAAAAAAAAAAAACTCTCCTAAACTACTTGCATAGAATCCTACCAGCATAGAGTAAAATACCCTTTTATTTGACACCTTGTTGCTGACTTATTCTATCCCAGAATATTTGGAACTGAAGAATAAAATAAATGACAAGAATTTGCAGTAAACAAATATTAGGATATGATGCACTAATTTGTAAGACTCCCCCTTAGTGCATGCTTACGATCGATAACTCCAAGTGCAGTTTTGAAACTTTCAAATTTCAGTTTAGCTAAGGCCTTTGTAAATATATATCAGCAATTTGATCAGTAGTATGAAGTCATTTCAACTCAATTTCTTGTTTCAATACTTTCAATCGAATAAAGTGGTAACAAACATCAATATGCTTTGTTCGCCCATGGAATATTGGATTTGAGCCAAGTTTGATGGCACTCTCATTATCACAATAAATTGGCATAGCATAATCAACTTTAGAGAGAATGTCTCCCATCAAACACTTCAGCCAAATGCATTCTTGTGCAGCTATTGTTGCAGCCATGTATTCTGCTTTAGTACTGGACAAAGCAACAGTAGATTGCTTCTTACTGCACCAAGAGACTCTTGGAAATTGGTTTAAAACTCGAGAAAATTGGTTAAGTGTTGAAAATCAATGTTAGACTTTGTGTCAACTTCAGCCAAATATTTGACCCGATATATTTAGGCAAAATAGTTTGCCACTCCACCGCTTCGGCGCTCCAAAATGGGGTCGACCTGCCTAGGTCGTGGGGGTCGAGGAGGCAGCACCCCTCGTGGGGCGCAATTTCTCATTCATCCATAGTGACCTATAGTTGTTAAAAGGAAATTTTGATTTTTGTGTATATTTGGAGTGTCGAAACTAATTTCGGATGAATGAGAAATTGTGGTTTGGAGGAAATTTGGAATAAGCAAGATAACACCGTCGCTCGAGCGACATGTATTATCGCTCGAATGACGTCGAGTGAAGAGCAAGCGACCATCTCTCTAAAAGTGTCGCTCGAGCAAGAATCTTTCCGCTCGATATTAAGCCCGGTGTACAACATAGACAACTGCTGAACCAATGCTGAAGTATTACCCTGAAGTTGAACTGCAATTTGTTGAGTCACCTGCACACTTTTATACGTAAGACCAAATGTGAGAGAGCCATTTACATAGCATTCTTTTAGCAGCATCTAAACGAAGAGTTCTTGGACTTTGCATAAACAAAGAAATGACACAAACAGAGTAGGTAATTTCTGGCCTTGTGATAGTTAAATAAATCAAACAACCAACAAGTTTTCGAAATCGTCTAACACCTGAATAAGAAACTTGGAACCCACAAAAGATGAAGTATTGAGCAACTTTACCATACCAAGCACGCAGTGCTTGTTTGAGGCCACATAAGTTGTGTCCTTGTTGGCTATGATCCAAAGACAGAAATTTGTCACTTCCAGAGATGTTGTCTTTGATGAAGTTTCTTCCTGGTATTCTGCTAAATAATCAATCATTGAGAATGCTGCACTTAATGATGAACAAGAGTTGTTTCCTACAATAAATGCACAAAAGCCATGTGATGATCCTAGAAGAGAAGAATCTCCAACTGCAGGGCTAAATACTCAAAGTTTAGAAGATAATGAGCAGATGATGAGAAGATCAATAAGGAAGAAAAATCAGTCAGACTCTCTCAAGGACTATGAAGTACAAGTTAATTATTTCACTGTAACCCATGCCTTCTTTGTTGGAGCAGAAATTGATGAAGAACCAACTTGTTATGAAAAAGCTAAGAACTATCCAGAATGGGAAGTAGCAATGCGAGAAGAAATTGAAGCTTTAAAGAAGAATAAGACATAGGAGCTTGTGTCAAAACAAGAAAATTGTAAGCTAATCACTTGCAAATGAGTCTACCGTTTGAAGAAAAAATCAGATGGCAGAATTGA
Source organism: Osmanthus fragrans (assembly GCA_019395295.1). NCBI lineage: Eukaryota > Viridiplantae > Streptophyta > Magnoliopsida > Lamiales > Oleaceae > Osmanthus > Osmanthus fragrans. Next base: position 6,493,472 of record CM033358.1, read on the forward strand.
TAGATGCAAAGTACGTCTAGTTGCTCATGGTTTCTATCAAAGCTACGGACTGGATTATGAGGAGACTTTTAGCCCAGTACGGTGAGGACAATTTTTTCACTTGCTGCTTATTGAAATTGGAAGTTGTGGAACTTGATGTAAAGAATGCATTTCTTTGCAGTGAATTGGATCGTGAATTACTGATGGAACAACCTCAAGGATTCATCTCCGAGAAATTTCCAGATTATGTATGTCAGTTGATGAAGAATGAACATAACAAGCAAAACTAAATACTAAAAAATAATCCACATTTGGTTTTGCATTATACAATTAATATTTCAAAGGAAGCATTTTCTTTACCTGGCCATGGAGGTAATCGATTTATCACATGACATGCACATTGAATTGCTTCCGCCCAAAGCTTTCGAGGAAGGTTCTTATCATGTAGCCATGAAAGACTTGTCGAAGTGAGATATGCCAACTTCCTCTCTGAAACTCCTTTTCGCTGAATAGTGTTAGGACATGTCATTTTCCGTTGAGTACCATTATTACCACAATATTGAAAGACCATCTGACATGAATTCACCACCATTGTCGCTCCTTACACATTTTCTGTCCAATCTTCTTCTTTATAGTATTGTTGAATTCTACGAACTTGAGTAGTGTTACACCCTTTTCTTTCAAAAAATACACCCAAGTATGTCTAGAATGATCATCTACCAGCACCATGACATAATGGTAACCACTATAACTTGGTATTTTTGTGGATCGCATCAGATCTGTATGAATTTGGTTTTGACACAACCCCAACCTTAGATTAGATGAGTTCTTGAAAGGAAGACAATGTGATTTTCCATATCGGCAGCCTTGACAAATTACATCTTCATTTATATTTTTAAGAGTTGGTAAGCCACCTACCAACTTCTTTGAAGATATCTGCTACAACATTTGATATCCCATATGGCCTAGTCGAGCATGCCAAATGGTGGAACTGTCGGTTTGGCTCGTCTTCTTCACATATGCCTCCCTTACTGACTAAACAAATAGGGAATCTTTCTTCTCACCAACAAGAACAACATCAGCTACAATGTTACTTACCTTATCAAGCACTTTTAACATTTTTGGGACCGAATAGAACATATTTTCCAAAATTGGTAATTTGAGAAACTGGAACTAAATTTTTCTTCAAACCAAGAACATGATAGACATCGTTCAACTTGATATTTGCATCATCAGCACCAATCTTTGCCACCTCTTCTTTCATTACATGATAAGTTGAGTTATCAGCAATGATAATAACTCGTTCTCCATCATGTTGAGGGATCTCTAAAATAATGAATCATTTCCAGTTACGTGATGTCAACAACCGGAATCCATGATCTACTCCCATTTGTAGTCGATGTAGTTGACTGGTGCTTGGTTAGTTGCTGGTTTAAAAGTCATGTTATCTCTTCCTTTAATTACTTCAGTAGAGAAGCATTGCTCCCAGTTGAGTTGATCATTTTTTTCGTCTTCACAAGCAATATTCGCTTTAGAGAGGTTTACACGACAAATTCTCTTTATGTGCCCAATCTTACCACATCTATAACATTTAGTGAACTTGTTACCTTGTGGACTATTCCATGACTTGTTCCAATTTGTGCCTTCTTCAAGATCTTTCTCAATAGATTTTCTTCTTGAGAAAAGAATAGCATCAGGTTCTGAATTAAAATTCATGACCATTTGTTTAGCCAAAGCCTCCTAATTAGAGAGCAAGTTCTCTAATTCTTCAACTGATGGCTGACTTGCCCATCCTTGAATGGAGGTAACAAAGGGCGAGTATTCCTTCTTCAAGCCACGAATGTGAAGTCGTCGTAAACGAACTTCACTAATTTTCTCATCCGTGTCTAACTCCGAAATTTCAGCATAGATGTTCTTGACCCGTAAAAAATATTCTGAGATTGACATATCTCCTTGTGTCGTCATTGCCAATTCATTTTCTTAGAACTGTAGCCTTGCTGCGTTCTTCTTTAAAAATAACCTTTCAAGAGTTGACCATACTTCCTTTGGCGAACTAACAACACGAACATGATCAATGAACTCCTTGCTAACTGATGTTCTCAAAGCAAACAAGGCCTTTCCACATTTGATCTTCCATTTCCTTCGCGGTTCAGCAGTATTAGGATTGCCATCTGGAATCTCTGCATCAGAGCCAAAAACTAGTTCCCATAGGTCTTGACCTTGAAGATAAGCCTCCACACACATTCTTCAATACTTGTAGTTTGTGCCTACAAGCCTCTCGATACCATATTGCGTGTTGGAGTTGCTTCACCCATTGATTAACTCTATAGCAGAATAATAATTCCCTTTTCAAGTTTCAGACTTCTCCAACAAGACAAACTTGATAGAAAAGAAGAGTGAAATAACAAAGAATGTTAGATGGTTCAGATACCATATAACAAAAAAGAGAACATAGAATTTAGGAAGAAGATGAAATTAGAGAATAATCAAACGTACTGTTGAAGCATTAAAATGGTGACTTCAGATTGTTTTGCTTTATAGGCTTGAAAAACACAACAAATTCTCCTAAACTACTTGCATAAAATCCTACTAGCATAGAGTAGAATACTCCATTATTTAACACCTTGTTGCAGTCTTAATCTATCCCAGAATATTAGGAACAGAAAAATAAAATAAATGACAAGAATTTGCAGTAAACAAACATTAGACTATGATGCACTAATTTGTAAGAGGCCTGTTTTAAGCGTTATCAATAAGGTACAACTACAAGCTGCTATGGTTTTACTTACTACGGCACTGCACTAAAAATTGGGAACAATTTACTGTGAAGGAGTGCAAAAAAGGGAGGCTTGTTAATCAACTCTTGGCACCATTATCAGCAATTTCTACAGGGATAAGTCATTTTCTTCATCATGAAACGTGGGAGGTAATATCATACATTTATTTAGAAACATGCTTTAACTCTATTGGGCTCTATTCGTTGATTTTCGACTCAATTTGATTTTTGTGAATGATTTAATTTCAACACTTCTTTGCTTCTAGCTCCTTAGAATTTATTTTCCAAAATTGTTGTTTCGTGATGGAAATTTTCCTTATGCAACAGCAATTTTATGTCAATATCTCTTGAATTTTTTATCATGTTCTTTTTGGCTTTCTCCTTGCCTTAAGAACTGCCTGCCCCTCAAGTATAATCGATGAAATACCCAGGACCAAAATCCAGTGAGGGGCAGTGTCGCCACTTGACCCCAAGTGGCTCCGCCTCAGCTAATTGTAAAATTCATTCAGATAGTTTAGGTTTTTGAAAAATGAATTATCTGATCACTGAATTATACAAAAATCTCTTCTGCAATGAGAATACTGCTCAGTCTTGGAAAGCGCTGAACATTTCCGCTATGGTTAAGATCAGGATGTCACTGTACAAAGGCTTCAGTGAACCCTGGATCGAAGTCAATTAAAGAACACAATATTCTGGGGCTTTCTATCTGACTTGAGTCTACTTGCTATTTACAGTCAAATTTCTTATTTTGTGACACTGGATATCCTATTACAATGCTACTACTTGTTTTGTTTCTGTTTTTTTAAAATTTTTTATTACGAATTTTAACCTTTAATTCTTGTTGCTTTTGTGTTCTGTGACAAATAACAGACATATTCTCTACTCTTGGTTGGTTTTGGATCAAATGGCTTCTAGAAGAACTATACAACTAGAACATGAAGGACGTTCTGCAGATGCTCGAGGCATGATGCCTCATGATCCATTATCTGCTTCCTGCCAACCTACAGAGCCACTTTCTCCAGCATTTTTAGAGAATAAATTTGTCTCATAGGCTGCAGAATTGGAAACCCTTTCTATGGATAATCATAAATTGACATCTGCCAATATGGCCTTGAGGGCAGGATCTTGCAGCTGCTGAGCAAGAAGTAGAGAAACTCAGAGAGCATATAAAAAGCACACAAACAGAAGGCGATATTCAGATTCGGATTTTGTTGGACAAGATTGCTAAATGGGAAGCTAATATCAGAGTAGGTGAGAGGGTTAAGAAAGACCTGCAACAGGCCCATCTCGAGGCACGGAGCTTGGTGACAGCGAAGCAAGAGTTAACTGGTGAAATCTAGAAAGCCACTCAGGATTGGATAAAGCCCGTGATGACTTGAAAAAACTTCAGAAATAAATGCTGAACTCGATAGCCTGAACCAAGAACACCAGAGGATACGGTGAGCGTTTTCCTGTCCATTATTTTCTTCACTGATCTCTCACTTTTACCATCTTATAGACTTCTGTTAGGAATATGTAACACCACATATTCCACTTGTTATAAGTATGGGCTCGCACATATCTCCATATTGATATGATATTGTCCACTTTGGGCCTAGACCCTCATGAATTTGCTTTTGGATTTACTCAAAAGGCCTCATATCAATGAAGATATATTTCCACACTTATAAACCCATGATGCTCCCCATTTTTATCCGATGTGGGATTTTGGTCGCATACCCAACAATCCTCCCCTCGAACAAAGGACCATCGAGCCTCCCCTCAAACGATCATCTATCCGTCCATCTTCCTCATCAAGAGCTTGCTCTATCCAGATCAACTCCTCTCCACCGCGTTCGGGCACACGCCTTACGTGAAGTATCCGGAACATACCGCCTGTCTAATAGAGCTCATCAACGGATCCCATCGCGAGCTAACCGAAACACCACCTTCATTCGGTATTCCAAGGATTCATCCACATAGCCAATTTTGGGGATTGGCTCTGATACCACTTTTAGGAATATGTAACACCACATATTCCACTTGTTATAAGTATGGGCTCGCACATATCTCCACATTGATATGATATTGTCCACTTTGGGCCTAGACCCTCATGGATTTGCTTTTGGACTTACTTAAAAGGCCTCATACCAATGGAGATATATTTCCACACTTATAAACCCATGATGCTCCCCATTTTTATCCGATGTAGGACTTTGGTCGCATACCCAACAACTTCATTCGATTTTTTTATTTTTTAAAGTTGTAATGGATTGTAACTTGATATGATTTATTGGTTATATAATGGATTTGCAAGTAGGTATTTTTTATGCTCTTTCCTGCACATTAATTGGAGACTTGTGGGTTGACTTTATTTCAAAGACAAAAATATCCTAATGTAGTTTGAAACCAACGGATTGCCCTATTTTCCTTGTATCTATATTAACTACAATTTCTTGTTATTTAAAATCGGACAATAGTAGTTCATCTATCTATTCTTCATTGTGTGGGAATATAGCAAGACCTTTGAGTATGAAAAAGCTCTAAACATAGAGAAAGTAGAACAGACGAAGATTATGGTGAAAGACCTTATTGGTATGGTTGAAGAAGTGGAAAGACTGCATGCTGAGATTTTAAATGCTGAGAAAAAGGCACAAGGTAATCAGCTTCACTTATTTTTAGGTCTCTCAATTAGGATTCCCTTTTTTTTTTTTTCCATTTGTACTAATGGCAACTTCCTAATCTGTGTAGTTCCAACCCCATATGGTCGTCTGTGCATGAATCCAAATCTTTCATATCCACGTCCGATGAAATCAAATGTGCGGTTTATGTACGGTTATGGTAGAACACATTACATGGGCGGTGGAGCTGTGGGAGAGGGAATGATTCCATATGGCGGTAGCACTACTGTTGCCGTCCATCTTGCTTGGGGAGGATCATATGATATGTCTCATACTCTGAAATGAATGTGCATAAGATACAACTGCCGGTGATACATCCCCAAATAGTTCATTTGGACTCGATTTGAATTCATTCTGTTGTTTAGTGAACTGTAGATTCCTGTTTTTTTTTTTTTCACAACTTGTTTTTTAGAATCAAACTATGCAAAGATTAACATTGTTTCTGTAACATGCATATTACTCTTTCCTCGTTTTCCTTGTCATTTAATTTTCTCTCTAATTATCTGGTTTTGTATTATTTGTCGGGTTTTTCATTATGGAACATTCCTTGATGAATTTAAGGAAGAAATTTGTTTTGTACTTGTGTTTTTCTTATTTTGTAGGTTTTAGTTGATTTTCCTTGTTTCAAACCATGTTTTTATTGTGTGTTTATTTTTTTTCGTTGTTAGAATAAAATTAATTAGAGTTGTGTAATCAAAAGTATACATTCCTCGAAGGATCGACAACCCGGACTTAAAAGATCCACTTTATTACTTTAACACGACCCGTGCACTTACAGCTTGCACTTTTAGCGAACAATTGTTGGGTTTTGATACCCAATAATCCCGGGCTATGATGTAAACGTGGGATTGTAATTTCATAGGCTTTGGCCGATGAATGAAATAGTACCAACAACCAAGTCCAAGAGCTCTTCCGGCCTAATTGTAATTACCTTTGGATGGCTTGAATCTTGGCCCGTTTAGCCTCCTTTATTGGCCCAACTTAAAGTCTAAACCTAGCCTACTTATAAGGTAAAACCTTAGTCATTTAGGTTATTAATTTGTGTGAGAAAACAGAGAGAACTCGGCTGCCTTCTTTGTGAAATTCGGCTGCCCATTTTGGAGAAGAAAACCGGTGACTTTTCTTTGTGATTTTGGTCTACTCTTTGTATCTTCTTCCATTGTTTCTCTTGTGTCTTTGTGGCTACAAATCAATACCTTTATCTCTTCCTTTGTGGGTGAGATTGTGAAGCAACCAAGTTGAATATATTGGTTGCGGATCGGAGCCGGATTGGTAGAGAAAGGTACGTTGAACTGAATCCGGAAAACACCATTTTGACGACCCTTGAAACAAGCTTCCGCTACAACAATTCCCTTTGGTTGTACCCTCCTGGAGTTCTTCACAACATGTTTCTTAGAATCAAAACTGTACAAATATTTAACATTATTGCTGTAACATTCATTTTACTCTTTTCCTATGTATTTCGGCCTCCTGGTTTTCTTGCCATTTTTTTTCTCTGATTTTAATTTTTTGGGTCCTTCATGGAGGAAGGGAAGAAGCAAACTATTGCATCCATTGAGCACCCGAGAGGTGTTTGGTCTTGTAGTTTGCCAAGGATGCTAGTTTTTTTCCTCACATTTTTTTTTTCTTGAACAATACAATAGAGAGTAATAAAAATGTCTATCATAAACCAAGAACTAAAAAATAAAGAATTTCTTGAAATGGATGACAATAAGAATAAAACCAAAATATAACAGGAGTCCTACAAAAATCTGCTGCTAACCTGCATGCTCCCACATTGTTGCAACAAATAAAAACAAATGTGCTATTATAAGTAACAAAGACATGACACTGAGGAATGTCCCAAGTTTCAACCATTTTCCCTCTAATGTCCTAACATATCCATCTTTACATGCATCGCAGTCGTAGCACAGCATGGTTTCATCATTTTGCCATAAATCGCAGTCACTATCATATGGGATTGTGCCGTCAATCTCCTTGTTTCCTCTTCTCCAGTAAGTCGCATTCACGAACTCCATCCCGCATATTGATGGCGGTATGCAGCATCCCGACTTTGTAATGATACAAAATAAGAAGAAAAGAAAAGGATAAATATCATTTCTTTGGGAATTAATCTACTTTTACAGATGTTTTGACAGATCAAGGGCTGAGGTGCATGACACCTCAATATCTGTCTAAGAAGCTATCAAAAAAGGAAAATGATGTTTGTACCGACCCATTTGCACAGGGTTGGTATAGATGTGAGCCACCTCACATCTGTACCGATCCTGTGCAAATGGGTCGGTACAAACAGTATGGCTCATCAAAAAAAGCTGTACAAGTAGCAGGGTTCTTTCTTTGTAGTCATAATACGATAATATATAAGCATGTTCTTTATTTAAGGACTATCATAAAAAATGGAAAAGATAAGAAATAAGAGTATATGTCAACAAGATGGATGCATGAATAGACGTGATGGACGTATATTACCTCAACGGGGGACAAATTACTCGTGGAGATACCGTTGGTATCGAGCATATACGATCTGGATATCAAATCGTTACATGTTCTTGTCTCATATATGCAAGACTTGATATCGTTCCATTTATCGCTATCGTGCACCTTCAGTTCAAGCCACTTAGGTGAAGCAACTATCCTTCGGCTCTCCATCTTAAACTCTCCAAGGATCCCGAGCCCTACTACGAGCGTCAAAATCATCAGCGCAATGATCACGACAAGCCCAGGTACAGGAAACTTAGCCCTGGTGTAAATCACAGCATTGCTTAGGAAGAAAATAATCAACATGCCAATGCCAATCCCAATTTGCACTCTGGGCAAGTTTTTCAACAGCCCTTCACAATCATATTGCTGAATGTAAAGCAACCATATACCTAAAAACAGAATCGGAATAGAAAGAAGAAAAGTAAGTAGGGCTATTGGTAGCACAATTTTCTTGGAATTAAGTGATTTTACTGCTGGCATAATGCCTTTTTTTGGTTCAGCAGGTGGAGGATTATCAGGAATTTCTTCTTTGGTTTCAGATTTTTCTTCAACAACTGTCAGTGCTAATGCCTCTGGTGGTGGATTATTAGCAGTATTTTCTGGTTCAGCCATGTTAATGGAAGATTAGTTTGTTGATGTTAATGTTAAAATACTTAGATTAATAGTGTCTGTTTGAGGTATTAATTTACCGAGTCAATTCACTGAATCTGCTATAAACTCTCCAGTTTGAGAAATTACAGTATAGGTGGTTGTAAGAACAAGTCCAATCTCCCAACTGAATCTAAGTTTGAGCGTACATGCCTTTAAACTTTTTGACTAGATCAAGTTTACTAGTAAGAAAATAAAAACAAAAAATATTAACTATTAATTATTGAATTGAATTAATATCGGGAGTATCTGATTATTATAGAAACACCCTCCGTCTAAATTAGAGAAGGCTCTCTAAGATTTTTTTCTTCCTATGTTCTTGTTACAATTTTTTTTCTTATTTCTTGAAGGAAATGGTGTTATAGATTAATCAAATTTGGTCCTTTTGCAGTGTATGAATAATTGTTCTTCCTTTATGTTGGTCTTTAATTTTCAATATTTGAAAATTTATATTATGTTTAATTTAACAAATTAAATTCCTCATACTATAATTCTAATAAGATCCAAATTTTGGATTATTTTCCTTTTCCCTTTTCTAGTCAATGTTTTTGATTAATTTTGTTCTTTCTCTTTAATAAAGTTAATTTAGAAAAATCTTACTGAGTTTTAACCATTTTTGAAAATGGAAAAGAATGAATTTTTTTCAAGTTAGAAAATAAATTTATTTTCTAAATTAATAAATAAAGAAAAGATCGTTTCAAATCTAGTGAAAAGATAGGGCAAAAAAAATATTATTATTATTTGTATTGAGTTTTAGCTAAATAATATGAGTAAATATGAAACCTTCAAGGTTCGACCATGTTTGGGAAATGTTATAATTTCTTTTTATAATTTAATGATTAAAGTTGAACATTAATTATAATCGCACATTTTTTAGGATCCACAATTATTACTCACTTTTCATTTCCGTCACATTATAATTTTAAAAAATACAAAAGGAAAAAAATGAAATCTTGAAAAAATCCACGTGATACGCAGCCAATTAAGGGGTGTCCTCGAGTAAGAATTTAATGAATTTTAAAATTCTTTGTAAATTCAAGTTTTATCACTAAAAAATTTAATGGATTCTTTTAAAGTCCCTGTTTGATGGTCATTATTTTTTTAAAAAAAATAATGTTTTAAATAGTAATTTTTAGAAAAAGATGTGGTTAAAAAGTAAAGAAAATTTCTAAATTTATATGTATAATATTTTATTATGTAAATGCATAATTAAAAATGATTATGTAAACAAAATAATTTTCAAATAATGGTACAGTGGCTAAGATACTATTGAGGACAGCTCTCTAATCAAAGACATTAAGAATTTCTCATTGCTTACTAGGATTGGACGTTCCAAACCCAATTTAACATGGTTGGTTTGATCTAAAATTAAAGCAACTGAACCCAATTATTATTTTAAGGAAAAATTTCATAAGTAAGATGATAAGTATGGTTCATTTCAATAATAAGAAAACAAATTTCAACTTTCAAAAATCAGATTTTTATTAAAATTGATTTATGATTTAATTAATTAAATATATAAATGTCACATATCTATACAATTTGGTCAATGATTTATAATTTAATTAACCACATTCGGTCACGAATCAAAAAATTTTAATATAAAAAATTATTTTACGATCACAATTCAAAAAATTTACAGGTCACAGTTTGTTTATTAGTTACAGATCAAAAATTTACACATCATAATTTGCTTATAGATCATAGATCACAAATATTATAGGTCATAATAATCACAAATTATTAATTTTTTTAGGTCACACATTATTTTTTGATCACAATTATCTTTTTCATTAGTCACATATTATTTATTAGTCACAAATTATCCAGTTCACTGGTCATAATCAACTAAATAATTTGTTACCACCGTTAACACTTGCGACCACCACTTCAATGCTACCTCCAATCGCACCACCACTACTGTCACCGTCAAAACCACCACCACATTGGTCACATATTGATTAACCTAATGGTCACAATCAACTAAATCATTTGTGACCACCATCTTACATGCTACCAACAGCGTCGTCACTGAATCCACCATGGCCAAACCCACCACCACCATCTTCTGTCAGCAGAACCATCATGAGCACCACCGTCTCCTACCACCATTACGAGCACCATCGACTCTAGAACCACATCACCTCACCATGGTACTTGCAACACCACCACCACGACGCCTACAACACACCACTACTGCACACTTCACCACCTATAGCACATCACCACCAAAGAATCCACAAACCCCCCGCCGCCGTCGTCGTCGCCGCCGCCGCCGACAACAAAAACCACCACCTCAAAAATCGTAACAAAACACACCACCACTGATTGCACAACCACCACCTGTACCACCATCACACCGGAACTTACCACTACACCGAAACCGTCAGTCCACCACCATCACCACAAACGGCACCGCCAGCCACCACCACAAACACGACCACACAAACACCACTTCGCGTGTGCCAGTCATAGATCTGCTTCGCAAACACTACTTCTGCAAGCGCTTGTCATCGGCGATTTGCTTGTGATATGGATAAACGACGGGCGAAGGCGACAGCGGCTGCGACGGGTTGTAAGAGAAAGTATGGATGGAGGAGAACGATTCTGTAGAGAGAGAATCGATGGAGGGAGGAGACGGTTCTGTAAAGAGAGAGAGAGAGTGAGGAGAGTGAGAATTAATAATTATGGTTTGGTGTATATAATTTAGTAAAAATATTTATTTTATAAAAATATTAATTAAAGTTTTTATTAATTAAAATAAAATTTCTTATTTTTAAAAGGCTAAAGTACCTACCTGATTTTAGAAGTCCTGATTTTAATATTAGAGTGGGGTGTAATTTTCACTTATTTTGAACCTAACCCAAACCAATCAAACTTAGGTTGGTTTGGGCTTGGGCCCAATTCAAGTTTGATCCTTCTTTTTTTTTTTTTTTTTTTGAATTTGAACAATTTCTGAAGTTTAAAACCACTTGAAAATCTCCGTTATTTTAAACTTATATGAGGATTTCATTCCGAAAATTAATTCATAAATAAGTTTAAAACTATTGAGAATTTTCTTTTTATAATTATTTTTGGAATTTATTTATTTCTTTATCACGTCCTTAATTTTTAATTTATCATCAAATTATTTTGTATTTGTACGTAGTATTCATACTAATCAATGTATGTAAAAAAGGGGGATGTTTGTACATTCTAAATCATTCACCTGTCTTCACTATTATGTCTATTTACGTTTTTCCATTTTAGTTATTAATTTTTTTAATTTATCGGATTGGGTTGAATTAGATTTTAATTCATAACCCGAGACACAGCCCAAATCCAAAATGAAATTTGGATTTTTCAAGAGCAAATTACAAAAATACCCCTAAAATTAGAGGTCTTTCAAACAATCATATGAAATGTATTTTTAAAGTAAAAAAAAATATATATTATGTAAAGTTAAGTGTCACTTTTAAATCAGTTCATCAATAAAATATCAATCAAAACGTCAAGTATCTTTAAATATAAAAAAAATGAGACTCAAACATGAACTGAATTTCACATCAAAATATTTCCACATATCAATACATGAGCATTTGTTCGCTATAAAAGCTATCTTTATTAAATTAATGTGATTTGTTTTTAATCAAGTAAAATAGACATGGATGCATTTTTGAGATAATTTGATATGGGCAACTTACAAAAATACTCCAAAATTTTGGAATCTTTTAAAAATTCATATGAAAAGTGTTTTGAAAATAAAAAAATTATTGTGTAAAGTTAAGTGTCACTTTTTTATTAAACAATGTTCTTTTTTTAAAAATTAAGTGTCATTTTTTTTTATTAAAATGTGTGTCACTTTTTAATTATTTAACAAGTGATATTTGTCACTTAAAAAGTGGCAAAAATTTTAAAATAAAAGTTACAAACAATAAAAAAATGATAGAAATTTAAAAAAAAGTGAGAAAATTAAACAAAGTGTCAATATTCAAAAAAGTGATAAAAATTCAAAAACTGACAAAGCATCTATCGAAACCTTGAAATCAGTTCAATAAAGTGACAAAAATTTAAAAAAGTGACAACTAATATTTAACATCAATCAAAACCTTAAAAGAGATCTCATTGATGGTTGATTTTCTTTTGCATGTTGTCTCTTTGTAATTACATTTCAATTTTATTGACTATCATATAAACTTGGATTTAGAAGTTATTCAATAAAATGTAAAATATATAAAAAAAAAAAGTGACAAAAATTAGAATAGATTCAAGGCTGGTTTATTTTCTTTTACATATTGTCTCTTTGTGATTATGCTTCACTTGTATTAATTAAACATAGAACATAATTTCATTTTAAGAACACAACCTATAAGTTAGAAGTGGTAGAAATTTTAAAAAAAATTGACAAATACTAAAAAATAGACAAGAATTCAAAAAATAGACAAACACTCAAAAAATGAGAAACACCAATCATAACCCAAAAATAGATCTAGGGGTGGTTAATTTCCTTCTACATATTGTCTCTATATAATTATGTTTCAGTTCTATTAATTAAACATGGGAAATAATTTCATTTTATGAACACTAGGCCCTATAATTTGGAAGTAACAGAAATTAAAAAAAAAATGATGGAAATTTAAAAAAATGACAAATATGTAGGTATATAGTCTAATTTCCTCATTTTCAACCCAAATCAAACCAAGTGAACTTAAAATCCAACCCAAACTGATGGATCTGGGTTGGGATGGTTGGTTTGAATGGTTTGAGCACAAATCGAACAGTAATTAATAAGGATAATTTTCCATGTACAGTGTCCATTTTCACATAGGCCTTACAGTCTCCTCACAAGAGGATGGCCCTACCTGTATTAAAAAAAAAAAAATTTACGCAAGCGCCACCATCTGTCTAACCTATAGCCGCCTTGTGAAAAAAGTACTTGTACACCAAACATCGCTCAGTTAGTAATTGCTCCCTATTGACACTTGTTACTTGTCTGGTTAAATTCCCAAACACACACATAAGTTATCCCTCAAAGACCCGAACTTTGTGATTTGAAGGTCTTTCTCTAATCGTTTTACATCTTCCATGGCCGAGGTAAAAATCCCTACGAAAATTTTCGTGTTTTAATTCCCATTGTTTATTTTACGTTGTATGCGTCTAGATTTTTCATTTCAAAGCATAATTCTGTAAATGTTTCAAAGCATCCTGTTCTGATTCTTTTTTTTTTTCCTCCTTTCAGCGGATTAATGAAATTAGATGGCTAAATGACTATTTTTCCTTTTATATTCTATTTATTTCTGGATGTTTTATATATCTCAGCCTTTCGGTTTGAGACATTTGTTTTATTTTACATGTTTTCGCCTCAAATTTGCACTGGTTTGCTTGATTCATCCCCTTCTTTTTCATCTCGATCCTGTACGGTTGCATTTGGGTTAAGGTCGAGTAGATTCTTAGAATATTAAATTTGGAATTATTGGTGCCCCTTCTCATTAAGGATTTTTATTTTCGTCTGTTTGAACTTCATTATCAGATTGAACTTAAAACTGCTCCAGCTGATTTTCGATTCCCAACAACCAACCAAACTCGACACTGTTTCACACGCTACATTGAGTTTCACAGGTAAAGGTTTTTTTTTTTGGCATGGCATGGCATTCATTTCTTGCTACCAATTTGACGGTCTGTTACCTTTTGACATTGTGTTACCAAACTAATTAATCGGCTTAATCGCTACTTGTGACAAAATATGACATGAAATTGGATAAAAAACTGACATTGGATAAATGACTGAGGCAATCTGATATTTTCTTGGCATCACTTTGGAAGCAAACACGCATTCATGAATGAGCCATTCAAATGGGTAGAGCAAACACAATCACTTTGGAAGCTTGAAACAAAATTTTTGGATCTTGTGTCAACTGAAATAACTTTTTGCTCTAAAAGAAGTTATATGTGGTCGTTTATATCTTGTCAACGTGTATTTTTTTTGGGGTCGTGATGGCAGCAGCATGTTGTTCCATGAGCTTAGTTGATAGGATGAATTTAGGGTGATTTCACGCAATGTTCTTTACTTTTCAGCTGTAGACATGATAGGATGCCCTAAAGTTTGATATGAGCCGCCTATAATGCACCGACACGAATTTGCGTGTCCGACATGACACATGTTGGATTCGTCTACATGCAACTGCTCAAAGAATACTAGCACGTCATGTTGCCTACACGTTAATTAAAATCTTTAAAATTATTAATTTATATAGTATAAATTTAATTTTTTACTTGTTATTAATTTTTCTTATTGAAATATTTTATATATGTGTACCTATTTATTATTTAATAATATTTTTGAATTAAAAATATATAATATTCCAGATGAAGAAAGAAAATGACCATGGTAAAGTTTCGGTATCCGACACGAGTTCAACACGTATCGGATACAGACATGCTACCCTAGTTGAAGTGTCCGCGCAACACAGTAGGCTGCATATTTTGATTGATTAATGTAACTTTAAGGCTGCAAAAACTTAATAGGAAGCTAAAGTTGAGCTATATGTGATTCTGGAAAAAAATATGTATAATTTTTATTTACCTCAAACTAATTAACTACATCTTTATTGTCAGGTGTGTGGCTGCTAAGGGAGAAGATTCTGGTGATTGTGGAAAATTTGCCAAGTACTATCGTTCCCTTTGCCCAGGCGAATGGGTGAGTTGAAATGCTACTTAGTCGATTTCCTTAGACAATCATGGTTTATAGACTCAATATGATTTTACAATTTTGGTTTTTTTGGTGCTATGATAAATATATGCAAATATTATCCTACATGAGCACATACAGATAAGTAATCCATGTTTCGCACTTGGTCCTACTTATTATTGTGTAATTTTGTGTTTGAATATGAAGATCTCCTTTATAAGAAATTCAGAATTGTGTTTGTGTAGGGTTGGTATATTTGAGCACAACTTCCAAGTTAGGTAATTTTTAAGCTATCAAAATAAGGAAGAAATATTTTGTTTTCGATGTAAAGTATTTTTGTTGAAGCCCATTTAGCTCAAGACTTCATTTCAAAATATGGATATTTTCCTTATATGACCGTGAAAGATGATCTTTTCATTTTCTTTCTCTTCTTTTTTCCTTTTGTTGCATCAAAGGAAAATGTTAACTGCCAAGGATCCTAACTGATATAGTTCCTTTTAACTGATATATATATACATATATATATATTATTTATTATTATTATCATTCGTTAGATACGACAGATTAAAACAGGATACCAAAATAAATAATTGATTGCTGTGCTGTGTGAGTTAGGAAACACTCAAATATTGCTCTAAGATAAGATAGGAATTGACTGCATTACCTTCTGTTATTTTACATTAGAAAAGGCTTTTTTGGGATTTATTAATCTTATAGAAAGTAAAGGGCAAGAATCTACCTTTTTGTAAAGAACATGGCAGTTTTATGTAATGCAGACACTAAAGATTTTTTTTTTCCGTCTTTCGATTGTAATTTCCTACACGGTTCACTTGAAATTCTTGAGATGTTAATCTTTCTGTTTTTTAGTTATTTGAGATTCTCAGAACTTATAAATGTAACATTCTAGTGACTGAATCCATTCCCTCTGGGCTATGCTTTAGCATGTTTATGATACCCCGATAGTTGACTTGTTTTGATATGAATTTAAAACCATGAAACGCTTTCAATTAATTTTTCAGTGGTCTACCCATGGATCTTGTCCTTCATCCTGGGGGCTGAATAATGTAAAAGTATTTGCTGCAACAAGAGCTCAAATAACTTTCTGCTATTACTTCTTCGAAGATTGCAGCTTTCATGCCTTTTTTCCCTTTTTTTTCTTGTGTCTATCACTTCCTTGATCTACTACTAGTTTTATGTAAATTTATCAGTAATTATACTTTACTGTTCATTTTCATTGACGTTTTTAGTTATTGCAGGTTGAGAAGTGGAACGAGCAGAGGGAGAGTGGAACATTCCCAGGGCCTCTATAATGCAAAGCCATGTCAGGAATCAAGGCATCTATTGGTACTTCGTTCTGCATTTACCTTTTGGTTTGAAGCGGTTATCAGGTTATTAGTAGATTAATAAGGCAAATTTTCAGCCAAGACAAACTTTTGAGGAGTTTCTACTTTTTTTTTGAATGTTCATCCATATCATTTGTTTGTTTGCTATGAAAAGCATCTGTGGTTTTTCTTTGGGAGGTGCCTTTCAGTCTATCTATTCTTTAGGGGCCTAGTGACTCGGTCTCTAAACATCGAACATTTGGTTATTTCATTTTTACTGAATTAATTTTGCAATTTGTTTTCTCATCAACTACAATTTTGAACTAGTTGAAGGATGACAAGAAATTTCCTTGTCCTGGGATCATATCAGTAACTTGTAAATTAAAAGACGACTTAAAACAGATCACTTATCTTTTAATTTATTGCTTCTCCTCCAAAGGAAAGGTGAAGCAAAAATTGAGTTCAACAAAGACAACATTAAAGTTGGAGGGATTCTTTCTAATGTCAGAAATAGAAGTAATTTATGGCAGACAAATATAACTGCACTATATAAATTGAAAAGGATCAACGATTTTTTAACTAGGTAAATTTTTTTCAATCTCCATCAAGGATGAAAAGGGTTTTCTTAAGTTTCTTGGCAGTTTGGATATTATTTCCTTGTGCTGTTGAATCAAGAAGTTTCAATGTGCCTGGTAGGAACCAACAATGGGGGAAAACCCCACTCAATTGAAAGAAGCAAAAATGAAGTAAACCAAGCTTTAGTATCAAGCAGTGGAATATCCATTTTTACAAATTTGAGGGTTGCCAACAATCATTCACTATGGTTGACTCTAGGAATGTCAATGAGCCGAACTGGTTTGCGAGTCGAAACTTGAGGCTTGAACTCCGCTCGAATAAAAATTGTTTGACCTTTTTTTTGGCTCAAATCGAGTCGAGCTTTTGTTCAGCCAAAAAATTTAGGCTTGGGTCTTACCTAGCCGAGCTTTTGCGCTCGCTCGCTCGCTCTCTCTCTCTTTTTTTGGAATAATACAAGCTGCCTTTTTTAAGGCAGTAAGGATAGGCAGCAAGTGCCCCCTTTACTTGCCTGTAACTTCCTTTTCTTTTTGTTCTTTTATTTTTTTAAATAATATAACGCAAACGGGTGAATTCAAGAAAAAAATTAGCACGGACTAATATTGAAAAAAAAATAAAAATGTACACATTAAAAAAAATTTAAAATTTTTTTTATTAGTATTTGGACTGGAAGATCAGGCTATAGCCTAGCTCAAGCAGGCAGCTTGTTGTCGCCTTTACCTGCTTGTAGCTTTTTTTCTTTTTTCTTTTTATTCTCTCCTTCACGGTCCAAAAACGGCTCGAGCTGATGAGCCACATGGCTGCCTTGGTGTACCGAGCCTCGAGCGAGGCTGGACCGAGTTTTTTCCTAGTCGAACCACGGGCTGTCCGAGCTGATGAGTAAAATTGACACCCCTAAAATTCGGCTTAACTTGTAAACCATAAAGGTGCGTTTGATTGTGAATATGAAAAGAAAACATAGGCAATTCAATTATCTAGAACTTATATGTATGTAAATTATTAATTAAATGTGTTTGATTAATTTAGTTTTCAAACTGAAAAATATTATACTTGTCCATTTTTTATTGATTGATATATGAGAGAGAGAGAGAGAGAGAGACCTAGAAAATAAAAATTATATCTCCCTAAAAAAATATTTTATTTATTTTTGAGGAAAATATGGTTACATGACCAAAAGTAATAAAATATTTTTAATGAAAAAATTGTCATTCAAACACTCGAAAAATAGAAATTTGAATGAAAAATGACATTTTCATGAAAAATAAAACCAATCAAGCACACTCTATTATTTAAGTGTATTGAGTACAATGATTGCCTTGTCATGGTCGAGATAGATTGGTACGGCCAAATTAGTTTTAATATGAAAATACGGGTAGTTATCCTCTTTCGATTTTGTCCTACATTCGAGTTGCCTGCCAGTATTCGGTAGAATCAACCACTTCTTTGCTTAGAAATTTTAGTTATCCTCATCAATCCTAAACAACATTATATAACTTGATTTTTTAAAATTATTAATTTTTTTTGTAAGTTATTGGATTAATTGTTTGCTTCAACACAACCAACTTTTTTTTATGAGATAGTTTAATATGAATATATGATATTAAGGGTGTGTTTGAATCCCATTTATGGGAAATTAAATTTTGTAATAATAATTTTTTTTGGAGAATGCGTAGTTAAAAAGAAAAAATTGGATTTATATGTAAAAATATTTTATTAAAAAAATATGTGGTTAAAAATAAATTTGAGAGAAAATGAATTTTAAAATATTAAGCTCAACCATGGGCTAAAGAGAACGAATAACTTTCTGAGCTTTGCTTATTTGGCCCCATATGATTTGACTAAAAATAATTTTTTTTTAGTAATTTGGATAAAAGTTGATGAAATGTACGGTTAAAAAATTGATAAATTTGTAAGTCTAATAAATTTTCATAACAGTTAAAAAGTTGCTCTAGATGAAGTGGTGACTTGGAAGCAGTATTCTAAAAAACTCGTCTAATTATCGCTTAAGCTCGAAGTTCGGGCAAAACGCTTCATTTCATGTCTAGACGCTTTTTTTTTTTTTTTTTTTCAATTCATAAGTGATTGACTTTTTTCATTTATTTCTTTGATCTTTTGTAGACGCGCATTTTTTTTTAAGTTTTTTTATTTGGCTTTAGCTTATTATTATTTTTTTAAAAAAACTTGTTATTTGACTTTAATTTCAAATTTTTAAAAGATT
The DNA here is from genome assembly GCA_019395295.1 of Osmanthus fragrans. NCBI lineage: Eukaryota > Viridiplantae > Streptophyta > Magnoliopsida > Lamiales > Oleaceae > Osmanthus > Osmanthus fragrans. The sequence continues at coordinate 6,512,796 of CM033358.1, forward strand.
CTATCTGTACAAAAGTTAAAAAATGACTTTATCTAAATAGTTAAACAAGAGTTTAAGTTATAATGTTATCTACATTATGTAATTATGATCTTGAGACTCATTTTATTACAAACTCCAAAAGTATGTATGAAATTCCTATAAATCTATTAATTAGGACTTGCTTAATTGAAAATTGAAACTATGAAAATATTCTAATTTTTGCATTTTGAAAACTTGAAAATTGCATAATTGACTAATGATTAGGGGTGTGAGTAAGTTGGGTTGAGTCGATTTTTTTCCAACCCAACATGATCAGTTTAATTGAAAATCAACCTTACCCAACCCAACTCAAACCGATCAAGTTGGATCCGATTTATTTGTTAAATTTAGATAATTTTTTAGAGTTTAAAATTATTTGAAAACCTCCGTTTTTTAAACACACATATAATGAATTTTTTTTTTAAAAATAATGTATAAATAAGTTTAAAATTTATGAAACTTTTTTGTTACAATTTTTTGGAATTCATTAATTTCATCATCATATCTTTAATTTTTATTTCATCGGTATATGTGAAGAAAATTGACCTTTATATATTACAAGTCATTCTCTCATCTTTACTGTTATATTTATTTAATTTTTTTTTTAATTTTAGATATTAATTTTTTAATTCATCGAGTTGGGTTGGGTTTTAATTCATAACTCGAAACTCAATCTAACATAACCTCAAATTCAATTTTTCAACCCAACCCAACCCAACCCAACCCAATTGAACTTAAAAAATCAACCCAAATCGATCGATTTGATTTAGGTTGAGTTTTGCCCAACCCTACTAATGATAATAGTTATAAGTAAATATTGTATTTTATAATTTTATATGTTTAATATGTATTATTTTAATTATTAAATAAAATTTAAAATAATTCAAAATAATATTATAAATAAAAAAATAATTTTTTTTAACCCCTAAGTCTCGTCTAAACTCGTAAAATTTGAAGTTTCAACTCCACGTTTAATCACACTTTACGCTTTTTAGAACACTACTTGATTGGAAGATATCACATAACATTGAAATGATACTTAGGGGGTGTTCGACAAAGTTTATAATAAAAAAATAATAAAAGTTGTGAAATTCGTAAAATATTTAATTAAAAAAATAATTTAATTTTGATTTTTAATAATTTTTTTAAACAATTCCAAACACGAAAATGATGGATACTTTGGTCAAAGACTCAAAGGGGTGATGTGATTATTAAGTACTAATCAATTCGAACATCATTTTTAAAGGTCGCAATCGTAATATAGTATCGTGCAATTGAGGTAGCTGACGTAACTGCAAAACTAAAAAAGGCACGCAACGCGTTATCACCTAATCAGTTAACATTGGAAACTTAAAAGAAATAGACAGTTGAGTTGACCGTTTCTTCTTTCTACGACACGTCCCACCAAATTCCGTGGCCGTAACCGCTTCGCCACGGTGACAGACGTTTTATTTGCTCAACTCATTTCATTTCTCGCATTTTCTATGAAGATATATATATATAATTCGGAAGTGCTATACGTACATAATGGTGTACCAAATGCATTATATTCTTCTCACATAGAGGGAGGTTCATACACAATAAAATATTCGTGGTCCCCCTCCATGTGAGAGGGATGTAATACATTTGGTACACTATGAGGTGTACAAATAGTATTTTTCTATATAATTTTGAGATAATTAAAGTAGAATATTGTGATTTGGTCGATGGAAATGATCATGGAATTTTCTTTTTTTAAGTATCTAAATATTTTTGTTACAAACGATATGACTATTATGCTATTAGAAGATAAAATTTCCAGAGAAATTTGAGACGTTAAGATAAATGTGGGATCATAGTAAAATTAATAAGATAAAAAGTATTAACCATAATATATAGAAACAAATTGAGATGACATAAATAAGAATAAATTTATTATATAATGTTTAGCGATTTAGGTATCAGAGAATTTATTTTATGACCGATCGATATTAATATTAACCGCTATGAATTAAATTAGTTTCTTCTCAATAAATAAATGCTTGGTCTACTAAAATTCGCATAATGGAGAGGTAACAAAACTTATATTTTTCATTACAAAACCAATAAATCGGAAAAAAGAGATGTATTATTTTGTCAAAAAATTTAGGGCCTTGAGAAAGTAAAATTTGTACTACTGAAAATTATTGAATAATTGGAGATTGAAAAAAAAACAATTTTAAATTTATTTATTTCAACAAATCTTAATAAAAAAGAATATAAAATCATTATTGCCAATTGGTTAGCAGGTTTGCATCTTAAAGTGTATACAAAAATGGAAAAAATGTCCTGAACAAAATACTATGAGAATTAATTTATTTTCCTCCAATTATTCAATAGGTAGAAGAAGGGGAAAAAAATAAAAGTAAATTACATTTTCAAAATAGGGAAAAAGAAATAAATCCTTTTCTGTTCACAGCAGACGGTTTTATAAAAATTGACCGTTACGCCAACGGAGAGCGTCGTTCGGCAACTGGGACCCACGTTTTAAAACCATAGATAGATATTCATATCCTCCAATCACAAAGCAAGTAGACTTTTCAACTGCACTCACATAAGCCTATGTGCCACGCGTCATCTGGGTGGGGGGGTCGGTTTCGTCTTCTTCTTCCCACCTCATTGCTTTGAACCTTCTTAATCCCTACATATATATACAACCGCATGTATGCATATATATCATCACAAAAGTCTCATCTTCTTCATCTAATATCAGACGCCACTTTTCTTCACTTTCTTGAATTCTCCGCCGCCTTGATTTTTTTACTCGATATATTCTTAAGTCATTCTCTATTTACTTTCTTCAAAAATCTGATATCAAGATAACTGATAAACGAAGAATGGTACGTGTGAGTAACAATTTGGTGGGCATTCTCAATTTCATAACACTTTTGCTCTCAATTCCCATAATAGGAGGGGGCATATGGCTCTCAAGACAAGCCAACTCAGAGTGTGAGCGGTTCCTAGACAAACCCGTAATCGCTTTGGGAGTGTTTATTCTACTGGTTTCATTGGCAGGTTTAGTGGGCTCATGTTGCAGAGTTACATGGCTTTTATGGGTCTATCTCCTTGTCATGTTCTTGTTAATTGTGTTGTTATTTTGCTTCACAATCTTTGCTTTTGTGGTTACAAACAAAGGGGCCGGAGAGTCCTTATCTGATAAAGGTTACAAGGAATACAGGCTTGGGGATTACTCCAATTGGCTGCAGAAAAGGGTCAACAGTGACAAGAATTGGAACAAGATTAGGAGTTGTTTACAGGACAGTAAGATCTGCCAGAGGCTGCTGGATGATGGGTCCTCCACCAGGGTTGAAGATTTTTACAGGGAACAACTCTCTTCTCTTCAGGTAAAGGCAACATACGTATTTTGCAGTATATTTGGGACCATGATCTGATTTTTGGTGTTTTGTTCTTGGGTATTTTGATCTTTGGTATGCAAATTCTTAGTTCTCTTAAAAAAATTAGCAATAACTAGGGAATTTATAATTGTTACTTTTGTTGTTGAAGCCTAGTACTTTTTAAAAAGTTGGGGGACTTTAACCTGGTTTGACTTTCATGTGTATGATTATGAAAAGGGGAAGATCTCTTTTTGAGTTGGGAAACAATATCATTTTGTTGGGTTAAAATATCATCTTAATTGTTATTTATTTTTTCCTTTGTTGTTCATATTATTTACAATAAAGCATTTTTTTTTTTCCTTAACGTGTTCCATGTTGTTTTTCCCTTTTATCTTAATAATTTGTATATTTTGTTGACAATATTATGTTCTTTCTTTCTTTTACCTTTATTCAAAGTAATTACTCTGTGCCTGATGAGTTGATAACTGTCTAAATATACCTTTTCCACCATGGTTGTTGGGAGGTTGTTGACCGGTTTTGTTCAAAATTTGGTTAACCTGTCTTGCAGTATGATCTAATTGAACTGAACCCTCCGTTTGAGCCCCATTTCGGAGGAAAATATATTTCAAAATAATGATTTTTGTAGATAATGCGCGGTTAAATAATAAGAAGAAGTTTTAAGTTTACATGTAAAATTATTTTAGGGAGAATCTCTATTAAACTTACTGATATTGTTCTTGTATCATTTCTACAGTCTGGTTGCTGTAAGCCATCAAATGACTGCAACTTCCAGTACGTTAGCCCGACCAACTGGACTAGTACTCCTCAATCATCATTTTCAAATCCCGACTGCCGTACGTGGAGCAATGATCCTAATGTTTTGTGCTATAGCTGCCAATCATGCAAGGCTGGGTTGCTGGATAACATCAAGAGTGACTGGAAGAGGGTTGCTGTCATCAACATCGTATTCCTCGTCTTTCTCATAATCGTCTATTCCGCGGGATGCTGCGCGTTCAGAAACAATCGAGAGGACAACTTGTGGAAACGAAACCCTTGAATAGATATTAGAAGTATATGAGAGGTAGAGGTTTTTAGTGAACTCTTGTGCTGGTGTTTATTGCATTGTCCTAAATGGTTTGTTAGGTGTACAATGTACTGTTTTCATTTTGTTTTTCAGACACATCTTGATTTTCTATGTACATGTTGCTTAGGATGTCTTATATATTATTATATATTTATATCTTGATTTTCTATGTATATGTTGTTTAGGGTGACTTATTATATATATATTGTATCTATATTTTCTTAGGATGTCTTGTTATTAATCAACTTATTAGATTTGACTTGTTCAGGTTTGATTATTAGTTTTTGTTTGATGGCCGTCATTTTGAAAAAAAAAAAATGAGATTTTAAATAGTAATTTTTTTGGAGAACGTCTAGTTAAAAAATAGGGAATTCTTTTGGATTTACTTACAAAATATTTTATTGTGTGGATGTGTGGTTGAAAATGAGTATAAAAATTAAAAATATTTGTTTTAAATGGAGACAAACATGGGCTTAGTAATGTTTTAGGAGGAATAGTGACGGGCACCACTGAATGTATGAACAATAATGAATACTGTTTTCAATGTGATTGAAATTAGAGTTTGACTTTAAGTGGATAGTAAAAGAAATAATGTTCTCCAAGCAAAGGCAATTAACATTAGCGATTATGTTATGCGTTCTTACAACGTTGGATTCTGTTATCAAATTTCTTTGCCTCTACAAATTTACGCTCTTGTTTGAGTCACATTCTTTCCATAAGAATGAATTTTTGAATAGTATATTGATGAAAATGTGTGGTTACAAAATAAGGAAAAGTTTTGGATTTGCGTGTAATATTATTTTATTGAAGAATTTGTGATTGAAATAATATCAAAATATTGTTTAAAAATATATTTTTCCAAAAGAATGAGGCTCGAACATGGACGTAATACTTGCTATTCTCTTAAATTATGCGTTCATAAACATGTCTATAACACTTGTGTGTTTGTATTTTGGGTCTTTCAATTTGGACCAGTGTGATTTCATTCCAAATAAGCCTTTAATATTATCGTTATGAAAATTGGAGCTAACGATTCCATACATTTCTTAACTCTGATGTCCTGATCCCATTCTATAGCCCCCTCTGAATCGTAAACCTCTTTACTGGATTTTTGATACCTAATAAATTCGGACGATAATTTAAAACAGATGTCGAATAATAATTGATGCCATAGATTAGGCTCAACCCAGAAACAATTAACACTTTGGATGGCCCATGGGAGTAAGCCCAATTGGTGGTCATACATGAGTTGGCCCATTTATATTGGTTGGTCTTGACTTCTAGAATATTGGTGGCCCAATTACCCTTTGGCCCAATTGTTGACCTTAACTAATTATATATGCACTCCATTTGCTGTAGCCCTTTTCTTCATGTGCACGTGTGAATGAAGAATTACAATAGAGGTGTGAGAGAGAGGCAACCAATTGGAGAGACTTCACGAGAGATTCATCCATTGTTTCCTTTGTTTTTTTTCCTCCCTTCATGGTATTGCAATCATCACCACTACGATCATCCTTTGTGGATGAGAAAACTTGAGGCAACCAAAGTGAACGAAGGGTGTGGGTCAAGCTGAGGTTGGGTAGTGTTCATTTGGTGATTTTTCTGAGTCCGAAATCGAGATTTCTTGAAGAGCTTCCGTAACACTCATTGTCTACACTATACTCCTATTTTTGTCTACATATTTAAAAGTTAATTTGGGCTGAACATTTCTTTCCAATTCATTAACAACTTGCAATATATCCTCTATTAACAATGGGCTGAATAACAATTCTTTCCAAAAATTGGAGGATGAAATTATTGCTTCAGAATTGTTGTAGGGAAAAAAGTTCGGCATTTGATTAGTACAAGGACAAAATTGTGGCTTCTGAATACATGGAGGACGAAATAACAAATTTTGTATACTTGGAGGATGAAATTATTCTTAAAAGTTTAAATAGTATTACATTATCCGTATCATGATTTAGTTTTCCATCGTTGCATATTTTGGTTCTTCAATCTTTCTGTTATTTGTAACCCATGCTTATCCAATTGAAGTAGCAGTAACTGTTAAGATTTGAGGGTTCATCTTAAAAGGTCAACCTTAGTAAGAGGAGTAATCCAATACCTTATGAATTGACCCATGTTTACATTTTTAATCAATGTGGGATTATATCCCTTAACATGCCCCCGCAAGATGGTGACTCGTTTGAGCATACCAATTTTGAAATCCGTATGCTCATATTTTTGAGTCTTACAAGAATCAAATAGCTCGTTGGAGTTTAATGGGCTCTGATATCATGTTAAGATTTGGGGGTTCATCTTAAAAGGTCAACCTTATTAAGAGGAGTAGCTCAATGCCTTATAAATTGGCCCATGTTTACATCTTTAATCGATGTGAGATTATATCCCTTAACAGTAACTGTCACAGTCTCCTATAAATTTGATTTTCAGTTTAATTCACTGAAAATTATGGCAATGACCGACTGCCATATGAACTGCTTATTGGATAGCATTATTCATTTCTTTCCTCCGTGTTTTCTTCATGTCTTCTGCCTTTTTTTTTTTGTTTTGTATCGAGTAGTTTACACTCATGGTTTCAGATATATTGGACAAAGTATTTTACTGATGAAACATTGCATAGCTTGCTTTCATTTTTCTTGCACTTCACATTTAATTCTTGGCTCGTAGCTTTTGCTCATTTTTCCTCTCATGCCTCAGAAATATTCACTTGCAGCGTACACTATTGCCGTAATAGAAAAATGGTTGCTTACGAATCAAGAGAAAAATGGTGTCATGAAAGCATTCTTCTTATTCTAGGCACGAGTCCTTGGCTACTCACTGTTATCGTTTTTTATCAATTGGCACGGCGTACTCCAGAATAGCCAGAATACTCTATTGAGATAGAGATCAGACCGATTAGATACAGCTCAGTCAATCATGTGAGACAGGGAAATGACTATTCGAGAATTTAAGAGACGCATGTGCGTGCCTTCGCTTATTCTCAATTGAAACAACGCATCATGTGTACGTGTGGGTTTGGTTGCGACAGTGATGTCGAGACTCAAGGTGGTCCAAACGGCCATAGTGATGAGTCAGTTACAGTTTAATTTGGCCAGCAAATTTTAGAAGTGAGACTAATCAATTTTACGTGGTGCTGAGGATCGATTGTCCTTATTTTAGGGTCGAATTTGAAACAAAGCAAGTTGAGCATGGTTAAGGTGGGAATAGGAGTACTTCTGCAGATAATGTCTGATTTTATTTTCCGAGCCAAAGGTTTGCGAGGAACGGCGGATGGAAAAGAAAATATTTTTGACGGAGAACATATATCAATTACTGTGAATATTAGCCTTCTATGATATCTCAAGCACAAAGTAGTATGATGCATTGGACAAGACAAAGCCTGCAAGTGTTGTACACATTATTGAACAAAGACAAAGATCGAAATAGTATGAATCCCGACATTTCCCATGTTTTGTGGCATGCACTATATGTGTATGCATCAGCTGCAGTCATATGTAAGAAACATTATAGATCTCTAGATGCGAAATCGAAAATCTTATCGAGCAACAATAAACGAAGGGGTTGTTCAATAAAGATTTTGATAAAAGTAGATGAAATATGAAGTTGAAAAATTGATAAAAATGTAAGTTTTATAATATGTATGATTAAAAATAAAGTTTGATATCGGAGAGTATTGTACTTTTGCAATTTGGTTGGAAATACCAATTAATAAATGTCGCATTGGATCAAAATAGATCACTTCTCCGAGAAAAATAATTTGTCCTAGCTACCAATTTACTTTTTGATTTTTTTTTTTTAATTAAATCAACTTGAAAAATATTATGCTATTCGAAATAATTGTTCATCATGTACATAGACTTGTCTTTCGAATTGACCTAAACTGAATAAAGTATAAAATCACCAGAGAAAACATGCATAGTCTACTTATAAGAAGATCACGTAGATCCCATCTTCATAAATAACAATGTCAATCTTACATTAGCTTACTTTTAATAAAATATTTTCTATTTCATTTTATTCTAAATGTTGAGGATTAGAAACTCTAATTTTATTTCATCTAGAATTATTAATTCACGGAAAATAAAATAGACACACAAGAACACGAAACTTCATAAATTTCATCTCAATAGGAGATTACGTCATTTTCGTCGCTATAATTTTTTACTACAATAAAAAGTTCACAAGAGAAAATTACACACCCTATTTTTTAAAACATATTTATCTTTCGACGATAATTATTCAAAACTTAAATGACAACACTCTTTTATAGGCTCCGTACAATGACAGTAAATAGGTTTCACAACTTAATACTAAGTTCCTGTTTGACCTCCAGTAAATTTTAATTCTTTTTTCTCTCCTCTTATAAATTACACATACTCTCAATAAAATAATATTACATGTAAATCCAAATTTTTTTTATACTTTTTGACTACATATTATATAAAAAATATTATTTCAATATTTTTTTCAAATAATGGAGGTCTAACAAGGGCTAACTATCCGTCGCCAAAAATCTAAATATGAATTTTGTTTGCTAGAATTATCCCATCATTTGAATTGATAGACGATTAGATTTACAGATTTTCCAAATACTAGCTAGCTTCTTGTGACATCTCTGAAATGAGGTGATGCATTGGATGTAAGACAATAGCTAGCTAATCCAAAGTATTATTCCCTTGGTTTCGACAAAAACAAGTATTATTCTGAATTCGTATAGTCCAGACAATAAAGATTAATTTCAATATCTAATCTTGTATAGAGTAGTTTACACTCATGGTTTCTGCTATATTGGACAAAGTATTTTACTGATGAAACATTGCATAGCTTGCTTTCATTTTTCTTGCACATCACATTTAATTCTTGGCTCGTAGCTTTTGCTCATTTTTCCTCTCATGCCTCAGAATTATGCACTTGTAGCGTACACTATTGTTGTAATCAAGAGAAAAATGGTGTCACGAAAGAATTCTGCTTATTCTAGGCTCGAGTTCTTGGCTACTCATTGTTTTCGTTTTTTATCAATTGGCACGGCGTACTCCAGATTTGCCAGCATACTCTATTGAGATAGAGATCAGACCGATATAGATACAGCTCAGTCAATCATGTGAGACAGGGAAATGACTCTTCGAGAATTTAAGAGACGCATGTGCGTGCCTTCGCTTATTCTCAATTGAAACAACGTATCATGTGTACGTGTGGGTTTGGTTGTGACTGGACGTCGAGATTCACGGTGGTCCAAACAGCCGTAGTGATGAGTGAGTTCGAGTTTGATTTGGCCAGCAAATTTTAGAAGTGAGACTAATTAATTTTATGTGGTGCCGAGGATTGTCCTTATTTTAGGGTCAAATTTGAAACAAAGCAAGTTGAGCAAGTGTTATTGACATTATTGAACAAAGACAGAGATCGAAATAGTATGAATCCCGACATTTTACCATGTTTTGTGGCATGCACTATATGTAGAAGGTTGAACCCCAACCTTGAGGGTCCCCACTGTCCCACCCCTAGAACATTGTGGAGGAGGTAAATCGCAGGATGTGCCTTAACAGATTAGAGAACAAGAGCTGCCATACTAGTGTCCACAAAGAGTTCAATTCCAAATCTTGTAAGAAGCAGGAGTCGAACACTTACACTACGTCTGCCAATTCAGTTGAGATTACCTTACTCCTATCCTTTGCACCATTGATCTATGCCACGGGGGGCAACGTGCACTATATGTGTATGCATCATTTGCGGTCATATGTAAGAAACATTATAGATCGAAATAGTATGAATCCCGACATTTTACCATGTTTTGTGGTATGCACTGTATGCGTATGCATCATCTGCTGTCATATGTAAGAAACATTATAGATCTCTAGATGCGAAATCGAAAATCTTCTAATCGAGCAATAATAATCAAAGGGGTTGTTTAATAAAGATTTTGATAAAAGTAGATGAGAGATAAAGTTGAAAAATTAATAAAAGTGTGAGTTTTGTGATATGTATGATTAAAAATGAAGTTTGATACGGGAGAATATTCTACTTTTGCAATTTGGTTGGAAATACCAATTAATAAATGTCGTGTTGGATCAAAATAGATCACTTCTCCGAGAATTTTTTTTTGTCCTAGTTACCAATTTACTTATTGGATTTTTTTATTAAATCAACTTAAAAATATTATACTATTCGAAATAATTGTCCAACATGTACATAGACGCGTCTTCTGAATTTAGCTAAACTGAATAAAGTATAAAATCACTAGAGAATATCACGGAAATCTCATCTTCATAAATAACAATGTCAATCTTACGCTAGCCTACTTTTAATAAAATGTTTTCTATTTCTTGTTATTCTAACTGTTGAGGATTAGAAACCCTACTTCTATTTCATCCAGAATTATTAATTCACAGAAAATAAAATAGACACAAAAGAACATGAAACTTTACAAATTTCATATCAATATGAGATTACGTCATTTTTCGTCGCTATAATTTTTTACTATGATGAAAAGAAGTTCACAAGAGAAAATTACACACCCTATTTTTTTTAACATATTTATCTTTCAACGACAATTATTCAAAACTTAAATGACAATACTCTTTTATAGGCTTCATACAACGACAATAAATAAGTTTCACAATTTAGTACTAAGCTCCTATTTGACCCCATTAAATTTTAATTCATTTTCCTCTCTTATAAGTTACATACTCTCAATAAAATAATATTACATATAAATTCAAAAAATCTTCTTACTTTTTAATCACACATTCTCTAGAAAAATATTATTTCAAAATTACTTTTTTTTTTTTTTTTTTTTTTTCAAATAATGGAGCTCAAACAAGGGCTAACTATTCGATCGTTGCCAAAAATCTACATATGAATTTTGTTTGCTAGAATTATCCCATCCATTTGAATTGATAGACGATCAGATTTATAGATTTTTCAAATACTAGCTAGCTTCTTGTGACATCTCTGAAATGAGGTGATCCATTGGATGTACGACAATAGCTAGCTAATCCAAATTATTATTCCCTTTGTTTCGACAAAAACAACTCAAAGTATTATTCTGAATTCATATAGTCCAGACATTAAAGATTAATTTCAATATCTATTCTTCTTTTTGGGAAAGTAAACGACTGGTTTCGGTTCTTGCTCATTAAAGTTTCCTTCTTATCGTTCATTTTATATTGAAATTTTTTATCAATAAAAAAAAAAAAAATTCAAAATTGGACATCGTGTACGTCAAGATTTACATAAAGAATTATATAATACACACATGACATTATACTATTTACCAGTTTAAAACACAGTCAATTTTCTCATCCAATTTTTTTCCCTTTAAATCATTTTCGGTAATCGTTTATGTACTATTTTTATCTGCAAGTAGCAAAATCCTTCAAAATTTATGTTACCGACACTGAATCTGTCCAGCATTTCCATTGCAGTTAATTTTTAATGGAAAACGATCAAGAATATTGAACTATTTCATTTCATTTATTATTTTAAAAGGACACGTTTGGTACACCTAAATTAGACAATAGAATTAGAACGGATAAGATAAGGAGGAACTGAATTCTGAGGCATTCATATACGACTTTTGGTACTACACATACCTTTTAGAGTAATTTTATTTAGCATTAGTCGTGTTAGCTTTGCCACTGTCTTCCACTTGAGAAATTTCTTTGTTGAATAATTTAATGCATCTTTTTCGTTCCTCCCCAATTCTTTTGTAAGGATTATTTTGGAGGCTTTATTTAGGAATAATAGTTGTTAGAATGCGAAACCCACTTAATTTTGCTTTTCATATATGTTTTGAAAAGGGGGGGGGGGGGGGGGGGGGGGGGGGGGGGGCTACTATTATTGAAATTGTTCACTTTAATGTATACACGAATTGTGGTGTAAAATTATGCATAAATTATAAATTTGAGGATGGTTTTTTTAATAATAAGGTAACGCGTCTACATAGATTTCGATTTCTATTGAGTTTCATATACAATTGCATATTAGTATAATTCGCAAATGAATCGACTCATGTTATCTTAATAATGTAATACTATTACTGCTTATTAGTATCGATAAATATGATATTAGGTGAAGTGATTCATTGTCCAATGAATCAAAATGCATCATAAATCCATTGGTCAATGAATTATGAGGTTGTGGCCCTCATTGCCACCTAAATAAGTTGATTTGACTTTTTATTTTAGGTTAGTATTACTTTAACAAAATTCGAAGACAATTGAATACTTATTACTCGAGCAAATTTTCTATATAACATATTAATCAACTTTCGAGCTTACTTGAGTTGAGATTTATATTTCTCTTCACTCCACGAATTATGCAACATACCTAATTAAATAAAAAAAAAATTGAAAAGGGCTTGTTCTAAACTTAGGAATGGACCTAAATGAAAGAATTGGGCAATAGGGGTACCCTAATGATTGAAGGCTCTTGAACACTGTTTACCTTTGTTGGGACATTTACATGGCCCATCCATGTGTGCACATGTACCCTTTCGACCCTTTCGATATCATGTAACCATTAGAATTCTCATATTCATAAATGCTTGCCTGAGTGTACAAGCATGCGCTAGACAGACTATTCTTGTACATGTGGAACATCCCATCAACATACACCCTTTATTGCATTAATTTCGGCTAATTTAATATTAGAATAATGTTATTAAAATTCACGAGTGTTTAGCACCGTCTAAGTCTCCATTAGGTGACTATAAAATGGTTTTACCGAAACTTTTTGTTTTTGCTTCTTGTCGAAGAGTTTTTGGAGGAAACTAACTTAATTTCTATTTGAAAATTAATTTTTAAAAGTGATTTCTATTCTGGAAGTGCTGTTAGAGAAAACTACATTAGATCAGTTTCCTCTAAAGCACTTCTACTTAGAAAAAACATTTTCATTAAATTAGTCAAACGAGTAAAAAAAAATAACTTTTGAATCTCAAAAGCTCATTTTGACTTCTCAAAAGTCATGCTAAACGGACACTTAATACGCTTTGAACCATAGTTTGCAATATGCATTACGTAGTCTATATTTCAAGTTTTGAACTATATGATAATTGAATCCAAATATACATGCCATTGCAATTTTTCTTAAAAGAGTAATCTAATATTATGTGTTAAATCAATTGCATTATAAAGTTTAAGTTAACTTTAAAGAGATAATAAATTTATTATTTATTTAAATTTAATTTTTAATATATTCTTTTATATACAAATGGAATTAATTTTTCTAGAATTTTGTAGTTTTGATACTATGTTAAACAATTATAAGTTAAATTGTGAGAGATAACATACTAGTCCAGGACTTAAACAAAGAAAACAAAGCAATATTTTATAAGTGCATAGGATTATTTAATAGTGGTCTAAAAATTATTCTAGGTTGTGGTGATAGGTTTTGCAATGAATAAAATAAAAATTCTATAGGTTTTATTGCATTAATTGATTAATTTTTGTTTTCTTGAGAACCGATCTTATAAATAAATAAGTTAGCACTCATTTTAAATATCTTCAACATGTCCTCTAATGTACGAATCAAATTATTATTTTTTTATTAAAAAGTTCGACACATACATAAGTTCTTCATATAAAAAAAAATGGCAAAGAGACTTCATTTATTTGGTCGAGACTAAAATTTGAGGAAATTGCAAGAAATGTCCAGTTTCATATGTCCATTTGAAAAAATGTCCACTATTGCAAAAATGTCCATTTTGAAATAATTTAGACCAAAATATCATTATTAACAATTTATAATTCTACACTAATCTCAAAAATGGACATTTTTGCAAAATGTTATTGATGAATAAAATGGACACGAGAATGTCGAGAATGACATTTCTAATGTAGAGAATTGTCATATTCGGAATGAAATGTCATTCTAGACAAAGGAAGTGTCAAGAACGACATATAAAATGTCGAGAATATTATTTTAATGTAATTTATCATGAAAGTTATTAAGGGCATAATAGACAATTTGTTATTAAATTCAAAAGTGTGGACATTTTTCAATTGACACCCATAAAATTAGATATTTTTGAAAATACCCCTTAAAATTTTAGATATTAAAATTTATAGAATATAGATAAATAATTTCTCTCTTAGACTTCTTTTCCATTTTACAGTTTCTAACAAGGTAAAGGAGAAAAGTATACTTTATCCATTTCCGTCCCGTCCCGTCCCGTCCCGTCCCTCCACTCAACACGAACAATCATAGCCTAAATAAATGCCTATCCATTTCGAAGAAAGAATAAGAAGAATTATAACGATAAGTGTTTATGTATGAAATATTCATTTGTTCGAACACTCTTACGAGGCCAGAAATACACACGAACTCAAAATTAGTTAAAATGAACTCATAAGGAAGTAACCTCGTAAGCGATCTTAAATACGTGATGCGAGCCAATATACTTGAGCAAAAACGTAAATAGAAGTCATTAAATCAAAGGCTGCTACATGTTACCAACCAAAAATGCCTATTTACCCCCAATGTCTAAATAAAAATCTATAAATCAGCAAGCCTGGGATGAAGAAGATTATGCTGAATCTGAAATAGTTTACTCCCAAATAGTCATTTCTACTCTTGCTTCCTATTGAGCAATAGAATAGTGAACTAGTTGAGAGGAATTTGTTGATTATCATTTAGATGCTAACATAGCTATTCTTTTATTTTTATTTTTCATTTTAAGCTTAATTTACTCTCAACAATATAAATATATGGGACGGATCCTCCTACTCATAAATTTGACACACTTATTTGACAAATAATCACGACCTTTAATTTAAATCAATTCAACGTACAATGTGTATTTCACTAAGATCATGGGAGAGTTGATTATAATTACTTGAGATCCATAAGATATTGAACGTTCGATTGACTTAAATTAAATGTCACGATTATTTGTCAAATAAGTGTGTCAAATTTATGAGTAGGAGGATCCGTCCCGATAAATATATAACAAAACATTGTAAAACGATACTTAATAATATCTACGCACACAAAAAAAACCGAGCAAGTATGGTGCATGGCATGTCACATGTGGACTAAGGTCTAAGAAGATCAAGTTGTGCGAATCCGCATACCATGTTGAGTCATAAGTCACAATCTTTGTACATTGCATCAATTGTTGGATTAGAATTAGAGTACCTGAAAATGAGTAATATGTAAGGATAGCCGTAATTATCGGGGGTTCACCCGTTTGCTCGACTGTCTGGTCCCAATCGCTTATCTGTCACCATGTGGGATAATATTTCAGCTCCCATAGGAACGTGATTTTCAAGCTATTTGCAATTGGAAAAAAATTCTTTATTTTTTTTTTCCTTTTTCTTTTTTATCTGTGATTTAACATTATCTAGGTAAGAATAGTGAATGTTTATCAATTTAACATGGTAAGCTTTTAGGTAAGGTAGTTTGACATAAATTAAACTTATTGAGAGAATGCATCAAGATTTATTTGATAATAGACAACACAATTAATATATCTTCAACGTTCCATTCTATTATTAAGCTAACCATTAACATCATTCACTACAACAAAAATAACCTTTTACAATATTCAAATGGCATCGTTCGCGAATTGAGTGTTGCTAAAAGGGTCTATCGCAATATTTTAATAAGTGAATATTGTAATTGGTAAATATAATTGAGATTTGACAACATTTTTTAAATGAATGTTGCTAATGTTATCTTTTTGCAACATTTCATGAGTGTTACAGAAAGTATTTCTCTTTGCAATGTTTAATAAGTTATCTTTCTACAACATTTAATAAACATTGCAAAGAGAAATACTTTCTGTAATACTCATGAAATGTTGCAAAAAGATAACATTAGCAATATTCATTTAAAAAATGTTGTCAAATCTCAATTATATTTACCAATTACAATATTCACTTATTAAAATATTGCGATAGACCCTTTTAGCAACACTCAATTCACGAACGATGCCATTTGAGTATTGTAAAATGTTATTTTTGTTGTAGTGAATGATGTTAATGGTTAGCTTAATAATAGAATGGAACGTTGAAGATATATTAATTGTGTTGTCTATTATCAAATAAATCTTGATGCATTCTCTGCAACGTTTATTAAACATTGCAATGCAAAATATTTTTGCAACGTTTATTAAATATTGCAGAAAGTTTATCCTTTTGTAACGTTTATTAAACGTTGCCAAATGGAAGGATACGAATACGTTTATAAAACGTTCCTAAAGTCTCTTTCGCAACGTTTAAAAAAAGTTGCCAAAAGTCTTTCACATTTAAACGTTGCTGTATCTTTCCACTCTACGACAACACCGAAGTTTGCAACATAGGTCCAAACATTGCAAAATGTCTTTAACAATGTTTTTTTAACATTGCAAAAGACTTTTTTTTTGTTGTAGTGATTCTGTTTTCATATATATTGGAAATCCATTAATTCTTTTTTCTCTTTGAAAAAGTTGCGATGAAATAAAAAATAATTCATTTCCATTTTCTTACCTTGATCAAAATGACTATGAATAGTTTTGTCTACCATGCTAAACTCTAAAATTTGTCAAGATAAAACTGAAGGCCTCCAAATTTAAATGTGCTATTGATAATGATCTTTGAGCATATTTCGTTAAGCTTAAATAATTTCATCACAACTATATTTACTAGCTAATAAGTTGAAAATAAATAACTTATTCAAAATTACTTAAAAGTAAAAAAAGGTTTTAAGCTTTGAAATTAGCATGTCCACTAAAAATGAGATCCATTATAACCTTTGTCGACATCTTACTTTGGTAAGTGAATGGCAATGCACAATCTTTTCATGTAAGCCAGGAAGCAGGCCGGGGATGTGTCCAATAATTGAATGTCAGTACACTGAGAAAGCTATAAATCACAAGTGACTTAAAAACTCCATGTGGATACCATGTGAGGGCACTTCTCTTTCTTGCCAAAGCCAAAATCTATTCCCCAAGAATATTTCTTCTTCTGGGACCCAATTTTCCCTACCCTTCTTCACCTTATTTTCCGGATCCTGCCAATTCTCCCTTTTCCAAAATCACCAATTTTCCCTAATTTGCTGCACTCATTAATTTAAACATATGGAATTATCCAATCTCATTAAGGGAACCAATAATCATGTTTAGCTAACTCCTCACTAGTTGCCTTTTTCTAGAACCCTAGGCCCTTACTCAAGGTTGAAGAAAAATGAAAAAAGAATCTGAATAATTCATTCATCCAACTTTGTCTCCTTAATTAATTCCTCTTCGGATGTGTTTGGTACATGCACACTATCAAATAAGATTACATGTTACAATAAATAAATTTTAATATTTTTCCTTTTTAAATATCGTTCAACTATGTCTAATACTAGTTAATAATATACATGTCGATGTATTTTGTCAAAACAAAGGCTGCATCGATCCGACTTGGGACATGAAACACTATATTGAAACATGTAGTATAATCTAGCTATATATGTTTGAAAAATTATTACATTAAAATTTTCAAAATTTGTTCAAATTTAACTTATTTTTCTCTTCTATTAAAATTTAAAGAATTTTAAACCAATTTTCTACTTAATTTTTATTATTATTATTTTTAGTACATCCCTACTTAAGATTCAAGAACTGGTTTTTTACTATAAGACAAAATTATCGATTTAGTATATATAATCCCACTCAACTATTATAAGCTTTTGTCATTAGCTAGTTCTTTTACATTGCGAAATATCTGTGATTATTGTTGACCTCGATTTTTGTAAAGGTTTGTGGTCAATAGATTCCGACTCCTCTTACGTCCACGTAAGGTTTCCTCCTACACATTTGGATAAAATCGTAAGCTACACATAGCTTTCTCTAACGGTGGGGGAGGCGATCGTGTATACTCCGATGGTCAAGTCGGTCAATATATAGGTGTATTGGATGTGGAACGTGCTAAAAGACGTGATTCAGGTGCCTTTTGGTTGAATGAGGAGGCTCTCTCTTGCAGCACGTGTAGTACCTTGTCTAGGCCATGGAGGTTGGTCTCTACATGGCACATCTGCTGGGGTGGTGCTTCACCTCGACTATCTCATATGGAGCTTTGTCAGAAGAGGCATAAAAATTATCTCTAAAACACAAAAGAATATTTTCGTTCCAATCAAACGCAAATGTGTTAGTTGACATGTGCTCTTAATCCCGTGTACTCTTAGCTCCGTGTATCCTAACATATCAAACATGCATGCCTTAAGCTAGTTGAGCTTGCTTGTGAACTGTCTGACTCAACTTTTATTGAAAATTTTGGACTAATGCTATTAGTCTTTTGTACCCTATGCATAGATCCCAGAGGAATTAAGATGCACGGATAGGCAGACCTGGGGGGGGGGGGGGGGGGGTGGGGGTCCCGCAGGGTCCTGGGACCCCCCATTTTCCAGATTTTTTGTTTTTTGTTTTTTGGATGAAAAACCCCCCCAGGTTATTATTTTGTTATATTTGGTAAAGCTTTTTGTTGATCATAATCTTATTTAATGTGTGGATACAAATTATGAGTAGATTGTGTGGATAAAAATGATATTGACTAGCTCATAAACTTGAAAATACACTCCCAAACATGTTTATTATAAGTTTTAGAATTTCTACTTTAAAGGTTGCTGAATTTTGAAATTTCATCCTAAAATGTCAATCGGGTTAAAATGATCGAAAATTGTTGAATGATAGTTTGATTGCATATATTGAGAAACATGTTTGTGCCAAGATCGAAAATGATGTAATTCTGAAGCGTTATCAAAGTATGAGAGCACGTAGAGAACGATTGTAATAAAATATCTCTTACTTTAATTATTTTGGCAAGTTTAAGATATTCATATATTGAGTTCTCTTACTGTTTTTATTCTTATATTTGAGTTGCACTGAATTTATTTTAATTGTACAAATTCTTTAATCATTATGAATGTTTGTACTACCCTGAGCTCAAAAAAAAAAAAATTTGGAGCTCCCTCCTACTTCATCTCAATATTTTTCATTTTAGGACCCTCCTACTCTAACCTTCTGGATTCGCCTATGGATGCACGAGGAAGTTTAAGTTGACAAGTTGGGATTTTTATGTCTTATCATAATAAATAACAAATATTAGGTTTGCATAGCATCAAGAATTCAAGTGGACTACTAATTCATCTATAATCCTAAATCACCCCCACAAATTTCAATAATCTTTTTAGGGTTTTTTGAATTGTGGGCCATCTACTTCCATGTGCCCGCATGTGCAGTGTTTTTCTCTCAGTGGCCCACCACCTCCCTTCTTTCAGCAATAAATGGGCTGTATGCACATTCTTCTCCTTCTCATTCCTTTCTCTCTCTGTGAAGTTCTTGGTGACTGATACAATTTGGATCCCAAGAAAATATAATTCTTCTGCAATTTCTCTCAGTCCATAATTACATCTGGATACTTTTCCATTCGGTTTCAATGAAAGCAAGGTAATGCGAGTTTTCTTTTCGTATACACTGTGATAATATGATATTTATTTGTGCTAATTGCATATATTTTCCATGTTTCTGTCATCATTTTACATTCGAAGATTTTTTTCTTTTTTCAAGATTAAACTCAGATCTTCATGTATTATTTCAAATTTCATAATTCATACATATATATGAACTGTCTAGCAGTATGTTTTCTGTAATTCCATTTTACTTTTGGAAATTCTTGCTTAAATTTTATACAATTATAAGAACTGGAACAAAGATTTCACTGGCAAAAGTTTGACAAGTTTAATAATAAAACAGTATTCTTCTTTCTGCGTGTAAATAAGAGATTTGTACATGGAATTTATATCCTATTAAGGGGGAAAAAAAAGTGTTTCGTGATTGCCCTAATAAATGGTTCGTGTTCTTAATTACTGCTTCTTCTTTTCTTTTTCTTTTTTTTTTTTTTTTTTTTCTGTGAAGAACGGGCTATTCGACTTCCCTCAAACAAGAATTTCTTAAGAAATGGATAAAGGGTCTCCATATATACAGTAATTTCAAGAAGGACATGAACATTTTGGAGAGAAAAAAGGCCATAAAATTATCAGCAGATTTGGCCATTGCTTCCACCAGAAATGCCAGCACTCGATGGAGTCGCACGCTAACAGCCAACATTTCGAAAAATGAGACTAACAAAATTCTTGTCGAACAAATATTTTCGGATTCGGAAGTAATTAAGAAGGAAGCTCCAAATAGATTGACGGCATGCAGAAATAGAATTGCAAGCAAGAAGGTTTTGAGAAGAAGCCAGATTACTCAAATTAGAGCAAGAAAAATGGGACCCTATGCAGTTAAGGCCAGCTCCATCGCAAAGAAATTGGTGAAGAACAAAACCCAAGTTCTTAAAAGTCTTGTACCTGGGGGGAGAAAACATGGATGAAATTTCTTTGATCAAGGAAACCCTAGATTACATTGTCTCTCTTCGAGTTCAAGTGGATGTAATGCGACGTCTGGCAAGTGCTGCTGCGAATTCAACAAGGTCGCTATAATTAATCTACTTTTATGAATTATTACTTTTTTGTTTTTATGCTTCAAACTGAAGATCAAGAAGAAGCTAGATCTTATATATGTGTAAAAACCATATGTACAGATGAATATTATGCAAGTCATCAGTAATTAATATAGCTCTACATTTAGCGACTTTATTTTGAATTTAGTTTCATTTAATTTACCCCATTGCACACAAACTTGGTTAAGCCGAACGTATATGCAATTTATGTGTTTTTTAATTCCGGTTCCGCTCTGATTATCTCGAAATTTTTATGTGCATACTTGAAGCTGTTTAGATGAAGAATAAGCTTTCTTGAAAATATAATGTTAGAAAATAGGCCTTGAATCGTCTCTGTGGGTCGACTCAACCTGCATACCTTTATATAGATGGGGAGATGTAGTTTGGTTTTTGAATTCAAATTAACAACTCCCTACAATTATCATTACTGAAATTAGGGCTAAAAATGAGCAAAGTTGGTGCATGAAAAAAATCTCATTAAAATCCATTAATTCTACTTGTAATTGAGTTCTTGACCATTGGTGTGCAATTGTGCATTAAACTGAAGATATGCACAATAAGGGTCTTAGGAATTCTTCATTTTAAATAAAATTTCGCAAGTCGAAATAATTTTTTTTGCCTTCTACTAATTTGCATTTATGTTTGCTATTATATAAAAAATGAAGATAGACTTCATTATTCATGAGATTAGACTTTGTACCTTGTATCCCAAATACCAGATGTGATGAATCATATAGTATTCTTTATTAGCCAATCCACTAGTCATAATATCGAACTTTGATGTTTAAATGAGATCAATCAATTATATAAGAACTTTCGTAATTAATTTCGAAGACAACATTTTTCAGATGAGATCACAGTTAGTGTTATGCTGTAGGTTCAATTGTTGACAGGCGTAAACATGTGACCTTCACCTCTCATTATAGTTCGTTTTTCATATGTAGTATAGTTTGAATTAGCCAAACATTTCCGACTTCCCACCATAGACCCTCGACTAAGCTAAAAAAGCTTATAGAAACCTTTTATTATTAACCTCCGACTTTTATTTTTTGTCGCGTTAAATGTTAATTAAGGTTCTACATTAGGATATGTCGTATTACTTTTTTACTTAAAATTTCAAGTGCATTTATTAAAAAGTCACATATTGTGTTACTTCTAACAATTTAAAAGTTTTGTGTGTATTTTTCGCTTCTTTAACGAAAGGGCCTATTTGCCCTCTTGATTTTTTGGTTTGCATCGACTACAAAATTTATATCAATTTCTTCAACAAAAGCCCAATACTATTGAAATTGCTTGCTCTACCTTGAAGAAAAGATAAAAGAATAAATAAATACAACTAAAAAGCATCAGAACAAATGCTATTACGCATTTAGCCCCTATTTGAGCTCCATTATAATTAGTTTTTGAGAAGAAACGTATTTCGTAATAATTATTTTTTAAAGAAAGAGTGGTTAAAAAAGACGAAAAAGTTTTGAATTAACGTGTAATATTATTTTATTGGAGAATGTGTGGTTATAAAGAAGAGAGAAAAATACTTTTTGAAACTAATGGAGCCAAACCCGGGCTTAACTTTATGCAATATTTACTTAATACAGACAAAAAAATAAAAAATGAAAAGAACATGAAATGCATTGAAAAAAACTTAAGCCGAAAAATAATTTGTTACTATGGGAAAATTTTGCAATTTACTTAATTTTATTGCTTATTTTTTGTTTGAAGAGTGACAATTTACAGTTTTTATATGGATCAAAGTTGCTCAAAGATGCCACTGGGCCTAATTCAAAACTGCCTGACTTGAATCACATAATTCAAGCCCATAAATCCAAACAAGATTCCAAATTCAAAAATTTTTAAATTTACATGCATAAAATAATATAAAAATCTTATCGATTACAGCCACCGGTTTACCTTTTTTTTTTTTTGGGGGGGGGGGGGGGGGGGGGGGGGGGGGGGGGGGGGGGGGGGGGGGGGGGGTGGGTATATGCGAAGTAGCATGGAAACTTCATTGAAATAAAAAGTGATGTGAAAATCATATATACACCAAAAGCTATGTACTAAATAAATATTTTTAGCTTCTTTAACACCATTAATAATTAATATTATTACCTTAAAGGTTTCGATTAATCATACTGTTTCCAACTCCAAATCACAAGATCATGTTCCCATTTCATTTTAAATGAATACAAAGTACTTTATAGCTTTTAGTTATTCAATATTATTCACACATTCAAACCTTCCTACGTCCGATCAACCGGATGTTTATTAGTTTGCTTGACAAAGGAAATCGACTGCACAATATTAAAATAGAAAAAAGAAGCTAAGATATTATTTAGGGTAATTATAGTTACACTACATTTTTTTATTTGAACTCAAACTAGAACTTCGAACTAGCTCTTCGGCCAAACTCGAAGACCTAACTACTCATTTAAGGTCCTCAATCTTTGCTTACTATACCCTTACATCCTTAAACTTTTTTTGTTAACCATTTTTATCTTTAACATTTTATTAATTAGTAAATCTCATATCTTATAATGATTTAAGTCAAACAAGTCCGTTTGAAGGCGTAACCTAACTTATTTTACAATCATATTTAAAAAATAATAATAATTGCAAAAGTGTGACAATATTTTTTTCCCCTCATTTTAAAGGACAAACACAAAAAAATAATAACAATAACAATAACAACAATAAAATAACTAGAAGATTTACTAATTAATAGATTGTTGAAAATAAAAATTCAATTAATAAGAAATATCGACACAATTTATACCAGGAGCAAAGATTGAGGATAAAAACTCGACGAAGAAAACGCATGGACAAAAGTTATACAATGAGCAAAGATTGAGAACTTCATGTGAAATTAAAATATGATGCTACTAATACAAATTATATTGTGAATATAATTAATCTATTATTATTATATTACTAAGAGCTCGTTTGGTAAGGCTTTTGAAAAGTCATAAATTGCTTTAATACTAAGAAATTGCTTTTGAACATTTTTTGAAAATATTTTAGTAGACTAGAAAAGTTTTTAGAGAAAGTTAACTTAAGGTATATTTTTCGGCTGGAAGTTATTGATGCAAAAGCTCAATCTTGTTTAAATAAGAATAAAGAGTGGAATTAACTTGATATTCTTGTTGATTGAACCCATCAAGCAAATGTATTAATGTCATGTCACATGAGCCTAATGAGCATTTTCATTAACAATGTCATTATGTTTCCGGATGGACCCACATGGGGTCATGTGGGATCAAATGAGCTCACAAATTTTGCCTTTTTTTATTTTTTTTTTATAAATAGTTTGTTTTGATTCATTTACAATCTACTTTGATATACTAATTATAGGATGTCAAATGAAATCAAAATATTGTATTTTTAATATTATTTTGAAGTGCTCATGAAATGGTCAATCATAGCAAAAGTTACGACGCGTCAAAGCAGGCCATTTCAAACTAGTATTTTGAAAATTTCGATAATATGCTAACTTTCAAAATTCGTCGATGATCATATGCTATCCGAATCCACAAATTGCCTATGTCATGTAGAAGTTCGTTTCGAAAACTACATCGTTGTCATATTGAATGATCCAAACGAATATCGAAAATAGTTAAATATGCGTCAAACGTACGTCTAAAAAAAAGTCTAACTCATTTTTTGTTTAAAAAAATTCGATTATTTCATTAACGTTTATTATTTTTACACAATAAATATTTCAATATAATTTATATCATTTTATTAGAAAATTGTACATGGACTATGACGTCCAAAATTTTAGGATTGTTAATGATTAAATGTAATTTAAATTACTTTTAAATTATATTTGCTTTAAATTTGAATTTCATATACTTCTTCTTGGATTAAACTTGAATTTTATTTCAATTCATTTACTTTCTACATTCAATTTGATTTACTCACTGTTGGCTCATCATTTGTCAACGAAATGGTAAACAAAACTATATAAGTAGCAAAATTGATTTAATAATATTGATAACGATATAATTATATATGACTTTTTAAAGTATCAAAATACGTATTAACTTATTTTATTAATAATATGTTATTTTTAAAATATATATATATTTTAATTTTTGACCCTATAGTACAAAAAGTATGGGTCCGCTCTTGATTATGTTGTCCCATAAATTAAATATCTTAGAAGCTAATACATGACTTTGTAGACAACTTTGAGATAGAAGCCAGTGATAAAAGGTAATTTGATCTCTGTCCATCATCATTACAATCAAAAAGCTAATCTTTGTTTAAATTCTTTAAACATAAATTCAATCAGGCAAACAATATTTTAGCATTTAGCTTTAGTAATACATCATTTCCCTAATGGTGGCCCATAACCGCGTGCTTAGTTACCGTACTTCATAGCTTCAGGACATGTTTGGGACGTTGGATTAAATTGTCCCGTCCATGCAGTAATCATCAAAAGTATGTTAGCTCACGATTAATGGAGCTAATACAATCTAATTAGCGATCCTATCACCATTACAAGATTCGACAGAGTTTTACATGAACTATCAACCTAGAGTAAGCCGCCTCCTCTATTCAAGCTTGGGACCCCTATTAGAAAAATTAAGAAAATTTAACAATTGATCCCACCATATTCTTCAAACTTAGGCTGTGTTTCTGGTGCCAGTTTAAAGATATAAAAGAAAGGGGCCTCATGCTTTGTTTACAATTTAATAATCCAAGTGTTGATACCTCTCAAGTGGCTAGCATGTGTTCCTTCTCATTGAATTTTGAGGCTAATCTCCAACCAATCTACTCATCTACACAAACAAAAAATGTCCAATGGGTCCTCTTCCTTCAATCTCCAACAAATTATTTTATTAAAAATAAAAGTTGGTTATTCATTATCCTTTCCAACTGTAATATGCCATCAATAAATCATCTTTATTTCGGGAGTTTTAGTGAGAAGACATAAAGAAACTGCACTCATTTACATAGATGCTAATATAATTGAAAGTTTCATGTAATATGGGACAATCCAACCAGTGTAATGATTAAGGGAGAATTCTTTTGATCCTAAAAAACATTTACAGTTTATTTTTAGAGATACAACTCCATGCAGTTACTTTAAGAGTTCTTATGTACCATACGTTGGCACTTGGCAGGATAAAATCGAGAAAGATAATGTGCATGTTTGCTACACAGTACTCAACAGAATAATGAACAATATTTTAGCTTCCTTTTCTTCCAATCCTCCCTAAAAAAAAAAAAAGGCTAAAAGAGACTTTATGTTGAACTTGGAGTTTATTTATACCTGAACAAAGTAGCCTTTCAGTCATTCAATCACACTCCATTGCTGAAGCCATAGCTCTGAATCAAATGGATCCTAATTGTAAGCCAACACTTACACAAGCACATCCAGAGACAATGGATTTTCTTTCTCAAGCTTGGTGTAACTTCGCCGTTCAGGCTCTCCAATCAGATGTACAAGATAGATCAATTGTTCTTCACGAGAGATCAATCATGAAATTTGAAAATGATGCTAAAACTCCCTCCATGGTGAGTTAACTACGCCTCCCCAAAACACTGGCATCAATTCATACATGGAATGCAGGCTGTGATTTCATGTGGAAAAAAAATAAAATATTTTCAACTTGCAGAAAATGGAAGGGAGTGTAAAGATGGATGGTGCAGACAAGTTCGTGCCTTCTTGGAAATCCAATGATATAAAGGTAACAGCTAAACCTAGAAAATTGTGTATGTATCAACTTATTTATAACCATATTAAATCACAACTATTGCGATGGGCAGTAAATGTGAATTCCCTTTTGCTTAGACAAGATTAAAGCTTCAATAACAGATGCTTTGACAAAATCTTGTCTCCTTTTCCTCAGTCATGGATTTGGATGCAACAAGCAATGCACCCAGAATTAAACTATAATAGCTGTTTCAGAAGGAAATGGGTAAGTCCTCATCTGCTGCTCTGCATTAGAATTTAGTTCTGATAGTACTCTAAATATCTGATATTTTACATGCAGATGTCATGGAAAATAATGCCATTCAAACACTTATCAATCAAAAAATGGCTAAAAGAAATTAAGCAGAAGAGAAAGGAAGAACACAGGTTACAAAAAGCAGAAATACACGCAGCAGTATCAGTGGCGGGTGTTGCAGCTGCCTTAGCAGCCATAGCCGCTGAAAACTCAAAACTTGACGACACAATAACTGCTGAAGATTCAGCCATCGCTTCTGCAGCTGCCTTAGTGGCAGCACAGTGTGCAAAAGTGGCTGAAGCAATGGGGGCAAAGAGGGAGCAACTCAGCAGTGTAATAGGTTCAGCCATGAACGGCACGAGTGCAAGTGAAATTTTAACACTCACCGCAGCAGCTGCAACATGTAATGAATTATACAGTACCTAGTATAAATTGTATGCACACGCATATATGCATATTCCTATCTTCTGCATCCTTCAAAACTTACAATTAGAGTTCTTTGAGCACGTTTTCATGTATATCATTAAGAAGTACTGTCTTCATTTGTCATTTAGAATTTCTCTGGATTATAAATTTTTTTGCAACTCTTGATCCACCTCGTTGCAGCACTAAAAGGAGCTTCTACACTCAAAGCACGATCAGGATATAAAAACAAATTGAATGGAAGTGCTCCAGTGCCGCCACTCGAGGATAACAAGGAATCTGATTTTGATTTTGAGAAGTGTAGATGTATTCTATCAAAGGGCACAGAAATTAACATCGAGACCACAGATGGTATGTTGATTATTATAAGCACAAGTTACATGCAGTTTCTAGTGATACAATAGAAACTATGCTGCTTATGATTGGTTGATAAGAATAAAAAGGAAAATAGAGGAATAGATACACTTCTCACAAGGAGACATGCACATGTTTTATACCATCTTTCTTGAGGAGTAGAGAGAGAGAGAGAGAGAGAGAGAGTAATTTTTTGAGTACTTCCCTGAAAGTTGCTTCCTAATTAAATAATTTCTTTGTGTAACCTCCATTTATCACCTTCAATAGAAAAGTTATATCAAGAGGGTAAGTACCCCTTCAGTTCTACTTCCGCTCATCATTTTCTTGTTTATGAAACAAGGTAAAGAATTTGCTTTACCACCAGTTCTACTTCCCAACTCATTTCCCGTAGGAACCAAACACAGTTCAGGCCATATTCCCAATTCCTTCCTAACCACCAACTTTTCTATCTAATTTTCAGGGTACTGATGTTTATGAAATTTCCAATGTTGTATAAAACTTACTTGGAGAAAATCTATGATGAGTCAAAAGATTTAATATAAGGCAAACTTTCCTATCATTCATAATATGTTGAAACACTTTTCACAAAATTAACTATAAGTTATCTATTCCTTTTTATGACTCACATGGAAACAGGAAGGCACTTGTTCAGGTCGGTAGCAGCCATACTCAATAGTGAAGCTAAGGTATGAGAATTTCCTTGTATGTAATCCTGACAATTTACTGTTATGGCTTTAACCAAGATATTTCCATCACGAGTGATATTTTTTACAGAGATTTCCAAAATTAACAATAGAGCTCAACTAATTCTATTCGAAAGAGGAAAGAAAAGAAGTGCAAGTCAAACTATTCAGATTGACAATAGAGTTAAAAATAAAATTTGTATCAGATGAGAACATGGATTTTAGGTATCATAACCTGAGATCTTATTCTGTATTACTACAGGTTATTCTCAAAATACGGAATCCAAATGTGCTG
This sequence comes from Osmanthus fragrans, assembly GCA_019395295.1. Taxonomy (NCBI): domain Eukaryota; kingdom Viridiplantae; phylum Streptophyta; class Magnoliopsida; order Lamiales; family Oleaceae; genus Osmanthus; species Osmanthus fragrans. The sequence goes on from CM033358.1 coordinate 6,541,417, forward strand.
AACGCTTTCAAAAGACCAAAGGAAAGTATGTTCTTTTTCTAAAGAAATTAATTACACAGTTTATCATGTTTCAATTTTCATCCTTCGATCAGATGATTTTACTAATTGTCTTGTTTCCATCTAGAAAACTAATTATGGTTGTAGATTACCTATGTAACATTTATTCAGAATTGACTACAAAAATGTATGTGATTGCACTTGTCAATAGGTATTGTTCTTGACCTACATACCGAGTTATATAAAGATTCAGAAGGGGGTGAAAGTGAGACTTGCTATCTTCTCGTACTAACTACAAACAAAGGGATGATCAAGCTAGACATGGTTGATGACTATCAATGTTACAAGACATGGTCCACAACTATCAATCATATGCTAATGCTCTCAACTTCATTTATGAGATATGAACTTCAGTTCAACAAAAACTGAATTTTATGCAGTCATCATTTGTACCTTAAATTCTTGATATGTAAGTATGCTGATAATATTCAAAACTTGAAACGTCCATATTTGTTGATATGTTCAATATGAATATCCGTATCATCACAGAATTCAATCTTCTATTGAATATTTTCATCTTCATGAAAGACTAGTAATAAGTGTTTGTTTCATTCATCCAAAACTATACCATTGTGCTGAACTTGATAATTAGACATAGACTCATAGTCACATATTTGTATGAAAATGGAGTTCAACTCATTTCTTGTAACTTGTCATCATCATACAAATTTTACATATCGGATTGAAATCGAATTATTTGGCCCAGTAGTGATAAATGAACAGATAGATAACGCAAAATATTTATATTACTCAGTTATTGTAGAAAAGAATTATTACAATGCTGATTCAAGGCATTTCATTTCTCAGTTGTAAATGATAAAATATTACATAGTAGTAGAGAGAAACTTAAAAATCATTGAATCAGAAGAGCATAATCAAAGGAAACAGGAAATTTTTACCAGGGTTTCATCTAAGGAAACAACAATGAAGAATATAAAGTCCATCTTGGCTCTTCTCAGGTTGTCAACATTTGCATATTCTTAGTAACTTGTCCCAACAAATATTGAGCAAATTGAGAAGGAAAAAAAAAAAAAACATTATTCTGCTATAATTATCTGCACACATCATGCCTATTGTGAAATGATGCAACAAATATGATAAGCGCTTGAGAATCAGGAAGAATCTTTATCAACTAAAATATTGTATAATGTATGAAATTCACATGAGAACTAACCTTTTTTCAGAAAACAATCAAGTTCACTCTTTCAGAGAATAAAAATGCTCAATGAATTCTGACCAGTGTGTGTACAATACGAATTGGACATCACAGTATCATCAACTGAGATCTAGACCAATTGTTCCAAATCATACACTGGAAGAGGGAATTCACACCTCAAACTCTAAATCATCAAGATTAAATACTCAAAAATAAATGAAAAGCCATACATAACCCCAAAAAAGCTCTTGATCATAATGACAGAACCTGAAAATGAACCAGAATTGAAATGAGAAGTCTATATCTTTGTGCAGAATCACTGGCCTTGGTAAGCATAAACAGTAACTGATGGCTGTAACTCTCGATCAACCTTGAAGTGAGCATGAAAGAACCTCTTTATCTGCTAATAGAGAAACCAAATCAGAATTTCCTAACACACCAACAGGAAAAGGCGAAGACCTCAATTTCTAAAGAATCGAGCATTATTGAATGAGAAAAATTCAATATTGACCTCATGGAAATTATGCGAAACTAGAAACTCCTTTAGTTGTTTTTGCTGAGAGTCAAAAAGTACAATGTGACTAGGTAAAGACCAATTTTTTACGTACTCAGTTGCAAAACCAACTGGATCCATTAAAAACTGGTCTGACTCATCCAGGATCCCTTTCTCTTCACTGTCAAATACCAAGAAAAATTGAACTCATACATAATATAAATCAAAACACAATATAAAAAGATCCAAAGATTTTGGAAACGTGTTGACACTTAATTTAGTACCTTGGTGTACAATCCAGGAAACGCATAGTAAGGTTACGGTGCAGGGTTGAGTAGTAAGGTGTAGAATGGCAAGGCATCAAGAAAAGGATACTTTCCACTTTATTATTAACAGCCTCTACAGAGAGATAGTTCATGACATCCTCAGTTCCCCTCTGAGAACCACATCAGCATATAAGAACACCGAAAGGAATATATAATTAGCATGTGTGGGTGCATACTTATTTCAATTATAAGGAGAGAGAAAAAGTAGGAGTCTTGATACTTTCTCTCCCCTTATAAGTAAAATAAGCATGTACCCAAACATGCTCTATATCAATTGCTTTGCTAAACTGCATCGGATGTCCATTTCACTAGCTTAATAATACAGTTATCTACTTATTTTGGGGAAATCAGAGAATTAAAAAACAAAAATCAAGCTGAACATTAGATCCCTAAACAGTAAGTAGTCAGCATCAGCAAAGTACCTGATGGACCGTGCTCATGTATAAGGCCATTGGGAGATTGGTAACAAGCAGGAAAAACACAGACAAGTTCACTTTTGAGAAGCAATTTATATTACTGCCCAAATTTTCTTTCATATTGCTTTCTGATGGATCAGATCCCCTCATTTTGGCTAATGTATACCCAGCAAACATCAAAGCAATTGGAAGCACAGGAAGGACAAACCTGTTATACAAAGTCTGATAAGAAAATTACAAGCATTAATGACTGAAAGGTGAAGACTGGCTCTGAATCACAGAAGCCCAAATGTAAAGTATGATATTTACCTGAATTCTTTGTGGCCTATTAGACTATAAATTCCTAAAACCCAGGCAATCAACCCAGAAAGCTTCCATTGCTTAGACACGATAATGCCAGAAATTGAAAATGGTATAAATGTGAAGAGCATGGCCGTGAATCCCTGGGTGATGTACCAGTGCCAAGCATGAGTTCCATAATAGTCTCCACCAGAAGAAAGGAAATTGAACTTCAAAAAGTTTAGAGGAACAAGGACCCATGAGCCGTACATCAAACGATCCAACAGAGAAGTGAGACCAAGTACCAGACCCCTGATATGTATGTTCAGATAAAGTAATCATCACTTGCTTTTACATTTTTAAATTAAAACTAGGAGTATTATGAAGTTTTAATGGCAAAGAGACATAGGGATGGATTAGCATTAATTTATAATATTCAGAAATCCAATACATATTTCAACACAACATCTTTAACTGGTCTAGATATACATTTGGACATCAAGCAAATATGCATGAGATAAGTACTAACTCTTCTTTTTTCACATAAGTTTTAAAGTTTGAGATTCCTCTGCATTATACTAGTGCTGATGGATGATACACTTTTAAATACCCTCTCAAAAATCCAAATTCCTAATTTTGCATTGTCATATCTATCAAATATTGTAGTCTATGTTCTGATCTATTTTCTTATGGTGAAGGAATATGCCAATTAAGGGACATGCTACTAAAATAATAATTAAACATTGTTAGTCCAAGTTCAAGTGAAAAACATTAACTTTTAGCAGCTTCACCAGAAGCGATGACAGCATGTGGGCAGAGGAAGTTGTCGTTTTCACTTACCCAATAGGAACTGCTTCAAGAAGAACGAATTTGAACTTATCACGTGTCAAATATAGTTCTAGCAGGGCAACATAAGCCCATGTTATAGCGCTTGTTGGTCGAATAGCACATGCTAGTGCTGCTGCAGCCAATGCCAACTTTCTTGAACCAGAAGAAACACTTCCGGAAGGCCTTCGCAAGGAGGGCCAATAGTACAAGCTCACAAGTGTAAGGATAGTCTCCATACTATTAGCTAAAGTACGTGTGATGCAAAAAAGCATAAACCAGTTTACCAACTGTGCAAAGAGCTAATATTGAGTTAAGTGCTTCATAATCATCATCAGTTACAAATAATATACCAAGCATATCAATTTACCCAATCAAAGAAAAGTAGGGAAAAACCGTACAAAATTTACCAATTAAAAAACAGTGAGCGGTATTAACGGGAGAAGAGAAGAAAGAATGGGAAAGAAAATGGCATATAGCAACGCAAGGATACTGCCCATTTTGCTACATTGTTGCCAAACAAGACCTGAGAGAACTTGTACAAGTAGAGATCACCAATTGCAGAAAATAAGGACTGCAGCAATCGTGGAGCCCTTGTCTGCGAAAAATGGCAGTAATTAGAAGATACACAAAGTGCTAATTATTCATTGTTCCCAAAAAAGCAATATAATAAACGAGCAAAATCACATCACATTGTTTCTTAGATTGTTGCACTTGCTACATTGCTTTCCCAAGTTCAACATTGAAGATTCAAGAGCATATGATCAAGCACTACAAAAATTCACCATAAAAGTCAAGATACAAATCATATTTCATCAAGAACTTTAAGAACCAATCCAAAGAGTAACCTTCAAGTTTCCATTCCTATGATCAACAGACTCTCTGACTGATTTCCCAACTAGAAATAGGCAAATATTTTAAAACCAATCCCATATGTACTAAGAGTTTATATTGAAGTTAACAACTTTATACCTGAAAAAGTAAATTTTAGAATCATATTTAGGTAAAGTTTCAAATGCATGGGAGAATTTCCCTGTGCAACCCCGTTCATGCACAGATACACAATATGCAAAGTTTAAAATCAGCAAAATTCAATGCGGAGCTGCCAAATTGGGAAGACAAGTTCAAATGCGCATATAATAATAATAATAATAATAATAATAATAATAATAATAATAATAATAATAATAATAATAATAGGAAACATAAATTCCAAAAGAGCGCACACACCCTCTAAAGAGAAAGCAGAATTACCATGAACCAAGGGGTATCAAGATGGAAAAAGGCCAGAAATTTATAAAGAGCTGCAAACAGCACCGGATGCAAGTAAGTCCTTATACCCTTTTTCCATTCCCATGTCAGATGCCCATACCTACATTCATTATAATAATAATAATAATAATAATAATAATAATAATAATAATAATATCCATTTCAATACACAGAAAAAAACCACATTAGGAAAATTTAACTTTTGATTGGAAGTGTACTGACCCGAAAGAAATGTGGTGCCCTACTTCAAGCGCTTGCCAATGCTCATCTGGGTTGAAATACGTTTGAACTAATAATGAGTTGATCATTCGTGTAACCAAACATAGCACAAAGATTTTCTTTAGTGATGGTGAAGAGTTTTTGGGTAGACAGTTTGTTGTGGTGAACTTCTCGTTATTTTCATCATCGTCGGATGCTTTTGCAGAGATCTTCCTTTGTCTCATTCTCTTTTGTTTTGGGCAGTGGTGTTATTTTGATGTGTCTTGAGTTTTTGAATGAGAGTTGTGGTGGAAATCTTGAAATGTGATAGACAGATCGGCAGTAGGGTGGCTGTATGAACAGGGGCGGACCTATAAAAATATAATGGGGGGGCTGAAATAGTCAAGAAGTCAATGTACCAACAAATTCATGTATCAAAAAAAGTCAAAATATGAAATTATCTGTTGAAACAAAAATTAATAGGTTGAAAGTCATAAGAAAAGAAGATAATGGTGAAAAAGCAGCATAGAACATACATCACAAAAGAAAACCATGTAAAGTTCACTCATTCATTATGCAATAACGATGGGAGAGCACACAAAATTCTATGGGTGACCTATATTCATGCGCGCGCGCGCAGAGAGAGAGAGAGAGAGAGAGAGAGAGAGTATTTAAACTTTGAGAGAGAGAGAGAGAGAGAGAGAGAGAGAGAGAGAGAGAGAGAGTATTTAAACTTTGAATTTGAAGATTATATGGTGTATTAGACAAATCCAAAATGATGAGTTAGGAATCATAATGATTTCATTGACGAACAAGATTATTAGAAGCCAACTTATGCAGGTTCAAACAAGTTAAAAGAAGAGAGGATAGAATTTGACTCAGTGCTAATGATTCAACCTCTTGGAATCAAAAGTGCTGGATTGAAGCATTGCATAATATGTAATTAAGTCACTGTCAGCTTAACTTTGCCCCTCACTTCTTCATTTTATTAAGCTAACACTATCAAAATCTTCCAGAATTTTTGTTCATGGTGTTCATGTGGGCAATTGAATTGGTTTGTGCATATCATTTCAAAATAATATATTTTTTTTACACATTTCATGAAATAGAATAAAAATTCCACAAACCAATTGAAAATGGTAAATTAGAACCTCCAATTTTATCAGCCACTGTTAAAGGAAAAGAAAATTTTCACATTCTCATAATTTTAAGGAAGAATCCTTAAATAATCTAAACGAAATTTTTTATTTCAACTTTAAACATAAATACAAGAAAATGTACTGAAGTAGATGAAAATCCAGAGTAAATAAAATGAAAAATAAAAAGAATAAACATCCACTTATCTTTTTTTCTGAAAATGGAAAGCTATAAACTAAAATTGAGATTCAGAATCTAGGCAAAGAGAAGAAAAAATTGCAAATAAATAAATAATAATAATTCAATTTCAGTCTCACTCCGATGTCAGATTCTTCATTCTAGTCTGGACAAAAATGGTAAAGATAAAAACTGGCAAGAAAAAAGAAGATCAAACTATCAATTTCTAGATAAGTAGAGAAAAAAAATTCTCAAAAAAAAAATTAAAAGGAAGAAATCTGAAGCGGGAGAGTTCCCACCTCCTGCGGCTACTGGGTTGGATGGAGGCCTGCCGGCGAGATGAGCTGTGGTTCGCTGCAGCTTAAGTTTGGGATGGTGTCGACTGTCGTGGTTTGGACGGGTCGTGAGGAAATTGTCCGGCAAATTGGAGTCTTGTCGCCGGGGGAGGGGATGCTCGTGGCGGTTAGGGGAGTTGTTTTGGAAAAAATGGCTGTACTTTTATGTTTCAGGAAATTAGGTCCATATTGCCCAAAATTAAGAAAATAGACTTATATTTTTAATGAAATAGTAAATTTTATATGAATTTTCAAATGTAAAGTATTTGATATTTCTTTTCTAAAAAATCCAAACACTCGTTTCACTAATCTTCAAGCTTCTTAGTTTTTGTGACTTCTTCTTCATAGTAACATTTCAAATGATTTCACTTCCTTATTAATTCCTAATTTCTTCAACTTTTATATTCGTTATATTGTTTTCATTTGCCTCTATACTAAATGAAGATATTACTTTTATTCATATTTGCAAAAAAAAAAAAAAAAAAAAAAAAAAATTCAAATTAGACAGTGTGCAACTTTCTTAAAAAAGTGACGGAGTATATCACATTTAACAACTTAGACCTTAATTCATTGTTTCTTGAAGATTATTCAATGGCACCAGGTTCTCTTCTTGAATTTCGACTTGCGAAGATTCAACCTCTCTAACCATTCAACCAAACTCTCATAGTAATAGGGTGAAGATAAAAATCGAACCCAATAACCCAAAAGGTAGAGAGAAGTAGGGTTCTCTTCTCCATAGCAAATGATTTTACATTTTAGGTCCAGGAGAAAATTTATACTTATAAGGACGTAAATTTCAAAATTTCCCCCAAATTGGAGGACACATTTTCAACTTCTTCATATTTGGGGCATATAAAGCAAAATTTGTCCTTTTTCTTTTTCCCTTTTTTCTCTTAATATTTGGTTTGTTTGAGCTCTATTTTTTGGATAATAAATTTTGTATAGTTATTTTTTAAAGAACGTGTAGTTAAAAAGTAGAGAAAAAAATAAGTTTACATGTAAAATTATTTTATTGAAAAAATATAGGATTGGAAATGAATTTTTAAAAATAGAGCTCAAACATGGGTATTAATTTTTTTGGTCTTAAGATAACTAACAAACTTTTTTGGAATTCTTATTCGGAAGAAAAATAAAAACTAAAAAATGGGTCATTTCACTACAATAAAAATAGTCTTTTGCAACAAGCAAAAGAGATTCCCATAATTGGGATCTGACAACATTCTTTAAATGCATGCTGCTAATATTTCCCTTTGCAAGGTTCCTTGACTGTTGCAAAAAAATTATATATTTCATGTTTTTTTGCAATGTTAAATCATCGTTATTAAAAAGCCATCCTATAACAACATTTCTTTCATGTTGCTAAACAATTAATATGTAACTCTTTTGCAATGTCATTGACAATTGCAAAAAGTTCAAATATTTCGTATTTTTTGCAACGTTCAATAAACGTTGTTAAAACCTCATTCTATAGCAACATTTTTTACACGTTGAACAATTAATATGTGGTTCTTTTGCAACGTTTTTTGATTGTTGCGGACACATACTCATTGGCAACTTGTTGCTGCCTGTTAAAATATTTTTCAATGATCATATTTAGCAACTTCGATGCATGTTGATGAAACTATTAATGACTTTTTTGCAACATTCATTCATTGTTGTGAAAAAATCTCTATTGTAACGTTCATTACATGTTGTAAAATCTCCTAATCAAATTTTTATTTCACAACCTACCAAGTGGACCAGACTTGATCAAAATAATAAAAACAACCACCTCTCTCAATCAGGGCAAGAACGATATCTTCTCTCTCAGTCATCTTCCTCTCTTTCTTTGAGCCCCAATTCTCTATGGTGGAAACTAGTATTGAAAAAGCGCAATAGAACATATTCGCAGCAAAGTCATCCCCAAAGTCATCATCAAGTGGAAACTTGATTGCCGTGCTATTCACTCTTCTCTTCTATATTGTGATCATTTCAAGGTAACATTTTATATCTGATAATGAATTTGATATGCCCTCTATTCACCATTTAGAGCTTGTTTGTTGTGTTTAAAACTTGTAAGTTTTGTTAGAAAAAAGAATGTAATTTTGAAATTTATACTTGAGAAAATAACTACTTAAAATTTATCCCAACTTCCTGTCTCTTGAGTCCAGCAAGCCATTCATGCTACTCCTTTCTCAAATATTCTCTTAGGCTTTCAGTTTTCACTATTCGAATTTTGGATTAATATTTCTATTATATTCATTTTTCTTTTTAACATCTAGCTGTATCTTCGTGTTTCTTTTTGTTGGTCGTTACAACTGTGTTTGCCGCATTAAAAATTGTGCATTTACATATTTCAATTTGTGCAAAAAGAGAAATTAATTCAAACTTGTAGCCATTGCATAAGCAAAGCTTAGTTCTATTCTGACTTTTGCTGCTTATGTGTTCTATTGCGCCTTTTCAATACTAGTGGTTCTATATAAGCCTCTCATTGATGAGTTGGTTAAGGACAAAGGTGTGAAGATATTGAATGATCCAAAGGCGCTCATGCATGTAATAGAAACAAAGATGGAGTTTGTTGACGATAAACTCAAGTATGATATATTTCTCCACTTCTAATTGTAGATGAATCTTTTAAAGCAATATCTAGCCGTATCTTCATATTTATATATGTGTACACATATACATACATGTGAGGTGAAAACATAATCTTTTTTAATATAGTTTTCCACTGAGGTTAAAATGTATTTGGATAAATAGATAGAAAGAATGGAATGTTTGAGTTTCTACGCGCTTATTTGATTTTCAGATGAGAAGAGAAAATAAATGAAGGGAGGAAACTGATTTCCCCCAAGAAGCGGATGGAAGAAAAAGATATGACACGGAATCTAAGGCAAAATGCATTTGGAACGAGGATTTGACATTTGTAGTTGGGTCGTTCCAATTAATGTACTTAATCTTATTTTTGTTAATGTATTTTTTTTTTTTTTTTGACATAAAGTGTAATTTAAATTGTCTTTTTTATACAAGTAATTTCGCTTTTTTTTAAGAGTGTAAGAGAAGGATTTGTGACGATGAATTTATTATTTATTGTTATTGCATAAATAAATTTAACAACTATTGTGAAATGAGTTTTTTATATATATATATATATATTTTTTTTTTTTTTTTTTTAAAGATAGAAAACGACAACGTTTAATGAATGTTACAAAAATATTAATGGCAACGTGCAATGACTCTTGCTAAAACATTAATGGCAACATGTAACGATTATTGCTAAAATATTAATGATAATGTGCAATGAATGTTGCTAAAATTTTAACGATAATGTGCAATGAACATTGCCAAAAAGTAATGACAACGTTCTTTGTAAACATTTTGCAAAGGTCTTTGAACATTATTGTATACTTTTACTCTATGACAACATCGAAACCCATAATACACGTCCGAACATTGTGAAATGTCTTTTGCAATGTTTTTTTGCATGTTGCGAAAAATTGTTTTTTTTGTAGTGCATATATGATTTTTTTCACAATGAATAGGCAAGTTTAGGGAGAATTAACGTATCTTTTGGCTATTATGATAGAGGAAAACTTATCGGAGATGGAAAATTCAATACAAAAAGTAAAATAAAAATTAATATTCACTATAGTACAAAATGGAATCATTATATTAAAGAGGGAAATATCATATATTATAGTTCTTAGTTACATATATAGAAAATAAAGATTACACTAATTTGTGGCGTCTCATTTATAACTTATAGTAATATGTAATAAGGTTCATTGTGAAAAAGGGACATAAATTAATATGAGCAACTTACAAAAATACCCTTAAATTTTGAGGTCTTTTGAAAAAAAAATTTGGAAGTAAAAAATACTGTATAATATTAAAAAGTGAAACAATGTCACCTTTTTTTTTTATATATAAAAACTGTGTGACTTTAAAAAAAAAAAAAAAAAAAAGTGACAATATCACTTTTAAAAGTTGAGTATCACTTTTTTTTTTTAAATAAAATTGACTCTTTTTTTTAATTATTAAAAATGACATACAGTGTCACTTTTATTAAAAAAAAAAATTGATGTTTGTTACTTAAAAAAAAGTGATAAAAATCAAGAAGGTGATTAAGAAAAAGTGATAAACACTTAAAAAAAGTGACAAAAAAGTGATAAATTCAAAAAAGAGACAGAAATTTAAAAAAAAAAGTGACGAATTCAAAAAAGTCACAAATTAAAAAAAGTTACACGGATTAAAAAAAGTGACAAACACTAAAAAAGTGACAAAATTCAAAATTCAAAAAAAAAAAAAAAAAAGACACAAACTCAAAAAAGCGACAAAAAAAAGATGCACAACTTCAAAAAAGGGATAGAAAATAATTGAAAACAAAAATGAGTTAACATAAAAAGCGAAGTAAAATTGTCAAAATGATAAAATTCCACACCAGAAAACAATTATGAATCGACTTTGGCTAGACATTTTAAGATGGAACCAAACCCATAAAACTCAGTTGAGCATTGGATTCTTCTAAAAGCTCAAACAAATAAATTCTCTTGGAACCCTAGAATCAATAGTAAATTCTGCTTCAACGTGGACATCGATAAGAACTCATGCAACCCCAAACTGATAATTGAAAAGTAATCCTTATAAAATGTTTAAATATGACAAGGTGGTCAAATTAGCGAATCAAAACAGAATGGAAAAATTACTTACTTTGGCTCGAAAGGCAGCCTTAAGTTGTGTAGATGAGCAATCGGCGGCTACACCAAGCAATTCATAGGCCAAAGAAGTGGTGAGAGGATCATCATTTCCAATATCCCTCCCATTATAATAACAATCCACTCTTGATGAAGAAAGTTGGAGATTCAAAGTTGGTTTAGAAGCAGAGATAAATGGGCAGTAGTGAAAACTGTGTCAGTTTACATTCTCAACTATATTTGGAGAAAAGGGTGAGATTGTAATGCTGCAGAAAACAAAGTATGCTTCCATTTCATCAGTTTTTTGCTATTTTCTTCATATTTTGACTGCACAAAAAGCCAACCAATTGTGTCTCTTAGACTCAGTCAATCCTTGGATTGGATATTTATTGGACTTGTCTACATGTACATAACACTTTCCATACTCTCTTACACCCCCCTCACATGGAGGAGGGTCCACATATAATAAAATATTCGTGGACCCCTCTCCATGTGAGAGAGGTGTAAGCTATTTGGTACATCATAAGGTGTACAAGTAGTTTTATTCATATTTATTTGGGTTTGCATCCAAATCTACAGCCATAAAAATACAATTGGATTAGATTAAGGTAAGAGATGCTTGAAGGAGTGAGATAGGATTTTGAGCGTATTTCTTACGGGAGACAGGCGCGGAGCCAATACCCGGCCAGCTCGCACTGCCGCGCGTGCTGACTTCGCCAAAATCTGCTGCCACCGGGAGCTGGAGAGCTGGCGAGGTCCGTGACTCCGTTCCACCGTTCCAAGGAAGAAGACGACCGGAGTTCAGGAGTTGGGTCATTGGGCCAAGTTTTTTTTTTTATTGTGTTTTGGGTTACAATAAAAAGGCCCAAATACAATTCAAAACGGTATATCCAATTATCCAACCAAATCCCTAATTCGAAAATTCATAATTCCTTAATCGTTTGGAGTTGGGCTTCGCGAGGTGATTGGCGACTTGGGCGAGTGGCGGACTGGCGGTGGACTGGTGTTGCTGTGTTGGTGGATTGGTGGAGTCTGGACACTGACTGGAGAGTGGAGACTGGAGTTAATCGTTTGGAGTTTGGAACGGCGACTGGCGATTGCAATTTGTGAGGCTGCGAGTGGGAGGAGTGGAGTGTGGTCTGTGGGAGAGGAGACTGGCTTTGGATTTGCCACTGCAGTGCGACCGACGACGGCTTCTTCCGGTCACTGCTGCCGGAGTGCGGGGGAGGGAGGTGCGCACTGCTCTCTGCCGGTGAGTTGGTGACTGACTGTGAGAGGTAATGTTTGGCTATCCTTTTTATTTTATTTTTTGGATTATGGTTTTAATTTAATTAGTGTGAAATTGAAATATGATTTATGAATTATTGTATATGAATTATGCATTGGCTAATTTGGTTTATGAATTAGGGTTTTTTGAATTATATTTTATGAATTATGATTTATTTATGAATTATGTTTTATGAATTATGAATTATGAATTGTGGTTTGTGGATTGGTTTATGAGTTATGGTCCTTATGGATAGGTTTATGAATTATGATGTTTTTATTTTTGATTTGCTGTTTGGGAATTGGGAATCGAGATGCTCGGAATTTAGGTTTAGCAAATTAGGGAATTGAGAATTTGTGAAATTTGGGGAATTAGGAAATTGGGGAAGTTTTAATAGAGAAGGTATTTGACTCAACTGAACTATGCTCTTTTTTTTAATCTATGTTAATTAAAAAATAAATTGGGTTATTTTGCAGATTATGGAACGATTTTTTCATCCAAAACGAAAGTCTATACCTAATACTTCGACTTCGAGTTATGCATCTAGTCCCGCTACTGATTTGAGTCGAGCACAAGAGTTATTAAATAACACAAAGAAGTCTCGAGCTCAATTTAATGCGGATGATCTCATATCTGATCCAGGGAAACGCCCACCTATTGAGTCATATAATCCTAATATCAGAGATGATGTTAGGATGGCATACTTGGAGAAAGGTCATTGTCAACCATATGAACATGACTTTCCAAGAAGATCAATGGGAAATGATACAAGGGTTTTTCGGAAAGAATGGTTCTCTGAATTTTATTGGTTGGAGTACAGCATAGAAAAGGATGCGGCGTATTGTTTGTATTGTTACTTGTTCAAACCCGATAGAGGGGGTCAAGGGGGTGGACATGCATTCACTAAGACCGGCTTTAGGGATTAGAAGCACAAAAAGACGTTGAAAGATCATGTCGGTCTCTTTGATAGTACTCATAATCAAGCTTTTGCGAAGTGTACTAATTTGATAAATCAAAAACAGAGTATCTCCTATGTTATTTCTAGCCAAAGTAGTAGTCAACAAAAAAATTATAGGACGAGGTTGACTGCGGTGCTAGATTGTACTAGATACCTCTTGATGCAAGGATTGGCATTTCGTGGTCACAATGAATCGAAAGACTCCCTTAATAAAGGAAATCTAATTAAGCTACTACAATAGTATGCGTCTTGTTGTAAGGAAGTTGAAGAAGTAGTATTTAGTAATGCTCCTGGAAATGACCAAATGACTTCACCAAATATTCAAAAGGATTTGATTAATTGTTGTGCTGTAGAGACGACAATGAGAATTATCAATGAGATAGGTGATTCGTTGTTTTCAATTTTGGTCGATGAGGCTTGTGATAATTCTATAAAAGAACAAATGGCAGTTGTTGTGAGATTTGTTGACAAAAGTGGTCAAGTGAAGGAGCGTTTCTTGGGCATTTCTCATGTAGCTAATACTTGCGCCCAATCACTGAAGGATGTCATTGATGCAATGTTTTCTACATATGGGTTGAGCATATCTAGCCTGAGAGGTCAAGGTTATGATGGTGTAAGCAATATGTCAGGTGAGTTTAATGGCTTGAAAGCTTTAATTCTAAGAGAGAATCCATATGCTATGTATATTCATTGCTTTGCTCACCAGCTTCAGTTGGCAGTTGTTTCTGTGGCACGTAGGAACCATTTGCTTGGTGATTTTTTCAACATGCTTGCTGTTGTTGTAAATTTGGTTGGTGCATCATGTAAGTGTGTAGATGCTCTTCGAGCAAGTTATCATTCTAATATTCTTGAGAAACTGAATATCGGGGAACTTTCTGGTGGAACGGGTCAGTTTCAAGAAATGAATTTGGCTCGTCCAGGTGATACTAGATGGGGCTCACATCTACTGACAATCACTCGTTTCATTAGTATGTTTAATGCTATCATAGATGTTCTTGAGAACATATTAGAATATGGCGTAAATTCAGATTAAACAGCAATGGCTGTAAGACAGATGAACACTATGCAAGATTTTGAGTTTGTGTTCAATCTCCACTTTATGTTTGAAATTCTTGCAATTACAAACGACTTTTCACAAGCCTTACAGAAAAAGGATCAGGATATTCAAAATGCTATGAGTTTATTGAATGTGTGTAAGAGTGCATTGCAGAACATGAGGGACAATGGTTGGGATACTTTGTTGAGTAGGGTGATCGAGTTTTGTGTTGATAGGCATATTGTAGTGCCTAATATGGAGGATATTGTAGTAGTGAAAGGTCGACCTAGGCATGCAGCTCAGCAGGTGACTTATTTTCATCGCTTTTACGTTGATTTGTATTGTTATGTGATAGATTCAATCTTGCAAGAATTGAATGATCGTTTTTCAGAAACAACTACTGAGCTTTTGATTTGCATTTCGTGTTTAAGTCCAAGAGATTCATTTGCAGCTTTTGATAATGCCAAATTGATGCGCATTGCTCAGTTATATCCTTTGGACTTCAATAATGAAGAGCTTTTGTTACTTAGACCTCAACTTGACAACTTTATTATATTTGTGAGAATGAAGGAAGATTTCTTTAATCTCAATAGTATATCCTGTGTAGCTAAGAAGTTGGTTGAAACTAGAAGTTCCTGCTATTTTTCATTGGTTTATAGGCTGATCACATTGGTTTTGATATTACCGGTCGCAACTGCTAGTGTTGAAAGGATATTTTCTGCTATGAATCTTATCAAGAGTGACTTGCGCAACAAAATGGGAGATGACTGGTTGAACGACAATTTGGTGGTTTACGTGGAGAAAGATATTTTTAAAAAACTTGAGAACGAGGCAATATTGCAACGTTTTCAAAAAATGAGGCATCGTAGAATGCAGTTGTCTAAGCTTACTATTATAGAGTAATGTTGTATCCTATATATTTTTAGTACTTTTTATTGTATTGAATTATATTTTTTTATGAATATAATTTTTACGTTTCAGTGCATTTACACATATATCGAATAATATTTAATATTATTTAATCAACGGTCGATCGGACCGGACTATTACAATCTTTGACCGTCAATGGTCAACGGTCAAAGTCAACCCGCCCTAACTGACTTGGCGTCCTGGATTCGCCACTGACGGGAGAAAATTAACTTCAGGGCATTATTCTATTTTGTTAATTTTGGGCTGTACATAGTCTAATTCCCTCAATTAATATTGGATTCAGATAGCTTTAAACTCGAATTTTAAAACTGGGTAACAATGTATAAAAATGTGATGAGACATCAAACTATATATATAACAAGTAGCTGTTGGATAATTGCATGTATATATAATTGTAACTTATAAGTAAAGTTTGTATCGTGCATCAATTAGCAATGTCTAGAGACGTTATTTAATTATAAACAAAATTAACGTCACTACAACAAAAATGCCCTTTGGCAACATTTATTGATTAAATGTTGCTAAAGAGATCTATTGCAACGTTTGGATGAATGAATGTTGCTAAAAAGGTCTATTGGCAACGTTTTAAAAAAAAACATTGCGAAAAGTAATGTCCTGTTCTCTTTGCCGTTTTCTGTTTTGAATTTTTGAAAATGATAAAAAAGTACTCTCTTTCCCATTTTCGAAAATGTATTTTTGAAAACAAAAAAAAAAAATATTGAAGAAAACTGAAAATGGCAAAAAGTCATTTTGAGAATTTTGAGTAGAAAACACGGGAAACAAATCCCTAAAGTGAGAAACAGACGTGAAAGAGGCCATTCCTTCTTCCTTCTTCATCAACATTTCCTACCATCACCAGCCACCTAAACCACCTGAATCGACCGCCGTTAGAATCCCCAAACCTCCCTATTCAACTCTTGTCAGGCAACAACGTTTCCAAAAACACCCCCAATTTAGGGAAAACACCACATGATTGTCGACAGTTTTAGCCTTATTACCATCGCCCTCGACCACCGTTTCAAAATCGAACCACCGCCATTCCACTCATCTCAATGAGGCGCATCCAGTAAGACAATGGGCATCCTGCAATTTTGGTCCAGACGCGAGTGATTTTTGTGGAACCACTCGATTGCCGTTTGTGAATTCTTCTACTGGGGTTGTTAATTATCCATGTTACCTTGTCATTTTACACCATTTAAGTTCAATTGATCTTCAACTGATAAAGTAATTGTGAAATTTGCCTATTTTTTATTCTGAAATCTACTGCATTGGTTTCTCTTTTTATTTTCGTTTCTTTTTTAGGTAGCAGGAAGGGTTATATGTTCACGAAAGTGATGATTGCTGCAACGTTCATGATTGTGCTATCTATCTATGTTTAGTTTGATTACGTAAAACATTGATTGCCATTAAAGCATCATTCAACTGTGTTATGTGGGTTTTCTGACCTTCAAGCTTTAGTTTGTGAGGAATGCTACTCCTGTTGTTTGTTACTTTCTCCGATTTCTTTCTTTTGGGTGGGTTCTTTGATCTTAAAATTTTGGTCTGTGAAGAATGCGACTCAGGTTGATGCTTATATGATCCATGTTCCTTGTTTGTTGCCTTCTTCAGAAGGGTTAGAAGTGTTTTATGATCTTAGTGGAGGGAAATTTTCTTGGAGATGACATTCGTGTGAAGCCGGATCTAGATGCACTCGGGGCTTTTGGAGATGTTGGTGGTGAAATAGGTGTTCATCAATGTTCCATGGTGGTATGTGTAGTAATGCTTACATTTTTAAATTTTCTAAGTTAAATTTTCTGTCACTATCATGTCTCATATTCAATAGTATTTTACAAATTTATGCAATGTCTCTTATCTCCTAGTGTAAAAACTACAGTTTAACTTTCATGCTTGATCATAGAGTAATGTCATCCAAGTGGCTGAAATTATTAGACAAGTATTGACAGTGGAGTTTTATTAAATGACATGGCAAGAGAGTTTTGTTGTCTATAATATACCTAACATGGAGATAAAACCTACTTGAAAGTGCATAATGCTTCTTAAATATCATCCAGAAGCACCTCTTGATATCTTGACCAACAAAATCGTCAAATTCAGCTCTTATTATGTAAATGTTTGCAATTCGAGGACCAAGCTTCCAAGTAGTTTTCTCTTTATCTTTTTCCCTCTGCTATTTCTTTTTTCATTTCCTTGGGCTCTGCCCTAGGGTGGCTGTAGAAGCAAAAATACAGGAGGAGGCATTGACTTTCATTTGGAGTTTTTACCAATTTCAATTTGCAATACATTGCAGGTGTTCATGCAGAGATAGTTGGTGCAAAATATGAATACGGGTCAAATTGCAGAGAAAACAATGGTCATACTCCTCCAGAATTTGGAAGAGTATTTCTTCTTGAAAACCCACAAGGAGATGAAGGAGTAGTTGGAGAAGAATTAAAGGGGTGTTCTCTTCGTGTTTCAATTTTGTATTTTTAGTTTTGAATTCGTTTTGTGTTTTGTATTTTGGGTGTCCATTTTGAGATTGTTGAAAACTCGTTCTTTTTGTCATTTTGAAAAAATATTTCCCAACCTGTATATTTTGAATTTTGGTAGATTTGTGAAGAAAACAGTCCAAACGTAAAAAAATTATTTTCTGTTTTCTTCATAAAATTTTCAACCGTTTTCAAAAACTCGTTTTTGAAAATGGGAAAGAGAACGCGTTTTCAATGTTTTGGAAAATAAAAAACAAAGTAAAGAGAACGCCTCCTAAGTGATTTAATCATTTTTCCTTTCCTCAGTGGGAACTAGTATTTAGGTGATGTTATATCACATTCTAATATTCAAGTGTGGATTCAAATATTTATAATGAAATTATCAATATTTATGCAATACCAAAATTTGTTCAGAATGAGTTATTTTAATTTTGCGAGTCAATTTACATAATTTACATATTTTGCTAAAAAAAAAAATGACGACGGATACGGCAACGTTTTAAAAACGTTGCAAAAAGTCTCTCACCGTACGACAACACTGAGATTTGCAACATATGGAAAAATATTGCAAAAGTCTTTCAACAACTTTTTTTGAACTTTGTAAAATGCCTTTTTTCTTGTAGTGCGTGTTGATGCATCAAATCAGATAAAAGATTAATAGTAACAATGAGGTGTTTAGAATTAATTGAAAGATTAAGTCATGAGAGAGAGAGAGAGAGAGATCAGTTGAATCGTACTATTGAAGAAGGTGATTCTGAAATATATATCAGGCTCTGTTTGATAACCAAAATTTTCCCGGAAACTAGGAATCGTTTTCCATCTATCTACTTTTGCGCTGTTTGATAGCCTTTATTTTCCATGGAATCGGTTTCCAACTTTTTCCAAAGTACAACCACTTGAAGCGTGATTCCGTGGAAATCAATTACTTGCTATTTGGTGGGAATTGGTTTCCATCTTTTTTTTTTAGCAATAGAAACTAATTCTAAGATAAAGTGTAAAAAAATTTATCCATTTAATTGACAAATTCCATGCAAAATAGAGTCAAACGTAAAAATGAAAAATAATTTTTTTATTTTTTATTATTTTTTTGATAATCTAAACATATTTTGTCCCTAATGGTAAAAAATTTATCCATTTAATTGACAATTTGCATGAAAAATAAAGTCAAACGTATTATAATAGAAAGGTGGAAAATTATACCAATCAAACACCTTTAATTCAATTCCCGGTAAAACAATTCCAGGCAATTCAATTCCCTAGAATCCAATTCATTTTCCACCAATTTTCTACCCTTGCAATCAAACGGACCCTTAGTGAATCTGAAACAAATTTTAAAACTCTAGAAATAATAAAAATCCAAAAAAATAAAAATAAAGTATTTATGGGTCCTATTATCACTTTTTTTTTTCATTTTATTATTATTATTTTTAATTAAGGTTGCATAATTATTCACCTCGAGTTAGGTGAGAACAAATACTCTTTTTAAGATCAAAATGGTTAAAAATTGCCACTAAAATTAAGTACGATAAAATTTAAATGTTGGAGAATAAATAACAACAACAAAACAAAACAAAAATTGAAAACTTGCTTGTTACATTTCAAGTAACTTGGACTGTGCAATTGTAATTTTTGAAGTTTATAAAACAAGTTTGGTTCATGTTATATTTAACTTGAGTTCTAAATTAGATAGTTTGTGATAACTTCAATACCACAAGAATTAAAAGTTAGAAATTCAAATGACACGAATTGCTACTTATTATGCGGAATGAACCAATATTGGATTTTATGAACTACTCATTGTTCAAGTATATTAGTTATATTAGTAACAGGGCTTGTGTGGCCTTGGTAAAGGGATTTAACCCTAATAGACTCACCCTTGGACAAAGCGCGTGGGCAGAAGAAATAGATAGGTTCTCTTTTTTCATTCCCTTTGATACTTCAACGAACAATAGTTCTTTGTCTTACTATATTTAGAAGAGTAATCGACACCTAAGGAGTTATATGCGTAAATGTTCACATGGCGATATTTTATTTTTTCAAGAGTACTACCTTGCACGTAATCTATATCCGGGAAGTATACTTGACAAGAGATAGACAGGCGATGAGAGGTCCAAGTCATGGTAGCCTAATAGCGTTTTTCCTTCATTTGCTTGGTCGTTGTATAGAAGCAGTGATAACTATTGAAGAGAATTGTATTCTTCTGTATTAATTTTGCAACCTTATGAGCTTCAATATATATTACAAACGGGAAACTCAAAAAAGGTAAACTTCTAACACAGAAAATATAAACTTACCTACTCTAAATAAGGTACAAACACAATTATATAATAATATATAATATTTCCATATGTCTCGGGATTTCTATTATTTTTCTTCAACAGGGTCAACATGTGCTTTGTAGCCACGATTCCTATTATTTTGTCTTGATTTCCAATCCTTTGGTTTCCCATGTAAATCCCAACACGTGTCCTCTTTATATTCCGATTTATGACAATGATCACACTACATCGTCCTCTTTGTTTTGTTCCAGACCCATTTCCTTTAAAAGTTGGGGCTCATTTCAGCAGGCCTAGTCCATTTAGATCCATTACTTGCAGGTCCAATAGAAGATTGGGCTGACCCAGATTTTTTATTTAAGTCAGCCGACCCAGTAGGCCCAAATCCAATGGAAATAAGGGTTGAATTCGCGTCATCTTCGTCCAGACTAGTCTCTCATTCTCGCAACATCACACTTCTTCTGGTTTCTTCCCGGTGTACCACAGCAAACACTTCACGCAGCACCAACAGCAGTCGTTGACCCTGGATTCTGCCTCTCACATCGTCCAACTCACGATTCAGTCCAGCCAAAAACTTTATAGACTCTCTCATTTTCCACTTTCTTTTGGTACTGCACACTATTTTCAGTAATCCCATTTTTCCTCCAAATTTTGATCGAGTTCTTGCCAAAGGGAACTCATCTCTATATAATATTCCGACGCATCCCTCTCTCGTTGATTTGCTTGCCACAACCTAGTTTTAATTTCAAAAATTTGGGAAGAATTCTCGGTGTCTGAATACATATCGCGAACGGGCTCCCATACATCTTTGGCTGTCGGTTGGAAGAGATAAGTTTTTCAATTGCTGGGTTCATGGAATTAACCAACCACGCAGTCACCAACAAGTTCTCTGACCTCCATCTCTGTGGAAGGGCTATGTCAGTTGAGGGGGGCTGCTGCTTCTCTTCGATAAGATATCCTTGTCTTCCTTTCCCGTCGATAATGAGCTTAATTGATCGAGCACATTCTCGATGATTCTATCCATTCAATTTCTCTACTGTGAGTTGGAATGAAGAATTGTTTATTCCCACTGAGCCCATAGTGGAGCGAAATTAAGCTTCACTATTTTGAGGCTCAGATGTCATTGTATAATTGTTGCTGTCTGACTGTTCCGATTAGTGATTTTTGGCTATGTAGGGAAAGACTCTAGCTTTGATACCATATAAAAGCAGTAATACCTATTGAAAACGGGAAACCCAAAAAGGAGTGTATTTTATTTGCTGTTTTGGGGTCGTTTTTTGTTTTTGATTTTTCAAAATATTGAAAACGCGTTTTCTTTCCCATTTTCAAAAACGAGTATTTGAAAATGGCTGAAAATTTTGTGAAGAAAACAGAAAACAATTTTTTTACGTTTTGACTGTTTTTTCACAAATCTGCCAAAACACGAGTTGGGAAATATTTTTTCAAAACGACAAAAAGAACGAGTTTTTAACAATCTCAAAATGGACACCCAAAACACAAAACGAATTCAAAACACAAAATTGAAATACGAAGAGAACGTCACCTTTCTAACAAGGAAAATATAAACTTACCTACTCTAAATAAGATACAAACACAATTATACAATAATATATACTTGTTTGTAATAATAAGATAGCTAGCTATAGAAGGTGGATTAGCATTCCCCAGTGCTGAAGTCATTGCTTGTATGCTTGCAACGTAAATAATCACTCTTTACATACTAAACGATCGATTTAATTAGTTAATTCTTACCTGGTGAGTTATGATTTCTGCTGATCAGTAAAATAACCCAAAATCGCCCTACTATATTGTAGAGTTTCTTAAATAATCAAACAACGAAATGTAATGAAACCCTAAAAACATAATTGAACACACTAAGGCAAAAATATTCACAATTACAATAATTTATTGATTATTAGGAATGGAACCCGTGAAAGTTTAATTCACGTTTCCCCATGCTCAGGTAACAGTCGATGGCACAGGGACAAAAATGGATGGTTTTGCAATTAATGACTCGAATCCAAGTGCTGCGAAAAGAACCAATTTTGCCATAAATACGTTAATTTGGATGAGAGATATTCATGCACACACATGGCCAATAACTGTAATATATACACTTTGCAGGAAATTCACTACTTTACACTTTCTCTTACGTCCTCTACAGTAGGCATATATTGCAGCAAGTCTCAGGAAAAAAAAAATAAAAAAATATAGAGAGATTCTGATAATTTGAAAAAAAAAAAAAAAAAATTGAACCCCAACCTTGAGAACACGGCCCCCACTCCTAGAGCATTGTGGAGGAGGTATATTATGAGATGTGCCTCAGCAGATTAAGGTACAAGAGTTGTCATACTTGTGTCCACAAAGAGTCCAGTTACATATTTTGTAAGAGGCAGGAATCGAACCTTCACACTGCGATTGTCAGTTTAGTTTAGACTATCTCACTCATGTCCTTTGCACTACTGAACTATATCCCGAGGGGCGATTCTGATAATTTTATATACCACGTATTGTCATATTTCACAGTTAAAAGTACAAATAAATCTCACTTAAAATAATCAAATACATATTAACATACAAAAATAAGAAAAGTAATCATTTCATCTTTCTCAGCCGAAAGTAGTGAAAAGTTAAATAATATTTTCAAATAAGTTGTGCCAAAAAAAATGCTTAAAAATTTAATATATTTTCAATGAATTGAATTCTATTACATTTACACGTCTTTATAAAATCATTATTAACCTTTGCTTATTTTGTGCAATATCCCCATATCATTTCATTTTGGCATAAAATCTCCAGGAAGGCCCAAACTTCGTGAATCCCTATCATCTGTTTCCATTAGTTTAAGTGTTAAATGCTCTAAATAAGGTCAAATTACAAAATTCTCAAAGCGAGATACCGTCTATTCACACCCTTTCACTCACTAAGCCCCTCGTTTGTTTGAGAATCTGCTGAGAAGAAACAAACAATCCATTTCTTTGATTTTTGTCTGAAATTGTTTATTTTTCTAAAGCAAAATGGAGGATGTGGGTCATGGTGTGATCCATCTATATGTCATAGATCTATGAAGATAATACATGGTCCGCTAAGCTTCGGTAATGCATATGAATGATGTAGGACATATTGTTGAATGAATAGAAGAAGAATTGGATAAAAATGGAGGAAAAGAAATATTGGAGGGAATCCATCAAAATTTCGGTTTAAGCCCATAAGACCAATCCGAAAAGAGGACGATGAGACGAGTAATACTCATTGCTACACCATGATGTACGATGGATTTCGGCCATTCGAAGTTTGTTTAGGACTTGGAAAACTAAATTTTAAAGTTTTAGCGTTGTTTCTATTATTTAATTTATTTTGGATTCTTTTCAATTTTAATTTGTTTAAACTTTGTTTTCATTAATTTTGGTAATCTTAAATTAGGTTGTCATGTAAACCCTTATAAGTAAGGGGTTATTTGATTATTTTGATAATCTTTTAATTAACAAAATTTGTAAGTTTATTCTCTTCATAATTTGGTAGAATCCAAATTTCGTGTTTTTAAGGTTTTCGTTTGAATTGCTTATTTCACGCTACATCAATGAACAACAACAGGTATTGTAAATCGAAGAGAAAGAAGAATGTTTTCGGATTTAGAAGTTGAGTTTCTAGTTTTCTATGTGGGTTTGTTGTGATGTGGCCTGTGGGTAGTGAAGGCGAGAATTAGACATTTAGGGGTTTTTTGAGCCCCATTTTTTTTTTTCAAAAAAATGCATTTTGAAATAGTGTTATGATAGAAAATGTGTGGTTAAAAAATAAGAAAAATTTTTGGATTTGCGTGTAGTGTTATTTTATTAAAAAATATGTGATTGAAATGAAGTCAAATTACTGTTGAAAAATGTATTTTGATGAAAAATGGGGCTCAAACAAGGACTTAGTTTTATAGTTATTTGGATATTGGATGTTAGTGAATGTTGTTGTTTCTCTAATGTATTTTATTTTTCATGTAGTGATGTGTAATGAATTGTTCTACTGTAATATAAAATTAACTTGCACGATTGGCTAAGCTTAACATATCTCTATAAGTTTACTCAAGTAGAATAATAATATTTTCGTTGGTCAAAAGATCAAAACAAATAAGATAAAGTAACAACTGCTATAAAAGCAAAATTTCTTACTATGCTTCCATTTCTCTAGCTAGCATTGTCTAAAGTATTCTGTTTAGCAAAAAACTTAAATCATTTATTAGCAATCAGTATTTTTATTTTTAATCACATTGACATATTCCAACTTCATTTATAATTTTAATTCTTTAGAGGCTTAGGGGACGTTCTCTTTGTTGTTTTTGGGCCGTTTTCTGTTTTCGATTTTTCAAAACATTGAAAACGTGTTCTCTTTCTCATTTTTGAAAACGAGTTTTTGAAAACGGTTGAAAATTTTGTGAAGAAAACAGAAATAACCTTTTTACGTTTTGACTGTTTTCTTCACAAATCTGCCAAAATTCAACACTGGTTGAGAAATATTTTTTCAAAATGACAAAAATAACGAGTTTTTAACAATCTCAAAATGGACACCCAAAACACAAAACGAATTCAAAACTCAAAACATAAAACTGAAATATGAAGAGAACGCCCCTTTAATTCTTTGTTTTTCTTTTTCCAATGCATCCAAGCTCTCTTGGTAGTGATAGAACGTAGGTACGCAATTTTCTTCGTCTGCTACAACTAGAATAAATAATTTTTCTTCAACCATCTTTATCGTAGAAACTAGAAACTGAAGCTGAAACAACAAGACGCTAAACCCTACTTTTTTATGGGAAAGAAAACCCTACTTTTTTTTTTTTTTTTTTTTTTTTTTTAATCCTATACTCTGAATTACATACACTGATACACATTATAAGACATGCATTCGCCCTGATCAAATTCACTTGTACTCTGATTATGCTTCATAGCTCCAGCTTTACTTGCAGCCTATGTGCTTTTTCTTATACCAAAATCACCATGAGATCTTCTTTGGCAGTGTGCATTTAACAATCGAATTATGTGCTAATTGAAATTTTCACTCTTGACTTTTCTCTTTCTTCAAGTGAAAAACCCTACGGTTTATTTTCTTTTTGTCTTTTATACAGGTTTTTTGAGAGCTAGCAGTGGGAAGTGACGAATTTTTCACCAATAAGGGAAAAGTAGGATAAGGTCATCATGACTATATTATATAAAGACAATACAGATAATAAAATTGTCAGATAAGTCTTTTATGAAGGAGAGAGATTCATCACTGTTTATTTCAAAAATTGTCAATGGTCAATTTACAGTTGGAGTCTTCAATTAGTTCACAAAATAGAGGAAATAAATCTTTAATCTTTTGTTTCCAGACACTAACGATACTATTCTTTTGCTTCTCTCAATCTTGGTGTGGAAAGACTGGCAGAGTTTGGGCTAAAAATCTTTTTAGTTGGATAATATATAATTACTTTCATATTAATTATGGGAATGATGGTCTTTCTACCACAATCAATATCTTCACATCTTAAATCGATAGTTTCTACTTATTATCGACTCCCATCTCTTTTACTGGTTTTGTGTACGACGAAACCTAGCTAGTCTAACTTATGTCAATCACACTAAAGCATTGCACCCAGTTATGGAAAAGCCTTCTTAAGGATGGATTCAAATGAATGAATCTATCTAGTCAAAGAAACATACTTAGCACCAAAGACGTGCATCGCCTATTTATCGCTCTCACTCAAGAGTCAAAAAGAACACATAACCTATCTATTGCAAACCTCAACCTACAAATTACTCTATCATTATATATGTTGACAGGATAAAAACTTCACACTGTTGTGTGACAAGATAATCTGAATTATGGTTATCTAAATTTAAAACCATTTTAGAGAATCATAACTAAAGTTCTCTTTTCAACGGTGGAAAATTTTTATCATGTTCATTTAAAGTAGGAGATCAGGACTGATATTTCAAATTTGATTAATATATATAAAGTAGTAAATATCTAAATATAAAATATGGCTCAAATTGATCAGGTGACTGATGTCCAAGAATGAAAAACTGACCGATGCTAATAAAACTTACACAACTAATATTTTATATGGATAATGACCGATGCTAATTAATGCTATCCATGCACTGTTGCAATCATCTATTTATGAAAAGTCGACTCCCCATGACCGTCCATGAGTATCAAACTCTTATTCTTTCAGCATTTTACGTGACTCAGAAGGTAAAAGATGTACGTGCCAGATTTTTTAGGCAGATGGGTTTTGTTCAGTCACATTACTTCCACTGCCATTTCTGCTACAATTCACACACACTGCGCATAATGTATGTATATGTGTATGTATTATCCTTCTCGTGGTTCCTTTTTTTGTCTATATAAATCAACAAGATTTGCCCACATATCTATCATTTCACATAACTATTTGCTTTGCTGTCTATTCATGTTTCTTCTTCTCTTTCTGATTGGTCCCTTGAACCTATGGATATCGATTCACTATTTCCTTTGGAGTGAGTACCGGCTGTTTGATTACAAACATAGGACAAAAATGAAGACAACGTTGGATATCTGAAGGCGCTATCTTAACTGAGCTTGTTTATGTTTATTGCTTTGTGTAGTCTTGTTTTCTTGACCTTGCAAGGCTTTAATTTCCTCCATACTTCTTTATAGATTTTATTAGGTTTAGTATTGTTTTATTTTTTTATTTTTCTCCGGCTCAAATCTCCCAACTTCTCTGTCTCTGTCTATTCCTCCTGAGCTTCGACTGATATTTCTGTGATAAGATTACTCACCTTTATGTTGTTTTGGGTGATGAATATTTTCTCCACTGTGCTATTTTAGTTTCTGTATTTTTTTTTCTTTCATAAGAATCAGTTTTAAATTCTTGTAAATTCAGCACCGGTAAATATTGTACTTTTGACCTGTTTTACTATCTTTAAGGATTGTATGGATTAATCAAGATTTGATAGATGGATGTCGATTACTTTTATTTGCCAAATGACAACCGATTTGACTTAGATTCAGGAAATGTTATCTAATGTAAAATAATTTTTGCAGTTGCTGTCCAACAAATTAGGGGTGGGCTAATGTATCAAAATTAATCAGGGATACGTGTAATGTGGTTCGAATTGGAAGAGAATCGAACCTATTTGAAAACCAAAGTTATCATATAATGAAACCATTGATTTCAAATGTAATTATGAAATGGAACCCCGAATTTCCCATTTGGTTTATAATCGAAAATTTCAAATCACTAAGGGTCTAGAATTAAAATTTGGTGTCCGTTTGACTTGGTTTTACATAAAATTGCCAATAAAAGTGATAAAAAATTTTACCATTGGATCTAGAATTTGTTTCAATTGTAAAATAATAATAATAATAATACTAATTTTAAAAAAAATTATCATACTTAATATCATTCCTTTGACTTTGTTTTGTATGAAAATTGTCAATAAAAATGATAATTTTTTTTTCTTTTTACCATTGAGTTTAGAATTTGTTCCTATTATAAAAAAAAAAAAAAAAAATTGTAAATTATTTTTCCTCCAAAGTGGTGGGAAAATATTTTCCTCAAAAAGTGGGAAATGCACGTGTGAGCAAAAACAAGAAAATCAATTCTATGAAAAATATGTGCTATCAAACACTAAAAAGTAGAAAAATGGAATTTGAATTTCTAGTTCTAGGAAAAAAAAAAAAAGGGTAATCAAACATACCCTAATAGTATAATGTTGAGTCATCCAAAGTTAGTACTCTCATCTAAATCCAAAACAATAACATTCATTCAATGTAGATGACAAGTACCATTTTATACAAGTTATTATCTTATAAAAACCAGTTATTAATTTAATAAATAAACATCATTCATTGGGGGAAAAATAGATTGGGTTAGAATCGATTCTTCGTTCTAGGTACCTAGCATTAGAATAAACCAAAATCAGTTAGTTCTAGTTCAATTTTATTGATTCCGGTTGTTTTACCCACCCCTAGAACCTATTGAACTGTTAGATTGTAATTGGTTCGATTTTGGTTTGGTTCTCAATTTGAGTATTAGAATCATAAAATTGAGAATTTTATTTTTCAATATTGGGGTTGGTGCACGGAACAAACTGCAGAAGGTTAACGAAATTGTAAAATAACAACATATATGCAATTTTTAATAACATGGATTATTGAAAATATTAGCATTATATATATATACATATATATATATTGTACATCTTTACTTCGAATGCTTCCCTTCAAGTTGAAGCCTTTCCTGCCAGTTATTGAGCAAGTTAGGTTATAGGCAGGGGTGGACCCAGGTGACTTGCGTTGGAGAGTTATAATCAAAATGTGTAGTTATTTTCTACTTTAAAAAAAAAAAACCTAAGCATTTTTTTTTTTTTTTTTAAGTGGGGGGTCCCTTGACCCTAGGGACCCCCTAGGTCCGTCCCTGGTTACGGGGCAAACTAGTTATTTTGAAAGACTGAACGTTCCCATCTCTTTTCTTGAGCTAGACGATTTGCTATGATATATATATATATATATATATATATATATATAATTCTCATATATTGATAAAATTTATTAAATAACTATTCAAGCTTATTATTTTGATTTGAATTTGAATATTAACTTTTACTGGTAGAACTGTAATTTCCAACATTTATTTGAGAATTTGGGTTATGGAATCAACATGGAATAATTGGTTCTATTATATGAGACTCATTGATTATCGATTCACTTCAATTTCACTGTTGACCGGTACCTTTATTTTTTATGGGTCTATTTGTTGGTCCTCCTAAATTTATATTTACTTTTTAATTGTAATTGACTCGTATGACCAAACCAACAAAACAAGCACCAATCCATGGACTAATACCACTGAACTGAACAAAAATTGATAAATATTCAAATACTTAAGGTTAGTTTGATTGCAAGAATGAAATTTGGGTGGAAATGAATTGTATGGAATTGAATTGCCTAAAACTTGTTTTATTGAGAACTGTCAATTAATTGTGTTTGATTAATATAATTTTTCAACTGAAAAATGTTGAAATTTTATATTTGTGGTGTACGTTTGACTATATTTTTCATAAAAATTATCGATTAAAATGATATAAATTGTTTCAATTGTCAAAAAAAAAAAAAAAATCGAATACTATTCGCTTGACTTTATTTTTCATTAAAATTGTCAATTAAAGGGATTTTTATTTTTATTTTTATACAATTGGTGATAGAATTTGTTTCAATTGAAAAAAAAAACGAAAAATCACCAAAATGATGGGAAAATCAATTCATCAAAAAGGTCAAAAATGGGTCGGGGGGGGGGGGGGGGGAGGTTGGTTGGAAAATCAATTGTCAATAAAATTTGGTCAATCAAACATGCAAAAAGTGAAAGTTAGAATTCTATTTCCACCTTCCATAGAAAATAAAGGCCTATCAAACAGGCCATTGTTGATATAAAGTTCCTTTTTCTTGACTAAAATAATTATTTTTAGATAGTAAAATAAAAATTACATTAAAAATACTTACCAATTAATTTTCAGTTTGTGCCAATGAAAGTTTGTTTATTTACTAATAATTTTTTTTATGCTTAACAAAAACCCACTAACTTATTCAATCTTTTAAAATTAATTATTAACTTTAACTTTAATTTAATTTAATTTTTTTAACTGAACAAAACAGGGACTCATATCAGGGGAAAAACTGTCTTATAATTCTCCTATTGGGTGTCCGGTCCCGTAGTCATCAACTCCAACCGAGCTAAAAATTTCTTTAGCAATCAAACCACTGTAGTTAGTTGCATTAATTAAACATGTTTCCTGTATTAATATGAATGAAACATACATTTTTAAGAAAAATTATATTTTCATAAAAACGTATATATTAAGACATACTAATCGCTCTTTCGATGACAAGACAATCACATTTAGACAAAACTCGCCTTTCCCCTCTCTCTATCACCCCAAAAATGTAGAAAAAAATAAAAATGAAAAGTACTCCCACCATCTTCTATAGGAAATATTTATCATACATTAAATTCTTAGCTATGGATCTAGTCGAGTTCAAACTTGACTCATATCCACAAACGGTGCTTGGTTCAACCCTTTGATTTGTAGGTCGAGTCGAGTCGAGTCAAATCGAGCCATCCACTTGTTTATAACCCCCCATTTTTATAAAATTACTAAAATTTCAAATCCTCCTTTTTAAAAAAAATAAAATAAAAATAAATTTGAGACCATCACTTTTTGACGAACACAGATTTAAAACTCTACATGAATAAGAATTACTTGTACATTTTTTCTAAAAAATAAAAAAAATTAAGCCCTTATTTGAACCTCATTTAATCAAAAACTCATTTTTTTCAAAATTCATTTTCAATTATCTATTATTCAATCAAATAATTTTACACATAAACCGAAAATAATTTTTTATTTTTTAAGTACACATTTTCAATAAAATACTATTTCAAAATATATTTTCCCGGGATTCAAACAAGGACTAACTTAAACAACACTTACAAATTATAAAGTCAAATCTTGAAAATATTTAACTATTAATTTGTCCACCGTTAAAAAAAAAAAAAGAGTCGTGCTCGACTTGGTCTGTGGTTTGTATCAAAACGATACCAAATCACCCATATACGAGTCAAGACGAGCAAAGCCCGGGAGTAGTTCTATCCGTTTGTCACCCCTATTTATCATACAGATGGTTAGTGTTTTTGATCAGTGATTAGTGTCTATTTTTGGGTCCTTGGGGAATTGAACAACCATTTGCATGCACATGGGGTAGGGCTGCTCAATCTTGGATCCTATCGTTGACTTGAATTTACTTATTAATTAGTGGTATGTTAAATATCAGATTTTTTTCAATTATTTTTCAGATAATTTTTGTCAATATTATAAGCACAGACGTTATAGGTTGCCAAATGGCAGGTTTAAATAGAATTTTTACAGATAAATGCATATTCAGAATCCTGAATTTGTAAAATTTGACTTACAATTCCTTCATCTCTCTGTAAATTGGAAGTCAAGTTTTACAAATTTAGGGTTCTGAATATGCATTTTATATGTTAAAATTTCACTAAAAATGATAAAAATTCAAAATTAGAAAGTTTGTTTGTTTTTTTGGTGTGGATAGAAACCAGGAGGTTAAGATAAGAATATAATGACTGGTTTGTAATTTTTTAAAAAATTTGGGACTATGGTTACAATTAATTCCTTATTTTTTTCATTTCATTTCTTTTTGTTTCATTTGAATAGAAGGGCAAAATCGTCAAAAATGAATGAAAATGACATTTTGCGCAATAAAAGGTGAAAATTGGGACAAAAAAGTCAAAAAAAATGAAAGATAGAGACATTTTTCACAATGACAGTAAAATGTAGGGGCGTTTTGTGCTATTTACCCAGTGGAAAACTATTGGTGGGGAGGCTAAAGGATGAACAAAAGGGGGTGAAACCAGTGCATGAAGTGCAAAGTTGAGAATTCTCTTTTCAAACCACCATGAATAGCCGAGGAACAACACGAGTCACGTTAAAGACTTTAAACAAGCTCTTGATGGAAGGCAACCCAATATTTTTATTCCTTTTATTCACTATGCTTTCTAGAATTAGAATAATTTTTATTTAATAATTAGGAAATCATCGTCCATTTACCCTTTTTCCTTAGGTCCTTGAGATTTAGTTGGTTTGTTAAATGTTTGAGCTAAATAACACATGTTCCAGGTATTTGATCTTTAATATTTTATTTAACCGTATTGTGCAGTAATATGATGTCGCGAAATACTTAAACCAACATTAATCAAGAAGACAGCGGGAGCAATATGACAAGATAACCATTGGATTTCACGACATATCAAAGAAATATTTTCTTTGTTTTCTCTCCATCCTTTTAGATGCGGATTTAGGAATTAAGACATTGAAAACGATATCTAGTTAAGTTTGAGGTGAAAAATATGAGTTTTATTTTCTTGTGTGTGTTTTATTGCTTTAGATATTAGACAAATACAAAAAAAAAAAATTGAAAATTATGAAAAACTCCAAAAACATTTTTTTGTGTGCTTGCTTAAGTTAGTTGGTCTAACTGGCAATGATGAATATATTGAATTATGAATTGATCTGTAAATAAGGAATAAGTTGCTTGCTTAGGCTAATTTTTGTTTTTTAATGTGAAATTTGATATATATTGAACACACGAATTAAGTTAAATATTGCGTAGAAATGATCTAATTTTAGAATTGGATAGATGGAAATCGTGGACCATAAATGTTAAACTCAAAACTACTATATTTTACATTTTTAGACCAAATTTAGAATAGTTGGGAGGGGGGAGGATTTCACCATTGTAGGAAGATGTTGAGATAAATGGAGATTCTACATGTGAAATTAAAAATTTTGTGCGAATTATCTAAGGTCAATAGGATGAAATTGGCTGAAAGCCTCGAGTTGGAGATCGATTTACTTGGATAGTTTTTAATGAAGGACATTTTACTAATCAAGGTATAAAAAAAATATTCTATTTGAAAATTTCTCTTTGGTAGCTTTTATGACTAGGATTATTAAATATGTAAGACTATTAAAACTTGTTGCCTTGAAGTTAGCTGACTTGGGAGTTATCGACCTAAAACTTATTACATGAGTCATTTAGAAAGTTTTAAAAGAGAGAATGCTGCAATAAAGAAAAAAAGTGTTGAAAAGAAGAAAATTGAGAAAAAAAATATAAAAATAGAAAAAACAGATGCATGAAATAGAAGATGCACTAAATACTTTAGTTATGTCTCAAATACTTATTTAGGAAGCTTTAACTTTTGATAAGCGATTATTAGCTTAATTAAGTCCTGAAGATTGAAGCATTAAAAATTAAAGGAGAACCCTTATTTATTGACATGTTGAACTGCAATTGGTGAGATTTACACAAACTAGAGAGGTGATAATATAAAATTCAACATTAGATCACACACTTGAAAAGAGAGAAAAAAAAGTTTGGATGTGTAAATCTCACAAGTAAGGAGAAAAATATATTTGACTATTAAGGGTCGAGAATGGAACAACTTGTGAAATTATGATGCTATGCTTAATTTGTCACACACACATGTCGACTGTGCATTGAAAAAGTAGACTTTGATTTCTGTATTGTAATCTTAAAGCTGTGCTTAGACTTAATGTCGTGATTTCAATTCTGAAATAAAAATGTTGGGTTTGCTAGCTAGATATTTTTGTATGTGTATATATTTGTTTTAAATTAGATTATGATTTTGTTTGAGGATAAACAAATGATCAAGTTTGTTGATTTGATAAATATATTTTATACACTTATTCAGGGCTTTAAATAATGACATTTTATAGTTTTTTTTTATGAAATATAATCTAATTTGTGTTATAATGTTTATTAGGTAAAACTCATGATTTGATGAAGAATTGGAGAAAACAAGCTAAACATAGAGAAAATTGACGAAATTAAAACTACGAGGACTAAATTTCAACATTTCAATAGACACGTCGGGACGTAAAATGAAGAGTAAAGATGCTACAAGCTCAATTGGAGACAATTGGAAGCTAAAAGGGACAACATCACAAGTGAAAATGATAAAAAAAAAAAAAAAATGCATTGCAAAAAGCCAGGGACCAATTTTGCACAATAGACCCCCAAAATATAAAGATATGCACACGCATAAGCCTACAGAGCATGCATACATGAAATCCTTTTATAGGTTGATTGAAGCTAAAAAAAATTTCTACTATGTGTACTCTCGAAATATACCATGCGTGCGCATAACTTTTTGGCCGGAAAATATTTTCTTTCATTTTTCTTGCTTCAACTCTTTATGGTATGACATTTCCACATTTTTAACCTATAAAGAGCCGTCCAGAACGGACTTTGAAGCAATTATCACATATTCTATCATTAAAGCGACTCTTAGCATGAGCTTTAGAGAGAATTAACACAAGAAATTGATGATTCAAGGGGCAAATTGAAGGGAAAGTGCAAGAACTTGATTTTTCAAGTTTCTACATCTAGTGGTGGCAATGGGTCGAGTCGAGCTCATGGCTCGTTATAAAACGAGTCGAGCTTCTGCTCGACTCGGCCCACGAGCCGAGCCCACGAGCTTTTTTTTTAACAACTTTCAAACTTTTTTAGCCTTTTTGTTAATTTTTTTTTTTTAATTTTGACAAGCCTACGAGCTTCGCGAGGTCGACTCGTTGGACCGCTCGTGACTCTTTTTTGTGAGGTCTCTCGGCTCGTTTGCCACTGCTATCTACATCTATTCTTTGATTGGGTGATATCTTTTTTTAAACTTCCTATGTAATTTATATACAATTATGTTAGGCCAAACTTCTGTTGTGTATTGGATGGAAGATGAAACATTTTGAGTTACATTTCTAATATGAGACTTATCATGGTTTAGTTATTTCTTGTATTTGTGATTAAGTATGCATGAATATTGTGCTATTTGATTGTTTAGCTACTAATTAGATAACTAATTGCTTATTCGTAGTATTGAGAGACTCAAAATAAGTAGAATACTGCATATTTGACACGCGACACTAGGTATTAGGAATAATATTTTGGACGTGTGCAATGTGTGTGATAATCATGTGACTGAATGTTTACTTTGCATATGATTTTGGACTCGAAATAGGGTTGAATCGTGTTAAGGGTAGATTTAATATATCTTGAAAAAGAATATTAGATATTAGTTTATTATCGATTGTCACGAGCATTTGAATAACACTAACTTACATAAGTTAAGTATTGGAAATAGAAACCAATAAATGGATTCTGAAATCCAATACATTCATATAATTAGAACAATATTTTACAGTGTTCTTAGTTTAGTTTAGAATAATTACAAAACAACAAACTATTTTGTGTCACGTAGATCGAATATGGTAGAAATTGGTACTCTAAAAATTAATTGTTATTCTTCGTGGGGCGATAACTCAACTCATTTAATCTATTAATTGTCAACGATCTCGCTACGTTTGCGGGTTTTATCCGAACAACATTATAAATCAAAACACATATTTAGCCTTTATTTGAGCTCCATTTTTCAAAAGAATGAATTTTGTAATAGTAATTTTTTGGAGAATGTGATTTAAAATTGAGAGAATATGTGATTGAAAATGAATTTGGAAAGAAATGAGGCTCAAACAGAGACTTAATAAAATAATGAAAATATAGAATTTTAATCGTGCAAGCTATCTAAGAATTGGAAAAAATAAAAATAAATCCTTCCTACTTTGTCCTCAGTATTACCCCCCCCCCCCAAAAGTGTGAATTTGTATATTAAACAATATTGAACAATTGATAAATTCATCATACGAGAGGAACGAACTCGAAGTGAAAGGGTCCCCGACTTATTTTCAGAATTAGAGTTCGACCATAACTTTCCCCCCCTTTTTCAAGGGAGCAAGTTCATTGCCAACTGCCAACTGTTGACTCCGATATCTTTTAATCTATTTTGGCTATTACCATTTCTACTTTTCTCAATACAATATAAGCGATATTCGTACATTAAAAATATTAAACAATGATAAATTTCATCATACATGTCAATTTACTCCATTCGATCTTCTATTTGATATGGTACCACTTATGTTATGAAGCATGTTGTGATACTTCAATACATACACCAACCCACCCAAAACTTCTGTAAAATGGCTTTGAATATTGCAATTAAGTGTAGTCCCTATATTCGTACATATTCATGATAACCCGTGGACCGCACGTGGGAAGTGCATAGACAAATTGGTAGGTCACGTCACTTCATATTAGCATGTGCAAAGTTATGAAACTTTTACTAGGTTGCAGCCTTCTAAATGAAAATGCAAAATTAGTTAAGTGTATCCATAATTTTAATTTTTTTTTTTTGGATTACGCCCTATTACTGGCGCCCCCATCTGTCCTGTCCTGGATTTTGGTGAAAAAGGTAAATCGCAAGTTATGCCTCCAAAGATATAGGGTGAAAGACTGCTTGTACACTTGCACTTACCTAACAGCCAAATCCATATTTCAGGATTCGAATTCTTGACCCGACAGTCTCAACCAAAGTTGGATTTTTCCACCTTCCCCTTTTACCACTTGGAGATGTGCCATGGGGGCAGGTGTATCCATAATTGACTACATTTGAACATGATCATGCTTAATAATTTTAAGAACCAAGAAATGCAATTAATTTCCATATTCATTCATAGCCCCTCAAAATATTTACAGCCTGCTGAATGAATGTGAGGTGGGCCATGATCATTTTGAGCCCACGTCTTGAATAAAGGGTATAATGTTGTTGTAAATTGAGCACACTGCACACTCTCATACCCTATTGGAGGGATTCTCTCTCTCCCTAAGTCATCATTTAAAATTTTTTTTTCATGAAATTCACAGAAATCATCATTTAAAAAAAAAAATCCATAAAAATCTTTAAAAGTTTCAATTGAATATATCCCCTAAGTCCATGTTTAACTCCATTTTTTTTTCAATTTTTTTTTTTTTTTTGCTCAAACTCATTTTTAACCGCACATTCACACAATAAAATATTTTTACATTAAACTCGAATTTTTTTCCTACTTTTTAACTACACATTCTTCAAAAAATCATGATTTCAAATGATGCAATTTAACATGATCTACAAGAACATTGTCATTTATTTATAAACATTAAACTCTCCTTTTTGATTTTATTAAATTAAAATATTGATTTGTAGTAGATTTTGATTAAAAAAAGGATAAAAAATATTGTTGAAAAGTTGTTAAAAATAGTGAATTTCATGAAAATGGGAGAACTAGTATTTGATGAAGGTCAACTACTGCTTGAACTGAGTACCCATCCATGAAAGGCTCTGCCTAAATTGTTGGAGCATAGACTGGTTCAACCCTTCCTTGTCAACTGTCCTTTGATTTAAAAAAATAAGTTTGAGAAAAAAAAATTTAAAAATGAGTTCAAAATTTATTTTCCCCAAAATTTATTTTCAATCACATATTATCCTAATGAAATAATTTTACACGTGAATCCAAATTTTTTCTTTACTTTTTAATCATACATTCTGCAAAAAGACGTCATTCCAAAATTTATCAACTCATAAAAATGGAACTTGAACAAGGGCTATCACATAGAAGAAGACAAAAATGCTAATAAGCACATAGGTAACATGAGAAAGTACAGAATCGTTTTTACTTCCAAGACTTGGGGTCCAGTGCAGTTACACTCGATATGACGCAGAAAAAATGAAAAGTTTTGTCATCTTCCATTTTTCAAGCTCCCAAAATTAATCGCTTTGACTTCTGGTTAACGTGATTTGTCTTTTCCACGAAGGCGCGTTCTGGGAGTCAGATTAGAAAAAGGAATAGAACAGAAGCACTGAAAGAAGAATGTGATCGGAGTGGAAAAACAAACGAAAATAAAAATTAAAGAATTGTAAAATATATACAGTGAAATGTGGGTGTCCTAGTTCACAATGAAATTTCAATATTTTACTGCTCAAGATTACTTTTTTAATCAGGTGACTTAAATGTGCATTGGGGTTGATGTTCATTTAAGTCAACCCAGAAACCCTAGCATTTGATGATCTTCAAATGGTTTTGTTTGGTCGGTAGAGTATAATACCAAACAGTAGTAAGGATTGTCGAGTTGAGTATTAGAGAGAGAATCTTTTGTCCTTTTGAATATTTTG
The DNA here is from genome assembly GCA_019395295.1 of Osmanthus fragrans. NCBI lineage: Eukaryota > Viridiplantae > Streptophyta > Magnoliopsida > Lamiales > Oleaceae > Osmanthus > Osmanthus fragrans. The sequence goes on from CM033358.1 coordinate 6,579,331, forward strand.
TAGCCATTTATTAAGGAAATATTTATCGTTTTGAGCTAATTAGATCCAAAGATAATGTTCTGCTAGTGCTGGGGATTCAAATCTTCACCTTCTGGACATCTCATTAACTTTCTCTTCCAGTCAATCTCCCTCTCGGTAAATTTGACTTTGAAGGTTTCCTTTTTCCAGTAAAAAATTCCTGGAGTGACCCCTTGAGACTTTATCCTAAAGCCTGCTTATATCACACTTCATTTGTTTTACACTTGAACTTGCTCCGAAGTTCTGTAGTCAACTGGGACACTTCACAACATGTGATGGAAGTATAAATCTCCACTCTTGATGATTTTTCTCTAACTTAATTCTCAAGAAAAATGAGTTGGATTCTTGAAATTGAAGAAAAGAGTTCTCTTTCTCCTTTACAACCCCCATCCTCTCTCTTTCAGTCATCTCCACCTCTCCTCTCCAATTCAAATTCAGGCAGTATCAGTTTGAATAATAAAGTAAGCCCAAGTGTGCTTTTAATCTTTATAATACTTGCCATCATCTTTTTCATTTCTGGTTTGCTTCATCTTTTTGTTAGATTCTTCATAAAACCCCCAAATAGAGATTCTGATGATGAACTAGAAAATGGGAGTGCCTTTCAAGGTCAGTTGCAGCAACTTTTTCACTTACATGATGCTGGTGTTGATCAGTCTTTCATTGATACACTCCCTATTTTCAATTATAAAGCCATAATTGGTATGAAGGATCCATTTGATTGTGCTGTTTGTTTGTGTGAATTTGAGTCAGAAGATAAGCTTAGGCTTTTGCCTAAATGTAGCCATGCCTTTCATATGGAGTGCATAGATACTTGGCTATTGTCTCATTCCACTTGCCCTATTTGTAGAACAATTTTGCTTCCTGATTTTTCACCCAATGGTGATTGCTCCCCTATGGTCCTTGTTCTTGAATCTGGAAGTGAAAGTTCAAGAGAGATTGTTCAAGAGGGTGAATTAGGTTCTACAAATTCAGTCGCAAGAGTGAATTCCCATTTAAGTACTCTTTGTGGTGATGATTTTAGGGTTCTTCATGCAGAAAAATCTGGTGAGATTCAAGAAAAAGAGGATGAAAATAAAAAATTATTTGTGGGTTCAGGAGAAAAAGTTGTTCCAGTAAAGCTTGGGAAGTTTAGAAATGTTGGTTGTGATATTGAAGGTAGTACTAGTGATAATAATGTTGATGAAAGAAGGTGCTTTTCCATGGGATCTTTTGCTTATGTAATGGATGGAAATACATCTCTGCAAGTTCCCATTAGGACTCCACCTACAAAGAAACAATCAAGCAAGAAATCTTCTTTGCCATTAACACCAGGCCACAGGCTTGCAATGTCTGAATGTGGCTGTGAATCTAGAAGAGAATTAAATGGTTCTGAGGCATTTAGGATCATTGAAAATTCTGATGGAAATGATAGAAAGGTGATCGGAAAAAGTAAGAGGGATAGTTTTTCAGTGTCTAAAATATGGTTAAGGGGAAAGACGGATAAACCCAATTCAGCCACAGTGGAGGCATCTAGACGAGCATTTTCTTTCCGATTTCCGGTTCACCGGAATGCGGTGGCTGAGGCCAAGACTGTTGGCGCAAGTGGTGGTGCTAGGAGCCGGAGGGCTGTATCTGAAATTGATAGTAGCAGGTGGGAAAATGGAGGGAGTGAATGGGGCTGTGATGAGGAAATCCGGAGCTGTAACAGTCTCGATTCTCAAGCAAATCAGCCATCTTTTGCAAAGAGGACTCTACTTTGGCTTATGGGAACACAAAACAAGGTGGTTCAATCATCTTTTTCATACAATTTTTAGTTTTATCTTATCAATGGGACTTCAGAAATAGGCAGAAAGTAGGGAAACTTTAAACTTGAAAAGAATAGATCAGTACAAAAAAATATCAAAATGTTTGTTAAATTGTTCATATTTCTTTCATGAACACACACCCACGGCCTCCAGTTTCCTTCTGTTAAGTTAATATTTAGTCGTATACTTGTAAAGATACATTAGTTCGTATCGAACAAGGATCAAACTTCGCTGTATTTCATGATCTTCATGCCACAAGAAATTTTTTTCAATCAAGGCCAATCACAAGTCATAACTAATGCCAGTGAAAGTAAACTAGACAAATCGATAACCCTTAATTACCCGCCGGTGAATATAATATTTGTGCGACGTTTACTTGTGGAGACAAGGCATATCACAAGAAAAAAATTTCAATCATAACCACACATTTCTCAAAAATCAAAGTCAACAATTAATCTTATTTACACACTTCATCAATTTTTTTTTTTGTTCAAAATTTGAAATCTGATTTTTAGGTAAGGGAAGTATACAAAATGATAACCCTCTTTCAATTACATTAACTGTCACAAGCTGTTGCATTTAATAAAAAGCATTTACACTACTTTAATATGGTCACGAGACAGTTGAGGGCTGCTGTCAGTCTCTATATTAAAGTAGTATATAAAAATAATATATTAAAAACCCGTTTGATTCCAATTTTTATGGAAAAATGTATTTTAGAATAGTAGATTGATGGAAAATGTGTGGTTAAAAAATAAAGAAAAGTTTTTGATTTACATAAAATATTATTTTAATGAAGAATGTGCGGTCGAAAGAAGAGAAAAAAAAATACATTTTCATAAAAAAGGAATCAAACGGGCTGTAAATTAAAAGTGAGTTTGATCACCCCGACTCCATAATGAATGCATTTAATAAATTGATGAATTTGAATATTCTACTTTTTAAATGATTCAGATCATATTTGAATTGATTGATTATTGATATATAAAAGAAAATAAAAGAGGAGAGATAAATAAATTTTCTTGAAAAAACAAAATGAAGCGTCAAAATTGTAAGTATTGTTGGAGCGTATATAAAAAGAAAATAAAAATTTACTCTCTAAACTTAAAAATACTCTTTATAAATAGAGCCTTTTGAAGATAATTTAATACTATCTCTACTAGTCAACATGTGTAACTCTATTTGTGGCCATTCATTAGAATTATTTATTATCTCTATCTTACAACAAAAAATATTTGTGCCTTCTAAATCCAAATTTCTTGTTTGATCTCGAATAGTATAGTCTATAGATAAAAGATAACCACCATGAATTGTTTGAATGTGGTTTTTCAAATTTGTCACCTCTAATAATATGAAATCAAGAATATTGATATATACACATATCAAGATCTCTATGAAATTTCAATAAATGAAAATTTGACTTGGCACCAAAAACTTGGTTGTAATGGTTATTATCATCATCATGAAATTTGTTAAGCATTTATAAGCTTGAGGTGACGGAACAGCTTTCTAATGAAAAAATTGAATGCTTAAACTACAATTAGTTTCATATATGAATCAATCGTGTGTCGAGGTGTAAAGCTGTCCGAAGCTTGAGGTAACTCTTAAGTGATCGTGATTGCTTTCTAATAAGAAAATTGAATGCTTAAATTATGATTAATTTGATATACGAATAGATCAGGTGTCAAGGTGTATATTGTAGACACTAAAAAAATAATAATAATAAATCAAATGGATTGAGTCGATTTAAATTATTAGCCCAATTAAATTAAAATCTATTAAAGCCTGCTAAAATAATTAGGAGGCCCATCCTACTATTTCAAAAAACCTACAATTATTTAATTAATCATTTTAATTAAATATAATTGAGTGGTTACTAAAATTAGCCACGAAATTTTCCCTATAAATAGGACCAATGGTCCATAGAAAGGAGGAGGAAGTGAAAGTGAAGAAGAAAATTACGAAGTGCTGAAGAAATCTCAAAGCCGAAGGAAGAGAAGAAACTCTCTCAAGTCTAAATCCGGCAAACACCAAGAAGACCAAAATCTTCTTCAAATCAACTCAAGTCCAAGAAGATCAAAACCTTCTTCAAATCAAATCAAGTCCAAGAAGATCAAAATCTTCTTCAAATCAAATCAAGTCAAGTCCAAGAAGATCAAAACCTTCTTCAAATTAAATCAAGTTCAAGTCCAAGCCCCAAAATTCAAGTGTTGAACAAGCCAAGCTCTCGACAAATTAAATTCTCAACAAATCTCGAAGTCCAGGATTCAAGCCACGTAACCCCTCGTCTTCAAATATTCAGATCATTAATCAGAGGATCTTACAATTTTGCAGTTACAAGAAGATTAATTTTCACTTGTATTTCTCGAAAATACAAATTTGTAACGGTTTCCGTATTTTAATACACGAAATTCGTCGTACAAATTTTTGGCACGCCCAGTGGGACCTTCTTGTCCTCTCATCTTTTGATCTCAAAAATTTCAAGTTTCAACCACTACGTCAGCGATGGCAAGCGAAAAGTCAAAGAGAACTATGGCTCATCTTGAAGAGACCCTTGCCGAACTCTTCCATGCGACCAGGGCCCAAACAAAAACTGGGAAAACTCAACTGGTCCCACCACTAAAGAAGTTCTCCAACAAAGGCAGAATGAAAATTGCTTTCAAAAAGCCAAACTCTCGTTCGGTGGTAAAAATCAGGAGTCCAGCGAAAAGCTCTCGTTCTGGTTCCGTCTCTAGTGGCAGATCCATATCTGGATTTTCTCATGCCACTTCTCTCCAAAGGTGGGGAGATTATTGCTCATCTGAAGAATCACTCGAACCGGTGATGGTCACAGAAGCAACGTTGGGCTCAGATGACCGAATTCAACAAATGACTTTAGCCATTGAAAAAATTAACAAAGTCGCTAGAAGACAAAGACGCACAGGTCGCTGCACTCATGCACCAGTTAGAATTGCAAAATTCGCCGGTTAAAGGAAATCAAGAAAATTCAGAATTTTCCAAGGCTAAAGAACTAGAAGTGCAAGAGCACCAACAGAAGCAAGATATGCATGATCGGACAGTTGTTCAAAACGTGTTACGTGACTCCACTCAACTCTCCGTTGGCTCTCTATCTGTCCAACAACTTCAACATATGATTGCAGACACTATTCGTGCTCAGTACGGAGGTTCATTGCAATCTTCATTGGTGTACGCTAAGCCCTATAGTCGTCGAATCGATGAAATCAAGATGCCACTCGGTTACCAACCCCCCAAATTTCAGAGTTTTGATGGGAAAGGCAACCCAAAGCAACATGTTGCACATTTTATCGAGACATGTAACAATGCAGGCACCTACAATGACACAATGGTAAAGCAGTTCGTACGCTCCCTAAAAGGTGCCGCATTTGAATGGTACACAGACTTACCAGCTGGGTCAATTGATAGTTGGGATCAACTCGAGCGAGAATTCCTAACACGTTTCTACAGCACCCGACGAACTGTCAGCCTTCCGGAACTTGCTCGAACGAAGCAGAGCAAGGAAAAGTCCATTGTGGAGTACATCGAACGCTGGAGGAACCTTGTACTTAATTGCAAAGAACGAATAACCGAAGCATCGTCCATCGACATGTGTGTACAAGGCATGCATTGGGGATTACTCTATAATCTCCAGGCAAATATGCCTCACTCATTTGAAGAATTGGCGACACGTGCTCACGACCTAGAGCTCCAAATTACAAGGCATGGGAGTTATTTGCCAAGTGATCCTCGTGACAAGAAAGATCCTAAGAAAGAAATAAAGAAGGAAGTCAAGGCTGTTAAGTCCAAAGAAGCAATGACAATTTCTACCGGTCCTGCAAAGATAGCCTTCCAGAGGTCGAGTTCAAACCCGAAATCGAGACTAGAGTTCAGACCTAATAAAGGATAAGTCCAAAGCAGAGGTCATGTGACTCTAAAAGAACTTGAATAAAAGGAGTACCCATTTTCAGACGCTGAAGTTCCTGAAATGCTTGATCAGCTTCTTGAACAAAAGATAATCGAACTTCCAGTATCGAAAAGACCCGAAGAAGCTGGTAAGATCGATCATCCTAAATACTGCAAATTTCATAGAATCATTAGCAATCCAGTGGAAAAATATTTCGTCTTGAAAGATCTTATTGTTCGTCTGGACAAAGAAAATAAGATCAAACTTGAAACCGGAGAAAATTCGACAGCCTCTTGCTCGATGGTTTCATTTGGATCGTTTGATCCAATTTTTATTACGGAGAAGGAACCAACACCTCCTAATACATATGATGCCAGTAAATCCTCGATTGAGGAGTTTGGACCGCAACTTCCAAAGGGAGCCGTTCCAGTGAAGTTTGAGGTAGATAGAGAAATCACTATTACGTATGTCTATCCGGGGATGGGTGGACCGCATCCACCCAATCGTCCAACTTTCTACGAAATTATGACGGATGATTTGGATGTTTGGAATTCTAATTCGGAGTCTGAAGATGAGATCAACGACGGTTGGTCTACCTTCATAAGTAAGAAGGAGAAATACCGAATGTCAAACAAAACAGGTAAAATGTCACCTTCTACGCCTCTTGCAGGCCCAAAGCTAGAGGAATTGGGTACGAAAATTCAACCCAATAAAGAAGAAATACTAGAAGAAAATCAGGGAGCACGGACCTTCATAAAAGGACGTCGTCGAAAGGCTCCACAACTCCCAAGTTCCAGTGTTTATGACCAGAAATCAAGAATAAAGAAAAACCAGAGAGGAAGGTCTAAAGCTAAATCGAGAATGTCAACTAAATCGGAAGGGGTAGAAAGTATTCCCTCTAGACTGCCGACACTGGACGATTATTTCCCCAAGGGTTATTTCGACAATGATTGTTTTACCTCCAATGTCATCAATTTGGAGAAGAAAAATGAAACAAAGAACGTGTTAGGACTGAGTTCGAAACAAAACAAAATTGTCTCATGACTCAACAAGATTCCTGCCAATACGAGCTTAGCAAAGTCTCTCAGTCTCCCTTTCGATGATCGAATAGCTTTAGTCGCGGCATTGATTGATCCGGAAGAATATGAAGGCAAGGTCTTAGAGCATACTGGGCCAACAACTCGACAAGACTGTATGGCTGCTATAACTTTTGATGATGAAGATTTACAATTAGGCTCTCGTTTACATAATAGACCACTATATGTTAGTGGTTATATTCAAGAATTCAAGATAAATCGCATGATGATCGACTGCGGATCTGCTGTGAACATTATGCCTGTCAAGACAATGAAAAGAATAGGGATTGACGTTGGCGATCTATCTAAGAGTAAGATCATGATTCAAGGATTCAACCAAAAGGGTCAACGAGCCATTGACATGATCCGTCTGAAGCTACAAATGGGAGAATTAATTTCCTCGGCTCTCTTTCATGTCATTGATGCTAAAACATCATATGAGTTACTCCTTGGACGTGTTTGGCTGCATGAAACTGGAGTAGTACCTTCGACTTGGCACCAATGCTTCAAATATAGTCGAGATGGAGAAGTCAAATGTGTGGTAGCTGAGTCCAAACCATTCCTTGAAGAAGAATCATATTTTGCTGATGCCAAATTTTACACAGAAGATGAAGAGTGTAATTCTGCAGGGTTGACCATGTCTGGATTCAAAATTAGAGATGCAAACAATGATGGTACATCAGGTATCGATCAATCTCGTCAACTTATCAAAGATAAATCAATATTTACGTCTGAAAGATCCTCTAGAGGCGAAAAACCTCAAATTGAATCGACCGATGTTGAGGTATTGAGAAAAGAGTTAGCTCTTCCAATACCTAGTATTTCAAAATTGCTTCTGCCCCATCAACTCATGGCAGTCCCAAAAGAATGTAAATCTACATCGGAAGCTTCTACATCCGTTCCGAACATATCAAAACTTCGTATTTCTAGTCCGTCCAAACAAGACCTGTCAGCTGTTAAAGGAGTCGATGAATCAAAACATACTTTCAAAGGATGTTATAATCCTCAGGTCAAGAAACTGTTTGGGAATGCCGGATTTGGGAAAGGAGAGCCTCTCGAATTAAGTGATCTTGATGCCATCCTTTTGAGTGGGTGTGTCCCTTCTGATGGAGCCCTTATGTCGCGACCTAGACATGGTTTGGGATATGATCCAAATCCACCGAGAAAGATTAAAGTCAAGAAAGTTTCCTCAAACCCAATCATGATTCAAATATATGAAGTCAAAGAGGAAGAATCGGTACAACCGAGACCTTCAGTGTTTGATCGAATTGAAAATGAGAATGCCAGAGTTTCGGTGTTTAAAAGGTTAAAAGGAGAACCTTCCCTAACGGTTGAGATAAAACGTAGAGCTTCCGTCTTCCAAAGGTTAAGTGATGATCCTTCTTCTACCCAAGTTGATAAGAATGCACAAACTCCCCAAGGGTCGTCTCAAAGACAATCTGCATTTTCTCGACTTGGAATTAAAAGTTCTGATCCAAGTCCGAAACCCCAACAATCAAGAAGAAGACGTAAACATCATAAAGTTCACTCATCTTTAAGAGATAATGAATATGATGAAGAAGCCTCTGTCAATCACATAGCTTTTGAAGAATCTTCTAATTCATAATCCGAATCTGAGAACTCTGTCGCAACAGATGAACTTGAACAAGCCCCACTTACATTTGAAGAAGGAGAACAAGCTACTGTAGATGATCTGAAACAATTGAACTTGGGGACTGAAGAAGACCCGAGACCCGTATTCATAAGTGCCCTCCTCAATCAAAAAGAGGAATCCGAGTACGTCTTTTTGCTCCGGGAATACAAAGATGTGTTTGCATGGTCTTATAAAGAAATGCCGGGTTTAGACCCAAGGGTTGCAGTGCATCACCTTGCAGTAAGACATGGAGTTCGACCGACCAAACAACCTCAAAGGAGATTTCGACCAGAACTGGTTCCTCATATTGAAGCGGAAGTCAACAAACTTATTGAAGCTGGATTCATACGCGAAGTCAAGTACCCAACTTGGATTGCGAATATTGTTCCTGTCAAGAAGAAGAATAGACAATTGTGAATCTGTGTTGACTTTCGTGATTTGAATCAAGCATGTCCGAAAGATGATTTTCCACTTCCGATAATAGAGTTGATGGTGGATGCAACTACTGGATACGAAATCTTGTCATTCATGGATGGATTTTCTGGATACAACCAAATACGGATGAACCCGAAAGACGAAGAACTTACATCATTTCGTACTCCTAAGGGTATATATTGTTACAAAGTTATGCCGTTTAGATTAAAAAATGCGGGGGCAACCTACCGGGGAGCTATGCAAAAGATTTTCGATGACATGTTTTACAAAAATGTGGAATGCTATGTGGATGATCTTGTTGTTAAAACAAAGAAACGGGATGACCATTTACAAGACTTACAGGATGTTTTCAAAAGGTTTCGATGACATCAACTGAAGATGAATCCGTTGAAGTGTGTATTTGGTGTCACCTCTGGAAAATTTCTTGGCTTCATTGTTCGACATCGGGGCATCGAAGTAGATCAATCAAAAATTGAGGCCATAATCAACATGTCAGAACCAAGAAATGTACATGAGTTAAAAAGCTTTCAAGGAAAAATCGCATACATTCAGAGATTTATCTCTAACCTTGCCGGACGCTGTCATCCTTTTAACAAATTGGTAAAGAAAGATGTACCATTTGAATGGGATGATGCTTGTCGAAATGCTCTCCAAAGCATTAAACAGTACTTGTCTCATCCGCCAGTACTCGCAGCTCCAGTCCTAGGAAAACCACTGACTCTTTATGTTGCAGCACAAGAATATTCTCTAGGAGCACTTCTTGTCCAAGTCAACGATGAAGGAAAAGAGAATGCGCTCTATTACTTGAGTCGGACACTAGTAGCTGCTGAAATGAAGTATTCGCCTATCGAAAAAATATGTCTTGCGTTGATCTTCACGTCTAAAAAGTTGAGACATTAAATGCTACCACACATAATCAATCTTGTTTCAAAGATTGATTCATTAAAGTACATAATGTCCAGGCCGATTCTTTCCGGAAGGATTGGGAAATGGGCATTACTATTGTCCGAATTCGATATCAAGTTCATTCTACAAAAGGCGACCAAAGGACAAGTTTTGGCAGATTTTCTTGCTGACCATCCAATTCCAACACAGTGGGAACTTCAGGAGGACCTCTCGGATGAAGAAGTTCTATTTACTGAAATCATACCATCGTGGAGACTATACTTTGATGGGGCAGCCCGAAGTTATGGTGCTGGAGCAGGAGTTATCTTTATCACTCCCCACGATCTCCTTATGCCTTATTCTTTTAGCTTAACGGAGAAATGTTCAAACAACGTGGCGGAGTATCAAGCCCTTATCCTTGGCTTAGAAACGGCGTTAGACATGGATATCCGTCAGCTGGAAGTCTTTGGAGACTCTAAACTGATAATCAGCCAACTCCTAGCCGAGTATGAAATCCGTAATTCAGACTTGAAGCCGTATCATGAATATGCATCAACGCTCATGAATCGATTTGATTCAATAAAAATGAAATTTGTACCTAGAAATGAAAATAGAGAAGCTGATGCCTTAGGTAATCTAGCCGCTGTTTTAGCCAGGTTGGATGAAGATTTTTTCCACTCCATATCGATTGCTCAAAGATGGGTGCTTCCGTCGTTGTTGCCCTGTAATCTTGAAGAGAACAATACTGTCGAAGTAATCGAAGATGAGGAAAGAAAAGATTGGAGACAACCAATAATCGATTTTCTTGAAAATCAAAAGTTGCCAGATAATCCACGACGAAGAACCGAAGTCAAGAGGCGTGCGACCCGCTTTATCTTTTATAAGGGGACGCTTTATCGACGATCATTTGAGGGGATTTTTCTTCGATGTTTAAGTAATGACGAAGCAACACATGTGATAGAAGAAGCCCACTCTGGGATCTGTGGTGCTCATCAATCTGGACCCAAGCTCCATTTTCGAATAAAAAGGATGGGGTACTATTGGCCGACCATGGTACAAGACTCCATGGATTATGCAAAAAAATGTGAAACTTGCCAAGTCCATGTAAATTTCATCCATCAACCGCCAGAACCGTTGCATCCAACAGTGGCTTCATGGCCATTCGATGCATGGGGTCTTGATGTAATTGGACCCATAACTCCAAAGTTTTCAGCTGGGCATTCATACATCCTTGCTGGGACCGACTACTTCTCTAAATGGGCTGAAGCTGTACCATTGAAGGAAGTAAATAAAGAAAACGTTGCAGATTTCATCCGAATCCAGATCATTTATCGGTATGGAGTTCCGTGACACATCATCACTGATAATGGAAAACCATTCCGCAATAGCCACATAAACGATTTGTGTGCAAAGTTTGGATTTAAACAATACAACTCGTCAATGTACAATGCAGCAGGTAATGGGTTATCAGAGGCATTCAACAAGACTCTATGTAGTTTACTGAAAAAAGTCATCTCCAAATCAAAAAGAGATTGGCATGAAAGAATTGGCGAAGTCTTATGGGCTTATCGAACTACTTATCGGACCCCGACACAAGCCACTCCTTATGCCTTAGTGTATGGAGTGGAAGCTGTACTTCCTTTGGAGTGTCAAATCCCTTCACTTCGAATTGCCATCCAAGAAGGTTTGACAACAGAAGAAAATGCTCGTCTTCTATTAGAAGAGTTGGAAGCTTTGGATGAGAAGAGGTTAGAAGCGCAAATGCACATGGAGTGCTATCAAGCTCGAATGACTAAATCCTTCAACAAAAGGGTGCGACCAAGATCATTTCAGGTTGGAGATCTGGTGCTTTTCGTGCGTAGGCCGATCATAATCACACGAAAAACAGGGGGCAAGTTTAAACCTAAATGGGATGGTCCATATCTCGTTACTCATGCACTCACTAACGGAGCGTACAAGAACGTCGACGAAGATGGACTACAAATCGGGCCTATCAACGACAAATTTCTAAAGCGTTCTTACGCTTAAAGTTCTTTAGTTTATAAATTTTTCGTTGTAATAAAATGTAACACTCCTGGCCCGCAAGAGGATAAACTGTGAACGGCCCTAAATAAAAAAAATTGTTCTTTTAATGAACTACGTTCGACTTGATTCCGTTTGGATACGTAGGTAGCTTGAATAAACTATAAGTTCAAGTTCAGTCACAACTAATAAATTCATTCAAATTGCTTACCAATTTTTGAAATAAAAAGAAATACAATCGAGATGTAAAGAAGAAAAGATCAAAAAAAAAAAATGATGACAAATCAAAATTCATACGATATGGTCCCGAAGAAAATCACAAATGCTTAAAATCACTCATCATCAGGAAACTATCTTCAAGTGTCTTCCTTTTCCGGTCAATGGATGCTATGCTGGTGACATCTCTAGTCTGCGACTCTTCTAATGTAGCCTTCATGGTTCCAAGCATACCCTTTTGTTCCTGATGGGTTTGAAGTTCATCACGAAGTTTGTCCAGCTCGAAAGATAGCTGCCCAATTTTTTTTTCCAATGAAGAACACGTGGAATCCTTCACTTCCAACTGGATATTCAAAAGTTTCAATTGCTCAGTCTTTTCTTCAGCGGTTAGACACTCTAAATGATGATTTCTTTCTGATAAATAATGGTCGACTTCCGTGAGAAACACATCCATATGCTTCATCAAATGTGTTGGATCTGTGTGAAATGAGTTGACAATCACGTTTTGAAGAATTAAATTATTTTCACTCCACCAAGATCGGATGTTGGAAAATCCATGCTTCAAAACGTCCCTGAAACACTTCTGAAGGTAGTTGATCATGGCATCGTGTAGAGCAGCTTTCAAGTAGGGAGACTCTTGAGTTATCTTGGGCGGATGACCAAACATGAAAGAACGAATCGGCGCAGCTCGACGATTATTTGTCTCTGAAGGCGGAATGTTAACTAAAGCCAATGAAGATGGAGCAACGATGACCTCGTGATTGATTTTTGAAATGTTAGCTCCCATAGTCTCAGAATTTACTTCATCCTCATCACGAAATTTATCTATGTTGAACGCCAAGATATCTTCATTAATAATACTCGGGTATTTGCAAGGTGGGTCGTGAAAATCGTAAGCACCATCTATTCCTTGAAGCGCATCAATTCTTCCATCATTCTCGCCGATCTGATCTTGCAAAGAGTTTGGATTCATGAAAAAATTCAATCCTTCAGGAATGCTTGGAAAACCTGGAAAAAAATGGAGATTTAAAAAAAAAAAAAAATGATCTAGAAAAATAGAAGAGGAAGAACATACCTGTGTTTCGTGTTCTAGGTGACATGTTTAAAAATTCACCATCTAGTGGTGTATTCGGGAGACTGATGTTAACTTGAGAAGTTTCAACATCACCTTTTGAAGGTTTGGAACAACTTGAAGCGGCATTGGTTTTACCGCTTGTCTAATGTTATATATTCGGGAAAGGGGAGCCTGAAATTGAAATTTGTTGCATAAGATTCAAAAAAAAAAAACAAAAACAAAAAAAAAAAATACCTGATCTCCGGAACTTTCATCCTCAAGAGTTAGAGTTTTTCCAGGAACATGAGATGCTCGATCTCCAGGACTGCTACGGTCTGGAATCAAGACTACGTCGGGTATTTTGTCAACAGGCTCAGAGGTGGAAGCGAACTTGGTTGAAGGGACTATAATTTTAATCTTCTTAATCACTCTTTCGTTCCGAAAGTCTGGATCTCTCTTTCGAGAAGTCTCTTCAGGAATAATATTTGGAGGGCTTAACCCTTTGGCTACAACCCTATTTGGAGCTGGGCCAAGAATGAAGTCACGACTCTCACTAGAAGATAAAACATGTACTTGAACCTTGGTCAGGATTGACAACACTTGGTCATTCCACCAATTCTGGTACTCTGCAGTAACGTTTTGACGTGTATCTTTCACATATTCCGGGATATGAAATGTAGATCCACTTAGCGTCCGAGTCAAGGACAACCAAACACGATACATGTCACCTGCATTGGGGGCAATATCCAACTTTCTTGGTGAACCGGGAAGCGTCTGCCTAAAGCCAAGCTGTCTCGCAAACTTGTGGGGATTATACGCTTCAAGAATGAAAAGGGGAGTTTCCTCGGCGATAAGAAACAAATCCTGATCGAATACTCACCATAAATTCTGAAGTATCTATAGACCTTGGAACGTCATCCACTCGTGCACCGGGATGGGACGATGAAGGGAAAGGATTCCAACAAAAGTCATTTGTCATCCATCATTCCCCGAATAAGGTCCCGACAATCAACAACATTTTTCTCCCAAGACTGGAAAGCATTCAAAGTGCCAGCATACCTTCGGATTATAGGACGAGGATAACTCTTGTCCACGTGAGCATAAATACCCCGGACGAAATAAGTAGCAGCCCAAGCATAAAGAAAGTGTCCAGGAAATGAATGTGAAATCGAGCTATGGTCTGGATTTGACTGATGATTCGACGTCCTTGTAAGTCCTCTATAAATACTCGCTAATATCGGAGGGACTAGGCTGTAAGTGTACCCACCTGCCATCTTTGAGGACGCTTTAAAAGTCCCAACTCTCATGTACTCGTCCCCGGATGGAAGAACGAAACGACAAAGCAACAGAGAGAAATAAACAGCTATTTCCAATTCCTCTTCTTCTTCTAGAGACAAACATATTGGTATATCGCCCCAATGACTCCGATCCTGCGAAAAATGTCTCTCGGCTTGTCTACAATCACGGATCTCCGAATTTCCTGTAAAGCTTTTTGATGATGCCTTTTAAATGGATTTAGATTCATAGCATTTTTATAATTTTTGTGTTGTCGAGGGTTCTGGGCACAACCACTCTCGTGAAATCAAAAATTAATCCATTCGTCATGACTGACGCAATCAGATTCGTTCGCATTGGCAATCAATGCGAAAACATTGAAGAGGTGCAAACAAGACTTGGGAAGATGATCTGTCAGCTCTGAAAGACTTGGAACTACTTCCTCATAGTAATTACCCATAATTGGAAGTCCACTTACCTCGCGGATGTCCCAAAGAGAAATGTCAATTTCACCACTGGCAGTCACAAAAGTATTGGTCTCTGGACACCAAACTTCACAAAGAGCCCTGTAGATAGAGTTTGGGCGGTGATAATCCTTTGTAGCGGAGCTGACTGCAGAAGCTAATTGACGAAGATTTTTCTTGAGCAGAAGTTTTTGAACCCATGAAGACCATTCCCAAAACTTTGGGAGAAAAGAAATTTCTCCTCGACCGATAAGTGCACTTCCCCATTGTATTTCTCTGTTGCCAATCTTCTCACAAATCACTGCTCTTGGAACGCACTCCATGCTTTGAGAATGATGAGGCGAAAGACATAGAAATGGGAGATGACTGCTAGAGTGGTCGGACTTCGCAGCTTCCAAATTCTCGTGGCATTCACTAATGGCAGGCATGTGCAACTCTGACAAAGGCTCCAAGAGGTCAAGAGAAGGATCTGCAGTTGGCTTATGGATGCTAAGTTTAAGTTCGCCGCGTATGCCAGGCTGGGCATGGTACTTCACATCGGTATCTTTGAAACGAAGGTAACTTTTGCCTTGATTTTTAAGTTCGACAATTTCGTGTATATCAGAATACACCTCGTTGTTAGAGCTTGCACCGGCCATTCCTAAAAAAAAAAAAAAAAAAAGTAAATCTTTTAAGTTTGTCTGAGCCTTCCAAATATGTAAATGACAAACACAAAGTGTCTTGGACGGTTAAAGGAGTTGGTCCTTGGTCCCAAACAAAAAGTGTCTTGGACGATAAAAGGAGTCGATCCTTGGTCCCAAACACAAAGTGCCTGGGACGGTTAAAGGAGTCGGTCTTTGGTCCCAAACACAAAGTGTCTTGGACGATAAAAGGAGTCGGTCCTTGGTCCCAAACACAAAATGCCTTGGACTGTTAAAGGAGTCGGTCCTTTGTCCTAAACACAAAGTGCCTTGGACGGTAAAAGGAGCCGGTCTTTGGTCCTCAACACAAAGTGCCTTGGACGGTAAAATGAGTCAGTCCTTGGTCCCAAATATAAAATGCCTTGGACTGTTGAAGGAGTCGGTCCTTGGTCCTAAACACAAGGTGTCTTGGACGGTTAAAGGAGTAGGTCCTTGGTCCTAAACACAAAGTGCCTTGGACGGTAAAAGGAGCCGGTCCTTGGTCCCAAACACAAAGTGCCTTGGACGGTAAAAGGAGTCAGTCCTTGGTCCTCAATGCGAAGTGTCTTGCGTGACGAAAGATGACAGTCATTGGTCCTCAAGGTACGTGAAAATGTTCGAAATTTTAAATCTATTCTAAACTCATAAAACAATCACATCACAAAATTTAAGCTATGTCCCAAAGAAATTTCAAACCTCAAAATTCTCGAATGGCTCCAAAAGTCGAATCCCTAAAAAAGGAAGAATGTAGAATGTTAGTTTCAATTTATTAAAACACCCATACTAAAAAAAAATATGAAACGAAACGAAGCGGGAGAACAAAAACAAATATATATATATATATATATATATATATATATATATATATATATATATATATAGTTGACGTCAAAAAAAAAAAAAAGTCTTCCGTCGACCAACAACAGAAAACAAAAAGAAATTAAAAAAAAAAAAAAACCTACATGTTGCAGAAACCAAAAGCAAAGACAGGTGATTTTGAAGAAACCAAAAGCAAAACCAATAATTGGCTATTAAAAAACCAAAAAAAAAATAAAAAATGGTATCAGAATGGTTTCATCCAACGCATGGATCAAGAAAACCAATTGGAATTGTTTTCCGTCGACGGCGGAAGTCAAAGTTTGAAAAAAAAAAAAAAAAAGTAGGCAAAGTCGAGAGAGAGAGAGAGAGAATATATATATATTAAACAAATAAAATTTTTACCTTTGTTTGCAAGTTTTAATCAATTTATTTCTAAACCTCAAAATTTGTTCATATAAATAGACGGGTATCGGACCTTACTTAAACCCGACATACCATATAACATAAAAGGCCTGTACGAAACATAAAACAAACAAATAATCAAATAATAAAAAAAATTCTTGTTATCAAATTTCAAAGATAAAAATCTTGTGCTAAATCAAATTCACACTTCATTCTCAAATTTTTCATCTGTATTAATTTACTAGTGGGAAGTTTGGGTTTAAAAGAAAAAAAAAATCGAAAATCAAGATTTATCAATTTATTTATTTCATAATAAATAAATAAATCTTGAGGGGCATTTGTAGACACTAAAAAAAAAAAAATAATAAATCAAATGGATTGGGTCGATTTAAATTATTAGCCCAATTAAATTAAAATCTACTAAAGCCTGCTAAAATAATTAGGAGGCTCATCCTACTATTTCAAAAAAACCTACAATTATTTAATTAATCATTTTAATTAAATATAATTGAGTGGTTACTAAAATTAGCCACGAAATTTCCCCTATAAATAGGACCAATGGTCCATAGAAAGGAGGAGGAAGTGAAAGTGAAGAAGAAAATCACGAAGTGCTGAAGAAATCTCAAAACCGAAGGAAGAGAAAAAACTCTCTCAAGTCTAAGTCCGGCAAACACGAAGAAGACCAAAATCTTCTTCAAATCAATTCAAGTCCAAGAAGATCAAAACATTCTTCAAATCAAATCAAGTCCAAGTCCAAGAAGATCAAAACCTTCTTCAAATCAAATCAAGTCAAGTCCAAGAAGATCAAAACCTTCTTCAAATTAAATCAAGTTCAAGTCCAAACCCCAAAATTCAAGTGTTGAACAAGTCAAGTTCTCGACAAATTAAATTCTCGACAAATCTCGAAGTCCAGGATTCAAGCCACGTAGCCCATCGTCTTCAAATATTCAGATCATTAATCAGAGGATCTTGCAATTTTGCAGTTACAAGAAGATTAATTTTCACTTGTATTTCTCGAAAATACAAATTTGTAACGGTTTCCGTATTTTAATACACGAAATTCGTCGTACATATACTAATCGGATTTGCCTTTGAGGTGGCTCAGTATGACTCGCAATTTTTGAAAAGGAACTCTAGATCCTGCTTGAAAGTCTCAGGATACTGTTTTACAGTTTCATAGAAGGATCGAGATTATTAATTAGTTTGACCTTATGTGCGAAATTATTCTATTAAAAATAACAAGTCACTTTTTAATAGTTTCTAGATGATTAAGCATACAAGTCAATTTTTCTATGTTTGAATACCATAGTTTGTAATAAGAAAGCTATAAAGAATACATTAATTGTTGACTGAGAAACCCAATTGGGTAAAATATCAAGACCAAACCAGTTACCTCCACTATAGACAATGAACCTTATAGTTAGATGCTGCCTAGCCAACTCCACCAGACTTCACGATCTACTTTCTATAATCTCCAAGATCTGTTGACTCTACCGACTTCCCGATCTTCTACAATTGTCTCTTCCAAGTGGGTATCCAAGAATCACCAATTCTTGATCTTCTTTTTGCACTTGTAGTCTAATATTCCCCAATCTTCAACAGTCTTTGAAAGTTCAATTGAGAAAGTACCTTTCTTATTGTACAAAAAAAGTGGGTGTTCTGGATTCTAAAACTTTCATATTTTTCTCAAATATGTTATATGATCTCAAGAAAGAATGGATTGAATCAAGAGTTGAATATGTTCTTGTATCTTCACAATATGATATGAATGTATTATCAATGAGAAACATAATGAACAACCACGCCAAAATCGTGCAAGGCTTGAATATTTATAGTCGGAGGTGTTTAGGTAATATAGGTCGTCTAAAACTCAACAAAAACGTGATTTAGGTTTTTTCACGTACTACTATCGCTCGAACAAAAGGGGGCAACGACAAGCGAATAAAGGGCTTGTCGCTCGAGCGAAGTCTAGACAATAGACGAGTATTATGTTTTTGTCGCTCGAGCAATGTCTCGACGAAAGGCGAGCGAAATTATGACCCTTCAGCTTTTCTTATTCCGAGTTCGAACCCTAACTTACCTAACTCATCTAAACAAAATTGCACCTGACTCCTTAATTTTACACATGTTCAATTTAGTCATTTTTGTTCACAGAATCGTCAATTACATTAAATTTAACACTTTTTGTTAAGTCGGGCAAGTCCGTATACAAAATGTGAGTCCTAGCCAGCTGGGTCGAAAGTGATTTTTTTAGCGTTGAGTTTTCAAAATAAATAAAATTTAAAAATGCCTGTTCGGCCCATCTCACGTCTGCACATTTGATACACATACCTCAACTTGGTCTACCTGTAAAGTTAGGGCTGCCATATTCTGGAAAATTTGGAACGCAAAAGTCCCTTGCCTAAGAAATTGTTAAGCCTCATTAATGGAAATTTTAATGAGCTCACAACAAACCTATTATTGAAAGAGGAAATTACACCCAACTAGGTGTTTCAAGATTAGAAATAAAAAATCAGGGACTAAGTTTTACTATTCACAAATCAGGTATGAATATTAATTAATATTAATAATAAAATCAAAATTCATCACAATCCTAAAATCATTTTTCTTCTTTTTATATCTCCACTCTCTTTCTTTCCCTCGACCCTAGAACGGTGAATCTCTCTGCCTTCTCTCTACACAGTCAATCACAGAAGTCACACGCAAAAATCACAATTACAGAAATCGCCGTGTGTATGTTGACTCCAATTTCTCGATCTGAGCTCCGCTCGATTTGGTGGTTATGCAAGCATTGGTGGTAGTTTGTGTGGTGGGGCAGCGGGCGATGGAGAGCGACCATACTTCTCTCACCTCTCTCCTCTTGTGGCGGCTCTAGTAACAATACTTAGAAAAAAGGTGGCTTCGGCGATTGTTGCAGGTTTGGGCGGCGCATAGCAAGGTCCGACGCACTGCTGCAGACGATTGTGTGATTCTCTATACCAATTTATCGTGTGGCAGCGACGACTTCGAAATTCGGGATTTTTTGGTGGTGGTGTAGGGGCGGCAACGACGACGGTTGAGTTTTGGAATTTTTTTGGTGGTGGTGGTGATTCTTGGTACATGCAGTGATGGTGGTGGTGCTAATTGTGATTTTGGTGAGATTGTGGTGGCCTTTGACTCTCCTGCGCGCGGCTCGAAGCGGCATTGCATGCGGCACTCACAAGCTATGCTACTATATCGCTGTAGTCGAGACATGTTGAGCACTATGGCTGGGATTTGCAGCTAGGGATCTGATGTGAGTTTTGGGGTATGTTTTTGTTGGTGGATGGGAGCTGTGCTGCTGTGGTGGTGGTGTTTGGGTGACGATGGCTTTGTTGGATCCAACAGTGGCAGATGTTATGTTGAATATGGTGATGGCTATGATTTTGTTGGTGGTGGTGAGATGGTGTGAAGGGTCCATAGGGGGTGGATGTGTTGATTTATTTGAGACAGTGTTGTTGCTGTCGGGTGGTTGTGGTGGCGACAGCGGCAGTAATAGGATGGGTTGAAGAGTGTCTGTAACCAACTATTTGGTCGATATGTGACCAATTATAAGGGTCGGGATTCGGGGCTTCGGGTGTATGTGACCAATTATTTATTAATCTCTGACCAAGCATTCAACTGTGACCTAAAAATTGTGACCAATTACTCATTTGTGACCTAAAAATTTGATAATATGTGACTGGAATTT
The DNA here is from genome assembly GCA_019395295.1 of Osmanthus fragrans. Classification (NCBI taxonomy): domain Eukaryota; kingdom Viridiplantae; phylum Streptophyta; class Magnoliopsida; order Lamiales; family Oleaceae; genus Osmanthus; species Osmanthus fragrans. The sequence continues at coordinate 6,599,683 of CM033358.1, forward strand.
TTTTGTGACCAGTTAATTTGAAAAACTGTAACCAATAAATAAATTGTGACCTACAATTTGTGATATCAAAATAATCTGTGACTTATAAAATTGTTAATTTGTGACCTCGAAATAATCCGTGATCAATTAATTTGATAATATGTGACTAGTAAATTAATTGTGACATTTAATTATGTAAATGTGACAAAAAATTGTACAATTGTGATCTTAAAATAATTAATTAATAAAATATTTTTAATTAATAAAATGACACTTGATTTTTGCACTTCAAAACCTTACACCTGAATTCTGAATTGGGGTAAACAATACCCCTAACATATGAATTTTTCCCTTATTGAAAACTCAATTTATAATGAGAAAAACAGGCTCACTACTCCGTTTTATATATATATATATATATATATATATATATATATATATATATATATATAAAAGAAGAAGAAGAGGAATAATAATAATAAAATAAAATAAAACCCCCCAAAACCGTAATTAATACGTGAACAAAACTCCCAAACCGTCCAATCCTCCACAAAGCCCAAAATCCCCTAATTCTCCCATTCAAACTCCCACAATCAGGGACGGACCTAGGAGGTCAGTTGACCCCATTTTAATTATTTATTTATTTATTTGAATGTACATTATAAATTTTGATTGTGACCCTTACATAAGTTGTATGAGTCTGCCTCTACCCACAGTCACAATCCTCCATAAATCTCTAAAGAATCTGCGTAACTAAATGAATCATTTCAATTCAAGCAATGGCGAACGCATTTTGATCCGCAATTCTCACTTATTGTGCTTGACACAATACTAAAATCATTTCTCGTTCAAGGACTAGTTGTACTTGTATGTATATTCTGCAAAACTCGTGCTATATAAAGCATATTTAGAATAGTCCAAGTAATCCTAAAACTTAAAGTTCAAATCTCAAACTCTTTAATTTTATTTCTTAACTTTCATCTCACTAGCTAATATATCTTTCAACATATTTGAAGCGATTAGATACATAGATTGAGTCCATGTTTGGTAGCCATTTTTCCCAAAATGCATTTTTCTCTCTCTTCTTTTCAACCACACATTCTTTAATAAAATAATATTACACGCAAATCCAAAATTTTTCCTTAATTTTTAATCACACATTCTCCATTAATCAACTATTCAAAAATGCACTTTCTCCCCAAAAAATGGCTACCAAACAGGGTCTTAATGACATTTTTTCATGTAGAATGAGTAATTGAGCATAACTCATGGACTAATGCCCTTGAGGCCACTGGTCTTGTTCATCATATGGTAATTCATACTGACACTTATATAAGGAAAAGTAGACTTTATTTTTTTATTGGCATGCTAATTATTTTTACATTTAGATTAGTAGGAGATTTTTTTAGATTAATTTTTCTAGAGTTTGGCTTTGTTTAGAAGATTAACTTGGAGCTTCTTATTTTCCTTTAAGAGCTATAATTAGGGTTCATTGACAATTGGTTGTTTATTGAATAGAAATATTGAAAGTGGGAGATTTCAATTCTTGTGTTCAAAGTCGGTATTCTATGGAATCAATGATTTGTTGATCAAGCATGATCAAATCGTAACATTCATTCAACTCTTGATTGCCAATTATTTGGTATTCTTGATCTATGAATATTTGATTATGTTATTCATTCTCTTAATATTTTTTTAATGCTTCTGGCTTCATCAGCATCTCTCTCTGTCATAATTTAAAGATAGAATACCAATAATAATATGTTACAATACAAGAAGACATCCTTAGTTTTATTATTATGATAGAACTTCAAAGTTTCATTTCTACAAAGAAGACATCACAAGATATGTGAAATTCACATGACATCCTTAGTTTTATTATTATGATAGAAATCAATTTATGATTTCTACCCGAGGTTTTTTATTCAACTACCAGTATTCTGAATGGCTTATTCCGAATAGCTTTGAAGTTCTTTTATCTCCCAAAGTTGCCTCAAGCCCTGCAAATCACAAGGAAACAAGAGATTAAAAATGTTTCCAAAAATTGGTAGAGAGAAAAAAAATCATAAATAAAACAGAAATAAAAAATAGAAGGATTGAATATACGGGGTATAGTCAATTCGGATTCTTCCAGCATCAGGATTAGCAATCATTGAAAATGCCTGTTGAGAGAGATCAAGTTGGTTGGGTCCGCATCCTGGACAAAGATCTACAATTTTTACAGTTATTGTTCCGCCTCGGCATGGATTTGGTCCTTGGTTATTGGCTCCAGTGCACCTCACTTTGTAAAACTTTCCACAAGCTGCTTTATTGTTGAACAATGAAGGATTAGCTGCTGCTATCATTGTGCCTTGGTCTTGATATCCATAGCATGACGATGCTACATATAGTTACATATTTAATTGTCAACTTGTCCATGGAAAAAAGGCAAAATAAAATTTTTGTAGACAATATAAAGGGTATATAATGAGATAAGTTACTCTTTAATTACCCAATTAAGTAAAGAGTTTTTATTTAACGAATTTTCATGAATACATTGTTTTAATAAATATAAGTTTTCTCTATATAATAATTACGTATTTCAACTTGATTTCAGCGTTCGACAAATTATTTAAGCACAATTTCTTACCACCACTCAGCTTGTAAAAACTTAATGTTGGATCTTAAAAGGTCAACCTTATTAAAATGAGTAACTCAAGCTCTTAAAAATTGGTCTATAATTTTCATCTTTATTCGACGTGAGATTATATTATTTAGAAGATGGTGGCTCTTTTGAGCAAATCATTTTTAAAATTCGTATGCTTATTTTTTTTATTCTTAATCGAATCGAATTGATCGTTAAAGGTTAATGGATTCTGATATTACATAAAGACTTGAGATTTCATCTTAAAATGTCAATCTTGTTAAGAGGAGTAACCCAAACTCTTATAAACTGATCTATATTTTTCATATTTATTCGATTTGAGATTATACCCCTTAACACAGTTTATGAGAAATTGTAATGTGTCTAGCCTTTAACAATTTGCTCTAAGCACGAAGGAACATTTTGAAGTCAATATTACAAAATATACGAGTCTCATCTTTAAGAGTGTATGCAACACTAAAAATTATTATGCAATGGAAAACAGATTCATTAGTTATTAATTTTTATATAGACAGCTAACAGCAACGTCAACAACAAATAACAATGGCAGAAAATAGAAAATAACAGACGGAAAGAAACTTACGAACATATACTGTGTAGTAGGTGGCAGTTCCGGCTATGGCAGTGGCCACGGAAATTAGGCTAGTGGTGATAAGTGCTGCTATGATGATACGTTCAATCGCCATTCTTAATAAAATTGAGCTCTTAAACTTTAGATTTTAGTTTCTGCAATCCTGCATGCTAACTGGAAATCATACCCTATATATATATAGGATCATGCAGCCACCGCAGCACCAGATAACGTTGTTTATACTTTTTCATGTATTCACTAATCACTATTGACTTCTTTTTTTCCCTGTATAAGAGGGAATTAGCTTTTGATTAATATAAATGCTTAAAAGTTTGACAAATTGATTTCTGTACTAGTATAGGAGGGGAGGGCTAGGATTATAAAGTTGTGGGGGCAAATTAAGTAAAAGAAAAAAATTTACATAAAAAGTAATCCTTTAATTTAGCGAAAGAAAATGAAAAAGTAAACTCACCGACCGTCATCAAACATTTCTTGATACCCTATTCTTTGTTTAAATTTCAAATTACATAAATTTCTCTTCCCATGGCTTTGTTTATTTTTCAAAGTTCAAAGTTCAAAATTTTTTTTTCGCTTTTTATTATTTTACAGTTGAAAAATGCTTTTTGTACTTTATTATTTACATAATATTTTACATAATGATGAGATGTCAAAATGTAAGTGGTGGAGTTATTTGATTGATGAGATTTTGATTCAATTAAATCTCACACATCTTTTAGTGGTAAATCGTTATGTAAATTGTTATTTTTATTTTTGAACGAAAAATAGTATCGAAAATCTTGGCACTTGATTATTGAAGAAAACAAATCCATTGACATTATATTATTAATATTAAGGGTGATTATATTCATACAATAATTTTTTATGCACCATATTTTAATTACAAAAAATGTTTTTAACATTTGCTCACTTTTATTTTTGTCCTCGACTTTTTTCTCATTGTATTGTTACTCTTAATAATTAATTAATTAACATATTTTGTCTTTAATCTCAATTTTATCCAAATATTCTCCCAACTTGCATTGGAGAGGCAAATATTTTGTTCAACTTTTACATTAGTTATTTATTTTGATTATTTAAAAATACGAGAGACAAATATGTTTTTTCGTCCTCATAACACATATTTTGGACAAAATTATCTCTATAGACAAGATGTGAAATTAATAGAGGGTTGATGATAATTTTTTTTTTTTTAAAAAAAAAAAAAAAAAGTAGAGAATGTAAGTGTAAAAATAAGAAACGCTCATACACACACACACACACACACACACACACACACACACACACATATATATATATATATATATATATATTCCATTACATTTAAAAATTGGTGTAAGTAACAAAATTCAATAATGCTATTCAAACCAGGCGATGAGTTGTCAGCACTTTTATAGAGAATTATTTTTTTAAGCTATCCAATAATGTTGTGCCATGCGTCTCACTATTTTTTAACCTTGTTATTGAGATTGTTTGACTTACATGATTCAACAAAATTATTGTGCGAAGATAATTCCCCTAACATTAATAGTTAAAGCAGCATTTAAGAGGCTGCCAGAAAAGGTGCCAAACTTTTCTTTCGAAGCATTGGATACATAGTAATGGATCAAGAAAAGATGCAATTAACATGTTTTCTTTTTCACAAAATTGACTGGCTATAGTTTTGTGAGAAATTTAAAAAATGGCTGAATAATTAAATAATGAAACAATGGAATTTGGATCTTATCTATCCAACGTTGAACTTGCACATGAACAAATTGCCACGATTTTACTTTGGGTTGGACTAGAATTTTAAAAGATTTAATATATTAATAATAAATATAACTGAAAAAAAATCATAATATGTCGACATTATCTACAGAATTATCAAGACTCAAAGCACCTTAAATTAGATCAATTAAAAACTAAAATTCATGTGAGGTACCTATTTTATGTAGTCTGTAGTGAATTCAAATTGCGCGTGATATTAGGGCAAGAAAGTTTGAAATTAGAAAAATAACATATGTCATTGACCCAAATCAAACCTCCACTTTTGGTTGCTCGAAATTTTACTTTACGAAGGAGATTCTAATAGTGGTGGTGTGCAATATCACAAATGAACAGAAGAAAGAAGACGCCAATAACTCAAGCAAAGCTCTCAATTGCAGTGAAAATCAACTGTCTCTCTCGTTTCTTCAATCTATTGCACTGCACACCCAAGAAACAAACAGCTGTAGAGGGAAAGACATATGCGCCAAATTTAGGTCACCAATATGGGGGCATCAATACATTAGTCAAAGACCACTTGATAAAAGGGCCAACTCATATATCATCACCAAACAACAAATCCAACTACAACTTCAACCCCTCCAAAAGTGTAGGTCGTTTTCGGGTCGAGCCTGACCTATGGTGTCGATAAATTATCCGTCAACTGTTTTAAATTATCGCTCGAATTTATTAGGTATCAAAATCCAACATGAACAATATAGGGTTGAGAATTTGAAAATTGAAATTGAATTTGAGGAGATGAATACGAACAGGAAATGTGAAAGTGTAATTAGAAATTAAACTTAAATTAAGTTCAGGGATTAAAAATTGAAATTAGAAATGAAATTTGTGGATGAGTTATGGGTATAGGGCCATAGGCATTAGGCTATGGGTTAAATGTGCTATTGAGCTTGGGCTGGGAACCGAATGAAATAATTTAAGATTGTAGGGCCATAAGAATTGATTTGAATGGACTTAGAATAATATGTTTTTTTTTTTTTTTTTTTTTTTTTTTTTTTTTTTTTTTTCATATGGCCTTTTTTAACAGGCCATTAAACAAGTTCTCATTCCATATTCATGTCATGTCCCTCTGATTTCAGCAAGTCGTATTACTTTCTAGTATGTAAGTATACATGACTTTGAAAATGCTTTGTGGTCTTCCACTAATTAGAGAGATTATAGTCTCTACATGTATAATAACTGATGGCCTAAAAAAATCCATCGATTATGTGGCCAACAACACTTTGGTTGCCTCTTCGTCAATCTAACGTTCGCTAGCACATTGAACACGCCATTAGGAAACAAATGTGATTGGTGAAAAAAAAAAAAGGCAACAAAGATATCCAAAAACAGATATATTCCAGTCATAAGATTTAAATAGTCTCAAAACATGTCATGTCAATAATAAAGAAACCAAAAGTCAGCTGCTATATCCTTTAAAGATGAGTTATCTAGTAGTTATGGCTAGGATGAACCTGAATGATAGATGTGGCAATTACACAACAATAAATCAATATGTATATTCTTGGCTACTATGATTCTCGGACTCGGGTACGGATATCATGTACGGATACGTATCCAAGTGTCGGATCTTTTATTTTTTAAAATGTAGGATACAAGGACATGATTAAAAATAGTCCAAATTTCGGACACGGGTACGTAGGTATGTCTTTGCAATTTCAATTTTTTCCCCAAAAAATCACATGTAAAAAGTTAAACAATAATTAGTTGCAAATTGTTAAAAAATAAACATGTCAACTATTATTTGATTACTTCTATTTTTCCAAGTTTTGAAAAAAATAAAATATTAATTTCAGAAAATGATATTAAATTGTTCAAAAATATTTATTTGTGTTGTTTTTATAATTATTTGTCAATAATTTTGACCAAAGAAAAATCACATTTTCAATTTTTGTAAAATTTTGTAACAACACTTACCACAATTTTTATTTATTTATTAAAACGATCTTATTTAGATCAAAAGAACAAAAAAAAAAAAAAAAAAAATTTAATAAATAAAAACCTCATGTAATTTGCTCAACCAATAAGACTATAAAATTCAAAGAAAGAGATAAATAACTCCAACTAATAAAAGTGTAAGGCCGTAAATATATTTCAACCACAATGGATTGAAAAAAAAAAAAAAAAGAAGAAGAAGCCCAAAGGCCCAAAATTTTAAACAAAAAACAGGGCCCAACTACAATCCCCCCCCTCCCCCCCCCACCCCACTAAAAAAAAAGAAGAAGGCCCAAAACGTCTAGAAATTAAAACATAAAAACAGGTACAATCCAACAACCCTCATTCTTCCCTGAACCACAACAGCTTGCGACTCTCTGCAACAATGGTGATGGTGGAAGTCCAACAATTTCCATTCCTTACCGTGTCCGGTTGAACTTTGCTGCGTCCACCCTGTATTTCATACCCGTACCTGTGTCGACACGGGTACACTGGCCAAAAAGAAGGGTCCAAGCATCATAGCTTGGCTGTCCCTCTTAATTATAATAATAATATAAGGGAAAGTAGGCACAAATAATTCAAGAAGTGGTTCAACCTAAACCTGAATTATTGAAAATTAAAAGATTCAATTGTGCTACACATTCAGAGTGAAAAACAGACTCAAAAACAGGGGCGACACATGATTTGACAATTTGAAAAATTAAAACAAAAAAATCCAACCATTTGCCGCCACCTCAGTCCGTCTCTTCCTTCCTTATTTTTAACGTTGGTTAACTGGCTTTATTCTAAAAGATTATCCCCTTTGGCCTTCGCCTTTCCCACGAAGACATATATGCAGTCTATGACAACTTTCCCTGGGCCTTTATAGAAGGGTGCATGATGCAACTTTTTCATTTCTTAGCCACATCCTGAACTTTCTCATATATGTCAAATGTTTCAATAGTATCATAATTGTGTGGCAAAGATTTAAACATAGACATGATAAAACATATGCACCGCTCAAGCAAAGATGCACCTGGAGCATAAATGGATTTCCAGCGATAATTTTCAGAGCATATGCATATAAGCATATGCATCAGTTTCTTGTAATGTTCGTGTCTTGTTTCTAAGCAAGTTTAGTTTTGCCAAACTTATCTATCTCATCGAGATGCTAGTAACAGAAAAGAAAAAAATCAGTGTCCTTAACTTCCCAAGAAAAAACACCAGAATATCATTGTTGTATTTTTTCTTCTTATTGACTTGAACTCTTTCTCCAATCCCAATGAGCAGTTAGGACAAATAAGATGACTCATTTATGAAATGAGCGTGGAGCAGAAATTCTATGAATTTTATTTTCGACTGAATGCAGTAAAGCAAAATTGAAATTATGAATCACAAATCAATATATTAAAATAGGGGTCATTTGACCACCCTGCCACTTCATCCGATTGTGGGATTTAGTTTGTATACGACATGCATAATTATAATTCCCAATTGGCTGTAGATTCATGAGGTGCTGAGCAGAATTTAGTAATGATTCCTAAATAATATAGATTTTAGATTGTAGTTGTAAAGTGCAACTCGAAAAATCAGCACACTTAAATCATCAAAACCGAAACCAAAAATGTAAAATAACACAAGATTCAACAAGGAAACATAAAGAACACGAGATATTTCTCCCTAAGGCAAGAGGTTCGGGATAAATCCCTAATCCCCTTTTGAGCTTCCGCCAAACCGGAAGAAATCACTATATTAGCAAAGAACAAAGTCTCCAAAACCGGTTACACCACAAAGAACAACTCGAATCACTCAAGATTCGGTGCAAAGAAAAAGCCCTAAATTGAAACCTCTCCAAACCGAGTACAATATCCACACAAGGATTTCAACAGGCTTTCATAGATCACACAAGAAATATTCTAAGCCTATTACAACCGATTTCACAAGAGATCTCAAGAGAAGAACTCAAGATAGGTGGTGGTTTTGAGAGAGAACGAGAGAGAGTCGCGAGATAGAGAGAGGAGCGGCTGTCCAGTGAGAGAAAATGAGAGAGTGTTAATTATCTCAAACCCTAGGTCAATATATGGAAGTCTCGAGAAGCATTTTTGATCCAACCCTTGATTTGGCATCTTTATCTCCATCTTGACCGTCCATTTACAAAGGAGAAGTCGTGTTTTGAACTAACACCTTATAACCCGGTTTGATCCAGTAGAATGGACCTTGTATTTGCTTCAGCCCAACATCATTATTTAAGGCAGAACATGGTCAGGCCCAATTACTGAAGAAATGCCCAACTTGTACCACATTTTCCCCACAATCTCCACCTTGGTACAATGATCTCAGCTTCACTTATAGTGATTTCTCCATTATTGGCATCATTTGCTCGGTACCTGATACACAAATCAGCAAGTATCAATATTCAGTATATTTAAACAGTCCAAAAACTTATTTAAAGGCAGAATTTTAGTTCCAACATCAGCAGGGTTAAAATGAGTAGAAATTTACTCAAATTTCACAACACCTTGTGATATTACATCTCTAATGAAATGGAATTTAACATCAACATGTTTAGATCTATTATGTAAAACATGATTTCTACTCAAATAAATGGCAGATTGGCTATCTGAAAATAAAACCACATCTTTCACAAAACCAAACTCATTTAACAAACCCTTCAGCCAAATACCCTCTTTTATAGCATCAGTTGCAGCAATATATTCAGCCTCAGTTGAAGATAAAGCAACAATTTTCTTTAGTTGAGATTTCCAACTAATACAAGAATTACATAAGGTATAAATATAAGAAGAAGTAGACTTCCTATTATCTCTATCTCCCACATAGTCAGAATCAGTGTAACCCCTCAAGATAACACCATCAGATTGTTTTCTAATGAATTCCCAAGTCACAAGTTCCCTTAATGTATCTAAGAAGCCACTTCATCACTTCCCAATGTGTTTCACCTGGATTTGACATAAATCTACTCAACACACTTATGGAAAAGGCTAAATCATGTCTGGAACAGACCATTAGATACATGACAGACCCAACTGCATTAGAATAAGGCACTTTTGACATTCTTTTTAATTCAGTTTCAGATTTGGGAGATTGATCACTTGAAAGTTTGAAGTGATTTGCTAAAGGTAAGCTCACACTTTTAGCATCAATCATAGAAAACTTTTCCACCAATTTCAAAACATAAGATTTTTGATTTAGACTAAGTATGCCTTCTTTTCTATTCCTTTTAATTTCAATACCCAGAATTTTCCTCACAGGACCTAAATCCTTCATTTCAAATTCAGATTTCAGTTTTTTTAATGAACTCTATTTCTTTTATGTCATGACTAGCTAAAATCATGTCATCCACATAAAGAAGAAGATAGAGTGCATTTTCACCACCATTTCCTCTACAATATAAACAGGTATCGAAATTACTCCTTTTATACCCAAGTCCAAGCACAAAAGTATCAAATCTCTTGTACCATTGTCTTGAAGCTTGTTTTAAACCATATAAGGATTTTTTAAGAAGGCATACAAGATTAGAATTTTTATTTATTTCAAAACCTTTTGGTTGTTCCATGTAAATAGTTTCATCAAGATCACCATTTAAAAAAGCGATTTTGACATCCAATTGATCCAATTCTCAATCAAACTGAGCAGCTAAAGCTAATATGACTCTAACAGTAGTAAATTTTACAACAGGAGAAAAAATTTCATTAAAATCTATCCCCTCCTTTTGAGTGAAGCCCTTAGCCACTAGTCTAGCCTTGTATCTAATGTCATTTTCATTTTGTTCGCCTCTTTTTATTTTGAAAATCCATTTACAATCAACAACCCGTTTCCCCTTAGGTATTTCAGTCAAAATTCAAGTTTTATTTTTCTTAAGAGATTCCATCTCATCTTGCATTGCATCACGCCAATGCTTGGAATCTTGGCTACTCATAGCCTCATTATAAGAGCTAGGTTCATTTTCAATAAAACTTTGAACGGTAAGCAAAAACACTTCATCATCGAACCTCACGGGTGGTCTAATCTGTCTTCTTTGCCTATCACGAGCTAGTTGATAATCAACTAAGGTCTGATTTGTCTCTAAATCAGTTTCAGATTGCTCAATCTCATTATTACTATGTGTTTCAACACCAGTTTCAGTTTCTAGCTCTCCAATCTGAATATTAGGCATATGATTATCATTTTCAACTTGCTCCACCTCAATTTCAGCCTCTCTCTCTATGCTATCAGTCTGATTTATAGGATCAGAGTTGCTGTTCACTTTTAAACAAGGCAGATCAGATTCATTAAAGACCACATTTCTACTTATTATGATCCTATAACCCTTGGTTTCCCTTACCCATAGTCTATACCCTTTTACCCCTTCACCATAACCTAAGAAGACACACTTAAGAGCTCTAGGTTCAAATTTCCCCTCATATTGATGTGCAAAGGCTGCACATCCAAATACTCTTAAGTTGCTAAGGTCAATAGGCTTATTTCTCCACTTTTCTTCGGGGGTTTTAAATTGTATAGCACTAGCGGGGCTTCTATTGATAAGATAACTAGCAGTTTTTGTAGCTTCCCTCCAAAATAACTTAGGAAGACCAGAACTTAAAAGCATGCATCTAACCTTTTCAAGCAAAGTTCTATTCATTCTTTCAGCTAAGCCATTTTGTTGTGGAGTGTGTGTAACAGTTCGGTGTCTTAAAATACCATGCATTTTACACAACTCATCAAACTCATAATTGCAGAATTCAAGCCCATTATCTGTTCTTAAAACTTTTATCCTTTTATCTATCTGATTTTTAATCAGAATTTTCCATTCTTTAAAGGCAATAAAAGTTTCAGATTTTGTTTTCAACAGAAATACCCAATTCTTTCTTGAAAAATCATCAATGATTAACAAGAAATATTTAAAACCAGTATGAGTAGGCACATTGGCTGGTCCCCAAAGATCAGCATGCAAGTATTCAAGAATAGACATAGATTTATGCATTCCAGGCAGAAATGGTAGTCTATTATGCTTTCCTAGAATGCAATAGTCACAAAAACTGAGTTTTTCAATGTTATCTTTACCAAAGGCACTTTGTTTTTTCAAAATCTGCAACCCTTTATCACTAATATGACCCAATCTCTTGTGCCATATTTGTGATTTATCATTAGAAACAGTAAGTGCTGCTGAAGTGGATTCAAAAGTGTTTTTAGTTTGCAAAATGTAAAGTCCATGTCTCTTGGGAGCTTCCACAATTAATTTTGAATTCCTCAAGATTTTAATGTATCCCGAATTAAGCATAATGTCATAGTTTAGGTCATCTAACACACCTAAGGAGATCAGATTTCTTTGAAGGTCAGGAACAAATATGGTCTTTTCTAGGACAAGGACACTATTATCATTTACTCTTAAAGAGATAGTTCCTATGCCCTTAACTTGACATGCCATATGATTACCCATTAAAACTTGACCACCACTTACATTTTCAAAATCAGCAAACCATTCTTTATTTGGACACATGTGAAAAGTACAACCGGAGTCTAAAATCCACTCTTGACATGGCTGGTGAGTAACAGCAACATAGACTTCATCTATATCAGTTTCATTATTGCAGGCCAGAGCTGCATCACCATCAAATTTAGACCTATTTCTATTGTCACTAAACCTCTTAGGACAATCTTTGATAAAATGACCTTCCTCTTGACAGTAAAAACATTTTTTGCCTTTGATTTTCACTTTATCCTTTTGAAAAACCTTTTTCTTTTGACCAAACTTCTTATTGGGGTGATTAGTCTTAGGAGTAAACTTAGACTTTACCATCAGATTAACACCACTAACAGATTCTTTCCTATCAAATTTTAACTCTAACTCTTTATTTCTTAAGGCATTAATTATCACCTCGGTGGTTAGAGTTTCCCTACCATATTCAATAGCATTTTTGACATCCTTATATTTGTCACCAATTGAATTTAATAAAACCACAGCCAACTGATCTTTTGAGAGTTTCTCATCACAGTTGGCAAGGTCACGAGATAATCTATTGAATCTGTCAAAGTTTGCATCAAGATCAAGAGAAGAATCAATTTTAAAATCAAAAAACTGTTTTAGAAGATACACTTTATTTGGAATAGTTTTTGTCAGATATGTATCTTCAAGTTTTTTCCACAATTCAACAGCAGTTTTTGTTTCATCAATTTCTCTCAAAACGTTATCAGACAAATGCAAGAAAATAGAACTCCAGGCAGTTTCATCAAGTTCTGTTTTCTTGTTTTCATCTAGACCCTCAGGCAATGACTCATCAAATGCTTTTGCACATTTTTGTTGCATTAAAAGTGCTCGCATTTTCTGGCGCCAGAGACTGAAGTCTCCTTTGCTATTAAAAACTTCCATTTCAAATTTTGAAGCAGGCATGATTTAAAAAAAAAAAATTGAGTGAATAAGTGTTGTGTGCGAAAACAGTCAGACCTTACCAAAACAGTATACAACAAGTAATAATTCAGGTATCAACACTCAAGAGATAATCACAGAACTATTCCATTATCACTAGGTTGTAAACAATGTTCAGAACTTCACAGAGTTCTTTTAGGTAAGATAGTTACTTAAATCACGTTTTTCATATAACAAGAACTAGTACACTTATCGCAATTGCATTATACTTAATTAAAGAGCACATGCAGAGTTTTTATATCAAGGTTCTTGACTCGAAATCAAGACAACCCTCAGATTCCAGACAACTCACGGTTTCTAGACAAAGGTATTGCCAAGAAGAGTTTCAAACCAAGTTTTCAAAACACTAACAACAATTAACTCTAATGTACAAGCAATATATGCACTAAATCTTTACAGCAAACTCGAAAATGGAAAGATCTCACCAAAACCCCCTTGATGGGTTACAGAACAAAATTCGAGTAATGGAATCGAGTGAAAAACAGTGACCACCGAACGGACTGCACAAATCTCGAGCTTCGGACCTTCGCCTGGAGCTCTGATACCACTGTAAAGTGCAACTCGAAAAATCAACACACTTAAATCATCAAAACCGAAACCAAAAATGTAAAATAACACAAGATTCAACAAGGAAACATAAAGAACACGAGATATTTCGCCCTAAGGCAAGAGGTTCGGGATAAATCCCTAATCCCCTTTTGAGCTTCCGCCAAACCGGAAGAAATCACTATATTAGCAAAGAACAAAGTCTCCAAAACCGGTTACACCACAAAGAACAACTCGAATCACTCAAGATTCGGTGCAAAGAAGAAGCCCTAAACTGAAACCTCTCCAAACCGAGTACAACATCCACACAAGGATTTCAACAGGCTTTCATAGATCACACAAGAAATATTCTAAGCCTATTACAACCGATTTCACAAGAGATCTCAAGAGAAGAACTCAAGATAGGTGGCGGTTTTGAGAGAGAACGAGAGAGAGTCGCGAGATAGAGAGAGAAGCGGCTGTCCAGTGAGAGAAAATGAGAGAGTGTTAATTATCTCAAACCCTAGGTCAATATATGGAAGTCTCGAGAAGCATTTTTGATCCAACCCTTGATTTGGCATCTTTATCTCCATCTTGACCGTCCATTTACAAAGGAGAAGTCGTGTTTTGAACTAATACCTTATAACCCGGTTTGATCCAGTAAAATGGACCTTGTATTTGCTTCAGCCCAACAGCATTATTTAAGGCAAAACATGGTCAGGCCCAATTACTGAAGAAATGCCCAACTTGTACCACATTTTCCCCACAGTAGTAATTTTATCTTAACATGCAGGGATGCAGGGTCAAGCATCCTGGAACCATATAGAAGCATGCAGAAGCAAAGGCCTGGGCTCAAGCAAGTATATAAAGTCTAAATCAGTTATGCTAGGGTTACACTTGTGATGTCCTGCAAATTATCATATCTACCATATCTATCAAATTAAGCTTTACACTCGAATTCTTATCATTCATACATTAATCTTGATAGACGGAGAGAAACTTACGGACATATTCAGTGTAGAAAGTGTTGGAAAAATGGGCTATGATTGGCTGACTTTGGAGCTAAATTTGAGTGGGACCCAGCTGTTCATTTTGGAATATGAAAGTTGATTTGTGTTCTCCTCCGTGAGAACATTGAAATCATATATTTACTTGTCAAAAACGGTGTTCAGGTGAATGAAAAATTGGAGCTCAAATTATGCCAAGTAAAAGAAATTTATGTGTTGGAAGGAAATCAATTTAAGGTTGTCCCACTAAGGAAAAAGAGGAAAGCAAAAACCACTATATAAAGGATTACACTTTAGAAGGGTGTAATCATATGAAGCATATATGCTCTCTCCACGTGCGCGTAGAGGGGTGCAAATCACTGACCAAAATAGGCTTCGGACCTTGAACTCGTATGCGAGCGCGGCTTGCGCAACACACAAATGTCAGACCGAATTGACCAAAAATTGGCCCTTTTGAAGGGCCTACGTTTTCTGAAACTCCCGAAACGTGCTATGGAGATTAATGTCTATATATGAGAACCATCTTTCATACTTCAAACACACGAAAATCACTATTCTACATCCTTTATAGGTCCAATTTTTCTTTTCTTGGTTTCGTTTTTCTTGGGGGTGATATTGAGTAAAATCTGTGGTGCTCAGATTCTACTGCTTTACCGTTGTATCTTGGGAAGCAGACGCTCAAATTATACCTCAAACACAAACGATGAGGGGTGAATATGTCTTAAAGAAATTGTGTTCGCACAAGCCTCGATTTGGAATTTCCTTTACTGCAATTTCAATTATTTATTTTGATAATCTTAACTACCGTTTCTGTTCATCTTTACAAATAAAGAAGTTTGTATTTCTGCCTAGTAGCATAGACCATTGAAATATAATACTAACAGAAAGTGGCAGTTCCGGCTATGGCAATGGCCACGGAAATTAGGCTAGCTGTAATAAGTATTGCTATGATGATACGTTAAAACGCCATTCTTAATAAAATTAAGCTCTAAGCCTCTAACGTTTAGCTTTTAGTTTCTATATTAAGTGGAATCCTGGATCCGCATGCCCTGTATGAAGGATCATGCAGCCACCGCAACATCAGACAACACTGTTTATACGCTTTCTAAGTCTAGGAGCTAGATAAGAGAAAATATACGTCCTGTCGTTCTGCAATAAATTTTAAGTTGTTTGCTACAGTATTGTTCTCCACCACACATTCTCACAATAAAATATTCTACATACAAACCAATAAAGTTTCCTTACTTTTTAACCACACATTCTTCAAAAATACTATTCCAAATTCTTTATTTTTTCAAATAATTGGTGACAAACAAGGCTTAATTTTGAATTATACATGTATTGACTTTTGCCTTCTTTTTTCACTAAATAAGTGGGAATTTAACTTCCGATTAATATAATAAATGCTTAAAAGTTTTATTTAGGACCCGTTGAGAGTTGCTTAGTGCACCAAGGAATGGCAATCAGGGCCATTACATTGGGATGTGGCACAATTCTATTGGGCAATGGAAAAATAAAATAAAAAATCATGTGCTGCGTAAAGCCCGTGTACAAGGGGAAATTCGCCCCTGCCTATTTGGTAGAAATTAAAAGAATTAAGTCCATGTTTAGGCTCCTTTTTAATGAGAATGTATGGAAAACTGTATTTTGAAATAATAATTTGTTCGGAGAATGTGTAAAAAAAAAAAAAATTTGGGTTTCTATATAATATTATTTTATTGGAGAATGTGTGATTGACAAGAAGAGAGAAAAATGAATTTAAATTTTAATAGAGCCCAAACAGGGGCTAAGCTACTTTGTCAGATGTTTTTAACATCTTGGATGACATAATAAGGTGTGACAATAAGTGATTGAATGACAATATTAACTGTATTTTTAAATTGATCCATGATAGAATGTTATGTAACATTCTATCAAAGAGAGTGGCAAAATTGTTTGACAGTGCAAGGTGGAAATTAATATTAAGATTTTAGTTTAAGTCAAAGTCAAAGTCAACAGTTAATTTTAATTACATTTGAAGGGGATGTAAATCCCCGGAGTGTACAAATAACATTTTCCCAAGAAAATATTCAATTAACACGTGTTCTTTTTCTCAAATTGGACTGGATATAGGTTTGTGAGAAATTTCAAAGATGGCTAAATAATTGAAGAGTGAAACAATGAAATTTTGCGATCAATACTGAGACTTGTCTTGGCAAATTGGTAGATGTTGAATTTATCTATCCAAAGTTTGCACATGAACAAATTGTCGTAAATGATGTCAAGACGGAGCCACAATTTTATTTTAGGTTAGACTAGAATTTTAAAAGATTTAATATTCTAATAACATATGTAATTGAAAAATCATAATACAACATTATCTACAGAATTGTAAGGTTCAAGCGAAACACCGTAGGCTGTAGTACCATGAAATTATTAAGACTCGTGATTGCATTTTAAAAGATCAACTTTGTTAAGAGTAATTCAAACTTCTATAAGTTGATTTATATTTTCATCTTTATTCGATATGAAATTTTACTTTGAACATGTCCTGTAAGATAATGACTCGTTTGAGCAAACCAATTTTAAACTTCGCGTACTCATTTTTTGAGTTTTAATCGGATCAAATTACTCGTTGAAAATTAATGAGTTCTGATACTATATTAAATATTGAGGTTCCATTTTAAAATGTCAACCTTGTTAAGAGGAGTATTTCAAAACCTTATAAGTTATTCTATGATTTCATCTTTATTCGATGTGAAATTTTACATTTAACAAAAATTATATCACCCGAAAAGAAAATCCATGCAATTATGCAAAGTACCTTCTTTATGTAGCTCAAAATGATATCAAATTGTGCATGATACTGGAACAAGCAAGTTTGCAATTAGAAAAATAGGAACATAATCTTACATATTAGCAACAACAAAAAGAAGAAGAAGAAGAAGAAGAAGAAGAATTGTCGCCTCTTCAACTCTTGGTCGGTTTCGATGCTAGGTAATGGTAGAGTGGTAAAATTGGAGCAACAAACATGAGTCAATTATGGAATCAACCAAAAAGGTCATAGAAAAATATTAATATTGATGCATTTTTCAGATGTCAAGAAAAAAAATTATACCGCGTTAACATTAATATCTTTTGATGAAATATTATACCACAATTATATTCATGTCGTGTCCCATATTCATGTCGTGTCCCACTGATTTCAGCAAGCCGTATTACTTTCGAATATGCACTGTACATGACTTTGAAAACGCTTTTTGGTCTTCCACTAATTACGGAGTATGGTCTACACATATATAATAACAATAGAAATTTAGGGTTTCAAGTGAGAAATTCTTATCTTGCTCCGAAATTCTACCCAAAAAAGTCTTTGCACATTTTTTTTTTTCGAATTTTGTTCTACAAATGATCTCCTGCAAGAATTAAGTCAAATGAGCGCACTACTTAAAAAAAAATTACAAGAAAAAGAAAGATAACGACTTTTATCGAAACAAATCTGCACTACTATTACTCAAATATTAAACGCTTGATGATGGAGAAGATTTTTTCAAATCTCAAGGATATAGACGAGAAAAACTTATATTCTGATGTCAAATTTTCCACATAATAATAGTCAAGAGGAATAATCAAGCCTAAGAATTTCTTATGCACTAGAATTTCTTATGCACTAAGTATATATTTTGTTATTCACAAGGGTATTTTAGGTATATTAACATCATATCAAATGATACATGACTTAAAAGAAAAAGTCTATGGAAGTATACGATATTCAAAATTAAAAATAGAAAAAATTAGAATTTTGTCATTTGTACAAAGTGAATCATCCTGTACAAGTGCTAGATACAGTGTTGATAGCACTGCATTGATGTCAACACTGCATTTTTTGAACAATGTCCAATGACATGTCAAGTTGTATGTAAAGATTCCACGTACATACAACAAAATCCAAACGATTAATATGATATTTTAAATAAGAAGGATTTTCTATGATATTGTTATAAATTTTAAGAGTTATCCCTAAATTATTTCTACTTTTAAACTTAAAAAACACTCTCTTAAGACCTATACTTAGTGGAACATAATTTTTTATTTTATTACTTCCCGATCATCTCACTATTATTGGAATAATTTTTGGGTAAGTACAATCATCGTAACTCAAAACACCTACAATTAAAGCTTGTTACAGATAATTGCATTTTGAAGCATTAGACTTTACACTATTACATATTGAATTAATGAGCCATTAGGAGCAAGCTCATGGGTATCCCTTATATTATTTCAGCATTTATGCTTACTCAAACAAGGGCCTTTGACAGGCCCATGTGACAAGGCTGAGTCGTCTTGGGTATCCATTATATTATTTCAGCATTTATGCTATTTAAATAGGGGTCTTTGACAGGCCTCTGTAACATGCGAGTATTTCAGCATTTATGCTACTTAAATAGGGGCTTTTGACAGGTCTCTGTGACAGGCGAGTCGCCTGTCACAGAGGCCTGTCAAAGGCCCCTATTTGTGTAGCAGGCCTCTTAATTCAGTTGGCCAACTGAAGTGATCAATTTTTACGAGTTATACTATAGTATAGGAGAATTCTATAGATTTTTTTTTACAAATCACATGTATCATTGTTTGATTTGGAAGGTAGAAAAAAATAAAAATAAAAATTCACACATACAGGTGCTCCCAACACAATACCTGTAAGGGTTCCACGAAATATGTACGAAGGAATTGTTCTTTTTTTTTTTTTATTACTCTTGTAGTTTTAGCCCTATATACATATCGTATAAATATATTCTTTCTCGTGTTTATATTATTAAGATTAAGATTTCATCTTAAAATATCAATTTATTAAAAAAAGTAGTTCAAATCCTTATATATAAAAATATATTTTTAAATTTATTCAATATGTAATTTATCTCTTGAAATACCTCCGTAATGTTGTGGCCTGTTTGATAAGATCAATCTTAAAATATGTGTACTAATGTGTTAATCAGATTGAATTGTTTGAGATGGACCTTGATACTATATTAAAATTGAGTTATATCTTAAAATGTCAATTTATTATAGGAGTAGTACAAATTGTTATATGTTGATTATAATTTTGGTATTTATTCAACGCGGAATAAATCTCTTACTTTTGCTATACATGATAAAGTCATGTTTGATGGTCATTATTTCGAAAAATGGTGTTTTGAATAGTGATTTTTTAAATAATGCGTGGTTAAAAAGTGAGGTTTTTTTTTTTTTTTTTTTTTTTTTTTTTTGAGTTTACGTGCAAAATAATTTATTATATGAATATGTGATTGAAGATGAGTACGTGAATTAAAGAGTTTTGTTTTAAAAAGCAACAAGCAGGGGCTAAGTGATAAATCTCATATTAAATAAATATAAAAATATGAACCTATGTATAATGATAGGAGCTGTTGTGTTACAAGGTTGATATTTTAATATGGTATCAATGTCCATTAAACTCTAACAAACAATTTAATTCAATTAACACTAAAAAGGAGCACGTGAACTTTAATGATGTCCTCAAATGAGCAACTATCTTGTGAGAACATGTTAGAGCTAAATTCTATATCGAATAAAACATATATGCCTTTTGTTGATTTTTATAAATTCGTACAGAATTAATAGACTTTTATAAACTTCGGTTTGAAAACTTTTATAGAAATCATCTTACTTTTAGAGATTTTCATTTTGAAAAAAACCTTGTAAATAATGCTATTGTTGTAAAATAATAGATAATGATGAGTGACTAGTTGATTTTAGAAAAACACCGCCTGTCCCGGCTTGGGGACATGTTTAAAAAATGGTGCCCCTTGTTTTTAAGCATTTCCCCAAGCCGGGATAGGCAACATGGTTCTTGATTTTATTTAGGAGCCTATATGTGTTTCCTATTTTACTGTAATCCTCTATATATGAGTCCATTATTATATGAAATATATTGGAGACTTGATCTTCAATATTCTTATATCTTTATCTTTTTCTCTTCTAATTTTATAACACGTTATTTGTACAAATTATAGTGAACTGCATTGCCAAAGTAATTCTTATTTTCTAGTTTATTGAAAAGCAAGAAGTCTCAGCAATCAGAGTTTGAAAAATTTTATTATTCTTTTTTGTTAGAAATAAAAGAATATTGTATTCATGCTCCGGAAGAAACATTATGTTCTTCTCTATTACAAAATGTTATTAAGTTATTGTTCTCGAAGAAACACCTCTAAATTAGAAATGTTAAGATTCTATCAGGGGACATGGAATTACATATATGACCTTTTTTTAGAGGAAAAATGATTGAATGAGAACACACCATAACATTGCATGAACTTTAAAGTTTCATTTGCACAAGGAAGATATCAAAAGCTAAATATTACATCCTAATTAATTTTATACAACCTGACAAAAATCTAAAAATAGTTTTTGTCTGATTTCTTATTCAACTAGTACTAGTATATATATATATATTTTACACAAGCAGAGCTATAAAAAAAACTTTATTAGCTAGCCTCCATTTTTTGACTCTCGTACTAAATTGCCTCAAACCCTGAAAATCACAAGAAAAATAAGAGATTAAAAAGATAAGCACTAATCGCGAGAATTGATTCTTAAAACACAAATCAATAAAGAAACAAATTATTGAAGAACTAGAAATTGTAAGTTTCCCTACTGAGTATATTCAACGCGGACTCTTCTAGCGTTAAGGTAAGCAATCCTCGAGAAGGCATCTCGAGAGAGACTAATCTCGTCAGCTCCGCATCTTGTGCAAAGATCTACGATTCTTACAATTATTTCACCCTTTTTGCAAGGATTTGGTGCATTGTTCGTGCTTCCCAAGCACGTCACTTTATACCTTCTTCCACATGCTTTTCCACCATCGTACACTGCAGGATTATCTCCCGCTATCATGATTCCTTGGTCTCGGTAGCCATAGCATGAGGATGCTAAAGAATGTTTAAAACAACGTGTTAGTTTGTTGAAAGTCTTATATTTATATATTCGAGTTTTAAAAACTGCTCAATATCATGCATTAATAAATGTAATCAATGTTTTAAAAAGTGTAAAGTGTGGCGAGATGTGGAGGTCAAGCTTTGGATTAAACGAACCTAGGTGTAAAAAAAGGTTTTCTTATTTTAATATTATTTTGAATTTTTAAATCAATCTAAAAATCATTTAATAATTAAAGAGAAAAGCATAAAAAAAACTTTAAAAAGCTCGCCGAGATGCAAAAAAAATAATAATAAGAAAAGCAAAAAAAGAAAAAAAAAATGCGAGACAAAGCGGCTAAACGCCACTTTTTAGAACACTATAGAAAACATATACTCACGAATATAAGGTGGACCATAGAAAACACCAGTCCCCTGCTTAGCAAGTACGATCGAGGCAAGGTATATCGTCGTGCCCAACACCATAAGAAGTCGAATTTGACAGTTCATAGTCTGCATGTTTAAAATACTAGAGCCTAAAGAGTGTGCAGTGCATTTCTTGAAATTCTTTCGCCCCTTTTATAGTGGCAAAAATGTTGAACTAACCAATTGTTTCATGCTCATCCCTTCAAACAAGTCAATCATTAATTCATGCTGATCGCCCCAGTTTCATTAAATGTTCTCAAGTCTTCCACTAATTTTAAAAATGCCTTAAAAGTCTTCCACTAATTTTAAAAATGCCTTAAAAGTCTTCCGCATACTCTCTTTTGCTGCTAAATTTACATAAAGACGCTTTGCCCAGAATTTCTGGGTCTAGAAAATGACTTCCACGAAGAGATAGTTAGCTAACAGCGCATAAGGCACACATAAAAAGAAACGATATAAACAACAATTTTCATTAGAGCAATTCGGAAAATTTAGAAAATCTGGTGGTAGAATATTTGACCTCAAATGAAGAGGTCATTAATTCAATCCTGTTGGGCCTCTTTATTTTCCATTCATTAAGCAAGCTATATTTTGTTATAATTTTCTTTCATTACTTAAATTGTACTAATTCTGTTAGTCTCGTCTTTAGTTTTTCTTCACAAACATTTTTATTTTATACAAGTCATTTTTTTAAATTCATAATTTATTGGATTATTGTCTTTTAAGGTTTAAAACAATCCATCCACTTAACAACTTATCCTACATAAATAAAAGAGGGACTTTGAAATTACTATTCATAAGCCAAATCGTTTTCCAGCCGGTTAGCCGAGCCGTAGTGGTGGCAATGAGTTGAGTCGGCTCGGGTCGTGGCTCGTTATAAAACAAGTCGAGCTTGTGCTTGGCCCATGAGCTTTTTTTTGGCAACTTTTCAGGCTTTGAGCCTTTTTGTTAATTTTTTTTTAATGTTTGACGAGCCCACGAACCTCACGAGCTCGGCTCATTGGGCACAACCTGTGCTCGGTCTCGTCTTTTTAACGAGTTCGAGCTGCTCGTGGCTCTTTTTTGCTAGCCGAGAGGTCGAGCCGACGAGTCGCTCAACTTGTTTGTCATCACTAGCAAGTCGTGTTCTTTTCTTTTTTTCCCTCTTTTTTTCTCTATTTACTGTTGTTTCTTTGACTTATTTGCACTTGTCATTATTAAATTAAATTAAATTATTGTTTACTGACATTCTCCTTCTTTCTTTGCGTGTGAGAACTGAGAAGGAAGATGAGTTTCAGAAATTATTCAATTTTTTTCACTGACATTTCTTTTCTTTGCGCGTGAGAAGGGAAATGCGTGTTATAAATTCAAATTAATCAATTTTCTTCATAGTCATACGTTTGTTTTCATTTTCTATTTGACAAGCAACGTATTGTCTTCTATTTACCAATAACTCTCACCTTTTTCATTCTGGTTACGGAGTTTCGTCTTCCATTTGGTATTTCGTTCTCATTCTTACTCGCTGTATTACTCAAATATTTTGGCACTTCTCCTCCGACGCACATCCCATTCAGGCATGAAGATGAATGGATAAACATGATTTTATTTCGTGGATAATTTGATTTGGATTGTGTGCATTTAGGGACAGAACTGCGGTAAGAATTTAGGGTGGACTAAATGTTAGAAAAATGTCAATCATAATTTGAAATACTAGATTACCCCTTCTGATGGAGTAACTTTTTGATTTTAATCTTATTTGTTTAGTTTTTGCATCTAACAGTTCTATAAAATGTTAGAGACTAATATTTTTTAAAGTAGAATGAATTATTTAAATTGTATTCAATTTATGAGTTCGTATGTCATTAGAACGGAATGTTACATTAGACTATATTTCTCACATTCATGATTTATGTTGTAGAGATGCTATAATTAATTGGGTGAATAAGATGATAGGCCCTGCTTTGTATAATATCACCACGATGGAGGAGGTTAAACGCATCTTGGTTGTAGAAGAAAAACATAGTATTGGATTATTTAGAGAGCCTGGTGGTATGACTTCTATTGTTGTTGAAATTGTTGTAGTATTTTAGAGAGTGTATTTACTACTCATTTGTCAAAATTAGCAATTACTGAATTCTTGTTTAAGAAAAAAATATTATATTGTCACCAACTTTACTCAAGAAAATAAGAAGTTTATGCATACCTCAAACCAATAACAAAATCAGCATTTATTTCTATTGTGATGATGTAGATGGTGGAAAAAATGCTGATCATTTTTATTTATTGCAAGAAATATTCATCTAGATGTCATTTTTGTTGACTTAGATTTACTATATGTTTCTCTTTATATTTGATACATTTACTTCTTTTGATATGAACTTTTGAGATTTATAATTGGAGAACTCTACTTCTTAAATATACAGAACGTCTTGATGCATAGAGATGCTGCGCAAATGGCTACTCATGGAAGCAATGCAAGAGGCTTCTACTACAGAAACTTTATTTTAATGTCTAAGGTATTATCTTCAAAGTGAAATCTTGAAAAATTGTTAATTTCCTTTAATCGAAATAATTTTAGGGCATACCTACTAGTTAGCAATTAGTATTGAGATCTTGACAGATTTTCGTAGGATAAAGAACCCAGATGAAAAATGCATATTCCAGTTCTTATATAACCTCCACTATTTGTTGTTTGCTATCATATGAGAAACAATACCCATTTTGAGATTTAAATTTCTTAGAACATTTTCCCTTCTATTCTTCCATATCACTTCATCCAATCAAGCATTTTCTGTACTCCAGTTTAGTTGGAGGCGACATATCTTGAACTTCAACTGTAACTTGAAAGGTACCATTTGTTTTCCTAACATTATAGTTAAGTTTATTCATTAATATATTAATGACTCTTGTTAATTTTTCAGGATATGTGCCAACAAATGCTTAACACAAATAAATTTTTTATGTCTAGGCTATTATATAGCCAACTACTCTATGACACATCCCTTGCATGTGCATTTCACTAGTTTTAATAAAAAAAACCAAAAGATTGCTTTAGTTCTAAAGGAAGAGGATACAAAGAGGGAACCGTCGGAGTAGCAATGAGCCAACACCCGAACAAGATTGTGCCAAGAGAGTAAAAATGTTGAAAATTTTCCTTATGGCTCCTTGTTGATAAATTGTCATTGGAAATTTCTTGTTTATGAGTCGATTTTAAATATTTTTTGTTGGATTATGAAGATTTATTTCAGTTGAATTTTGATGGTATGTATTGCAATTCAATTTGATTTACTAATTTTAATGAATTTTGTGTTGGGAATGGAGAGGTAAGTATGACACGATATGAAGTATTGATCGCACAAGTAAGAACAAGATTAAAGCAATAAGAGAGACTGACAGAGAAACCAAGTAATTTTATTATTTGACAACCAATAGAGAGAAAAATACAATTTCAGCAATACATAAACTGGAAGAAGACTCTAACATATATATAGGGACAATCCAAGCTCTTGAAGCAGAGTTGTGGATGAAATAAAATACGAAAAAATTCTTTATCTTGATCTCTTTAAGTTCAACACAAATTCCAATTCCCAGTAAGATTTACAAATTCAACGAATGAAGCTCCAAAATTTCTACACTAGGAAAAATAAGTCCGACTGCAGCGAAATAGACAGAACTCTTCAACCAGAACCAAACTTCTCCATCTCATGAAAAATTACTCTTCCTCTTCAATAGTATACACAAATGATATTCGAATCTAAACACCGACTTTCCAAAATTTCCACAAGGAATTCACCAAATAAGGTCGAAGCACCTCCTATAGCAGAATCAACTCTCAACACTTTTATCAAGGGCCCCTTACTAGTCTCCTTGCCTTCGAAACGACAAAAAACATAGGTAACTAGATCAACATCCACATACCTATCCTCAAAAGGTTTATCCCTAGCAATTGAATACGATGGAATCGCGGACAATGGTGACAAAGTAGAATTATCCATATTCTCCAAACTCGACTGAGTAGTATTCTTCAATATGGACCCAGAGCCAAATCCCAAAGGTACTGTACCAAACTGCATATCCATCACGGTACTAAACCTGTGTTGATGATTTTTCACCGATTCTGTACGACCTTGCAAAATGTATAACCAGGACTTCTTCGGTCCTTCTAATACAACCTAGACACCCTTCTAGACCTTCAGTACTCCACATTCTCCATAGAATTCACAACCCTTCAAATCAAGGGTCTTCAACGAGATGAGATTCTTCTGCGAATTTGGAACATGTCGAACTTGGCCAAGTGTTCTAATTGTTCCATCCAACAACTTCAATCTGACTCTCCTAATACTGGCTACTCGATAATGTTCATTGTTTTTCATGACGACACTTTGTGTCATCGTTTCATATGTTTCAAACAAATTCTGCTTGTGATACATCATAAATAGTCAACATATCTCTGCCACCCAAATAGTTCTCAACTACATTGGTCTCGTCCGAAATATCTAATTGCCTACCATAACTTGCAGACGCATTACCATTATTTTGCAACTTCTCACAATCCCTCTTGATGTGTCATGTCTTCTTGTAATAGAAACTAACTTGATTGCTGAAATTCACCATCGACTTATCCCTTCGTCGATCACCATGAACCATAAGAGCTTCTTTACCTCTGGACTCAGCTCCAATATGATGCTTCATATTCTCTTTTGAGAACAAGACATCATACACATCTTCAATAGTGAGTGTACCACGACTATACAAAATCGTGTCCTTAAACGACGAAAACGAAGTAGAGAGTGAGCACAATAAGATCGAGGCAAATCTTCTTCATCGTACTTTACCTCTAACGTTTCCAAATCTACGACGATATCCTTGAACATAGTGATGAGAACCACCTAGCAACGATGACTACGCAACCCACAAAAGATTGACAATGGATCCCAAGAACGGAAACAAGTCAATGTTTTAGATTTAATCCAAAAACTACGAACTAAGCGACCAATAAAATAGAGTTTATTGACCTCTTGATCACACAATGATTGAATCACACCCGGATTCGTGAACGCTACAAGATTGTTAATTTTGATAAGTTTGGTTGAACGCCATAAGAATGGAATTCTTGATAAGTTCGATTGTTCAATTAAGAACAAGAAAGTAGAAGCAAGACAAGCCTCTCAATTTAATCTCAATAATCAAATTCTAAAAAATACAATGAAAGTGGTAAATCCTATTTATACTAACCTTAGAATAAAGTTAAAAATGAAAAATATTAATTAAATATTACAAGGATTTTACCTAAACTAGGATTCTAACAAAAAAAGGAAATTCGCGGAAAAGGGAAAAAAAATTTGTCTAGATTTTGTACCATACGACCGAATGGTACATTTATGTGCGGTCGCACAAGCCTAAAATTTGCCAGCCTTTACTCTCGGTCGATCACCATGCGACTGCAAAGTGAATTACGCTATTCGGTCGCATAGTTCATCCGGTTGGCCCCGAATTCATCTACTTGTATTGAGTTGATCCAATTTTTTTGGGCATTCGACCCCAACATGGAATTCTTGATAAGTTCAATTTGTTCAATTAAGAACAAGAAAGTGGAAGCAAAATAAGCCTCTCAATTTAATCTCAATAATCAAATTCCAAAAAAAATACAATGAAAGTGGTAAATCCTATTTATACTAACCTTAGAATGAAGTTTAAAACGAAAAATATTAATTAAATATTACAAGAATTTTACCTAAACTAGGATTCTAACAAAATAAGGAAATTTGCGGATAAGGAAAAAAAAAACCTGTCTAGATTTTGTACCATGCGACCGAATGGTATATTTATGTGCAGTCGCACAAGCCAAAAATTAGGCAGCCTTTACTCTCGGTCGACCACCATGCAACTGCAAAGTGAATTACACTATCCGGTCGCATAGTTCATCCGGTTGGCCCCGAATTCATCTACTTGTATTGAGTTGATCCAATTGTTTTCGGCATTAGACCCCAACATGGAACTTGCCTAATTTCTCGCCACGATCAACGTCTCTTCAATTGTTGATTAAACTATTGGTCCCATCACTTGATTTACCCATTTTTCCCTCGATTGCGTCATCGGTCTACTTTCGACAATCAACGGGTCTCGTCCTAGAATCATCTTCGTTGGGCTCGGCTCCTGTATCACATCACATAGCCAAATGGTCTTCCAAAGATCCCCATTCTACCATGCGGTGAGAATACAACATCTGCTTCAAATCCAGTTTGCTCATTAGACTTTTGATCATGCACAACTACTCTAATTTCAACCATAATGCAGCAACTGTCTTTTCCTTTAAAACTTTTGGAAGAATGTTGTTAGATAGATGAAGATGATTCCGCGAATGTGCTTTCCGATCCTTCCGTTGCTTCTCCTCTATTGTTCAAGTTGTGGGCATCTCGTTAAATTTCAACAACGCATCTTCCAAATCCATATGCGCTAATACAGCTCGCATCTTCACTTGTCACAACAAAAATCTTGTATTGCAATCAAAAACGAAATTTCATACTTCATGGTTGTCATCGATAACAAAAAGCCTAAAAAAAAAAATCACAACCAATAGCTTTGATACCACTTGTTGCGAACGGAGAGGCAAGTATGACACAATATAAAGTATTGATTGCACAATCAATAACAACTAGAAATTCAACTAGAATTTGCTAATAGACTTCGAATAGGATTCCAAAAGTATTCCAAATAGAATTCTTCTTAATATACACTTTAATTAGAACTCTCAATTATCGTCATCAAAGAATTCGAGTCACATCTAAATTCTAACATTTTGCTTTCCCATATTCATTAGTTTTAAAAAAATAAAAAATAGTCTTACTATTAAACTTTTTGTTTAAAATATCTAAGTCATGCAAATATCATAAATGTTAGGGTGGTGCTATATGTACACCAGCGTGTCTATAACAGTGTCTACTTCCCTCACATGGAGAGGGATCCACTTCGAATAAAATATAATTTATCTGATGTGGGTCCCCCTACATGTGAGGGAGTGGACACCGTTATGATTAGGTGTGGGCAAAAACCCGACCAAAACGATCGGTTTGGGCCGATTTTTTTTGTGTTTTTAGGTGGGTTTCAGGTAGTGGGTTATGTCATCGGGTCGGGTTGTGGGTTAACCAAAACAACCCGATATAACCCACACCGACCCGACCCACCAACATAAAAAATTGAAAAAATACCCTAAAATTTTCATTTGATTTTTTTTTCAGTTCACACTTCACTTCAATTCCGTCCCACCGCACAAGAAGGCAGAAGCCCTAAATTTTCAGTTGGTCTCTTTTCTTCACTCCACTCTTGTCGGCTGCCGCATAAGAAGCCATAATCATAGAATCATAGGGTTCTATCCCTGGGAGTCTCCTGATGCTGGAGACTTTTCTATGTTTTTCAATTTCTCCCTAATTTTTTTTGGTACTTGGGCATGGTTGGTTATTTTTATGTTAAATCCGCTATTTTTATGTTTTGAGTATTGAAATTTGAGTGGCAGAATTGAGATTATATTTTAATTGCATTTGAATATTGTGTATGGTAATTCCATTTTCTAAAGATTCACAAGGAGAAATATCAGTGGTTTGGATATAACCTGAATAGGTCAATATAGAATTTATTTATTTACTTTATGTTGATTATGTTAGTCTTGTAGGTTTCTAGTTCAACAATGTTACGTTCTTAGTAGTTTTATCAATACTGCAGAATGATTTTGTATTTGTGTATGTTGTTGGTTCTTTCATTTTCAGTTGTACAGTGGGTTCCAGAAGAGAAGGTCACAATGTTTACTGCTAAGTGCTGATGGTTTGATTCAAATTGGATGGAACCTTGTCCCACGACGAATTTCGTCTTCTCATGTATGTTCTTTTTGCAATACACACACATATAATATTGGATTATATAAATGGATGGGATTATGATTACTTAAATGTTCAATCATATATAAAGAAATTTGTTTACTGAAAATTCAACCTTTTGCAGAAAATCTTAGGCCCTGTTTGATTGTATGAATTTTCCAGGGAAAATGGAAAATGTTCCATTTTCCCACTTTTTTGCCAGTTTGACAGGATAAATTTGCTCAGGAAATTGTTTTCTATTTTCTGTGCACGTGACCTCCATCTCCAAGCAAATGGTGAAAATACTTTCCTATGGGTTGGCTAGATTTTCATTTTCCAGGGAATGGAATTGAAAAGAAGCCGATTTTCCCTTTCTATTTATCACGCCCATATCTCTCTTCATTTCGTAGTAAACCACTCTGCCATTTCCATTTCTCGTGCCAAATCGCCCCATTTCTGGAATCCATCTTTCCGTTTATGTTTCTCACGCCAAATCGTGAAGGAAAAGGTCTCAAACCGCTTAGCCATTCCTTGGAATCACGCCAAATCGCCCAATTTCTGAGAACCCGCAAGAAACTCCAACAGGTAGGGTAAACTGCTGAAATATTGGGTTTCAAATTTAACGTGCTTTTCTTAAATTTGTCTGAAGTTATTTTTTAAGAGATGAGCATTCCTTCGAGGAAACAAACAAATTAAGTGATGCACTAATACTGAATATATGCTTGGGTTGTATGTGGGAACTAAAATGTTGAATTTAATTACTTTTGAGTTTAGTCCTTGACGTTTTCTTGGTTTTGTGATTTGCACCCATTTGAGCTAAGAATTGTCTGGATATTCTTTCTTGCAAATTACTCTAACTTGTATTCTTAATGGTAACTAAATATATAGCTTGTTTTGGTACAGATGTGTGTAGAATTTACAATGGAATTGTAAGGTTTAATTCATGGATGAAGGGAAAAATTTGAGTCCAAAGGGCTGTATAGAATGAAAATGAATTTTTCTTTGATAAAAAGAAAATGAGATACATTTTGTAACAGCAACGGATATATTGGTTTAGGGGATAGGTACAACACGCTTCCAAAAAAAGCCGTTTACTTCTACGTTCATTCAGCCATCACGTGCATACCTTGTATGTTTCTGTTGAGTGCTACCATATGAAATTGTTTCACCAGTCAGAAAAATGCTTCTAAGCTCATATCCATGATGCACCCAAAGATTTGGAAAAAAAAATTGTTGAAGTGATGGCCTGTAATTTGAAAGTTCCATTTTAATTTTGAGTCATAACTTATAATGTGTGGCTAGCCTGACCATTAATAAGGGGGAATCACAAATTCTCATTGGACAAGAGCCAGCACAGATTAATAACTTCTGGGCTTATTTCTAAACATTCAACATTGCGTTTGATTTCTTAAAATTAATAGTCTTTAGGCAATTCCTAGTGGGATTTGTCTTGCATTGACCCTGCATTTCTGGTACAATTTCTACCTTTTACCATGATTTGTTCCCTCCTTTTCAATTGATACATGTGCAGAGAAGGATGATTCATGTTGGCTAATGCATGTGCAATCCAGATTAATAATTCAGCCATAGGCTAACAATTATATATATATATATATATATATATATATATATATATATATATATATATATTTATATATATATATGTGCCTTTTGTATTGCACATCTGATCTCAGTTTACATCTGTTGAAAATGGAAGTATGTTGAGACTTCATTGTGGATGAATTAATTACTTGTGTTGAGTCATTCTAATATCTTTAATGTGACGGCAAGGATTTCAATTGCGTTGGGCCCAAATGGGGAAAATGTCATCGTCTCAAGATTTTATTATTATCTCTGCTTTTAGAAAAGTAATGATTATAAGGGTCCTTTCAAAAGAAAAAAAATTAGTAAGATGACAGGATTCAATGGCTATCAAATATCAACTAAGACAACACGCATTGTCTCCCTTGGAGATAATATAAGTTTCCTCATTTTGACTTTGTGCTCACATTATGTATTGTTTATTAGAGATTTGACCGTGCACATTAGAGAAATTCATGCTTTTGTTATGTGAAATGAACTTTGTCTAAATCCACGAATGTTGTATGCTTCATTTGTTGTACTTTTTCATGTCGATAATACTATACTTTTAAACTCGTTCTTGTTACATGTTTTTTATCAATGATGTAGTTCAGGTTTATTGTTATCAATAATTTACATCATATTGACACTGTTTATACGTTCTAAGTACCATGGAAAATACATGGAACCAACGTCGTCGCCAACGACAACAATTGAATATATTTTGGACGATGGTCATGCAAGCAATTATAATTTTTCAAAAAATCAAGCGTCGTAGTCGACAACTCCTTAGTGTCCCACATAGAAACTGGGATTCTGAAAGAGAAATGACACTTCTACGGATGTTTGGTACAATCAATAGAATTTTTCATGATCTACTGAGAATGAAGATAGCTCCGTTTGAAAGATTATGTGATCGTTTAAAAATATATGACTTAGTTGACAGTCGATTTTTCAAAGTAGAAGAACAAGTGGCTATATTTCTCAACACCGTAGGTCATGACCAACGTAATCGAACTGGAAGTTTTACTTTCTTCAGATCTGGTCAAACAGTGAGTTACTACTTCCATAGAGTTTTATAGGCTTGCCTTGCATTGTATAGAGATGTTGTAAACAATGCAACTACTCATAACTCACCATACGAGAAGAATAAGGTATTCCATGGTCCAAAATTTTCAGGTTAGATGGTAATTTTTAACTTCATTAATTTTTCCTTAACCATCACTTTTCCGTTTGTAACCAAACTTTTTTTTTTCTCATATTAGGATTGTGTGGGGGCAATAGATGATACTCATATTCCTTCATATGTTCCCGTAGAGGAACAAGCGAGGTATCGCAATAGGAAGCAAATTATAACTCAAAATGTTTTGGTTGCTTGCACATCTGATATGAAGTTTACTTATGTGTATGCCGGTTAGGAGGGATCTGTCCACGACGGTCGGTTGTTACGGAGTGCTACTTTACGACAAGGTCATATGCTAACAATTCCTGTTGGTAAGATGCACAGCTTAAAAAAAGATTCGCATATTTGAGGCATCAACCATACCACGACATTGAGACACAAGCGAAGATTGTACTTGCATGTTGTGCCATTCAAAATTACTTAAAGATTTTTGACGAAGAGGATATGTGTGACGATGACTATTACAGTGGCGATGATGACGTTAACCCTGGACATGTTGACGCACCCGAAGATGACACACCAAATGCTCATATATCTTTTATAGCAGAAGCTGCATGGTCTAGTAATAGGGATACAATGGCTGATGATATGCGGGCCACTTACCATCCAAGTCATGGTGCAGAAATAGATTTCGATTGATTGTACTATGTTGTATTCCGTTCCCTGTGTTGATCTATAATGTGTAGAGATTAACTTGCTACTGTTAGCGAACTTTAATACCTTTTCTTCTGTACCTTTTCACTTGTAATGTTTTATTTATTTTCATAGGCTATTTACATTTACATCAATTATATAGTTCCAAATATCTTTGTATTTTATATCGAGGCTATATTGGGAATAAACCCATGAAAGTTGTTCATTTTTAGTTATGCTGATATTACCATTTTTTCTGTTTTTAAGTGACAGCATTGAGGGCACAGAATCGAAGAAGCTATGCGGGCCTTAGTCGAGTTCCCATACCGACCACCCTTTCGGGTGGGAGTGATTTTGATTTCGCTAGATTGCAAGTGGATCCAAATGCTAGGACTCGTCACGTACGTTGGAATGATGAAATGGATGGTCTTATGATCACTTTAGTTGTTGAACAAGTGTTGGATGGGCACAAACGAACTGTCAATGGTTTTACTTCGTTTCAAGTGTCTAAGGCAATTGAAAGGGTTCAAAATGGATGCGAGGCAATGATCTCAGATAAAAATGTAAGGGCAAGGTTGAAGACTCTTAAAAAAGAGCATGCTGAAGTTCACCAGCTGCTAAATATGAGCAATTTTGGGTTGGATCCCAAAACAGGACGCATTGTAGCCGATGCAGTTGCTTGGGATGATTTTATTAAGGTACAAAGTGTAAACCATTTTTAATACTTGCTGCTAATAGCTACTGGAAATGCAAGTGTTTTGGTATAGTTACAATACACTAACAAGGTTTTTTACAGGGAAAACTAGAATTTGGGAAGTGGAGGACCAAACTGTGTCCAAGATATGATGAGATGGAGACCATCTTCGACAATGATGCTGCCACCAGAGAACGCGCAGTGTCTAGCTTCGACCATTTCTCCCCAATGGTATGCAATATATTGTGCAGTATGACACTCTCATTGTATTCATGTTTAAACTTCTAACAAATTGATATCTCTTTTATGTAGCAACCGATGAAAGCGTGAATGAGGTAGATATGAAAAACGTGGAGAAGGATCCTAGCCCAGTGCATGCTCGTAAGCATAGTGCTGAAGAAGTTACTAACAAAGCCAAGCGTCGACGTGGACAACCGGTGGATGATAGTACTGTCGCCCTAATGAGGATTGCCGATACATATACGAAAATTGCTTAGGTTATGGAAATGCAAGCTACGCTAGATACACTGAATCATGTCAACTGGCTGATGATTCTAGAGAAGCTAGAGGCCATGAACCTAGACATGGACGACATAATGCAAGTCATGAAAGCTTTTCGAGTTGACGATGGTTTGGCGAAGGTGTTTATGAACTTGACAAGTACAAAATACATGTGTGCTTTGGTGTTTGACAAGCTTGGCCGTGATCCGCCTCCACTACTATAGATTGCACGAGATTTATGGCGTTTGTATGTATGTATGTACTTTAATGTATTTTAAAAACTTAATCCACACAGGTTGTGATGCGAAAGTTTTTTTGTAACGTACACACGATGCTCCTAGTGTGCACTTTTTTGGTGGCATATAGTGCGGATGTATTTTGTTGGTTCTGTATGTTGGAAATAGTATTCCACCTAGCATACTGTTGTGGAGAAAGTCGCTTACTTTTGTATATTTTGGGTTATAATCAATGCTAAGTATTATAATCATGGTTTGTTAGTGGTGAAATTTGGAAAATAAACGGTCCGTTATTTTTTCATTATGTTTTTCTGAGTCTGTGATGCTGATTTGTGCTCCTTACATGACGCACCGCAATCAAGTGAGTTCATTGTCTTCTGTCGATTGCACTTTATGAAAATAATATATTTAACTACTTGATGCTCTAGCTGCTTGTTTATTTTCCATTGCATTTTTAGGAGAGTAAACAACCAGAAACTAAAAAAAGCATTCATAAAAGAAAGAGAGGAAGGCCACGAAAGATCTGTGCATTTCTCTTCACTCTGTCTCCCTATTTCTTCCTTTTATCACCCTTGTTAGATGAAATTGTGGATTCTTTAATGTTATAACAACTTTTAGGTTTTTGCTAATGGGAGTGTGTGTTCGATGAAAACCCGCAAGCGTACGAGATCTTTGACAAGTAATAATAAGTGAGTTTATAGTTTATCGTCCCATGAGGAATAAGGTTTAATGTCTAGTTCAATAGTTCTTATCAAATTCGATGTACGTGACACAAAAGATGTGATTTTATTGTTATTTATACTAATTATAATCTAAGAAAGCGATAGAAATATTGTATCAAATATGTGAATATTCGTATTGCATTCATAATTCCCCTTATTTCCAACTATTTCAATTATCAATAAATAATCTAGTTAATTTCATGCATTTTTGTTAACCAATAACGCTAGTATGTTAAACGTTCTTTTCCAAGATACACCAACCTATGATTAACATGACCCGATCCTATTCCTAGTCCAAATTCATACGAAAATCATGCATTTAGTTTAAGTTATCTCTATGATTGCATGTACGATAGGCATTATTTCTAATCCTAACGATACATGTTAATTTTGCTGCGTTCTAGACTCATTGTGAGTATTTCTACACTACAACAAGCAACTAACTACTCAATTCATGGCCAAACAATTCAATAGTGCAATGAGAATGCAAAACCAAACAATAAATCACAAGAAACAACTAAATTAAAGTCTTGAATTGAAATAAACAAAAATAGGGTTCCTCAATCATCCAATACAATAGAAAAACTAGCTATCCATCCTAATAATTAAAATATACAAGAAAGATGGAAAAATATCACCCGGAACAAGAAAAGATAGAAGAAAGCGGAGAAATCCACTTTCTTGAATGAAATCTTGAAAAATGTTGAATAATCTTTAATAATCTTGCATAATTCGCCTTGGATTGATGATCAGGCCTTGTTCTACGCCTCCAAAATATGTAGAATATAGAGATTTTAGGTCTAAAGGAGGTTTTTACGTTCTGGACGTCTTCTGGTATAAATAGAGTGCCAAAATATTCTATGCTAAGAGTTTCCAAAAGAAAGAAAATGAAAGAAAATAATCTCCGGAAATTGAAGCATGGTATACATTGTGTGTACGCACAATACAAGTGGAATGGCCTCGGGTGGGAAGAATAGGGATCTCGTGTACGCAAGTCTTGCAGGCCTGTGCGTACGCATAGTTATACATTATTTTCATTGGACAGTTTTCAATATTTTGATCATATCTTTTTCTACCGATATCCAATTGAGATAATTCAAAGTGCGTTGGAAAGCTAACTCAAATATCTACAATTCCTATATAAATACGAATTTTCCAATTCGAATTTTTACTATCCAAAAAATGGGTCTCAAGTTGAGACTGAAAGTTCGAAGCATAACTTTTTCAACTGGAAGTTTATATGTGGTCGAACTTTGATGATATTTCACCCATTTGGCTTCTTTCCTCATCCAATCGATGTCTAACACTCTCAAATCTTCATCGTGATATGTGACATAACTTTTGAATATTTGCACCTTAGTCCCCAATCTTTGGATTTTGCCTTTTCTTGCTATTTTTGCATTCTTTCGTCCAATTTTCCATTCAAACAAGAGTTTTACCTAAGAAAAGCAATACAATATAATTTAGGTCGTATTTTACCAAAGAACAATACAATTCTATAGTTTAAAACCCAAATAAGTGTGGAAAATACACTTATCAGTGTGCAAAATGGAAAAAAATGAAGCAGATGAAATGATCATAAAAGACTACTGCAAATGAAGTTGATTCCAGCACAACTGTTGAAATGAAGATGACTGGAATTGAGGGCTCTTTGTATGATCAAGAGAGCACAATGCATGAAAAGAATACCAGTCTTCCAAAGCTGAAAAATAGGCCTGGCATAGTAATGAAAAGGACCCACAGGAAAGTGTCAGATGTGAAAGCGATTGAGAAGTCGGTAAACCCAATTGAGAAGCATTCATCAAAGGGAAGAAGAAGACGGGCAACGTATGTAAAGAGAGCCTCTTAAGTTCAAGGTGTTTAGTTTTTTATATGCATGCAGATTCTTTCATGATTGTTGCTGTTGTTTTTAACCTGTTTTATTTGCTATTTTGGGACACATATTGACTGTATATAGAGATTATGAAATTCGAGAAAAAATATTTAGGTTAGAACACTTATACGGCTTTTTTTCCCTTGTTGATTTTGTTCCTGTTGACAATGCCTTACTTGAGGTTCTGCAGATTATCTAGATGCTCCAAGGCTTTTGGAAGCATAACTTTTTCAGCTAGAAGTTTATATGTGGTAGTACTTTGATGATATTTCACCCATTTGGTTTCTTTCCTCATCCAATCGATGTCTAACACTCTCAAATCTTCATCGTGATATTTGACATAACTTTTGAATATTTGCACTTTAGTCCCCAAGCGTTGGATTTTGCCTTCTCTTGCTATTTTTGCATTCTTTCGTCCAATTTTCCATTCAAACACTAGTTTTACCTAAGAAAAGCAATACAATATAATTTAGGTCGTATTTTGCCAAAGAACAATACAATTCTATAGTTTAAAGTCCCAAATAAGTGTAAAAAATACACTTATCAGTATGCAAAATGGAAAAAATGAAGCAGATGAAATGATCATAAAAGACTACTGCAAATGAAGTTGATTCCAGCAAATTGCTGAAATGAAGATGACTGGAATTGAGGGCTCTTTGTATGATCAGGAGAGCACAATGCATGAAAAAAATACCAGTCTTCCAAAGCTGAAAAATAGGCCTGGCATAATAATGAAAAGGACCCACAGGAAAGTGTCAGATGTGAAAGCGGTTGAGAGGTCGATAAACCCAATTGAGAAGCATTCATCAAAGGGAAGAAGAAGACGGGCAACGTATGTAAAGAGTGCCTCTCAAGTTCAAGGTGTTTAGTTTTTTGTACGCATGCAGATTCTTTCATGATTGTTGCTGTTGTTTTTAACCTGTTTTATTTGCTATTTTGGGACACATATTGACTGCATATAGCGATTATGAAATTCGAGAAAAAATATTTAGGTTAGAACACTTATACGGCTTTTTTTTTCCCTTGTTGATTTTGTTCCTGTTGACAATTCCTTATTTGAGGTTCTACAGATTCTCTAGATGCTCCAAGGAGTAAAACCATGGAATCAAATCACACAATGAATGAATTAAATAAAGTCATTGCTGGAGTACCCTCCCGAGAATTTGATAATAAACCTCATTCACAATAGATTGAAGAAATACATACTCCAAAAATGTCTAAAATACCCCATTTGAAACAAAAATTTTAGTCTACTTTGTCATGTATTAAGTTTTAAACACCCTTCATTTGAAATGTCTAAAATGTCCAAATTGAAACAAAATTTTACACAATCCTCAAACATAAATTCTCACTTTCATTCTCACCTTTTATACCTAATTTAAAACCAACAGCAAAATGGCATGCTACCTTTTTTTAAACGTTTGAGTGTTGTTTTAACTAATTTTATGTTCGTATCACTTTATGTTCCCTTATATTCACATAAAAATTAATTAAAATAATTTTACACTATATTTAGAGTTAAATTTTGAGTTCATGATCCAAAACGGTATGCTGTCATTATAAATAGCTTAGTGACGTTTTAACTGATTTT
The DNA here is from genome assembly GCA_019395295.1 of Osmanthus fragrans. NCBI lineage: Eukaryota > Viridiplantae > Streptophyta > Magnoliopsida > Lamiales > Oleaceae > Osmanthus > Osmanthus fragrans. The sequence goes on from CM033358.1 coordinate 6,638,706, forward strand.
ATTTATGTTTAACTTTATATTGTCTCCAATCCAAATGAAAATGAAACTAGACAAATTTTCATGAATTGGTTTTGGGAACTCACAAATTTACATTTTCGTTTGGATTATCTTGACTGTGCACATTAGGTTCCTCTTGGTTCACATAATTCTTATAATTTTTAATTTCCTTCATTGGTTATCAAACACCTTAAGTTGGAAAATAATACAATTTTCATAGAAAATATAGCCAAACAAACACCATAAGTTGAAAATTTTCAACATTTTTCAGGTGAAAAATTATACCAATCAAACACTATTAATTGACAATTCTCAGGAAAACAAGTTCTAAACAATTCAATTCCCTAGAAGTCATTTTCTTTCCACCCAAATTCCACCTTTACAATCAAACGCACTCTTAGTGTAATAAGATTTGTTGTGCTAAGTAAATAGATATTTTAAAGATTTACTTTTTAATCAGACTATAAATGCAAGACCACATATATCTTGATTATAAGCAAATGAGCTTTGATGTTTCCAATCATTGGAAAATTAGAACACTTGTCCAAACCGATCAACTCAATCCGACCGACACTTGGTTGGGTTGGGTTGGATTTCAACATTTACTTGGGTTGGATTGGTTTGATTTTAGACCAAATCGACCGTGTTGGTTGAGTTTGGGTTGGGGCAAAAACTGACCCAACCCAACCTATGCCCACCCCTATTTCTGATCATGTCATTATGTACAAGTGGCATATTCTTAAATGTTAATATTAAAGACACTTATACTTGTAAACTAATCAAGACAACTTGAAATCAGTCAAAATCAACTCAAACTTGTTAAAACTGATCCAATTCTTTAATTCCATCTTCTTGACAAACGAACATAAGGGTGATATAGAGAAAAAGGAACATAGTGAGGGGAGGGGAAACGAAATGCAAATGCTGGAGCTACGCACAGGACCTTAACGCGGGTTCGAATTAAGGCTTTAGTGTCAATATTCTAACTAATTAATTAATTCTATGATTGGAATTGGTGCCAATATTCTCTTATAGCTTAAGTGTCAATCTTTCCATTTCAACTCTTGATTTGCTGAATATTTTCTTAGTTAGAAATTAGGTTAATGTTTCGAACCCTTACTGATTAGTAACTTTTGGCCTCATCCATTTTTACTCATGAGTCTTTGTAATTAATTAGTTCTTTAAGTGTACCTTTTACACGATGTATGCAAGGAATATTTTTTTTGAAAAATATTTTATCCATTTCTCCATATAATTTGTCTAGTGGTATGTAGTAAACAATGACGAATCTAGCATGAATGTTCAGCTAGGGTAGAAGTTGACTTTGACCGTCGAAAAATCAACGATCGTAATAGCTCGGTCCGATCTGTCGTTTATTAAAATTTGATTAAATAATATTAAAAATTATTCAATATATATGTAAATACACTAAAACATAAAAGTTGCAATATTTAGTTCCTAACACATAATTGTACACGATACACTTTCTGTTAGAAGAAAAATCTTTTAAAACATCCGAAATATAAAATTTTATCTACAATTATACTCCATTTTCCTAATTCCTTTCAGCATAACCAACCGCACATTATTTGAAATAATGAATAACATCATTCTCGGAACATCTTTATTTCAACAAGAAGCCATACAAGTCAGTTGTTAATCCTCTCGAACTATATCAAAACAAGACAGTAACTAAGACTTGCTGAGAATAAATGAAAAGGACATTGACAGATTGAGAATAACTAAGCGGTTGCCCTAGCTCGCCAGTAGTTAGATTCGCCCCTAGTAATAAAGACATGCCCCTCTAAGCTAACAAGGGATATTAAATAGTGCTAGAGTCAACAAAAGTAAATGACTTCCAAACCAACAATTACAAGTTTTTATGTTATAGGAAAGTAGAGAACAAAATTTTATGAGTATCAATCTATATTATTGATGAGACAAGTATCAAATATAGAGCATGTACGCCAAATAAGCCACAACTTTTAAGTTGTGGGTTCCACCATTTTTGAGGTGAAATAAGTTCTACCAAAGTAGTTTATTCTATCTTTTAAGTTCTGGGTAACACCTGATTTGACGCAATTTTGGCTACAACATGAGAGATTGAGAGTTATTCTTAAACTATAAGCCCTTAATTGCAAATTTACTCCACTAACAAGCTCCGTATAGAGACTAGTATAAGTAAATTGTTAGATATTATACTTTTCACATTAATAATATGATAGTGTAATTAGATAAATTCATCCATAGTAACCTTATAAATATAACATTGTCTCTTTATAATTCATAAGCAAAAATGTTATATGATTTTTATTATTTTTGTGTGTGTTTCTATCTCTATTATACTAAATTAATAGCCTGTAACAACTTCTATTTACTAAAGTTTATCAGCTTTTTGATCAAAATATATATTATAGTCGCATGCATCATAAACTAGAGCGAATCATTGAATAAGCGTATACAATATTGAGAGAGTTCAAACTTATTTTATTGAGAACTAAAGTTCTATGATTATATGACATAATTAAGATTGTTGTGATACAACAATTGTCATTCCCAAATAGTATTTAGTTTACAACACTTACTTTTGAATAACCAATTACACAATATCTATCTCATTAAAAAAAATATTTAAAAAAAGATCACGTGGGAAAAAAAATACCGAATGGAGGAAAGAAAGTAAAAAAATAAAAAAAATGAAGTAGTAAAAGGCAGCTTCATCAAAACCTAGTCAAGAAAATTATCTTCATGCAAGATACTTATGGATCCTTGGTTGCTGTCGTCATCGTGATGGTTCAATGTAAACCATATTTTATAGTTGTTCTCGTTGGGTCTCATGTCCAATTTATAACATACAAGAGTATTATAATAAGGATAAATGTCTTCTAAGTTATGAACACTTATTACTCAAAGAATATGATCTAAAATCTTATTAGAAAAAATCATGTACAAAAAATCTTAGTGAAGAAAAAAAGTACATTATTCTTTTTTATACTTTGCAAGAGTTGCCTTATTAAAAATATTTTTAGGAAAATTAAACGAGACAAAATTGCAATTGAGAAAAAATGAGTACAAATCATAATTACTCCATCTCATGACGATATCACTCGAGATATGAATATCATGTTTATCAACTTCAAAAGTGTTGAAGTGGATAATACTTTTGTGAATACTGCATCTCTGTATGTGATTATTTACGTAGCTATATGGATTGTCATTACATATAGTTCTTATTTTATAAATTTACTATTATCATGGCTTACTATGATTTTTGCGGTGGACTACACTTGGACGACCCACATTATCGACATGCCTAGTGAATTAAATTTTAATATGCATGTATTTTTATTAAATTCGAAAGTAACTATTCTATCGTGCTTGTGAAATTACTAGTTACAATTTTTTGTAGATCGTGATTAGACACGTACATTAAGTACGTTTAATTTGCTTGACCAAAATAAGATATGATTTTGGGCCTTAAGACAAACTATACTAACCAATGAGGTGGAATATTAATCATCTAGATTGCATAATTATATTCATAATATTGATGCTCTAAAAGTAGAACCTCGGATACTATTTATACACTTCGATATTGCTATAAAGTACATAGTTATATGTGGCAACAAAAATGCACGTTGCAAAATGTCCAATGCCGTTAATGTTTTAGAAACGATCATTGCACGTTATCATCAATGTTTAAGTAACGTTCATTACTCGTTTTCATTAATATTTTAGCAACGTTAATTGCACATTATCGTTAATGTTTTAACAATTCAGATTCTTCCAGCATCATGGTTGGCAATCCTTGAAAAGGCTGGTCGAGAGAGATCAAGTTGGTTGGGTCCGCAGCCTTGACAAAGATCTACAATGTCAGTCTCTGCATGGTTGGTGACTCTAGTGCACCTCACTCTATACCTTCTTTGACAAGCTGCATCATTGTTGTACAATGAAGGATTAGCTGTTGCATTGTGCCTTGGCCTTAATTTCCGTAGCCAGACGATGCTATATATAGTTCCATAATTAATGGTCAACTTGTCTATAGATAAGAGGTCTACATTATATGACAAAATTAGGGACCGAGTTAGAATTGTAGAGTCGTTGGGGGCAGATTTCATAAAATTTTAATTGTGGGGCAAAATTGAAAACTATAATGAATTTTTTGAAAATCTTGAATATAAAATTTAGTGTGGTAAATTAGCTACTGATAAAAAAAGTGTAAAAATAAATTTTCGTAGCCAAAATTTAAAGGTTATTTGAGTTTACTATAAATGATATTTATAAGTTACTCTTTAACTACTGAATTAAGTAAAAGATTTTTATTTAACGAATTTTGATGAATATAATATTTAAATAAATATTAATGTATTCTCTACAATCATTAGGTAGTTCAACTTGGTATGAGATTCCATTAACTTATTTAAGCTCTGGTTCCTTACCACCATTTAGCTTATGAAAAATTGTCATTTGTCTAGCTTTTAACAATTTGATCTACGCGCGGAAGAACATGCTAAAGACAATATTATAAAATAGGGTAATTGACACAACAAGTTTATATCTTTCAATATTATTGTGCAAAACATCACCACCTTTCATTTTTTGCATTTTCACCCCAACCTTTCAATTTTCATTGCGCAAAAGGTCATTTTCATCTATTTTTCCAATGAAAATGACAATTTTACCATACTTTTCAAATAAAAAAATAAAAGAAAACAAAAAATATATAACTAATTGCAATCACAGTCCTAAATTTTTCAAAACATTATAGCACAATCCTAAATTCTCCACCACCACCACTTTTACAACCCTACCAAGCCGCCACCTATCGATTCATATAGTACCACCTTCCGGCCATCGAACTCTCCATAAACTCTGCCTGCACCTCCATATTAATAAATTATTTTTCAAACTGATCAATAGTTTTCGACATCTTCTGCAAATTCCCAGTTGCGAGGGTTGACTTGAGTGATTTGACGATATTTCTCATGGACTTGGTGATTGTTGTCAAATTAGCTTGCGTGTTGAGCCGCGCCACCATAGCATCAAGATGAGAGGATAGCCAGAGATAATTCATATGTTCCTTGTGCTTTTGGATGGTGATCTCAACGAAGATTCTGGTGATGTCCATATTGCCCTTCTTAATGGCTTTTTTGACCTTCAAGTTTTCGGATTTTTTTGTCCTTTTCGTATTTTCGGGCTTGGCGCCGGAGGCTCTTGATGTTGAATTTCAGTTCCATGATCTAATTCATTAATTTGTCAGTGTCTTCCATTGTTGAATAGATTTTGATTGGGGGGAGACGGACAATTTGAGAATCGGATTAGGGTTATGAAATTTTCTCCAATTTCCTTGATATTGTATGATTGGTTTTTGGGCCGGGTTTAATGTTTTTGAGGTAGGGGAGAGAGAGGCGAGGCTGGTGGTGGTAGAGTCCGGTGGGCGTGGTGGCCTGAAGGTGGTACCATGTGGATCAATAGGTGGCGATTGTGAAAGCGGTGATGGTGGAGAATTTAGGATTGAGCTGTAATGTTTTGAAAAATTTAGGACTATGATTGCAATTAGTTATATATTTTTTGTTTTATTTGAATATGAGGGTAAAATCATCATTTTTATTGAAAATGGGATGAAAGAGACCTTTTGCGCAATGAAAGGTGGAAGGTAGGGATAAAAATGTTAAAAAATGAAATGTATGGACGTTTTGCAAAATAACATTAAAAGAGAGGGACGTTTTGTGCCAACTACCCTTATAAAATATATGAGTCTCATCTTTAAAAGCTAGTTTTTCATGCAGTTTGACTCTATGCAACTTTAACTGCTATTATGCTACAAAAAGTAGATTTATTGATAATCATTTTTATATAGATAGCTAACAACAACGTCAACAACAAAAAACAATATTTCTAACGACAAAAAACAAATAGTAGAAGAAAATTTCAGGCCATTAAAACATGCAAATATGCCTTATACCCGAATTCTTGCCATTTTACATACATTAATCTTGATAAGTACACACAAATTTATGAACATTTCCAGCCCTTGTTTTTAGCTCAAAATTTTGAAAAAAAATTTATGTCAAAATTAACAATTATTTTTAACTACAAATTTCCTAGTATCCACAACTTTCATCAACTTTTTAAAAATACATTTCATCAATTTTATCAAAATCAACTAAACCTATGATTTTTAGCAAAATCAAATTGGGGCTTAGGTTAGAAAGTGGCAGTTCCAGCTATGGCATGAAAATTAGTCTAGTGGCAACGAGTCCTATGATGATATGTTAAATCGACATTCTTAACAAAGTTAAGCTCTTAACTTTAGCTTTTGGCTTCTATTCAAAGTGCAACCATGCGTGCAATATGAATATTTCACGTCACTAGAAATAATTCCATACAAACATATCTTCTAAGCACTTGTGCTTTGCTCATAATAATAACTAGGATGATGAGAGTCTTCAGAATCAGAGTGATTATCATCTTTTGAAGAGGAAGACTGAATAAGATTGTTAGAATTGGATTGAAGAATGACAACTTCCATCTTTATTTCTTTCATATGTTTTTGAAGATCAAAAATTTGAGATTTCATGACTTTAAGCTCTGATTTTAAATCAGTACTAGATCTGGATTTGGATTCTTGTTTAAAACAATTCATAACATTTTGAAAAATGTCTTCAGGAGGAGGTTTTGAAGTGGAAGGTAAAAGAGCACTAAACTTATTTTTAAGTTTAGGATCTTGAATTTGATCAATAACGTCTTTGAGAAATTCTTATTCTTTGGTAAGAACATTTATAGTTTTGCAACCACAAATTTCTTTTCTTTGACTAGACGAAGAATTGGAAGAATAAGAAAACTCTGTATCATAATCTTCTTGATGTTGATAAACCTATTCTAAGTCAGAATTAGATTCTTTATCAGAACAAGAATTGATAAGATTGAGAAGTTCAACCTTCATATCTTTATTAATTTGAAGATTATTAATCTTTCCTCTTATAGGACATTTGTTAGAATAGTGACCAGTTTGATGACATTTCCAGCAAGTAACCTTAGAATTTTTTTGAAAATTTCTTTTTAGAAAATTATATTTTTGGATTATTTGAATAAGTTTTTTGAAAATTCTTTTCATTTGAATAAAACTTCCGATTTTGAAAATTTTTCTTTGGAAAGGATTTTTTCTTAACACGAGGTGGAGGTATAATTTTTTCAAATCCATATTGATCACAAAAGGATCCTAGCTCTTTACGACTTAGTGATGTTTCTACTTTCATTTTGGCTTTGAGTTTGAGATCATTGCAAATAGAAATCCCTTCTCTATTAATAATATTGAGAATCATGCCATCAGTAAGTTCTTCATCGCAAGGACATTCTTTATTGATAACATTTTGAACTCTTTCAGCAAATAATTTAGGAAGTCCACAAACGAATCTTTCTTTACAAAAATTTTGTTCACGGTCTTTTCTCATAAAGATTCTTGCAAAGAAAACGTCTTTGCACCATCAGAAATCTTGTAAGCTGAGACATCTAAGATTCATAAGAATTTCAGAATTTCTTTCAAGGTAATTTGTTGGATTTCCCACAAAATATTTGAAAATTGAAAATACAAGAGTAGCAAGACTATCACGACTACTATCAAGTTTGATTGCAATAGCAATAATGTCTCTTTCTTCACTAGTGATAGTAGTAGTAGTAGAGAAAATAGAAATAAGAATAATATTTTTTCAAAATGAAGAAGAAGTTGATCAAGGATCTGCATCTACATCAAATACACATGAACTTCTAATTTCTCAAATAGAACAAAAACTTCATAAGTGGACTATTCCTAAGATAGATAAAGGTTCTATCTATGAAATAGAAATGTTTGATTTTACTTAAAATTATGTTATAAAAACCTTGGAACAAAAAGTTCCAATCAAAGATCAAAATTGTTTTATCAATCTATTTTCAAAAAAAAGCTATTGAACCCCACATGAAGAAATTTAAATATCTTCATATTGGATTAGTTCAAATTGCTGTTAAACCGTTATTTAGACTTGGTTTAGACATTCCTATTCTTTTAACTCTTAGAGATAAGAGACTTCTCAAATTTGAAAACTCTTGCTGTAGTTGAATCGAATTTTGAAAATGGACCAATTTATTCAAACTGTTATCCAAATTTTTCAATAAATCTTAATAATGGAGCTATTCTGAAGGCTTTAAACCTTCACATTCAAAAAAAAGATTTCAAGTTTGATGATAGTTCCTGTGCCTTTACGGTTATATACATGATCTATTACAAACTTATGAATACTCAACTCAATATTTGTGCTCTCAATTCTTCACCAAGAGATGAAAGTCTAGATCTTTCTTTTGAGGTAAAGGATAGCGAATCCATTGAAGAGCAGTATGTAGAGATTTGTAGTTGATAACAAGGCGAGGGGCTCCTTGTTCAATTTCAGCAGAATTATTAACATAAAAGGCAGAGTAACTCCAATGAGATTTACTCGGCCAAATAAGACATTTTTCAAGGAGATCATTGATTTCTTTAATATAGAAATCAAGAAGTTCTTTGTTCATTTGAATATGATTAGATTTTGTAGGAATTTTCAAAAATATAATCATCACTGGTAAGTGGAGGAATCTTACATTATATATATAGAATTTTGAAATCAAAGCAAGATATAATAGCTTGCCATCTAGCGAATATTTATTTTGAAACAAGGATTTTACGTCTTTTTGCAAAACGTCTTTGGATGCTTTGCAATCAATTTTTAAAATAAATTCTTTATTGATCAAATCATCTTGAAATTTTGAGATACAAATGATAATTGATAGAATATCTTTTTTGATAATAGAATAATTCTTTTGAGGACGAGTCCAAACTCCACTATGAAATTGGACTAACTATTCTTGAGATGACTTTTTTTGAAATTTGCTTTAGAAGCCCACCATACCCAATATCTGACACGTCTATCTCTACAATAATAGAGGTTTGTGGGTTAAGGATTGGAGGAAAGGTATACTTTTGACAATTGTTTTAGCTTTTTGAACTGCAATACTACACTCGTGACTCCATGGGTTCGAGTTCTTTTGTAGTCTTTTGGAAAGTGGTGCACATGTTAACTGAATATCTTTAATAAAGTCGGCAACATAATTAACACAATCTTGCAGCCACCACAACATCAGTTAACGTTGTTCCCAAGTTTTCTTTAGTCTAGAAGTGAGATAAGAGGAAATATAGGACCTATTGTTTGGCAATAATTCTAAGCAATTACTTTTGAGTTAAACATGTATTGACTGCTGACTTTTTTTTCCCTGAATAAGAGGGAGTTTAACTTCAAATTAATGTAAATGCTTAAAAGTATTATTTAATAACTTAGAAAAATTCAAAAAATTGAATTATGTACGACTATGGACATATATTTTTAGAATAATGCTATTCGCATTTGCTCACTACAGCAGTCGCCTTACGTTGTATACACATGACAGGTGGTTATTTGATGCATGAGTCAATAAAAAACTACAACATTAATGCATCAAATAATCACATGCCATATGTATGCGTATGGTGACTACCGCAATAAGCAACTACGAATAGCATTACTCAATTTTTTATACTGCTCGAAGCCTCAAACATATATTAATTTAGACAAGCATTATGACTACTACACTTTCAGTAAATTAATTTTTAAGAAAAAGAGTTTAAAGTGTACTTTTATTTCGTTACCAATATCATCTATTGTGAAGTCTTTCCGTTTTATAAAATTGGGTTAATTTAAATGTTCAATAAAAAACTAATATTAATCCATCATTCTGTTTGCTAAATAATGGATCTCTTTAGTTTTCATTGAGAAAATTCATCAACTATTTCAAGTTCTTGTTTGATAAAACTTTGTCAAAATTTTTTTCTTTTCAACATGTCAAACATCAATTTTAAGCACACCTTTAATGAGACCTACAACTTATATCAACTTTTCAACCATACATTTTATCAATTTATCAAAATCTGTTAAAACTTTTATCAAAAGCTTTATCACACAAACGCCAATTATTATTTTTTATTTTTTGAGGGAAGAAATAGTATGAAATCTTGGCACTTGATTGTTGAAGAAAACAAATTCCTAGCCATTATATTATAACCTTAATGATTCAGTCGAATTTAAGAGGCTACCAGAAAAATGTGCCAAACTCTCCTTTCCTTTCCTTTGATATATAGGCTGAAGTGCGGTCATGATTAAGTTATTATAGTCTCCTTAATTACGAAGAGAGTTTTTCTCATCATTCAAACTTGCAATTAATTTTAAAAAATTGGCGAGTTTGAAATTTAGTTTAAGAGTATGACAATATCATATCATAAAATTTCGAAATTAAAATGAATGCCCTATTCGGCTAGCTAGATATAATGAAATCATCCCACACAACTTGCGAGATCAGTAGAGGAGTACTATAAAAGTATGAGAACCCAAAATCTAAAAGCAAGAGAAAAATAAAAAATATGAGTGTCTCTTCTCACAAATGTTTAAAAAATAGTCTTACTATATAACTTCTTGTTTAGAAAATCTTTTTAGTCAAATCTTTTACAAGACATTCTTTCTTTTAGAATCGGTCATGTCGATAGGAACTCAGTCAAATTGACTCACTTTTGTCTAAATCGACTTGCCTCTACAATTACCAAAATTTCTTTCATTTCTGATAATCAACTATGTTCTAGTTGTCAATTGCACCAAATTAGGCCAATTTTGAATTTCACAAAAGTTTGAACACATAAAAATGAGATCTAACTTACAAGATAAAAAACTAGACAATTCATATTCTTGTTATCAATAATACCAATACCATTTAAAACTAGAATTCAATTTTTTCGACATGAATCCTCCAAAATTAGGTAAAGATCGATTGACGATTTAAAGATTAAATAACAAAAACTGCAATGATACATAAAATTCAAACTTTATTTGTATATAGAAGTTATCACAAGATATCTTCAAATTCACACAGCATCTTCCAACTTGTATTATTGAAAATATGAAAATAGATATTTAGCTGATGCTTATTAAACTAGTATGACTTATTATATTCTCCATATCAGCTAAAAGCTTATTCTTGATAACTAGAACTTTTTGTTTCTCCAAAGTCGTCTCAAACCCTGAAAATCAAAAGGAAAACAAGAAAAATACATATGTTAATACTGCAAGAGACGATCAAAAGACTTTAATGCTGAACATTATGTTTAAATAAATAGAAGTATCTCTTATATGACAACTTAAACTTTTAAATGGACTAGTTTAACATGGTATCAAAGTCATCAAACATCATGAAAAATTATGTATATATTTGATGTAAAAATATATGTTTAACCAGCATGTACGGTGAATGGATAAATTTAAATAAATGTATCCGCTCTGTTTAAACTTTTAGATAAAGTGATTTGACTCATAATATATATAAATATATGTAAATATATATATAAAAGTAGAATATTTTCATACTGATTATAATCAGTTAAGATTCTTCCAGCATCGGTGTTAGCTATGATGGAGAAGGCTTCCCGAGAGAGATCAAGCTGGTCGTTTCCACATCCTGGGCAAAGATCTACAATTGTTACGGTAACTTCATTTCCCGTGCAAGGCTGTAGTACGCCCTCATTGGTACGTCCAGTGCATCTCACTCTGTACCTTCGTCCACATGCTGCTCCATTGTTGTATAATGAAGGATTTGCTGCTGCTATCATTGTACCTCGGTCTTCGAATCCATAGCATGCCGATGCTGCACATAGCTCAAATAGTTTGTTAGCTTGCTTTAGCCTTTGTTTGGGGCTCCATTTTAATGAGGTTTTAGGGGAAAAAATGTATTTTTGAATAATGGTCATTTGAAGAATGTGTGGATAAGAAAAGAAAAATTTTAGGTTTACGTGTAATATTATTTTATTGAAAAATGTGATTGAAAAGAAAAAAAGAAAAAAGAAAATGTATTAAAATTAAAATTAAAATGGAGTCCAAACAGGACGTTAACCAGTGCTTTCCTGAAAATTAGTACTGTTAGGTCAAAGTTTTGGTACTAATTTGACTTGTTAGGTTAGCTTGATCATAGGCTTGAGGCTTGGAGAGGGAGGGAGGGAGGGAGGGAGGAAACGATAATATGAAAGAAAACTTATAAATTTCCAAATATGAAACCAAGAATTAAGATAATGTGAAAGAAACTTACGAACATAAGTAGTGTAGAAAGTGGCAGTTCCAGGGATGGCACTGGCCATGGAAATCAGGCTAGTGGCAATGAGTGTTGCGATGATAATACGTTCAATCGCCATTCTCAAATCTTTTAAGTAATGAATGCTGTAAATTTTGGTTTCTAGTTGTATTCAATGGGCAATCGCAATTTCCTGCATCCAAGGAACTAGTAATCATGTTCATTTATAGCAACGGGACATGCTACAATTCAACTTATATTTTTTCTCCCGTGGCTGCTACATTCTATTGGAAAACGGTATTCACACGTTTGTTTGGTCTTCGGAATGACTTTTTGCAGGAAGAATTAGCATATAATTAATATTTAATCATGCTCAATTTCTGAGATAATGCTTCATCAATGAGAAATTATGAGCTATTAATTGCATATATGGCTAATACTAATATTGTTTTAGGTGTCAGATCATGTGTCCTTGAGTACACATCTGATAAACGATTTGTAAAGTAGACAAGATTTTAACATACTGATCGATGTTTCGAATTCAACATATTTTTCGAAGACCCGATTTAAGCCACAACATGTAATGTAAGTGAATGTATGTAGACGTGCCAAACTTTTCTGCCCCCATTACCATGCATTTATTAATTAAAATAGAGTCATTTTTTGCACGCAATTACGTGAGAATTTTTGCTCATAAATTTCAAAGATGGCCTAATCGTCAAGAAGAAATATGGCCTAATTTTTGTTTTTACTTTTGTTTTCTCTAAAAGAGTTTTTGGAGGAAACTAACTTAATATATATTTTAACAATTTTTAAAAGAGCTATCCTGAAAGTATCTTCAGAGAAAATCACGTTGGACCAGTTTCTGTAAAAACATTTTTAATTAGAATAAACAATTTCATAAAATTAGTCGTCCATAATCAACTTTTGAATCTCAAAAACCCCCCTTTAACTTTTTAAAAATCATGTCAAATAGGTCCTAATGCTATTTAGCACCCTATAAGTTTGTTTTGAAGAAAATTATACTTTTACCATTTCAAGATCTTTTAAAGGAAAAAAAAAAAAAATTATTTTCAACCACACATTCTCACAATAAAATATTATTCACTTAAATAAAAAAATTTCCTATTTTTAACCACATATTATTAATATATATATATCACTATTCCAAAACTCATTTTTCACAAAAAAAAATAAAATAATAATAATAAATTTATAAAGGTTTTCTAACAAGGGCTTTAAAATTACCCCTTTCCATTTTAAAAGAACTTCCCCTTATGTTCAACTTTTGTTAATGACTAATTTTCTAAGTTGTCATTACATGTATTTAGATAAAATAGAAGTGGTCAACATATGTTTTTAAATTTATGAGAAAAGAAATTAGTAGACAAAGATTAAAAACAGTAATGTAAAATAAAAAGATGCAATAATATTCTGTCAAATATTAACTGAATATAATTGAAATTTTGGAATTGCTAATAATACATTTTGAGTTCCATTTTCCAATTATGCATTTTCTTCAAACTTATTTTCAACTATATATTCTCTCATTAAAATAACATTACACACAAGCCTAAATTTTTTCCTACTTTTCAACCATACATTCTCCAAAAAATTACTATTTCAAAATCTCCTTTTACCGAATAATGGTACTCAAATAAGGGTTATACTTTACTTTAGTGTCAGAGTCCAAAATTTTAATGTGAAAAAGAGAATGTAAAAAGGAATTAAAGACCTTGTTTTATTCGGATTTTAAAATTACTTGAAATTCATTTACAACTATTTATTTTTTTAATAAAATAATTTTGCACGTGGATCCATAATTTTTCATATGTTTTAACCACTTAGGGTCCATTTGGAAGGGCTTTTGAAAAGTCAAAAAATTATTTCTGAGACTAAGAAACTGTTTTTGAACATATTTGAATAATTTTCTAATAGTGCTTCGTCTGGCTTAAAAAAAAAAAAAAAAAAAATCTCTTTTCACAAAATTATTTTTCAAAAATCAACATGGAGCAAGGGTTAAAAAAGAAAAGGTTTTAGAATTGTCAACGAGGCACATTACATTTTTTGAAAAAAAAAAAAAATTACTTTAAAATGGTAAAATAGTGAATAAGTTGTCTAAAACAAATCTTAGGGAGTGTGTTTGTATTTTTTAAATATGAAGAGATATTTCATATTTTTCAGAACTGGTATATGAGGGATGTCTCTTCTATTTGCTCTATTTTTCGTTTCGTAATTGTTCATCTCACTATACATAGATTTCTTTAGTAAATCTTGTCAGTTTTTTTATAAATACTTAATTATCATCCAAAAGTTTTGATTTGATTTTATTTCTTTTCACTTATTATATGTGCCGTTATTTTACATATATTTGACTTTGCAAAGGATCTAGAAGATAAGATGAGAAATATGTAATCCAGCATAGTACAAGATGGTAAGTCTGGATCAAAATTATGACAAATCAACTGGGATTTCGGTCAAGAAATGGAAATTGTTTCGTTGTTCTTAATTTGCAATTGTTGACTGGAATATTTGTTGCTGGAAGTTTGAAGCAAATTGCATAATGTTGGAGCACTTTTAATAACGACCACGTCAATAGTCACCTTTTCACATAGGCAAAAAATATTGAATTTTTCCATTTATACAGAGGAGGGTTCTCTAGAATATTCATATGGGTGCTATCCATGTCAGTAAAATATTACAAAAAAAAAAAAAAAAAATCCACCCACGCTCATGCTGTACACACCCTCCTCTGTACACACAGCACAACCTAAAAATATTTGACATTCACCACAATAGCCTTTTGTTGATTAAAAGAAAAGAATACCATTAAATATTTTATACAATTACAAAAATATGATTTGTTTAAAAAATAATAATGCCCTTTAAATTATAAAGTAAAAATGAAACACAATCACATAATATTTCAAAACCAAGTCACCTTTTTTACCTGTTTGCTTCAATACAGATAGAAACTCATTCATTTTCCATTTAATTCAATCTTAAAATCTCATAAACTTATTAAAAGTTCATAAAAAAATATTTCGTTTATATCTAACACTTCGAATCGGTAAGTATATTTATATATATTTAATTTTATTTTTGTTAAATTAGTATATTTCCTAAATCGTTAAATTTTATTTTGACAAATATTATATCATACATAGATAATTTTATTTTTAAAAAAATAGGAGAAAAAAATATTGGGGCCGGACTACACTATCGTCCGTTAATAGAGCGTCGGAGCCCCCCCCCCCCCCCCTATTTTATTTTATTAATCTATTTTTTTCTAATATTTTGATTCGTAATTCAGATATGGCATCAATGTGTCTCCCGATTTATTATTTTGGTGAATTTCAAAGGAATGAAAATGGTCGATAAGAATGAAAATAGACGAGTGAAGGAGATGAAGTTACTGGAATTGTGATAACATCGAATACATTATTTGCTGAAATGTACTACGATATACAAAGTCTGCTTAACGTCAATTCCTCTCAATACAATATGAAATTGAGATTTTTATTTAACGAGCATTCTGATTCCACCTGTAAAAGTTACTTTTGAAGTGTAAATGAAGTTACCAATTGAATTGAACCAAGGCCGCAAATCGACTCTTGTTTGCGTAACTTTATTGAGGAAAAATGTTCCCGAGAGTGAACACGAAGATTCCGATGGAGGGGATCGTAATTTAAATGATTTTTGGAATACAATGTAGATAATGCATAAGGATAATGTGGTTTTTCTTGATGCAGTTGTTACTCACCATGATCTCACTGATTAAAGATAATTTAGAAATCTGAATTTTATTACTTCATCCAATCAGACACATGAATGAAGTGAGAATTCACAGGCTTGCCGAGTACACAAGTTTTCTAATTGTTCACGTGTGATTTTCGATGATGAAAATTTGCATGTCGATCAACTGTTTGACACGAAAAGAGACATACAAGAAGTTGTGCACCGAATTGCAATGGAACGTATTTTTGAATTTAAAGTAAAGAGATCAAAATAAGCCTACATACACAATTATTTGTGTGGACAACAATTGTAGTTGGCATTTGCGAATGACGAAAATGGACACGAATGAGTTCTTTGTAGTTCACAAGTATGTAGGAGAACACACTTGTGAAGTGGATATTCGTTAAAATGATCATAAGTAAGCTCGATCATAGTTTATTGGTCGACAGATAATACACAAGTTTCAAGACCCATGAACGACTTACAGACATGTAGATATCATCAACGACATTCGTTCGGAGTATGGGGTGGTTATTATCGACCAAAAGGCCTGAAAGGCTAAGAATGTACATTAGAGGATTTAATGGGTTCGACCAAAGAGAATTTTGCTAAATTGTTTAAGTATTGTCATAACATGAAGAGAACTAATTTTGACTTAGCATTTTTTATTGAAACTAATGACGAGAATTACTTTAAGTATTTCTTTATAACTCTTGGGCAATGCATTCGAAGATTTCGAAATGCGATGCGACCAATAATTCTAGTCAATGGTATAACTCTAAAAGTTAGATACAAATGAAAGTTGATTATTGCTACATATTAAGATGTTAACATCCAAATCTTGCATTTGACATATTCGTTGGCGAGAATGATTTAGTGATGCGTTAGTTCTTTACGAAGTTGAGGAAAGTAATTGAGGACAACGAGAACCTTGCACTTGTAACTGACCAGGGATAGTTAATAATAAATGGTAACGCTGAAGTTTTTCCCGAGGCACATCATAGTTATTGCATATATCATATACAGGGCAATCTGAAAACTAAGTATTGGGATAATATCATTGTTTCTTTGTTCAGGAGAGCTATACATGCTTATAGTTTTAAAGAGTTTGATAAGTTTATGATCAAAATAGAAAATAAATCACACGATACATGAGATTATCTAATAGAGATAGGGATCGATCATTGGGTACGGTCACATTTTTTAGGACGTTGATACAACATGATGACGTTGAATAATGCAGAGTCGCTCAATGTATTATTTAAGAAGGATCGAGAGTTACCAATTCTTACAATGATTGAGCACATTCGTAACAAGTTGCAACAGTGCTTTATGACCGCGCGTGGGGATTCATAGAATTGCACAAGTGTGCTAACCCTGGGCTCAGGAAGATAAACTTTTCAAAACTCTAGAGGTGGAAACAAAGCTAAGTGTGGAACCATTAGATTAATTTCGCTTCTCCATGAGATGCAGACGTAATATTGGATATATCGTAGACTTGAATGATAATACTAGCACGCGTAGAAAATTTCAGTTATAAATTTTTTCATGAGCGCATGCAATCACAATGACTATGTATAAAGGATTTTCATCACAACTTATGCACTTATTATTATATGATTGATTGTTGGAGAACAACATAGGTAGAAACTATAGTTTCTCTACCAAATGAAGTTAAGTGAGAAGCTTTTGACCACATTCTCCCACTTAATAATTTGTTGCCATCTGATGTTCAAACGTGTACTCCTAGACGTAGATGTAAGTCTAGAATATTATCTATCAAAGAGTTTCTCTAGCCGTGTATGTGTGGAAGATGCAGCTCAACATGACATACTTGCCAATTTTATATAAGTTAAATCTCAAAGCATAATAATTCGACGGATGTGTAATTTCTATTTAAATCACGTGTAATATATATTTATAGTACTTTATTGATCTTAGCCATCTTTCGACATAATGTTGTCCATGTGGATCATTCACGTTCCAAGTGCATACAATTGAGTCTATATATTTCGATCAATGTTTTTTTTTATTTTTTATCAACTATTAAAAGTTACAATTAGGTCCCCATTCTTTGATATTCGTTTTCTTTTGAAGTTAGTTAAATATATTTTACAAATATTATGTATATACATTTAATAAAAAGTTTAACATTCATTAGGCTAAACATTTATCTGCAAAGCCAATGGAATGCCATATGTATCATACTTGTACCCAATCTTCTTCGACTTGGGCATTGAATGCGCCATTCTGAAGACGTGTTGTGTATTGGTATAGCATCTCCGACTCCATGGAAAGTCGTTGAAA
Source organism: Osmanthus fragrans (assembly GCA_019395295.1). Lineage (NCBI taxonomy): Eukaryota > Viridiplantae > Streptophyta > Magnoliopsida > Lamiales > Oleaceae > Osmanthus > Osmanthus fragrans. The sequence goes on from CM033358.1 coordinate 6,656,901, forward strand.
GCGTCAATATCATCAACAACGTCCAATAGAAAAAAAGGTCGATCAACGTTTTATGGTATCGGTACCTTAGTACACTTTCCAATAAGAACACCAATCTCAACTTCAATTTGTCTAACATGTGATCGCATTTCCTGAATGTGTCCTCTAATTGGGGGGGGGGGGGTGTGTAATAGATCCTTTAATTCAAAAATATAAATTCAACAACATTTTATTTGTCGTAATACGAGCTATCGTCGCTCTTTCACTATTACACTTTAAGCCCGTAATGAGGGCAAACTCAAAGATCGAGAATGTTGACACCTTCCCATCCCCCAAGACAAAATGAAACTCATCGCCATCGACTGGTTTAAGCAGCCGATATAATAGTGAATTAATGATCTGACTAGAAAATTGCATGTCCTTCAATGAATAGAAGGACCATAGGAATGATCGATAGAGTATGACTACGTGCTCCTCATCATGCCCATCTAGTCCTGTTGCATAGCTAGAAAAGTTACAATATGCCGTAACTATCCTCAAATGAGCTCTCATACTAGTGTCCAAGGTGGTACTTCATCCTACAAAAATAATAAACGTTAAAACTATATACAATAGAATATTGAATGAAACATAATATCTTAAAGTGTAACCAACTAGATTATATGCCAATGTATGAAAGAAATAAATTCATTTCATCACACATTAAAAAGAAAAAAATAAAATCAAAGTATTTTGTAAATTGAAATAGAAAACAATAATTTCAAGTAAAGTATAAGTAAAAAATGAAAATAAAAAACAATTGATGGAAAAGAAATTAAATTAACGAAAAACAAATTATAAACAAAAAAGAAAAAAAATTGAAAGAAAAAACCAAAAAACGAAATTGAATAATAATGGATGGAAAATAAACTAAATTAAGGAAAAAAGAAATTAAAAATAATTATAAGATTGAAATTAAAAAAAGGAAATAAAAGAAATCCACATACAAAAAGGAAAAACATTGAAAAAAAAGCAAAAAATGAAAATAAAAATTAATTGAAGGAAAAATTAAATTAAGGAAAAAAAATGATAAGATTGAAATTAAAAAAAAAATGAAAAATCCATATACAAAAGGGAAAAAATAAATTGAAAAAAAAAAAGCAAAAAATGAAAAATAATTGATGGAATGGATATTAAATTAAGGAGAGAAAAAAATAAAGAAATTACAAATAGAAAGGAAAAATTGAAAATGAAAAATAATTGATGAAAGGAAATTAAATTATGGAAAATAAATAAAAATGAAATTGAAAAAAAAAATATAAGATATAAAATTGAAAAGGGGAATAAAACATAAGAAAAAAAAGGAAAATGAATTAATTTGAAAAAAGAATTGAAAATGAAAGAAGGGGGATCAGGCCAGATTGAATATTTGGGCGGGCTCGTACCGTAACGGACGGGCCAGCTAGGGTCGGATCAGGACGTTCAGATCGGACTGCCCGAATGTCCGAATTTGGATTCGGACGAATTCTACAAAGCTCGAGGGAAAACCCTATTTCCGGCGAGTTCACTACAAAAACATTCATTTTTCGCATATTTTAACTCGAATTCGATTTTTCTTCCATTTTAACCATGAATAAACCTCAATATTTATATTAAACTCATAAATTAAAACATTCAATTAAAAAAATCAAATATCTACATTAACATTTTACAACACAATGAAATACTAAAGATTTTAAACAAATACTAACATTGTAGTTTAGAAGATGAAGTAGTCGTCTGTAAGCTCATAGTCCTGATCTGCTTTATTATTATCATCATCTTATTTTCTCTCTTCTCTTGAAAGGTATTTGGGTAACTACATCTTTTGTTATTTTTTTTACCTTATACCTTTTATCATTTTTTGTCTTTTTGTTTAAACCTGGTCAAGGACCATTTTGAAAATTGGGCTGGGTCAACCAGCCATTGATTACTATTTCCTCCATAATGTATCGATACAAAATCAAGTTGCTGAGTAAGAGCATGTTTAAAAAGTAAACCAAGTTTGATAGAAAATAAGAGCATGTTTAAAAAGTCTACTTTAAAATAATTAATATTTATTTGTCAAAGCTGGGAGTAAATAAACTATATTGATAGAACATAAAAATTACTTTAAAAACCAGTAACATTTATAATCAAAAGCATGGTAACAATTCTCAAATAATCTTAAAAATTAAATTATTTCTCAATATACTATACAACTCCCCCCCCCCCCCCCCCCCCCCCCCCCCCCCCCTCTCCCTCCCCAAAATATTATTTTAACTTTTTACACTAGATTTTGTAAAATAGTGTGTTATATTGCCTCTATTTGATAAATATTAAAATCAAGATTTTAATTCAAGTTAAAGTCAATAAATAATTTTAACTACACATTTCATCAATTTTTATTAAAAATTACCAAAAATATGATTTTAATTCTCACCAAAACAGGACATTATGTTTTTTTTCCATCTTCTTCATCGTCACCATAGTCATCATTTCTAACAAACATTGTTACACTAGTAATTCTTAGTCTTATATCAATCATCAACATCACCATTACACATAACATTTAGGGTTACACCGATACCATTGTCACCACCATAACTCATAGCATAAGTGTTATGTTGCAAAAATTATCGCCATCATAAGCATCATTTGTAACATACCGTGTTACACCGTCACCACATATTTCCACCATTACTACTATTATCGAAGTCAATCTCCACTGTCACCACCAAATTTAGACCGCTATAAAACTTGCCATAGCAAGTGCCATATCAACTACAATCACCACTGCAAACGACCCCGTCACCATCATTCCCAAAAAAACACCACAAAACTAACATTTCTGCCACCCCCATCTTACCATCATCAGTGGCGGATCCAGCCATAGGCGAGCTAGATCGGCCTCTCTAGCTGGATTTGCCGGAATTTTGGACTTCTTTGGACCTGCCGGAGCTGGAGATGGAAGGTTGATGCATCTGTCTGCTTTGGTTTTCTGGCGAGTTGAAGGAAGAAGACGATGGGTACGCCTTGGGAAGTTGGGCGGGCTCTGGGAGTTTAAAAAACAATTGGGCTCTAACTTGGGTAGCCATAGGCCCAGCTCCAGGCCCAATTTCATACCCATTCCCCATTAACCCAAACGGTACCCACTACCCAACCCATTAACCCAAACGAATGAAACGATCCACTGATCCAGGATCATTTCTCCCCCAACCGGCGATTCAATCTTGAAACCTAAGAGGAGCTCGCGACTGGAGAGTGGAGAGTGGAGACTGGAGTTGGAGGTCACCCGTCACCGGCGTCGGATTCGGACTTCGCGAGTTCACGACTCTTCTTCGCCAATCGCCACTCGCCAGAAATAGAATCGCCTCATCTTCGACTTAGGAGTTAGGAGGTAAGTTCGATTTCTTTGTGTGGCTGACTACGGTGTGTGAGTTGTGATTGTGTGCGTCTTCGACTTCAACTGTGTGAGTGAGGGAGTCTGAGCTTGATTCTTGACTGTGTTTGTGCGATTGTGTGACTGATTGTGTCATTGTGTGCGTCTGTGCGAGTCTTCAACTGAAGGCAGAATGCTGAATACGAGAGTGCGACTGTGCGAGCGAGTCTATGATTCTTGACTGTGTTTGCGACTTTGCGTGATTGTGTGATTGTGTGAGTGGAGAAACTGGAATTGGGTTCTGCCTGTGCTGTGACTCAGACTCAGTAGTGGCTGTGTTTGTGCTTATTCCCTTATTCGTGTTTCAGTTTGTGAATTGTGAGATTGGGTATTGGAATTGATAAATTGTATATTGTAATTGAGAAATTGGGTATTTTGCAATTGGATATTGGAATTGATAAATTGTATATTGTAATTGTGAAATTGGGTATTTTGCAATTGTGAAATTGTTTAGCTATTATAATTGAAAATTAAATTGGGCATTTTGGATATTGGATATTGAAATTGATATATTGGATGTTGTAATTGTGAAATTGGATATTGAAATTGTGAAATTGGATATTGAAATTTTGAAATTAGATATTCTAATTGAAAATTAAATTGGGCATTTTGGATATTGGATATTGAAATTGATATATTGGATGTTGTAATTGTGAAATTGGATATTGTAATTGTGAAATTGGATATTGAAATTGTGAAATTGGATATTCTAATTAAAAATTAAATTGGGTATTTTGCAGAATATGGAACGATTTTTTCAACCGAAACGAAAATCTATACCTAGTGCTAATATTCCTAGTTCTAGTTGTGCGTCTAGTCCCGCCACTGTTTCTAGCCCAGCACATGAGTTGGTAGATAGCACAAAGAAGGCTCGTTTGCAATTTAATGTGGATGATCTTATATCTGATCCAGGAAAACGTCCCCCTATCGAATCATATGCTCCTAATATCAGAGATGATATTAGGATGACATACTTAAAAAAAGGTCCTTGTCAACCTCATGCACATGACTTTCCAAGAAGACGGATGGGAAATGATAACCGGTGTTTTCGAAAAGAATGGTTTTCTGAATTTCATTGGTTGGAGTACAGTATAGAAACTGATGCGGCTTATTGTTTGCATTGTTATCTGTTCAAACCTGATAGAGGGGGTCAAGGGGATGGACATATATTCACTAATACCGGCTTTAGAGATTGGAGGCACAAAAATACATTGAGAGATCATGTCGGGCTCGTTGATAGTGCTCATAATCAAGCTCTTATAAAGTGTACCAATTTGATGAATCAAAAGCAAAGTATCACCTATGTTATGTCTAGCCAAAGTAGCAGCCAACAAAAAAATTATAGGACAAGGTTGACTCCGGTCCTAGATTGTACTAGATTGCTCTTGATGTAAGGATTGGCGTCGCGTGGTCATGATGAATCGAAAGAGTCTCTTAATAGAAGAAATCTAATTGAGCTACTAAACTGGTATGCAATTCGTTGTAAGGAAATTAATGACGTAATATTTAGTAATGCTCCTGGAAATGACCAAATGACTTCACCAACTATTCATAAGGATTTGGTTAATTGTTGTGCTGTAGAGACAACAAGTTCTATTATCAATGAGATGGGTAATTCTTTGTTTTCAATTTTGGTTGATGAGTCTCGGGATAATTCTATAAAAGAACAAATGGCAGTTGTTTTGAGGTTTGTTGACAACCGTGGAAAAGTGAAGGAACGTTTGTTGGGTATTTCTCATGTCCCTGATACTTGTGCTCAATCACTAAAGAATGCTATTGATGCGCTATTTTCTACAAATGGATTGAGCATATCTAGTCTCAGGGGTCAAGGTTATGATGGAGCAAGCAATATGTCAGGTGAGTTCAATGGCTTGAAAGCTTTAATTTTAAAAGAGAACCCATATGCTATGTATGTTCATTGTTTTGCTCACCAGCTTCAGTTGGCAATTGTTTATGTGGCCCGTACAAATAATATGCTTGGTGAATTATTTAACATGCTTGGGGTTATTGTAAATTTGGTTGGTGCATCATGCAAACCTGTAGATGCTCTTCGAACAAGTTATCATTCTGAAATTTTGGCAAAGATTAATATTGGGGAAGTTTCTGATGGAACTGGTCAGTTTCAAGAAATGAGTTTGGCACGCCCAGGTGATACTAGATGGGGCTCACATCTAAGAACAATTACTCGTTTTATTAGTATGTTTAATGCAATCGTAGATGTTCTTGAGAATATATCAGAAGATGGCATAAATCTGGAGCAAAAATCATCGGCCGAAACACATATGAACAATATGCAAGATTTTCAGTTTGTGTTCAGTCTCCATTTTATGTTTCACATTCTTGCAATTACAAATGAACTTTCTCAAACCTTACAAAAAAAGGATCGAGATATTCAGAATGCTATGAGGCAATTGAAGTTGTGCAAGCACGCATTGCAGCGCATGAGAGACAGTAATTGAGATACTTTGTTCAGTAAAGTGAATAAATTTTGTGTTGATAGACATATTTTAGTACCCAATATGGAGGATATTGTAGTATTGAAAGGTCGACCTAGGCGTGCAGCTCAGCAGGTGACTTATTATCATCGCTTTTATGTTGATTTGTATTGTTATGTGATAGATTCAATCTTGCAAGAGTTGAATGATCGTTTTCCAGAAACATCTACTGAGCTTTTGATTTGCATGTCGTGTTTAAATCCAAGTGATTCATTTGCAGCTTTTGATATTTGTAAATTGGTACGCCTTGCTGAGTTCTATCCTTTGGATTTCAATGCTGAAGACCTTTTATTACTTGAACCTCAACTTGACAAGTTTCTTATGCTTGTGAGAATGGACGAAGCTTTCTTCAACCTCAAAAGCATATCTTGTATAGCTCAAAAGTTGGTAGAAACTAAAAGTGCTTGTTATTTTCCGTTGGTCTATAGGCTGATTACATTGGTTTTGATATTACCTGTGGCAACTGCAAGTGTTGAAAGGGTATTCTCTGCTATGAATCTAATCAAGAGTGACTTGCGCAACAAAATGGGAGATGAATTGTTGAATGACAGTTTGATAGTGTACGTGGAGAAAGATCTTTTTGTAAAGCTTGAGAATGAGGCAATATTGCAACGTTTTCAAAATATGAGGTCTCGTAGAATTCAATTGTCTAAGTTTACAATTACAGAGTAACGTTGTATTGTATTTTTTTTAGTATTTTGGGACTTGGGTTGTATTGAACTATATTTTCATATGTATATAATTTTTACGTTTAGTGCATTTACATATATATTCAATAATTTTGTATATTATTTAATCGAATTTTCATAAACGACCGGCCGGATCGGGTGATTGTCGACGGTCAACAGTCAACGGTCAACGGTCAACAGTCAACTTCCGCTCTAGCTGAACTTTTGTGCTGGATTCGCCGCTGACCATCATTACAAACTACCACAAAAACATAAAAATCCACCATCACTCCCATCACCACCACCAAATACCACCATCCTTCTCACCATTAAAGAACGTGACAAAATTGACTTCGATAGGAAAAAGAAAATGTTAGTTTTGGAAAATTTACAACCCAATTGCAATTTTCTCATAATCTCTTCCCCCTCAACCAAAGAAGAAAAAGAACATGGAAGATTGCAATCAAAATTATGTAAAAGTCACACCCTCTATTAATGCAAAATGAAAGCCAAGTTAATAAAATTGAATTATTTAAAGCTACATATGTGAAAAACCAAGCAATAATCCCTATTGACCTTGAAAAAATATTTGAATAATGCTAGATATACGATTTTCCCCCATGTGGAGGGAACTCTATGCGTTGATGGGAAAAGTGGGGGAAATTCAAAAGTGTAGATCATGCCACTTGAAAGAATGTAACACGTAATGACACCAAAAGTATATATGTAGCAGCTTTCTTGTTTTTTAATGTAAAAGGTAGAGTTTTCTTGCCATAAATTTGTCAAGGATAAGCCCATTTTTGGGACTTGGTGGTATGTTTTGTGTGGGCTTTCTATTTGAAGTAAGAAAAAAGAAGGGCACATTTGATTTATATTCTAATTTTTAATTTTAAGTTTTGACTTCATTTTCATTTTTTGTTGTTTTGAGTGTTATTTTAAAATTGCTAAAAAGGATTTTGATTTACCATTCTAAAAAATGGTTTCTAAAAATAGAAAAATAGAAAATACATTTGGTTTGAAATTTTGTGAAATTATTTTATGACATTTATTCCGTAAAATTTGATTATTTCTATTTGAAGTAAGAAAGAAGAAGGGCACATTTGTTTTATGTTCTAATTTTAATTTTAAGTTTTGTCTTCATTTTCATTTTTTGAGCGTTTATCTTAAAATTGCTAAAAATTCTTTTGATTTATCATTCTGAAAAATGTTTGTGAAAATAAAAAAATTAGAAAATACATTTGGTTTGAAATTTTGAGAAATTATTTTATGACACTTATTCCATAAAAATTGATTATTTGCTATAATTTAAAATAATTTAATGTTAATATATTATCAGGTAATTGATATATTTTAAAATTGATAAATCTTAAATTTTTTTGTTACAAAGTAAAAATAATAATAATAACAATTTGGGAGGAAAAAACATAGGATATATATAACCTTTAAGAGCTTTGACTATTTTTATTTCTTATTTTTTACAATTTTAATTTTGGAATTTTAATTTTTAATTTTTAGAATTTAGAAAATTTTTATTTTTAAAATTTTTTTGATTTCGTTTTTCAAAATTTCATTTTTGGAATATTAGAATTTTTAATTTTTTGAATTTTATATAAATTTAATTTAATTTGAGCACTTATTTTCCATGTTTTTGAGTATTTTCAGAATTTTCAGTGAAAATATTCCAAATGTAAAAATGCATTTTGAGTTTTATGTTATAAATTTAACAATTATTTGAAAATTTATTTTCGAAAATACTAGACAAAATAAGTTTTGTTATTTTGCAAAATTCAAAACTTCGTGAACATCAAACCAAACGACACTTCAATTGGAAAATGCCAAAATTTTCAAGAGTGTCCATCCTAATTTCAGCTTTTATTCGAGGCAATTGTTAGAGTGGAAGATAATATCTCTCAATTTTTTTCTTTCTTTACCTTATTATAATCCTTTAATTTTTAATCAGTTTCTTCATGTGTTAGTGGTCTCTTTTTATTGAAGATTATGCTATTTTGGTTGTGTTGGAATGCTATTTTAAAAGGATGCGATTATTTTTGCCCAAAACATGTAAATGATAAGATTGTTTTGTGGGAATTACCCTTACAAATAATTAAACATATTATTAATAGAACCCTAAAAACTATACATCAAACAATATAACTAGCATAAACAATGAAAATACACAAATGTTTAGAAATACAGAGATTCAATTACCAACGAATCGTCAATTGATTTAAAACAATGAAGAAGATAAGAATTATTCTACTTTTACATTCTTTGTGTCCATCATTGTTGACATTGTGTGAGGTATAAAAATTGCGAACATTGATTGTTTTTAAGTGTTGTTAAAATCAATGATAAAACTGTATGCCACAACATGCAATGTCAAAAAACTGTCAACCATGATGTGCACAAACAATAATGAAGATATAAAACCATAATCTAAATTATGAAAAAAAAAAAAAAAAAACTTTCAAAATACAAGGAAATACATAAATTGAGTATAAATATATCTTCATTAAGACATTCGTTTGTTGTTATCGTTGATTTCTTCTTCTTCCTACAACTCGAACTCGAACCAGCTTTCCTCTTGTTTCTTGTTTGCTACACATTGATTTCAGCTTAATTTTGACAGACTTACTTCTCATTACGACAACGATTTAATAGAAAGAACAATTATGAAAACATCAGGAAGAACAAAAAAATAAAATAAAATAATTACCCAACTTAATAGTGGTTTTGGGGAGGTTACAGATAGAGAACACAATTTGGAGTTGTGCGGTTTTGCCTAAATGGGATGGTCTGAACTTTACGGAGTTAATTGTTTCAATAATTACCCAACTTATACCAGTGTCACGAGTTACTCACTAAACTTTAAAGTGATTCACAGTGCTAACTGAACTTTGTCCGTTTGTACTCCATCCATCATCCTAAAAATTCGTTACCTTAACGTGGTAACGGAAATCTAAAGTAGTAATTTACGGTCGTTAGAAAAAAATTACTACTCGGTCCATTACTGATCTAATTTATACTTACAGTTTACTCATCAAACTTTAAAATACTTCTCAACGGTCACTCATCAAAATTTTTGAGATGTTACACTCCATCCGACGTCCGTCATATTTCCTTCTTTTCGTTGATAATCCATTGCACGAAAACTCCACAAGATAAGTTATTGTTGTTAAAATAAAATTACAATTTAGCCAAACCATCTACTCACCTAAATCATCATATGTGAAACGAGACTTCCATGGTCCCATAAACTTCTTTAAAATATAATAAAGTGTCCTCAATTTCATCCCTAAAAAATCCTATTCCCCCCAACTTACTCATCTTATCAATGTAGAGATAAATTGTGTAATACGACAAAGCCAATTGTTGAGACGGATGCGAGAAACTACTATTTATAAAGCCATATCCCACAATTGTATCATTTGACGTTTCTCTAATCCCTATCTTTCATTTTCTCTAATTTCCTTCATCAGTTTGGACGGAGTTTGATAACATTTCATTCCTCAAATAGTTGGATATGCGCTTACAAAATTGAAAGATTGTGATGAGAGAAACGTTGAGTAGGAGGTACAATTTAGGGATATGACTTTATAAGTAGCAGCTTCTCGCATCCTTCTCAATGAATCAACTTTGTCTTATTACATAATTTAGTTGTAAGTGGGTGAGATATGTGAATTGGGGGCTAGGATTTTTAAGGTTGAAATTGGGACGTTTTATTGGGTTTTAAAGAAGTTTAATGAGTAGTGGAAGTCATGTTTCACATATGGTGATTTTAGTAAATTAATGATTTGGTTGAGATATAATTTATTCAACGATTATAACTTGCTATGTTGGATTTTCGTGAGAAACAACGAAGGGAACAAAATATGGTGGATGATGGATGGAGTGCAACATTTCAAAAATGAGTGTTCATTGGGAAGTATTTTAAAGTTTGATGAGTGTTCATGGCCAAGTATAAGTTGAATGAGTAATAAAATAATGGTTTGGTTGGGTTGTGATTTTTTAATGGTCGTAACTTGTCACGTGAACTTTTGTTAGCCATGTCAGCAAATAAAGTAACGAGTTTTCGAATGTGATGGATGAATACAAATGAACAAATTTCAATGAACACTATGAATTATTTTGAAGTTTAATGAATAAATCGTGATCATGATATAAGTTGGGTGATTATTGAAACAATTAACTCCAACTTTACCCTTTAAGTAACGTGATTAAATATAATCAAATTTTGTTAAATAATGACAAATATGGACATTAAAGTATATATGCACCTTTTTCAACCAAAGTGAAAAATGCAAGATTCGACCCAACTATCTAGAGGAGAGTGATTAGGTATAAATGCGGAATTAAAATAATAATTATTTAGCAACAAGTCACTAGTTAATTATGTTTAGGTGATTAATTCAACCAAGTTAATTTTCCTATGTTTGAATACCACAATCACATAAAGAAATAATCAAAGCAATAAATAAAGCGATAAACAAAACGAGAATTGTTCACGGAGAAACTCAACGTGGGAAAAACTCTGGGCGCTTTGCCAATCAGAAATCCACTATAAACGTATTGATAAACTTACAGACTACCAGCAAAATTGATGATACAAGCTTTCTGATCTCTTGTCTGAAGTTTGGAACAACCCTCCTGGAATGTGCACACGAACACCAAACTTGACTCTTCACGAACATTTATCTCCCGCGGATCTTCAAGAAGAACTCCTCGTTCTTCAGTAATCTTCCTTGATCTTCAAACCTTTGACAGAACCAAGAGAAGATTCAACCTTGGTGCTTGATTTGGTTATTTTGATGTTTTCAACAAGGATGACGTATATGTATGAAGGACTGAATTCAATAGATTTGATGTAGGATGTTTGCTCTTGAGAGAATAGTATTCAACCTCTTTGAGATGGAATAACACGGCGCCAATATTTATATATTTGACTGTTTAGGAAATATGGGCCAAGTAAAATTCTCGCAAATCGAAAATTAGGTTGTCTGGATAAATACGTCGCTCGAACGATAATGAGGCGAAGGTCGAGTGATGGATGTTCTGCTTCATTCGCTTGAACACAAGTCCGGTGAACAACTAGCGAAAAATCGGTGAGAAAAGGTAACCTACCAACCATGAAACTTTACAATTTAATCCCTAAACTTTATAATTGTTCAATTTGGTCATTTTGTTCACAGAATTGTCAATCCAAAATATAACACTAGCACAAAGAAGAGGTAATTTTCAATATATATATATATATTATTTTCAATTCCAAGCCTAATAAAAAAATTTGTGTAAATTGAGCTTTGCTCACAAATGTGGGAGCCGACCATCCCAATCAGCTCAATTTCTCTTATGTAGAATTGGATTCACTCCATTGCAAGCAATAATGCCACGACGTTCAACTTTTGTCCTTAAGTGAAAAGAGATATGCTACTTGTGCAGGGTGAATCATCATGTACAAAGCCTGATATAATACGCCTCTTAGCAACTATCTCTTAGCAAGTACCGGGTGTGGCGAGTAAGGATAGAACCACTTGGAATGCACCCCGTGTCTACCAGCGTGGGTTTCAATGTGCTCGTGTTCGGTGACGACGGCTCCTAGGTGGTCGACCGACCGCCTACCACTTGAAGACGTCGACCACATGCCTACCACTTGAAGACATCGACCCCCATGCCTACCGCGTGAAGCCATCGACCCCCCCCTCCCCGGGCGCTCTACATTCACGTTAAGTCGTCCGCCACTACGAAATGCTCTGCAACACTTAGTCGCTAGAAAACACCTAACTAGATAAAGGCCGCCTAGCGGTTATCACAAAGACAACCAACAACTAGGCGGGCAATAACCACCTTCCCAGAACGTGGGGAAAGTGGGAGCACAACGTGGGACACCTGGCTTTGCAATCGCCCGGCAGTTACGCGGCCCCAGTCGCCTATAAATACCCTCCAGACGGGCCAGGTACAAGTTAGTGAATTTTTACTATCAAAACTCCTCTCACGCATTCAATTCCATTTTTGATATATTTAAACCCTGCTCTAATTCTCACGCCGGAGGTGCAACGGGGGAGAAGAGCCCCGTCCTCATTTTGCAGGTAACTTTGGATTATCAGAGCAGAAGGACCACCTTACGCCACCAGGAGAAAACGAAAGTTTACTTATAATCTTTTCATTGGCGCCGTCTGTGGGAAACCACTGAACAAAAAATCTATGGCAAGGAGACGAACAAGGAGTGATACACGCTTGGTTGGGAACACGGCGGAGACGGAGTCGGAGTCGGTCGCCAGGGGGCATGATCCGCTGCCACCACCTCAATATGTGACGCAGGGCCAACTTAATACTTTGGAAACACGAATGGCAGCCATGTTGGCCCTCTTGCAGAGTCAGACACAAAACACCCCAACCCCCGTACCTGAGCAGCCACCCCCGGTCGCGCCGCCTGTCACCCAGCCCACCAAGGGAGACAGGGGGGCTTCAGGGTCCGCAGCTTCGCAAGTTGCCCTTCCCGAGACAGACTTGGAAAGGAAGATAGAAGAGATAATGACCCAAAAGATAGACGATGCACTAACCAGGAGGAAGGATAGACGCAGGCAGATGGTTCTGGAGGAAGATCCATTTGCGCCCGAAATCATGGCCGTACCACTACCGAAGGGTTTCAAACAACCGATGATAGAGGCCTATGATGGGGTCACGGATCCGCTAGACCACTTGCGGACGTTTGTTGATTTAATGAGGCTCTATGCAGCCCCAGACGCGATGATGTGTCGGTCTTTCCCCCCGACGCTTAGGAGAGAAGCCAGGGACTGGGTGGCCACATTGGCACCTAGGTCCATAAAGACTTTTGATGATCTCTCCCGAAGTTTTGTGGCCTACTTCATGAGCAGCAAAAGGAAACGCAAGACAGCCATTGGGTTGATGCAGGTTGTGCAAGACAAGGATGAACCCCTGCAGGAGTATCTGGCTAGGTTCAGTCGGGCAACCCTTGGCATAAGGGATCTTCAGATGTCTGCTGTGGTGACAGCGTTAATGAATGGGACGAGAAACCGGGCCTTCAAGATGTCATTATCCAAAAACCCCCCCTGAGTCGATGCATGACTTGTTGAAAAAGGGTGACAAATACGTTGATGCAGAAGAAGCAGAGAAGGTCACAAAAAATCTTAGAGAGGGGTGGGAGACAGAAAGTAGTAAGCGAAAGGCGAGTGATGTACGTAAACTCGCTGACAAAGACAGGCCGAGAAATGAACGTTTGGGTAAGTGATACACTCAAGATCGGGCTGTTAGGCCAAGGCGAGAAGAGGCCAAAACATTCACCCACTTGAATACTCCACAGAGCAAGATCTTGATGGAGATTCGAGACATGAAGGAGCTCGAATGGCCGAAACCCATGGCAGCATCGGCCAACAAGAGAGACAAGAGCAAGTATTGCCATTTTCATTAAGACCATGGGCACGAGACGGAAGAGTGCATTCACTTGAAGGAAGAAATAGAGCGCCTCTTGAAGCGGGGCCTTTTGAGCAAATACTCGAGAAATGACCGAGGTAAGCAGAAAGTCGATGACCGACCACCACCCAGGGCCGGTGTTATAAATGTAATTACTGGAGGGATAGCAGCCGGGGGTGACTCGAACTTAGCAAGAAAAAACTACGCCCGCACGGTTGAAGTCTGCTCTATTCAGAAAAAGGCTAGGTTTGACCAGAGCATCACTTTTGGAGAAGAAGACTTGATAGGTGTGGCAACCCCTCATGATGATGCGTTATTGATAGTGGGTGATATTGCTGATTATGACGTTAAAAGGGTGTTAGTCGACGGCGGAAGCGTGGCCAACGTTCTCACTTGGGAAGCCTTTGTTGGGTTGAAAATCTCTCTAGAAAAATTGAAACCAATTTCCACCCCCCTCCTCGGATTTGGAGGCGCTACGGTGATGCCAGAAGGAGTTGTGGAGTTACCGGTAACGTTGGGGACCTACCCGAAAAGTGTGGTGGTCTTAACGAGTTTCTTGGTTGTCAAGACCCCCATGGCATACAATGCAATCTACGGTCGACCATCGGCATTGTCGCCGCCGACCGGTTCGTCTAACCGCGGGTCGGTCGACCCCCTCGTCCCCTCACTTTCACTCTCGCTAGATGATGAAGAAATGAAGGTTTTATACATGATTTAATAGAAGAAAAACTCCAAAAGAAAGCTAGAATGGAATATAAGAAAGGGAAGAAATTACCTTGTCTATTGATGTAGCAAGAAGAGGTAGTAGAGAATGAAATATGAGGGAAGCCTTTCCCCCTTTTATAGAGGGGAGTTTAAAATTTTTGGGGGGAAATTTCCCCCCAAAACGAGGCCAACACATGGGATTCCAAGTGGACTAGGTTTTCCAACTATCTCCGCCATCTAGGCGACACTTTTGCATCTCTTCGCCACTTGGACCGATCGATTTAATTACGTCAAGAACTCGATTTACTTAAAAAAAAAAACGATATGATGGCGCAAAGACATGCCCCTTGCCAATGAAAAATCGACAAGAGGCAGGGGGCTAGTGATATAATACGCCTCTTAGCAACTATCTCTTAGCAAGTACCGGGTGTGGCGAGTAAGGATAGAACCACTTGGAATGCACCCCGTGTCTACCAGCGTGGGTTTCAATGTGCTCGTGTTCGGTGACGACGGCTCCTAGGTGGTCGACCGACCGCCTACCACTTGAAGACGTCAACCACATGCCTACCACTTGAAGACATCGACCCCCATGCCTACCGCGTGAAGCCATCGACCCCCCCCCCCCCGGGCGCTCTACATTCACGTTAAGTCGTCCGCCACTACAAAATGCTCTGCAACACTTAGTCGCTAGAAAACACCTAACTAGATAAAGGCCGCCTAGCGATTATCACAAAGACAACCAACAACTAGGCGGGCAATAACCACCTTCCCAGAACGTGGGGAAAGTGGGAGCACAACGTGGGACACCTGGCTTTGCAACCGCCCGGCAGTTACGCGGCCCCAGCCGCCTATAAGTACCCTCCAGACGGGCCAGGTGCAAGTTAGTGAATTTTTACTATCAAAACTCCCCTCACGCATTCAATTCCATTTTTGATATATTTAAACCCTGCTCTAATTCTCACGCCGGAGGTGCAACGCGGGAGAAGTGCCCCGCCCTCATTTTGCAGGTAACTTTGGATTATCGGAGCAGAAGGACCACCTTACGCCACCAGGAGAAAACGAAGGTTTCATTTTGCAGGTAACTTTGGATTATCGGAGCAGAAGGACCACCTTACGCCACCAGGAGAAAACGAAAGTTTACTTATAATCTTTTCAAAGCCCAAGAGCAGTATTGGCAGCATTGCATAACTATCAACACTGCATTTTTTTTATAGTATCCAGTGCAGTGTTGTCAACACTGCATCACGACAGTGTACACGGAAAATCCCCTTATACAAATAGACCTATTGAAGTAAAAAACATAAAACATACGAAATTTTGGCTGAAATTTCCTCTATTTTTTCATTTTTTTTTTCTTAAATAGTCACCTTCTCCGCCATCAATCCAGTAACAAACATCGCAAGATTCTGATTCTTTTGTAGAACTTCTTGGAAAAAAAATTGACAAATTAAACTACGCATCAATCCTCTTTATCTCCTAAAGAATTCATGCCAACTCCCACCCAATAAAAATACCACCTCCACCATACCGGTGCCATGTGCCACCATTGCCGCCCCGGTTCTAATGAAAAACCCAAAGGCGAGTCCTCTAACTCTTCCTGAAATGCATAATCATGGTAGGTATTGACACACTGGCCGTCTTCCTTTTTTCTTATTGGTCTTGCTACAATTGTACTCCTTTACTTCCTCATGATCACCCACAGCTTCTGCCTCCACCGCACCGCCACAATGGCAACCAGAACCGTAATGGAACCCCAAAATTATATTCCTGATGTTACATATGCTGCCTCAACATTTCCAAAAAAATAAAGATTGTGCATTCTATTTGGAGTCTTTTATAGAAGAAGATGAGTGTAGGAGTTTACCGGCCTGTAAGCACCTATTTCACGTAAAATGTATGGACATATGGCTTGAGAAAATGCCTACTTGCCCCTGTTGTCGAACCCGAGTTAATTTGGATCCTCAAGTGTTTTGTTCAATATTCAGTGCTGATGATCACTTGAAGCTGCTTTCTTTAGCTGCTTTTGTTTCATATTTTCCAAAATTCTGACTCTTGTTTCTTGTATATATACTGGTTCTTTGCTTTCAGGATATTTTATGGATCAGAATGTTCATTATTTCTTTAGATTTCAGTTAAATTGTTTAAC
Source organism: Osmanthus fragrans (assembly GCA_019395295.1). Lineage (NCBI taxonomy): Eukaryota > Viridiplantae > Streptophyta > Magnoliopsida > Lamiales > Oleaceae > Osmanthus > Osmanthus fragrans. The sequence continues at coordinate 6,673,764 of CM033358.1, forward strand.
TCCTCATATAAAAGTGGTGCTTGCTTAAATTGAAATAAAATTATCCAAGAAAATTAAGTAAATTTATCAATGTTTCATACTTTTCCAAGAATTTTATGTTAATTCAGATTACGACTAAAAGGAAGAGGTGATAAATTTAGTATATAGTAAGTTCGACTTCAGGATCATTCAGTTGAATGATATTATGTGTTTTCCTGATGGTTTTTGTCACCATTTGAGGGGGAAAGAACGCTGTCCAATACAATATTGAAGGTAGATTCATATCTAATTAATCGATTATCGTCTCATTTAGAACTTATGAACTTCTCTTTATGAAAATAGATATCGTGTATACGTTCAGTTTATATATATATATATATATATATATATATAGAGAGAGAGAGAGAGAGAGAGAGAGAGAGAGAGAGAGATGTAAAAAACAAAATAGCCATTAGACACAGCCTCAAGCTTGCACATCGAGCACGTGGACCGGTGAATATAAGGTGAAGGGCTAACAAATTCAGTTATCAGCTTACTAATCAGTAATTGCCTCGTTGTAGAAGCATAAAGGAAGAGAATTTAGGAAGAGAAAATCCTAGTTAGATGAGAGGAATTTATTGATCGTAATTACTGTCAACAGTGTCAATTCAGTGATAATGTTATATGAGAAATCACATTTCTTAACCATTAACTTGGCTATTGAGACTTCGCCCTTCCTGGCCTTGCATATTTCTCTCATCTTATCTTAAATTGTATTTTGCCTTGATGAATAACCAATCTCTCCCTTAGGGTCCGTTTGATAAAAAACATGGAATTTGGTTGGAAAGAAAACGAATTGTAGGGGATTGAATTGTCTAGAATTTGTTTTAGGGGGAATTGTAATTAATGGTGTTTGATTGGTATAATTTTTCACCTGACAAAATTTTACGTTTGGCTTTTTTTTTTTATGCAAATTGTCAATTAAATGGATAAATTTTTTTACCATTGACTTTGGAATGTGTTCCAATTGATAATAATAATAAAAAAAAAAAAAAAAAAAAAAAAAAAAAAATTTGTTGGTCAAAAAGCTGGAAAACATTTTTCCACCAAAGTGGTGAGAAAATATTTTCCAACTTTTGTGCATCAACAACTTGTACCTTGAAAAATGGTGGAAAACGTTTTCCCTAGAAAAAAAGGCCAATCAAACACGTGAAATTTGAAATGTAAGAAAACGTTTTCTATTTTCCCTGAAATTTGAGCGCAATCAAACGGACGCTTATTGTTTTTAAGTTCGAGGCAGTATTCATGTATCTTCATCAAATAAATTTTGGTTCAACTTTTACCCTTTGCAGTTCTTGATTGAAATATTAACTTCTTCAGTTTTATATTTCTATGCGAACACTATTGGAATTAGTCGAGTATGTGACACTTTTGTTGTCACCTAACTATTGTATTTTGGTTACCATTTTGTCACATGTTTTGATTAAAGTCTAACTCAAGTAATGATGTCAAGTTAGGCTAGTTTGAACCTATTACAAGTTAAATACAATGTCAAGTATTGTCTAGTACAGTAGGTAGTATGATTATTGTTAGAAAATGCTTTTGTAATTATGTGTAAGTTTGGCTATATATAGAGCCATGTATCTTCATTTTAAATAGAGTGAATAGAGTAAATTGATATATTTTCTCTCATATCTTTGTCTTCTAAAACGTATTGAAGAGAGTAGAGTGATTTAAATAAGAAACTCTCTGTTTTTCTTCTCATTCTGTTTGCCCTGTAAAGCTGGTGAGAATAGACTAAAACCGGTATGGCTTGTGCAAATACGATGAGAAGAGTGCAAATACGGTAGGAGAAGATAGAACAAATCCGGTAAGCAAGTGTGAAACCAGTTAGTGAGTTCATATACGGTAAGTGCTATGTAAATCCACCAAATACGGTAAGTAAATTGAAAATCGGTATTTTCATATCCGGCCGTAAGTTCAATTTTTATGTTTTCTTTTCATCCTCTTTGATTCAAAAATCCAACAAACACGTTTTTCATGTTTACTTTTGCTAGTCAACTTTTTCAGAACACGAGGGACAATTTTAGGAACAATTATGAAGATATGTGTTTAATTTGGTGTTACGAGTTTTCTTTGAAATGATTTACTCCTGTGGGTGTATTTGACCTTTTCATAATTTGGAGGTGGCTGTATTTGACCTTTCTTAATAGCTGCTCTAGTTTTCAATATTCAAACTGACCAGTGACCACCGAGGGGTTATTGGAATAGAACTGCATGAAAGAACTTATTCCGTACAATACCAAAGCTTTGAATAATTTTCAGAAGCCCATTTCAACAACTTGATAGTACAGAAACTTTTTAAAAAAAAAAAGAAAAAAAAAAGGTTGTCGAGAAAGGATACGCCTTTCGATCCCAGCATACCTAGAATATATAATCCTTCTAAATCTGGTAAGGTCAAAAAATAGTGTGTACATAAATATCAATTTGTATTTGTATTTGTGCTCTCTATGTTTTTTTTTAAACCATCCCTAGAATCTTACCAGGAAATTATCTATTCGGCATGAAGAGCACTTTTCTTTGGAGTACTAGTCGTGTTTGTCAACGACGATGTCAAATTGTTACCAATTTGAAACTGACTTCTCTATATGTAACCTCAATTATAAATAGTTGGCACATAACCAGATCAGAACATATACAAGGTTGTTTATAGCTCTAAACACTAATAAAGGTGTCATGGAATTCTATGAATTTTTCAGTTTCTGGGTGATTCTAAAGGAATCTATAAAGCTTCTCCCGAAAAACGGGAAGCTCTTCTCATTAATATTTATACTTTCCCTAGTCCTAAATTCTATCTTGCTCTTGTCATTCATCTCCTCCTTCAAATCCTTAACTAATGATATGGCCGTAACTTTAATGAATTCTTTCATGCCAGATCCCAGCTCATTTTCAACTGATCATGAGAGCCCTTTTGTACCAAATAATACCTCTTTTATGCCTGATTTATCCCATCTTCTAGCCCAAGGAGAACAACTCAGAGAAGATTTTTCCCTTCTTCTGGCAGTGCAAATGGCTTTCTTTATTGCTATCTTCGTTATCTCTATCCTCTCTACCACTGCAACAGTGATAGTATCAGCCATGTCTTATAATGACAAGACCTTATCCTTGAAAGATCTATGTTCAAGGACAGTGACAGCATGGAAAAGGGCACTGGTAACAGGATTCTATACAAGACTTCATCAAATAGGTTACTGGTTCTTGGTTGTGGCATTGGCTGCTCCTTTTTTTATGTCTGCTAATAAAGCCACCATTTCAGCAGCCATCTTGCTCGGGACTTTTGCTTGCGTTTACTACTTATATTTGGCTGTTATTTGGATTTTCGCTGTTGTCGTTTCTATAGTCGAGGAAAGTTTTGGAATGGAGGCATTAGGAAAAGCCGCTGCTATTATCAAGGGCAAGAGGTTACATGGTTTCGGGCTTGTCATTTGCTTTAACTTGTTGGGCTTTATTGTAATCCAAGTCTGGAGGATGATATTAGGTGACAAGTGGCTAGTCAATTTAACAATTTATGGGTTGTTTATGATGATAGTTTCTTCTCTGGGCAATTTTTTCTCGAACGTGACATATACAGTATTATACTTGCAGTGTAAGAAGAACCATGGTGAAGAGATTGAATTATATGGGAGTATCGAATACAGCAAACTGCCCACCATCCAACCAGTCAATAAGTAATTTGTACTAAATCTAATAATGTTCGAGTTGAGTGATGGACAATGATTCTTATAGTTGATCTCAAATGCCCTACTACAGTACTACTCATCCGGGCAAATATTGATATGCTGTCAAATTGATATTTTCAGTTGGAGTTAATATCAACAGCAGATACATCCTGATTTTAAATATCTTTTTTTTTTTAATATTATTACATATATTGTTTTCCTGTTCTTTTTACATTGTTCAATTTGTACTTACAATTGTAAAATCTTCAATTTTTGTACTGTTTCTTCATTGGTTTTGTTGGGTTTGTGAACCAAATTCGGTATAGGGTTGTGCGTTTTAGCCTATTGGGCTTGAAAGTGTCAAAATAAGGTCCAAAAAAGAAAGTTGGATTTTACAGCATTGGACGGCTGCTAGCTTCACGCTCGAGCGAGGGGAGCAATTTTTGAGCAGTAAGGCTATCGCCTACCCGTCACTGAGCTATCAGGCCTACCGCTTGAGCGACAGCGTCGCACGAATTTTTCGACTTAAGTCAGTTTCACGTTTATTTTTACCTAGTTTCCACATTTTAAATTATTTCTAGAGTTTGGGACGTCCCTATAAATAAGAGACTCTTCTCCCAGTTTATGTGTTGTTGTTATTGTATTTTCTCTCAATTAGTTGTAAATTAATAAAATTATTCAATTCCTCTGACAATCTATTTTTGCTTTAATCTTTTTCTTATTTGTGCGATCAATACTTCATATTAACATCTTCGTTTCCCAACAAGTGGTCTAGATTCTAACAAGTGGTATTAGAGCTATTGATTGAGATTTTTGTCTGACGTTTATGTTATTGATGACAATCATGAAGTATGATATTTGGCTTTTAAATCGCAATACAAGATTCTCATTGTAGCAAGTGAAGATGTGAACTGTTTTATTGCAGATAGGTTTGGATGATACATTTTGGGATTTGATAAAATGTCTACAACTTGGACAACACAGGAAAAGAAACAGAAGGATCGGAAGGTACTTTCGCAGATTTATTTTCATTTATCTAACAATATTCTTCAAGATGTTTTGAAAGAGAAGGTATTTGCTGCATTATGGTTGAAATTGGAATAGGTGTGCATGATCAAAAGTCTGACAAATAAAATACATTTAAAGCAGAGGTTGTATTCTCATCAAATAGTAAAAAGATGATCTTTGGAAGACCATTGGGCTGTGTTCAAAGAAATTGTCACTAATTTGAAAAACGCTAGAGGTGAATTATGATAAAGAAGATTTGGCATTGATCCTATTGTGCTAGTTGCTTACTTCGTTTTTTAGGGACAAGATTCTATACAATCATGACATACTCACCATTGAAGACATGTATGATACCTTGTTCTCAAAGGAGAAGATGAAGCATCTTGTTGGATTTGAATCCAGAGATAGAGAAGGTTTTGTGGTTCATGGTGATCGACGAAGGGGTAAGTCGAAGGTAAATTTCAGCAATTTAGTTTGTTTGTACTGCAAGAGGAAAGGACACATGAACAAGGATTGCGAGAAGTTATAGAATAGGGGTAAATCAACTGTATATTATGGGAAGCAATCAAACAATTCGGAGAAGACTAGTATAGTTGAAAACTATTTGATTGATGGAGATGTTTTGGCGATTTTTGACATGGAATCCAAACTTGACAGGGAGTCGATTTTAGATACTGCTTGTGTGTTCTATATGTGTCCCAATAGGGATTTGTTTGAAGGATATGAAACGGTGATGCAATCTGTCGTTGCCATGAGAAACAACGAACCTTCTCGGATAGTTGATATCGACAGAATCTGATTGAAGTTGTTGGATGAGAAAATTAGAACACTTGGTCAAGTCGGCATGTTCCAAGTTTGAAGAAGAATATCATCTCGTTAAATACCCTTGATTCGAAGGGTTATAAGTTCTCTGGAGGAGGTGAAATTTTGAAGGTTTGAAAGGGTGTTCGTGTTGTATTGGAGGGGCGGAGGAGGTCCCGTTTATACATCTTGCAAGGTATCAGTATATGTTTAGTACCGTGGTGGATATACAGTTTGGTACAGTACCTTTGAAATTTGCCTCTGAGTCATTATTGAAGAACATTAATTGGGGGGAGTTGGAGGATATGGGTAATTTTGCTTTGTCATCATTGTCTACGGTGCCATTGTGTTCAAGTGCTAAGGAAGAACCCATTAGAATAGATACGAGGATGCTGATCTGGTTGTGCATGCTTTCTGCAGTTTTGTAGGTATTGAAACTAGCAAAGGTCCTTCAGTTAATGCATTTGAAATTGATTCTGTTACAGGGTATGCTTCGACCCTATTTGGTAAATTTTGAATTCTTTGTGGAAATTTTGGGAACTCGATGTTTGGGTTCGAGTATTGTTTGTGGATACTGTGAAAGAGGAAGAGTATTTTTTCCTGAGATGGAGGAATTTGGTTCTAGTTGAAGAGTTCAATTTGTTGCGTTGTAGTCGGACTTATTTTTCCAGGTGGAGAAATTTTGGAGGTTCTTCGTTGCATCGAAATTTGTGTTAAGGTGGAAACTGTTGGGTTTGTGACCTAAATTCGGTCTAAGATTGCGCGTTTTGGAGTATTGGGCTTGAATGTGTCAAAATAGGATCTAAGAAGGAAAATTCGAATTTTATGGCTCTGGACAGCCCCTGGCTTCACGCTCGAGCAAGGAGTAATTTTGGAGTAGTAAAGTTGTCGCATGCCTGTCATCGCTTGTCACTCAAGCACTGGACGGATTTTTCACCTTAAGGCAATTTCACGCGTATTTTTTACTTAGTTTCCATCTTTTAAGTTATTTATAAGGTTTGGGATGTTCCCTATAAATAGGAGACTCTTTTCTCACTTTATGTACTGTTGTTATTGTATTTTCTCTCCATTAGTTATCAATTAACAAAATTACTTGATTCCCCTGTCAATCTATTTCTTCTTTTAATCTTGTTCTTACTTGTACGATCAATACTTCATATTGTGTCATATTAACCTCCTTGTTTCTCAACAAGTGTTCCAAATTCTAACAGGTTTTGTAATCTCAAATTCGGCATTAAAGTTGATTCGTATTGGTTAAAATCTTTGCGCTCTTCAAAGCTTAGTTCATATTTACTTATAAAATATTAGACTTGGTCGATGTGTCTATTCAAAATCTTAATCAAGAATAACTCAATGTGGGTGAGAAAAATAAAAATAAAAAAATTAGAAATAAAATAACTATTGGGATAGGTGAGGGATTTGTGTGTAGATTATCAATTAACATAATAAATTAATTCAACATAATATAAATATAAGAAGAGAATTAGAAAGCAATCATTAGAAAGTTTTGCTAAGGACACTGTTTTAAAGTTGTGTTATCTTCCCTTCTTGCGGATACTGTCGACACTACACGGCTTCGAGATAAAACTCATATAGGTTACAATCGACTCTCCTTCTATTGGTATGACCTGAGGGAAATAAAAAATTAGCCTTTATAAAATTGACTTCTTTAGAAGAATGCATTGACTTAAGTTGAGAATACATCAAAATTTAAAAATGCAATTAAAAGGTAGAATTTCCGTAATATTCAACAATATCATCTATAATCTTATATGGTCAAAATGTTTACACTTTTATTTATCTAAATTTAATTCAATTAGAAGTTTCAAAGATCAATTTACGGTTTTGTGGGATTAAACTTTTGTTTATTATATTGAGATATTTAGTATTTTTTTTTATTTAACACGTGTCTTAATATTAAGATGTAGTGTGATACATTCAGTGTGTAGTGTCGGCGTGTCATTACATAAATATTAAAACTTGAAAATACATAAACTTTAGATTTGAGAAAAAAGAATTGTTAGTCACTTCAATAGCTTTCGATGATTATACGGGTATTCAATGTACAGACGAGACTGTTAAAAATATGCAATTACTCATATTTGATCAAAGTGTGATGCATGCAGACTGTCAGATGGCTGAGGTCAATATAAAATGACTTGATCAAAGTGTGATACACGGAGACCCTCAGAACATGATGGACATGAAATAATTGAGGAGAGAAAAAATTGAAGACTTCATCCAAGTGTGATACACAGGAGACACTCAGAAAACGATGGACATGAAATAATTGAGGAGAGAAAAAATTGTAGACAGGAAAAAGAGATAAAGAGGTGTGTCTACATGCACATGGCATAGTCTTCTTCTACATTTTTTTTTTTTTAAATTTTAGAATAGATAAAAGACACGCATGTTGCTATATTGGATTTTAGATAGATCTAATTAGAAATCATTTTTAGACTCGAATGACTATTAAATAAAAATCAGTGCTACATAGAGTGCAAATTTTTCAACTTGTCTACAACGTAGATACAATCTAAGTTGGAGATGCTCTAATGAATTCAACCATCCGGGCTTGGTGTTTTGTTTGGGGTTTCCAGGATGATTTTATAAAATTATTGTGTAAGGAGTGATTGAAATATCTTCATTTATTTATTTATTTTAATTAATTACTTATTTTTAAATACGATTAAAATTTAAAAACATAAAAGCCAAATGAAAAAAAAATAAAAAAAGTTGAATATTCGAGGCAAGTGGGAGAAATTCGGGAGAGAGACCATATTCCACGTCCGTATCCCAACTACGTAATGGAGTGGGACGGGATGGAGGCAAAATATTGTGTCTTTCATTTTAAGGTTTAATGAGTTAATTAATTGTCCGTCTCTTGTGGTACAATGTGTTTGCTGAACCACGTTAATTTGCATTTTTTTTGTTCATTTTTTATTTTCCTTTATGTTGCGTTTATCGCTTGTTTCTATCTAATTTTTTTCGCAAGAGGATATCTATCTTTTAAACATGAAAAAGATAGAAAACTAGTGATTGTATATATAATATCAATTTGTATTTATATTATTGTTACACCTCTTCTGACAAGACTTTCGATCGTGGTCAAGTACTAGCCAGCAACAAGTCCAATCAGATCCACACTCCACATCATCATCATACATGGCTGAGGTGAGACCATAAATAAGGTAGTCGAGATGATGTATTGCTCTTGTTGAGGTGCCATGAAGAGCCCGACCCTCCTTGCCCTAGGCATGTGCCTGCTGCAAAAAAGAAATCTAAGGCAATTGACCTCCTTGCTAATGGGAAGCATCTCTCACCTCACCTCTTACAACAGATCTTTTGTACAAGATTTCCCTACGATTGATTGATATAACATTTCTGTAGCAAGGCACCAAAAAAGTCAAATTGTCAGTTTATATTTCAGACCTACGCTCTAGGATGGACACTTTTTAGAAAACATTAAATATAAATCAGCCTATGATTGGCGAAGTGATGCATAGGAGGAGACATTTCGATCATCAGAATAAGGTCACGTGCCTCTAGATTCAACGGTGACAATTCCTCCTCTTCTACTATAAAATCTCACACATTATCGTTTGAAGGTAATGCAATTTACCTACTTAAAATAAGATTGCTCTCTCCCATTTTATATTCTCATAATAGCTCTGGTGCCCAAACACCTTTATGGCTTAAGTCTGAAGCACATCCCAAACCCAATATACTACTACAATTGACTGACTTGACCATCAGAGCGTTCACGATTGCATCCTCCACCATCGAAAAATGTCATGTGCAACTAACAGTTTGTTCAAGTGTATAGAATTACTAAGGCTCCGTAGACGTGAGTGGAGCAGGAATCTGTTGGCCACGTCCACCTACAAAAATAAAGGTTAACAATTATCAAATTCTATGTTAATTCTAGACCACTAATCTGTTAGGTGTGAACTGAACTTTTGTTTGGACTACTAGTCTTGTTTGTCAACGACGATGTCAAATTGTTACCAATTTGAAACTGACTTCCCTATATGTAACCTCAATTATAAATAGTTGGCACATAACCAGATCAGAACATATACAAGGTTGTTTATAGCTCTAAACACTAATAAAGGTGTCATGGAATTCTATGAATTTTTCAGTTTCTGGGTGATTCTAAAGGAATCTATAAAGCTTCTCCCGAAAAACGGGAAGCTCTTCTCATTAATATTTATACTTTCCCTAGTCCTAAATTCTATCTTGCTCTTGTCATTCATCTCCTCCTTCAAATCCTTAACTAATGATATGGCCGTAACTTTAATGAATTCTTTCATGCCAGATCCCAGCTCATTTTCAACTGATCATGAGAGCCCTTTTGTACCAAATAATACCTCTTTTATGCCTGATTTATCCCATCTTCTAGCCCAAGGAGAACAACTCAGAGAAGATTTTTCCCTTCTTCTGGCAGTGCAAATGGCTTTCTTTATTGCTATCTTCGTTATCTCTATCCTCTCTACCACTGCAACAGTGATAGTATCAGCCATGTCTTATAATGACAAGACCTTATCCTTGAAAGATCTATGTTCAAGGACAGTGACAGCATGGAAAAGGGCACTGGTAACAGGATTCTATACAAGACTTCATCAAATAGGTTACTGGTTCTTGGTTGTGGCATTGGCTGCTCCTTTTTTTATGTCTGCTAATAAAGCCACCATTTCAGCAGCCATCTTGCTCGGGACTTTTGCTTGCGTTTACTACTTATATTTGGCTGTTATTTGGATCTTCGCTGTTGTCGTTTCTATAGTCAAGGAAAGTTTTGGAATGGAGGCATTAGGAAAAGCCGCTGCTATTATCAAGGGCAAGAGGTTACATGGTTTCGGGCTTGTCTTTTGCTTTAACTTGTTGGGTTTTATTGTAATCCAAGTCTGGAGGATGATATTAGGTGACAAGTGGCTAGTCAATTTAACAATTTATGGGTTGTTTATGATGATAGTTTCTTCTCTGGGCAATTTTTTCTCGAACGTGACATATACAGTATTATACTTGCAGTGTAAGAAGAACCATGGTGAAGAGATTGAATTATATGGGAGTATCGAATACAGCAAACTGCCCACCATCCAACCAGTCAATAAGTAATTTGTACTAAATCTAATAATGTTCAAGTTGAGTGATGGAAAATGATTCTTATAGTTGATCTCAAATGCCCTACTACAGCACTACTCATCCGGACAAAAATTGATATGCTGTCAAATTGATATTTTCAGTTGGAGTTAATATCAACAGAAGATACATCCTGATTTTAAATATCTTTTTTTTTTAAATATTATTACATATATTGTTTTCCTGTTCTTTTTACATTGTTCAATTGGTACTTACAATTGTAAAATCTTCAATTTTTGTACTGTTTCTTCATTGGTTTTGTTGGGTTTGTGACCCAAATTCAGTATAGGGTTGCGCGTTTTAGCCTATTGGGCTTGAAGGTGTCAAAATAGGGTCCAAAAAAGAAAGTCGGATTTTACAGCATTGGATGGTTGCTGGCTTCACGCTCGGGCGATGGGAGCAATTTTGGAGCAGTAAGGCTATCGCCCACCCGTCACAAAGCTATCAGGCCTACCGCTCGAGCGACGGCGTTGCACGAATTTTTCGACTTAAGTCGGTTTAACGTTTATTTTTACCTAGTTTCCACATTTTAAATTATTTCTAGAGTTTGGGACGTCTCTATAAATAAGAGACTCTTCTCCCAGTTTATGTGTTGTTGTTATTTTATTTTCTCTCAATTAGTTGTAAATTAATAAAATTATTCAATTCCTCTGACAATCTATTTTTTGTTTAATCTTGTTCTTATTTGTGCGATTAATACTTCATATTAACATCTTCGTTTCCCAACAAGTGGTCTAGATTCTAACAAGTGGTATCAGAGCTATTGATTGAAATTTTTGTCTGACGTTTATGTTCTCGATGACAACCATAAAGTATGATATTTGGCTTTTAAATCGCAATACAAGATTTTCATTGTAGCAAGTGAAGATGTGAACTGTTTTAATGCAGATAGGTTTGGATGATACATTTTGGGATTTGACAAAATGTCTACAACTTGGACAACACAGGAAAAGCGACAGAAGGATCGGAAGGTACTTTCGCAGATTTATTTTCATTTATCTAACAACATTCTTCAGGATGTTTTAAAAGAGAAGACATCTGCTGCATTATGGTTGAAATTGGAATAGTTGTGCATGATCAAAAGTCTGACAAATAAAATACATTTAAAGCAGAGGTTGTATTCTCATCATATGGTAGAAAGAGGATCTTTGGAAGACCATTGGGTTGTGTTCAAAGAAATTGTCACTAATTTGGAAACGCTAGAGGTGAATTATGATAAAAAAAAAAAAAAAGATTTGACATTGATCCTATTGTGTTAGCTGCTTACTTCGTTTTTTAGGGACAAGATTCTATACAATCGTGACACACTCACCATTGAAGACATGTATGATACCTTGTTCTCAAAGGAGAAGATGAAGCATCTGGTTGGATTTGAATCCAGAGATAGAGAAGGTTTTGTGGTTAATGGTGATCGACGAAGGGGTAAGTCGAAGGTAAATTCCAGCAATTTAGTTTATTTGTACTGCAAGAGGAAAGGACACATGAAAAAGGATTGCGAGAAGTTATAGAATAGGGGTAAATCAACTGTATATTATGGGAAGCAATCAAACAATTCGGAGAAGACTAGTATAGTTGAAAACTATTTAAGTGATGGAGATGTTTTGGCGATTTTTGACATGGAATCCAAACCTGACAAGGAGTCGATTTTAGATACTGCTTGTGTGTTCTATATGTGTCCCAATAGGGATTTGTTTGAAGGATATGAAACGGTGATGCAATGTGTCGTTGTCATGAGAAACAACGAACCTTCTCTGGTAATTGATATCGACACAGTCAAATTGAAGTTGTTGGATGAGAAAATTAGAACACTTGGTCAAGTCGAATTGTTTCATGTTTGAAGAAGAATATCATCTCGTTAAATACCCTTGATTCGAAGGGTTATAAGTTCTCTGGAGGAGGTGAAATCTTGAAAGTTTGAAAGGGTGTTCGTATTGTATTGGAGGGACGGAGGAGGTCCCGTTTATACATCTGGCAAGGTATCAGTGTATGTTTAGTACCATGGTGGATATACAGTTTGATACAGTACCTTTGAGATTTGCCTCTGGGTCATTATTGAAGAACATTAATTGGGAGGAGTTGGAGGATACGGGTAATTTCGCTTTGCCACCATTGTCTATAGTGCCATTGTGTTCAAGTGCTAGGGAAGAACCCATTGAGAATAGGTACGAGGATGCTGATCTGGTTGTGCATGCTTTTTGTAGTTTTGTAGGTATTGAAACTAGAAAGGGGCCTTCAGTTAATGCATTTGAAATTGATTCTGCTACAGGGTATGCTTCGACCCTATTTGGTAAATGTTGAATTCTTTGTGGAAATTTTGGGAACTCGATGTTTGGGTTCGAGTATTGTTTGTGGATACTGTGGAAGAGGAAGAGTATTTTTTTCTGAGATGGAGAAATTTGGTTCTAGTTGAAGAGTTCAATTTGTTTTGTTGCAATCGGACTTATTTTTCCAAGTGGAGAAATTTTGGAGGTTCTTTGTTGCATCGAAATTTGTGTTAAGGTGAAAATTGTTGGGTTTGTGACCTAAATTCGGTCTGAGATTGTGCGTTTTGGAGTATTAGGCTTGAATGTGTCAAAATAGGATCTGAGAAGGAAAATTCGAATTTTACGGCGCTGGACAGCCCCTGGCTTCACGCTCGAGCAAGGAGTAATTTTGGAGTAGTAAAGTTGTCGCATGCCTGTCATCGCTTGTCGCTCAAGCACTGGACGGATTTTTCACCTTAAGTCAATTTCACGCGTATATTTTACTTAGTTTCTATCTTTTAAGTTATTTATAAGGTTTGGGACGTTCCCTATAAATAGGAAACTCTTTTCTCACTTTATGTACTGTTGTTATTGTATTTTCTCTCCATTGGTTATCAATTAATAAAATTACTCGATTTCCCTGTCAATCTATTTCTTCTTTTAATCTTGTTCTTACTTGTACGATCAATACTTCATATTGTGTCATATTAACCTTCTTGTTTCTCAACAAGTGGTCCAGATTCTAACAAGTTTTGTAATCTCAAATTCGGCATTAAAGTTGATTCATAATGGTTAAAATCTTTGTGCTCTTCAAAGCTTAGTTCATATTTACTTATAAAACATTAGACTTGGTCGATGTGTCTATTCAAAATCTTAATCAAGAATAACTCAATGTGGGTGAGAAAAATAAAAATAAAAAAAATTAGAAATAAAATAACTATTGGGAAAGGTGAGGGATTTGTGTGTAGATTATCAATTAACACAATAAATTAATTCAACATAATATAAATATAAGAAGAGAATTAGAAAGCAATCATTAGAAAGTTTTGCTAAGGACACTGTTTTAAAGTTGTGTTATCTTCCCTTCTAGCAGATACTGTCGATACTACACCGCTTCAAGATTAAACTCATATAGGCTACAGTCGATTCTCCTTCTATTGGTATGACCTGAGGGAAATAAAAAATTAGCCTTTATAAAATTGACTTCTTTAGAAGAATGCATTGACTTAAGTTGAGAATACATCAAAATTTAAAAATGCAATTAAAAGGTAGAATTTCCGTAATATTCAACAATATCATCTATAATCTTATATGGTCAAAATGTTTACACTTTTATTTATCTAAATTTAATTCAATTAGAAGTTTCAAAGATCAATTTACGGTTTTGTGGGATTAAACTTTTGTTTATTATATTGAGATATTTAGTATTTTTTTTATTTAACACGTGTCTTAATATTAAGATGTAGTGTGATACATTCAGTGTGTAGTGTCGGCGTGTCGTTATATAAATATTAAAACTTGAAAATACATAAACTTTAGATTTGAGAAAAAAGAATTGTTAGTCACTTCAATAGCTTTCGATGATTATACGGGTATTCAATGTACAGACGAGACTGTTAAAAATATGCAATTACTCATATTTGATCAAAGTGTGATGCATGCAGACTGTCAGATGGCTGAGGTCAATATAAAATGACTTGATCAAAGTGTGATACACGGAGACCCTCAGAACATGATGGACATGAAATAATTGAGGAGAGAAAAAATTGAAGACTTCATCAAAGTGTGATACACAGGAGACACTCAGAAAACGATGGACATGAAATAATTGAGGAGAGAAAAAATTGTAGACAGGAAAAAGAGATAAAGAGGTGTGTCTACATGCACATGGCATAGTCTTCTTCTACATTTTATTATTTTTTTTAATTTTAGAATAGATAAAAGACACGCATGTTGCTATATTGGATTTTAGATAGATCTAATTGGAAATCATTTTTAGACTCGAATGACTATTAAATAAAAATCAGTGCTACATAGAGTGCAAATTTTTCAACTTGTCTACAACGTAGATACAATCTATAGAATGAGTTGGAGATGCTCTAATGAATTCAACTATCCGGGCTTGGTGTTTTGTTTGGGGTTTTCAGGATGATTTTATAAAATTATTGTGTAAGGAGTGATTGAAATATCATCATTTATTTATTTATTTTAATTAATTACTTATTTTTAAATACGATTAAATTTTAAAAACATAAAAGCCAAATGAAAAAAAAATAAAAAAAGTTGAATATTCGAGGCAAGTGGGAGAAATTCGGGAGAGAGACCATATTCCACGTCCGTATCCCAACTACGTAATGGAGTGGGACGGGATGGAGGCAAAATATTGTGTCTTTCATTTTGAGGTTTAATGAGTTAATTAATTGTCCGTCTCTTGTGGTACAATGTGTTTGCTGAACCACGTTAATTTGCATTTTTTTTTTGTTCATTTTTTATTTTCCTTTATGTTGCGTTTATCGCTTGTTTCTATCTAATTTTTTTCGCAAGAGGATATCTATCTTTTAAACATGAAAAAGATAGAAAACTAGTGATTGTATATATAATATCAATTTGTATTTATATTATTGTTACACCTCTTCTGACAAGACTTTCGATCGTGGTCAAGTACTAGCCAGCAAC
This sequence comes from Osmanthus fragrans, assembly GCA_019395295.1. Taxonomy (NCBI): domain Eukaryota; kingdom Viridiplantae; phylum Streptophyta; class Magnoliopsida; order Lamiales; family Oleaceae; genus Osmanthus; species Osmanthus fragrans. The sequence goes on from CM033358.1 coordinate 6,689,308, forward strand.
AAGTCCAATCAGATCCACACTCCACATCATCATCATACATGGCTGAGGTGAGACCATAAATAAGGTAGTCGAGATGATGTATTGCTCTTGTTGAGGTGCCATGAAGAGCCCGACCCTCCTTGCCCTAGGCATGTGCCTGCTGCAAAAAAGAAATCTAAGGCAATTGGCCTCCTTGCTAATGGGAAGCATCTCTCACCTCACCTCTTACAACAGATCTTTGGTACAAGATTTCCCTACGATTGATTGATATAACATTTCTGTAGCAAGGCACCAAAAAAGTCAAATTGTCACTTTATATTTCAGACCTACGCTCTAGGATGGACACTTTTTAGAAAACATTAAATATAAATCAGCCTATGATTGGCGAAGTGATGCATAGGAGGAGACATTTCGATCATCAGAATAAGGTCACATGCCTCTAGATTCAACGGTGACAATTCCTCCTCTTCTACTATAAAATCTCACACATTATCGTTTGAAGGTAATGCAATTTACCTACTTAAAATAAGATTGCTCTCTCCCATTTTATATTCTCATAATAGCTCTGGTGCCCAAACACCTTTATGGCTTAAGTCTGAAGCACATCCCAAACCCAATATACTACTACAATTGACTGACTTGACCATCAGAGCGTTCACGATCGCATCCTCCACCATCGAAAAATGTCATGTGCAACTAACAGTTTGTTCAAGTGTATAGAATTACTAAGGCTCCGTAGACGTGAGTGGAGCAGGAATCTGTTGGCCACGTCCACCTACAAAAATAAAGGTTAACAATTATCAAATTCTATGTTAATTCTAGACCACTAATCTATTAGGTGTGAACTGAACTTTTGTTTGGACTACTAGTCTTGTTTGTCAACGACGATGTCAAATTGTTACCAATTTGAAACTGACTTCCCTATATGTAACCTCAATTATAAATAGTTGGCACATAACCAGATCAGAACATATACAAGGTTGTTTATAGCTCTAAACGCTAATAAAGGTGTCATGGAATTCTATGAATTTTTCAGTTTCTGGGTGATTCTAAAGGAATCTATAAAGCTTCTCCCGAAAAACGGGAAGCTCTTCTCATTAATATTTATACTTTCCCTAGTCCTAAATTCTATCTTGCTCTTGTCATTCATCTCCTCCTTCAAATCCTTAACTAATGATATGGCCGTAACTTTAATGAATTCTTTCATGCCAGATCCCAGCTCATTTTCAACTGATCATGAGAGCCCTTTTGTACCAAATAATACCTCTTTTATGCCTGATTTATCCCATCTTCTAGCCCAAGGAGAACAACTCAGAGAAGATTTTTCCCTTCTTCTGGCAGTGCAAATGGCTTTCTTTATTGCTATCTTCGTTATCTCTATCCTCTCTACCACTGCAACAGTGATAGTATCAGCCATGTCTTATAATGACAAGACCTTATCCTTGAAAGATCTATGTTCAAGGACAGTGACAGCATGGAAAAGGGCACTGGTAACAGGATTCTATACAAGACTTCATCAAATAGGTTACTGGTTCTTGGTTGTGGCATTGGCTGCTCCTTTTTTTATGTCTGCTAATAAAGCCACCATTTCAGCAGCCATCTTGCTCGGGACTTTTGCTTGCGTTTACTACTTATATTTGGCTGTTATTTGGATCTTCGCTGTTGTCGTTTCTATAGTCGAGGAAAGTTTTGGAATGGAGGCATTAGGAAAAGCCGCTGCTATTATCAAGGGCAAGAGGTTACATGGTTTCGGGCTTGTCTTTTGCTTTAACTTGTTGGGTTTTATTGTAATCCAAGTCTGGAGGATGATATTAGGTGACAAGTGGCTAGTCAATTTAACAATTTATGGGTTGTTTATGATGATAGTTTCTTCTCTGGGCAATTTTTTCTCGAACGTGACATATACAGTATTATACTTGCAGTGTAAGAAGAACCATGGTGAAGAGATTGAATTATATGGGAGTATCGAATACAGCAAACTGCCCACCATCCAACCAGTCAATAAGTAATTTGTACTAAATCTAATAATGTTCGAGTTGAGTGATGGAAAATGATTCTTATAGTTTATCTCAAATGCCCTACTACAGTACTACTCATCCGGACAAAAATTGATATGCTGTCAAATTGATATTTTCAGTTGGAGTTAATATCAACAGAAGATACATCCTGATTTTAAATATCTTTTTTTTTTAAATATTATTACATATATTGTTTTCCTGTTCTTTTTACATTGTTCAATTGGTACTTACAATTGTAAAATCTTCAATTTTTGTACTGTTTCTTCATTGGTTTTGTTGGGTTTGTGACCCAAATTCAGTATAGGGTTGCGCGTTTTAGTCTATTGGGCTTGAAGGTGTCAAAATAGGGTCCAAAAAAGAAAGTCGAATTTTACAGCATTGGATGGCTGCTGGCTTCACGCTCGAGCGATGGGAGCAATTTTGGAGCAGTAAGGCTATCGCCCACCCGTCACAAAGCTATCAGGCCTACCGCTCGAGCGACGGCGTTGCACGAATTTTTCGACTTAAGTCGGTTTAACGTTTATTTTTACCTAGTTTCCACATTTTAAATTATTTCTAGAGTTTGGGACGTCTCTATAAATAAGAGACTCTTCTCCCAGTTTATGTGTTGTTGTTATTTTATTTTCTCTCAATTAGTTGTAAATTAATAAAATTATTCAATTCCTCTGACAATCTATTTTTGGTTTAATCTTGTTCTTATTTGTGCGATCAATACTTCATATTAACATCTTCGTTTCCCAACAAGTGGTCTAGATTCTAACAAGTGGTATCAGAGCTATTGATTGAAATTTTTGTCTGACGTTTATGTTATCGATGACAACCATGAAGTATGATATTTGGCTTTTAAATCGCAATACAAGATTCTCATTGTAGCAAGTGAAGATGTGAACTGTTTTAATGCAGATAGGTTTGGATGATACATTTTGGGATTTGACAAAATGTCTACAACTTGGACAACACAGGAAAAGCGACAGAAGGATCGGAAGGTGCTTTCGCAGATTTATTTTCATTTATCTAACAACATTCTTCAGGATGTTTTGAAAGAGAAGACATCTGCTGCATTATGGTTGAAATTGGAATAGTTGTGCATGATCAAAAGTCTGACAAATAAAATACATTTAAAGCAGAGGTTGTATTCTCATCATATGGTAGAAAGAGGATCTTTGGAAGACCATTGGGTTGTGTTCAAAGAAATGGTCACTAATTTGGAAACGCTAGAGGCGAATTATGATAAAAAAAGATTTGACATTGATCCTATTGTGCTAGCTGCTTACTTCGTTTTTTAGGGACAAGATTCTATACAATCGTGACACACTCACCATTGAAGACATGTATGATACCTTGTTCTCAAAGGAGAAGATGAAGCATCTGGTTGGATTTGAATCCAGAGATAGAGAAGGTTTTGTGGTTCATGGTGATCGACGAAGGGGTAAGTCGAAGGTAAATTCCAGCAATTTAGTTTGTTTGTACTGCAAGAGGAAAGGACACATGAAAAAGGATTGCGAGAAGTTATAGAATAGGGGTAAATCAACTGTATATTATGGGAAGCAATCAAACAATTCGGAGAAGACTAGTATAGTTGAAAACTATTTAAGTGATGGAGATGTTTTGGCGATTTTTGACATGGAATCCAAACCTGACAAGGAGTCGATTTTAGATACTGCTTGTGTGTTCTATATGTGTCCCAATAGGGATTTGTTTGAAGGATATGAAACGGTGATGCAATGTGTCGTTGTCATGAGAAACAACGAACCTTCTCTGGTAATTGAAATCGACACAGTCAAATTGAAGTTGTTGGATGAGAAAATTAGAACACTCGGTCAAGTCGACATGTTTCATGTTTGAAGAAGAATATCATCTCGTTAAATACCCTTGATTCGAAGGGTTATAAGTTCTCTGGAGGAGGTAAAATCTTGAAAGTTTGAAAGGGTGTTCGTATTGTATTGGAGGGACGGAGGAGGTCCCGTTTATACATCTTGCAAGGTATCAGTGTATGTTTAGTACCATGGTGGATATACAGTTTGGTACAATACCTTTGAGATTTGCCTCTGAGTCATTATTGAAGAACATTAATTGGGAGGAGTTGGAGGATATGGGTAATTTCGCTTTGCCACCATTGTCTACGGTGCCATTGTGTTCAAGTGCTAGGGAAGAACCCATTGAGAATAGGTACGAGGATGCTGATCTGGTTGTGCATGCTTTCTGTAGTTTTGTAGGTATTGAAACTAGAAAGGGGCCTTCAGTTAATGCATTTGAAATTGATTCTGCTACAGGGTATGCTTCGACCCTATTTGGTAAATGTTGAATTCTTTGTGGAAATTTTGGGAACTCGATGTTTGGGTTCGAGTATTGTTTGTGGATACTGTGGAAGAGGAAGAGTATTTTTTTCTGAGATGGAGAAATTTGGTTCTAGTTGAAGAGTTCAATTTGTTTTGTTGCAATCGGACTTATTTTTCCAAGTGAAGAAATTTTGGAGGTTCTTTGTTGCATCGAAATTTGTGTTAAGGTGGAAATTGTTGGGTTTGTGACCTAAATTCGGTCTGAGATTGTGCGTTTTGGAGTATTAGGCTTGAATGTGTCAAAATAGGATCTGAGAAGGAAAATTCAAATTTTACGGCACTGGACAGCCCCTGGCTTCACGCTCGAGCAAGGAGTAATTTTGGAGTAGTAAAGTTGTCGCATGCCTGTCATCGCTTGTCGCTCAAGCACTGGACGGATTTTTCACCTTAAGGCAATTTCACGCGTATTTTTTACTTAGTTTCCATCTTTTAAGTTATTTATAAGGTTTGGGATGTTCCCTATAAATAGGAGACTCTTTTCTCACTTTATGTACTGTTGTTATTGTATTTTCTCTTCATTGGTTATCAATTAACAAAATTACTTGATTCCCCTGTCAATCTATTTCTTCTTTTAATCTTGTTCTTACTTGTACGATCAATACTTCATATTGTGTCATATTAACCTCCTTGTTTCTCAACAAGTGGTCCAAATTCTAACAGGTTTTGTAATCTCAAATTCGGCATTAAAGTTGATTCGTATTGGTTAAAATCTTTGCGCTCTTCAAAGCTTAGTTCATATTTACTTATAAAATATTAGACTTGGTCGATGTGTCTATTCAAAATCTTAATCAAGAATAACTCAATGTGGGTGAGAAAAATAAAAATAAAAAAATTAGAAATAAAAAAATTATTGGGAAAGGTGAGGGATTTGTGTGTAGATTATCAATTAACACAATAAATTAATTCAACATAATATAAATATAAGAAGAGAATTAGAAAGCAATCATTAGAAAGTTTTGCTAAGGACACTGTTTTAAAGTTGTGTTATCTTCCCTTCTTGCGGATACTGTCGACACTACACGACTTCGAGATAAAACTCATATAGGTTACAATCGACTCTCCTTCTATTGGTATGACCTGAGGGAAATAAAAAAATTAGCCTTTATAAAATTGACTTCTTTAGAAGAATGCATTGACTTAAGTTGAGAATACATCAAAATTTAAAAATGCAATTAAAAGGTAGAATTTCCGTAATATTCAACAATATCATCTATAATCTTATATGGTCAAAATGTTTACACTTTTATTTATCTAAATTTAATTCAATTAGAAGTTTCAAAGATCAATTTACGGTTTTGTGGGATTAAACTTTTGTTTATTATATTGAGATATTTAGTATTTTTTTTTTATTTAACACGTGTCTTAATATTAAGATGTAGTGTGATACATTCAGTGTGTAGTGTCGGCGTGTCGTTATATAAATATTAAAACTTGAAAATACATAAACTTTAGATTTGAGAAAAAAGAATTGTTAGTCACTTCAATAGCTTTCGATGATTATACGGGTATTCAATGTACAGACGAGACTGTTAAAAATATGCAATTACTCATATTTGATCAAAGTGTGATGCATGCAGACTGTCAGATGGCTGAGGTCAATATAAAATGACTTGATCAAAGTGTGATACACGGAGACCCTCAGAACATGATGGACATGAAATAATTGAGGAGAGAAAAAATTGAAGACTTCATCAAAGTGTGATACACAGGAGACACTCAGAAAACGATGGACATGAAATAATTGAGGAGAGAAAAAATTGTAGACAGGAAAAAGAGATAAAGAGGTGTGTCTACATGCACATGGCATAGTCTTCTTCTACATTTTTATTATTTTTTTTAATTTTAGAATAGATAAAAGACACGCATGTTGCTATATTGGATTTTAGATAGATCTAATTGGAAATCATTTTTAGACTCGAATGACTATTAAATAAAAATCAGTGCTACATAGAGTGCAAATTTTTCAACTTGTCTACAACGTAGATACAATCTATAGAATGAGTTGGAGATGCTCTAATGAATTCAACTATCCGGGCTTGGTGTTTTGTTTGGGGTTTTCAGGATGATTTTATAAAATTATTGTGTGAGTGATTGAAATATCATCATTTATTTATTTATTTTAATTAATTACTTATTTTTAAATACGATTAAATTTTAAAAACATAAAAGCCAAATGAAAAAAAAATAAAAAAAAAATAAAAATTGAATATTCGAGGCAAGTGGGAGAAATTCGGGAGAGAGACCATATTCCACGTCCGTATCCCAACTACCTATTGGAGTGGGACGGGATGGAGGCAAAATATTGTGTCTTTCATTTTGAGGTTTAATGAGTTAATTAATTGTCCGTCTCTTGTGGTACAATGTGTTTGCTGAACCACGTTAATTTGCATTTTTTTTTTGTTCATTTTTTATTTTCCTTTATGTTGCGTTTATCGCTTGTTTCTATCTAATTTTTTTCGCAAGAGGATATCTATCTTTTAAACATGAAAAAGATAGAAAACTAGTGATTGTATATATAATATCAATTTGTATTTATATTATTGTTACACCTCTTCTGACAAGACTTTCGATCGTGGTCAAGTACTAGCCAGCAACAAGTCCAATCAGATCCACACTCCACATCATCATCATCATACATGGCTGAGGTGAGACCATAAATAAGGTAGTCGAGATGATGTATTGCTCTTGTTGAGGTGCCATGAAGAGCCCGACCCTCCTTGCCCTAGGCATGTGCCTGCTGCAAAAAAGAAATCTAAGGCAATTGGCCTCCTTGCTAATGGGAAGCATCTCACCTCACCTCTTACAACAGATCTTTTGTACAAGATTTTCCTACGATTGATTGATATAACATTTATGTAGCAAGGCACCTAAAAAGTCAAATTGTCAGTTTATATTTCAGACCTAAGCTCTAGGATGGACACTTTTTAGAAAACATTAAATATAAATCAGCCTATGATTGGCAAAGTGATGCATAGGAGGAGACATTTCGATCATCAAAATAAGGTCACGTGCCTCTAGATTCAACGGTGACAATTCCTCCTCTTCAACTATAAAATCTCACACATTATCGTTTGAAGGTAATGCAATTTTACCTTCTTAAAATAAGATTGCTCTCTCCCATTTTATATTCTCATAATACCTCTGGTGCCCAAACACCTTTATGGCTTAAGTCTGACGCACATCCCAAACCCAATATACTACTACAATTGACTGACTTGACCATCAGAGCGTTCACGATCGCCTCCTCCACCATCGAAAAATGTCATGTGCAACTAACAGTTTGTTCAAGTGTACAGAATTACTAAGGCTCCGTAGACGTGAGTGGAGCTGGAATTTGTTGGCCACGTCCACCTACAAAAATAAAGGTTAACAATTATCAAATTCTATGTTAATTCTAGACCACTAATCTATTAGGTGTGAACTGAACTTTTGTTTGGACTACTAGTCTTGTTTGTCAACAAGGCGGACATATTGTTCCCATTTGAAACGGACATCTCTGTGTATATGGTAGGCATATCCCCCAGATTATAATATGATCGTTAATAGCTCTAGACTCTAATCAAGGTGTTATGGAATTCTATGATTTTTTCAGTTTCTTGTTGATTCTAAGGGAAGCCATCAAACTTCTCCCGAAAAATGGAAAGCTCATGGCATCAATAATTATACTTTCCCTAATCCTATATTCAATCTTGTTCTTTTCTTTCACCTTCTCCTTCAAATTCTTGCTTAATGATATGGTCGAGGTTTACATGAATTCTGGCTTTGAAGCTGATCAGAGCTCATTTACACTGAATACTACTACTTTCAGGTCTAATCCAACCAAGCTTCTTGTCATAGAACGGCTCAGAGATGATTTTGCTCTTCTTGTGGCTGTGCAAATGGCTTTCCTTCTTGCTGTTCTCATTGTCTCGAACTTCTCCACTACTGCAACAGTATTAGTAGCAGCCGTATCTTATAATGACGAGACATTATCCTTCTGAGATCTATGTTTAAAGATAGTGAGAACATGGAAAAGGGCACTGATAACAGAATTCTATACAAAACTTCATGCAATGGCGTACGTGTTCTTGCGTGTGGCATTGGCTGTTCCTTCACTCATGTCTGCTAATCTCAACACCATTCCAGCCGCAGTCTTGCTAGTTATTTCTGCTTGTGTTTGCTGTTTATATCTGCCCGTCATTTGGAACTTGGCTATTGTGGTATCTATAGTCGATGAAGGTTGTGGAATTGAGCCATTGGGAAAAGCTGCCTCACTTGTTAAGGGCAAGAGATTGCATGGTTTTATGCTAAAATTATGCTTCAACCTGCTGGGTTTGATTCTATTCCTGAGCTGCGGTATGATGCCAATGAATTGGACCATTAATGGATTAGTTGTGATGGGATTCTTTTCTTTGGGGAATTTTTTTTCCCAAACATGGCATATACGGTATTATACTTCCGGTGTAAGAAGAGCTATGGTGAAGAAAATGAATTATACAGGAGCATGGAATACACCAAAGTGCCCTCTACTCAACTAGTTAGTAAGTCTAGCAATGTATCGAGTGGAGTCGTGGAAAAATTCTTATAGTAAATTCTAAACGGCCTATTATTAAACCGGACAAAAAATTAATATGCTATCAATAAGTAAAATGACTTAAATCTAGCAATGTATTAGTCGAGTGACAAAATATTTCTTATAGGTGATTCCGAATTATTTGTGTAGTGCCCAAGTTTAATAATAAATAGTTTATCTTTACCAATCAACAAATATAGCAAAGCAAGAAATTAAAAAGGAAAATGCTAAACGAACAGGGGCATGGAACAGGGGTTGTGCCACCTCAGCCCCCTGTCACATCCCCTGTTGTTGTAGCAGGGCTCAAATAAAAAAGAATTCAAGAACACAAGAATTTTTTTATTTGAAACTCAGGTGCCAAATTTCGTTCGACTAATTCCGAGGAGTGGCGATATTCCCCTGGTTCACCACTTGAGTAAATTCGAATGCAATCATAGCTTATATACACTTGGACAGGATATTTGAGATGTGGTTCTCCTCCCTGTAGATCTCCCTTTGCAACGTGCGGACAAGACCTCTGGAGGGATGACAAAATGCATCATAACTTTATCTCCACAGGACATTTGTCTTCCAACATAAATGTTGCGTTCTAGCAGTTGTGAGGATTCGAACATCTGATGCTCCATGGAGACCCCTCCTCCTTTACCAGTGCACCATGCCTATGAAGGCAAGAACTCAAGAATTTTCACCATAAGGTAGGAGGTTCAAAGTAAAGCTGATGCACCCTTTTGATCTTTCGTAATCAGAAGAAACCTGCACGGTAGAATAGAAACCAAATCGTCCAAGATTACATTTGTTAGAAACCAAAAACCACTTAAGATTGCACACTTCTATCTATCGATTGTTAGAAACCAAAAACCAAATATCACTTAAGATTACACACTACTTCTAACTATCAAAATTGATGTTCACTCAAGAACATAACAAATCATATCTACCTTAGATTTATAAACAATTCATCAATCTAGAAGAAAGAGAAAATCTAAAGAAGTTGAATATGAAGAATCTTCAAGTCTCCCGAGAGACGCAAGAGGGAGATTTTCAGAACCCTAGAAGACAAAAGTTATGGTAGAGTGTAAAGTCAAATGAATGTATATGCCAATAAAAGCCACCAAAAGGACCACGTCTCCTAATGGCACTGAAGGTGACACTTGACGGCATCTCACGCATCTACTCCATTAGTAAAAATGTGTTATCAACAATGCTACTTTAATGAAAATTGTAAATTAAATATGAAACACGATTTCCACCAATCAAGGCCAGTCAACAAGTTATCCAAATGTATCATTCTCAACCGTCTATTATTCAACGGCACAAAAATTAATACATTGTTAGTACGATCTTTTCATATAATTGCTTGATAGTTTTGCGAGTTCTCAACAAATTAAGATATTTGGAGGTTTATATAGTCAATCAAAACCTGCCAATTTGAACTAGGGGATTCCTCCCATCCCCCTCCCTTTTTGGTGCACATATGTTGTTCTTCGTGTCCTCTTTTTTGCTCATGAATTGGTACAATTGAGCTATTTTTTAACAATTTTTAAATCTTAAAATAATTTATGTTCTTTTTCTTCATGGCTTTTGTAGTCTCAATAGCTGATTAAACGATGTCAATGTGCTATGGTAAAATTTCTTCGGCTATTACAAGATGAATTTATATTTACTTATCTTAATCTGATCTAAACTATTTGAGAAATTTAAATTATGGGAAATTATGTCGTGCTGCTTTTGATCTCTAAGCCCACATAGAAGATACATGATAAGTGTATTTTATGCACTTATCTTAATTGTTAAACTATATCAGTTATTGTTACTTCAAATGAATTGGACTTAATTTTGTATATATTTCGTTTGTTAGGTACAACTCGATGAAACGATGGACTTGGACGAATGAGCAAAAAATTGGCTAAAATGGACTTAATCTAAAGTTTGGGGACTAAATTACTGAGTTCAAATAGTTCATTCAGACCTAGTATCGATGATTGGAGAAAGGATGGAGTCAATTAAATGGAATTGGAAGATGGAGGATCAAGAAGATAACAAAAAGGGACCGGAAGAAATGAAGAATAAACATGAGGGACCAAAATGCAATAAAATGAAAAGTTTGATAACGGTGCGGGTGCGCAGGCTTTCCTTCTTACTCACACGGCACTGTGTTTGCCATTTACCAAGAGAAAAAAAAGACTACAGCGTGCGCACACTGAAGCTTATGGCGCGCGGTGGAAAATTCTGGGCCTGAATGGTCAAACCTCCTCTTTCGGTCGACTCGAACTCTTCCTAAAATCAAATTCAACCAACTATTTAACCTAGGAGGGACGGCCAGAATGGGGACTACCATTGAATATACATATTTTCACCACAAGAAGGAGGCTAGCATGCAACTCAAATGCAATTAACGCAAGAGATTGAAGATTCAAAGTCCAGGCTCAAAATTTACAAGGAAGAAATTGATTTTTAACTTTCCTATCATTATTTTCAATTCTGGGTGATGTTTTTCCAAATCTTTTTGTGATATTTATCTAATAACATGCTAGGCTAAGTTTTTCATGTATTGCATGAAGATGAAACCTTTTATTATTTATTTTTAATTCAAAACAAGTAATTTAGTTAAATTCTTGCAATTCTTGATTAATCTTACACGTTTAATTTCATTTTTTGATTGTTTGATGAGAGGCCATCAATGTTTTAAAAATCGAACCGGTCATCGACCCGGAAAAGAGAAAGGGTTAAGGGTCAACAGGTCGAACCGGGGTCGAACCGGGATTGAACCGGTGACTTGTATATATAATATATATCAAATCACAAAAACAGTCTATTACAATCAACTAAACCAAGTGCTACTGAATTCAATTATAGAATATAAATAACTTAATAAGTCAATAACATAAAGCAAAAATAATGTCAATAACTGAATAACATGAAAACTTAAATAGCTAAAATTTAAAAAGTTCACATCGACTATCACCAATGAAAAAATAAATGTCAAGTAATAATTGAAACCAAAAAGTGCACTAAATATAAAATATAAAATAGTTAAATTTCTCCTCTATCATTTTCATCCATAAGCCTTAATCCTTGATCACTTCCACAATCACTTGAACCACCAAAACGATGAATAACATCCATTGTATCTAAATCTCCCATCTCTTGAGTATTAATTGCATCCGTAGTTTCATTGTCATCTAAAACACGAAAAAAAAGAAGATATAAATACATGACTAATATTAAAATAATAATAATAATAATAATAAGTAAGATTATTAAACTTACGAACCTTGAACATTATCATCAATTTCATGATCATTAACATTGGAATTTGCATTTTCTTCATAAATAGCGTTATCTAAGTCTTCATACTCGAAATCATGTGGTGGCACGTCTTCCTCTATCCAAAAGTTTGTTTTGTCAATACACTCATAATCAACTGGATCATAAGATTTCTTCTTATAATGACGTCTATAACGTTGTAAATGAGTAGAAGTTAGATAAAAAAAATATATGTATATGTCAAATAAATGAGTCATTAAAATAGACTCTTGATGTGGTAAAAAGTTTAAGATTATATACCTATTTTTCAATCGCAAATTATACGTAACATAAACAAGATCGTTGAGTCTTTGATGCTCCAATCTATTTCTTTTTTTTGTGTGAATACGACACTCCAATTCCTTTCACATCCCGAAGAAGAAGCCATTTGACCAAGAATTCGAACAGCTATCTTTTGCAAAGTAGGAGCACTAGATCCACACAATTTCCACCATTCATCTGCATAATTTAATGAAATTAGTTTTAAGCGTTAAGAACTATTAAACATAAACAATAAATAACTAAATAAAAATTCTCACCGGGTTGTAATGATTTTCTAGTATTGCATGCAGATTGCCTTCCAAAACTTCCTTCACGTTCTCGATACATCCTTATCTCTGCCATTGCTTTTGTCTCATCACCACAAATGCTTTTAATTTCAAGCAAATTGAATAGACATTGCATGACTTCTACTTTTTGACAAAATCCTTCTTCATAAATGAAGGCAGGATTAAAAAAATAAGCTGCTGCATGTAAGTTAAGACGAAGATGTTTATCCCATCGCTCCTTAATTATATTAGTGTACGACTTGTACAACCTCTTCTTACCTAAGAATATATTCTTAATTCATTTTCGTGTCCTATCCATGCCATCATATACATAACCTAATGAAGGTTTTTCATCTGAATCTACAATCCGTAACAATCTTATAATATGAGCCACAATTTTCACAACCATCAAGCAATCCTCCCAAAATTTGTTATCCAAGATGATAGAACTCACAAGTCTTCCATTTGAGCTTTTTGAAAGCCTATGGCTCGTAAAATGCCTACTTGTTGCCAAACTCTGCAATGCTTGCTTGTGATCATAAATGCTTTTCAATGTAATAAAAGTAGTAGCAAAACGAGTCACAGCTGGACGTACAATTTCCCTCCATTCAGGTATTTTTCTCAACTAAGACAAAAAAACTGTGTGATTATACACAAATATTGTAATCTTCGAAGCACGCAATGCAAGGGAATGTACGTGAGGCATACTACTAATATCTTTTAAAACAAGATTCAAACAATGTGCAGCACAAGGAGACCAAAAAATGTGATCATATCTATCGTGCAATAATTTCCCTGCCGCTACATAGTTAGCTGCATTATCAGTTACCATATGAACTACATTACGAGGTCCAACCCATTCAACTATCTCGGAAAACAAATTACACAACGTTTGAGCATCTTTGACAACATCTGATGCATCATAAGATTTTATAAATACAATCCCAGAAGAGCAATATACTAAAAAATTAATCAAAGTTCTGTGTCTTTGATCAGTCCAACCATCGGCCATAATTGTGCATCCATTATTTATCCACTGACTTCGATAAGTGTCAACAAGCAATTGGCATTCTCTCTTGCAATCTCTCAACAAATTAACACGAATGTCAGTATAAGATGGACCTTTAAATCCTGGACCAATTGCAGCAGTGGCATCTAAAGCAAGTTGAAAGTAAGGTGATTGCAAAGCATTAAATGGAATGCAAGCATCATAAAACCACCTAGCCCAAGACATATGGGCTCTCTTTATTGCTTGTTTACCAGCTAAAACACTCTTTAAACAAGGTTGAGATCCAGGAGTAGTCCTTGGAGCAAAATATGTTTCAATACCTTCACTTGCTTTCCTCTTCCCTTTTTCAAATGGCATATTTATTTCTTGAATATCCTCTTCTATTTCCTCTCCTCCAGTTTCTAAATCTATATAATTGTCCCTAGTATCTTGTTTCTTTTTAGATAAATCCCTAAGAATACCTTCAAATTTAAATCGAACATCAAAAGGAACTTTCTTGCATTGAGATATTTGACCTTTAATTCCAGCGAGATGATACTTCATTCTGTTAATTCCACCACCTTTAAAGCTATTGTTGCAATAAAGACAAGTGAAACGAGCTTTACCGTCACTATCACGAGTTGAAGAGAAGTGTTCCCATGCAGGGTCAGTCTTCGTACGGCTAGATTGTGTGGAACCTTTAGAGTGGCTTTCCGAAGATTGAGTATTGCAATCCATCCTAAATAAAAGCAATGAAAACTTGAAAAGTATTAAAGTTGTCGAGTATTAAATAAAACCGAAGCAGGAAGCATTCATAAAAAGCAGGAAGACAAAATCGAAGCAGGAATCATTCAGCAAAACGGATGGCAAAACAGCAAAAGTTATCACCATTCATCAATAGCAGGGCTATTTCTGATTTCATTAAAAATGAAAATGACTTGTTTGAGAATTGAGGGGTAAATAGAAGGCTCCAAACTCATTGGTAATGGGGGGTTCAGTTATATCATATATGAGAACGGCAGAACGCAGACTACATGAATTCTGCCACAACCATTTTGGTATAAACCAAATGAAGAAACAAAAGTCACAATTCACAAAACCGAAGCAGGAAGCAGGTTGGTTTTGAAGTCTAATTCCATTAATCGTTCTCGAACTTGTTTTGAAGTCTCGCATCCCATATAAATGAGCCTGATAATGTTGAAATTACCTTGGTATATGAACTGGAACAGGATTCAAATCCAAGACTCAAACTGGGTTCAACAGGTGGATGATTAAAATTCTTTTCTGGGTGAAAGATACCATTTTCATGGGTCAAATCGCTTCCACTGCTGGCCGACTCATTAGGAGAGCTCCCCTCAGTATTGCAGCCAGGTACTTTCATCAGCCCATGATCATATTTGGATTCACAGTTTGATATCGATGGAGGGCTGATCTGCAGAGAGAGATCAGGCATGGTGGAATCTCTGCTTCTCATTTGGTTTGTGCTAAACAACATTAATGTTACGAAACTGAGAAAAATAGGGAAAGTTGCTTTGAAAATAGAGTAAAGGAGGAGAGAAAAAAAAGGAGTGAACTACGATTATTATGTCATGAGTACTTTAAAAAAAAGGAGAGAACTGAAAGAAGTTGAACAGAGACTTGAAGGGAGTTGCAGAAGCTACTGAAATTATTCAGATTCATAAAACGCAGAAGAAAAAAACAGTGAGTAGACAGAATTTTCGGGATGGTTCTATCAACATAATTTTCCACCAAAATTAAAATATCCAAATTGTTTTACTATTCTTTTCAATATTGGTAACAAATACATAAAAAAAAGGCATTGTGTGATTTAGAAGCGAGTATTAATTTAATATCTGTCTCTTTTCAGGGAATTAGGTTTGGAGGGAGCGAAACCTACTACAGTTACACTGTAACTGGCTGACGGGTCAATCAAATATCCAAGAAGAATTGTTGAATATATTTTGGTAAAGATTGATAAATTCATATTCCAAGCAGACTTTGTTATCTTGTACATGGAAGAAGACAATGATGTCCATCTCATCTTGGGTCATCCATTTTTTGCTACTAGCAGAGTGTTGATAGATGTGTGAAAGAGACTGTTGATCTTTAGAATTAATGACAAAGAAATTACAATCAACGTCTTCAATGCACTCAAATTTAAAGATAAACTAGATTCTTGTTGCTGAATTGATATATTAGACATGACAGTGACAGATACATTCAGACTCAATTATCCTCAAGATCCCCTTGAGGCTTGCTTGGTTCATTCAGAAGAACAGCCATCTGAATCAGAGAAGATAGAAAAATATGTTCGACAATTAGAAGGAAATCCTCCCTCTTTGAGATCGACTCAATTGGAGTTAGCTGAAGGTCCTACGAAATCTTTACATTCTATTCAAAAAGCTCCAACTCATAAAAGAGATCAACCATTCTCTTTGCATGCACAAGATTTTAATGCAAAAAGAGTTTACACCATTTATAGAGCGGTAGCATAGTTTAAATCTAAAGATGCAGAAGGTGGTGAGGGAAAAATGTAAAAATTATTGGATGCAGAGATCATATATCATATATCAAATAGTCATTGAGTGAGTCCAGTGCACATAGTACCTAAAACATGAGGAATTACAATAGTGCCTAATGACATCAATGAGTTGATTTCTACACGCACAATCACGGGCTAGAGAGTTTGCATTAGCTATTATAAACTCAATAAAGCCACTAGGAATGATCACTTTTTCCTTCTTTTCATTAATCAGATGTTGGAGCGACTCTCTGGACATTCACATTATTTCTTTTTGGATGGGTATTCAGGGTATAATCAGATTCTTATAGCATCGAAAGATCAGGAGAATACCACATTTACTTGTCCTTATGGCACCTTTGTATACAAAAGAATGCATTTTGGATTGTGTAATGCTCCAGCTACCTTTCAAAAGTGTACGATGTCAATTTTCTCAGAAATGGTGGGAGATGATTTCTCAATATGTGGAACATCATTCAATGAATGCTTAAGTCACTTGAGATTGGTGTTGCAGCGATGTGAAAAAACTAATCTTGTACTTAATTGGGAGCCATTTATAGTTCAAGAAGGGACTATTTGGGGACATATGATTTCAACTAGGGGTATTGAGGTCGACGAGGCTAAGATACGAGTGATTGAGAAGCTATCTCCTCATAATTCAATAAAAATGATCGTTTCTTAGGATATGCAGGTTTTTATCAGTGTTTCATTAAAGCTTTCTCAAAACTAACAAAACCTTTCTGTAATTTATTGGAAAATGATGTGCTCTTTAACTTTTCAAAGGAGGTTTGGTTGCCTTCAACACCTTGAAAGAAACTTTGGTCACAACTCCTATATTTGTTGCACCTGACTAGAATTTACCATTTGAATTGATGTGTCACTACAACAAGAATCCCCTTGTGCAACACTTAGAAGGCAACATTTATTAATAAAATGTTGCTAAAGAGATATATTGCAACGTTTGGGCGAGTGAATGTTTCTAAAATGGTTTATTCAAAAAAGTTACAAAAGTAAGCCTTTTTGCAAGATTTAAAAAACGTTGCAAAAAGTCTCACTTTTCGCAACGTTTGAGAAACGTTGTTAAAAGTGAGACTTTTCGCAACATTTTTCAAATGCTGCGAAAACTTAGACTTTTCGCAATGTTTTTTAAACGCTGTTAAAAAAGTCAACTTTTTGCAGCGTTTAAAAAACGTTGAGAAAGTGAATTTTGGACTGAAGGCCCATTCTTTTTTTAGTCCAACCCCCAACCCTTTTTATAGACCGACGCCCAAATCGATTCAATTCCATCCGTTCAAACAGACCAAGTCATCATGTTTCCTCCGCCTCCGTCGTGCTCTCTGTTCATCACTGTAGTTCGAGTTCGACCCATCGACGAAACTCACGGCCACAGAGTAGCAGCCGCCAAGTAGAAATCTTACCTGTTCTTGTTTATATTCGCCCCACTCCAAATTTTAACCGAAACCCATAAATCTTCCCTTACGATTTTGCGTTTTTCTTGTGGGTTTATAGTTTAATTAAGCTAGAAAGCCTCAGAGATGCGGGAACTAGGGCAAATGTTTCTAGTTACGCCTTTATTTCCTCCTACTAACATCACCACTGAGTAGATTCTGAAGGTAAATATATTTTCTACATTTTACCCTTGTTTACATATGAGTAATTTCTATTAGTTGATTAAATAAATTATGGTTCTGTTATTTATGTTTCATTCTTAATTTTATAGCTTTTGATTATCATTCTTATTCTTTAGAATCTGTAGAGGGGAGAGTGAATGTTAATTGGAGACTGAAAAAGAAAATAATGTTAATTACACTTGTTAGGGTGATACTGTTTGGGTAAAGTTATGAAGTTTCGAATTACCAGTTTTAGATGCAATTGTTCTGATATAGCTTGCATTTATTAATTCATGTATTCATTCATTTCGGTTGGCAGTAGAAGAGTATTTATCGTCTTTTTTTGTTCATCATGAATAACCTTCAAATTCGAAGGAATACATGAAGATAACATCATTTTTTAACTTCAATCAATAAAAAATTATTGCTTATTCTAAACATTATTTGTTTACTTATAAACAAACATAATTCAAGTTTGTTTTATATATCCAATTTCATTTGTAAAGTTACTTTTTAAGTGACAAAAAATATTTTTATTATAATGTAATCTTATTTATAAATCTATATATTTGAACTGTGTTTTATTTCAAAAAAAATGAAATCGGGAAAACATGTATTTTATTTCAATAAATAATAGAATCTTTTGGAAAATGAATAACTTTGAGTCTAAATCCTGTTGTGTTGTTATGGTGCTCAATAGTACCATATCTGATAAAAATTGTCACTGGAATATGCATGAGACTTCCATCATGTAGTTCTTTTGTCTTTTATTTTTCCCTCCGTGTAATCAAGTTTGGCAAGAAATAATATGGAGTAGTTGTTTATTGTCCAACTATTTCCATGTCGCTTCATCATGGGGTAAGATCTATTATACTTTCATGAAAGTTTAGCTTGCTCTAATAAACGGAACACAATCTAATTTTATTAAAATTTTAATTTTCTTTTGTTTTGATACTTTTCATAGGCAACTCGCTTTACTTGTTTAACAGATCTGCTCCAGAATTAGTTGGTCTTTTGTCAGAGCTCAATGATGCTCTTGAGCAACTTGAAAAGAAAGTTAATCCACTTGTACACAAGGTATTCTCATTGTTACTATGATTAGGCTTTATCTGATCCAAACTAATATTAAATCTACTAACAATGTATATTTGGTTGTCATTGTTCTTCTGGACCTTCATATGTTTCAATGCAATTATTTGAAGTATTGTACAACATCATTAATCTAAATCTTTGACTGGATTAGCTTCTGTAACTGTGATATAAAGAAATTCTGATACATTATTTTGGAAGGTCTTGTGAACTTTGATTCCTCATCCATCCTGAAATTCCCATTAACCATATTTTGAATGAAAAAAGAATGATATAGAATGTTTTGGAAAGAAAAACTGTGACTTCTCTAACCCAAAGAATAGATGGGAGACAGTTGAAGTGGAGTGGTAACTTGAATAGTAGGATAAGATCCTTCATCATTGTTAACAACCAATAAATTTTGATCCCACCCCTCTAGTTGCTTATCACGTTTGTAGTTTAATTGATGGCTCATCAAAATTTTTTGCTGGACTTGCTTTGCAATATTTTATATCTCTTCTATGTTATGGGATCTATTATATTAATTGCCTTCTATACTTGTGAAGATTAGAGAACAGGAGAATGCGAGGGAGGGATGCATTACATAGAGGTAAAGCAGCTTCTGTTGCAGTGCTATTGCCAAGCTATAACATTTTATCTTCTTCTTAAGGCTGAAGGGCTTCTAGTCCGTGAACATCCAATTGTTTCTCGTCTCGTGGAGATCAAGAATTTATTGGATAAGGTTATTCTTTCTCACTGTTCTTTTTATTCCTTCTTTCTTTTTTTCTTTTTTTCTTCTTTTTTTTTATATTGTTTTCCCTTGATCTTATATTGTACTTGTCTTCTAAAAGTAACCCCTCCCCCATGCTATTATAAAGAGGAATCAATGCAATAACATGAACGGAAGCATTACTCTCGTGTTCAAATACTTGGCCTACGGTGGCCTTGTATTCATGATATCATTTTAAGGGTAATAAATGCTTCTGTGCACCAAATGCCAGTGATTGTCATGGGATATCCTGATTTTAAATGCTGCATGGATTGGTCATAACACCTATAGCAACAGATAATGGTTAGTATTTGCTTTTACTAAGTTCCATGATAATTCTGATGGTGACTTCTGTAAATGTGTCTAATTTGTAATTAATTACCCACAAAGTTACTGGTTATCCTATTGATGGACAAAATAAATGCTTTGATCGATAGTATATACAAAATGACTTGTCTATGTCATACGTGTTCTGTTTAATTTTTCAAAACCAAAATTCTGTACCAAAACTTGGAGTCTGTCTTTATATTTTTCACATATAATAAGAGCTACCAATGTCTTATTATCCTATGATGGAAGTCATTTTTTTTTTCAGAAATTCTGTACTAAAATTCTGCTACTAACGCTCAATGAAGGTGTTGGAAGACTAGGAGATCTCACATTTACAGATAATTCAAGTTGGATAAGGAGCAGGAAGTTCAGACTTGGGCTAAAGGTTGCATCAGGATATTGTGAGGGGATACGCATACGGGAAGCGAAGACAAAGGCTTTTACTGTTAAAGATTACAGAGGGAAATGTGAGAACCTTTGTATCTATATTGTTTAATTTCTCATCGCCTTGAAATATTTATTTGTTGTGGGAACTAGTATTTAGGTGATGTTGTATCACATTCTAATATTCAAGTGTTAGGATTCAAAAATTTATAATGAAATTATCAATTTTTATGCAATGCCAAAATTTGTTCATAATGAGTCATTTCAATTTTGCAAGTCAATTTATATAATTTACATATATTGATGTGTATTAAAAAAAAGTATGGATACGGCAACGTTTTTAAAATGTTGCAAAAAGTCACCCACTCTACGGCAACACTGAGATTTGCAACATATGAAAAACGTTGCAAAAGCCTTTTAGCAACATTTTTTGAACGTTGCAAAAGGTATTTTTTCTTGTAGTGTGTGATGCAAATAATTATGTAATTGGAATAGTTTTGGGGTAGCGCAAGAATAAAGTTCTACATGCTATTTACTATGCCAACAAAATTCTTATTGAAACTCAATTGAACTACACGACTACAAAAATAAGCTTTTGGTAGTAGTGTTCGCCTTTGATAAATTCAGACCTTACTTGATTGGTTCGAAGATGATTGTGTACACGAATCATTCAGATCTTAAATTTTTGCTTAATAAGAATGATGCAAAGCCAAGACTTATCAGATAGGTGCTTCTACTACAGGAATTTGACTTGAAAACTAGGGACAAAAGGAAAGTAAAAAGTTAGTAGCCGACCACTTATCTCGTTTGGAGCAACAAGAAGAAGCTCCTACAGACAGAAATTAAATAGGTATTTTCCAAATGAAACACTTTTTTAGATCAAATCAGCACCTTGATATGCAAAATATGTAAATTAATTGGCTAGTTCAGTTATTTCTACGGAGTATTTTAGTCGATAGAAGAACAGTATCTCAAGTCGTTGTGTGCAAGAAGAATAACAGAAACATTTATTGGATCATTGTCACTCTTCTCCATATGGAGGTTACTTTGCAATGGCCAAAATAGTAACTAAAGTCTTACAATCAGGTTATTAGCTAACTTTGTTTAAGGATGCTTATGAATTAGTAAAGAATTGTGAAAGTGCCAGAGAACGAAAAAAATCTCTAGAAAGAATGAAATGCCTTGGAAGTATAAATTTTCGATGTTTGGGACATTGACTTCATGGAACCATTCCTTTCTTCATGTGGTCAATAATATATCTTGGTGGTTGTGGATCATGCATCTAAATGAGTTGAGGCTGTGGTATTACATACAAATGATGGAAGGGTTGTGATTTAATTCCTCAAAAAAAATATCAGTAATAGCGAAAAACACTTTTCTAACCATCTATTCTCAGCCTTATTGGCAAAATACGGGGTTAGGTATCAGGTTGCAAATTGCAATGCCTTATTATTCATATACTAGTGGGCACGTTGAGATCTCCAACATGGAGTTAAAGAAAATCCTAGAAGCTATAGTTAATGCATCACAACAGATTAGTAAAAGAAGTTTGATAATGCACTTTAGGCCTATTGCACCACATTCAAAACACCTATCGGAATGTCTCCATATCAGTTGATTTTTTGAAAAAGCATGTCACTTACGAGTTGAGCTTGAGCAAAAAGCGTATAAGGCAAGTCACATGCTAAATTTTGATATGAAGTTAGCTAGGAAAAAGAGGATCCTTCAACTGATCGACCTTGATGAGTTTATGTTAGGGATTCATGAGAATGCAAAGTTGTACAAGGAGAAAACTAAAAGATGGCATGATAGGCACATCAAAGAAAAATAGTTCAAGGTTGGTCAACAGATTTTGAAGTTCAATTCTTGCCTCAAGCTCTTTTTAGGCAATCTAAGATCAAAGTGGTCTGGTCCATTCACAATGATAGTTGTACATCCATATAGCACAATTGAGGTCGTATCTTAAGATCACAAATGAAAGTTCAAGATCAATGGGCAAATGTTGAAAGCTTATTGGGGGTGGTGATTACATTAATGAAAAGATAATTCTGCCACTTGAGGATCCAAATAGCCTAAACGATAAAGTCAAGCTAAAGATTATAAATAAGTTCTTGTTGGGGGGCACCCCAATCTTCTTTCCTTTTATTTATTCAGTTTTTCTGCATTAGTTTATAATTTTGTCATGTTTTGTCTATTTTTTATTGAATTAGGTATTGTCATCCACAACCTAGGATTTTAGGATCATTCTTGCATTCTTATAAGCTTCATATTGTTTTGCATGAATTTGGTAGTGTTAAAAGCATGCACAAGTAATTTGAGTAAAATATGAGTGTTTTTAGAGTGAAAAACGAGAATTTGACGAAATTCACACCAAAAGGTTGTTTTTTAAAAGAATAGTTGGTTTTCAACTAAATTTCAAGTTTTTCCATCACATTTTGGCCTTCTAGATGTTTTGATCAAAAATCAACATTTGGGGACGATCGAGGTGTTCGAAAAGTCAAATTCCAGCTAAGAACCAATGTCCCCTTCATTCATAGCTGGCGCTCGAGCGCACGAGGCCACCATAAGATTAACAGGGGCTAAATGGCCCTAGCACCACACGCGCGACTAACAAATTCATGCCCACACGCAATTGATGGGTGGAAAACCCACGTCGAATTCATATATACACACTATTCCTCTCGAACTCGGTGTCTCTCTCAATTTCCTCTCAAATTTTCGAAGTTTCTCATCGATTTCTTCCAAAAATCATGTGGAAATTGAAGATTTAGCACATCCCAGCATCATTCATCAACTATTTCACACTTCCATCCACACAATTTCAAGAATTCAAGGGTAAGTTAGCTAAACTTTGAAGATTTCTAATTTTCTTAAATTTTTGCAAATTGTTGAATATAATCAAGTTTTGTTGGAGTATGGGCATAGGTGGATGATGGATTTATGAATTTGTTGTGGAATGTGTGGATTTACCATAGGATAGGTTGAAATCTTGCATCCCTTTCAAACCGTATACATCTTAATTGTTCGATAAATTGTTCAAGCGAAGTTTTTGTTCAAATTTTGGCATGACTCTCATATGGCACTCAGATTATAGACAAATTAACACTCCCATATAGTTGTATTCATCGAAATTCATGAATTGCATAAAAATTAAGGAATCAAATTTCAGTCTACATCCTCAGCATCTCCATGCAGCCATGCCTACGACCTTGTTTACGTCCCCTACCTATGTCCTCCCACTCTGCCATCTTATTTTTCCTATCAGTTGGCATTTATATTGTTTTATTATGGTTGGCATGTCATATACAAATAACTAATGTTCATTTTTCCACTGTTTGATAGGGATGCCTCCAAAGAAAAAGAATATTTCTTCTACGTCGAAGGGCAAAGGAAAGGTCACGGGATCCTCCAGCAAAGCTCGCACCCAACTTGATGACAGGAGTATGAGGCGATTTCGAACCCTTGAGAAGAAAGCTAGATTTGACAATGCGGTCTCAAGATGGAAAGTATGGCCTGAACGACAAGTAATGGTATAAGACTTTGTGGGATTGGGGATGACCTAGTTGATTTGTTTAGCGGGATGGGAAAAAGTATCAGACGAGCCTCAGAAGGTTTACACTACCTTGGTGCAAAAGTTCTATGCCAACTTTAATGCAAAGTTAAACACTACAGGGACCGAACATATGTACCAAACATGGGTTTGAGACAAATGTATAATGTTCTCGCCAAAAGTGATTAATTCTTATTATGAACTAAAGATAATATCGTTCCAATACAAATGGATCTAGACAAGACAGTTGTTGCACAGATGCTATATAGGAGAGATGGCGCATGGCCATTCCTAGAAAATGAATTTGAATACAGATTCTCTTGTAATCTTGTATAAATTTATCGATCATAACATTGATCCAAGCTCTCATCAAATCACCAACAGTCATCCTAAAGCCATTATCCTGTTTTATCTCGCATGGGGTTTTAAGATTGATTTGGGATCTCTGATTTATAATCTCATATGTTTTGTGGCAAAAAATTCGGGCCCTAGACATACA
Source organism: Osmanthus fragrans (assembly GCA_019395295.1). Lineage (NCBI taxonomy): Eukaryota > Viridiplantae > Streptophyta > Magnoliopsida > Lamiales > Oleaceae > Osmanthus > Osmanthus fragrans. The sequence goes on from CM033358.1 coordinate 6,713,769, forward strand.
TTGATCTTTCCTAGTCTCATTACTGGTATATGTCGTGCATCATATATCAGATTCCTACCAGGGTATACCTACGAGAGGTTCCGTCCCTATTAATGCATCGTCAACTGCCAAGACATGGAAGTCCATCAAACAACAGAGACAACGACGCAAGCAGTAGTAGGACCAAGAAATAGATGATCACATTCCACTTCCTGCACAGCCAGAGCCAGTAATTGATTTGCAGATTATGTGGCAGTTGTTTGTTGGTCTAACAGAAATCAATAGGACATTGCAGCATATAGAGAAGATGGTGATAACTTCACAGGCCAAGAAGTAAGCGAGAGATGATAGGAAGCATGTTCAGAATGCCAAGTTATAGGGTATAGACCGAGACATCAGTAAGCTCTCGACTAAGCTATTGACTTTGCGTAGAGAGCATGACCTCATATAGAGATTAAGTCTTTATGGTGAAGAGTATCTTCGTAGCCTTTATGGTTCGAGCAATTAAGCTTGCAAGGGTATTTAAAAATCTAGTGTCCTATAGTTATCTAACTTGGGAATCACCGGTCAAAAGCTCGCTACAAGGGATGAAATTACAGTAAATGCCCTGTTGAAAAGTCCAATTTTCCACAATGACCTTTGACTAGATTTAATAAAAAAAATAAAAAAAAAAAAAAAAAATTGAAGTGAAGACAAATAACCAAAAATACCCTCCAAATGTCACTTTCACGTGAGAACCAACCGGACCAAAAAAAAAAAAAAAAATCGCACGTCGATATTCACTCGTCGGCGCCGACCAGAGGGAGGAGAGCACGTCGATCATCACAAAGTCAGACAACGTCAATAGGGTCTTCGATCTCATCACAAGGTGAGTTTTTTTAAAATATTGATTACGGTTTCATTTTAATATATATGGAGGTTGATGAGTTTTGAAGTTTTGGTAATTGAATTGTTGATTATTAGTGTTAATGATTGGGTATTTAGGTTTAGATTAGATGGATTAGGCTTAGTTGAGCTTTGAATCGCCGGAAATGGCGTTTTCCGGCGATTCCGCGCGTAAGGGAGCAGTCGAAACAGTAGGGTCAACCCGACCCGAAACAGCCGGGTTGACCCGAAAACAGTCGGGTAACAGTCGGTGTTAACCCGACTGTTGTTAAAAAGGCCCAACTTTTGGGCCGTCTGTTTAATTTTTTTTTTTATTTTGGGCCAGTTGTTTTCAATTTTTTTTTTTTTTTTGGGCCGGCTGTTTTGATTTATTTTTTCCTTATAAACAAAACAGTCGGCCCAACTTATCAGTTGGGCCGACTGTTTGGCCCCGTATAAAAAATAAATTATTTATATAATTATAATATTAAAATATAATTTAAATCAAATAATAAATATATTCTTTATATAATTATAATAGTTTGTTATTGTTTAAATTTTGTATTTATGTAATTAAATAAATAATTCCAAATTGATAATTACCAAAAAGATTATATATTATTTCTAATTTATTTGGAATTTCATTTTTATTTTATTTTTAAAATTAAATAATATTTGTAATTAAAAAAAATTGGATTAAATATTAAATATATATAATTTTAAAAAATAAATTCGATAATTTAATTCAATATTCTTGAATTAATTTTAATAATTTTTGTATTCATTTAAATTAAATTTGTGTAATTTATGTTATTTACGTAATTAAATAAATAAATGTAAATTGATAATTACCAAAAATTTTAACTTATTATTTATAATTCAATTGTTCTTTATTTTTGTTTGATTTTTAAAATTAATTAATATTCGTAATTAAAAAGAATTGTTATTAAATTGTAAAAAATGTAGTTTTAAAATAAAAATCGGTAATTAAATATTAATTAAATAATGCTGAAAAATAAAATAAAAAATCTTATTGTTTAAATTTTGTTATTTATGTAATTAAATAAATAAATTAAAATTGCTAAATACAAAAAAAATTACCTTATTATTTTTAATTTAATTGGAATTTCGTTTTTCTTTTATTTGTAAAATATTAAATACTAAAAAAATATTATTTGAAAAAATAAAAATCGGTAATTACAAATTAATGAAATAATGTTAAAAAATATTTTCTTATTGTTTAAATTTTGTATTTATGTAATTAATTAAATAATTTGAAATTGATAATTACCAAAAAATAATATATTATTTCTAATTTAATTGGAATTTCGTTTTTCTTTTATTTTTAATAGTAAATAATATTTTTAATTAAAATGAATTGTTATTAAATATTAAAAATATATAATTTAAAAAAATAAAAATCGGTAATTTAATTCAATATTATTAATATTCTTTAATTAATTTTAATAATTTTTTTATTCATTTAAATTAAGTTTGTTTAAATTTTGTTATTTATGTAATTAAATAAAATTGATAAATACCAAAAAAATTACCTTATTATTTTTAATTTAATTGGAATTTCGTTTTTCTTTTATTTGTAAAATATTAAATACTAAAAAAATATTATTTGAAAAAATAAAAATCGGTAATTAAAAATTAATGAAATAATGTTAAAAAATATTTTCTTATTGTTTAAATTTTGTATTTATGTAATTAATTAAATAATTTGAAATTGATAATTACCAAAAAATAATATATTATTTCTAATTTAATTGGAATTTCGTTTTTCTTTTCTTTTTAATAGTAAATAATATTTGTAATTAAAATGAATTGTTATTAAATATTAAAAATATATAATTTAAAAAAATAAAAATCGGTAATTTAATTCTATATTATTAATATTCTTTAATTAATTTTAATAATTTTTTTATTCATTTAAATTAAGTTTGTTTAAATTTTGTTATTTATGTAATTAAATAAATAAATTAAAATTGATAAATACCAAAAAAAGTACCTTATTATTTTTAATTTAATTGGAATTTCGTTTTTCTTTTATTTTTAAAATATTAAATACTAATTTTTTAGTTTCAATGATAATTAACAAATAAAAAATTAGTAATTATTTATAATTTGTTTGTAATTTTCTTATGAGTTAATATTTTAAAAAAAATAAAAGATTAAATAATATTTGTAATTAAATATAAAAATAAAGTTTTTAAATGTAAAAATGTATTTATTCATTTAAATTAAGTTTTTCCCAAAAATTTAATTTGGTAATTAAATAAAAATTGTTTATTTAAATTGTAATTTTTTTATTTACTGTATTTTTGAAATTGAAAATCTGCAAGTACAAAGAATTGTAATTAATTATTAAACATGTTCTATGTCTTTGTTGGTAGTAGTTGTTTTTCAGATTGTTTAATGTGATGTTATTATACGTTATTATATTATATCTTGTACAGTGTTGTAACATTGCTCATTTTGAATTTTTGTAGGATGGAATATCATCTGGATGACGAGTTGCGACGGATGGCGGGTAAAGCTTCTTGGAATAGTAGCTTTGACGCATTTTCGATAGTGGAGGGGCTGTTGGATGATCAGCACATACAGATGATGCGACAGTCTTTCATCTGGCCCTTACGTGAGTTGCGAGAGATACAGTTTTCGGGCCAGATGATCGATGCATTATTATGTCGATTGCTGAGTCCTGTCGACGGCGATGCCCTCCACTTCGACCTCGGGGGCAAGGTCGCCAGTTTCGGTCCTGCCGAGTTTACACTTATGACTGGGCTACAGCTAACCGGGGATGAGGTTGCTCGACGAAGCAACAGGTTGCTGGATGCCTACTTTCCGGGACAGGGACGGTGCTTCAGCCACAGTTGATCGACGCGATCAGGAGATGTGACCACATGCTAGATCGATTGAAGCTAGGGTTGGTCTACATTCTGGAGAACGTTCTGCGGTGTCACCATAAGAAGACTGAGATCGATCTCCTCCACTTAGAGATCGTGGATGACCTGGATGGCTTCAACAGCTATCCTTGGGGCCGGAGGTGTTACGATGACACCGTCCACGTCTTCACCCGATCGCACTCGAAGCCCAAGGGGGCAGTGCGTAAGTACGATGTCTATGGATTGCCCCTAGCAGTGCAGGTACATATTTAACGTACTAAGCGTTCTTGAAAAAAAAATTATGTTGTGTTTAACATATTTGTATATGTTGCAGATCTGGGCGTACGAGACCGTCTCCCTGCTGGGTAGCCGCTATGCAAAGCGGCTGGAGACACGTTGTCCCCGGATGCACCATTGGCGATCATCCCGACAGGATGGCTGCCCATCTGGGAGACAGTTATCGACTCTCCTCGACGATCCGACTGTGAGTATTGTAAATTTTTCATTTAGATTTTATGCAATTTAAAATATCGATGCAGTTTAAACTAATAATAATTCAAATGTCAATATGTCAGCTGGAGGTAATAACAGAGTTGACGGCGTCAATGGAGGAGGGTCCAGGCGACCAGGCGACCGATCCGGTCTTGGACCGAGATAGGGTATGTGATTTGACCGATAAATTATGTATATACATTTTCAATAAGATTGAAGTTATTAATTGTGTATGTTGACATTTTTTTAGGAGCGCGATCCAGTAGCTCGAGGATCACCTCCGCCTTTGGCGCCCCCTCCGCCCATGGTGTCACCTTCGCGGAGGGCGTCCCCGGCGCCCATGGCATGGTCGCCCCCTCCGGCCCCAGCGTGGTCTCCCCCTCCGGCTCCAGCATGGTCGCCCCCTACACCCGGTCAAAGCCAGAGCGATGATTTATTTGCCCGGTTGACTGTACTTATCACAGGGGAGGTCGGTGAGCTACGACGACAGTTGACCGGCCAGATTGCAGATTTGCGCCGAGAGTGGATGGATCAGGGTCGTGATCTGACCGGACAGATTGCTGAGTTGCGCCGGGAGTTGATGGATCATGGTCGTGATCTGACAGGCAGAGTCGACTCTCTGTCACACGATGTGACTCTGCTGCATGGCCACGTTGCATATCTTCAGGCAGAGGTCGCGTCGCTTCGGTCGACTGTGATATCTGGTGGAGTCAGGGAGGCTGGCCGAGAGGGGGATGGAGGAGGAGACGGAGAGGGAGGTCACCCACAGTACTGGGGAGATGTGGACCTCTCGGATTGGTTGTTTACGAAGGAGGGGGCTGGAGAGGCGGCGGAGGAGGGGAGGGAGGCGGCAGCCCCGACGGGGGAGGAGGCAGCCCCGATGGGTGAGGAGGGGCTGCCGGAGGAGGTGGTGGAGGAGGGGCTGCCGGAGGAGGTGGTGGAGGAGGGGGGGAAGGAGGAGGCAGCCCCGACGGGGGAGGACGGGAGGACGGAGGAGGTAGTTGAGGGGGGGGAGAGGACGCCGACCGTGACTGGGGGTAAGAAGCGTTCTGTTGACGTGCTTGAGCAGGCGGTTGGCAAGAGGCCTAGGATGCCGTCACAGTACATTGTTTCTCCCTACACGGCCGAGGCCAAGAGGAGGACGTTTATTGATGGAGGCGTCCCGAACATGTTTAGGGAGGTGGATAGCGCCAAATGGAAGGCGTTCCAGACGGAGTGGAGGCGGTGGAGGCCCAGGTAAGTATTGTAATTAATTGGTTAGTGAATTGCGAAATAATTACTCGTTACATATTGTTTAATTATGTTTTTGGTTGTATACATTCAGGGTTCCACGCACGATCGCGGGAAAGGCGATCCAGAACGTCTACAGCTGGTTCCATGACGTCACCCAGTCTGGTACTTGGCTCGCCGACGATGTAAGTGAAGTTATTAATTATATGTATATAATTTTACAATTAATTGATTAACTGATGTATGTACATTTGAATGCAGCACATCGACTTTATTATGGATCTGCTGCGTGACCGAGCTGTGAGACTCCCAAAGTCCTTTTGCATCCCAGGCCGACTCATTATAAATATGGAGTTCTTTCAGGCCATTGGCATTGAGTACGAGTCGTTCAGGCAGCAGACTGGCGACTACGTAGTGCCGGATTATTTGGCCGATTGGATTTTCGGGTTGTCACCGAAGGTCGGGGGGAGGCCATGGACTGGTTGTACACATATGTACATTCCAGTCTGTGCGAACCATCACTACATTGCACTGGAGATCGTCTTGACCGAGTCGAAGGTGTATGTGTATGACCCCGATCACTCGTGCTTGACACAGATGCAGCTCGAGCAGATCTGCGAGCCGGTGGCTGTGATCGTTCCCCGGATGGCTAGACTAGCGGATATCTGCGTGGAGGACAGACTAGCCATCGTGCGGGACACGACTACGGCGAGACAGACCATATCGTAAGTATTTGTTATTTTTTTAAAATTTTAGACTTTCTTCTTATGTTTATTTATTATTACTAACCAGTTATTGTTTAATTGCTGCGGTGATTGCGGCATATACGTCATCAAATATATAGAGTTTTTGAGTATAGATCAGAAGGTTGATTCTATCAACCAGTCATGGATTCAGAACTGGCGCAATAAGTTAGCAGCGGATTTATGGGAATTTAACTGCGACCCGTAATTTTTATAATTTTTTTATTCTTTGTAATTTTGTAGCTATTGTTTAATTAAATTTTTTGTTATTTATGTACATTGTAATCATTTGTAATTTTGCATTTTTATGTTACTAATGTAATTTGAAATTCTTTATATAATTAAATTTTTTTTCAATTGTAATTTAAATTTTAACTTGGTATAACAAAATTAACAATTACACCTTATAAATAAAAATTTATTTAGTTATATAAATATATTAAATATAAATTAAAGAATATAAATCTTTTGTAATTAATATTTACTTATTAATGTTTAATTAATATTACCATAGTATTATTATTTAACGAACATCGATAATAATAATTAAAAATTTGATGATGACTAAAATTAAATACTGAATTTTTAATAACATAAATATTAAAAATATTATTCATTTCGTAAATCCGCCTACATGTCACTTAGGGGAACATGATTGTTACAATTTTGACGAGTATGGCCTACGGCTCTGCACCTGCCACACCTACGCGGTTGATGAAACTCTCCGGTAGATGGTATTCTAGACGTACGTGGACGTCCTGGACCACGCGGTTGAACTTCTGGTGGTGAAACAGTATTAAGGTGGCTAATGTTGTCGGGAACTTCCCACTCAGCTTCATTAGGTAGAGGAAATATAGTCTCTGCATACGCTGCTCTCCAAGAATCAGCCGTGTAATAACGAGAGCATAATGTTCTCGCTGCAAAGCCTCGATATATAGCCACCGCGACTGCGTGCTGACATGGAAAACTCTCCAACTGAAATTGATTACAAGTGCATGTGTTATCACTCAAGTCAACCATGTATGCTGTAGTACGTGTGCATTTCACAAAGAATCGAGACTCATCTAGTGGTTCCACATTAAATTTTCTCGCAACAGCTGCAGCTTTACAGAGTTTCTCCTCTTGAGCTGGCGCTAGTATGGTCGAACAATTACGTGATTCCGCACGCCGATCGTGAAACCACTGCTGCAACTTGTTACGAATGTTCTCAATCATTGCGAGGATGGGTAACTCTCGATCCTTCTTGAATAACGCATTTAGAGACTCCGCATTGTTCGACGTCATCATGTTGTAACGACGGCCTGGAAAGTGTGAGCGAGCCCAATGTTCGATCCCCATTTTTGTCAGATACTCCCAAGCCGGGAATGATTTGCTTCCTATTTCTTCCATGAACCTGTTACACTCTTCAACACTGTATGCTTCGGCCGCTCCTCTAAATAATTTCCCGATGCCTTTGCCCCGAAACCTAGTCTTCAGGTTGCCTTGTATATGGTACATGCAATAACCATGATGTGCTTCGGGAAAAACTTCAGCGATACCATTTATCAAAGACTGTCCCCGATCAGTTACAAATGCAAGGTCCTCGACTTCCCCGATTACTTCCCTCAGCTTTGTGAAGAACCAACACATAGACTGATCATTCTCACTATCGACTATGCCGAATGCAAGAGGGTAAATTTGGATATTGGCATCCTGACATGTAGCAATAATCAACTTGCCTTCGTATTTAGATTTCAGAGTTGTACCATCGACTAGAATTATGGGTCGCATGGCATTTCGAAATCCCCGAATGGACTGTCCAAGAGCCATGAAGAAAAATTTGAAGCAATTATCGCCCTCCGTCTCGATAAAATATGCCGATCCAGGATTAGTTTTCTCCATGTTGTGGCAGTACCTGCCCAATTTAACATAGCTCTCCTCTGCTGATCCCATTAAATCCTGAAATGCGCATTCTTTGGCCTTCCAGGCCTTCTGGTAGCTCAAGATCACTCCATGATCTCGACGGTAGTCGTTAATGATGTCCGAAGGCCTGTAGATTGTCCGTGGGTCCTCATACCTGTGCATTATCTGTCGACCAATCAACCAAGCACGGGCTTGTCTGTAATCACTTCGACCAATTCCCACTTCACAAGTATGTTCCCGTGTATACTTGCGAACTACAAAGCACGCGTTCGTGTCCATCTTCGCCGCTCGCAAACGCCAATTGCAATTGTCACCGACGCATGCGATCGACAACAACGACTGCGATGATTTTTTCACTTTGAACTCAAAATTGTATTTTATTGCAAGTAGGTGTAGAGATTCCTGCAAATCTTTCTTTGTTTGAAACAGTTGTCCGACAGCCAAATCATCTTCATCGGGAACCACGCGCGAAGAGTTAGAGGACGGTCCACTCATTCCAACTGATGAAGTCCCACCCTGCTCATGTCTCTGACGAGAAGCAAGCAAATCCTCATTTGTAAATTCATTTTGATTTTCGTTGTCCTCAACTACAGATGAAATTCTGTGCGTAACAACGATATCACGTTGAGGAGCATCTGTCTCTGGAATAACCACATTATCATCACGAGCTATCTCCACAGTAGCCCAAAAATCATTACCATTGTGATCCCCTCCATTCAAATTACCTTCGACGACATCCTTCATCACTAAAGTCACGCAAAGAGGAGTCGTCTCCTTTTGGTTCAGAAGGAATAAATAATTTACTTCAGCATCAGAATAAATCCTTATAGGTGCCATGACAATTGCTTCGTGCTGGATGAATATAAATTTCAATTCCATATCGTACTGAGAGGTATCAACATTCAGTTTGTTCTGTAAATCACTATACAATTCTTCATATGATGTACTTGATGATAAGGCAATCGCGATAGTACGTATTTCGCTCGTATATTTCCATATCCATCGATTTCTTTCATCTCATTCGAAATCACCAAAGTAACAGACCGGGACTACATTCATATCTGTATGACGAAATAGAATTTACATTTAATCATGGAAAAAAAAACAGTGAAATTTTAAAAAAAAAAAAAAATTGTAAACAGCCGACTGTTTTGGCCGGCTGTTTAAAACAGCCGGCCAAAACAGTCGGCTTTCTATATCGTCTATCCCAATTTCTATCAGATCCATTTCGTCAGATGAATTTTTTTTCTTCATGCTTAAAAAAATTATAGATCTATTAACAATTTAATCTACTAACACATTATACATCATAATAATTTTTATCAAAAAAAACGTATACTAATTTCTGAAAGATACAGATGAATTTTTTTCTTCTTCATGCTTCAAAAATTTATAGATCTATTAACTATGCATCATAATAAATTTTATCGATAAAAACGTATACTAATTTGATGAAAACGAAATTAAATATGCGTAAAATGTACTTACTGAAATTATAGTGATTGATATAAAAAAATTTCGGCCTTCAGCGTTCATCTATTTCCCAGATTTTATTGTTGAGGCTGATGAAAGTTGAGAGAATTTTTTATTTGTGTTGGAATGGACAGATAAGAAAAAGCGAACAAGTTTGAAAATTTACGTAGTGTTTGGTTTTTATTTGTGAAATAAAGGACATTATTGTCTTTAAACAAATCAATATTTAGTAATTGTTTTATATACTTAAGGTCGTTTTTGTCTTTTTACGGCCTGGAGGTCATTGTGGAAAATTTCAAGTTTTTTAAGTCAAAGTGGAATTTGAATGGTTTGACTGGGTCAAACTTAAAAGTACCCCCGCTACAAGGGTCATTTAGAAAGCTTAATAGAGAGGAGTCCGCACAAATTATGATGATGATGATGATGATGATGATATATATATATATATATATATATATATATATATATATATATATATAATTTCTTGTTGCATGCCTTGATTAAGCCCCAAACACTCAGTTGAGAGAATTAGACTTTTGACAAGGTATTTTTAGTTTAAGTGATTTTTGAATGTTGAAGCAATAAAAAAAAAGGAGAATCCTAATTAATTGATGTGTTGAGCTGAAATTAGTAAAAATCGAACCAAACTAGAGAGGTTGATGATTAGTATTTTATTAAAATTCAACCTCGGATCAAACCTTGGGAATGAGTGAAAAGAAAAAAGTTTGAAAGTGTGAATTTTACGAGCGAATAAATGAAATATTTGACCACTGAGGGTCGAAAACTGAATCAATCTATGACATTGTGATACTTTACATGAATCTTCACACACAGAGACATTAGTTTTGCATTGGATAGGTAATGATTGATTTTGCATTAGATAGGTAATGATTGATTTGACTCTAAAAGTCTAATCCTGATACTAAAGACTGGCTACCCAACCAACTTATTTGTGAGAATTTTGTGTAGTTAAACTTTATTTTGTTCAAGGACAAACAATTATTTAAGTTTTGGGGTGTTGTATAAGTGTATTTTATGCACTTATTTTAGCGTTTAAACTAAATCAATTATTGTTACTTTTAATTAATTGCTACTTAATTTTGTATATATTTCGTTTGTTAAGTGTAACTCGATGAAAAATGATGGAATTGGACGAAATGAACAAAAATTGGATAAAATGGACTTAATACATAGTTTAAGGACTAAATTGCAGAGATCAAATAGTTGATTTGGACCTAGAAAATATCAAAAAGTGGACTGGAAGAAATAAGAATAAACTTGAGGGACCAAAATGCAACAAAAGGAAAAGTTCACGCGCACGGGGATTTCATTGTCATGTCATTCCTTTTTTCTTTCATTTATACTGGAACCCTTGAATTTATTAGATACTGACTACTTTCTCCAAAAAAAAAAAAAAAAAAAAAAAAAGGTATTCAACAACATCTATCTTTTGTCCCTTCCAAGTGATCGGAAAATAAAGAAATGGTCAATATATTCAAGATAATTTCTTTCATTCTTGTGTGTGGCATCATGTTTGCCATTTATCGAGAGAGAGAAAAAAAAAAAAAAAAAGACTACGGGGTGTGCACCCAAAAGCCTATTGTGCACGCACGGGGAATTCTGAGCCTGAATGGCCCATCATCCTCTTTCAATCCAAACTCTTCCTGAAATCAAATTCTACCAACTATTTAACCTAGGAAGATGGCCGGAACAGGGGCTACCACAGAATATACATATTTTCACCACAAGAAGGAGGTTAGCACGTAAATCAAAGGCAATTAACATAAGAGATTGAATATTCAAAATTCGGGTTGAAGATTTACGAAGATGAATTCCAATCATTGTTTTCAACTCCGATTGATTTTTTTTCAAATCTTTTTGTGTTATTTATTTAATAACATGTTAGGCTAATTCATTTCATGTATCTAATGAAGATAAAACCTTTTATTATTTATTTTTAATTGAAGACAAGTAGTTTAGTAAATCTTGCAATTCTTAATTAATCTTGCATGCTTAATTTCATTATTTGATTAATTGATCACCAATTGAATATATGATTGCTTGTTGTAGTGTTGGAAAGCTCACAATAGGTCTAGAACAATGCTTGATTAACATACGCGGAATAAATATTAGGAATAATATTTATCACGTGTGCAATCTTTGAAATAATTGTGAAATTGAATGCATTATATTCATTCGGATTCGGATTAGGAATAGATTTGGGTCATGATTAGAATAGATTTAATTTGTCCTGAAAAAAGATAATTAAATAAAATAGATTTATCGATTGTCAAGAATGCATGAACGAAACTAGCTACGTAATTGAGAATTTAAATAGATAATAAAAGGTGAATTCGTTGTCCAATACACTCATTCCACATACATACAAAACTCGAATTTTACAAGTTTTTGTAGATTAATTTAAAATAATTATAAACCATAATCTCTTTTGTTTGCTTACTTTGAATTTGATGAAAAACTAGTACATTCAATTGAATTTTATTCCTTGTGAAACGATACACGTTATTCCTCACATATTACTTGTCAACGATCTCGTATACTTGCAAGATTTTACCGAACAATACACACTACACAGTAACGATCTATGTCAATTTCTCTAGAACCAGCGAATATTATTGATTATTTTCTGTTAATATCCGTGTTGGTGACTACAATTTACTGAGAATTATCGAGTTCTTACAAAGAACTTATTGCATTAAGTGGAGAAAATAAAATAATAAATAAATGTTGCCATTATTAAGCCGAATGTTAAAAATGTTAAACTATCTTCTCGAAAAATGAAAAGGTTAAAAGATTGTACTTTTATTTTTGGGATTTTTGCACAAACACTACACAATATATGGCCCCTAAGTGCCTCATTCTTCATTTTTTTTTTTTTTTTTTTTCCGAATTGACCTCCATAACCTATTGTTTTGGTGTGTTAGCAATCTTTTCTCGTGAAAACAAGATTTTGATAACGTACATGAGTTCCTGTCTAACATATTAAATTTTTAAATCAAGTTGTTCAACAGATAGTATCGAGAGGCAAAGATCTTGAATTCGACTTTTATCCTCATTTGTTTAATGAATCAATTGTACACGTATTAGGTTTTGATGGGAAATGAATTGCACTTACTTATGAAGGGAAGTGTGTGATAAAATTTAAATGAATATACATGGTCCTCTTCAATATCTAAATCTTCTAAATGCACGACATATCACATGCTCAACTTTCAAAGGGTAAAATGTCGAAACACTTTTTAATCATTTCATTTAATGTTGTTTATTACGGATTCACATTTTAACAGGATCTGAACTTTCTGAACTGGAATCTCCAGTTTGGTTCCAAAACTACGTGGAACCAAATGGTTTCATATACAAAATATCTAAAGTTTAATGAATGGTTCCACATCTTAAAATACCCGGTCCAAGCTCGACGCCCACCTCCATATTTTTGTTGTTGATAATTTTCTCGTACTTAACGAGAAATAAAAATAAGACAAGTAATCATATTTACTAACGAAGTTGTTAAAAAAAAATGGGAATCTTAACTTTTTAAGAAGACCTATGCAAGGTTTCATAGAGATTATTTAAAATTTATGAAGAAATAAATTGAATTGAATCTTCTTAATTTGTTATTACCGTTTTTATAAATTACTGTAGTACCAATAATTATATGAATTGAATGTAGAGATGGCCATAAAACACGTTCAACCCGATACCCATGGCTCCCCCTCCCCCTCCCCCCCTCCCCCTCCCCCTCCAAATGGGGCAAGGATTACCCATCTAACCGAGTAAACGGAGCGAGGATGAGGTGGGGGACATTGCTCTGAAGCGAGTACGGCGCCAATACAGAAAACATAGTCCCTACACGCTACCCACCCTGTTTAAGTTAATTTAGAATTTAAATTTTTAATCAAACAAAAAAAATAAAAAATTATCATCATTTTTAAATAAAACATAAGTTGTTCTTTACTAATTGGAAAAAAAAAAATTTACTAATTATATGACATTTGTGATTGTCCATTTGTGCGATTAAAAAAGTGTTATGAAACTTTGTATATGCTCTTTGAGAGGATTTAAGTAATGACACATGACCCCCACAAAATCCGATCCAAAAAGGGGTTCGGAAAACATGAAATAATATGGCATTTTTAAAATTAAATAATTCCCTTACGGGAAAAGTGTCTCAATATAGACCTCAACGAAAGCCTTCACCATTTTGTCCCCCCATTTTATGCAACAAGGTAGACCCATACACACTTCAATACACTCATTTGCTCCCAAAAGTAAAAGAAGAAACAAGAAAATTTCCTAAGTTTTCGAGGATGTTGAACTTAGAAAATATCTCGATAAGGTAAGAGCTAGGAGATGGAGACTCTTTAAATCAGTAAAGAGTTCTCCATAACCAAACTTTAAAAGCTCTCAAAGGGTATTAGCAACAATGGAATGGAAGAAATTTTCATATTCAAGTTGAAGGATGATGATGCATTGATGATAGGTATTACTACCCTAAATTTCCTTTATTTTACAAGATATTAGTGCCACAGATTTCTGTATTGAACCAGGGCCGTATCGGTACCCATAACCCTTTGCATTAAAGGGGGTTTTCATTTTAGTTCAAGACCTAATTTTACTCATTTAACCCTTAGAGGACCTTTCTTTTCATGTTTCACAAGGCAAACCTATTGCGAAGTAGAGTGAGTATTTTACGAGTTATGTGCCTCATGTGCTGTTAGAAATTAAGCCAATTGTTATAACCTAATGATAGCTCTGATACCACTTGTTAGTAAATAAAGAAATGAGAATAATATAGCAATATGAAAATTAAAAAATCATAAGAACACAAGATTTTATGTGAAAAAAATCATAGGCAGAAGAGGAGAATTCACTAATATCAATAATGAAGGATTATAAATTGTGTAGAATGTAAGGATGATTTATCAAGAGGTTTACTCCTCGTATTTATAGTGCAAAGAAGAGTCTAAAATGTGGTGGAGTTCAATTATAACAAATCTAAATAATAAAGAAGTGTTTGGGATAAAATAGGATTTAAAAAACCAGTCAAAATCGCAAACTGTTTATTCTTGAATAAGACTGTTGCTCGGCCAACTGCTTGAGCGGTCGCCTTGCGGTAGGCGAGCGCTGGGACAATTGTTTTGAGCGCTCAAGGGGATCAAGGTGCCTAACGAATGCCAATTCGACTTTTCCTTCTCCTTGCATGATTTCTTTCTCTCCTATTGCAACTTGGACTCTTTCAAGTCTTCTTCAAGTTCAACATAAATTCCAAAATTCCAATATGTTAAGTTGTTATACATGATGCGCCAAGTTTATGTGCTCTCTAATCTTCTTATTTAGTTTTGAAGAAAGGTGATTCAATTATTATTGCGTTATTCATGATCAATGTGAGCACACTTGATGTTCATGCAAAGATATGAATTATATTTTCTTTCGAGGTTCGTCTATTTTGTTATATTATGTTCATACACTTTAATTCAAGAGAGTAACATTCATGTGAACAAAAGTATTGTATAATACACTAGGATCCCTAAATATGTTTGCACGTCATGCCAAAAAAAGAGATCCCAAGAAAAGTTGGCCATAGAGGACTTGTATAATCTAAGTGTTGATCAACAAAGGCCAAGGGCAAAAGTGGCTCATTGTAGACTAAAAGGGAGTCCAAGAGGGAGCCAAAGGGACTCACAAGACGAGCAAAAGTGGCCGAGTGTACTCTCATAGTACGGCCTCTGTGTGACGGTAGCAAACTATTTTTCATTTGAACGCTCGGTGTATAAACACTATTCATGAGAAGGGCCATAATCAAGATAATTTATAAAATAATAATAATAAAAGTTCATGCATATCAACTTGATTCTATACTATATCATCTCTTCTTATGTGTTGCATAGATTGTACTTTGCTCATTAAACATTACATTGTTCATAATCATATCATGACTCTTGTAAGATATGGAGCACAAATTTTTTGAGCTTTTGAAATCAAGGTGAAAGAGGTCTTTAAATAGTCAAGAACATCTATGGTTTACTGAAAAAGGTGTGGTCATATTATCCAATTGAGTCCGAA
The DNA here is from genome assembly GCA_019395295.1 of Osmanthus fragrans. Lineage (NCBI taxonomy): Eukaryota > Viridiplantae > Streptophyta > Magnoliopsida > Lamiales > Oleaceae > Osmanthus > Osmanthus fragrans. Next base: position 6,729,427 of record CM033358.1, read on the forward strand.
CTCTTCAAGTTTGAGAAGACTTATAATGGATTGAAAGATATGATGCCAAAACAACGTCGGAATTCATTCAAATCAAATTTTATATTCCTTAAGAGTAAGGCTCAGTTGGAACCCTTGTTCCTTAGATCAATCTCTCACCTCCTCCTTTTGACAAAGGACTCATTTTAGTTTTTGCTCTTTTGTTTATAAGCGATTTTATAGTAATGTATAATTGAGAAACGAGAAGTTATGATATAAAATGGGCAAAATCTTAGAAGAAGTTGAAGGAAACAATGAAAGAACAAAGCGAGAAAAATCTTCCAAGAATTGTTATTTACTAGGGCAGTGTTTGATTGACAAAAATTTTCATGGAAAATGGAAAATATTTTCCTAATTCTCACCTTTTTTGCTGTTTGATTGTCTTATTTTCTCTGAAAAATGTTTTCCATGGAATTCTAGGTACAACCTTTTAAAGCATAAAAGTAGGAAAATATTTTCTTATGGATATGGTGGGAAAATGTTTTCCATCTTACTGGGTGTTTTTTTTTTTTTTTTTAACTTTTTGACAATGGAAACAAATTTTAAATCCAATGGTAAAAAATTTTATCCATTTAATTGACAATTTGCATGAAAAATGAAACCAAACGAACACAAAAAAAATTCAAAAATTAATTTTTTTAATTTTTTTTTTTACTTTTTTACAATCCAAACAAATTTTAATACAGATTGTGAAAAAATTTATCCCAAAAAGTAACAATTTGCATGAAAAATAAAGTCAAACGGATTAGGTGAAAAATTATACCAATCAAACACCATTAATTACAATTCCCTCTAAAACAAATTCTATTCAATTCAATTCTCTGCCATTCATTTTCTTTCCACTCATTTTCCACTCTTGCAATCAAATAGACCCTAATTGATCTTTTTTCGTAGAAAAAATGATAATAAAAAAATTTAGAGAGAGAGAGAGAGAAGGGAAATGAGAATAATAAAAATAAGATGAAGAGAGAGAAAAAAATGTGATTTTTTTTTGCATCATGACTCTAGGGCTTGGAATGAAAAAAGAAATAGAAATATTATAGATTGAAAAACATTTTTCGTTTTCTTTTTCTTTTTTTTTGTGAAAGTTTTTCAAAAACTTGTGGGTGAATGATCGACTTTTTATGAGATTTTGGATTTATACGTTCTGCTTAGAAATTAGTACTTGAAGAAAATTATTAGAAGTCATTGACATTTTGAATGCTAAAAACTTAAAATTTTTAGAAATCTTGATTTCATACTTCACGACTTTTAAACATTATATAAGAATACTACAACACTTTTCTAGAGTCTTAAAAAGAATATAGACTTTAAATCTATAAAAAGTCTTCATGTCTTGTTTTGTTAGCCATTCTTTACAAAATAGTGAAGGATTTTTGAAATAATTATAAATTGGACGTGCCGAGTAGGAGTAATTGACCTTTCTTGATAGCTACCCTAATTTCCATTTCTATGTCAAACCATATAGAATCTTTGAAATATTCAACCTGCAATTCGCCAGATTATCGACTTCCTTTTGCTAAGTCATACCACATGGAGGAGAAAATTTGGTCGAAATCAAATCTTTAGTTAATTTTCAAAACCCTTTTTTAAACAACTTGTTAATATATATATACACTAAACACAGTTTATCAATAAAAAATGGTCTGCGTCTATATCACTTTCATATTATACACATATTTAATTTATGCATTACATTAAAAAGTCAACAATAGAGGCATACAAGAAAGTGTCCATTACAAATAAACATTATTTTTCATTACTAATCTTGCTCGACAAGCAGAAAAATTTGGACTATTTCAAAATAACATCTTCATATGTCGCCGCTATAAAATAGCTAGAGCATTTCTCAGAGTAAAACATACAAGGGATTGTTCATATAGCTACAAAACACTATTAAGAGTCATGGATATCTATGAAATTTTCAGTTTCTTCGTGATTCTAAAGGAATCTATCAAACTTTTGCCGAAAAATGGGAAGCTCATGGCATTAATAGTTGTACTTTCTTTAGTCTTCTATTCAATCTCATTCTTGTTGCTCAGCTTCTCCCTCAAATCCTTACTTCTTGATGTGTTTGTCATTATCAAGAATGCTTTCATAACATATCCTAGTTCTTTTGATCCGGATCAGAGCCCGCTTACAACTGATACTTCCTCGCCTCTTACCCAGCTTCTCAGCCAAGTAGACCATCTCAGAGAAGATTTTACCCTTTTCCTGACTGTGCAAATGACTTTCTATATTGCTTCCTTCATTTTCTCAATTTTGTCTACCACTGCAACAGTATTAGTATCAGCCATGTCTCCTAAAAACCAGACATTATCCTTGAAAGATCTGTGTTTAAGGATAGTGAAAACATGTAAAAGGGTATTTTTAACAGGATTCTATACAAAACTCCATGCAATAGGTTACTTGTTCTTATTTTTGTCATTGGTTGCTCCTTTGTTAATGTCTGCTAATTTTGCCACCATTGTAGCAGCTCTTTTGCTCGGGATTTCGGCTTTAGTTTACTATCTCTATTTGGCAGTGGTTTGGACCTTAGCAATTGTGGTTTCAGCAGTTGAGGAAAATTGTTATGGAATGGAAGCATTAGGAAAAGCTTCTACAATTGTTAAGGGCAGGAAGTTACATGGTATTATGCTAAATATATTTTATAACCTGCTTGTTTTAAGTGTATATCTAGGTTACAGAAGGATACAAGGTAACAAGGGAACATTTAATTCAATAATTTATGGGAACTTATTAGTGCTGATCATTTCTTCTTTGGGGAAGATTTTAATGGACATGGCATATACAGTTTTGTACTTCCAGTGCAAGAAGAACCATGATGAAGAGATTGAATTATATGGGAGCGTCGAATACACCAAATTGCCTACTATTCAACCAGTCGATAAGTAATATGCCTGCGTTATTCGATGAATAACTTACCGCGAGTAAATCAAATGGACAGGTGGAAAAAATATTGTTCGAACGACCGAGATTTAGTTCAAAAAGACTTATATTGTTGTTGTAGTTAATTGAATTTGTATTCTTAAATTCAAACAGGTGTGTAATGGTAAAATTCTTCTATAATTACTCGTCCAAAATTTACTTTGTTTTTGCGACCAATAACAAGACTCATCTGTTTCTATTTTTCCAAAAGTCAACGACGCTAGGATTTGAAATTCACCTCTTTTTTCCACTTTAATCTCGATTCTTGTAGTTGACAATACATGAATGATTTTGAACAACATGAATTTTAGGTCACTTATTAAGTCTCATGTCAAATTTTAGATTTAACCCTTAAAGACAACAGTAAGTAGCCCTTATTACACAACTTTACGTATCTTGCTAGTTTACTTCGGTAATTAACTTATAATCGTAAGGAACAGCAGATAATTGCTTTGCCTTGTTAGATTCCAATTCAGTTTGCCCAAGTTTTGAAGAATTTTGTGCTATCTTTGACCTACCGGTTCAAAGTGAAAAAATGCTACTTCCTTCCCTGATTCAAATAGTCATTTATTTCGGACCTTTCAAGGAGCATGAACTACCATTCTAACTCTTCCCGAGGGATTTATTCCCCAAACACAAAGTTTTTGGCTAAAGACATTGTTCATCAATATCTAGTTATTGCATTTGCTTCTTTTGTTGCTGGTAGTATGTATCAAATGAATTTCGGAATTGGACACGGTATCAAAGATCTTTTAGAGTTATTGTAGAAGTGGTATACTAATTTTCGTAGGGGATGTAAATTCTATGCCACATAATGGTTGTAGACTAAAAAAAAAAAGGTGAATATAGAAATGAACATAAAAGAAATTTCAAGAGAAACAAGAGAATGATTGCAAAGAAAACAATCGATTGATGTATAGATTCAAGTCCTCTTTCTTTGTTCCTATTCTTTTTTCATAACAGATTTTTTCTAATTTTTAAATATTCCTCAATGTTCCAACTATTCATAGAAAGTGAAAAGCAGATACGAGTGTGAAAAGAAGGCTCGACTCCAAGTTATTCAAAATGAGAAAAAGAGCATTTGCTTATGTTTATAAAAAGGTTGAACCCCAACCTTGAGGGCCCCCCACCGACCCTGCCCTGGGCCATTGTGGAGGAGGTAAATCGCAAGATGTACCTCCAAGGAGTCAGGGTGGAGAGCTTATGGATAGGCCAGGGCTATTAACCCAATGGTAACTCCCGCTTGCAACAAAACCAATTCCCTTGCGGGGAATCGAACTCTGCACACTATCGCGCTGAGCCCTAACCGCCCTCCCCTTTGTCACTGGGAGATATGCCCTGGGGGCTTTGCTTATGTTTATAACTCCATCTGTTGCGAGTTTATATAATTTATTCTAGTGTACTGTGTGCCTCATCATGAAAAAACGATATTTTATGCGAATGTCGGTATACGTATCAGCTTAACTTCAACTGCCAACCAAATAGTCATGTAGCTTTTGTATGGTTGGAATAAAATTAACAACTCGTTTGAGCCCCCCCTTTTTTTTTTTTTTGAAAAAATGCATTTTGCAATAGTATTATGATAGAGAATGTGAGGTTAAAAAATAAAGAAAAATTTTGAATTTATGTGTAATACTATTTTATTAAAAAATTGTGTAATGAAATGAATCAAATTACTGTTGAAAAATGTATTTTGATAGAAAAAAAAAATAGGGCTCAAACAAGGGCTAAGTAGGTACGTACTGTTGAAAAAATGAGCTTTGTTGAGCTAATTTGGCACAAATTTTAAGTGGGACACGTTGGCTGAATTTGAAAGATCAAAACTGATTTGTGTTCTCTTCCATGAGAACATCGAAATCATATATTTACTTATCAAAATTGATATTCGAGTGAACAAGAAATTGGAGTTCAAAGTGGACCATTAGAACATGTATATATGTATAGGAGGCAACCAATTTAGGTTTCCCCACAAAAGAAAATCATGAAAGCACATACATTTTATATATGGCTACACTTTTGAAGTATGTATTAATGTGTAGTATAGATGTTCTCTCCATATGCACTTGAAGGGGGTGTAATCAAGGACCAAATCAGAATTTCGGACCTTGAACTTGTGTAAATTAATTAATTTCTTAATGGTATGTTTATGGAATGATTAAACCGCTCATTCATGGGCCGTTAGCTTATAGTAAAGCTCATTTTCTTCCACTCGATTTTTGATGGTTTAATCATTGTATCATTTAATATGTTTCAGCAGTTTTTCATTTACTAATTATTCTCAGTTTGTTCTTGTTAAGTATTAGTTCTGTTCTTAAATTATGTTATTTTACAAATCATTTCGAATAAAAATTTTAAAATAGATATTGAAAAGAATAAGCAGGTTTATATAATGTTTATTTCAGAAACTAATATTTGTTTGATTTTTCAGAAACGGGCCGGTAACTAAATCAAGTAACATGGATGTGGCTACGGAAAAGCAGGTTGTAGGTTCTACTGTGGCTCAAGAGCCAAGTTTTATTGTGGCTTAGATTGTGGCTAAATTGCCAAATCATGCTATGAGTCAAATTGTGGCTCAAACAACAACTGGTCATACCTCACTGTTCCGATTGACCATAGGAAAAATCGGAGAAATTCAATTGGTTGAATTTCAAAAAGTGGCAACAGAAAATATTGTTTTACCTGACCACTTTGAATCTTGTCAGGTTCTTGATTGATACTTCTCTAAAACTCAATGAGTGTAAATGAGATGTACAAGCTATTACTGTACTTGATGTATTGAAACATTCTAATTTCTTGTGCCAAAACTATATGATGAACAATTTTGTTGATTCACTGTAAGATGTGCATAGTATGATGAAAACAGCCAAAGAATTGTGGGCATCTTTGGACAGAAAATATAAAATTGAGGATGTTGATGCTAAAAAGTTCATTGTCGACAGATTTTTAGATTATAAGATGGTGAACTCAAAAACCAAAATCAGTCAAGTGCAAGAATTTCAATTGATTTTTCATGAGATTTATGCCGATGGGATATTTTGAGTTAAACTTTTTCAAGCGGCAACAATTATTGACAAGTTGCCTCCAGCGTGGAAAGATTTCAAGAATTATCTTAATCATAAGAGAAAGGAAATGAACGTCGAAAAACTTATTGTTAAATTTCTAAGACCTGTAAGGACAAGTTTGGGCCCAACTGGTGGAAGAGTCCAAGACAGGACCCCAAATATAGAATTTCTTAAAAGAAATTTCAAGGAAAATGTTTTAGCTGTGATAAAGTGAGTCCTAAGTCTTCGGAGTACAGATTGTCAAAGAAGAAGGAAAAAGAAACAAATGTGGTTGACTACAAGACACATGATGTGTCGGAGATGAATCTCGCAACCATTATTTTTGAAGTAAACATGGTGGGTTCAAACCCAAAAGAATGATGGATTGACACGGAGTTACTAGGCATGTGAGCTATGATAAAAAGTTGTTTACTGCGTTCGAAGCAATTGAGAATGGAGAGATGTTGTTCATGGGAAATTCAACAACTTTTGAAATCAGGGGTCAAGGAAATGTGGTTCTGAAGATGACTTCAAAAAAATAGCCGACTCTTAATTATGTGCTATATGTACCGAAAATCTATAAGAACCTAATGTCCGGATCACTTTTGAATAAGCATGGTTTCCGTATTATACTTGAGTCAGACAAAGTTATTTTTCTAAAAGAATAAAGTTTGTTAGAAAATGTTATATTTCCGATGTTATGTTCAAGTTTAATGTAATGGTTGTTAAGCCAAAAATGAATAAAACTAATTCTTCCGCTTACTTGGTTAAGTCTTCCAATTTATGGTATGGTAGACTAAGACACTTAACTATGATACTTTGCGTAGATTAATTCACTTGAATTGCATGCCCGCGTTCCATATTGATTCTAAACATAAGTGCAAAAATTGTGTTAAGGCAAAATTGACAATGTCATCATTTAAATCAATTGAAGAAAATACAGAACATTTTGATTTAATTCAAGTAATATATGTGATTTAAAATTTGTACAAACAAGATGTGGCAACAAATGCTTCATTACTTTTGTTGACGATAGCACATAATATTGTTGTGTATCTACTTAAAAGTAAAGACGAAACTATAGAGAAATTTGTTCTCTATAAGAACTAAGTTGAAAATCAACTAAATAAGAAAATTAAGGTATTGAGAAGCGACCGAGATGGTGAGTACGAAGCATTATTTGCTGAATTCTGTGTACAACACATAATCATACATAAAATTACTGCACCTTATTCGCCACAGGCAAATGGTTTTGTTGAACGAAAAAATTGTACTTTAAAAAAAATGATGAGTGCAATATTAGTAAATTTTGGATTATCTCAGAACATATGGAAAGAAGCTGTGTTATCAACAAATTACCTTTTAAATAAGGTGTCCCAAAAGAAAAGGAAAAAGATCACTTATGAGTTATGGAAAAGAAGAAAGTATTCCTTTAAATACTTACAAATATAGGGATATGTTACTAAAGTAGCTACTCCAACACTGAAGAAGGTAAATATAGACTCGAAAACTGTAGATTGCATCTTCATTGGCCATGGACATAATAGTAGTATTTATCGATTTCTTGTGCATAAGTCTAAAATTCCAAACACACAAAAACACGATAGTGGAATATTAAAATGTTTCGTTCTTTGAACATGTATTTTTGTAAAAAATTCAAAGAAGTAAGCTCTACTAAAGGGACACATGATACTTTCTTTGAAAATAGTCAAGACTAAGAGCTAGAAGAGGAGGTTAAAGTTGAACTAAGACGCAGCAAAAGAGAAAAGACAAAAAAATGTTATGATCCTGATTTTCTATATGTCAGAAAGTGAACCTCAAAGTTTTCAAGAAGTTGTAAACTCTTCAGAATGACCTCAATGGAAAGAGGCCATTAAAAATGAAATAGATTCCATTTAGCAAAATCATACATGGGAACAAGTGCATCTTCCTCCAAAAAGTAAACAATTAAGCTATAAATAGATTTCTAAAATGATAATGAAAGCAAATGGAACTAATGAGAAATATGCCAAATTGGTGATAAAATATTACAGACAACGTGACAGTCTTGATTACTTTGATACGTATTCTCTAGTAACGAGAATAATATCTATTAGGATGATACTTGCGATTAAAGCTTTACGAAATCTCGAAATACATCAAATGGATGTAAAAACTATCTTTCTGAATGGAGATTTAGAGGAAGAAATTTACATGGAACAATCAGAGATATTTCATCACTAGGACAGGAAAAAAAAATGTAAATTGTAAGGTCAATGTATGACTTAAAACAAGCACTCAAACAGTGGCTTGAAAGTTCGATAATGTCATAATGAAATGTAGATTTAAGATCAACGAGTGTGACAAATGTATTTATTTCAAAGACACCCAAATTGGTTATGTCATTTTATGTCATTATGTTGACGACGTACGTATCATTGGTAGCAACGATAAGATGATCAAATCCACAAAAATATGTTAATTTCGAGATTCGATATGAAAAATATGGGTTTAGATGATGTGACACTTTGTGTTAACATTACAAGAACATCAAATAAACTCGTTCTAAGTAAGTCACATTATGTGAACAAAATTCTGGAAAAGTTCAACCAGGATGATTTTGGCATGGCTAGAATATCGATGGATACAAGCCATCATCTATCTAAAAATAAAGGTTAAAGTGTCTCTCAAGTAAAGTATTCGAGAATTATTGAAAGTCAAATGTACTTGATGAGTTGTACAAAACCAGAAATAGTCTACACAGTCGGTAAACTGAGTAGATACATAAGTAATCCAGGAGGTGACTATTGGAAAAGAATAGTAAGATTACAAAGTACTTAAGATATACTCGTAGCTATGGACTGCACTATACCAAATATCTAGTAGTCATATAAGGATATAGTTATGCTAATTGGATATATGATATAAAATACTCAATGTCTACTAGTGAATTTGTGTTCACATTGGGGGGGTATAACTTTATCCTGGAAATCCTCTGAACAAACAGTTATAGCTAGATCTACCGTGGAATATGAATTTATAGCTCTAGACAAATGTGGTGAAGAGACTGAGTGGTTACACAACTTCTAAGAGGATATTTTGAGATGGACAAAACCTGTACCAGCAATTTGCATACATTATGATAATCAATTTGCGATTGGAATGGCACAAAATAATATATACAATGGTAAGTTTAAACATATGCGTCGTAAGCATAATATCATAAGAAAACTACTTCCAACTGGAGTTATCTATATTGACTATGTAAGGACAAAGGATAACATTGTGAATCCGTTAACCAAATGGTTAAATAGAGATTTAGTCAGTAAATCATCAAAAGGAATGGAATTAAGCCCTTGAACGAATGCTTGAATGAATAAGTTAATATAAAGAAAATCCAACCTAGTTGACTGGAGTCTCAAGATCTATGTTCAAATAGACAACCTAATTGTAAAAACTTAATTGAATAACTGTGATGGATATTATTTTCAGTCCATTCTTATGATATAATAGTAGTGCCCATAAAGATGAAGAATAAGCAATAGACTTTTAATGATTATGCATCAAAAATCGAACAAAGTAATGTTGGTTACTTGCAATAAAAAATCACATATGTGAAAAAGAAGTGGGGCCGCTTCTAAGGGAATTGTGTGGGGATCAATTCTTAGAAGCTCTCGCAAAACCAATTGTATGTTCATTGATAAGTGCGTTTTTCGCACTTATTTAGATCACAAAACATGGATAATTGTGAATAAGTATGTTGAAATATGGCTTAATTCGGTATGAATTGTGTTTGCATGACAACATTGATACATATAACGAAAAGTATGAGAAAAGAGTGAAAAACGACCAAAATGGAAGAAAATTAAATTTCATGGAACGAAGTGCAATTAACCAAAATTTGACCTGAGGGACGAATCAAGCATGAAAATGAGCTAAGTAATAAGTTGGTGAAATCATGAGATGCTAGAATGAGGAGAATGAAGATAAGAGGTAAATATGGGAGAGAATAAAGTTTGGGGATCAAAACGAATAAAATAAATACAATCCATAGATGTGACGGATGATGAATTGAAGATTCAAAAGTGTTATGGATCAATCAGATGAAGAGAGAAGTCAAAAAGATGAAATATAATCGAAACATCATCAGATATCAACATTCAGGCGAAAAATTATGCTCCGGATTTTTGGTCTCTACTTAAGATCCATATTTTGGATAGTAAACCTCCGAATTAGAAAATATCTATTTCAATAAGAATTGTATATCATTGTATTATATTTTCAACGCACTTTGAATCACCCCAAACGGACATCGGATAAGACAGTTATGGCCAAAATACTGAAAACTGTCCGAGAAAAAGTTAAAATCATGCGGTCGCATAGTGTTAATTCCTTGTGACTGCATAGATCATTTCAGAGATTTTTTTACTGGAAATATTTGTTCTATACGATAGCATGACGTTATACCATGCAGTCACATAGAAGACTTCCGACGTGAAAATTCTGATTTCCTTATTTGATTCAACCTTTTATGAAAACCAATCTTGGACTTCTTTAAAACTCTAATTCCGTCTAGAACAAGGGCAGGACACATTATTACACATATTTTGACATATTGGAGAGCAAGAAGAAGGAAAAAAAAACGAGAAAAATACTTCAAGATTCAAGAATTGATAGGGTGATGTCTTCTCTTATTTATTTATTTTATTTTCTTAGTTTTTCCATACTATAATAAATTTTATTGTGCTAGGTGAACGATGACTATGTAATGTGATATTTTATTTCCTAGTTTTACTTAGTTGACATTAAAACGCATTTTGAATTATTGAATTATTTATATACTTTACTTTTTCTCTACAATTATGTGTACACTGGTTATATGAGTGTGGTTGCATATTTCATCCATTCGAAAGAGGGGAAAATAGACTCGACAGGGTATAAATCATCGTAAGATCCGATAGGGGATAGAGATATACCGCTATGCCTTATGTGAATCTTCAATTGTTCACGAAAATTCATGCATTTTTGTGTATTTGCTCTCATCATTGGGATATAGTTGGGTCGTATATGAAAATAAGTTCAAACTTAACCGAGAGAGAATTTTGAATGAAATAGAGACATTGATTCTTCATTAATCAAACGTGTTGTCAATTTGTAGAACTAGGATTGAAATAAATTGTTGCATAGGGATTCAAGAACCTAGTACATTTCTTATTTAATTGTTATCTAAACTTGCATTTATTTATATCATTGCATGTAGTAGAATTTGCATTTAATTCGATAATTTTATTCTCTTTTGCATGATTAGCGTCATTTAGTTTAATTGAAACTTAGTTACAAACTCAAAACACAATTCTTGTTCCGGTCAAGGTCGAATTAAGTATAGTCAAACTATTAAATCTCTGTGGAAATGATACTTGGACTTGAAAATTCACTTTATTACTTGAAATGAACCGTGCACTTGCGGTACTATAAGTCGAACACATTTTCGCGTGTCATTCATGGCCATAAATAATCATAATAATGAGAACTGAATTGTGTTAGGAAAATGTCTGTATGGAGTATATCATCATTTACACAAAAAGCATAACAATTCAAAGACAAAGTATCAACTGGTCAACTAATAAAGTAAATATACTTTTCACAAGGGAATGTTTAAAGGGTAATACCTACCTATTCTATGCAAGATTCAATCGTTGAACTATTTCACCAAGTTCAATGTCTCCCAATTTTTTTTCATGTAGGGATTGTTGAGAAAATGGGCTTTGTTGAGCTACTTTTGGCACAATTTTTAGGTGGTACCCGTCGGTTCAATTTGAAAAATCAAAATTGATTTGTATTCTCTTCCATGATAACATTGAAATCATGTATTTACTTATCAAAATTGATTTGGGATAATTGAGAAATTGGAGTTCAAAGTGGATCATTGAAAAATAGATATATGTATTGGAGGGAAATTAATTAAAGTTTGTCCCTTATACGAAAATCATGAAAGCACATACCACCGTGTTTATAGCTACACTTTGGATGTGGGTAATCATTTATAACATAGAGACTCTCTCTACATGCGCGTGTAATGGAGTACAAGTCAATGACCAAATCAGAATTCAGACCTTGAACTTGTTTGCGGCCAAGGGTGACTGTTGGACCAAACGGATCAAAAATTGGTCCCCTAGGAGTGTTCACATTTTACTTTCATTTCCTATAAATTAATTATTGTTTTTCTTCCAAATGACTGTCAAACTTTTGAAACTATTGAAACTCTAATAGTTATTGTCATTACAATATGAAGTTAATTGTGTGTTTATGGAAAGATTAAACCACGCATTCATGGGCCATTAGCTTATAATAAAGCTCATTTTCTTCCATTCAACACACACACAAAATTTCATAGCTTCCAGCTTCTCTTTTTCTTCATCTATCTTTCCATATTCCCAATTTCCGTCCAAAGTTTTGGTGATCCATTCTGATACATATTCAATTCATCAGTGTAGAAATTCAGTGCTCGATTTCTGTAGGTTCCACCATTGTATCTTGTGAGATGAACACTCACAGAAACCTCAAGCATTTACAGTGAGGGAGCAAATCTATTTTAAGGTTACTGTGTTCATACAAGCCTGAGTTGCAAATCCATTCTCTTTATTGTGGTTTAAACATTTCTGTAGTATTTTGTTTACTAATTATTTTTAGTTTGTTCTTGTTATGTATAGTACTTGTTCTTTTCTTAAATTACGTCATTTTACAAATCATTTCAAATAACAGGTATCATGTATAATAAAGTAATGAGTTAAGTATTGTTCTCAATAAGACTAAGAATTTAGTCCAAATTCCATTAAAATCTAACTCTTTGTCAAACATACATATTTTAACATGTAAAGTATCTAAATAAGCATATTAAAGTGATTTGATAAGTCTACGTACGAGAAATTTTTTAAAGTGTAACGAAACTAGGATTAGGAATCAACCTAATTTTTCTACTTTAATCTTGATTCTTGTAGTTGACAATACATGAATGGTTTTGAACAACTTTAATTTTAGGTCAACTTTTATGTCTCATGTCAAATTTTAGGATTCAACCTTTAAAGACAATATTACGCAACTTCACTTTACTTCGATCTCGCTGGTTACTTACGGTAGTAAGTCAACAATAGATAATTGTTTTGCCTTGTTAGATTCCAAAATTCAAATTGTTATCAAGAAGAGTGTAAGGTTTGGGTTGTTGTAATTCTTGAGCCCAAAATATTGTTGTTGATTCAGTCCACTGATTTGTATAATCCGGCCCAATGGTTTTGATCCAATATACTGAAGCTTCCAGAATTGGAGAAAACGCGTTTTGTAAAACACGCATTTACTTATCAAAGGCGACCTATGCTGGATGTGTGACACCTGGACTGCTTATGCCGGTTGGATCTAACTTTTGGAATTATCTCATATAAATATGAGATATTTCATTAGGGTTTGAGATGTTTTGTTTTCTCTTGATTTTTCTCTCTCGACTGTTCATCTCTTTATCTATAATTTTATCATATGATGGATGGACTCTCTGATTTCTGAGTGAAATCATATTAGTGTGTGAGAATATGAAAGATCTACCTCTTGGTGAGGTTGTGTTGTAATCTTGTGGGCTATTTGTTGTTCGAGAGGCAGAATACTTAGTGTTCGTCTGTAAATGATTTTAACCTGGTTTTTGGGCTGTGATAGTGGATTCGAGTAATATCCTAAAGGGGGATTAGGCGTTAGAAGGGATCGTCGAACCTCTGGGGCCTTGTGCAGAAAAATCTTTTTGTGTTCTTCTTATTTTCTTGCAATTTACTTTCGATATTTTTGGGTTTAAACAAGTCGAGTCGCAAAATGTGTAAATCTAGGACTACCAAAGAGTTCGAAATTTAGAATCAAAATCTTGTATAAATGAAAATAAAAGCAAATACCCATTCCTAAATTTATAAGCGTAATACTTCACAATAACTTATTAATAATACGAACGATTTCAAATTTTTGGTTTCGTGAAAAGATGGGTATCGACTCTCTCAATGCAAATTTTTTTCTTTCTTTTTCTTTTTTTTTCCTCCCTTTTGGGGTGGGGGTGTTAAAAGTAAGATTTTAATCACTTCGATTGGAATATTGATCCATTGACAATTATAGGTTCCTCAAAAACGAGTATACGTACAAATGTTGGGCCTTCACCAGGTTTGGACAGGCCACTAACCCAATCTTTGGGCAAGAACACATAATTAGGGGTTGCAATGGGTCGGATCGAGCTTGTCTTGTGTCCACAAGCTAGTCTCGATTTGATCATTTTGGCTCATGAGCTTCATGGGTCGAGCCAAGTCAACAAGTGGCTCAACCTGTTTGAAGGGAGAAAATTATGGTCCATTTACTAGCGACATGAAGCCAACTTTACAAGAGAAATTCAAGTGGCACCCAGCCCATTTGTACCCAACTAGCTTGCAAAATCAATCTTTTCACGTCTAAATCTCCCCTTTTGTCTTGTGATCTTACTGCCAGCAAAACATTATTTAAGAATTCAGTCAATTAACAATGTTACCCCATGTTATGGTTTAATTAACTTTATCTTAACTGATAATAAGTTATATAAAAATATAAGAGTTAGTCTACTTGTACACTTATATACATAATCATTTACACCCCTCACATAGAGATGTGCCCATGCATAATAAATTATATGCGGCCCCTCCATGTGAAGAGGGTGTAAACGATTATGTACACGAGAAGTGTACATGTAGCATAGCCCAAAATGTAATATATGTCACTCCGTTTTATAAATATTCATATATTCTTTGACAAATAAACACGGAAAAATCTACTATTAAATTAACAAATGCATCTCGTTTCTAATCAGAATATCAACTAGTGACATTTAAGTGACGTCAGTGATCTAAAGTCCAAAGAAGCCGACAAGTTGATTGAATAAAATTAGCAAGTTGACAAATCATGCCAATTTAATGCCAGCCTTGTAATTCAAGATAATGTACATGCAAAAATATATTTGGATCCATTTCATCTAGACATGCTCCTTCGTCGCCATATTCAAATCTTAAAAGGTATCATTAACATTTGAGAAATATTTGGAGATTTGAGGTTTAGTGGGGACTTATACTTAGTTTGCCTTTTTAGTTTTTAGTGTAGGATATTGTCCTCTTTATTCTAAGCCTTAACTAACACATGTTAACTCACTCGACAACTCAATTAGGTACAGTCGGGATCCACTGTTATGTTTATTGTTTCCATTTTTCCATACCTTTTGAAAATATTAAAATATTGGTACTCACACGGACCCTTATATTTACATTAAATTGCCCCCGTTGTTAATTACATATAGTTTCTATTTAATCTTCATTTTCTAAAATTTATTTTTCCTCAAATTTATTTTTCAATTATATATTTTGTGGGATATACAAATTTCATCGTTTTTTTTTTTTTTAATCAAACCCTATTAACAATATAATTTGTAACTAAAATAAACAGGGGTATATATATAGTATTAACATTGCATGCCTAGATGTCTAGTGTACAATATTTGAAGGGATGAGATGAAAATTTGTACTACTGGTTTCAGTTTATTGTTCAGATGGTTTATATCATATTCCTCATTTATTAAAAATACATTTTTGTGCACCAAGCAATAGATCAAAAAATTTCTTGTCTTGAATAAATTTGTAAACAATTTGAGTCAAATCTAAAATCTTTTTCTTGTAAAAAATGAATTCTCCTTAATTAAAGAATCATAATCAGTTTTTCCCTTACAAAATCATTTTGAATTTTCAAATATTCTATACCTCATTTTCCTAAAAAGAATTTTTCTTTTTGAGGATAGAATGATTTAACGCATGCTTTTCAAACTCTTCGAACATTTCATGATAAGAGGTAGATAACTCTTCATATAAATATTTTTCATTTACCTCATTTTCAGTAACCATAAAACACATGTTGGCAACTTCCTCTTGACTTTTATTTTCACCATGATCTTCATCATCACTCTCATCCCATGTCACTTGGAGTGCCTTTTTTCATAAATCTTTTCTTGTTTAGACACTTGATTTTCTTATGACTGAGTTTATCACAATCATAGCAAACAATCTTTTACTTTACCTTTCTCTTCATCCTTTTCTTCTTTCTTTTGAAATCGTCAATTGTTGCGAAAACTCCTCCAATTTTTTTACAAGAAAAATTAAGTCATCAAGTTCTTCATCATTCATATTTTCGCTTGAAGTACCTTCATTCATTATCGACTTTAAAGTAATTTGTTTTTTTTTCTTCTTTTTTGTTTTTCATTGTTGTCTCCTTTGTCTCGATGTAATTTAGCTCATATGTCAAGAATGACGGTTCGACCCCATCCTTGGCCTCAAGGAGTGGTGAGCAGCACAGAACTTTAATCAATGTTCAATAGAGTTCTTCTAATGGATATATGTATCAATCTTTGGTGTTTTCTATCAACATTCTCAACGAGCTCCAATCTTTCAAGAGAGACCTAAACATTTTACTCACAATTACATCATTTGTAAATTTTTTATCAAAACATTTGATGTCAATAACAATATCAGTGAAACGAGTAATCATATCAACAATAGGTTCATTTTGTTCCATAAAGAAATTTTCAAATTCCTTCAACCAAAAAGTGTGTGACTTCTAAAGGATGTCATCTATCAAAAGCGGAATCACATATGATAATGTGATTAAATTCATTCTTATTTAAGGCACAATAAAGTATGTTTATGGCTCTAGCATTCAATGATAATTTTCTTTTATCTTCTTCATCATATTCTTCTCTAGGTTTTGAAATTACTTGATCCGATTTACCATCTCTTTAATAACCTTTTTAGACACATAAGGACCAAATTCAATGACTTCCCAAACATTATAATATATTGATTGAACATAAATTATCATCCTAATTTTTCAATAATTACAATGTGTACCATAAAAAATAAGACAATTTGTAGAATGCTTCTAAATATTTTGAAGAATGTGGTTAACCATTACTCAAGATTGTGAAATATTTAAAAATGAGCATCTAGCTCTAATACTAATTGATAGCCCAATAATAACTAACCAAGAGGGAATTGGTTTTTAAAACCTTTTCGAAGAATTAAACTAAATTCAAGCAAGTCAAGACCTACTTCCTCCATTAACCAAAATAGATTAATTCAAATAATAAGTGCAAATGTGAAAGCGATAAGTAAAAGGAAATAGAGGATGTAAACGATAAAATTGTGGAGGTTCGATCCAAAACAATGATCTACTTCCTCCATTACCAAGCTCTACGGCAAGAGCAAGGTACAAAGCATTCGATGACTTACAAACAAGGAACATCGATCCTTATACGCTATTGAGTTTCACAGGACCTCAATATAACCTACATGTATAACAAACTAATTTTACATTGAACCCCTCTCTTGATAAATGATACAAATGAATTAAGTACTAAGGGAGGCTAACACTTTAATGAGTAGTAATAAATAATAACTCAGTTGTTAGATGAATAAGATAATTAAAAGTTCGATTCGATCAATCAAAGTTTTTTCAATGAGAAGATGAAGAGGAAATAAGTGTAATGTGAGTTCAAAAATCTTCTCAAAATATTTCTCTCTTTTAATGAAAATGACAATAAACTAGGTATCAAGAGAGAGATGAAATTTTTTGATGAATGTAATGAAATTTCAAATTTGATTCAATCAATCAAAGTTTTGATAAAGAAGTAGGAAAATTAGATAAAATGTAAGTTCAAAGATTTTCTTCAAAATATATCTCTTTTATGAATGATAGCAATAAGTTAAGTATCAAAAGAGATATGAAAAACTTTAATGAAGATGATGATTAAAGACTTTTATTCAAGGTAAATGATGTTTTAAAAATGTAATCTAAATTCCAACATCATTTTGAAAATCAATTTTACTTTTAATAATAACATTTTATGTAAGTGATAATCAAAATAGCTTTTAGTGCATGTTGACGTCAAAAAATGTAAATATTTGATTTGAGACAATTTTAAGAAAAATGGTCAAGATCTCGCATTAATTTCGTACAAGTTTGGGAGTAGAGTAACGTTTTTGACATTGAGCTCATGTCCCTTTCAAGCAAAAGGGGTTCATCCTTTTATAAGTGAATTTAGATGAAAATAGCAAGGAAGACGTCAAATCAGTCACTTCATACATTATGCCGAGCTCAGAGTTGTGTGCCGCCATCTTTTGTTGTGATTGGCTAATGAGGTCGGTTCCTATCAAATCCACATAATTCTATCTCACCAGGTAATCATCACTTATGCATGGAAGTTAGCAACGAAAAGTAGCTGATTGATCGAGGAGGGCGGTGCTGCCGCTCTTCCCCTCCAAGTGTACTTGATTTGATTGGACAGGTTATCAAAGACCTGCAATCATGATGTTCTCTGGAATAACGACGGCATTCTGGCATGACTACAACAGGTAATCGAGCTGGAGTTGATAACCGAACTGCCAAATGGAAGAGATTAATTCTAAGTACATAATATTTGACTTCGGACTTCGGTGGGCAACAGTGCACAAAATGATTTTTGAGATTCTATCATTCACTGCTAAATATCAAAGTATTAGTACATTTACATTTGAACTAAAAATTTAGTCTTTGATTTTAATCTTGATTCTCCTCTTGATCTTTGTTTTTTTTTTTTTTTATGTTTGGCTCTTAAGCTCTAAATCTTGCTTTTTCTTCATGAGTCCGATTTGTGATAGTATTGATTTTGATCTTTTGACAACGATCAATCAATTTCTCATTAAATGCTTTGAAAACTATAATCAATTTAAATTAAATTGTTAGTTAACAAGATTAACTTGTTTATTATAATCAAAACTTTAAAGTTTTAATCAACAATATATCAACATAACTTACTCATTTATAAAGATTGAGACTTAGAAAGTCATTATTCGAATTTAATTCATATTATTGAGAATTAGAAACTCTAACTATATAGTCTATACCATCAAGAGAAAAATTATAGTAAGGAAAGATACAAAAAAATTATAAAGATTCACCTTAATGTAAAACTACGTTCTCGTCCATCATTGCAATAATTTACTACAATAAAAAGAAGTTCACGGAAAAATATTGTACACATATCTTCTCTAACATTTCTCTTTTCCTGATGATTATACAAAATTCTAATATTTGCTCCTTAAATTACATACATAACTTCTCTAACATCTGCCTCTTCCTAATGATGATGATGATTATGATAATAATAATAATAATAAACTCTAACGAATGTTCCCTATTTATAAGACAAAATTGAAATTATAAGTTTGATATTCATGAACTATTCATTAATCGGGAAAAAATTAAAAAATAAATAAATAAATAGAAGAAGAAGAGGAAGTTGCAACTAAATGTCCTAAAATGATGACACAATTGATTTCTTAATCTTTGTTTCTTTTCTTTTCAATTTTTTTTTTAAAGGAAAAGTTACTCTGCTTTACAAATACTTATTCTTATCTTTGTTACTTACATGAGAAATAACTTGCTCACATGCCACCATCTACTTTTCTAAGGTAAAGAAAAGTTGGAAGATTCAATAGTCCTTATAAGACAAACTAGTTCTTTCCGAAAGCAGGTAAACCAGGTGAGCACCTTCCGTAGATAATTTATGTGTGCAAAAAAAAAAGGTGGGAGAATTCTGTGGACAGAATCAAAATTGGTTAAAGAACCCTTTAAGCTGGACTATTACTTTACAGCTACTTGTAGACAGATTAATGATGTTTAATACCACTATTACAATGACTTTAAGGAAGGATCCAGAATTTAATTCTAGATTGGACTACAAAATTTCAAGTGGGGCCACTACGCGAAAAAAAAAAAAAAAATTACACGTGAAAAAACATTTTTTTTCAAAAATAAAAAACCTTTTAAAAAAAAATTGGCCCTGAATGGGGGGCTGCAGCCCAGCCAGTCATCCACTGAATCCGTCTCTGATTACGTTTGAGTATATTTTTAGGAGTAATGCTTTTTATTAGCACTTATATTCTGTTCCACGTGTTTTTGAGTAGTTAAAATGAGTTTTTGATATTCAAAAATTATTTTTAAACCATTTAATTAATTTTGTAAATAGTGTTTCTTCTAGTTAGAAATTTTTTTAAAGAAAGTTGGTGTAATATGATCTCCTCTAATAACTCTTCCGAAAAACTAGATTTCAGATACTAATTAAAGTAGTTACAAAAAATAGAAGCCAAGTGTGCAGAGTTCGAATCATGCTTGCAGTGAGGAAAATTATGTTTGGGTCAAGAGTAAAAACAAAGGCTGGAAGATCCATGAAGGACATAACCCGCGATTTACCCTTCGCAAACTGGAAAGGGGCCAAAGGCTTTCAGTTCAGGATTTAGTCTGATAAAATTGGGACACCTGAATTATTAAAAAAAAAAAGCAGAAGCCTTGTGAAACCGGCACTAAATGTCAAAATAGTTCTTGTTCATAAGCAGCACTAAATGTCAAAATAGTTCTTGTTCATAAGCAGTAATGTCAATGCCGACTAGGTCATAATTCAATAAATGAAATCAGCAGACCTCATTAAGCATGCATCTGTAAAGTCTAAGCACATTTTGATGGCCCAAACTCCAACTTGCCGCTTTAAATGCTCCCTTAAGTTTTCCATCCAATTGTCAATTGACCAAAGCCCAAAATCTCACCTAAACAGTCTCTTATCCCTAGACTTGTTAAGTAGAAAAAGAGTATTTCATCGTCTTATCGACATCGATTTGTCTATGCAAATCGCTCGTCGAAATATGATATTCAGCAACAAAAAAATGACGAGCAGCACTTTTATTTAACTAATCGGCTTTCGATCAGCTTCCCTCATATACGAGTCGAACGGCTCAGCTCGCTCCTATTAAACATTCTTATTTACGTGTATTCTAGATTTAGTATTTATTATAAGTTTATACTGCGAAAAAATATTACAAATAGATGGTGTTAAAATCTGAATTCAAAGACTCTCCGCGCTTTAATACTAGGTTGTCCAAGATCATATATTGTAGATTTCCTTAAATCGAAGTCAAGTTTTGTTTAAAAACTCATAGATAAGGACTCACTCACATGTGAAAAATGCCCAAGATCTAGAAAAAGAAAATAAGAAAGAAAAAAAAAAGAAAAAGGGGATAGGAGTGGTTGAGCTGTTAATTTGTCTTTATTGAAGAAAGGCATATTTGAGTGACGGGAGAAGCGACAAAATATAATAAAGTTGTAAAGGATGCGTAGGCATACTCTTCTCTACTTTTTATCTTTCCACCTTTTCCTGCATCTTGTCTATGTCTAGACAAAAACAAATGTAGCTTTCCTTTCCTTGTGATTAAATATATTATAATTATATATTAATTTACAGTTTAATATTAAATACAAAAAGATTTCGGACCATGATCTTATTGTGAGTACCTATGATAATTCTCTATTAAACTATAGTATTAGTCAGTGCATGTAATTAATTATAATTTTCTGTAAGCTTATTAAATTACTAAACTATTGCTTTCCTTTACTAATTAATGATAATGACTGACCGACATGGTTTTTATAGTCATTTAACAAAATTAAATAGAAAAATTTATCTTACCAAATATTTTAATATTTAGATTTTTTCGAACAACTCAACTACTCGTATAGAAGATAATGACTAATCGACATGGTTTTTATAGTCATTTAGCAAAATTGAATAGAAAAAATTATCTCCAAATATTTTAATATTTAGATTTTTTCGAACAACTCAGCTACTCATATAGAAGAAGTTGACAGAATACTCAAATGAAGAATCTACTTTTTTTTGAATTTTTTTATTCACTCGAAATCCACACGCATATAAATTGATGTCAACCTCTTCTGATAAATGAGTTTTATTCTTTTTTTGAAAACCTTATTTCTATTCTGATTCTTTACCAAATTCATTGGTGAAATTAAGAAATCAACTATTTCGATTGATACAATTTTTTTTTTTTTTTTTTTTTTTTTTTTTTTATAAAATCGATCTATTTTCTATTTAAATTGTTTGATAACCAGTATCATGAAGAAGTAGGAGCAAATCCAAGACTACCAAAAAAACTTTTAAAGTCAGCTATTAGGCAAAAAAAAAATTTCCAAATATTTTTTTAAAATATGAAAAATCAAATTTATACGTGAAAATTTTTAGAACAATACTACGTGTACATAATTGCAACGGATTAGACACATTGGGGGGTCAATTGGGTGAGTTTTTGGCAATTTTTTTTTGTGATTTCTGCTGTAATTCTGTTTAAAAAAAAAAAAACTGTACAAATGGAACAAGTCAAATTTTTAATGGATCCCACACAGTTCTTTGATTCAACGCCTATATGAAGAAGTGACACGTTGCACATGCAAAAGCGTGTCTGCTGTACCTAAAGAAAAGAAAATACTGAGAATTGGCCCCACATTTAAAAGTTTAGAACCAAAAAATATCAAAACAAAAAGTCCAATTCTACGACCATCTGTAAACCTTCACCATCACCGACCTATTTCACATGAAACCATAGTGCAGAAAATAAATAAGAAAATAATTCATCTGGTACTGGTTCCATCATCTTCATTATCACTTTCTATGTACCAACTAAAATACCAACCACCAAGAAAACAGAAAAAAGAAATTAACAGATATTTTTAAATATGAAAAAAAAAAAAAATAATAAGGGAAAAGGTGAAGTTTCAGTATCCGTTAACCTGTCAACATCCGTCCCATTTTAATGGTTTTTCTAAATTTCTCTTTTACACACTATTTCCTATCAAATACTTGCTGTATTTACCCCTGTATCCAAAGGACAATATCCAAGCTTGTACACTTCAATTATCCGGCTACGGTGATTCTACTAGGCAACCAATCTCCGCTCCTTCGTTCACCAGAATCCGACTCCACCACGAGGCGGACAACCAAATTATGACTCACAATGGAGGTCAGCCGTGGTCTGAGTTGATCGAAGCTTGGAGCCAAAACGTTTTCTATCCATTGCTCAAGACTAGTCTGGTCATGCCATAGGCCTCCGACGATCTTTTCTAACACATCGTCTTCTATTTCTAATGGCAAGTTGTCACCCAAAACCATGGAGAATTTCACTGAGATTGTTTTCTTGATTTCTCTTCGAACAAAGGAGGAATCCACAGGCTTGAACACTATGGAATTATCGACGTTACTTGCCAGCTCGTGAGGAACCGATGTAATAGTGAATTGTTGTCTGTTCTGAAGCCCAAACTCATCTTCATGATCAATGGTGAGATCACTTGAATTGTGAGACCCAGCAGTTCTGTCATCCTCAGTATCTACAGCAAGATTAAGGTCGAGAGAGAGCCCTGACCCTATTTCTCTCCGAGGTTTTATCAGCCTATCTTCATCCTGCAGCCAACTGGCTTGACGTTTTGCGCTCTTTTCTCTGACTATCAGTCCTAACTGCCAATCTCTGCTTGCTATGGAGGCAAGTTTCTTTCCATCAACAAAATGACCGTCTCTGATCACTTCAGGATTAGTTGTGGACCAATCTCCTGTGAGAATGAATATGGCATTACCAAGACTGATTTCACGTCCATGGGAATCAGTGAGCCTACCTCTCTCAATAGCCCGCTTTACATTCCCACGCAAAATCATATCGGCTTCATCAATGTCTTCAAGCATAATCACTGAAAATGGGTTTTGTCGAACTGCCACAGCAATGCGATCAATTGCTGTTTTACCACGGAAGTTCATATCAGACTTTTCATCGTCACGTCGTGAACCAAGACAAATGATTACTGGAATAGTCCCGCATATTTGCTCCGCTAGGACTGATGCCATTTTCTTCTTCCCGACTGTGTCAGGTCCTGTAAACAGTAACCATGTGTCACCCCTATATCCAGCACCTCGACATCTCCCATTGCCCAATCTGCACTGTGTTATGGCTTGTGCCACTGCAGTGGCTGCTTCTGCCTGCCACCATGCCTTCTCCATGAGGCCCTTGAGGAGCTTTTTGTACGTATCGGCATCCAATGCATTAGCAAATTTACCAGGGACCTTAGTCCGAGGTTCTGAGGAGATGCTACCCAAGAAATCTTTAACACCATCTTCAGTAGTTTTCTCCAAAATGTTTTCTGTTCCTTTTGGTCCAAGAATTAAATCAGTCCTCACGGGACTTCCAGGGGGGTTGTTGGTAAGTCCCGTAGGTTGGCTGGTTACATGATTTGTGTTCAACCGTAGAACTTCACCAAGGGGCTTGGTTGTTTGCAACTTAGGCTGGAAAGGTGGACGCACAAGTAGGTTTGGATTACACAGGTTCGTCATGGAAAGAGCCGGTGGAGCAGTTCTATCAGAGTGGATTTTGTGATGATAATTAGGATGAAGCTGCAAGCATGTTTCCCTCCATTTTTTCTGTAATTCTTGAGTCTTTTGCTTAGAAAGCATTTCCTGATACTTACCCTGCAAATATATGAAAATCAAGATTAGCTTAATTTGATTCAATTTTAAAGCTAAATTAATTGTAATCAGTTGAAGCGAAATGTACTTCTGATTGATCTGTTGTTTTAGCATCACTACTCTGGAGTTTTGCATTTTTCAACCATAGAGGCAGAGATGGTCGATTAGCTTCTTGTTCAGCTTCCGTAAACGACTTCTCAATGGCTACAAGCTTTGCCAGCTCCTTCTCATAATTGTCCGAACATTGTGGACAAAAGTAGGCTCTTTGAGAAAGATCCAAGTTCTCAGATCCTCGCCTTGTTAAAGAGGGATGCAGAGTTGGAGCACTCTTCAATGGATTCAAATTTTCGACCAGATTGCTCAGAAGCCTCTCAGTCTCAACCCTAAGAGCACAAGGTTCATCACTCAGAAAGTAAGTTTAACAACGCAATCTTAACCCTTCTCACGCAAGAAACCACTGAGAGAAAAACTGATAAATATGGAGAAAATCTAGATTCCTTTCATATGCATGTACTTCAACTACCAAATCAAACTAGTTAATAAGAAAGACCAATTTTCGATCTACAGATGAACTACTGTGCAAAGAATAATTCCTGGAAGAGATTATAACATGGATTCTGTTAACGAAACTCTTGATACCGAGCGTACCAAAGATGCAATCAGTAACAAACTGTCAATTCATATTCAATATCTACCAACAGTTAATTAAAACGAAGCAAGAACAGTTCTTTATCAATACATATAAAGTTAATTAAATTGTTCTAAGCATTACCAATCTTGATAAAAATTAATTCAAGAATATACCTGGGAAACATCCCCAAAAGAGGCGATCTTGGAGTAATAGGCACTGCTTGCAGATCCCAGTCATCTTCCATTGTAGAATGATAAACCCGACACCTCAAATAAGTCTCACATGTTGCAGTTCCAATTATCCATAGATTACTATCACTACTACCATCTCCGGCGAATCGGGACAGTAACTTCCCCATTTCCACCACCACCGCCCGTCCAATCTCAGAAACCACCAGCTGCTGCGGCTGTGCGCCACCAAAACTCATAGGCTGCTCCACCAGCCATTTTAGATCACCCAAATCAAGAATTATCCCACCACTCAAGATCCTACTCTCAATCACCCTATCCAATTCTCTGATCTTTGAAAGTATCTGATTTTTCTCTGATAAAAACTCTTTCTCAATGGAGATGACTTGAACATTCTTCAATGGCCCTTCAGCTCCCAATTCCTTGTTCTCAATTTTCCGGAATAATTCCTTCACCACAGCCTCAGGCTCCGAATCCCCAACCAAAACTGGGTTTCTTTTCTTAGTTCTTAATAAAATATCCAATATCTTTTTCACTTCTTCACTCCTCTGATTCCCCATCTGCCCTGTTCCTTCCTGCTGCAGTCGGGGATTCAAATAAATGTTCCGATTAGCCAAGGGATTAAGAGCTGATGGTGTTGACAATTGAGTTGCAGTAGAAAGCATCATCGGTGAAATCCCTCCAAAAGTTCCTCCCAAATTCACATTTCTAGCACCAACATGATGATTAGCATGCGCGTTCGAATTCAAGGACTGTTCAATTGTAGCCTTGACTGCAGGGCTCGAGAAGCTCGCCTCGCGCATCACCCGGCTCACGCTGGGATCATCTAGTATCGAGATAATAAGCTGCTCTAGCTCCACCTTCACCGCCAGTAATGGTTGCTGTTGCTGTTCGGGGCACCCTCGCCTCTGATGCGCCTGAGCGCGCTTGAGAGCAGCCATGAGTGCATTAGATATCGGGGGTTCCATCCCCGGAGCAATGATTTGCGCCGTGGGGAGGCGCTCCAGAGCCACGCTGAAGCACAACTCCAGCGCTCGGCACTGAAGCGGGTGGCTAGAATTTGGATGGGAGCGAATGCATGCTTGTCGTAAGAAACCCGATGGCGAAGCCAAGAGCGTCGCCGCTACGTGCAGCGGCGTTGTCTGACCATGATTCCGCCGTCCCGCCTCCGCTATCGAATTGTTCAAAATACTAGCCGCCTCCGGTGTCAGAGTCTGTTGAATGGTACTCAAACCAGTTCTCATCTTCTTCTTCTCCTTTATCGCAATCACTGATTTAACAAATCCAACTAAGATTTTCCAAGATTCCCTTTATTTTAGCAAATTTGGGAATTTGGAAATTATCCAAGAAATGCTAAAAAAAAAAATATGAAGTAAACAGAAATCAACGCCTTTCTCAGCTAAAATAAACAGAACCCAATTCAGAAAATTTCACTCTGTACATATGAAATCAAAATCCAATTGTATTTTGTATGTATCGAAACAGAATCGATGGATTTTGTTTTGCTGAATAAGAACCCTTATCTAAGAAACTTTATTTTCTATAATTTTCTCTCTGTTCCTTTTTGCTTTGTGTGACTATAAAAGCTTTGCCGTTCAACGCGAAAGGGAAAGATCACACCGCCTTCTTCACACAAAAAAAGAACCTCCCTTCCATTCTTACTTTCTTCTCTCTCTCTGAACGAGAACGAGTTATTTGTTTCTTTTTTCAGAATTATTTATTTTGCGAATGACATAATAATAAATAAAATAAAATAAAAAAGTTGTCAGAGAAAGAGTGCATGTTAGATAGAGAAAGTATGGAGGAAAGGAATTTATGGAAAATAGGGTCATGAATGTACTTTCAGTTGGATGCTAATCTTACCTGCTCTACTACTTTTCTGTAATCTTTTTTTTAGAATTATTTAATTAATAGTATATTCTATTTGTTTATTTTAAAAAGTATTATTATTTTAATTAAGTTTCTCTCTCTTACTTTTTAACTTTCTACCTTTTTTCTCAATGGATTCACTGCCTTTTTGGCACACTTCTTGTTTCTGTTTCATTTTACGTTCCTCTTTCTGTTGATTGACTCAAGTGAAAGCCCAGTCACAACATCGCGCGTTATTTTAAACGCGTCATTTGTTGTTTTAGGAGTGAAGTGTACGCGCACATAATTAGTGTGAGAGAAGGAAATAATTAAGCAGTCGTGTTTGCCTTTAAACCAATTTTCTGCTTTTCACACGCAACTGCTGCAAAAGGCGTTGCCCGACTATAACCCTTTTTTTCTCTGAGTTTTAAGGGTCCGTTTGGCTTTACTTTTGAGAAGTTAAAAGAAGTTAAGAGTAAAAAATTGCTTTCGAACTCTTCTCATTAATTTTATAAAAATGTTTTCTTCTTAATCTTTTACAAATTAGTTTTCAAATAAGAAGTAAAAGCAAAATCAAAGCCAATCAAATTTTAAGTTGTGTACTTAAAAGTTAAATTGAATAACTTCAATTAATATAAGGGCAAAATAAATTCAACTCTAATTTTAAGTTGATTAAATCAATCATAAATGAAACTTTAAAAATAGTTAGTCGATCTATTATTTCCTTTACGTTCATATTTGAAAACGATTTATTCTTTAACTTCAACTCTTTGCACAAGAAGTCTTTGAGTCTTGAATTAAGGCCGGCTTTCTCGTGTTCTATATGACACTCTTCTTTGTCCTTAAATGAGTCATGTATATTTGATAATGACATATTAACAATTTTCGAAAAATTTCTCTCCTCTTTCAACGTAATTTAAGCTCAAGATGACACGCTTTTCTTTTTTTCTTACGAAATTGTACAACAAATAAGACATTTTACATTTTTAATCAATATAGACCCCACCTCTTATCAATTGTAACTTCCTTCTAACTTTTGAAATATCCATCAGATAAGATGATAAAAAGTTACTTCAAACAAGTAGAGATGACAACTGAAAGATAATTAAAAAGCAGTGTTGGATCAGAGACCATATTTCTGATCTCCTTCGATTTTTTAGCATCGTGAAGAATTTTCGCTGCTTATATGAAATAGAAGGACGTGAGATGAGATATTTTATCATCCATAAATTTAAAATTACAATCTACTTGGAAAGTTTCAACATGGGGCAAATGAACAAAGAAGGCTAATTATAATTGAATTATATTTAAATACTTTTAACAAAAAAAACACTTAACTTTGTATGTGAAAAGGTTGGTGGGCCATGCATGATTTTCTACTCTTTAAAAAATTGTACTAAATGATTAACTTTTTGGGATTCTTGACTTTAAAATTTTCTCACTACTTTTTGCGAAGTCTTCACAAACAAAAATCATCATCATATTCCCTTTTGGTAACGCACGCTTTCACTTGCCTTTTACGCGTTTTACGAGCCTACACACGACTTTTTCAACCCCACCGTTTAAAGCCTATAATTATTATGACCATTTAAAAAATAAATAAATAAATAATAGATTTTTTCATTTGAAACAGTAAGTATCGTGAGTTTCTCACGTGAAAAGTGATCACTAGATTCCCGTGAAAAATTGAAGATTTTCAAGTTTTTACATTAACTCACGTGACTGCATTACTTTTTTGTTTATAATTTTTTTTATTTAAAAAATAAGTTGATTCTTGATTAAACCATGATAATGTGTTTGGCTTAGCTTAAAAATGAGTCAAATAACCATACAAAAACTTGTATTTCAAATATGTTTGAATAATGTATGTTTTCATATAAAAATTTATTTGTGCTTTTATCTCCTAAAATTATTGCTATTAAATTTGTTAAACTAACGGTTACGGCTTCTTAGAAAGTATTCCCGCACTTTCAAAGAATTGTGCAGCTAATATCTTGGTAGAAATTGAAGGTAAAATAGTTCTAACTGAGCAATAGAATTTATACTTTTATTTCTATTCTAGAGGGTCTTTTTGCACATGTGCAGAGATAGAGAGTGAGCATCCTAGGGCAGATTAGGTGAATTAGATGGTTGATCTCATCCCGCGGCTTCTTGCGTCAAATGTAGGGTCTTGGTGAAATGCACGAGTCTTATTTTATTTTGTACTCGTATATGGTTTTGTTGAAATGATTTTGAAACAGTGTCGTTAAGACATGTTCCAATGAATCAAATACTATTATATGTGTCATAAATTGTCAAGATTGGAACGAGGTTCAAAAAAGTGAAGGATTAAAGTAATTGGGCAGCCTAGCCAACACGAGGCCAACAGATGTATCTCGCATCTACAAGGTATCGCGCTGGTCGAATGGCAACCTCGGAATGCATTTCGAGGTCGATGTGGTCAAGTGGCAACCTCAGATTGCATTTTGAGGTCGCTAGCAATGTAAAACTAGAACGGCACCTCATGTGAAGTCTCAAGACCCATGTGAAGTGTTGTAGCTCTTGGAAAGCAGCGTAAAACAACTATTAAAAAGACTAATGATTCTTTGATTGAAACACATCATAATAATATTTACTTTCTTCTACTATTATTCTTTGTAAAAATTTCCGTTCATATTTTATCTTCAATTACATATGGTAGATTACTGCATGATCGAATTACAAAGACTCGTATATTTTCTGTACATCCTTGGTGTTCATTTTATCACTGTTAAGTACCTTGATGAACAACTTCTAAGCATTCCATTGTATCCTTGAGGCAAATTTGGAGAGGTTATCCGCTCTTTAGGTGAGGTACAAATATTGTTTTAAGGAGAGCATGTCATTACATGACTTGAAATGTACTATGAAATTTTTTGTTCAAGTTATTACAAGGCATTCTCCACTGACAATCTTAAGATAATTCTCCACTTGTGCTTTCTTCAGGTGATCAGGGACAAATATTTTCTTAAAAGAGAACATTTCTACCATGAATTTTTAGTTTAATCTTGATTTGAGTTATTGCAAGGCATTCCACTGACAGTTTGTTATGTCGTATTAGTTAAAGTTGTCAAGATTAAGTAGAAAAGTGGAGGGAATGGTTCAGCGTACCGAAGATTTTCTTGTTCCGTTTTTCCTTTTCAAAAGATGAAATGCTTTGTGAAAGGAATTAAAAGTCAATTCAAATTAGTGAAGCTCCCGCGAAGTCAGATTGTCAACGTTGAAATAATTATGTCGACTGTGCTGGTGTAAATATCTGAACCCAGTTTCCTTGACTTTGAATGAGCCACAAGATATTAATGCAGCAATGGCGGTGCTGATGAAAATGAATGACACCTGTTAGTCTTCGACAACAAAGTAAATTACTTTGTTGTGAACTCTAGTCCAAATGCATGTGAATCAATGACAGGTGTGATGTTGTAAAAAGTTAATAAGTCCTGTTTGAGCCATATTATTTGAGAAAAATATATTATTAGTGTTGATGTGATAGAAAATATATAGTTGAGAAATAAAGAAAAATTATTGATATGATAGAAAAAAAATATATTGAAAAATATATAATTAAAAATGAGTAGAAGAATGAATATAAAAAAATAATATGGCTCAAACAGGGACTAAGTATATATGGATCCCGGATCTTATTTATTATTATTATGTGGAGTCAGTATATAGACCAAAATTTTATTAAGGCTCTATTTAGTACGGATTAAAATTAAATTTTAATTTAAGTTAAAGTCAAATAATTAATATTAACCACATATTTCATAGATCCCACAACTTTTGAACTATATATTTCAAAAATTTCTATCACAATCTACTAAAATATTTAATTTTAATATCCATCAAACACCCTCTAAGAATAACTTAAAATTTTAGCTCTTATAATTTTGATTTTGATTTTATAAATAGAAAGTTTTGGTTAAAATTTTGTATTTTATCATAAAAATGAATTAATCTATTTGTACAACTGTGGATGACAATCGTGTTTAACAATGTATGAGTAGTCAGAAAATTGTTGTTGCAAAAACAAGTTAATTTTCAAACTGTCCAATGATAGTTTGCTGTGTTATGTTGTCAACAACATTGTCATTCATTATTGTACACCAAGCATGATTTCAAAAAGGAGAGGTTAGAAAAAATAATGTATATGACTCTCTCTCATTTTTATTTTTATTATTATTATATTTTTTTTTTATCAAAGTGAATTGTTGCAAGAATGAAAGATGATGTAATCTAACATTGAGATTAACCTCTATAAATCTTGTGTATTCTTATATGTCTATTTTTCTTTCTACGATTTAATTGTTTTCGATGATATAGAATTAAGGTTAATTTCAGAAATGGTCACTGAAGTTACAGAAAAATTACAAAATGGTAACTGAAATTCAAAACTTTCGGTAACGGTCACTGAAGTTTGAAAAAACTTGCAGAAACGGTCACTGAGTTATAAACATTTTTGCGGCAACTTTTCGGCCACTTCCGACCACCGAAACCGGCAAATTTTGATACCGTTGAAAAGTTCATAATGTCCTCTTCAATTACCCTCCAAAATATTCCCCTAATTTCAAGGGATTCGACCGAAAAATTGCCGCAAAAGTCGCCCAAAAAATATGAAAAATCTGCCTAGATTTTCATATTTTTTGGGCAACTTTTGCGGCAATGTTTCGGTGACTTCCGACCACCAAAACCGCCGAATTTTGATACCTTTGGAAAGCTGACAATGTCATCTTCAATTACCATCCAAAATCTCCCCCCAACTCCAAAGCATTTGACCGGAATAAGCCCACAAAGTTGGCTACCCAAAAAGGCGAAAATCTGCCCAAATTCGGGATGCTAACTTTGTAGGCTTATTTCGGTCGAATGCTTTGGAGTTGGGGGAGATTTTGGATGGTAATTGAAGAGAACATTGTCAACTTTCAAACGATATCAAAATTCGACTGTTTTGGTGGTCGGAAGTCGCCGAAAAATTGCCGCAAAAGTCGTCCAAAAAATCTGAAAATCTGCCCAGATTTTCATATTTTTTGGGCAAATTTTGCGACAATTTTTTGGTCGAATCCCTTGGAGTTACGAGAAGATTTTGGGTGGCAATTGAAGAGGACGTTGTGGGCTTTCCAACGGTTTCAAAATTTGGCGATTTCGGTGGTCGGAAGTGGCAAAAAAGTTACCGCAAAAGTCACAAAAAAATTGAAAAAGTGTTTGTAACTCAGTGACCGTTTTTGAAAGTTTTCCAAACTTCAGTGACCGTTTTTTTAAGCGCCCGAAACTTCAGTGACCGTTACTGAAAGTTTTGAACTTCAGTGACCATTTTGTAATTTTTTTGTAACTTCAGTGACCATTTCTGAAATTAACCCTATAGAATTATAGTTTCTAATTTTCAATGGAAAAATTAGTCCTTCGCAAGGAATAAAGCAATAAGAATCGCCCCTTACGTATGAAGGCAACAAGAACTTCTCGTTAGCTTAATCAAACAAGAAGCTTCTGCTCCTTTGTAGGGGAAAAGTTGTTTCCTCTAGTTGGTGGCCTTTTCACTCCATTCAACTCAAACCAATAATAGACAAAACATTATTATCAGACCCCATTTTGTAAAGATTTGCTAAAGTTAAACGCAAGGATCTCCCCTTTTCACTCTCCAAAGTGGACGAATTCAACATATAAATAATCCTAAGAGGCCCCTTTCTCTTTAATCCTAAGATGTACCTTTCTCTTTAAGTTCAAATTTGCAATCGATCATTTTATAATAATAAAAACTTCCCTCAAAGTCTAACCGATGGAATACTACGAGACAATGGACCAATTACTTCAATAACACGTTACTTTTCGTTTTTCAATATATATTAAATTTATTAGACCATTTATTTACTATTAGTGTATATGTACATTCGATAGATTCATTTTACATGTATACTTTCATTAATGTATGAATTTCTTATTATTAATTAACATTAACATTCACATACATTTAACTAATATTCATTTTTATTTATACATTTCCGTGTTATTAATTCTAATTATAAATTAATTAGAATTTCACATTCAAGAATGCATTTCATTATTTACATTCATGTATGCTAATTAACATCCGATTTTACTAAATTAAAAAATTAAATAAATGATTTAACATTCATTGTCATGTACATATTCCTAATATTAAGGAAATCTATGTTTGTACAGCAACTGTGCACAACATCGTGCACAACTGCCTCATAGTCGGTGGGGTCCGCGATTTTTTTAATCGCAGGCCCCACCCCTGTATGTGAGAGGGCTGTGCACCGTGCTGTACTAGTAGCAATTCTCTAGGATTCTAAATTAATTAACATTTACGTATATTCAAATGTTATTTTTACAAGACTTATAATGTATTTCGTAACAACATACAACCTACATTCAACTTTGATTAGTCTAATCAAAGGTAAAACTTTGACTAGTCTAATCAAAAGTTGTTGGAGGCAGAACAACAATAAATTACTCGTTGATGGAGAACCGCCTTGAGATTTATGGAACAATATGAAGTATATAAGATCACAAACAATTAAACAAAATTTAAAGTAAAGAACAAGAAGAGAAACTGGCAGAGGAACGATGTTTTATTAATAACAATCAGAGAATACATAGAATTGAGCAATAATGCTTCTGGCTCATCTTCAAAAAATTAGAAGAAGAGTCTAGTATTTATTGGAAAAAATGCAAGCCCTATAAATAGAGTTGTTCATGAAATAAAATGTCAAAAGTTTCCTTATTTTGATCTCTTCATGTCCAATACAAATTTCAACTCTCAATAGAGCTTCCAAATAGAACTTTAACTAGAATTTGACAATTAAACTTGAATTGGATTACACAATAGCGTTCCAATTAGAATTTCTCTCGATATGTACTTCAATTAGAACTCTACAATTATTTCAACAATAAATTTGGATCACACACAAATTTTAACAAAAGTCCTACTTTAAACAAACACAAGGATATGAGACCCTACGTCTTTAATCCACACCAACCAAATCCGTAAGGTCATAAATGGGTTGGATTTATACATTTTGATTTTGAATTCATCCAAAATTTATTCATCTTAATTTATAAGGACAATAAGTTAAACTATAACATATGTCACATTGGGTTAATTTTAGAGAGATTCAAAAGTTTTGTTAAAAATTTCAAAATGGTCATTGGAATAGAAATTGTTACGTAAATTTTTTAACGATTACATTAATGGTCACTTAGTTAAAAAGGCTAATTTTAAATTCTAGGTTGACGCTATTAAGTTCCATCTATTACCAAATTTAAATAGTTGATTGATGGAGAATGTGTGGTTAAAAATTAAGGAAAAATTTTGAGTTTGCGTGTAATATTATTTTATTGAATAATGTGTGATTGAAAAGAAGAGAGAGAAAAATGAATTTTGTGCATTTATTTATCAAAAGTAGTATTGTATACGTTACAATTTTCATGATCAATGTATAGGTAATTAAGATCACACGTGACTATGATTTAATTATTAATGTGCGATTTTATTTATTTTTGCTTATTTTTGCAGGATTCTGGCCACCTTTTTTTTTTTTTTTTTGGTTGATGTAGCCTAGTAGTTTATGCCGTTTGTATTTAGGTTGGCATTTAACAGTGGCATGTAGAATTTTAGGTTAATGTTTGTAGCAAAGTGATCGTTATTTTAGTTGTTAGAAAACCACTACTATAAGAACATTTCGAAAATTTTAACAAGCTTCGGTGACTGTTGTTGAAATTAATCAATGTCACATTATATTAGCTGAGCTTGATAAAATAAACTATACAATAATAAATAACTGTTGGGAAATTATTAATTTGTAATGTGGGCCAACTTATCTAATTAATTGTGTATAAATGCTATTTATTAAGTTAAGTTCAAAATTAAAGTGATTTAATAAAGAATTTAAGTTATCGAGCTTTGAGCATCTAAATAAAGTGTGTGTTAGATTATATGTGTAGAGACCAGATTCCTTTATAATCGTATTTCATGATGGACGAAATACATATGAAAACTATATATAAGGTAATGATCATCAATTCATATCCAAATTATTTTTTGTATAATTCCATCAACACAAGAATACAAGAGAGCATCTTGAAGAGAATGGTCCAAAATTCACAATTAAGGACAGACAAGCTACAATCAAGAATCAAGAATGATGAATTCAAGAATCAAGGATATGAAGCAAGAAGCTAAAATCAAGAAAAAAAAACTCAAGAATCAAAGAGCCAATATTCAAGATTCAAGATCTAGTATTAAAGAAACATTCTCGGTGAATTATATTGTCTAATCGTGTAAAATTTTCAAACTGCACTTTTGTGTAAAGCACGACTCGAACGTGCTATTTACACCCCTTGCATCCCGACTCCCACCCTAAAAAAGGTTTTAGTAGCTTCTTGTAATCAAAGCAAGTAGACTTTAAAACTTCTTTTTTCCCCCTCCTTCATTGAATATATTGGAAAATGATTTTGCTTTGTTGAAGGGAAAAGAAATTAAGCAAAAAGGAAGCACCAATGAAGCAAAAGTTAACCATTGGTTTCCCTTTTCACGAATACGAGAATTGTGTCATCATTGTTAAAAGGAAACTATTGGACTGTAAAAAGACAGATTTGATGTGGAGATATTGTTATTAGTTAAGCATACTTCAATGAAAAGGCAAATCGCATTTATTTTTCTAATCCTCCTCAAAAGTGGAAGAAGAAAAAAAGCAACTCATAGTGTGGAAATTTAGGTTCATTGCTTTACACACAAGCATTCAACTTTTGTGAGAATAAAATATATTGAGGCTTGAATTCTGTTAATAAAAGTTAAGACAAATCTGTAGGAAACCCTTTTACGCAAAGGTTCAAGATTGAAAAATGGTAAGAGTTAGAAATATTTATTTAATTAAGGGTTTTATTATTCTCAAAGTTTGCTTTAGGCTTGATCATTCAGACATCACTAAGACTCGAGGTTTCATCACTTTAGCACTCGTGAGTTCCCATAAAATCAAATGATGTAATGCTCCTTTCTCTCTTCTTTGCAAAAGAGTAGAGCAATAAAACTTGAATGGAGTATCTACTATATTATGTAAATCTTTGTTGGAGTTATGCAACTAATTAATTTAGTGAACTTGATTGGAGGTCTCCATTGATGTCAAAAAAATAAGTGAATGAGTTGTAGTCAGGGTTGAAGCACCCTAATTGAGCCCTTGTTCGATTTCATTTTCTAAAACTCAATTTTCTTCATACTTATTTTTAATTACGCATTCTATTGGACTCGCAGCTTTTATCAACTTTTCAATAACACAGTTTCATTAACTTTAATTAAAATCCATTAAAAAATATTATTTTAGTTTAACCGAACAAGAGTTGCGCCAGCTAAATTTGTTCGAAATGCATCGAGATCACACCATTTGACTAGATATTTGAGGTAGAGCACTATTTTTAATGTAGATAATTACAAGTTTGATGTTAAATCGATGCAAACTATATGTATCCGAGTTTGGCGTTATGCAAAAAGTTATTGAAAGATAAACAATCCTCTCTTTGACGTTAGTGCCTTAAATGATATTATGATCTAAACTTGTTTCTTAGAAACAAAATCTTTATTGTTACAATAACTTGATGACCATCCTTATATAAGTCGTGTTTGATAGTCATTTTTTGGGAGAAAAATATAGAGCTGAGCTTGATGTACACTCAGATACACAACTCCCTCACAACATGGGGTGAGGCTCGAGTTTAAAATAATATTAAATCAGCTCGGACCCCGCCCCATGTGAGGGGGCTGTGTACCAAATGGTAAAAAAAAAAAAAAAAGTTGTACAATCAGCTTTATTCAAAAATGTATTTTTAAACAGTTGATTGATTGAGAATGTGTGGTAAAAAAATTAAGGAAAATTTTTGGGTTTGCGTGTAATATTATTTTATTGAAGAATGTGTAATTAAAAAGAAAAAAGAAAAATGTATTTTTAAAAAAATGACTACCACACAAGGGCATAAATTAATTAAATCATTAATTTATTTACTGTTGTCATTAATCAGTCAACTTCATTTATATATATATGTATGTATATTAGGGTCTGTTTGATACCCTTTTCTTTTCTATAAAAGTTGGAATTTTAATTCCCACTTCCACTTTATAGCTATTTGATATGCATTTTTTTTTTCAGGGAATTCGAATTTCAACTTTTCATCTTTTCATCTTTTCCACATTTTCCTTGAATTTCAATTCCCACCTATATGGTGGGAATTGAAATTGCACTTTTTTTTTTATTTGCAATAGATACAAATTCTAAGATGAAAAAAAAAAAAAAAAAAAAAAAAAAAAAAAAAAAAATTATCCCTTTAATTAACAAATTTCATGTAAAATAAAGTCAAACAAATATAAAACATTTTTCTCTTCTTTTTTTTTGGCAATCTAAACAAATTTTGTCCCTAATAGTAAAAATTTTTATCATTTTAATTGACAATTTTCATGAAAAATAAAGTTAAACGGACATCAAAAGTGTTATATTTTTCAGGTGGAAAATTATATAAATCTAATATCTTTAATAACAATTTTCAGTAAAATAAATTTTAGATAATTCAATTTCATGCAATTCATTTTCTTTTCATTCAAATTTCATCCTTCTAACAAACGGACCTTAGATAATTGAAAAGGTCTTTATGAAAAATAAAAAAATAAAAAAAAATCTAGAAAAATTATGTAAAAAAACAAAAAGAAGAAACATAATAATTGCGTTACATATATTTTATAAGCAAAAAGGTGGAATTTCCTCATTAAAAATGCAATTAATTCGAATTGGAGTACAACCCACGTTCAACTTTATCCATTAATGCTCGTTAGGACACACCTTTTCTCCCTTCTTATCCTCGCAATTATTTAGCATCAAAATATTAGGTGCACAATCAATGTGAAGGTAACTTTGATTGGAAAAATAGAAGAATAATGTTATTCATAATAAACGTCTACAGAAATTATCCTATGACGTAGCTTGTTATTTGATGTATTGATTTTATGTAATTACGTTCCCTCAAATAATAAGATATTACATAAAGATGACTACTGCAATCACTAACTATGAATAATATTACTCAACATAGAAAATAAAGTTTGAATTCTTTTTTTAAAAAAAACCATACATTTGATCTTAAAATCTTTGATATATCTCTTATATTTCCTTAATATCTTGTTAGCATATAAAGTGTCGAAGTATTTTTAAGGGTCGGTAGTTTGGTCGACTTTATGAATAAGTTATTTTCACGCAAGGTACGAATTTACAACTACAATAAAGAGCTGTGTTATTACTCATCATCGAAGTCTAAAATGAATATCCCATATTGTAGTATTTTAATTGTAGCAACTTGCAAGGTATATATTAAATGAAAATTCAATAATTTTGCCATTTTGGATCTGTCAATATAGAAATTGTATTTCGACAAAAGTGTAATTATAACAATTTAAAAAGTGCACTTTTCTCCAAAAATTTCAAGGAAAATGATATTCTTCCAGCATGGATGATCGCATGTGAGTGTGCGGGCCCATGTGAATAAAATAATATTTTCTTGCATGTAAATGTGCGATCAT
Organism: Osmanthus fragrans; assembly: GCA_019395295.1. Taxonomy (NCBI): domain Eukaryota; kingdom Viridiplantae; phylum Streptophyta; class Magnoliopsida; order Lamiales; family Oleaceae; genus Osmanthus; species Osmanthus fragrans. The sequence continues at coordinate 6,768,065 of CM033358.1, forward strand.
TCCTGCGGTCATTTATGATGTTCTTGTAGCATAACTCAACTTTTAAATTCAAATATAGGTAGACACTGAACAGTACCTCGTAATCAAGGGAACGAAAGCCATGTTGTACGTCAACTTGTGCAGCCAGATGGTTAAAGTATGCATAAATATGAGAGTGGTTGATGTTGATTTTAATGAGAATAGAATTTTTGGAATAATGATTGATGGAAAAATGATGAAAAATTTTAGATTTGTGTGTAATATTATTTTATTTGAAAAATGTGTGATTGAAAACTTGAAATGAAGAAAGAAAAAAAATGAGAATAAGAATGAGAATGGAATGAGGGCCAAACGGGCCCTATATGGACATGTCTATTAATTACAAATATCATGACAAAAATAGGCGTCTTGGAAACATGCTATATTATCTATTTAATTTTCTAAAAAATAATTTAAGTCCCCATTTGATTCTCATTTTTTGTAAAATTCATTTTTCTCTCTCTTCTGTTGAACTACATATTATTCAATAAAATAATATTACACGCAAATTCAAAACTTTTCTTTAATTTTTAACAACATTTTTTTCACAAATCAACTATTCAAAATATATTCTTTTCCCAAAAATGAGAATCAAACATGACCTAAATAAATAATATTTTAAATCCCTCAAAAAGTTATCGTCTTAAATTTTTTCGTCAATGAGACTAAAAGAACTAAAAAGTCATTTTTGAGTTGTTTCGTCGAGAAATTTTCAAGGTTCAAATTTTCGTGATGAAATTTTTCTCAACTCCTGTCTTTGTAAAGTCATTTTTTACTTATACAAATCACATCTTTTTCTTTACACAAATCAAGTTGAAAATTGAAATGACAAGCGACGATTTTATATTTTGTTATAACATTGTAATATATAGTTCGTATTTTCATTAATTTAAAAAATTGATAAATAATTTAGTTAAAATCAACAATAAATTTTAACCACACATTTCATGAAATTATAACTTTTATCGACTTTTAAGTACAACACTTTATTATCTTCAACGAAAAGGCATCTTTTAAAACTTTTTAACTTTAAATATATGGTTTTGCTTTTTAACAAGGGTATACATAAAAAGCAACAAATTGTGCATATTCACGTTGCAAGTGAACATCACTTGATCCTTATTCTTAAAGAGAAATGCATCAAAAACTTCTCCCATTCACCCGTCCCTATCTCCATTTTTAAAAAGTACAAACATTTTAGGTCCCCATGCACCCATTACATTAACCGATTAAGTAGAATTTCATAAAATGTGTAGTTAATTTTAAGTAGATATGATATGTGGTTAAAATGTTGTGAATTTCATAAAATGTGTAATTAATTTTAATTTTAAATTTAATCAATTTTTTTAATTGAATCAAACAAGCACATAATTCTAGTTTTTGCTTTATCCTTGTTAGATAATTAGAAATTGACTATTCCAACATCTCTAACGAGCATATGCCAATTCCAAATATGAGGATCGTACCCTAGTTGGCATGCAAGCAAGAATCCACCGTTTGCAAACTCAATAAATTTGTTGAATAATATGTTGTCTTTGAGGAAAAGGATTATACGACTTGTACACAAAAATTGTCTATAAGAGATTGTATAAAATGATGTAGAGGGAAAATAATCGATGAAAAAGTTGATTATATTTGAAACTATCAAATGATAAAATGATAGGTGGTATTATATAACTCATTATGTAAAGTTTAAAGTATATGTAGCAAGGTCTAAGGTGGATTATACACTGAATTACATCATTTAAAATTTTAACTTAAGTTCCTTATTTGTGTTTTTATGTTTAGCCCAACAATTACATTAAATAAAATTATCATGGAAAGTGTGAAAATTGTACAAACAAATGATGAATTTTCATGCAAACAAGAAGCCAAAGAGAAGTATAAAAACAAACCCTAAATCATTAAGTTATGAATGTAATGGTAAGATAGTCCGTAAGCTTTATCAGCATATATTATTACGTTCATGGACCAAATCCCAGAGAGTATGAGAACCAACCATTTGTCCCACAACAAAACAAACCCTAAGACAGCATAAAATGTCCATTTCAGGAGAATATATATATATATATATATATATATATAGATATATATTAGTTGCAGTTTTCAATATAAAATTATGAATTTTAAAATGTAATTAATGTGAGAATCAAATATCAAATCCCGTAGCACACCAATTTAGTTGCAGTTTTCAATATAAAATTATGAATTTTAAAATGTAATTAATGTGAGAACCAAATACCAAATCCCGTAGCACACTACTTTAGCAAATTTGCACAGAAAATTTAGAGAACTCTTTGAAATGCTCAAAACTACGTTTGATTCATTTCATCACTTCTGATAATTTCATCTGATAGAAATGAATACGACAAGCCACAGAAATGTGTCATTTTTCAAGCAAATAAGATAACAAGGTGGCTACCGCTGGCAGAAATATGAAGAAAAATTCCCCTCGACATGTATTAATCAATGAAAATCATTGCAATGAGCCTATCAACACTTGTAAGCTAAGTTTGGTAGTAGAAACGTTTAGATAGTCGTGGACGATACTGGAAAAGAAATTATAATCTTTTGAATTATATTTTTCGATCTTACTAAGTAGAAAAGAAAGTAAAAATTACACTTACCACCTTCTTTCTTTTGAAATTCTAATTTTATTTCTACTATTTTTTTTTTGTTAGATTATAATTTGCATTGGCTATTCTTTAAACAAAAAGATTATTATAATAGAGTTGTAAAAGTCAATAAGTCTTTTGAGATGTTATATAGATGAACTAAGAGTCCTTGGGTTCGAGTATGAAATATGGAGAAAGAGTCATTAGAATTATGCTAGTCGACAGCCAAACTGATGCTCGAGTGTCCAAAACAAAATCATTATCTTCCGACTGTTGCTCGAGCGACACACCGTCGCTCTCCTGGCATTGGCCTGGGGATCGAGCGACGACATTTTTCGATAAACCTTAGTTTGCGATTTTCGAGATCTATCAACAATTTTACATCTTGAAATCAATCAACCACAAGTTGAGAAAAACATCAAAATCGTATAATCCAAAGCACTCACTTCCTAAATATAATCAGGAATGTACTTTCTCAATAGATATCAGAGGTTACTGGAGATTGATGGAGGTTAGACCAAAAGCACAAGAAGAAAATAAGAATAAAGTATTCTAGGTGATCTATAGGAGATGGACAATTTCAGAAGATCAAGAGCAGGTGTGAGTGAAGCACATTCTAGTCAGGCTTGAAAATTGCAAGAATTAGATCAGCGAGTCTAGGTTGGATCATACTGTAAGTTCTTATTATCTATAGTAGAAGTCTCTGACTTGGTCCCGGAGTTTTTAATCCCGTGAAGAATTTTCTCCCTCAACAAATATTGTGTTATTGTTGTTTTATGTACTATTGTGGCAATTCAACATGGAATAAAATTGACTTGATTGACTAAATATCTAAAACAATTAAAATATAACTTGTTATTTTTAATTGGTCATTTTAATTCCACGTTATTCATCCTCTCTAGGTGATTTTAGGGTCGAACTAGTAATTTTCAAGTTTATCAGAACCAAAATTTGATTCCTGGCTCTAGTTTTCTAGATGAGTAGTTCATTGTCTGTCCCGTCATATTTTAATGGTTGTAACTACACTTATTGAAAAGTTAGAATGAGAGCCTTCCTGAAATTAATGGATGGGCATATTTGGTTGAGCGCAGTGAATAGCTGGATTGCCTCTTTAAGCACCATTAATGGTGTTGTCATCCCCACTCCTATCACTAATTGGTCGAAGACTAATTTAAATGAGTGTAATTGGGATAGAAAGGCTTTACATGCTTTATTTATGGTTGCGTCACTAGAAGAATTTAGGCGTGTGTCTATGTGTGAGTTGCTAAAGAGATTTGGGATATTTTACAGACCACACATGAGGAAACCCCAGCTGATGGTAATGTAACTAGATTTTAGATCTAGTTTCAAATTCGAAATCAGGAATTGATCATCCAAGAACCCTTGGCGAAGCTTGAACAATGGAATTGGGAATCCTTCATTTTAGATTCCAATGGACTTGATTATTTTTCTAGCCTTGAAATCAGGAATTGATCTAACACTTGCTGTACAGCATTGTTCACGGCCCTCACTCAAGAGTGGGGCTCGCGATTATTTTAATCGTGGGCCACACTCCTTGCATGTGAGTATGCTGTGTAAAAAAATGTACTCATAGTCTAACTTTCTGAAAAATGGCCCGCCCTAGAGCCGTATATGGATTAAAAAATAATAAATTAAAATTGAGCCCCATAAATCATTTTATCATGGAATTCAATACCTAAATTACTGTAAGGTGTCAAATCTTGTTTGTTTCGAGTATTCTCGTTGGAAAAAAAAAAAGAGTTTTGCTACAAGTATATTATTTTTGACATTAAATTTGACATTGCACTCACATACAAGGGGTGGAGCCCACAATTAAAATAATGGTGGACCCCATGCATTGTGAGTACAATGTCAAAAATAGTGTACAAAAATAATGTACTTGAAGATTAATTCAAAAAAAAATACAATAAAGTTATTAGCAGGGGGTAAATAGAAGCGACGTGATCACGAGACAGGTAAAATAATTAATCAGTTTAGTAGTAATATACATGCACATTTAAATACCTGTTTGACAATTATTAAAATAAAATAATTTTTTTAAACTCATTTTTAATTACAAGTTCTCTCAATAAAATATTCTTCAGGTAAATTTAAAATTTTTCCTTTTATTTTAACCAAACTTTTTTCAAAAAATCTTTATTCCAATATTCATTTTACCCAAAAAAATTCATTTTAAGGATAGTAAAACGGGGGCTTATAAATAATTACTTGAAAATATTTATCTAAAGCACTAAACTGTTAGACTTAAAATGTTAGTATAATATATATATATACATATATATATATATATATATATATATAAATACAAACTTGTCCATCTTGTAATTTCCATATTAGGGTTTCCCATTTTTAACCATACATTTTTCATTAATTTACTTTTCCAAAATACATTCTTCAGTAAAAATGAGATTCAAACGGGTTCTAAAAATAATAATAGTAAACGTACATGTGCCAGGTGCTTGACACGTGGGTGAAAAAATAGTCAAAGGCTACAAGCCTTTGGGCCTTCATTTGTAGCCCAAAATTAAATAAAAGAGGAAACCCAATTCGCTCCTGAACGAATATTTGGACCAGAAATTGGATGATTTTGAATAGGAAAAAGGATGTCGTGAATGTACTTATATTTTATTTCAAATTATTGATGTTATGTATTCATTATTTATCTTGTATTTTTGTGATTAAAATATGTTATGCTACATTTTGTAGCTAGGATTGTTTCTGAAACTTTGTGATTTAATTTAGTCCATGTTTGATTTAGCTAATTTTGATTAATAATAATAATAATAATAATAATAATAATAATAATAATGTTAAATTGTGCAGTTAAAAATTTCATAAATTTATGGATTCAATTAAATGTGTAGTTAAAATTAATTGTTGATTTTGACTTAAATTTTATTAACACTTTTACCCAAATCAAATAGAGACTTAATATGACGTTGTTTATTTTTGTTTATTTCCATTTTTTCTGGTGGCAGCCAATCGAGGAAGTAGGTAGGGGTGGGGTTTTGGTATCGTTTGGTTGAGAGTGGGGTTGGGTGAAGATGAACTTTTTTATTTTATTTCTCTTTTTCATTTAATTATTTTATGTGAAACCTTTTTTCTTTTTAAAATTGTTAACAATGTGTGAAAGTCATTTTTCGTGGTCAACTATATCCTTTTGTCACACGAGAATTAAAAATTTGGGACTATGAATGCAACAAATAAAAAGAGGGAAGAATTCACATTTAAGGCATTAAGTATGCACAATTCAATTTTCATGTTTAAAGTTGTCTAAATGCAAAAATCAGGTTTTTATTTTTTAATTAAAAATATTTTATTAATTAATTATAATAAAGTCAAAATTATTCAATTAATAGTCACATTTATTCAATTAATGGTCACATTTACATAATTATAGGTCACAGATTGTTTTGAAATCACAAATCTTAAAATTTATAGGTCACAAATTATTTCGAGATCACAAATCAAAAAATTTATAGGTCACATATTATTTCGAGGTTACAAATCAAAATTTTTATAGGTCACAAATTATGTCAAGGTCACAAATAAAAAAAAATTATAGGTCACAATTCATCTATTGGTCACATATTTTCAAATTTGTTGGTCACAGATTATTTTTTAGTCACAAATTATCTAATTTTATGGTCACGGATTATTTTTTATTCACAAATTATCTAATTTTATGGTCATAGCTCGATTCCGACCTCCATCCACCACCAATACTTGGTCACAGCCCCGCAACCGAAGTCTACACCACAACACAACAACCACCATCGAAAAAATGACCGTCGCCGCCACCACCTGCACCACACCACCACAACCACCATCCCACACACAACCAACGCTATCGCCACCGCACCACCACAACTACCGCCTGCACCTCGTCGTCGTCGACACACTACCAACAAGAGCCACCCAAATCTGCAACACCTCCACCTCCAACAACCACCAACCACCGCACCCACCTCCACCTCCATTCAACCAACGCATCCACCACCACCGAACCCACCTCCCTCAGAACAACACGCCGCCAACACCAACCAGAGTAACACGCCGCCAATACCACCACAGTATCACCACCAGAACACGACGCTGCCAACACACACACACACACCACCACCCTCCTCGAATCGTAAAGAGAAGAAAAAAAAATCCCACATCCCCTTCCCACGCAGGCACCATCACAACTGAGTTGTAACATTGAAAAATCGCATCTAAACCCTCAGTAGTCAATGATTTCAGTAGTGACGGTCGGTGAATCTCCGTCGCCGGTTGCTGATTTTGAATGGGTCGCTGACGTCGAAGAAAGGGAAACGACAGACACGATTGGCACCGAGTGAGATTGCTTCAAAGGAGAAGAGAAAGAAATAATAAACATCATCGTCGCCGGCTAGATGCTTCCTTCGCCGTTGCCGTCGCCGTCGCCGTCGCCACTCCAGTGGTGTTGGGTATGGAGAGAAGAGAAAATATTGTAGAGAGAGAAAATATATGGTTAAATGATTAGGGTTTGGTAATTGAATTGGATGAAATATTTAATATTTAAATTATTAAATCAATACCTGATTTGTGAATTATGAAACTTCAGCCCTGAATTTTGAATTGTGACATTTAAACCCCTGGATTTATGTAATTTCCTCATAAAAAGATAGGATAAAAGCTAAAAAAAATTGAAAGCCCAACTGCAATTATCCCATAAGAAATGACAATTTTTGCAAAGTATTCCGAAATTGGCCATATATCAAGTCCACTGCTCAAATTTCATTATAAATTACGGATGACCCTTTTAAATATCCCCAAACAAACTTGTAAGTAGTAACAATCTATGTTCATTTTTAAACATGTACACTAACCCCTTTTCTTTGTTCGAAAATACAAATTAGTCCTCTATATCTACAAAATGTAATACTGAACTCATTCACTACAACAAAAAAAGCCTTTTGCAACGTTTGAAAAATGTTGCTAAAGACCTTTTGCAACGTTTGGACGAATGTTGCAAACCTCAGTATTGCTGTAGAGTGGAAGGATACGGCAACATTTTTTAAACGTTGCGAAAAGTCTTTCGCATACGGCAACGTTTTTTAAACGTTGCGAAAGACTTTTCGCAACGTTTAAAAAACGTTGCCAAATGGTCACTTTTGGCAACGTTTTTTAAGTGTTGCCGAAAGTGACCCTTTTGGCAACATTTTTTAAACGTTGCCAAAAGTGTCACTTTTGGCAACGTTTAAAAAATGTTGCCAAAAGGGTCCTAACTTTTGGCAACATTTTTTGAACGTTGCCGAAACGTTGTATTTTATTAACAAATATTTTGCTGTTTTTCACGTTATTTGTAATTATTTCACGTACTTTTACTAATACCAATATATAGTACATGAAATTGAGATATGTAAATTAAGCAACATTTATAAAACGGAAATTTTTTTGATAAAATGAGATTAAAATTTCATTACATATATTTAAACCATACAAAATATAAAATGGAAATAAATGTCTTCTTCTTGCATCTCTATTTCATCAAACTAACTTGAAGCTACTATTGTCCCTTTTATACAAAATTCACCATGTACAAATATAGGAGCTCTGCTTGGTTACCTACAAGGAAAATAATAAATATCTTGTAAAGAAAATAATAAATATGAAGCAAATGGATAAACCAAAATCAATAGCACATAAGCAACAGACTAGACTATATAAACAACAATTAAGGCCATTTCGATGATGACAAGTTTTTTACTCTTTCATAATTGTGGGTGTGTCCACACAAGAAATTACTAATTAATTCCTAAGAAGTGGAAGCTGGAGACTGAGGAAAAAGGAAAAAATGAAAGTTTTAAAATTCAGCATTTTTTTTTCCTAACTCCTTACTGAATTTACAAAAATAAGCATAGTGGAGACATTTATGGCCATTCATAATTCTTATTTCTTAACCTCTACAACTCCTAGATTAAGGTAAGGTTAATTTAGGTTGATGGATTAGAACAATGGCAAAAGATCATCAGAAATAGAACAGGGAAAAAAGGGACAACTAAAATTCAAAAATTACTATTTTAGACCACAAAGTCTTCATCATTTTTCTCCAACGAATCATTTAATGCAAAATAGGCATCATTTCCACAATTTTTATTTCAAGCACCAATACAGTAATGCAAATAGTCCAACAATTAAATCCTGCAAGAACGTTAAGTTTGCATTTTTGCTACATTTAAGATATTTAGAAGCTTATTAAGTACATTAGTCTGAAAAGTAATGCAGTTGAGAAAAGCAACTTATAACTAAACTCAGAAAGTAATACCAGCTACTGACTTATTGATGAAAGATATCCAAGGTTCTGTGCCACAAATTCAAAAAAATGTGTCATTATCCCTTATCCCACTTGTATTATAAATTGAGAGGTTGTATACGGTTGATGAATAGACAAGAAATACAGAAAATTATTCTTGTCTTCAAATAATCAAAAAATTGTATAACGAAGTCAATATGGAAAGAATGACTAATTGATTATAGAGGAAGCAAGCTTACTTTGAAAAAGAACGTGTCGGACACTTTTCATTCCTTCTTCGTTCTGCATCATCACGTCTACCAACACAACCGAACAAACCTTAGAAAAGTAATTACTCTTGAGTAAATTTTACTAATCCAATCAAGCTTGCAAAAATGGAGATTCAAAACTCAATAGACCAAAAACAATAGGGGCACTGGAGATGGTATGGAAATGTAAGATAATCTTTAAAAAAATGACAACCACTTAAAATGAGTGACAAAACACTAGTTAAAACCTTAAATTATATCATTTTATACAACTTCTATAACTCTACCACCACTCCACCTTCTCCACCACCACCAATCCAATATCCAAGGCTCCGAAACCATTTTTGCCTCCTTTCTCCAATACCCCACTAAATTATACTCCAATCCTACCAAAGAAAATGATGGACAGTTAAATTTAATTCAAACAAATTAACAACAAATACATATTTAAAAAGATGAAATCATCTCTGTCATGTGGCATTAAATATGGAATAAATTCAAAAAAAAATGACAAACATTCAAAAAAGTGATAAATAATATTTAACACCAATCAAAATCTTAGAATTAATACAAGAGATTGTTGATTTTCTTTTACATATTGTCTCTTTGTAATTATATTTAATTTCTATTAACTAAACATGAAATTAACTTAATTTTAGAAACACAGCATCTTATAAGTTGGAAATGACATAAATTCAAAAACGTGACAAGAACCAAAAAAAAAAAAAAAAAAAAGTGACAAAAACTTAAAAAATATATATCCCTCGCTGCTTCTCTCATCTGATTATAATAAGTAATTAATAAATAAGTTGAAATGAATTTTAAGTAAATATTTGCTTAATGGAGAAATTGATTAACATCATTAATCATGAAAGCATGGCATCATAAATAAGAAACAACACTTTTTTCTTGCCCTTTGAAGCATTCATGATATCCTCAAACATGCTTACAGTCGATGGCAGATCCAAAGTGTATGTTAAAGAGATGAGCACACGTCAAAGTCTCAATGTAAGCCGTGCACTCAACAGCCAAATCAGATAAAAGCTTGAATCTAATTCAAACTAATCAATTTGAAAAATCCAACTCACCAAATGTAAAAGTAATGACAGCATTAGCTAATAGATTTGTCAATGTATAATCAATGTAAGTATGTTGAGGAAGACGACAAAGCCTCTCCAGGATCATCAAAATCGTAGGCCATGCACCTTAACATCCTCCTTTACTCTCCACCACATACATCATAAATCATTCGACGAAATCCTATGAGATGGAACAAATATCAATGCCAATAATTTCCAAACAAAAACAACAAGAATTGTTCCAAAACTTCACCCTTCTTTTACAATTTAACTGTATCGATTGCAAAAAACTTGGAGAATGGACACTACTGCAAAAATTTCTACTATATATAGTGAAGAAAATAACTAATGTAAAAGCTCAAACTCATACTTGATTATTTTCCAAAATAGTTAATATGGGATTCACGCCTAATTGTAAATTCAAAGAGTTTTCATCGGAAAAAGGAAAGAAATTGGGTAAAAGAAATGGAAAATGATTGTAAAAGGAATAGACAAAAAGAAAATCTTCCTCAGTTTTAAACAAAACTTAAAAACAGGCCTTTGCGCTTTTTCTCTAAAATCCATAAACAAGTTCAAAATAATGAAAAATATATACACATTGCACTTCACTTTCATCTTAATCTATCTGCAAAAATAACCATAACATTTCTATTGTGCCTCAACGAGAAGTCAAAGAGCACGGGTATTTCGATTTTATGAGAAAGATAGAAATGACAAATGTTGGACCTTTCAAACTCGCTTTCTGCGTGTGGCCTTGATCTCATAGTACCCATTAGCAAGCTTCAAGTGCTCGGTCTATACCCCCGCCTCAAGCTCTTCGATTTGCAGGTTTTCGAAGAGGTCAGAGTCTTTTTCAATCTCAGATTCTTCATGTTGGTTGAAGCGGCTCCTTCACATGGTGGGTGGTGTTTACTTCCTCTTTCTGGTTTGGGGTTTTAGGTTTTGCACGTAATTAATAGGGTAATAAAAGTATTTTCTTTTTGCAACGTTTATGAAACGTTGCTAAAGACAAACCCTTTGGCAACGTTTATAAAACGTTGCCAAAGGATTTGTCTTTAGCAACGTTTCATAAACGTTGCAAAAGAAAGATCTTTTGGCAACATTTATAAAACGTTGCCAAAACTTTTAACTTTTCGCAACGTTTTATAAATGTTGCCAAAAGATTTGTCTTTTGCAACGTTTATAAAACGTTGCAAAAGATAAAGTTTTTCGCAACGTTTTATAAATGTTACAAAAGACTCTTTTAGCAACGTTTAAAAAACGTTGCGAAAGATAAAGTTTTTTGCAACGTTTTATAAACGTTGCGAAAAGTTTTATTTTTTGCAACACTAAATAAACGTTGCAAAAAGGGGTCTATCGCAACATTCACTTAAAAAATGTTGCCAAACCTTAATTATGTTACGTAATGGCAACATTCACCTATTCGAATGTTGCAATTGACCCCTTTAGCAACATTTAATACATAAATGTTGCCTTTTAAGTGTTGCAAAAGGGCATTTTTGTTGTAGTGATTGAACCTACGTTTCCACAAAGAAATTAACAAAATTTGATAAATCCTAGTTCGCCGGACGATGGCCGCCTCTAAAATCACAGTGGCTAGCGTTCTCCATCACACTGTCTCTAACCGTACATCTCATTAGAAATCAGTTACATTGCTCCAATCCAATCCGGGCCTTACAAGCATGAGTGTCAATAGTTGTTCATAATTCAGGAGCGCGAATAAGCCCCTGTTTGATGGTCATTATTTCGGGAAAAAAAATTATGTTTTAAATATTGATTTTTTGGAGAATGTGAGGTTAAAAAGTAAGAAAAAAAATTTGATTTTACGGATAAAATATTTTGTTGTGTATATGTAACTGAAAATGAGCTTGAGAGTTGTTAAATATAGAAATATAATATGATGTATTTTTCATTGTAATATTTCTTTTTAGTGTAGGATTATTTTCCTTAGTAGTTGATTGTGTAATATTTCCTTTTATGTTTATTTTCTTGTACAGTTATTTATAACCCTATAAATAGGATCTTCTACATTGTAATATTTACAAAACCATAATAATACAATATATATTTCTTCACATGGTATCAGAGCAGGTTTAACTTGGTCTTGGGTTAAACTTGCAACACAAAAAAAAACAAAAAACCTTCAAAAGCACAATGGCAGTAACTTTAAAGAGATGGCTCAAAAGTCTTCTGCAACTATTTCAACAATGTCGGGTCGTCACTTTGCAACTCCTTCTCGAAATTCTCGACAAAGAAGCTCTCAAATAATGAGTAGTCATATTTTCTAACTTTTCAATAATTCTATCCTTTTTTAGAAACATGAATTACAAAAAAATATATATATTATTTTTTTCATTTTCTTGGAAATTTAATTCTATTTTATTTGGAGGGTCGGTACCTTGAACTTTACCAGCACTCTCCCTGCCTTTTAAACAAACTAAAGGTTTTTTTATGTTAAAAAAAAAATTTGGAGGGTCGGTACCTTGAACTTTACCGGCACTCCCCCTGCCTCTTAAACAAACTAGAGGTTTTTTATGTTAAAAAATAAAAAAAAAAACTTTGGAGGGTCGGTACCTTGAACTTTACCGGCACTCCTCTTGCCTCTTAAACAAACTAGAGGTTTTTTTTTATGTTAACAAAAAAAACAAAAATTGAAGGGTCGGTACCTTGAACTTTATCGGCTTTTCCCCTGCCCCTTGAAAAATTTGGGGTTTTCCTATGTTAAAAAAAAAAAAACAAACAAACAAATCCATCAAATATTTTCTTCCAACAAACAAGAAGTCAATTATTCCCATCAAAAATAACAAAGACCTCAAGTGTTCGGAGTTCTTCAATTTGGAAGATTTAATTGGATCGATTTCTTCAAACTCAATACTCTACTCCATATTGAGTTTGAAGGGAGGGTGTTAAATATAGAAATATAATATGGAGTATTTTCCATTGTAATATTTCATTTTAGTGTAGGATTATTTTTCTTAGTAGTTGATTGTGTAATATTTCCTTTTATGTTTATTTCCTTGTACAGTTATTTATAATCCTATAAATAGTGTCTTCTACATTGTAATATTTATAAGACCATAATAATACAATTTATATTTTTTCACAAGAGTTAAAGAGTTTAGTTTTAAACGGAACGAAACAAGGGCTAAATAGTTTTTACTTTTGATCCTGAAATTAGTTTTGAGTTTCCTACGTTATGTACCAAAGGAAAACATTGGTTATTTTTATGTTAATATGTTTCAACTTAAATTATGGACATCAAGGTGCGGGTACTCACAAAATGTACCTAGTTTATTAATCTCGAGGAAGACCTACTACGTGCTATTTTATACAACTTGAACAACTTAAATATTTTTGTTTTTCGTGCTAGTTCATTATATTGCTCCCCACTCCTGGAAAATAATGTCAAATCTTCAATAGGATGACCGTTTGCTAACCGTAGCTTCAGTTAATTTCTGTGAAGGTTTCTTCCCCTATCTAGTTGATTGATGACCTCAAAAATCTGTCATTCATGTGGCGAACAACACTCCGGTCTCCGGTTGCCTCCCCTTCAACCTAAATTTAACATGCGCATTGAGTGCCCATTTGAATTATTCCACATTATAATGAGAAGAATAGAAATTGTTTGGAAAACATGTGGTTAAAAAAAGAAAAGAAAAGTTTATGGATTTACGTATAATATTATTTTATTGGAGAATGTACGATTAATAAGTAGAAAGAAAAATGAATTATAATTTAATGGAAAATGATGATAGTCAAACGGGGGCTAAACAACCCATTATGAAGCGGAAGGTCGCCGACTAAATAAAAAAGTTCTAACAATCGTTTTGCACTCTGACGATCAAATCAACTTTTGAAATAAAAATATATGGAGTGCAAAGGAAAAATATGATAGGGGGAATAGCTAGAGGATGTAAAACTTATCATAAGTGTGGAATTTACAATTTATATAGAATGGAATGGGCCAAGATGGGCCGAGTGTCTAATGGATCGAGCCCAAGCCAAAACAATTTTTTTTATTCAATTGACCCAATTTGATTAATACAATTAAGAGAAGAATTCACATTTAAGGCATTAAGTATGCACAATTCAATTTCCATGTTTGAAGTTGTCAAAATGTAATAATCAGGTTTTTATTTTTTATTAATTAATTATAATAAAGTCAAAATTATACAATTAATAGTCACAGTTACATAATTATAGGCCACAGATTATTTTGAAGTCACAAATCAAAAATTTATAGGTCACAAATTATTTCGAAATCATAAATCAAAAAATTTATAGGTCAAAGATTATTTTGAGGTCACAAATCAAAATTTTTATAGGTCACAAATTATGTCGAGATCACAAATTAACAATTTTATAATTTTTATAGGTCACAGATCGGTCACATATTTTTAAATTTGTTGGTTACGGATTATTTTTTAGTCACATATTATCGAATTTTATTGTCACAGTTTAATAGTTAGTTACATTCACCAAACCCCGACCACAATCCCGATCCAATACTTGGTCACAAACACTATCCTACCCCACCCCACCACACCACACCACCCCACACAACCACCACCACCACCACTCCAAACCCGTTTAGCACCACCACTACACACCGGCAGAACCACCATCGCACCCACAGGCCACATCACATACCCACGGCTAGCGCCACCAACATTACCGCCACCACCTCAACGACGTCCCACCAACAACCACCGCCACTACCAACACCAGCAGTTCCACTACCACACCACTACCTCAATCTGCAACACCACCAGTTCCACTACCAACACCACCACCTCAATCTGCAACACCTCCTCCAACAACCACCTACCACCGCACCCACTACAACCGTATCACCATCACCACCAACCAGAACTGAGCCAACAACCCACCAGACACCACATCTGCACCATAACAACTCTCGAGCACCATTGCGCACACACCCACCACCACCGCCCTCAGATCGAAAAGAGAAAAAAGCCCAAAAACCCACCCACGTTGTCGCCACCAAATCCACCACAGTGTGACAGGAGCTTGGAGTCGCCACCATCAGATCCACCACCATCTCGTCATAGTCGCCACCACCACTACAGCCAACAACCAAAATAATCATCACCACACCACACCACAAAAAAAATCACAAACCCGCCACCTCCACACCTCCACCCCTGTCGCCGCAGATAGAAAGAGATCGTGCCACAGACTGGAAGAGATCGTGCCACAAATATAGCGTCGTGCCTATTGCATAGGTCGTCGGTGCTAGGTTTTGGGCGGTGATGACGTGGGAGAAGAGAGGAAGATGAAGAGATGGAGTGCGAGAGACGAGAGTGAGAAAATGAATTTATCAGGGTTTGTAATTTAATTATTGTATTCATACCTGATTTGTGATTAATTAAACTTGGTAGCTTATTTTTGAAAAATGATATTTAAACATTTGGTTTTATGTAATTTCCACTACAATTAAATGATGCCAATTCATTCAACGCGGGACCCTCGACTACATGCAAGCCACGCTATTTTTTGGGGACCATTGTTTGTTGGTCAATGGCGTTAAGACAATTGTAAAACTAAAGAAGGTTTTTCTTTCACATCTTTGATGAATTTTTAAGCATTCAATTTCTATATCGATTATATTTTATATCGAGTTTGTTGTGGTTTATTCTAAATATGCCTTACTAAGTGCTAATTTATCGTTTTTTACTTTTAGGAAAAGAAGTCACTTTATGCATCTCCCGATAAATTTGAGAGCTTCGTAAAATAGGTGTCTTTTGGGATATTCGGTTCATATCTCAACAAAATCGACCCATAATTTCCTTGTCAAAACCTTAACTGGCAACATAGTGGATAATGATTCGACATTGGAACATTACGAAGAAGATGAAGCTTTAGAAAGTGGATCCGGCGATCATCACATACTAAACACAATATAAGGTCATCTTTGTTATAGATAACAAATAAGATTAACATAGTTTTCTTCTTTACTTGCATTCATGTTTGATCATGATTTATAAAAACATATTTAGCCCATGTTTGATTCTCATTTATCCCAAAATTCATTTTTTTCAATCACAGATTTTTCAATAAAATAATATTACACGCAAACTCAAAATTTTTCCTTAATTTGTAACCACATATTCTCCATCAATCAACCATTTAAAATACATTCTTTCCTCCAAAATGGAAATCAACAAGACCTTAGTATGTTACAGAGAACAAAATTAAGAAACAAAGTTTCTAACAAAAATCATCAAATGTTGGAATTAAATACATTGTTGAGATGTTTAACGAAAATTTGAAAGACTGGACCCACTTTTACGGCACAAATGCTTTTCTTTTGTTGCAATCCAACAAAATCATTGGATGGGAACATTAATCATGTCCTACGAGGATAATTCGGACGGCCATTGTGTAAATTATTTTGATAGGTCCGACCGTCGTATCGTCTCACGCGTATATCATATTAATTGCTTTCCGACATTGGCCTTGCTTTGGTAATAACAAGAATGTCTTCTCTGGTTTCCAAATAAAGAAAGGTATAATAATAGCTTGGCATTGCTTTGTTAAATATATAAATAACAAGAATGCCCTCTCTGGTTTCCAAATAGAGAGGTATAAATTGTTAATAGCTTGGCCTTGCTTTGTTTTAAGGCTATAAGTAAAAATCGTCACACCGAAAAATCGAACTGAAACCGTTTGTTTGATGTCACGTGGACTTGTCAATGAAATAATTTTGAACCAAACCAAACCGGTCAAAACCAAAAACGATTTGGTTTAGGTTTTAGAATTTTATTTGCAGTTTAAAACCAAATCAGACCGGCGAAAAATAAATAAAAATAAAAAAATAATTTTTTTTTTTAAATTCATCCAAAATTCCAAATTATTATTATTACTCAATAATACTAATTTATATTATATATATAAATTATAATAATCTCAATTTTATATTTTTCAGGCCAATAGGAATATGTAATTTTTTAGCCCAACTGTTCAAACCCAACGGTGAACGGCCCCAACCCATTAGTCCATAACGACAGAAGCAGAAATCTAGAAACTCATAACCCATACATTTCCCATTTCAATTGAATCAAACTCAAAACCTAACCATTCCCTTCTCATTTTCACGCGTTGTGACCTCACCTAGCCTCCATCACTTTCGCCTACCTAGGTTGGAGAAAAATGATTTGGTAGATTACTTGTCCGATCGATGTGAAGATTCGACTGAGGAATCATTTGACATTTTATTGTGGTGGAAAATAAATACTTCTAAGTATAAGATTGTCTCTCAAATTGTCAAAGATGTATTAGCGATTCAAATTTCTACAGTTACTTCTAAGTCTGCATTCTCAATTGGAGGTCGGATACTTGATTGCTTTAGGAGTTCATTAGATGCAAGGATAGTTGAGGCTTGTATATGAGGAAAGAATTAGTTGCAAACTAAGAATGAACCTATGGTGCTGCGCCAATATTTAGATAAAGTTGAGACATTGGATGATTCAATGAAAGTAGTGCAGGTGATTTATATTTTCTATTATCATATTTTTAAAGATTCTCTTATCTATCTAGTATCTAATACTATGATGATGTAATAAATGTATTTGTTTGACTATGAAGACTATGAATCATACGTGACACTAATTAATGTTTGAGTATATGTGAGAAACTGAGTTCGTAACAACATATAATGATAAAATTGTGTAATTGTTATGTTTAGATATTATAAATAATTGTTTCATTATTATGGTTGATTATTCTCTCTATCTAATTAGTAACTTTTTTAAAAAAAAAAATGATGATCACGATATCTTGTTGGACATTATTATGTTTTTCCAGCTTTATATTTAGTTTAATAGACTTGCATGGTAATATTATCGTAACATCATTAGCCTAAAAATGGCGAACAAAAAATTATGTTTTAATTTATTATGATTTCACTTTGATTTAGTTGATATTTAAATTTATAGTAGATATATTTAGTTTGTTTTAGATTTATTGCTAGTAAAATATAAATATATATTGAATTCAATGAATTAATGGCATAAAAGTATACAGACAAAAAAATATACAACAAAATCAGCTGTTTAAAATCGGACCAAACCGTTAGGTTTAAGTTTGAATTTTTTTCAAACAGTTCAAAATGGTTTGGTTTAGGTTTGGATTTTTCTCAAATCGGTTTAAACAATTTGGTTTGAAAATCTATCAAAAACTGGTAAAATAGATCGCTTACACCCCTACTTTGTTTATTAATTAACAATAATGCCCTCTTGGTTTCCATATAAAGAAAGGTATAATAATAGCTACAAGAAAACGAAATTTCCCTGTTACTTCAGTATTTTAATTAAGAGTAATGTTATTTATCATCAAGATGACAGAATATTGGTAATGTGACAATCAATTATCCCTC
Organism: Osmanthus fragrans; assembly: GCA_019395295.1. Taxonomy (NCBI): domain Eukaryota; kingdom Viridiplantae; phylum Streptophyta; class Magnoliopsida; order Lamiales; family Oleaceae; genus Osmanthus; species Osmanthus fragrans. The sequence continues at coordinate 6,786,724 of CM033358.1, forward strand.
ATATTTCTCTTTCAATTGAGACCACGTCTCATCCCTCATATCTCATAAAAATTGAACTGTCCAATCTCATTACTTCACATAAACTGTCACATCAGCAATGCTCCACCATCATAATGATAAATAACAATATTCTTCAACTAATCATACTATATACCTAGCTAATAAATGAACAAATTTTTGGTACAAGTAATTTTAAATTATTGATGCTTGGCCCACGGGTGATTGTGCGTGTTACACGCGATTTGGAAAGAAAATTTTATAAGACAATTCTACATTATAAGATCGTCTATTCAACTTATGATCTTTCAGACCTCAAATATCTCAAAATGCAATAACTCTCTTACAACGATGAGGTGTCGTGATTTAAATGACTTGAGATCTGATGTGCCAATCCTATCACAAGTATATATAGAACCATGACACTGAAGTTTTTCGTTGCAACTTGACATCGTTCCCACACAAATTGATAAAAAATAGATAAATTTGTGTGGATCCTACACTCTAATACTCAAAGTGTTGTTCTATTTTGTTATAGGATACGAGTCACTTGGTTGAGCCTTGCTACATATACATTAAACTTTATATAATGTCACATGTCATTTTATCATTTGTCAATTTAGAATACAATCAATTTTTTCACCCAAATTTTTTGACCTTTACATCATTTTATATAATTTTTTATGTATAAATTGATCCGCCCACATGGTCGTAGAACCTGAGAATTGGACCAATCAGGATTATAATATTAAAAAGTAATTGTCCCTGTATAGATTAGTGGAAAAAGTTGAAGAAACAGGGATTAAAAACAGGGATTGAAACCCGACTAATGTGGCAGCATATGAGTGGAGTGTTTTTATGACATCTTTTTCCAACTCCCAATGAAATGTTGCCAACTGTAGTCTGTTAATAATTTTCTGTCATTGAGTTGGTTCGTGTAACATGATTGTAGATTAGATGTACTTTATTATTGCGGGGGGAAGGAATTTAAGAATAAAACTTCTCAAACAGGGCCACGTAGGCCCTGTTTTTGTAGCGCGGCTCGGAATTTAAAATGTCGTCCAGCAAGCCAAATGATTCTTCATAAGAATCTTGCCATATCACAGCCATACGTATCAAGAAACTTATGTCGAGAATTCTTAGCCCCTGTTTGGTTTTATTTCACTACTTTTATTTTTCAGCTATACATTTCATTTATTTTTATCAAAATCTATTAAAATTGAATTATGCTCCAAGTACATTATTTTTGACATGAAATGTGGCACTCCACTCACATGCAAGCCCATGATTAAAATAATCGAGGGTCTCACGCATGTGAGTGGAGTGTCAAAAATAATGTAAGGAAAAAATGTACTTGAAGCATAGTTTATTAAAATTTTGATTTTTAATCAAATCAAACATATGTGACTTTTATTTTTCAAATCTAAATTTTAAGCTAAATCAAAATCAACAACTAATTTTAACTTTACATTTATGGGACCTACAATTTTTCAATCATAATTTTTCGATTTTTATTAAAATAAACTAAAAATCCGATTTCAATTCTCACCAAAGAAAGATTTATTCTCAATCAACACTATATCACTTAGAACATAGGGTGACTTTTATTTTTGGTTTATGAAGAGGAGTTTAATCAAATTATTACCTTAATTTTTGTTTTGAAATTATTTTTTAAAAGAGTTTTTTTTTTTTTTTTAAATTATGATGAAAGTGCTTTAAAAGAAAGTTATATTAAACCAACTTTCTTTAACATTTTTTCTAATTGGAATAAGTACTTTCATCAAATTAGTCAAACGAGTTTAAAAATATCTTTTGAATATTAAAAATCATGCCAAATAGACACTTATTTTTATCTTATTTACCATGTTCGATTTTGATAAAAATTAGATGTTTAATATATTTTGATTAAACTTATTAAAACCTTGTTTGATATTGATTTAAATCAAGTTTAATCTAATTTAAAGTAAAACAATTAATATTAAACATAGATTTTATGGACCCACAACTTTTCAACCGTGTTGTCCCATTAAAATAGGACCTCTAAAAAAGCCCTACGTGAAAGCCCATCAAAGAAGATGTTAAAGTTTGACCAGTGTTGACATAAGCCTAAGTGGAAGCCAAGCAAATGCTACAAACCGAGGTCCCTAAATGGCTAGTTGAGGTCCCAAGAGTTTAGTCGAAGTGGCTAGTCGAGGTGCCTAACCTAGGTCTCTAAGTGGCTAGCCGAGGTCCCAAGAGGGTAGCCGAAGTGCCTAACAAAGTGCCTAACGAGGTACCTAACCGAGGTCCCAAGAGGTTAGCCGAAATAGCTAGCCGGGGTACCTAACCGAGGTCCCTAAGTGGCTAGCTGAGGTGCCTAATCGAGGTCCCAAGAGATTAGCCGAGGTGCTTACCGAGGCTCCCAAAAGGTCCAGCCGAAGTGCCTAACCGAGACTCCTCAAGTACGAGGTTCTATCCTAATTGAGCTCCTTTTGGCTGAAACTCTCACTAGCTCTTAAAAGATTTAAAGACAATCCTTAGGAATGACTGATGTGATGTTTGTAATGATGAATCTGTCAAGTCTGTCAACCTAGGTTGTAGGGTGGCTGACCCATTATCAATGTATTAAATGCATAGCAGACTAGTGATGTGATGATTGGACCTGGGAAATGAAGTCACCTGTTTCTTCATCCAACGGTCACCACTTCAGCTAAAGCTCTATAAATACCCACTCTTGTATCATTATAAAGGACCTTTTGGGGAGAGGAGAAAAAGATGCATACAAACTATATGTGCTTAACACAATATTCTCTCTCTAAATATACATTTGTTTGGAGATCTTTTATCTTGTTTTTACAAATATTAACAAGTCTTTATCTTGATATTATCTTATAAAATATCACATATTATCTATTATCTTCTTGAAACGATAATCACCCGTTGGTATTTCGATTCGCCATATTTTACCATCTCCACCATCGTCTCCGGCTAAATCTTGCCGGATTTCGTCCACGTGTCGCGAGTCTGATATCGACATCTGTTGGCAACATTTTGGGGTCAACAGATTGGCGCCGTCTGTGGGAAACTAACAGTTAAACCACGAGGATCCAGTAATCAAAAGCTATACATTCTTACATAAGAATACATTTTTTCCCCTTGAAAAATGATTTATTCTTGAAGAAAGAACATCTGGAAGTTCCAAAGAAAATTTAGAGTTTGCATTAGTACTGAGATTGTTGATATTCCATGAAAAGGAGAATATATTGATATAGAAATCCATTTGGAAGATCCCTTGAAATGGGGATGTCTCTGAAGAAGAGGCCATGAATAAGAAGACATCCTGAAGAAGGAGAGGCCACTGAAGAAGTGGCAATGAATAAGCAGACCCCCCTAAAAGGGGGGGAGAGGTTTCCAACGAAGAGACCATGAATAAGAATACCTCCTAAAAAAAAGAGGCTACTGAAGAAGTGGCATTGAATAAGACCTCCTAAAAAGAAGTGCCCCCTGCAGATGAGGAGGCGGCTAAGCCGCTGAAGTGAATTTTAATGAGGCCCCACCTTTAAAAAAGAAAAAAGAGGTCATGAAGAAGAAGAGTCCCTTGAAGATTCAAATGTTTCATCCTTGGAGTTTAAGACTCCAATGCTATAAAAGGACTAAAAGCGTAAAAAAAATGCGAACTTGGGACTAAAGTACAAAAGTGTCAAAAATTGAAGGACTTTGGATGCAATTTTTCAAAGGTACAATTGAAATAAAAGTCAAAATATGGGGACCAAAATATTGAAGATGAAAAGTTGAGGGGCCTCATAATTAAATTATTGAGGGACTTGAAGGCAATTATTTGCTTTGCCTACACTTCAGAACTTCAGCATGCAAGGCCTCATCCTTACCTTCGATTCAGCACTTCAGCATGCAAGGCCTCATCCTTGCTTACGCTTCAGTACTTCAGCATGCAAGGCCTCATCCTTGCCTACGCTTCGACACTTCAGCATGAAGCACTTCAGCCTACGTTTCAGCACTTCAGCATGCAATGCCTTATCATTGCCTACGTTTCATTACTTCAGCATGAAGCACTTCAGCATACAAGGCCTCATCTTGCCTACGCTTTGGCACTTCAGCATGAAGCACTTCAACCTACGCTTCAGCATTTTAGCATGAAGCACTTTAGCATGCAAGGCCTCATCCTTGCCTAGGAAGACCCCCTGAAAATGGACGACTCTGAAAAAGAGGCTATAAAAGAAAGGACCCTTAGAGAAGGGGTCATACATACAATGCCTCATCCTTGCCTACGCTTCAGCACGAAGCACTTCAGCATGCAAGACCTCATCATTGCTTAGGAAGACCCCCTGAAAATGGAGGACTCTGAAAAAAAGGCTATAAAAGAAGGGACCCATAGAGAAGGGGTCATACATACAAGACCTCATCCTTGCCTACGCTTCAGCACTTCAGCATGCAAAGCCTCATCATTGCCTACGTTTCAGCACTTCAGCATGTAAGACCTCATCTTTGCCTACGCTTTGGCATTTCAGCATGAAGCACTTCAGGCTACGCTTCAGCACTTCAGCATGCAAGGTCTCATCATTGCCTACACTTCAGTACTTTAGCATGTAAGGCCTCATACTTGCCTACTCTTCGACACTTCAGCATGAAGCACTTTAGCATGTAAGATCTCATCCTTGCCTAGGAAGATCTCCTGAAAATGGAGGATTCTGAAAAAGAGGTTATAAAAGGAAGGACCCCTGGAAAAGGGGTCATACATGCAAGCACCTTTACTATGGAAGAGTTTATCTTCGCCTATGTGAAGCCCTCTACAATTAAGAGTTGTTTAGGGGCATCGGCATGAGAGGACAACCCAAACTTCATGCCCAGGGAAGATAATTAAACTAGTTCTAACGTCGACATTTTGACTAGGAGGCAGTCCTAAGAGGACCCCTCCCTATAGTGAAGAGAATAGAACGTTCCCTTCCAAATAAGATTTGTAAAGGGGTTTCGGCATGAGAAAGTAAACCAAACCCCATGCCCCAGGGAAGAAAAAGAAAGCTTGTAAAAAATTACAAGTTAAAAACGTGGGTACTTTGACAACCTCATGCCCAGGAAGTTTCGACACAACAGGGACCTCAACTCCCTTCATAGAACTTCAGCAAAATGTTCGTAAGTCCTCACTCACTGGAGCTATTCAAATTTTCTGAGACAATTCGCGAGACCTCCTCTTCTTTGACTATTTATATTTCAAAGTCCATGCATTTACATAAATGACAATACACAGACTTGGGAGATAATTGTTGTCCCATTAAAATGAGACCTCTAAAAAAGTCCTATGTGGCAACCCACGTGAAAGTCTATCAAAGAAGATGTTAAAGTTTGATCAGGGTCGACATAAGCCTAAGTGAAAGCCAAGCAAATGCCACAAATCGAGGTCCCTAAGTGGCTAGTCGAGTACCCAAGGGGTTAACCGAAGTTGCTAGTCGAGGCGCCTAACTCAGGTCTCCAAGTAGTTAGCCGAGGTCCCAAGAGGGTAGTCGAAGTGCCTAACAAAGTGCCTAACGAGGGTTCTAAAAAGCTCGCATAGGCGACGCCTGGGCTCGAAACTCGGACAAAACACCTCGCTTCACGCCTAGACGCTTTTTTCCAATTCCTAAATGATTAAATTTTTTTCTTCATTTTTTTAGTCTTTCGTAGACGCACTTTATTAGTTTTTTTAAAAATCTTTTATTTAACTTTAACTTATTATTATAAAAAAAAAAAAACTTTTCATTTGACTTTAATTTCAAGTTTTTAAAAATTTTTATCTGTACAAAAGTTAAAAATGACTTTATCTAAATAGTTAAATAAGATTTAAGTTTTAGTGTTAGATACATTATGTAATTATAATCTTGAGATTTATTTTAATACAAATTTCAAAAAACATGTATGAAATTCCTATAAATCTATTAAGTAAGATTTGTCTAATTAAAAATTGAAACTATGAAAAATATTCTAATTTTTGCATTTTTAATACTTGAAAATTGTATAATTAACTAATAGTAGGAGTTATCAAGTAAATATTGTATTTTATAAATTCTAGATGTTTAATATGTATTATTTAATTATAAATAATAAAACATTTTTACGCTTAAACATCGCCTAGACTCGCTTATACTCGTAAAGCTTGAAGTTTCGATTCCACGCCTAGTCATGCTTTACGCTTTTTAGAACATTGATAAATACCCACTCTTGTATCATTATAAAGGACCTTTTGGGGGGAGGAGAAAAAGATGCATACAAACTATATGTGCTTAATACAATATTATCTCTCTAAATATATATTTGTTGGGAGATCTTTCATCTTATTCTTACAAATATTAACAAGTCTTTATCTTGATTAATATATTATAAAATATCATCTATTATCTTCTTGACACGATAATTACCCATTGATATTCCGATTCGTCGTATTTTATCGTCTTCACCATTGTCTCCGGTCGAATCTTGCCGGATTCCGTCCACGTGTTGCGAGTTCGATATCGACATCTGTTGACAACATTTTTTTGGGGTCAACAAACTGCACATTTAAAATTTTTTTTTTTATAAAAATTTACTAAAAATTCATAACTTTTATCAATTTTATAATCACGAATTTCGACAATTTTTATCAAAATTTTAACCATATATTCTACCAATAAAATAATTTAAACGTAAATCCAAAATTTTTCTTACTTTTTCACTACACACATTAAATTTTTTTTTTACAAAATTCATTTTTTGTTGTGAAAAATGATGGTCAAACAAGAGCTAAATAAACGACATTTTAATTATATTAAAGGTTGTTAACTTTTATTCTTTATTACATTTATATCCTTAGTTTTTTAATAACATTTTTATTTATCAAATTTTTTTTTGTCTTTAGTCAGGATTTAAATAATTTGCTTTAAAATGAAGGTGGAATATTTAATTGTATTTTTATTTTATTTATTTAAATATACATGAGTCTTTTTATTTTATTCGAAGCCAAATCATAATTAGAAATGTTAATTTGGGAATAAGAATGATAAACTTTTTCATGTAATTTTATTAAAAATTGTGGCTCGAATATATTCATCCTTTCTACCTTTCTAAAATCAAACCATTCGTGATTCTCCACAACCTCCGTTTCTGATCCTCCCCCATTTTACCCAAATTTTACGAAAATACCCGCACGGGAAGCCCTAATATCGGAACTTTGTGAACAAATGGACTCGCCGACGAGCCGGGGCGGGTCATCAACGTCCTCCGGGCGGTCCTCTATGATCGATTCTTTACGCGGGTGCACTTTGGCCGGCGTGCGGATCCCCAAGGAGGAGTTGAGGAAAAAATTAACGCTGCCTGAATACATGAGACAGGCGATGAAGGAGGCGATCCAGGCTAAGAACGTCGAAGCCAATACAGTGACTCAGCTCTACCAGGCGGCTCACTCGGATGGAGCCGAGCCACCGGAGCTGCCTGAGTCGCCATTGGTTGTTTTTATTAATTCCAAGAGTGGTGGCCGTCACGGCCCCGAACTAAAAGCCCGACTTCAGACTCTCATGGGCGAAGAGCAGGTCATTTAAATACTTATGTGTGTATTTTTGTCGCTGTGTCATGCTCCCATGTATATTTGGATAGTGCTTGATTGAGATTATTGAAGAAAAAATATATTTTAAATAGTGATATGATGAGAAATGTGTGGTTAAAAAAAAGAAAAGTTATTGATGTGATGAAAAATGTGTGGTTGAAAATGAGTAAAAGAATGAAAATAAAAAATAAAAATATGGGCCAAACGGGCTCTTAAAGAGATGATCATTTATTGCTGCTTGAAATTTTATGCGGCTGTAAAGTTTTAGAGCCCATTTGTCCTCCATTTCATTTTTATTTTTTTTTTCTTTTTTTATTTTAATCAAATATTTTTCAAATAAAATAATATTACACATAAATTTAAAATTTTTCACCACCCATTTTTTCACCACCCATTTTTTCATCAATCACTAAATTCTCATTAAAAACAACATTAAAGACACTCTTAGTTTTTTCTGGGACTGTCTGTACCTATAGGCTATAGTACACTGTACACCTTATGAATTTCTGCGTCGGGTGGGATGAATTTTTACATGTTTCTTTTTACCCATTTTTTTGTACGGATTGGTGGGTTCCCTTTTGAGCTGGGCAAGGGAAACTCAAAATTAGTGTTTTTTTTTTCTTGTTAATGTTCGCCATGAGTTACTTATCGAGTAAATTTAATCAAGACTCACTAAACATTAAAATGGTTACTACTTGCTCATTCATCTTTAATGAATTATCCAATATTCACTCATCTTCTCACATAATAACCCATCCACCACTCATTTAACTCTTATCTCTTCAAATGGATGGAAAAATACAAGTGGAAAATAAAATTCAATGTGGCAATTTTATTCTATTAAATCTTGACCACCTGAAAATTAAACCCACAACTTTCAAATCCAAGTCACTCTTCAATCCATTAAAGATGAATGAGCAAGTAATAATCCATTAAAGATGACTATTGGGTAACTTATTAAAGATGAATGAGCAAGTAGTAACCATTTTAAAGTTGGGTGAGTTATGATTAAATTTACTCGTTACTTATCTGGAAAACAAAAGAATTTACACTTTTTTTTGGTAGTCGTGTAAAGGTATTTGAGTTATGAATATATTTCACCGAAGGGTAACCTATAATCACACAAATTAAAGTAACTTAAAAGATTTGACATTTTGCGATATAATTGCAGAGATTATTCTTAATAGAGTGGAGACTGTAGTCAGACAAATAAAATTCTTGTAGGCTGTAGCCAACCCTGGATGAGGATTAGATAAGGCTTTGATAGCTTGTTTAAAGGAATCTGTGAGTAAAATCTCAGATTTTTCTCAACAAAGACTGGAACATTTTTTTTCTGGCTAAATATGCTCCCTCTAAGTTTATCTTTTTTTCTGGACAAGCTCTAATTTAATTTTAAGGTTACAATAATTTGAATATGTGTGCGCATTTTTTCTTTGTGGGGGGAGAGGAATTGGGGTGATTACCAATAAATAAATAAAAATTCAGAAAACATAGAAAGGGAATCCTAAGAAGAAGTAAAACTACTTGGTATTGGAGTAGTGCTGCTAATATTTGTCTTGACCTCTATTCTTCCATTGGATGTTTCATTTACTTGAATCAGGCTTCTTCTGATCAGTATGTTGTCCCATCTAGAAACTTGTGATTAGCTTATTTATTCTTTCATTGGAGGCACTTGAATAGGTTTTAGGAAACTGATTGGGCAATTGAATTTCTTTACTCTCAAGCACTGAGAATGATGTTAGATTTAGGAAGGTTAGGTTTACGCTCCCCTTCCCTTTTGTCCTCGTGGGTTTTGTTTTCATATATATGGTTGGGGAATCCAAACCTCGTCAGCATTCCCTTGTCACGCTTGAAAACCCACTAAGGTTGTGTTGGTGTTTTTCTTAAAAAAAATGATGTTAGATTTTGGGTCCTGACCTAAAGCCTCCATCCACAAACTCTGATCGGATGTTACTCTGATATGGTTCTATTATCAAGGGCTCACTGCATAAAGAGCTTAAGTCATATAAAGGTTTCCTCTTTTCTGTTTGATATTAATTCAACTGTTTATTGTCAGTTCAAGAAATCTGTGGTCTAGAATAACATTAGAAACTCACAAGTGAATTTGTTCCCTTTTTCTTTCCTTTTAAATTTTCCAGGTTTTTGATCTCTTAGTGGTGAAGCCTCATGAATTTGTTGAGTATGGATTTGGTTGCCTGGAGAAGTTTGCTGCTCTTGGGGACAGCTGTGCTAAAGAGATTCGGGAAAAACTGAGGGTTGTGGTAGGCATCCTTCATTCTTTTAAATTCCTAAAGTTGTACCTTTTGATGCACCATATATTGCTCATACAATAAAGTGCTCATAATCCCTGTGCTTCTTGTTTGTCTTCTCTTATCGCAATAATTTTAGATGCAAATCTTTAAGTTATCTAGTCCTTGACAGGTTGCAGGGGGTGATGGTACTGTGGGCTGGGTCCTTGGATGCCTAGGAGAGCTTGACAAACAGGGCCGATTGCCAGTTCCCCCTTCAGGAATTATCCCACTTGGTACTGGGAATGACTTGTCTAGGAGTTTTGGTTGGGTAAGCTTTCATCTGCTTGAACTTTCCATCTTGTATTTCATCCACCCTGTTTTGAGATGTCTCTCAAAATTTTCTCCAGGGCGGGTCACTCCCTTTTAATTGGAAATCAGCTATAAAAAGAACACTTGATAGGATTGCCGATGGGCGCATTTGTCGTTTGGATAGGTGAGGTCTTTCGGTACTTCTTTACAATATTTTTTAAGATTTAGGATGTTGGTACCACCAATAATTCTTACTTGTTCGCGTTTGATTGGTTAAAGACAATAAACATACTTCAGACCATCCCTTGGATGACTTGCCAATTCTTTGACCCTGTGCTACCACACATCAGTTAATTTGGAAATTGAATTGATTCGATAGGCAAGGTCTTCTGGTACTTCTTCACAGTATTTTTTCAGATTTATGATGTTGGTGCCACCAATTGTGACGTCCTAAGACCTAGAGACCCGAGTGCCACTGTCATAGACTTATTAAATGCATAAACATGCTTTCATTAGGAAAATAGCCAATACATGTCATAATTAAAGTATATGAGATACGAAATAACACTAGGAATTCAGCATTGGAAAATTCTATTTACGTGATTTAAACTTGAAAATTATTTGACGTACTAAACCCTCATATAATTCATGAAATGTTTAGGGAAGGAATTAACATATCAATTAACATACCTTAGAAACATAATTTTATAAAGTTTTTAAGCACATATAGGCCAAATTAAAACATTTGAGTTGGAAAACACTCTAAATTAAAAATCTTACTAGACAGTCACGCGTGACCTTTTCGTAAAATTCATTAAAACACACATTTGACCGAAATAAATTCTATAAGACTTAAACTACCTAACATTTCAAATAATGACACTCAAATATTTAAAAGCCTAACTCATTCATTAGGATGTGTAAATAAACTTACGAATGCATGTGAACAAATTCTCGGATTATTTTGGCATACTTTAGAAGAGCATGCATAACTCAATCTATCCAATTAAGGTGATACAAATTGTTATGGAACTCATTAGGCTTTCATATTCAACTGCTTTCGTGCAAATATAAGTAGTACAGACTTCGGGACATTATTTTAAAATCCAGGGGCAGATTGTGGAATTCTCAGCAGGGGTCAATTTTGAAAATTTGTGACTCACAATCCGTGAAGATCTGTGCAAGATACTTTACATGAAACTAAACCTCATAACATGATTTATTGATGTGTAAAATTTCATAATTTTTTTTATAGAAAATTTGTACATAAAATAGCATGTACAAGAAATCAGGCCTGTAGCAGAAGAAAATTCTGCGTTTATTCCAAACTTATTTTTCATGCTTTAACTTTTAAAATATGTTTCCAACATAAAAACCAAACACAAGCCTCGACAAAACTGCATAATGTCGTACTTCATGAATCCAAAGAATACGTTAAAACATTTAGGGCCTGTTTGATAGGCCGTGTTTCCGTGGAAGGTGGAAAACGTTTTCCTACTTTTTACTATTCACCTGTTTGATTGCACTAATTTTCTAGGGAAAACGTTTTCCAACGTTTTTCAAGGTACAAGCGGTTGATGCACAAAAGCTAGAAAACGTTTTTTCACCATAGTGGTGTGAAAACGTTTTCCAACTTTTTGACAATTTTTTTTTTTTTTATTTATTATAGTAATTGGAACACATTCCAAAGTCAATGGTAAAAAAATTTATCCATTTAATTGACAACTTGCATAAAAAATAAAGTCAAACGAAAAATTTGCTAGGTGAAAAATTATACCAATCAAACACCATTAATTACAATTCCCTGTAAAACGTTTTCTAGGCAATTCAATTCCCTGCCATTCATTTTCTTTCCACCCGTTTTCCACCCTTGCAATCAAACAGACCCTTATTCTAACTCAAATAAATAGTTTACTTAAACATGAACTTAAAAGTACTCTACTCTTATTATCTTCTCTTTTTGCTTTCCACCAAAGAAATCACCATGCATTTTCCTTGATTCCACGACCAGAAATAATGAGTATGAAAATGCTCAATAGGAAAATCATTGGTGCATCCCAATTTTAACATAAATGAATATACCATCAATATAATGTAGAGGGTTTTTGGCAAAATCCTAAATTCATATCATATCGTATCATGTAACTAAATGGCCATAACATATATAAAATCGTTACTACATAAGTATGACATCAATATCATATGAAACATTGAACATTAAAATGGGATTATAATGCACCTCTTTTCCTACCTTCAACTTTGATATGAAAACATGAAAGTTTTTGGTAAACCTTGAAAAAAACTTGAGCAATTCTTACAAGACTTTGAAAACCAAAGCCCCCCCCCCCCCCCCCCCCCCCCCCCCCCCCCCCCCCCCCCCCCCCCCCCCCCCTCTCTCAAAAACAACAAGAATTTAGGTTTGAAATTATAAAATTTGTGTGTGGGGCTTGAGAGATGGTTTAGGGAGATTTTTATTTGTATTAATAGAGGAAAACTAGGTTAAATTGGCTTGGGACCTTATGTGGTAACTTATCAGAATTTTAAATGAATTAATAATTGATGTCCTTGCATAAAGCCTAGGAATATAAATACGCATCTGATCTTATATATATATATATATATATATATATATATATGTATCATATTATATGTTTCCATACATATGCAAGACAATCTAGTAGTTTCCATATTCACTCATTCTCACATATGCCTTCCTTTTCCATCTTTTTATGAGATTTTTGTTGACTTTTCTTGTAGGGTACATGCCCTAGCCAAATTTACTGTTCATCAGGTCCTATGATTCTCCATATTTCATGTGGGTCACTATAGGCTACTGTTGGAGTGGACAATATAAATTCATTTTGGGTTGTTTGATTTTAATTAAAGTCTGATTTTAATCTAAGTCAAAGTCAAACAATCAATATTATCCACATCTTTCATGGATCCCACAACTTTTCAACCACACATTTCAAAAACTTCTAATCTACTAAAAAAAATCTAATTTTAATCCTCATCAAACACCCTCTTAGTAAAAAATGGCTTTCAAGGGTCCTGAATACTAATGAGCTCCAAACTTCACCAAATCTCATTCTAAGCCCAAATAAAATACACTCAACTCAGAATTCACATTTTTCCATTAAATTTGACATGTTTTAAAGTCCCACATTAGTCTTGCTGAACTCATTGTTTAAACCGATTAAGCTTTGCAAACCTTTAAAAAATTATTATTTGTGAAAAGTTCGTCATTTTTCCTCCTAAAAATATTAAAATATTTGCACTTGAGTCCCCAAAAAATGAAAGGTTTCCATTTGAGTCCTCAAACTTTTCTATCTTGTCATTGAGGTCCTAAATGATTAAACGTCCAGGATGTTATACCAATAATTCTTACTTGTATGCATTTGATTGGTGAAAGACAATAAACATACTTCATACCATCCCTTAGATAACTTGCCAATTCATTGGCGCTATGTTACCACAGATCAGTTAATATGGATACTGAATGACAGCTTTATATATTTGTAATTCTTGGCTCTTTATGAACATGTGGACATTGCTGGTGAAAGGAAGTTGATATATTATGTTTTGTAAGGAATTATTAAACTGCAATTTATGTGTCCTTTTCAATAAATGAACTATGATTTTCTGAATATTAATTTCGTGATGATTTGAGGAATATTTGCTTGTGTTAAAATGTTTTGTTGAAGTCATAATATGGATTAAACATTTCCACAACAATTTTTTTTAATCTATATACCTTTCTTTGGCAAAAATATCACAAATTATTGAATCAAGAGCATACTTAATTTGTTGTGGATAGTTGCAGGACAGTTGATTTTACTATGAAAGTGCCTAGTGAATTAGTTGTATACCTTCTTTTTTCTTCTTTTAAAGCTCTGTCCCTTGGCAGTGTTATGAAATACACCTCTCATGTGCAGTTGGCATGCTTTGATAACAATGCCAGCTGGAGAGGAGATGGATACGCCCTATTCTCTCAAGGCAACAGAAGCGACACCTCTTGATCAGGTTTGTACATAATGTTTGTTATGTAAACTGGTATTTTAAGTTTGTTTCAGAGGATTTATCTTTTATTTGATGGGAATTAAATTTTGTGAATTTTATTGATTTGCAATCTCTGTAATTTATCATTGTTTGGCACAGTGTAAAATCACTATCACGATAGGCAAGTAATAGGTTGGTTATGTGTATCTTCTAGATATTCTGGTTGCTTAGGCCCTAAGAAGCATCGACACAGACATGAGTGTTGGATATGACACCGCATAGACACATCGACACATGCAATTTTAAAAAAAGAATAAACACGACCCGTCCTGACATGATATGCTGATTAAATAATATTTACTTTTTTTTTTAATATTGTGAAGTAAATTTATTTTTTCTTAATTCGAGCACGTCGATGATATACATCCTGGCGGGTCGGCAATGAACTCCTAGTGTGTCGGTAATGTGTCTAATCGTTCAAAACTAAAAAATAATTTGAATACACCACCGGGGTTTCCGACACGTGTTGATGTCATGTCGGTGTATCTCCTAAAGTAGCAGCAATGTGGTAATGAAGTGTTCAATTATATAAAATAAAATAAAAATTTTGGACACAACCAAGCGTTTCCGACATTTCGTTGTCGTGGTATCCAACGGCAATGTGTCTGTGACGTATCCAACTATACAAAATTTAAAAATAATTTGGACATGCCACATGGCATTTTTGACACGTTATCGACATGTTTGTTGTGTCGATAAAGAAGAAGGGAAAAGATGTGACATGGAGAGTGCTCTTACGTTAACATTTTTCTACTTTGTTTGTTGATTGTCCATAACTAAAAAAATACTTTTATAAACCATTTTTTAATACTATTCCAATTTTGATGTATTTCATACTTATGAATTGCATTTTTTTTTTGTTCTGGAAAAGATTTGATTCATTGAGTATTTTGTCATAACTTTTCTTTTTCCATTTTCAACCACTTGATTAATGCTACATCAACTTGAAGGTCGCATGAAATAGTCTTTTGCAAGCACATTACACGTCACCATGTATAGTTGTTGGC
Source organism: Osmanthus fragrans (assembly GCA_019395295.1). Classification (NCBI taxonomy): domain Eukaryota; kingdom Viridiplantae; phylum Streptophyta; class Magnoliopsida; order Lamiales; family Oleaceae; genus Osmanthus; species Osmanthus fragrans. The sequence goes on from CM033358.1 coordinate 6,801,873, forward strand.
ATAAATGTTCACTTGTTATTTTGGAATCTGCAAAATACTTCTTACATTGTGTCAGTAAAAGGCTGTGTTAGTGAGAGGAGTATCCTGGACATCAATTTATGCTTTTAAAACATATGTCTGCGGGGGACTTCGTTGCCATTGTAGTTGGGAATAATATGGATTTTAGATATTTATGATGGTAAATGCATTATCGGATTTATGGAGAAATAGTCCTAATTGGAAGACAGTCCAATATATTAAAATTTTCCTCAGTGAATTTTCATTTTGTTAATTCAGACTTAATATTGACTGTGCAGGAACTGGAAGTTGAAGGGGAATTGGCGGAGGTCTCCTGTTATCAGGGAGTCTTTTATAATTATTTTAGCATAGGTGTGCATTTCATTTTCTTCCACTTTGGTTCAGTTTATCAGGTGGAGGTTAAAAGATTTACTATATCAATGCAGGAATGGATGCCCAGGTTGCTTATGGTTTCCATCACTTGCGCAATGAAAAACCTTACCTTGCTCAGGGTCCTATTTCAAACAAGGTGCAAATTCTTTTACATATCTCCGAGATTATGTCTCAAATTTCTATCCAGCTATGTAGCATTAGTTGTAGAAATGGTTGCTATTAACTCCTGTAATTAATGAGTTTGGGTTACAAAGAGTAGGATACATAGATGTCAAATTTCACTGCAATGAGAACCTGAAGCTTTAGGATATGTAGAAATCAAATTTCACTACAATGAGAATCCGAAGCTTTCAATAGCATGTAAATCTTTCCTTTCAGGTGTCCCTTTAGATGGGTTTCAGTGAGTAGGAATACGAAGAAACTTCAACAGTTGTGTAGGAATGATATTCTGAAGTTTTCAGTGGCTTGTCCATGTTTGCGATGAGTTAAAGAAATCAAATTTCACTTCAATGAGAATCTAAAGCTTTCAATAGCATGTAAATCTTTCCTTCAGGTGTCCCTTTAGATGGGTTTCAGCGGGTAGAAATACAAAGAAACTTCAACAGTTATATAGGAGCGATATTCTGAAGTTTTCAGTGGCTTGTCAACGTTTGTGATGAGTTATTCACATTCTGATGTTGAAGGGTTATGTCATACTCTGTTAAAGCTTTTTTGGAGGCTCAGGCTAATTTGAATACTTGTCCATAGGGTTGGAAAATCAAACATGATAATGAGTCCTTCCTAGTTGTGAATTGAATCATGGATTGATTTATTGTACAAATTTAATTTGGCGGCTTGCTGTTCTCATAAATTTTTGCACTTCTATTTCTGATGGTATTCCATAAGGCCATTTTTGATGTAGCTTAATACAAATGTCAAAAGATTACATACCTTGTTGAAGTAGTGATGAATTAATTCACTGCATGTATAATATGCCAGCATGGGGTATAAAAATTTAAGGCGCAACTAATCGTCTTCACTGCAGATAATTTATTCTGGATATAGTTGCAAGCAAGGCTGGTTCTTCACACCATGCAGCAGCGATCCAGGTTTAAGGTCAGATAATTGTTATCTTCGAATTTTTCTCGCTCACACTTACTGAATTGCTTGTTTTGGGATTTTTTGGTACTCTTGGATGGCTGTCAAGGGGAATGAAAGTTGAATCTACATTTCCAATATCTCGTAATATTTGAAACTTTTCCCTATGCACTTAAATCTGAACTTTCACATTTTTTATTATTATTTTTATTTATTTATTTTTTTGGTATTACGAATGCATTTTGATTCTTATTTTATATTACTAGTAGTAAGTACGTGCGTTGCACGTGTTATGTATTGGAAGAATGATATGCGTAATATTTTAGTACTAATAATTTTTTTTAAAGTAATTGATATTGTTAGAGGAGAAGACATTGAGTTTAGTAAATGATTCAACCTCTCGTTCGTACGACATATCTCAACGACCTGTACATCTAGAGCTCATAGTCACTACAAAATCTCATCTTCCCGATGGCTCCGTTTTAGCAACCAAATCCCTATCCCTATAACTGTTTCTTTTATAAGAATTTCTAAGTAAACACTAACTACATTATTAATTGTATATATAATTTTGTTATATTTATAAATTTTATATATTAATATTAATTGACTTAATAGTCTATGTCATTTCATGTTAATTATATATGTAGTATTATTATAATTTTTATTTTGATTTTATATAAGTTTTTATTAATCATATACTGATAATTAATAATAATAGTATTTAGAGGAAATTAATTGACTTAATTTTAAAAATAAATAATTTTAATTTTAATAATAATTGAATTTAGGTGAAATAAATTTAATATTAAGGGTATCATTGACCATAAACATAACAATGTAAGGGTAAATGAAAAATTAAAGATAAAAGGATAAATGAGGGTATATTGGACATATAGCTAAATATGTAAGGATAAATTTGGTAATCAAAAGTTTCTCCTTAATCCACACTTTTAATATATTGTAGATGAATTGACAGTTGTTTACCTTTTCTTTTCTTTTTGTGGATTCATCCTCTAATTACGGAAAAAGATCTTGGTGGAAATGCCCCATATGAAATGGAGCATTATTTTATTTCAAAGAAATAGCCCACTCGTTTATTCAATTCTTGAGAGAGCTACCTTACCGCAGCTTCATTGTTCATTTTCTCCATTTCTTTAGTATATAAGTTAGGGGAATTTTCATAAATGTCACCAAATTGATAAATCCACCAAAAATTCAAATGTGCACTAAAATTGTTCAAAAATGTCAACTTTGTTTTGTGAAAGGTCCAAATTATCCTCACAAACACCTTTTAGGAGTATTTAATGCATGATTTGAATGTAATTAATTGGTTGATTTGATGATTTAATTTCAATATTTTATACTTGTATATTTGTATATTATATTCCCATTTAATGTATTTTATATTAGATATATGTATATTATATTGTCTAATTTGAATTTTGTTAATACAAAAAAGAAGAAGATAAAAGAAGTTGAAATGTTAACTCTACTAATTACTTATTTTAATTGTTTATTTATTATTTAATTCACTTGTTTATTTAAATATATCATTAATTATTTTAATTATTTACATATATTATTTATTTACTGTTTAATTAATTAATTTTTTATTATTTACGTATATGATTTACTTCACATTTAATTAGTTATTTAATTTATTTATTTTAATTACTTATTTTAATTGTTTATTCAATATTTAATTTAATTTCTTTAAATATTTCATTAATTATTTTAATTGTTTGCGTATATTATTTCCTTAATATTTCATTACTTTATTTAATTATTTGTTTAAATTACTTATTTTAATTATTTATCTAATATTTAATTTCGTTTTTATTTAAATATGTTATCAATTATTTTAATTGTTTATGTATACTTAATATTTAATTAGTTATTTCATTTATTTATTTTAATTACTTATTTTAATTATTTATTTCATATTTAATTTAATTTAATTGTTTCTTTACTTTTTAAATAAACAATTAAACAAATAATATACATAAACAATTAAATTATTATTTAACTGTAATGTTGATTGATTTTATACACCCATTTGGTTGACAAATTAAATTTTATCTAATTTTATGCACTCATCAGTCTAGAATTACTGAGGTGAACTGTCGGGAACGACATTTAATCTGTTGGGAACGACATTTCATCTATCGAGATTTACCCATCTGTCGAGAATTACTGTAACGACGGACATTCCCTGACAGTCGTACAATACTTTTGTACAATTTTTAAGCCCACATCAGTCTCATTTAATGATGTAACTACTGGGGAATTAATTTCTCTATAAGGGTAAAAATGTCAAAAAGTGACATTCTTGTACATATTTTAAAGTTGTGACATTTTTGTAAATGCCACTAGCCAAAGTGTTATCCATTGTAATTTCCTCTATAAGTTATATTATGATGCTCGGATTCGGGTACGGGTACATATCTAAGTGTCGGATCTTTTATTTTCTAAACTATAGGATATGGGAACATGACTAAAAAGAGTTCAAATTTTGGACGCGGGTACTTGGGTACACCTTTCAAACTTCAATTTTTTACTAATTCAATATGTCATTTTGAATATACCAAAATCAATTATTTACAAAGAATGAAATTAGTATTGAATAAAGGGTTAGACGAATAAAATAGAATTTTGGAGCTTAGTCTTCAATTATGAGAATTACTAAATGTTATATAAAATAGAAAATGAGGGATTGGATTGCAATTTGAACTTAGTGGAACTCATTTTTATTTTATACAAACAAAATCCTAAACTATCGATACATAGAGGGAAAGAAGGAAAAAAAGAAGAAAATGGAAAGAAAAATGAAAGAAGAAGAAAAAGAAGGGAAAACTTAGAGTCGTCGCCTTTCTCTACCCTCTCGGCGGCAACGCTATGTTTATAGAGAGCGAAAATGAGAAAGAAGTAAAGGGAAAGAAAAGGAGGGAAAAAAGAAAGAAGCAAAAAGGACGAAGTGTCCGATTGAAATTTGGAGGATCCGACACATATCCCATACCCATACCCATACCCATGTCGTGTCGTGTCCGACACGGGTACTCCTACTATTTCGAAGAGTCCGAGTATCAGAGAATTATAACAGTAAAGTTGGTAATGGGAACTTGAATATCTAGAGTTGAGGCTTATTCTTAAACATTTATCTTGTGGCTATAGTTTATCCTTAATTAATTATTGTTTTTCTTTTCTGTTTTTAAGTTGCTGAGGTGGGTTGGTTTGTCTGTTTTTTTCAGTCTCCTACACTACGCTGCTGCCTCAGATTCTGAATTCAGATCTCTTTTTCCTGAAGTCCATGTTTCTGTCTTAATTTATCTGAAAAATTCTCCGGGCGCATACTGCAGGGTTATCTTCCTGAGGCACAACTTTAATAAATATTGGTGCTTAAATCGAGGATATGATTGCTGGAAATATCCCAGCATGACATCCCCATGTAATACAACTTTGAGTCCTCCACTGGCACAATGTACTTTAGTCCCTGTTTGATTCACATTATAATTTGCATTCTTATTCTTCTACTTATTTTCAACCACACATTCTTAAACAAAATAATATTTTTCATCACATCAATAAATTTTTCTTATTTTTCAACCATATATTCACCATCACATCAACCAAAAAATGCATTCTTTTCAATCAAACAGGGGCTTAATATGTTAAATGCTTACAAGGCTTATTTGGATTCTAACTGTTCATTTACATGCTTAAACTTTGATTGACTAGAGTAGCCATTAATTGTGTTCCCGTTGTGGATAATTTCGTGTCTGATTTTATATATTTGTGCTGTGTGTAGAGTAGTCAAGCGTAAATAATTGTCTATACATAGTGGTAATTTGTGCATTTTGTACTCGATATAGAAAGATACAATGTTACATACTTATGTTGGGTATTCCCTCACGTGAGGGAAACTAAACAAATGTGGAAATGGGGGCCTATTTCCACTTTGGCCTAAACCAACTGAAAGGCCCAAAATCAAAGACAAAACAAGATACAGAGAGAGAGAGAGAGACAAAAACGGGCTGCTGCATTTCTCTCTTCTTCTTCCAAACAGAGAGTGAACGAGTGAGAGAGAGACTACGAGATTCAGTTCTTCTTGCCAAAGATCGGGGTTTCGTTTGTGGTTCGATTTAATTGATATTTTAGTATGTTATTCTTAGCAAAGAGGGCTACATTTTGACCGGAGCTGATCGTCTAGATCCCTCTCCATTTCTCTACTAAACACCTATTTAGTGAGATTCTCTCCTTGTTATTGTGTGTATCTATTTATGTTGATGTTGTTGTTGATATCTAAGAACTATGTGTTCTTGATGTATTGGTAGTCTTTAGATTGTGTTCAGGAGAAGGTGTACTGTATATCCCATTATTTTGATACTGGAAGAGTTTACTGGACTTGGTCCTGAGATTTTTCCTTTTATAGGTTTCCCGTCAACAAATCATTATGTTCAATTATTTACTTTCCTGTAATGTGTATGAGCGTTATTGCCTTATTGAGCTGGATATTATTACTGTTATTTAATTATGCACATTGAGGAGGTTAGAGTTATTTCCGCTGCGTGTTTGAATTACCGGTTCAATCCCCAACAAATGCTTATTCTAAACTTGACTGGCTTTACATTTCGTATTGTTATTATACAGGGGACTAAATAACATCTTGAGGATATATGTCAAGAAGGTCAATTTTCCAGAATGGGAACAAATTCCTATTCCATCAAGGTTGATTTCGTTGCATAGAAAAGTTTACTGCATGTATTTTTTAGTTTTTCTTGCCACACATATTTAGATGATACGATCTGAATGTGTACTGAATTCTTTAAAATATTTACTGTTCAGTCACAATCTAGATGATTCTTGCCTACATTTTGCTTAAGCTAACCTGGGATTTTGACATTACAGTGTGAGGTCTGTAGTTGCTCTAAATCTTCCCAGTTATGGAAGTGGAAGAAATCCATGGGGTACTTTGAAACCAGAGTATTTAGAGAAGGTATACCTGGTCACACAATACATCTAATGGTGCATTTTTCTCACTCTCATTTGTCCTTTAATTATAGCACACCATTTGTCACACCATCACATAGTAGTGATGCAATTTTCTCACTCTCCATGTGTCCTTTATGTTGATTCAATCTGTTTACTGCATTGTGCATGAAGACGGATGATGAAACCTTTTTCGAATGACTATACTGCTACTACAAATAAAAAATCCTAGCTTTGGGTTTTCATTTTTTTATATAGCCACCAAAACATATATTGCATAATCTTTTTTTTTTTAAAAATAAAATGTAATTTGAGCTACATTTATGTGTCTCGTGTTGTGTTATCAATGTTATCTGCCGCTTTTCTTCTTTTACTAAAACTGGTCTACAGTACATATGCTCAGATTAGTTTGGCCAACGTATAAAGGAGATCAAAATGTCAGATGACTGGAGCTCAAGTCCCGGAATGTTATGTTACTTTTGCAATTGCGAGGAGACTATTCTATTAATATCACTGGGAATTAGGAATAACAGTAATTGTCTCAACTGTACTTAAAAAGTAAGATAGTAGCCCTTTTCTTAATATAATTGATAATTAAGCTCTATTCCGTAGCCTCGTAGAGATGCTTCTTTCTTATGTTAAAAGTATGCCCATCCAATCCCCTATTTCCATTGTCCTTCCTCCCTATTTTTGCACTCTCGCTAGTGGTTACTTCTGATTCGAAGTATCCCTTTTCCTTTCATAGAGAGATCCAATATGTACATTTGGGATAATCTACACGTAAATGATAAAGGGAAGTTGGTGATGGCCATATGCTGCAAGCCTGCAAGGACTTTACTTCTTTAATTTGTTTTTAAAGAATTTATCTTTTAATAGTGGTAACTAAAGGTTGATCAAGGACTGAAACCTTATCAAGTAGAGTATGTAGAGAGAAGTGCAAATAAACATTCGGAGTGAACGGCATGGAATGTTTGTTGGTGTTCCTCAACTTCCTTCAATCAAAAAATGGGTTTGTAGATAATAAATTAATAGATGGAATCAATGCAAATATAGCAAAGCAAAATGCAAAGAGGATAAGTTGCAGAATTTAATCCAAAATAACCGTTGCTGCTTTGTTTTTTTGTTGCATCTCCATCTTAATATCTCTATTTATATATGATTTTGCCTAATTGGTCTGTTTACTTGAAGGTGCTTTAGAGAGTTGATCATATCAAAACAAAGTTTGTTAAATATGCTGATTTTGTTTTGAATTTATAACTAGTGACTTTATGTTTAGTATTGAAAGAATTGCATTGCATTATAAGTTAATGGTAGTATCTTTTTTACTTCTTAAATTCTCAGAGAGGATTTGTTGAGGCCCATGCCGATGATGGTTTCTTAGAAATTTTTGGTTTGAAGCATGGATGGCATGCTTCAATGGTTATGGTTGAACTTATCTCTGCCAAACACATAGCTCAGGTACTAATAAGTGGTCAGAGTGAATGATTCTAGGTGTTGCAGTATATAATTTGGTTGAAAATGTTCAATTTTAATGATCATAATCTACTTAAAAATGGTAGTCATATTTGTCAGAGATATTGGTTAATGATACTCTCTGCTTTTTGAATAGTAAACTTTGATGAATTATCCTGCAATTTTCTAGGCCTCATCTATTCGATTTGAGCTTAGAGGAGGAGAGTGGACAGAGGCATATATGCAGATGGATGGTGAACCATGGAAACAACCGATGAACAAGGAGTTCTCGACATTTGTGGAAATTAAACGTGTACCTTTTCGGTCAGTCATAGTGCATGGGGAGTAATTTAAACAACTTTTTGTTGTTTGTAAAGCCTCTTTCCCCTTGGGGCTTCACATAATTATTTATCTTGATGCAACCAATTCTCTGGGCATCAAGTTATTGTTGTGAAAATCTCCAGTTTGTCCATGTCACTAATCCCTTGTTATGGAGAAATTTGTTTAGTTGATTCCAACACCTGTACCAAATTAATAGACTGTTGTTTTTCATTTATGCTATTTTTAGGAAATCCTTTGTTTAATAGAGTGATTTAGATGTATTGACTACCTGAGGTATATTTTCACTTATAAATAGATTGAATATATTTGAGATGCTGTACAATTTACTATACCAAACATGTCATAAACTCTCTTGGCAATTGGAGGCTGATTTCAACTTGGACATGAAGAAGAAACGTGATGAAAAATCAATTTCAGTTTCAATATGCACAAACTAATAAACTACATAGCAAATAGAAAGCCTAACCACCAGTTTGTGTATCTTCAGCAATTTTCATAGAAATTAAAGATAACAGAGACCAGAAAACTACTCTTACATGCACGTTGCAGTATCTCAGGCTCAGGAATTGAATACTGCAGTTGCATTTCCTGTTCTAAGAAATTCCCTCTTGATGGTTGTCAATATTACCTTCTTGATCTTAGGCAGTTGAGCTTTCATTGTTCTGGCCAGGTTCACAGATTTCTTCCTCACTTAGACTCGGGGGCTCTTCAATATAATAAGGAGCCCGAGTCTCAGGGACAGATTCATGCACTTCTTCCCTATCATTTCGTGTTGAAGGGTATTCTGAAGACATAAAATGGAAGCACATTTGGCTGAACTGAGCAGTAACTTTTCGTCCAAGTGATGTCTCTGAGCAGATTAGAGCAAACATAGTAACCGATCCTACAATAATGAAGAGGCCTCCAAAGTCGCAAAAAGCAAGACTGGAGGTTCGTTGTGATATTGTCGAGGAAAGTGGATCTTGAGAAGAGTATCCAGGTCCAAAATTTGTTTGCTCAATAAATGTCATGTTTGGACCTTGAGTAACAGCAACGATGGCTCTTGAGAAATATGCAGTTAAGGGAGAGCCAACGGGAAATGCCTGATAATTAGATGATGGATTATATTTCCAAACAGAAAGCTTCATAGGAACCAAAATATACCCCACAATCAAATTTAATAGTGTTATATATCTGATTAAATTTTTACTTGGTGAAGGATATGGTTGTTATTTTGGTTTTAAAGAGGATTTTGTACTAAGCGATTTCAAAATAATGTCTTCATGGATAGCAATTACGAAATAAATATATGTAAGTTAAAAGAACAAGAAAACTTACGAAGCCAAATCCATCCGTCCTGTACCTTGGTCCAACCATTTTATACTGAGAATCGTATTTCTTAAGAAAAATCTTCATGTAAGGAATCTCATCAAATATGGCATCTATGCCTCCCCTTTTGCTTCCTTTAGACATCGCGTCATGGAACTGTTCAACTGATGAGTAGCTCCTGAGTCTCGACTCATTAATGTTCAGTTGCACTTTCAAAAATTCTTTCATGAAGGAACCCTCCTGATATCCCACATAGTACTCCTCAGAAAAAGCAAATTTTAATTGATCTACTGTCAAAATTGCCGATAAATTAGCTGTGTAGCTCTGCATAAGGATGAATGCCATGAACAGCCAAAACATCAATACAAATATTGACCATGGATTAGCCACCATATTCCCTGTCAAGAAAAATAGAAACAGTCTAATGTAAATTTAGTCTTCATGGTGCTGATGCGTGTGGTACTTGTTTTAGCTTATAAGTGTGCAGATAATATTGAGCTAAGAGTAGTCAGGATTAATGGAAAACTATAAAACTCAACATGAAAATGATTTAGAAATTACTTTCAGGAAATGCAAGGACTGTTATTGGAGACCAGTAGGTCATTCTAAGTCTCTCCCTGTGTGGTCTAATCGAATCTTCATCAGTGTTTGGCACTCTGTGTTCCAGTATTCGAAGAACTATTCCCATCAAAATGCAGGCGATGATGATTGTTATCCAAAGATCCCAGTGAAGCGGCTTAATAAAAATCCACATGTCAAATGGCCTTTTATTTTTTACTACTAGAGTGACTCCTGGTTCAGAATATGGTAGCGAAAAATCAACATAATTTGCTCGTGGAGCCCAAATTGTTATATCTCCCACCACAATGTCGAATGTCTGTTTTCACAAGAAAATAATAGCCAAAAGGTAATATGACTCTGAGTAAGCATTAAGTTTATTACAACAAAGATTAACTATGAGATGAAGATCGAAGTACCTGAGGTATCTCATGAAGCACGTCATCATAAGTCCAGTCACTATTTTTGCGGTCATTATAATGATAGAATTCGTATTTAATAGTGAAAGGTAACAACTGCAATGTAGCCAAAAAGATATCAATTGAAAAACCAGTTGCAATTGTACGATTTGTTGCACGATCTATTGTTACATTTACGAATTGTTTGAATCCACGTGCCATAGGAACCCCAACTCTCAGTTTCCCTGTTGCAGGAATAGCCCAACCCTTTGGCTGCGTGACGCAATCTCCTGGCCAAATGGCATTTTTGAGATTTTTTGTGGATGTTGTTTCTGTTGGTTCGCCAGTTGAACTTAATTCTCTGGATATTCCTTTTTCCGGTGTCCAAAACCCCATAGTTCTCTCTCCACTTCCAAATACATTGAATATCTCAAATACTGAAGGTTTCAAATGTCCATTAATGAATTGAAAGTCTCCTATCAGGCCTCTAAATTTTGTACCTGATAGTTCACTGAGAAGTCTTGGTCCATATGCTGACACTTTAAAATCTGTATTGCCTGTTTCATTTTTGCTGGTGTTCATATATAATGAGCTAGCATCTACGGGCCCAATCTTCTCAGCTGCCATTGCTAAGGAGCATACTGCATCGTACGCCCACAAACCATAGACATTTAACTCCCCAATTGAACCCATATTCATTTTCCAACTTTTTTGGAAACTGTCGAGCTTTTCTGACCGCTGTACATAGGGCCTTATACCCAAAACACCTTCCATGGAATCACGGACAACAAAATCCATGGAACTCAAGAAGTTAGATAAATACTCGGTGATAATCCATGCATACTCTTCACTCATCATTCCTGCCTTCTTGGCATGAAGAAATAGCCGAGAACCAAGTGACAAGTTCATGTGCACTAGGAATACCCTCGTTTTCTTTGCTTTAAGCTTGTTGAGTTCTTTAAATATTTGAATGTCCTCTGATGTGATGGCACTCATATACCCTATCCCAATTTCGACTTCTTGAAATGCCTTATTCAGATGCCAAAGAAAATGATTGACATATTCCGCGTCTTCATACAAAATCACTACTTCAGGCCATTTAAATCCTTTGCAAATGGCTGCAAGAGCTTGAGCCTGATAAAGATCATCCGCAGTTGTCCTAACATAGTATCGATTTTGTGCACCGGAAATAGTAGAGCTTCTGGCACTGAAAGAAATGACTGGCACATGAACTTTTCCTCCAAGTTCTGCAACAAATTTGTCTTCTATAGCACCCTGTGGCCCCAAAATTCCATGCACTTCTTCATGCTCCAGTAACTTTTGAACTGCATAACATATCAAAAACAATATGATTGTCTTCAGACTTGCAAATTGACAGGGCATACTAAGTGAACTATTAACATCACATTAAAATGTTCTAGGCTATTTAAATTTAAGTGAGGTGGTGCCTAAGCTCACTTGAAATTTTTTGCTTTGTAGTTAACTGTGGTCATATGCATCCACAAACGTTTTCATTCATTTAAAAGAATAAACAGCACGATATTCGTGTTGTTCTTCTGTAGTATAAACAAATTAAGCCATTCATCCCCCCTCTGTAGTAAAGTATGTTCGACCAATTGCATTAGACGCACATAATTTGGTATCGTTGTTGATGTTTTTTGTACGGTTATACTTGTGTTGAAAACTTTAATTGTCATATTGTTGAAATGTTTTGTCATCATTATTATTATTATTATTATTATTATTTGGCTAATCAGTGAACAATATTCATAGACCATGCATGCTCTGGAGCTCAAAAAAGAGAAAGGAAACAAAGGAAAGTGACATTAATTCAAAGTCATGATATTGATAATACTTCAATAGCAACAAAATAAGAGAGGGAAGAAGCAATGAAAAATTGGTAATTGTGGAAGATACGAATGAGAATGAAATGACAATGTGAATCAATCGAATGAGGATAAGGAAGTGATTGTACTTGCAACCGAGCTTAAAAATGTTTCAACCAATCTTCAACTTGATATTGATGATATGAGAAGGTAAGGGTATGACAATGGATTTAACATGAGCACGAGGCAAAAAAATGTATAAAGAACATCACATGAAATGAATCATAGAGTTGTCTATACTCCATGTGGCTATTAGTCTTAATCGGCATGTGATATATTATCCTAAAGTTATAACTTGCAGTGATACAATGCATCTATACATTATTCTCTTTTTCTCTCAAGCGATGAAAAACTTTCAAAGACAAGTGGAAGGTTTGACACTTAAGCCACTGTCACAAAAACGACGGAAAAGTCATGTCTAAAGTGTCGAACTTATAAAAGAGAAAACATTACAAATAAGAAACACATTGTTTGACTTGGCAAACTTTAATGAAGATCAAAACACAAACTAAAGATGAGTCCTTGGCAACATATAAATTTGAGAATTTTGAGTTCTTTCTTGACATGGTAATTTAGTACGAGTTGTTGCATTCAATCAACACTACGAGTCTTTAAGTTGAAAACATGGATATTGATGTTACTGATACCTTTTAGAATGAATTGTTTCATTTCTCGAAGATTATAGAAAAACTAGGTTTGCTATTATCGTTGATGAAGCTAAACAAATGACAAGTGAAATGAGAATTGAAGCTGTATTTTAGAAAAAAATACATCATTCGAAGAAAGAAACAGTTTGGTGAAAGTGATGAGGTAAAGCAATTATCTAAAGAATAATTTAGTGTAGATTACTTTAGCTTTATAATAGATCAAGCTCAATCTACTCTTGAAACTCAGTTTTAAGAATTTAAACAATATGAAAAGATCTTTGGGTTTTTATTTAATTTTTCTTTTGAAAAAGTCTTGTGAGTCTTAAGTAGTATCCGGAACATAATGGCCTTTTGGACATTATTGGAAATGATTTATGTTCGAAATTGACAATCTTCAGGTGCTATTTACCAAGTGAAATAAAAAGAATAATTGATGTACTACAATATTTGAAGAAAATGGATGATTGTTTTTGAAATACTTATGTTGCTTACAAAATTTTGTTAACCCTATCAATTACAATTGCATATGCAGAAAAGTTTTTTTAGGTTAAAGTTGATCAAAACTTATCTTCGATAAATTATGTTACATGAAAAATTGAACGAATTGCATATGTTATCAATTGAGAAAGAAATCGATGAACAACTAGATTATCCAAATTTGATTAATCTTTTGACCTTTAAAATTGCAAGGCAGGTAATGTTTAAGTGATCATTTGGAACATTTTGGCATTGTTATTTGATTAGAGTATAAATATCTAGAATATTATACAATATTTATCGTTTCATTGTTGAGTTTTAAGTTTAACATTAGTTTCGCAAAACTCTTATGAACGAAAAAAAATTGAGTACATACTACGATATGGGGGTCTAATTTCAAGAGTTCACCTCAGACTCTGAAAATTTCAAATACAACTCTAGATCTCTCGTAACATGAGACATAAATATGCTTACTTTTATCCAAACATGCATGTTCATACTAATTTTTTTTACAAAGTTAACTTTTTCAAATTAAGTCAAACGTGATAGCACATCTATATATATGCAACCACCAGACTGATGGATGTAATATTATAAAAGATATTATTTAAATTAATTATAAATTTTGATTCCTCCTAAATTCTTTCTTCTTCTGTCTCTTCTATCAGTCTAATTCTCTTTCCTTTTTCTCTTTCCCTTTTTTATCTCCCTCCTTTATCTTTTTCTGTCCCCTTCCACCTTCTCCAATAAGGGTCCATTTGATTGCCAATATGAAATTTGGTAGAGCAAAAAATGAATTATATGAAATTAAATTGTCTAAAATTTATTTTACTTGAAATTGTAATTAATTGATATAATTTTTCACCTGAAAAATGTTAAAAATTTGGTGTCCGTTTGACTTTATTTTGCATGAAAATTGTCAATAGAAGTGATAATTTTTTTACCATTGGGTTTAGAATTTGTTATAATTAAAAAAAAAAAAAATTTCTATTCCGAATATCATTCGTTTGGTTATGTTTTGCATGGAAATTATCAATAAAAGTGATAATTTTTTACTATTGGATCTAGAATTTGTTCCTATTGTCCAAAAAAAAAAAAAAACTGTAATTTATTTTCCTACAAAAGTGATGGGAAAATATTTTCCTCAAAAACCAAGAAAATGCACGTGTGAGCAAAAACAAGAAAATCAATTTCATGGAAAATATGTGCTATCAAACAACAAAAAGTAGGAAAATGGAAAAGAAATTCCTAGTTCCATGAAAAATAAAGGTAATCAAACAGGGCCTAAGTGTTTCATGGCATTCTACATCACTAACTATATTACCATTAACCGACATTAGACTATTATTTAATGCAATTAGAACTTACTAATTTCAGTTGGATTGACTCATATAGAAACAAATAGTTCTAGGGCCTCATAATAATCATAACAAAGATGAAGAACTTGCATTGCAAAAAGGTAATTAAGTTTTGAGTAAAGGGTTGTGGCAGGCTGGCAGCCTCGTGTAATGGATAAGTTAGAGGGCCTGGATTATGAATATGATATTTTCTCATTGATAAATGTGTGCCATAGAACACACGACAGAGAAGAACAGATTCATGATGCAGAGAGAAAGCTTCATGCAGCCATTGTGTGTCCGAAGGAGAAAAGGCATGGAGAGAAAGAAAAGCTAGAGAGAGAGAGAGAGAGAGAGAGTGAGAGAACGGTATGCCTGCGTGTACATTGTTCTTTAAACGTTCTAGCTTAAAGTATTTTTCTCCTATGATAGCTGATGAAGGTTTAATAAGTAATTTTTTTTTTTTAAAACTCATATTTCCATTTCTTCTGGTTCCCTTACACATTTAGGAGGTTTGTTCCCATCAATTTCACATGTTATGCACTTTCAATTGTTGTCATCGAAGTCTTGGTCAATGTCCTATACATGAGCTGACAATTGATAGAAACATAACAAAAAAATGAAAAAGAAATAAACTAAATTATTTATAATAAATTTCTTAGTTTTAAGGTAATTTTAGCTTTTCAAAATTCATATCAAATAGGCCCAAGTCAAATGGAAGAAGTTTTTATCCTTGAAACTTCTGCAAAAATAAAAAATAAAATAAAATAATAATAATAAAATAAAATAAAAAAAAAAAAATTCACAAGACCTATTGCTAGATATAACTTTAAAAAGTAAGGTCAAAATCAATAATTAATTTTAACCATGATGTGATCCAAGATACCAATACAACAAGAGCAAGTCAGTGGAAGGATCCGTTGATTGTTGAAGATGGACCAATGACACGATTGAGGGCAAATCGAATAAAACAAGCTATGAGATTACTTGCACAAGCAACGGTGGACGACGTCATGAGCTACACGCAAAAAGAGGCAAGTTCCATGTTGGGGTCGAAGTCCGAATCAACGTGGATCAACGTGTTGGAAGCAGCCGAAGACGAAGGTGAATTTCACTTCTATGCGGCCGTATAGAAGAAACCATGGTGCGGCCGTATCCAATGGTCAGAACCTCCAGAAGAGGCGACCGCATGAACCATGCGACCGCATATAATACAACTATGCGACCGCATGGTTGTTTTTTGGAACAATTTCGAGATTTTCCATATTTTGACTAGAATTTATTTTCTTTCCATATTTTGGCAAGGTTTTAGGGTTTGCACGTTTTTTGCCTAGGTTTTGGGGATAAGTATAAATACTTTTCATTATTGACATTATTATTGAGAGAATTAATTGGTTTCAATTCCTTTGTTCTTAATTGGGCAAACTCTGAATTTATCAAGAATCGATCTTGTGACGTTCAATCCATGGGTGAAGTTCTTAATATTGGATTCAAAAGGGGTCAGCGTTTCTTTCGGATCGTTGGTTGTTTTCGATTCATATTTTGAATCAAATCTACAAACCAAAGTTTAATTGGGTTTTCTTGCGTTCTTCAACAAACGACGTGAGTTTGGTAGTTCTAAGCTATCCGGATCCTCATCATTTGGTATCAGAGCACAGGCTCCAACGAATCAAGGTTATATCCTTTCTAAATTTTGTTTGAGTCTTGTTTTCCTTAATTTCAGCGTTCTTCGTGTTCTTGCGTCCAGTAAAATTGAAGAGTCTTTGATCCGTTCTTCTTCTGCCAAAATTTCAAACGGTGTTTTTGGGCTGAATTTTCACCCAAACCAGTTTTCGTTTGTTTTGCCGGATTCGTAGTTGAATTCTCGAGTTTTAAAAAAAAAAAAATTTATTATTAACTCAAAACAATTCCCGGCCAATTCCTTGTTTCTTATATCAAAATTCAAGAACCACTTTCTTGAATTTAAAACTCTTTTCACATATCCAATTCAATTCTTGTGTCTTGAATCCTTCAAACTTCAAAGAGGATTCACTCAATTTTCGGTTGAATTCTACTAGATTAATTCTTTGATTGAGTTCTATTTTGCCTTTTGAAGCACTTGGGTGGAAGTTTGAGTGGAAAAAGGCAGAGTGGTGAGATTAATAGAGGGAAAAAGCCTAAATTGAGTGATACACAAGAGATAAAATTGTGAGGCAGAAAATTAGGTTTTTTTTAGGATGTCTGACAAGAAAACAGCGACATCGGCGCGAAACAACAACAACAATCAAATCAACATGTCTGAGGAGATGATTCGTAGGTTTGAACGTTTGTTTAAGGATGTACGAGATAGGTTGGATCGGCAGGACACAGAACTTGCTGATTTACGTAGGGGAGTTCCAAATACGAGGAGGCAGGGTCGATGGGAACATAGGCAGGAGATTAGAGAAGAAATTGAATATGAGAGTGAGGTGGATGATGAGGTGATTATGGATGCTGAAATTGGTAGGTTGAGGAATAGAGGAGCTAGGCTTGACAGAAGGGGTAGGAACTTGGTTGGAGACGGGTTAGATGGTGACATGGACAACATCAAAATGTCCATTCCACCGTTTAAGGGAAGGCGTGATCCGGAGGCTTATTTGGAGTGGGAGAAAAAGGTTGAGATGATCTTTGACTGTCAAAATTATTCAGAGGCGAAGAAGGTGAAAATAACAGTCCTTGAATTTACTGACTATGCTATCAATTGGTGGGATCAAGTGGTGACATCTAGAAGGAGAAATAGGGAGAGACCAATTGGAACATGGGAAGAGTTGAAGGCCATTATGAGGAAAAGGTTTGTGCCTAATCACTATTACCGAGAGCTTTATCAAAAACTACAAAGCTCTACCAAGGGTCGAAGAGTGTGGAGGATTATCATAAGGAGATGGAGTTGTTGATGATTAGGGCGGACGTACATGAGGATAGGGAGGCCACTATGGCCCGATTTTTGAATAGTTTAAACAGGGAGATAACTAATGTGGTCGAGCTACAACATTATGTGGAGTTGGAGGACATGTTACACATGGCTATGAAGGTAGAGAGACAACTGAAGAGGAAGGGGACAGCAAGGTATTCATCGGGTACTTCGGGTTCTAACACTACTTTGAAACCGAGGTGGGACGACAACAAAGTGGATGGAGCTGCTCCTAAGGTTAAAACGGAGTTGCCACGGGGAAAAGAAGAAAGTGCTAGCAAGAAGGTGGAGTTACAGCAATCTAGGAACCGAGACATCAAATGTTTTAGGTGTTTGGGAACTGGACACATTGCTTCTCAGTGTCCAAATAAAAGAACCATGATTTTGCGGGATAGTGAAGAAGTGGAGAGTGCAAGTGAAAGTGATTATGAAGGCATGCCAGAATTGGAAGACATTAGTGATGACGACCGAGTGGAGTATGCTGTGGGTGAGTTGTTAGTCACGAGGCGAGCTCTCAACACTCAAATTAAGGCTGATGCCTTGGAATTGCAAAGAGAAAATATTTTCCATACGCGGTGTCACGTCAATAATACGGTATGTAGCTTAATCATTGACGGTGGGAGTTGTACTAATGTAGCTAGCACTAGTTTGGTTGAAAAATTAGGGTTAATAATGCTTAGACACCCTAAACCCTATAAATTGCAATAGTTAAATGAATGTGGGGAAATTAAGGTGAATAAGAGGGTGATGTTGAATTTTTCAATTGGGAGTTATAGTGATGAAGTGGTGTGTGACGTAGTACCCATGCATGCGGGTCATATTTTATTGGGAAGGCCATGGCAATACGATAGGAAGGTAGTACATGATGGGTATAAAAATAGGTACAGCTTGATCAAGGGGGGCAAACCTATTACATTAGCACCATTGACACGAGGATCAGCTTAAATTGAAAAATGAGGAAGAGAAAAGAAAGAGAGTGCTAGGAGAGAAGAGAGAAAAGGTGAGACACGAGAGCATGAGAGAAAATAGTGAGGTGGCTAAAAGTGAGAAAAAAAGGAGAGGGGCCACATGAGAGAAAAGAAGAGGGGTCTTCTGAGAGGAGAGAAAAGCCGAAGGTGAATTTCTTTGCGAGAGGGAGTGAATTAAAAAAGGCAATTGTGGAGAAGAAACAAATAATTCTCTTGGTTTACAAAGAGTCATTCCTCAACTTTGAGGAAATTAACACATCCCTCCCTAGTTTGGCTATTTCTTTATTGCAGGAATTCGACGATGTCTTTCCCGAGGACGCGCCTAGTGGGTTGCCAATCATTCGAGGCATTGAGCATCAGATTGACTTTGTACCCGGCGCAGTCATTCCAAACCGACTGACTTATCGGAGTAACCCCGAGGAAACGAAGGAGCTTCAAAGGCAAGTTGAGGAGTTGTTGAGCAAGGGACACGTGCGGGAAAGCATGAGTCCATGTGCCGTGCCCGTGCTACTTGTGCCAAAGAAAGATGGATCTTGGCGGATGTGCGTGGATTGTAAGGCCATCAATAATATCACGGTAAAGTATCGTCATCCTATTCCTAGGTTAGATGATATGTTAGATGAACTATTTGGTGCATGCCTATTTAGTAAGATAGATCTTAAGAGTGGATATCATCAAATTCGCATGAGAGAAGGAGATGAGTGGAAAACTGCATTTAAAACTAAGTATGGCTTGTATGAATGGTTAGTTATGCCGTTTGGACTCACAAATGCACCAAGCACGTTTATGCGTTTAATGAATCATGTTTTACGTGCTTTTATTGGTAAGTTTGTTGTGGTTTACTTTGATGATATCTTAATCTATAGTAAAGACCTCAGTGAACATATGGAACATTTGAGATGTGTGCTTGTGGTGCTAAGAAAAGAACAACTTTATGCTAACTTAAAGAAGTGTACATTTTGCATGGATAGAGTCGTGTTCTTAGGATTTGTTGTTAGTGCTAATGGGGTGGAAGTAGATGAAGAAAAGGTAAAAGCTATCAAAGAATGGCCAACACCTACTACTATAACCGAAGTGAGGAGTTTTCATGGATTGGCTAGCTTTTATAGGCGGTTTGTTAAGGATTTTAGCACTATTACCACACCACTCACGGAAATTGTTAAGAAAAGTGTTGGGTTTAAATGGGGACATGAACAAGAGCATGCATTCAACACTATTAAAGATAGGTTATGTGAAGCGCCGGTTTTAGCATTACCTAACTTTGACAAAGTTTTCGAGATTGAGTGTGATGCTTCAGGTATAGGCATTGGAGCAGTCTTGATGCCGGATAAAAGGCCGATTGCATATTTCAGTTAAAAGCTTAGTGGAGCGGCGCTAAACTACCCTACATATGACAAGGAGCTCTATTCATTGGTTCGAGCATTGGAAACATGGCAGCACTACCTATGGCCAAGGGAGTTCGTGATTCACACCGATCATGAATCATTGAAGCATTTGAGAGGTCAAGGTAAGTTAAATAAGCGGCATGCTCGATGGGTGGAATTCATAGAGACATTTCCCTACGTCATCCAGTACAAACAAGGTAAAGAAAATGCGGTTGCGGATGCGTTGTCTCGAATGTATGTGCTTCTAACTTTCTTAAGTGCGAAGTTGCTTGGTTTTGAGTTTATTAAGGGCATGTATGAGAATGATTTAGATTTTTCCAGCATATATGCATCATGTGATAAGGGAGCGGTGGATAAGTTCTTTAAACATGACGGGTATTTGTTTAGGGAAAACAAATTGTGTGCGCTTAATTGTTTTATGCGTGATTTGCTAGTTAAGGAAGCACATAGTGGGGGATTAATGGGACACTTTGGGGTTGCTAAGACTTTAGGGATGTTAGGTGAACATTTTTATTGGCCTAAAATGAAAGTTGATGTCGGAAAAACTTGTGAAAGGTGCTTAACTTGTAAACAGGCTAAGTCTAAGATCTTACCTCATGGGTTGTATACACATTTACCCGTTCCTAGTGAACCTTGGGTCGACATATCTATGGATTTTGTGTTGGGTTTGCCTAGGACTAAAAAGGGGCGAAATTCTATCTTTGTAGTGGTAGATAGGTTTTCTAAAATGACACACTTCATTCCATGTCACAAAATCGATGATGCCACTAACATTGCTGATCTGTTTTTCAAAGAGATAGTGCTTTTACACGGGGTACCTAAGAGTATAGTGTCGGATAGGGACGTTAAATTTCTTAGTCACTTTTGGCGAGTTTTGTGGGGAAAGTTGGACACAAAATTGTTGTTTTCTACTACTTGTCATCCACAGACCGATGGGCAGACCGAAGTAGTTAATAGGACCATGATACAGTTGTTGCGCACTGTTGTTAATAAAAATTTGAAAAGTTAGGAGGAGTGTTTACCTTTCATCGAATTTGCATACAATAGAACTGTACACTCCACTACTTTACATTCACCATTTGAGATTGTTTATGGTTTTAATCCGCTAACCCCACTGGATTTAATTCCTTTACCTGTAAATGAACGAGGTAGTTTAGATGGACAAAAGAAGGCTGACTTGATAAAGGCACTCCACGAGAAGGTAAAATTGCAAATAGAAAGCAAAAACAAGCATTATGCAGCACAGGCGAACAAGGGCAGGAAAAGTGTTACGTTTGAACCCGGTGATTGGGTTTGGGTACACTTGCGAAAGGAGCGATTCCCAGAGTTGAGGAAATCCAAGTTGCAACCGCGGGGTGATGGATCGTTTCAAGTGGTTGAAAGGATCCATGACAATGCATATAAGCTCGATCTACCTGGTGAGTTTCAAGTTTCAGCAACATTTAATGTTTCTGATCTATCTCCGTTTGATGCAGGTTCAGATTCGAGGTCGAATCCTTTTGAAGAGGGAGGGGATGATGTGATCCAAGATGCCAATACAACAAGAGCAAGTCAGTGGAAGGATCCGTTGATTGTTGAAGATGGACCAATGACACGATTGAGGGCAAATCGAATAAAACAAGCTATGGGATTACTTGCACAAGCAACGGTGGATGACATCATGAGCTACACGCAAAAAGAGGTAAGTTCCATGTTGGGGTCGAAGTCCGAATCAACGTGGATCAACGTGTTGGAAGCAGCCGAAGACGGAGGTGAATTTCACTTCTATGCGGCCACATAGAAGAAACCATGGTGCGGCTGCATCCAATGGTCAGAACCTCCAGAAGAGGCGACCGCATGAACCATGCGGCCGCATATAATACAACTATGCGACCGCATGGTTGTTTTTTAGAACAATTTCGGGATTTTCCATATTTTGACTAGAATTTATTTTCTTTCCATATTTTGGCGAGGTTTTAGGGTTTGCACGTTTTTTGGCTAGGTTTTTGGGATAACTATAAATACTTATCATTATTGACATTATTATTTTACACACTATTATTGAGAGAATTAATTGGCTTCAATTCCTTTGTTCTTAATTGGGCAAACTCTGAACTTATCAAGAATCGATCTTGTGGCGTTCAATCCATAGGGTGAAGTTCTTAATATTGGATTCAAAAGGGGTCAGCGTTTTTTTCGGATCGTTGGTTGTTTTTGATTCATATTTTGAATCAAATCTATAAACCAAGGTTTAATTGGGTTTTCTTGCGTTCTTCAACAAACGACGTGGGTTTGGTAGTTCTAAGCTATCCGGATTCTCATCAAACCACTACACCAAAAAATGGCTTTTGCAACACTTAAAAGACAACATTTATGAATTAAGTGTTGCTAATAGGATTTATTGCAATATTTTAATAAGTGAATGTTGCAATTGATTAATTTAATTGAGTTTTGACAACATTTTTTAAGTAAATGATGCTAATATTGCCCTTTTGCGACGTTTTTTTAATATTGCGAAAGGAAAAGTCTTTTGCAGCGTTTTTTAAACGTTACGAAAAGCTTTTTAAACGTTGCGAAAGAGCTTTCTTTCGCAACGTTTTTTTAAATATTGCGAAAGAGTTCTCTTCTGCAATGTTTTTTAAATGTTGCGAAATCCCCTCCCCCCCTTTTTATTTATTAATATTGTAACCATATAAATCGACCCGACCCCTCATATTAAACAAAGGGAAGAATTCACATTTAAGACATTAAGTATGCACAATTCAATTTTCATGTGTTAAAGTTTTAAAATGCAAAAATCAGGTTTTTATTTTTTAATTAAAAATATTTTATTAATTAATTATAATAAAATCAAATTTAGGTCACAATTACATAATTATAGGTCACAGATTATTTCGAGGTCACAAATTAAAAAAAATTTAGGTCACGGATTATTTCGAGGTCATAAATCAAAAAATTTATAGGTCACAAATTATGTCGATGTCACAAATAATTTTTTTTATAGGTCACAGTTTATTTCATTGGTAACAAATAAAAAAAAATATAGATCACAGTTCTTCTATCGATCACATATTTTTAAATTTATTGGTCGTAGATTAATTTTTTAGTCACAGATTAACAAATTTTAAGGTCACAATTTATTATTTAGTCACAACAAACCAAATAGTTGGTCACATTCACCAAATCCCGACCCCGATCCAATAATTGGTCACAAACACTACCCCACCACAACACACCGCCGCCGCCGCCACCACCACCACCACCACCACCACCACCACAAACCGGTAAACCCCAAAAATACCTCATCACCGCACCATCATCACATACGCCACACACCGTCACCACCACCACCACCACCACCACCGCCACCACAAAACACCGTCACCACTGCTGCCGCCAAATCCGCGACCACAGCCACCACCGCAACACCACCACAAAACACCGTCACCACCACCGTCACCACACCATATCAAACCATTGTATCAACCACCGCCACAACCATACAGTCACCGTCGCCGCAACCACTACAGGCAACACAACAACAAAAGCCATTTACAACCACACCAAACACCAACACCGACACCGACACCGACACCACAACCATCAACACCACACTAATAACTGCACCAAACTGCAAACCACCAACCACCGAACTGTCACTGCCTGCTGCATCTATTGTGACGTGCACGGGAGTGGTACCAGCACCACCACTGCCAAAACTCATCACAACCGCTAGCACCACTACCTTATCTCACAAATATGAAAATCGCCAGTCGGATTCAGTGGTGGTTGGGATTTGTCTTTGATGCAATCTGGTAAAGTAGGTAACCGGAGCACAGCTTCCTCCGTCACAATCGAATCCGACCTCAAAATCTCTAGGTGCCTAGATCGTAAGCATCACCACCACCGTCGTTGCGTCGCCGACACCACCTCCACATCACCACCACCACCACCGCAACTACAACAACATCACCACCACGAAGAACACTGCGTAGATCAGCGCCTTGCAACGACGTCGTGAACACCGCGAATGCCACTTCTATTTTCAGATCCACCGTTCCCAAAACCACGACAATCGAACACAACATTGTTACTACGCGCTCGCTTCTGTTATGACGCTGCCGGTAGCGAGTGTGACGTCGTCGAAGTGGTGGTCTCTCAATGGAGGTGAAGGCGTGAATGAGAGTGAAATTGTAAATTCGTTTTGAGGGGGTGGATAGGGTAGAGGAGAGGTGTTAAATTCATTTAATTTTATAATAATATTATTAATATTAAATAGTTGAATTATAATCTGATTTTTGAATAAATAAACTTTGCATTTTATTTTTGAAGTTGGATCTTATAAAGTATGGATTTGTGTAATTTCCACTTAAACAAAACAAAAGGCCCAACACATGAAATTGGTAGAAAAAACCAATGGAAACCCTAGGCGATTCTCACAAATGTCCCCGGTCATAGAGGCAATACGCACGCTTCATCAACTACAGCTCCTCCAATCTCGGCTGTACCCATTCTCCTCTCTCGTCCCTTGTCGTCGTCCAAAAGAATTGTTTCGAAATTGAAACCAGGTGAAGGGCGGAGGAAGGCGACTGGTCAGTGATGACCAGAAGGAAAGCACTACACACGCTGGCACCGCGGTCTGTGACGACGACGAGCGAGTGTCGAGTCGTCAGTGACGAGGTCGGAGGCTGTGGTTGTGGGTGAGTGTTGACTGTTGTGGGTGTGCGAGTTATTTCCACATCACCTATTAATTTGAATGATTTAGTGATTCTCATGTGGGTGAAATAAGAGTTATTGATAATTTGAATGATTTAGTGAATCCGATCGAGATTTAGGGTGGTAAATTTTTGGCATTGATTGGAATTGTACTAGTCTAATTCATAAAGAAGCAACAAAAAGAAAAAAAAGGAAATCTTCTAAAGCAATTAACTTTTTAGTTTCTTGTTTGAAATGTACGATTTTGTTCTTTTTATGAATTGTGAATTTGAATACATGGGTTTTCGCAGAGAATACATTTGCTATTTATATTTGTCTGGCTTGAGTTTTGCTTCTTGTGAAATTTTTTGAATCTGGTTATATGTGTTTGACCAAGACATCAATGATCATAGTGTCGTGTAATGTTTTCAATGTACTGCAAATATAGATTGTTTTGTCATTTTTCATACTGTCATTTTTCTTTAGAAACATAACTTATTTACAAATATCACTGCTTCTTAGCCTTTATAATTTCTGATATAATTTTTCAATATTTTCTATCAGATGTTCTAGTTGCTTCCCTATCACCCTGTGTAACTTGATAGGAATATGAATTCAAGTACTGTGCAAAATTTCTTGCTTGAGCATATATCTCAGTATACAATATCATCTCAACCAACTTAGGGTTGCCTTCATTTTTATTCAGTTTTTTTATGTAGGACTTACATTTGCAAGTTCCACTTTAACATTCAGTTGTTAAATCTTCTCCTAGTTTCTCATAAAAATCTTGCTTGATTTCATATAGCTGATGGAAGATGACTTTAATTATTCAATTCTTGTAATGTTATCCTCGACATTTCTTACATTCTTCTTTTTGTTAGCAGCATGTTGAGGACCTCCACTTAGGGGTGTCAACGAGTCGAGCCGAGTCTGCTCGCAGGTCTAAATTTGAGGTTCAGGCCAGATTTACGAGCTTTTTACGAGTCCGAGCCGAGCCGAGCCGGGCCCTTTTTCATCTCTTTTACCAAATGTTTTTAAAAGCCCGAGCCGAGCCGGATACGGCCCGTTGCCCTAAAAGAGGGCTCGACTCGAGCTGAACCGAGCCCGAGCCCGAGCCCGGTTCCGACTTTTTGAGGGCCTAGTTCGGGCGGCCCGAACCCGCGAGCTTTTTTGCCACTACTACCTCCACTTGTATTCATTAAACTACATGCATTGGGAAGCTCCGAAGATTTGGTATGGCATTCTAGGATCTAATGCCCTTAAACTGGAAGCAGCCATGAGGAAACTTTTGCCTGATCTTTTTGAAGAGCAGCCGGACTTGCTTCATAAGCTAGTAAGTATTTTTCTTTCTTTGGCAACTTTGAAAAAACATTGCAAAATGGTCTATCGCAACGTTTAAAAAATGCTGTAAAAGAACTTTTCGCAACGGTGAATAAACGTTGCAAAAACTCTCCTCTCAACAGCAACACCGACCTCTGCAACACATGATAAAATGCTGCAAAATGTCTTGTGCAGTGTTTTTTGGCCGCTGCAAAATGTCTTTTTTGGTGTAGTGAACTATATATATTATACATGATTCATAACTTTTATCAATTTTTAATCACACATTTCATCAATTTTTATCAAAATCTGTTGAAACTTTGCCAAACAACCCTCTAATCTCATGCAGTAAGGAATATCATTGGAAGAGGCTTTTCTATTTTTGAAACAATTGGAAGACAATTTATAACTAAGTAATACATACTAATATGGGTGAAATTAAAAAGCTCTTATTATCCTTCACGAGACTTTTCAAAGTTAATGACATATCCTTCAAATTCAAGTTAAACACAATTCTTCTGAAGCAATAAAAGTCTTTTTTTAAAAAAAAAAAATTTCCATAAACTTTGTTTAAGATATTAAGATGGCATGCAAATAATGAAATTAAGCAATGAAAAATTTAGCACATATATAATTTGAGTTTGAAGCTGGATTAATAAATACCTGAAAAATTAGTATCCAGCAGACTCTCGGCATCCTTGTTGTGTAAGTGCAATCTTGTTCTATAATTTGGATGCTCCGAATAAAAATCCGAGAGGGCCATTTTTATGCATAAATCCATCATGGTTCCAATGGGAGAATTCAGATTAAGAATCGCTCCAATGTGAACTAGGAAATATTTATTTTGTCCTGAAGAGGTTTCATCATTTTTGAGCTTTGTTGCAGCAAAAGAATAATCAAGTTTAAACAAAAGGAATAGAATAATAATATGAAAAGGCAATAAACGGAAGCACTGGACGGTGATTGACATTGTTACTCTTTCTGATCTTAAGAAACCTTGTTCTTTTACACCAAACAAAAGGGCATTGGGTTTTTATAGATACTCAAATTAAGATTGCTGTATTTTAGTGGAATCTTGGACCAAAATTTTTTTCTGAAAATTTCTGGGAACATGCAACCAGAGAGATGACGGAATCTAGAATCATGCATGTTTGTCAAAGTTTTCATACAATGGGTCCCAACTGGAAGACCTACTCATAGTCATGGCCCTGGGGTCAAGTGACCCACCGACTTAAACATTTATTATTATTATTATTATTATTATTATTTTAGAGTCAAAAATCATAATTGGGCAGTTACGGTAATTGGTTTTCTTTATTACAATAGAGTTACAACGATGATTTGAGAGAGTGAAAGTTGAGATTATTTTGTCATTTGTGAGATCTAATTTGAGAATTCATTGGAAATTGTTATTTTGTCATTTGTGAGAATATTTGGAATTCTTTGGGACTTGTATATGAGATTTGATCACCTGTATGTGTTTTTGTAGAACACATAATTTTTTTGAAACTTTTTTATAAGTTTGATCGTGCCCCACTAACTTCAAATGTTTACGTCCGCCACTTTCAAGGAATGTATTATTGTGTGGTTTTAAACTAGTTACAAGTTATGGGTCGTAATAAAAAATAGAGTTTGATTAACTTATAAGTTAATAGTTATAGACTTCGACAAAAATAATGCGTTTCAAAGAAGCAAACTCTCGTGATTGGAGGAAGCTTGTTTTGTATTTCTGTGCCATGAAATTCCAGGCCAATTAATACGTTCTTTCTACAAACCTTAAATACGTACAGAAGCATTAATATCTAATTAACGCGTTTGATTAGTACAAGTCACCAGAAACCTCAATGTTGATTAATGCGACATTATATTTCTAAGTTATTTAATACATTTTTCAGTCACTCGTAATAGCATTCATGATCCAATCAACTATATTTATAGCTAGTCAAAGGAAAAGAGGAGAAGACACACGTACGCACATATGATGATTAATAAATTACACGTACAAAAATAAAAACAAAAGAGAAATTTTGCTTACTGACCTGATCTTAGATTTCTACGGAGACAAATGATTAATGTGAGGAACAACTAAAGGTATAAAGTGTGTTGAACTGTATATACATCAGTTCTGGTACATCTGAATCATTTTTTGGCTGCTACTATAGGTCGACTCGTTGTGAGCTACCAAAATATGGACATTGTCGAACCCTCTTTACACAAAATTTTGTGTATGTGAAACATAAGTGGAAGCTAATTGTCGAGTTATTGAAAATTATCAAACAAAATTTAATCAAACAATATTAAAATACATAAGTTGCAGTTTTTCATAAATAACAGTTTTTGACATAAGAACTGTTTAAACACTTATCCTCGTACCAGTTGAAATTTTAGACAAAAACCTTTTGTCGATTTTAGTGCCCTGTACTTTTGGGAATCTTGACGTCAATATCAGTAATAATCAGATATTGTCCATGCAAGGTTTCCTTGATTAGAAAAGCATCCTAAATGCCTTTGTTTGGTTACATAAAGACTACCACTTTTGCCCAAAACCACGGCATGACAATACCATGCCACAATCCTAAATTTATAAGACCAATTTATATTGAAGCACCACAAAGCAATAGCGGGTTAATTCGTTTCTTATACCGTTTTATTATCATAATTGAGTTTTTCTTTTGTATTAATGTAGGCATTCAACCTTTTTTTTTAGAGTTCAAGTATTTTGCGTTCTTGAGTTAACGAAATGCGGTCACAAATAATAGAAATGATTTGACATAGTAAATCAATTAATACGTTATTTTTATTGTCCATATTTGTATTCTTGAATTGTGCTTGAAAATTGATAAATAAACAAAAAGTTGTTCAAGAAGACGTGTCTTTATCAAATTGATTAATATAAAATAATTTCAAAACAATATTTTTTATGGGCCACTTAATCATTTTTGTCACCATGTCAGCATTTTTATAAACTTCACTCGGTAGAAGTAGACGAAGTACCAATCAAAACGAATATGAAAGTCTAGTGACTTATTTAAAAGTAAAGAATTGGTGACCAGAGTGAAACAAAGCTAGAAAGGTGATTACTGCTCTTTTTAACCCAACATGAATAACAAAATTCACGTCATGTAAGCACTTTAAGCTCCCGTTAGGTCTCCTGTAAAATTTTAACTTGTTTACTGCAATATCATTATTCATCACATTCACAGAATAAAATATTTTATACACAAATCAATAAAGTTGCTTTATTTTTTAACCACACAATGGTCAAAAAATACTATTATAAACTTTTTAAGTTTTCAAATAATGTGTGTCAAACAAGGGCTTAAACTTGCATCCCAGCTGATTAATCCAGGATGGTAATAGTTGTAGAAAAGTTCGTGTATTCGACAACTTCAAAATCTGCCGTATATGCATTTCAAGATATTTCCAAAAGGCACAGAAAACCTTCAAGTTAACAATATCACGACATTTATGTCGAATCCAATTCTTATTCATTGCAGAGCTGCCCACCAAAGCTGATCTATATAAATGATGCAGCCCAAACATGCATATAATTAATTATTTTACTATTTAGTTTGTTATGTTTTTGTTACTCTTTAATTAATGTTAGGGATAGATAAGTCTTTCTGTGTAGTTTAGGGTTTTATCTCTAGTATAATTATATTCACACACTACATCACAGTTTAATTGCAAATAACGCCTCCAGTATTTGCTCATTTTTCCAATTACTTACCAATTTTTTTAGTCACATTCTTATTTCCAACCATTTATTTGCAAATCTCATCTCTAATGACGATGATTTCTGTCCAAACAATTCATTAGGAGCGCATAAAAAGGCTTATTTATCTCTCGTATTTTAAGTACTAAAATGAGTAAGAAATTCAAAAGTTTGATAAAATATTTCCCCAACATTTCAATGCATGTTAGTAGAATAATAGGAAAAAATCGTCATTAGAGACAAGTATTTAAACTTTTGTTTCTTGTAAGACAATAGTTGTTGTTCTTGATAAATTAATACGAAACATTGGATTTTCTCTAATACATAATCTCATTTCGATATTCCCTATCAACGGAGATAAGTTGGTATTCTTCATCCTTGACACTTGCATTATATTAGTTGGTATCAGAGCCAATTCACGCCACTGACGATGCCTTTGAAACCACGATCAACTACTTATTTAACTCTTGTGGAAGAAATTCAGTGATGGAAAGAGATGACAGAATTGCGGCAATAAATGGACATGTAGAAGCAACAAGTCGCTAATATGACGGTGCAACAAGAATTCATGTTGATTGGGTGGCTTGGGCGTGCAACCCTCTCACGCGACTAGTATAAAGGTTCTATGATGGACTGCGTGAAATTCCTCACGGGGTGAGGCAGCAAGAGGAGTAGACACCAAGTGAGGCTTGTGCGATTTGCTTGGAAAACGCAAGATTCGACCCAACGTGTAAATACGGAATTAAAATAATAATTAATTAGCAACAACTCGCTAGTTAATTATGTCTAGATGATTAATTCAATCAAGTCACTTTTCCTATATTTGAATACCACAATCACATAAAGCAATAATTAAAGCAGCAAATAAAGAGATAAACAACAAGAGAATTGTTTACGGAGAAACCCAACGTGGGAAAAACTCCGGGCGCTTTGCTAGTAAAAAATTCGCTATAAACATAATGATAAACTTACAGACTACCAACAAAGTTGACGATATAAGCTTTCTGATCTTCTGTCTGAAGTTTGAAGCAGCCCTCCTGGAATGTGCACACGAACACCAAACTGACTCTGCACGAACGTTTATCCCCTACAGATCTTCAAGAAGAACTCCTCGTTTTTCAGTAATCTTCCTTGATCTTCAAGCCTTTGATAGAACCAAGAGAAGATTCAACATTGGTGTTTGATTTGGTTATTTTGATGTTTTCAACAAGGTTGGCACATATCTATGAAGGATTGAACTCAGTAGATTTGATGTAGGATGTTTGCTCTTGAGAGAATATTATTCAACCTTCTTGGGCGGAATAATGCGGTGCCAGTATTTATATGTTGGACTGTTTAGGAAACATGGGCCAAATAAAATTCTCGCAAATCGAAAATTAGGTTACCCGGATAAATACGTCGCTCGAGCGAGGAGCTCTTTTGCTTGAGCGAATGGCCTGTCGCTCGAGCGATAGTGGGGCGAAGGTCGAGTCAAGGATGTTCTGCTTCATTCGTTCGAGCATAGGTCCGGCGAATAGCTATCGAAAAATCAGCGAGTTACCTTTGTGTTCCAAACATAAAACCCCAACTACAAAACTTTACAATTTAATCCCTAAACTTTATAATTGTTCAAGTTGGTCCTTTTGTTCACAGAATCGTCAATACAAAATATAACACTAACAAATTCCCCCTTTGACATTCTGTGACAAAATCAAATACAATACAAATAAATCCTATCAAAACTATCAAGTCCAATTGAATCAACTGAGTGTAACTTCCAATTTGTTTAACATGTATCCTGAAATCAAAAACTCACATACCCAGTATAAAAGCACGTGGTACAGGTAATAAACAATAAGGTACTTAGAAGCTCACTAACAATTAAACAACTAAGCATGCTAGTTTGAGATGCAATATTAATACTAATCAAAACACTATATCCACATTAATATCACAAAACATCAAAACTCAAATAGCTATGCATGAAGTACAACACAAATGCAATGCAAGTGTAAAGCACAAGCTCTCCTTTACTGCAAACTCACTTGAAGTTAAAACAGTAGGTAAATATATCTATATCTCTCCCCCAACGACCCCACAGGACATGTAAAATATATATCAAATGAAAGCACAGTGATGTCTTAAACATAATATCTATATCACTCCCCAACGACCCCACAAGACAAGCAATATGCAGATATATCAATGAAACTTAATGTCTTATATGAACAATATCTATGTCTCTCCCCAACGACCCCAATAGACATATACCAAAAGCATGCAGATTTATAAGTAACAATATTTATGTCTCACCCCAACGACTCCAACAGACAAGAATGCAAATGACAATGTAGCTGCTCAAAACATAAGTGTATCCCCCCTCACTATAAAATCTCTCCCCATTTTTGTCGCAAATGCCGAAGAGAAAAATAGGTTAATCAATGCAATGAGAGATAACAACATAACTAATAGCGCAAGAGAAGAGAAACAAAATCACAATATCATTAACTAGAGTTTGGTACAAAAATATGAATACATCAAGTGCCCACAGTACTTTAGCTAAACAAAAAAATCAGAGCCTACTACTACAGAGCTGGCTCTAAGCTATCGAGCAGAAGCATCGTCCTCAGTAGAGGCATCTGAATCGTCGCTCCCAGCATCCCAATGATCTCGCATCCATCGTAGATGACGTTGACAATCTGTAACCACGTCGCTCAAAGCAGTGAGATCTGCTCGAATCTGGGTCGTCTCTGCCCGATGCTGGATCACCTCAGCTTGCAACCGAGCTTGCTGGTTGATCAATGTAGACATCTAGCCCATCAAGGTTGTCATGGGATCAACTGAAGAAGAAGCAGGAGGGACATGACCCGAAGAAGTGGAAGGAATATCAGTAGGATGGATAGTTGAAGGTCCACAAAGAAGATCACCTATAGGATCAACTAGTGGTGCCGCGTCAGTGGGCTCAGTAGGAGTCGAAGAAGATGAAGCATGTGATTGACTCTGGGAAACAGTGACATGACTAATGGGTTGACTAATCCGATGAGAGGGTCTCTGGGAAAATGTGATCCCTAAGGCGGTGACCAATCTATGAATGAGGCAAGCATAATGAAGGCCTATCCTACGACCAGGAACACGAAAGGTCCGCAAAATGTTGGGACAGAAAAGTAGGAAGGTCAATTAAGTCACCATGAATAGGGGCATAAAAGAATCTAGCCCTATCGGATGGTAAGGTCGAAGTATG
This sequence comes from Osmanthus fragrans, assembly GCA_019395295.1. Lineage (NCBI taxonomy): Eukaryota > Viridiplantae > Streptophyta > Magnoliopsida > Lamiales > Oleaceae > Osmanthus > Osmanthus fragrans. Next base: position 6,834,945 of record CM033358.1, read on the forward strand.
GACGACTGGCCATAGGTTCGTGCACATAATGCGCAACAAAACCTAACGGTCAGTCAAGAGTGATCCAGTGTGAATCGCCGTGGAACCTCCAATAAAAGGAGTGTCAAACAATGAAGAATAGACCACTGTGTCAGACGGACCAGTCTCGGTCGATAGATATGGATAAATAGGGTGAAGAACCCGTGGAATATGAAGAGACTCAGCCAAAACATCAGGTGTAATCCAAATAGTGCGACCTTTAAGATAGACCTTAAAGGTTGGATCACTACTGATCTCATGTTCAGAGTCACCCTATCAACAAGTGACACCCATCTCAAGTCTCACACATGCGGTTTAGACCTATTTACATGGTCATAGTGTGTGCAGTGCAAGATATACATGACATGACATATACTAAGTACTCTATAAAAACTCAAGTCATGTGATGGAGATTAGACTATTAATCTAATCAATGCATATTTGATTTTAGCATGCATTATCAAGTGTAACACACACAATGCAGTAGTCCGCACAAACAAATATTTTTGGTTTTTTTTTTTTAAATTTTTTCATAGTTCAAAAAGCATGAAAAGCACACACAAATAAAAATAAAAATATCAAACACACAAAATAAAAATAAAAACCTAAACAAACAAAATAAAGTAAACACACGCAAGATGTAGAATGAGTGCAACAATGCATATATGATATGTACAATGCGTGTTAATTTCCACGAACAAGATTAGTGGGTGCATAAGCACTAGTGGCGTACGGATGATCAAGATCAGATTTCTTGACCCACGTCTTCCTAGTATTCGAGGCAGAATTAGTCAATTTTGAAATCATCTCAGTCAACTGAATAACCTAACTGGATAGATGATTTGTCCTGACTAGGAATATCCTGATTTCTCTCCCTACGCACAAACTGATGACACCTCGGCCTAATGTGACCCAAAGCTCCACAGTGATAACATGTGGGTACAAATCTGAGCTCAAATATATGAGGTGACTGATACCGATTTTGAGGACCAGAGTTCCTACGAGTCTTCTGTTCTATGATGCGCTTATCTTTAGGATCAGGGTTTTTAGTAAAGTGTGGCTGAGTGGAAGCCAGAACGAAAGAAGTCCTGGAGGTACTAGCAGCATTGGACTTGTTCTTAATATAACCTGGACCTCTCCTATCACCTACAGATTTGTTCATACCCAAGATGCTATCATGCTTCTTAGTCCTACTAGAGAAAGCCTCGAGTTGTGAGTTGGATTTTTTTAGATCACATGTGAGGGTCTTAACCGTCTCTTCTAACCTCTCATTCTTACTCATCAACTCACTTAGGTTTTTAGCAGAGTCTTGAAGTTCACTAGCTAACTTCTCTTTCTCTCATTCTAACAAATCAAACTTCTTAAGAAGGGCATGGTTTAACTTCTTAATTTTGAGACTCTCTTCATATAACTCATGATACACTGCTTGAATGTCACTCTCCTCATCCGAGTCATCAGTACAACTCTCACTAGAGTCATCAGACACAACTTGTTTGTTAGCCTTATCAAATCTACTCTCTACCTGAGACACGAAAACCATGTATTTCCTACCTTCTCACTATCTTACTGCACACTAGGCTCACTATCACTAGACTCATCATCAGAAAGTGCAGCAACTAAGGCTTTTTCTCTATCCTTCGCAGAGCTCCTTTTAAGATTAGGACATTCATTCCAATAGTGCCCAATCCCCTAACACTCATGACATCTAATTGACTGGAACTCACTACTAGACACTTTACCACCACTCTTATCATGTTTTTCTCTCTGAAACTTCCTAGGTGGACTCCTCTTCTTAGGTTGTGGTTTCTGTCTATTCCTGAAGACTTGATTAAACCTTTTCACAAATTAGGCTATTTCCTCACCCTTAAGGGACTCAACATCACTAAACTCAGAATCATATTCCCTACGAGTGTTCAAGGTGATTGATTTCTGTTTCTTAGGCTGTGTTAAGGTCAATTCATATGTTTGGTGGGATCCTACGAGTTCTTCTATCTTAATACTATCTAGGTCCTTACTTTCTTCAATGACAGTTATCTTAGGCTTAAGCATTTCAGGTAGGGATCTAAGAACCTTTCGAACGATCTTAACTTCTGGGATTCTTTCACCTAGATTAAAACTAGAGTTCACAATATCGTTTATTTTAGCATAGAACTTATCAAACATCTCATCATCATTCATCTTAAGTTCCTCAAACCTAGATGTCAACATTTGTAATTTGGAGTTTTTAACAGTTTTAGTACCCTCGTGGGTTGTCTCCAAAATATCACAAACATTCTTAGCATTACATAGACACTCTCCTAAACTCCTCAGGAGACATAGTCATAAACAAAGCATGAATACCCTTGCTATTCTAATTGCACTCAACTAACTCATCTTTGGTCCAAAGGGAAATATTAGTAGGAGTAGTAACTCCTGACACAATTGTAGAGGGAGTTGACAAACCATTTTTTACACAAAGCCATACGCGCTCATTTAACGACTTAAGAAAGGCTCTCATCCTAACCTTCTAGTATGCATAATTGGTTCCATCAAAATAAGGCGGTACAGATAATGATTGACTCATCTAGACTTATAGATATAGGTCAGGACACGAATTTAGGCTATGATACCACTTGCAAATAGAGATGTCAATGGGACAGGTTCGGGGCGGGGCACCTCCATCCCGTCCCTTCCCACCTCCCACTAACTTCGCCCCGCCCCGCCTTAGACAGGGTGAGGCGAGGCGGGGCGGGGCGGGGATGGGGCAAGAATTTGCCCCGTTTATTTTTTTTTTCATTTTAAAAAATTCGAGTTATTTTATTATTTAAATTTTAAAGTTCAACACTTAACCCAAAATCTAAAGGTTATTCCATATATTTTTATTTTTTTTCTATTTTTTTCGATCAAGATATTAACATATTTTGATTAATTGATATAAATCTTTCATAAGCAAAAATTATTTATTTAACTATCATGATTCGTAATTTTAGATTATATAATTTAATTATAATAAAAAAATTGAATGACCGAATTTATAAATAATATAAACAATTGTTAGTTATATAAAATTTTAAATTGACAATTGTATAATATAATTGTTGGATTAGAAACATGTTATAAAATTGTAAATACATTCAACAATATTTTAAAATTAATCATTTATTAAAATTCTATTTTTAATTATTTTTTTCACGGGACGGTGTGACCCCTTACACCCCACCCTGCCCCGCCAACCTGTCGGGATGAGTTTTTTGGTCGGGGCGGATTTTTCGGGTCCCATTAGGGGCGGAGCCCCGTCAGGGAGGGGCCGGGGGGAGTTGGTTAAATTATCATCCCTACTTGCAAAATGCAAGATTCGACCCTACTACACCTAAATAGGGGTGAATAGGTATAAATACGGAATTAAAATAATAATTAATTAGCAACAAGTCACCAGTTAATTATGTCTAAGTGATTAATTTAATCAAGTCACTTTTCCTATGTTTGAATACCACAATCACATAAAACAATAATCAAAGCAGTAAGTAAAGCGATAAACAACAAGAGAATTGTTCACGGAGAAACCCAACGTGAAAAAAATTTCGGACGCTTTGCTAGTAAAAAAATTCACTATAAGCGTATTGATAAAGGTCATTCCATATATTTTAATTTTTTTCTATTTTTTTCGATCAAGATATTAACATAATTTGATTAATTGGTATAAATCTTTCATAAGTAAAAAATATTTATTTAACTATCATGATTCGTAATTTCAGATTATATAATTTAATTATAATAAAAAAAATTGAATGACCATATAAACAATTGTTAGTTATATAAAATTTTAAATTGACAATTATATAATATAATTTTTGGATTAGAAACATGTTATAAAATTGTAAATACATTCAACAATATTTTAAAATTAACAATTTATTAAAATTCTATTTTTAATTATTTTTTTATGGGGCGGGGCATCCTCGCCTCGCCCCGCCTCGCCTCGCGACCTGCCACGGGACGACCCCTTACACCCTGCCTTGCCCCGCCAACCCGTCGGGGCAGGTTTTTTGGGTCCTATTAGGAGCGGGACCCCGTTGGGGAGGGGTGGAGTAGGGCAGGGTGGGTTAAATTGTCATCCCTACTTGCAAAACACAAGATTCGACCCAACTACACCTAGATAGGGGTTAATAGGTATAAATGCGGAATTAAAATAATAATTAATTAGCAACAAGTCGCTAGTTAATTATTTCTAGGTGATTAATTTAACCAAGTCACTTTTCCTATGTTTGAATACCACAATCACATAAAGTAATAATCAAAGCAGTAAATAAAGCGATAAATAACAAGAGAATTGTTCACGGAGAAACCCAACGTGGAAAAAATTTCGGGCACTTTGCTAGTAAAAAATTCACTATAAACGTATTGATAAACTTACATACTACCAACAAAGTTGACAGTATAAGCTTTCTGATATTTTGTCTGAAGTTTGAAACAGCCCTCCTGGAATGTGCACACGAATACCAAATCTGACTCTGCACGAACATTTATCTCATGCGGATCTTTAAGAAGAACTTCTCGCTCTTCAGTAATCTTCCTTGATCTTCAAGCCTTTGACAGAACCAAGAGAAGATTCAATCTTAGTGTTTGATTTGATTATTTTGATGTTTTCAATAAGGTTGGCGCATCTGTATGAAGGATTGAACTCAATAAATTTGATGTAGGATGTTTGCTCTTGAGAGAATAATATTCAAATTTCTTGGGCAGAATAATGCGGAACTTCGGTAGATTGTGAGTTTGGTTTAGTACTTTTGGAGTTTTGTTTGCGGTCTACTTTGATTAATACGTTTAAGTCAAGTTCAAAAGTTATGAATAATTACACTTTGCCATCATTACCAACGGTGCCATCGTATTCAATTTCTAGAAATAGACCTATTTTTGAGAATATACTTCCACATGGGTACAAAGATGTTGATTTTGTTAATTCTGCTTCATTCATGGTTGAAAGTGATAATTCTAGCAAAGATCCTTTAGTTGAAGCATTTCGTATGATTCTGTTACAATACTTGTTTTAGCCTTGTTTTGTGATTGTTAATTACCTTTGATTTTGTTGCTCATGATTTGAGCAACTTTGGTGTCCAAGGCTATTCTTGAAATTATGATTACTCAAGTTTTTGAGTTTGAACACATTTAGTGTAGCAAATGTGGAGAATATGACCAAATTGGAAATTTTGATTGAAAAGTTTGTTTGTGTTTTTATTGAAGAGTTGAAGTTCATTCCTTGTAGTGGAGTTTGTCTCCAGGTGGAAATTTTTTAAGTTTATTTATTGTAGTGAAATTTGTGTCAATGTGGAGTTTTTTTTTTTGGAATTAGGGTGTGACTTGAATTCTATTTTGAATATAATTGGAAATTTTATTTAAATTCGACATTAAGAGGAATTTTATTTGTTGGAATATTTTTGGAATCCTATTCGAAGATTTTTTTTTTTTTTTTTTTTTAGCAAATTCTAGTTGAAATTCTATTGGAAAGCCCAATTGGTAGTTAAAATTTGTGTTGGACTTGAAAAAAAATCAAGATATGGACAAGGGAGGATTTTTCAGTGCAAATACGCTTGTCTGGCGTTTGAATGGAGCTCTAGTACCCAAAGCAATGAAGCTAGTGCACTTTTGGCGCTAGAGCGTCATATTTATCTGCCTAGGCCCATTTTCACGTTTTGAGCATTTCTTTTCATCTATAACTTTACTTTTAGGGTTTGAAACATATATTTAGTTCTTCATTGTATTTTAGAATAAGTTAGACAAATTAAAACACAAAATCATTGTAGCTTTCTCCATATTTTAGTGAAATTTCTATTCCTCTACCAATTATTTTATTCTTGAGTTTGTGATCAATTACTTCATATTATGTCATATTATTTTCTCGCATATTATCACAACAAATTGGTATAGAAATTATCCGGTATTTTTTTTGTTGTTTATAACAAAAATTAAACCACCTCTCCCCTTTATCTCCCTTTTATCAATATTATAAACACCTAAATTTTGAGATACTCTAGGCATGTGTAACCACTCCTTCAGCTCAAATCACTATAATTTTTGCATCGAAATAGTTATCGACATTCAATTTTTCGAGCATCAATCACATGCTACAAGTTTACTAGGTGTGGACATAGTGCTTCTAAACAACGGTAAAATTCAGGTTCTGAATATTAAAGTAAGTTAACAATGGTGAATTAGGGATCCTAGTGCCTTTTGTGACGTATAAAATTTCGACACCTATTTACTTATTTTTAGTTGAGAATTAGATATAATTAAAATTAAATCCAAATAATTAATTACTTATTTCGAATTAGAGCTAGTTTTGATTAAAGTTAATAAGTAGATAATTAGCAATTCTGAGTTCAACACTCTACTCATTTTATATTACTCACATACATTACAATTCACTTGCGAGATAATATTGCAACAAGGCAATTGGGTTGAGAGTAACGTTCCTTATGACCATATTTCATGAACAGTCTTTGAATAGATTACATTTATTCGTTGGTCCTTCGAGATTGAATGACAATCCAAGAGCTCACCATATTATTGCAGCAAACTAATTAACCAGCTATAATCCGAATTAGATGACTTTGGTTTATTAATTAAGTAATCAATTAAATCTACCTTGATCTTGACACTAAAAGCCACACTCATAGCTTTTCTCCAAATGGAATAATTTTCAATTGTTAAGATTTGATAGACGAAAAAAACCAAGATTATGTGAATGATGTAAACGGGGAGGGGTTTTGACGTCCACGTTTGTATCTACATCTTTGATTTTTCGACAACTACACCCATATCTAGGCGTGGACAAAACCCAATTCAACCCACCTAAATAGCGTGACCCGACCCAAACCAACCGGTTTGGGTCGATTTTTTTAATGTTTTTTGTTGGGTTCAGGTTTTAGTTGAATAAGATGGGTCGGGTTGCGGGTTGATCCATGAAAATCGAATTAACCCGACCCAACCCGCCATTAAAAAAAAAACTCTAATAATAAAAGGGCAAAAAATCACGAGACACTAGTAATATCTGCCATGAGTTCTTCCATCTACAGATTCTACACACTCTAGAACAACTTCTCCTTTTATCTCTCTAGAAAGAACCATGCTATGGGAACATAATTAAGTGTCTATAGGGGCGTCCACACTATCCCTCTAGAAATCCCTTTATCAATGGCATCCCCACGCGAGGAAAACGTGTACATGACCAAGCTGGGTTACAGATCTAACTTCTAAGATCGAGTCAGAGCTCTCAAACATTTGCGATGGCTCATTGAATCCGCCTCCAGTGGTGACTGGTGCCGAGCGGAAAGAGGCCACCGAAAACACTCTCTCGGCTTACAAATCGGCACAGGTTAGGTATTTCGCTTTTCCTTTTATATTTTTATTTTTTCCATTCTTTGTGAGTCATAAGATTGAATGTCATTTTTTTGATAATTGCGAGGGTATTGTCTGATCTCTGTTGCTGAAACTTTACTTTTTGGGCATGAGGGGTTCTATGTTAATATGCTTTGTCTTATTCCATGGTGGTGGTGATGTTTTTATTTTGCTTAAAATTTGTTCACATAGCCAGGTATCAAAATTCTAGTCAGTATATTTTTTATTGTTGTATTTGAGTCCTAAGATTGAATGTCGTTTTTTTGATAATTGCAAGGGTATTGTCTGATCTTTGTTGCTGAAACTTTACTTTTTGGGCATGAGGTGTGAAATTATAATGTTTCATTTGTAGTGGATGTGGTTCTAATAATCATAGAATTGGATACTGGTTGGATGTAATCATTGAAAGATATAACTTCAAAATTTAGATTGAGTTTCATAATTTAAAATTCTTCACATGGTCAAAATGTTAAAGTGGCACACTGGCACTCTGTATTTATTTGCAACTTTTGCTTAATTTATGGAAACTGTTGATTTTATGTGAATTGGGCGTATTTTAGAGGGAACTGGTTATATTGTGCTTTAATATTCACCTCTCAATGGTCGGGCTTTTGAGGAATTGGACACTCAGATGAGTCTTACAAGGATAACACTCTGATCATGCAGCTTCTCCGTGAACTTCCAACATGCAGGTAAAGTTTTCTGCTCTTCCCTTCTGTAGTGCTTCCTGGGCTATTAAATAACGGCTTTAATGAATGCCACTGCCGATTATTCTAATATTAGTTCTAAGGAGATCAAGGAAGCATCAAAACCGGATAATGAGTAGTTAAGTTTGCGTTTTTAGCATTCGGGTGTTTTGCTATTGTTATTGGTAGTGTGTCTGTAGTTGGTGAACTCCAAATCGACCAACCCAACCCGATCTAACTTGATTGGGTTGGGTTGGGTTTAAATATGTAATTAGGTTGTGTTGGGTTAATTTTATATCAAATCGAACATGTTGAGTTGGATTTGGGTTGAGTAAAAACCCAACTTAACCTAACCCACGCCCACCCCTGCCCATATTGCAGCACATGATTTTCGTTTTGGCAGGTAAAGATGTGAACAACACTCGCTTAGATGAATTAGGAGGAGAAATAACGTAGGGATCGAACAGCCCTATCAGAAATTTATCTTCATCTTTCGAATAACATTCTTCAAGATGTTTTGAAGGAAAAGTTCGCCACTATGTTATGATTAAGATTGAAGCAATTGTGTATGACGAAGAGTCTTACTAGCAAATTACACTTGAAGCAAGTCTTTATTCTCATCGTATGACACAAGGTACATCTCTTAAAGATCAATTAATCGTGTTTAAGGAAATCATTGCTGATCTTTGAAACCTTGGAGGTTACTTATGATGAAGAAAATTTGGGATTGATTTTGTTGTATTCGTTGCCTGCTTCATATATGTCATTTAGAGACATGATCCCTATATAATCGTGATACTCTCACTATTGAAGATGTTTATGATGCTCTTTATTCAAAGAAGAATATGAAGCATCTCATTCGAACTGAAGCTCATAGAGATGTCCTTATTGTTGATGATGGTTCTGGAAGGAAAAATAAGGTCTAACGCACAATTTTTTATTTTTTATTTTTTTGTAATTATTGTAAGGTAAATGGGCATTTGGTTAAGGATTGTTATAAGTTGCAGAATAAAGAAAAAATGATTGTAGCTAATCAGAATGGAAAATAGTTAGATACTTCGAGGGAAGCCAGTACTGGAGAAACGTTTTACATGATGGAGATTTTTTGGTGATTTCGACTGTGATTCCAAACCGAGAGAGGATTGGATTCTTGATACGGCTTTCACTTTCATATGTGTCCCAATTGAGATTTGTTTACAACATATGAAAAAGTTTTCTAAGGTGTTGTTGTGATGGGTAATAATATGCCTTGTTAGGTAGCTGGTATAGGCAGGGTCAGAATTAAGTTGATTGATGGAAGTGTCAGAACACTTGACGTAGTGTGGCATGTTCCTAATTTGAAGAAAAATATTATCTCTTTAAGTACTCTTGACTTGGAAGGGTACAAATTCATTGGCGAAGCTGGAGTCTTGAAAGTTTATATAGATGCTCATATTGTGTTGTAGGGACCAAAAAAGTCCCAATTATATGTCTTACAAAGTACAACAGAATCTTTGAAGGTCAATCAGCACAAATTTCGAGCTCAGGTGGATTGTGAGTTTAGTTTAGTAACGTCGAAGTTTTGTTTAAGGTCTATTTTGATGAATACATTTATGTCAAGTTCGAAAGTTATGGATAATTCCGCTTTGCCACCATATTATATGTGGTCCCATTGCATTGAATTTCTAGAGAGGCACATTTTTGAGAATATTCCTCCACATAAGTACAACGATGCTGATTTAGTTATTTCTGCTTCTTTCGTGGTTAAAGGTATTGATTCTAGCGAAGGTCTTTCAATTGAAGCACTTTATGGTGATTCTGTTACAGGGCTTGTTTTAACCTTGTTTGGTGATTGTTAATTATGTTCGATTTTTTTTGCTCGTGATTCGAGTAACTTCGGTGTTCTTGGGATTTTGATTATTCAAGTTTTTGAGTTTCAACCCATTTGGGCTTTGTGGTAGATGTGGAGATATTTTGAAGTTGGAAATTTTGATGGAGGGTTTGTTTGAAAGCCTAAGAATAGCTAACCAATAGGGGGATGAATTGATTATTAAAACTTTTTCGAAAATTAATTCTAGATTTAAACAAATATTTAGCAAATGAGACAATTAAACAAATATGAAAGTAATAAGTAAAAAGGGAGAGAGTGTCCAAACGATGTAATTATGGAGGTTTGATCCCAACCAATGATCTACGTCCTCCGTTACCAAACTCTCTGTCACGAGAAAGGCCTTTTACACTATATTGATTGACTTATGATGCAATTCAACCCTTTACGCTTTCGGTGACTTACAATGAAGGAGCATCGATCCTTTTACAATATAGAGCTTTATGAGATCTCTATATGACCCACAAATTCAAAGAGTAATTGAGTTTACAATTTGAAATTCTCTCTTAATAAATAATATAATCAAAATTAAGTACCAAAAGAGAAATATGCTACCACTTTAAAAGATAGCAGTGGATATGGCTCAAGTGTTAGATGATAATTTTTTTTGTGAGAAAAGTAATTTTCAATAATTTGATCCACTCAAAAAGTTTTTCAAAAATGAATGATTTAATCTTCAATAAACGAAAAACAAAGTAGTTTGGCTCAATAATCACTACACCAAAAATGAACATTTGCAACAAATAAAAGGCAACATTCCGTGAAAAAATTGTTGCTAAAGGGGTCTATCGCAACATTTTAATAAGTGAATGTTGCTATTACTTAATATAATTGAGCTTATGTTGCAAAAAGTGCCTTTCGCAACATTTAGTAAACGTTGCAGAAGACAACTTTTCGCAACGTTTATAAAACGTTGCGAAAAGCGTCTTTCGCAACGTTTTTTCAAAAGAGCTTTTCGCAACGTTTTAAAAACGTTGCGAAAGACGCTTTTCTTATGTTTTTTTTTTTTTTTTTTATTTTAAAAAAATGATTTTTTTTTTTTATTTCAGCCCAATTTTTTTTTTTTTTTTTTAGTTGTCCACACATTTGGCCCAAAAATGAAGAAGCCCAAATCCCCAACCCAGTACATTTCAATCCCAATTTTCATTCAACCCTAAGTCCTTAACCCATTCGAACTTTGGTGTATCGTGTTCGGTGTTCCACTTCCACTTCGAGTCCGACTCTAATCCCGTCTCCACCACCGCCACCGCCGGCTTCGAGTCCTCGACGTTGTCCCTGGCCGGCAGCACCTTCGACTTCGAGCTCTGCTGCCCGAGACTAGACGCAGGACACTCAACATCTTCGATTCGAGTCATTCGACGGGTGACACTTGATACTCAACAGCAGAGCTTCGAGTAACGGAGTAAGTTCGAGTCCTCCTGGAGTCCACATTTGACATTTCCCCCGGTGGTCCGGCGATTCGACGCTACGATGGCAGAATAAGAAGGTAAAGCCATTTTATTTACTTATTTACTTATTTTGATTTGGTAAAGAAATTTGTATAAAAATTGCTATTGAATTGCTTGAAGTCTTGAATTGATTTTCAATTGCTCTTGAAATTAGACCCAGAAGTCTTAGCTTGTGAAGCCCTCGACCCTGATTCGGTGATTCCTGAAGTGGTGAAGCCTGCTGCCCTGTTCAACAGCAATGGCTCAAGTCTGTCTCTCTCTCTCTAACTGTGAGTTTGTGTTTGTTTACTCTGTGATTGAAGCCTGATTCTATAATTTCCATTCCATATTGATATTGCTAAATGCTAAATTGCTAATGCTGCCTCAGTGCCTCTCTGTGACTGACTGTGATTCTGTGAATCAGTGAATGCATTCTGTAATCCGCATGACTGTATTTCCAGTAATTATTGCTAATTTGCTATTTGAATTGCAATGTGAATGACTGTGATTCTGTGAATCAGTGAATGCATTCTGTAATCTGTATGACTGTATTTCCAGTAATTATTGCTAATTTGCTATTTGAATTGCACTGTGAATTGAAAACATTCTTAAATCTTAATAGCAATATCCATGACTAAAAACTTGACGTTCGACTTAGACATCATTGTGTCCACACTCATGGCCAATCCTGACTCCGCCCCTGAGTACTACTATAATAGCATAACTTGTACTTTGTGCATTGAAGTCTTCAAACACAAGGCATTTGATCTTTTTTTCATTATACATCTTTCTTCTTGGAAGTTATAGTGTTCTGCAATGTCTAGAATTTCTTGGAGAGTCGGTACTGGATTATGTGGTGACGGTGCACCTGGTCTTCTAACTGATCTTTGCGCAGCAGCATCTGTGAACAATGATTGCTATGCTCTATCGAAAGTTAAAGTCAGACTGCACAAACATATTCTTCGTGCTTCACAAGAGCTTCACTGGCATATAATAGAGACAGTTCAAAATTTCGAGGAACTCCCTTTGGTCTCAAACTTTTGGTTGGGAATTTGAGATAACTTTCCAAAAGGTGGTAACTTTCAGAAAATATATTTGCTCATTTATATCTACTAGTTGACTCCAATGTTTTGTTTAAATGAAATAACCTTGGGAAATGAAATTTTTAAAGGCCGAAAAGTTACTTAGGATATTTATTTTGTCGAAGTTCTGTTGTTGTGAATTATGCAAATTACCAAAAGTATAGTAAGCAGCTTACAAATTGTCAGGTTAAATCACTTGTTTCAGATTTGGTTTGCATCTAGTATTATGTAGTCAATGCTGAATTTTGCATGTTAGCCTTGATGCGGAGTGCTGGAATCAATAATTAGAACAACTGAAACTTCTATTAATCCCCATACCAATGGCGATGGGTCAATTTGAGTATAATAACGACCCAAATTACATTAATGGTATGTATGATGCATAATTATGATTTTACTTGATATTGGAGTATAAAATTACCGTGTTCTTACTTTTAGTAACTAGCCATGGTGATGGAGTTAAGTTTCAAGTGGATTTATGCTTAGAATGTTTGTTCTGTAATTCACTGTGCAGCTCTGTCTGTAGATGAATCAATTATCTCGTAGAATTTGCTTGACTGTCCTCATCAAAATTTCAGTACTCCACTGAATGGTTCAGTGCTCCAGCTAGTGATTTTGGGTTGCATTTTTTTTTTCAGTCAAAATATATGGTTGCTTTGAATAAACTGTTGTATATAATTTAAATCTTATTCTTCTCATCACAGGCATAGTGAGATGGTACAGTCTAACAAAGAATACACCGAGGAAGATGTAACAAACCAAGTGATTAAAGGGATCCCATTGGAGTCATCCGGTTCCTCCCATATTTGATTACTAGTCTTCATCGTCTTGCAACAAGCGTGAAATTTCTGTTGAAGCTTACCCTCCTAAAGAAGCTCTTCCCAAGAAAAATTCCAATGGAGATGTTGATCTTTCAGGATTGGCTGGAGATGTAGAAAAATTCTAATGGAGATGTAGAAAAATTCTAATGTTGTATTGATCCAAAGTGTCATTTTCAATTTTGCCATTCAATTAACATTAGCTGTATTAAAAAAAAAAAAAAATTTCCTGGTCACTTTTTGCAACGTTTTTTAAACGTTGCCAAAGGGTCTTTTGCAACGTTTAAAAAACGCTGCAAAATGGTCTTTTGCAACGTTGAAAAAACGCAGCAAAAGACCATTTTGCAACGGTGAATAAACGCTGCAAAAAGTTTTTCGCAACGTTTAAAAAACGTTGGAAAAGACCCTTTGACAACTTGAAAAAACGCTGTAAAAAGGTCTTTTGCAACGTTGAAAAAACGCTACAAAAGACCCTTTTGCAACGGTGAATAAACGCTGCAAAAAGTCTTCTCTCAACAGCAACACAGACCTCTGCAACACACGAAAAACACTGCAAAAGGTCTTTTGCAGAGTTTTTTGGCCACTGCAAAAGGTGTTTTTTTGGTGTAGTGAATATTTAACTTAAATTCTATTGAAAAGTTGGTGAATACAAAGTGAGGTGGTATTTATAGCAGTCAAAATACCAAATTTTTTGTTGAACCGGATAAGACATCCGGACGTCCAGATCTAAACCGAACAATGCAGAACTAGCCGTTATGCGTCAGATTTCAGAACAATCAAAAGTTACGTTGGAACCAATCGGACGCCCTCTTGACGATTTGGACGTCTGCTAGGGCAGAAAAACTCCGTCTTTTTCCTTTTTGATAGTTTTGAAAAATTTAGGCTTTTGAAGGACTAGTCTTCATCCTCTTTGCAATGGAGTTTGTCTTCAGGTAGAGAATCTTCGAAGTTTACTCATTACAGTAAAATTTGTGTCAAGGAGGTGTTTGTTAGAATTAGAATGTGACTCGAATTCTATTTTGAAGGTGATTGAGAATTCTAATCAAGGTCGACATTAAGACAAGTTGTTGGAATGCTTCTGGAATCCTAATCGAAGTCTATTTGATAAATTTTAATTGAAGTTTAATTTGGAAGCCCAATTAATAGTTGAAATTTGTGTTGGATTTGAAAAGATCAAGTTATGGACCAATGAGGACTTTTTGGCACAATTATGCTCGTCTGGATCACTTGAACGCCCAAAACAGTGAAGCTGACACCCGCTTGGCGCCAACGGGATGCTCGAGCGTCGAGGCTATCCTCGCCTGGCGTTCTAACGCCATATTTATATGGCCTAGACTTGTTTTTGCGTTTTAAGCATTCATTTCCATCTATGACTACTTTTAGGGCTTGAAACATCCCATATAATTATTATCATAACAAATTGTAATTCTTTGTTCATATTTTTTAGTGAAATCTTCATTCATCTGCCTATTATTTTATTCTTGAGTTTGTAATCAATTACTCATATTGTGTCATTATTTTCTCGCCTATTATCATAACAAATTAATATCGGAATTATTCAGTGTTTTTCTTCTTTGTTTATAACAGTATATCTTCTGTTGAAAAAAGTTTACATATTTACAAGCGTTTATACTCAATTATGTGCCATGGAATTCCCCTCTTCAGTCTTGTCAGTTTTTACTTCTTCATCTTCAACAGAAACTCCCTCATTGTTCTGGCCAGGATTACGAATTTCTTCCTCATTTCCACTTGGGATTCCTCCAAAGACAATTGCATCTCCACTTTCATTGGATTTAGCACCGGTGTCTGCGACAGATGCATGAATTTCTTCTACATCATTTCGCGTTGAATGAAATTTTGATGACAAAAAATAGAACCACTTTTGGCCATACTGAACAGTTACAGAGATAAATTTTCGCCCAACTGATGTCTCTGAACAGAATAGAGCAAACAGAGTAACTGACCCTATAATAATGAAGAGCCCTCCGAAATCAAAAAAAGTAAGACTGGAGGTCTGTTGCGAGATTGTTGAGGAAAGCGGATCTTGAGAAGAGTATCCAGGTCCGAAATTTGCTTTCTCAATATACGTCATGTTTTGACCTTGAGTAACGACTAAGATGGCCCTTGAGAAATTCGCAGTTAAGGGAGACCCAATAGGAAATGCCTGAATAGTGATACATAATAATTCAAATCCAAAAAACTTCATAGGAAATGAAATATACACCACAATGAATTGCATAGTTTTATTTGAGACTAATTTTTTATTTGTTGCGTTATGTGCCAAACAACCTTCGGAGAGCAATTATGTAAGTCAAGTTTCATTTTAAATAGGTTTAGGACCTTAATTGAAGAAAATAAGGCGACCCGAAAATTCCACTAAGACTAATTCATTAATTAGACACGAACGAGATTAAAATTGTTATTTTTGAGGTGTTAATATATTGAATTAAGAGTTTCTCAAATAACACTATGTTCAAATAAATTGAGGCCCTTAGATTACAGCTGAGATTAGGTGGTTATATTTTTATTATATATATACTCACATTCTCTCTCATTTAATTCCGCATTATTCACCTATTCACCCTGCTCTAGGTAATTTTAAGGGTCAAACTAGTAACTTCCAAGTAGTATCAGAGCCCAAATTCGATTCCTGACCCTAACTTTTAAGATGAGTAGTGGTAGTAACTACGCCTATTGAAAAGTTAGAATGAGTGCCTTCCTAAAATTGATAGATGAGCATATTTGGTTGAGCGTAGTGAATGGTTGGACTGTCTCTTCTAACACCGTTGATAGTGTTGTCACCCCACTCCTCTAGTTAATTGGGCGAAGACTAGTTCAGATAAGTGTAATTAGAATAGTAAGGCTTTACGTGTATTATTTATGGCTGTGTCACCAAAACAATTTTGGCGTATGTTTATGTGTGAGGTTGCGAAAGAGGTTTAGAATATTTTACACACCACGCATGAGAGAACTCAGGCTGTTAAGAACTCTAAGTCACAGATGTTGACCACTAGGTTTGAAGAGATTATGATAAAGGATAATGAGACCTTCGATGACTTTTATGCGAGCTTGAATGACATAGTTAACTTTAGCTTCAACTAGGGTGAGAGAATTCTTAAGTCCAAGATTACCAGAAAAATCCTTAGATCCTTACTTGAGAGATTTAGGCCTAAATTTACAGCTGTCAAGAAGAGCAAGGATTTAGATATGGTTAAGATTGAAGAACTTGTTGGATCTCTCCAAACTTATGAACTCACCATATCTCAACCTAAGAAGAACAAGTCTATATCATTGAACATTGTTAGGGAGGAAGAGTATGACTCTACTGATACATAGACTATTAATGATGATGAGATAACTTATTTTGCTAAGAAATTTCAAAAAATGTTTAGAAATAAGAAGAAGTCTCAATAAAGACATAGAGGTGTTTCCAGTGAGTGTAGAAAGATATCATAAGTATCAATGTTTTGGCCACTGTATGAGTGAGTACCCTAACAATAAGATAAATCAAGGTAAAGCAATGAATGTAACTTTCACCGATGACAAGTCTAGCTTGGATAATCAAAGTGAGAGGTCCACTTAGGATGAAAGTGGGAAGTTTATGGCCTTCACTACTAATATTAATAGTGAATCTGATAAGGACAGTGAAAATATTGAGGAAGTAAATAGTGGTGAGTATTCTGAGGAAGAATTTGAAGATGAGTAAGATATTTGTGAGGCTTATCATTAATTATTTGAGGAGTCTTAAGATTAAGAAGGTAAATAAAGTCGTGTTTAAGAAGGTTAATGCACTTGAGTTAGAAAAAGAGAGACTTATGAATGAACTTTAGGAGTCCACTAAAAGCCTTAGTGAGTTAAGATTAGTCAATGAGAACTTAGAGTCTAAGGTTAAAACCCTGACAAGCGTCCCTGAAAAATCCAATACTCAACTCCATTCTTTCTTAAATGGATCTTAAAAGCTGGACAATCTTTTAGGGTTGAACAGGCTTGCTGAGAATAGGGGAGGTCTAGGATATAAGCAGACTGATCATCAGGGGCGGAGCTAGGGGGGACCTGGACCCCCCAATTTTTTGACAAATTTTAAAAAAAAATTTTTAAAAGAAAGTTTGTGTATTTCTTTCAAAATTTGAGCTGTTAGAGTTGATGTCTAAACCTTTTTCTCTTCCCTCTTTGTAAAGAAGTGCTCCATTTTCAAAGAACCATGAAACAGACGAGGGGTAAACTTCATCTGAACGAAAAAACAAATAGTAGGTCCATAGTGTTTAATGAGTGCATGGACTTGATCAAGATTTGACATTGCATGAAGGGACAAGTCAAAATTCTTCAAACATGCAATGTTCAATTCATCTTTAGAACTTTGGTTTCTACTGTAGAAGAATGTCCCAAATGTAACCTGCTGGTGAAAAAAAATTCGGGGGCAGCCCCCGTCGCCCCCACTCCTTCACCTCTGCATCTTCAATTCTAGGAAACTCCTAGGAGCTGGCTCCGCCACTGCCGATCATAATAAGTCTAGTACTTCCAAAACAATTTTTGTCCCTACCACCAACAGGCCTAAGTATGTTCCTAATCCTGAAATAAAGAACAAGGGCGTCGAAAGATAGAAGCCTACTAGATAGCATATGACCTACCAATTTAGGAATAAATATCAGCAACCTCGTAATTTTGGACCTATGTTTAACCCTACTTGTTTTAATTGTGGTGGGTTAGGATATATTAGGCATGTGTGTCATAAATTCCTGAATAAAAATTAAAATCAAAATTTCTATAGAAATAGAAATCAAGATTTTGATAACTGGATTGACTTCCTTACTAATCAAGTGAGTCAATTGACCGAATTAATGACATAGATGATTTGGAATAAGTCTTCCACTAGGCAAGTTTAGGTTAAGAAGAATGATCTCTATGATCAGAGAGATGCTCTAATTGATGATGTTGTTTGTGTTGCTCTTCAAAGGAAGAGCAGTTTTATGTTTCAATGAGTTGGTATTGTTGGTGTATGCTTATATTTATTCTTGATAGCATGCATATCTTTTTCTTTAAATTGACACATGCATATATATATTTGTGTGTGTGTGTGTGTGTGTTTTTTTTTGGTGCATTCATGTTTTATTAATTAAAAAGAAGAGAAAAAAAGGAAAAAAGAAAAGGAAATATTTTTCCGACTACAACATGATATAAATTTACTTGAACATGTGTGTTGTGACCAAGTATGAGTTTAATTGATGTGCTGAAACATAGTTTCCATTACTTGTTTAGATTTGTATAGAGTACTTAGTATAAATTTCTTTATATACCATCTGCACTATAGACACTATGATATTATGAGTGGGACTCAACTGCGTGTGCGAGATTTGGAATGACAGTCATGTGTTGATAAGGTGACTTTGAACATGAATTAACCTTATTATAGTAGATCGAAGTTTAAGTACATTCCCTTGAAAGAAAAAGTTCAATATCTTATAACTTTTTTCGGAGCCTATTTGACTCGAACAATTAAGTTCGAGGGGTTTCTCATAACCTAAAGTATATGGTTATCTGACTTGGGTTGACCAGCTCAAAACTCGTTACGTGGGTCATCTTAGTCGCTTAATGGAGAAGATATTGCATATAAGATGAGAAACCTATATATACACATAAAAATGAGTTTTTTTATAAGTCTTAATATGATATTATTAGTTTGACTTTCATAAGTAGAGGGATAAACTTATTGACAGTGATCTTTAGCATGTCATTTCTCAATAAATTAAGGTTATTGACACTTTACACATATGGGTTACTTATATAATTTACTATATTTTAACTTGAATTGAATATGTGAAAAGTTTACTGATCATTGATTATACTTGTGCTTTCTATTAACTACATCTTTGAGTTCTTATATATTGTTATCGGTTTTTATAATTGCATTTGTTATAGTTCCCTTAGTCATTTGTGACAAAAAGAGAGAGAGACGATGGTATTTTCTTTGAGTATTTTGGCATTTTAGAAAGATTTTGTAGTAAGGGGGAGATGATAATATTTCATGGCATTCTATATCATAATACATAATACATCATAATACCTAGCTTCTTTGAGTTTTGATATTTTGTGATATTAATGTGTAAGTTGGTGTTTTGATTATCATATTACTTCTCAATCTAGCTTGCATATTTATGATAGTGCGTTTTAATTGTTATATTTCCTATATCACATACTTTTATATTGGGTATTTGAGTTGTTGATTTCAGGAAACAAGTGTAACAATGAATGCAAGAGACAAACATTCGGTTTGAGTTTGAGTAGATTAGTTTTTTTGTTTTTTTTACTTAACTTATTTTGTATAGTTTTCTTACAAAATGTCAATGGGGGAGTTTGTTAGATTTTAATTGTATTGGTTATTATTTTGACAAAATGATTATTATAAACGAGTTGTAAAAGTCAAGGAATATGTTGGAATGTTGTATAGATGAACTTGGAGTCTTAGAGTTCGAGTATGGAATATGAAGAAAGAGTCGCCGAAATTATGCTGACCTATCGTTAAGCTAATGCTCGGGCGTCCAAAACAAAATCATTATCACTCGCCTGTCACCCGACTATCGCTAGAGCGACATACCTGTAGCTCAAGCAACAGTGTTTTCCAAGAAATCTTAATTTGCTTTTTTCAAGAGTTTTATCTGGTCCATACTACCCAAAACCTCTCTATTATATATACCTATGCCCCACTTCGTGAAAAGTATAATTGATCCATTATATTATACCTTCATAACATCTTTTGGAGAGAAAACCACAATTCAACATTTTGAGATCAATCAACCACAAGTTGGGAAAAACATCAAAATCACATAATCCAAAACACTCACTTCCTAAAAATAATCAGGAATATAATTTCTCAATAGTTTTCAGAAGTTGCTAAAGATTGAGGGATGTTTAACCACAAGCTTAGGAAGAGTACAAGAATAAGGTGTTCTTGGTGATCCACAAGAAATAGACAATTTCAAAAAATCGGGAGCAGGTGAATGAAGCACGTTCCACCAGGTCTTGAAGATTACAGGAATTAGATTAGCAAATCTAGTGTGTTTTCTAGACTGGATTATACTGTAAGTTCTTATTGTCTATTGTGAAAGTCATTGACTTGGTCTCGAAGTTTTTAATCATGTGAAAGATCTTCTCCATCAACAAAAATCCGACGTTATTTACTGCTTTATTGACTAGTGTGGTAATTCAACATAGGATAAAATTGACTTGTTTGATTAAACATCTAGAACAATTAAAAAATGACTTATTGTTTTTAATTGATAATTTTAATTCCACATTATTCACCTATTCACCCTCCTTTAGATTATTTTAGGGTCGAACTAGTAACTTTCATGTGACATGGCTAGCTCTCTCTTGCCTAGATAGTACTTGATTGATTTTTAATTTATAGTTAAACACTACAATTACTCCAGTTTCGAGTTTATTGATTTTTAAATTATAGTTAAACACTACAATTACTTCAGTTCTGAATAGACTTTAATTAGTCGTACCTTCTGTGAATTGATCACTTCCAAGTTCTTATCCTACTGAATTTATATAAATAAGGAAATGATTATGATAAGGTACAGAACAAGAAAACTTACGAAGCCAAATCCATCCTTCCTGTATGTTGGTCCAACCATTTTGTACTGAGAATCATATTTCTTGAGGAAAATCTTCATGTAAGGAATCTCATCAAATATGGCATCTATGCCTCCTCGTTGGCTTCCTCTAGTCATTCCTTCATGGTACTCTTCAACTGATGAGTATTTTTTGAGCCTTGACTCGTTAATGTGTAGTTGCTCTATCAAAAAATTTTTCATAAAGGAACCCTCCTGATATCCCAGATAGGAATACTCAGAAAAAGCAAATTTTATTTGATCTACCGTCAGAATAGCTGATAAGTTTGCTGTGTAGCTTTGCATGAGGATGAATGCCATAAACAGCCAAAATACCAATACAATTATTGACCAGGTATTGGCCACCATATTCCCTGTCAAGAGTAATAGAAACAGTTCGATGTAAGCTTATTCTCATTGATTGAAAAATTTGGTGTGTGTTCTAGGTGTCGAGAAAATATTCAGTAGTTTGGCTAGCTATTACTCAGCTTGTATGGCACAGATGGTTCTGTGTCTCTATTTCTCTCGTCAGTTTTCCATTTGACACAGACACAGGAACTATTGGTTCCAGGCACAAAGGAAATTATAAAAACAAGCATAATTTAAAAATTACTTTCAGGAAATGCAAGAACTGTTATTGGAGACCAGTAAGTCATTCGAAGTCTCTCCCTGTGTGACCTAACTGTCTCTTCATTTGTGTTTGGTACTCTGTGTTCCAATATTCGAAGCACTATTCCCATCAAAATGCAGGTGACGATGATTGTCAGCCAAAGGTCCCACCTCAAAGGCTTAACAAAAATCCACATGTCAAACGGCTTCTTATTTTTTACCACTAGAACGACTCCTGATTCAGAATATGGTAGTGAAAAATCAACGTGATTAGCTCGTGGAGCCCAAATTGTTGTATCTCCCACCACAATGTCAAATTCCTACATCGAAAAAAAAAGGAAGGTGCTATAATTATTTTTTGAAGTTTTATCAGAGCTATGATTAACATTGATAATTGAAGAATGAGATGAAGATCGAAGTACCTCAGGTATCTTTTGAAGCATGTCGTCATAAGTCCAGTTACTATTTTTGGTGTCATTATAACGATGAAATTCATATTTTGGAGGGAAACGTAGCAACCGCAATGCTGCGCAGAAGATATCAATTGAAAAACCAGTTGCATTTGTACGATTTGTTGCAGCATCTATTTTTACATTTACAAATTCTGTGAATCCATGTTTCACCGGAACCCCAACTCTTAGTTTTCCTTCTGTGAATCCATGTTTCAATGGAACCCCAACTCTTAGTTTTCCTGTTTCAGGAAGGGCCCAGTTATTTGGCCGTGTGACAGAATCTCCAGGCCACATGACATTTTTGAGATTTTTTGTGGATGTTGTGTGTGTTGGTTCACCAGTTGAACTTAATTCTCGGGATATTCCTTTGTCTAGTGTCCAAAATCCCACTGTTCTCTCTCCATTTCCAATTTTATTGAATATCTCAAAGGATGAAGGTTTCAGTTTCCCATTAATCAATTGAAATTCTCCACTCAGGCCTCTGAATTTTGTGCGTGACAATTTGTTGAGAAGTCTTGGTCCAAAAGCTGAGATTTTTAAGTTTGTAGTATCTGTTCCATTTTTGCTGGTCTTTCCGTACAATAAGCTAGAGTTCACTGGCCCAATCTTCTCTGCTGCTATTGCTAAAGAGCATACTGTATCGTACAACACCAAACCATAGATATTCAAATCCCTAACTGAATCTTTGCCATTCTTCACAACCATATTCCTTTTCCACCTTTCATGGAAATTGTCGAGCTTTTCCGACCAGGATACATAGGGCCTTATACCCAAAACACCTTCCATTGAATCACGGGCAATAAAATCCATGGAACTTAAGAAGTTGGATAAATAATCAGTGATAATCCAAGCATACTCACTCATCATTCCTGCCTTTTTGGCAAGAAAAAATAACCGGTGACCAAGTGATGGGTTCATGTGCACCAGGAATACCCTCGTTTGCTTTGCCATAAGCTTTTCGAGTTCTTTTAATATTCGATTATCCTCTGATGATATATTGATGGCACTCATATATGCTATCCCAATATCAATTTCTTGGAATGCCTTATTCAGATGTGAAAGAAATTGAATGCCATATTCCGTGTCTTCGTACAAAACCACTGCTTCAGACCATTTAAATTCTTGGCAAACGGCTGCGAGAGCTTGAGCTTGATACACATCATCTGGAGTAGTCCTAATAAAGTAGCGGTTTTGTGAGTAGGGAAGAGTTGAACTTCTGGCTGTGAAAGAAATAACTGGCACATGAACTTTTCCACCAAGTTCTGTAAGGAATTTGTCTTCTGTTGCGGCCTGTGGCCCTATGATACCATGCACTTCTTCATTCTTCAGTAAGTCTAGAACTGCATAACATATCAAAAATATTATTGTTAGTGTTAGATTATTGTAATTGGTTATTCTGTGAACAAAATGACCAACTTGAACATTTTAGAAGTTTAGGGACTTAATTGCAAAATTTCATAGTTGGTAGGTTAGCTTAAGGTTCGGGGTCCAAGTTTGGAACACGAAAGTTTCTCGTCGCATTTTCGCTAGATGTTCGCGAGAGTCATGCTCGAGCGTGTGAAGCAGAACATTCCTCGCTCAACCTTCGCCCCCCTGTCGCTCGTGCGACAGGCCCTTCGCTCGAGCGACAATGCTCCTCGCTCGAGCGACCAATTTACGGTTAGACCTAATTCGCGATTTCGCAAGATTTTTATTGGCAAAAGTTTCCATATTCGTCCAACATATAAAAGGGGGCGCTGCGCACTCGGGAAATTGTGATTAAGCATTATACATTCAAAGAGAAACAATTATTCTCTCAAGAGCCAAACATTCAACAGTTTAATCACTTCATCTATATGCGCCCTTCAGATTGAAAACATCAAAACCTTCAATCAAACATATTGATGCTATTCTTTATTTGGATCTGTCAGGGAGATTGTGTCGTAAACTTGGTTGACAGCGAATATCAAGGGAAAAAACTTAAGAATGAGGAGTTTTTGATGGATTTACAGGAGATAAACTGCGTGAAGAGCTAGGATTGGTGTTCGTGTGCACATTCTAGGAGAGTTGCTTCAAATTTCAGACAGGAGATCAGAAAACTTATGTCGTCAACTTTGCTGGTGGTTTGTAAGTTTATAATACAGTTTATAGTGGATCTTTTACTGGCAAAGCGCCCAAAATTTTTTTTCACGTTAGGTTTCTCTGTAAATAATACCGGTGTTATTTACTGCTTTCTTTACAGTTTTTATATAACTGCGGTATTCAAACATAGAATAAATTGAATTGTTTGACTAATCACCTAAACATAATTAACTAGTGACTTGTTGCTTGTTAATTAGTTTTAATTTCGCATTTACACCTAGTCCCCCCATCTAGTGTAGTTGGGTTGAATTTTCGATTTTTCAAGTGGTATCAGAGTTTAAATTCGATTCCTGACCCATATTCTGTCTAGATGAGTCAATCATACTTTTTACCTTTGTCCCTTGATGAGGCTTACATCAATGATCATAACATGTCGTATTGTGGAGATGATGTGAGAAAAATTGTGGCTTGTGTTGCTAGAGTTAAGCTTGATTCTAATAAAGAGATTGATAAGGCTGAGAGAGAAGAGTGTAGTAATCACTGTGAGGAAGAGTCTGAGGATGAGACTGATATTCGTGAGACTTATCAGGAGCTATTTGAGAATCATCTTAAAAATAAGAAGGTCAATAGAGCTTTGCTAAAGAAAGTAGACGCGCTTCAGAGAGTGAAAGAGAGACTTATCAGTGACCTTCAGGATACGTCCAAAAGTTTGAGTGAACTGAGGTGTGTCAATGAGAAATTGCAAGATAAAATAAAAACCCTCACTAATGATCTAGAAAAATCTAACACTCAACTCCAGGCCTTCTCTAGTGAGACTAGAAAACTTGATGATATACTAGAAATGAATAAGTCGACAGGTGATAGGAGTGGTTTGGGCTATGATAAGAACAATTCTAAAGATTATAACTCTTCTAATACTTCTTTCGTTCCAGCCGATAACAAGTCCCATAAGTCAGCCTATCCTGAACCTAAAAGAAAGGGTGTTGTAGAACAAATGACCTATGAAAATCCTAGGATTGTCGGTATCAGAAATCAACATCAATAGTTTTGTGGTTCTAAGTCTAGGTTCATTCCTACATGTCATTACTGTAGTGTTTTGGGGCATATTAGGCCTAGTTGTCCTAATCTTGTGAATAGAAATAGAGGTCAGAACATCTCTAATCGGGTTATTTCGCTATCTAATCAGGTTAATCACCTAACTGATATGTTGACCAGGCTGACTAGTGTCTACCCATCCCCTAAGAAGATTTGGGTTAGAAAATGTGATATTGTTAAGCATGATGAGAATGTGAATTGCTATGTTGCCCATGTTGCTCTAAAAGTCTATAATAACTCCATGTGGTATCTTGATAGTGCTTGCTCTAGGCATATGTGTGGTAATAAAGCTTTATTTTTCACTCTTGGTGAATGTAATGGTGGTGTTGTCACTTTTGGAGATGGGGCTACTGCACCTATCCTTGATAAATGTACCATCATTATTCCTGGTATTCCTCCTATAGCTAATGCGTTTTATGTGGAAGGGTTAAAATCCAATCTGTTAAGTATTAGTCGAATATGTGATGCTGATTATGAGGTTAGCTTTGTCCAAAAGAGGTGTACTGTCTATGATTCTTTAGGTGGGATTATTTTAGAAGGTCTTAGGACTGTTGATAATTGTTATAGAGTTATTCCTAATTCCAACTGTGTGTGTAGTAGTGCGAAAATTGATATGGTTGAACTTTGGCATCAATGGCTCGGTCATCTGAACTATAGAAGTCTGTCTAAGTTAGCCAAAAATGAATGGGTTAGTGGATTACCCAAGATTGAACAAAATGAGAATGTTGTGTGTGGTCCGTGTCAAGAAGGTAAACAACTCAGGGTGAATCATAAACGAACTTCTAAGATGTTGATTGATAGACCTTTAGAACTTCTTCACATGGACTTAATGGATCAGCTAGGACAGAGAGTCTAGGAGGTAAGAAATACATTTTTGTGGTTGTTGATGACTTCTCTAGGTACACATGGATTGATTTGTTGCATGAAAAATCTGAGGCCCCTAATCTTATCAAATCCTTATGTAAAAAACTATGTACTGAACAAACCTCACTATTACTAGAATCCGAAGTGATCATGGGAAAGAATTTGAAAACTCCAACCTTAATGAATTCTGTTTGGAGAATGGGATTCAGCATGAATTCTTCTCTCCTATTACTCCACAGCAAAATGGAGTTGTTGAAAGAAAGAATCGGGTCCTTCAAGAGATGGCTAGAGCCATGCTTCATGGGAAAGATCTAGCATTGCATTTCTGGGGTGAAGCTATAAACACAGCTTACCACATTGTGAACCGTGTGTACCTTAGACCCAAAACTGATAGAACTCTATATGAGATTTGGAATGGTAGAAAGCCAATTGTCAAATACTTCCGAGTGTTTGGTAGTAAGGGTCCGTTTGATTGAAAGGGTGGAAAATTGGTAGAAAGGAAATGGATTCCAGATAATTGAATTGCCTGGAATTATTTTACCGGGAATTGAATTAAAGGTGTTTGATTGGTATAATTTTCCACATTTATATTATAATACGTTTGACTGTTTTTTATGCAAATTGTCAATTAAATGGATAAAATTTTATACCATTGAGGACAAAATATGTTTAGATTGCCAAAAAAAAATATTATTTTTTATTTTTACGTTTGGCTCTGTTTTGCATGGAATTTGTCAATTAAATGGATAAATTTTTTTACACTTTATCTTAGAATTTGTTTTTATTGCTAAAAAAAAGGTGGAAACCAATTCCCACCATATAGCAAGGAATTGAATTCCACGGAATCACGCTTCAAGTGATTGTACCTTGAAAAATGGGTGGAAACCAATTCCATGGAAAAAAACGCTATCAAACGGACAAAAGGTGGAAGTTGGAATTCGATTCCAACTTCCAGGGAAAATTTTGGCGAATCAAACGGACCCTAAGTGCTACATCTTAAGAGATAGAGAGAACTTGGGTAAATTTGACTCGAAGAGTGATGAAGGAATATTTCTAGAATACTCTAGAAACAGTCGAGCCTATAGGGTATACAATTCTCGTACTCGTATGGTGATGGAGTCTATAAATGTTGTTATTGATGAAGCTAGCAGTGAGGGAGATGGTGTTGTTATTCAGGATGGGGTAAATGATCTTAGTGTTGATCCTGTAGAGGTGACTGAATCCAAAGAACAATCTATTCCTGAATCCTCACAGTCTCTTGAGAGTTTAGATGTGTCTAAACTACAGAGGGACAATCCTATTCCTCCTAAAGAGCCTTCTTCTAGAGTTAAGTTGAATCACCCTAAGGTTCAAGTTATTGGGGATTTAGATTAAGGAATGAGACTGCTTAGGAGAGTATTAAATCAACTGGCATGCACTAGCTCTGTATCCCAAATAGAACCTAAGAAAGTTAAGGAAGCCCTTAGTGATGAATGTTGGGTGAATGCTATGCATGAGGAACAAAATCAGTTTGTAAAAAATGATGTGTGGACCTTAGTTTCTAGGCCTAAAAACTGCAATGTTATAAGTACTAAATAGATTTTTAAGAATAAGACTGATGATGAGGATACCATAACTACGAATAAGGCTAGGCTAGTTGCACAAGGATACACTCAAGGTGAAAGAATTGACTTTGATGAGACATTTGCCCCATTGCACGACTTGAGTCCATTCACATTCTCCTTGCTTTTGCTTGTACTTTAGGTTTCAAGCTCTATCAGATGGATGTCAAAAGTGTATTCTTGAATGGGATTCTTCAGGAAGAAGCATATGTTGAACAACTTAAGGGATTCATTGACCCTAAGTTTCCTTACTATGTTTTCAAATGGAATAAAGCCTTGTATGGTCTGAAACAAGCTCCTAGAGCCTGGTATGCTAAACTGACTACTTATCTTGAAGAACGTAGGTTTGTGAGAGGTGGTGTAGATAGAATACTAGTCATAAGGCATAGTGAAGAACCATCACGATAGCCCAGATCTATGTTGATGATATCATCTTTGGTTTTCATATTGACTCTCTTGCTCATGAGTTTGCTGAGTGCATGAAGCAAGAAATTGAGATGAACATGGTTGGTGAATTGAGTTACTTCCTTGGTCTACAAGTGAAGCAAACAGATGATGGGTTGTTCATATCTCAGTCTAAGTATGCTAAGGATCTTGTAAAGTGGTTTGTGTTAGATAGTAAAAAACACACAGAGACTCCTATGAGCACTATTGTCAAATTGTGTTATGACCCTACAGGTAGGAGTGTAGATCAGTCACTGTATAGGAGTATGATAGGTAGTCTTCTCTATCTTACAGCTAGTAGACCTGATATAGCCTTTAGTGTTGGAGTGTGTGCTAGATTTCAGGCTGATCTCAAGGAATCTCACTTAACTGCTGTCAAAAGAGTAATCAGATATGTTAATGGTACTGTGAATTAGTGGATCATTTACTCTAGAGATTCTAATCTAGAGCTTGCTGGCTACTCAGATGCTGATTGGCCAGACAATGCTGATGATAGGAAAAACACATCTGGGAGTTTGTTTTTATATTGGGTGCAATCTTATAGCTTGGATGAGTAAGAAACAAAACTCTATCTCTTTTTCTATGGTAGAGGCCGAATACATAGCTGCAGGTAGTTGTTGTACTCAGTTGTTTTGGATGAAACAAATGATGAGTGATTATAGAATTACTCAAGGGACTATGACTGTTTTCTGTGATAACACTAGTGCCATCAATATCTCTAAAAATCTTGTTCAACATTCTCGTACTAAGCACATTGACATTAGACATCATTTTATTCTAGAACTTGTTGAGACTGGAGTCGTTTCACTTGAACACATTTCAACTGAACATCAACTATCTGATCTTTTTACTAAACCTTTAGATGGTTTGAGGTTTGAGTCTCTTAGGAAAGCTGTTGGTATCTGTGTTCCCTCCTGATTACTGTTTCAGGAGTTTGCATGCTTTATACATTGTTTGCTTTCATCTGGCATTCATTGGAATTTTTTTTGCATGCATCATTTTTATTGCTTTTTATGATGTAGTTTCTTGCATGTGCATTCTCGTTATGTCTGTTTTGGCACATGCAGTTTTTCTTTTAGTTGTGTGCTTGATTATTTTGTTTTCGTTTGTGTGTGATGCAATCTTGCTTTTAAAAAAATAAAATTGGGAATGGAAAGTCTACTACAGCATGAAGTACAACCTTCTTGATCTTGCATGGTATGATCATGTTTGAGTATAATTGATGAGTTGTAACTTAATTTTCATTATTTGCTTAGGTTGATTTGTAGTACATAGTATATGTGTCTTCATATACCATCTGCACTGCACACACTATGATATTGTAAATTGGACTTAACCGCATGTGTGAGATTTGGGATGACGGTCACTTGTTGGTAAGTTGACTCTAAACATGAATTGACCATCTTTTGTAGACCTAAGCATATGATTATCCCATAGTAGTAAAAAAAACTCATATCTTAATGTTCTTTTTCGAAGCTATTTGACTCGAGCAATTAAGTCTTAAGGTTATTTCAAAACTTGGTGCCTATGGTCATCTGATTTGGGTTAATCAACCTAAAGCTCGCTACAGAGGTCATCTTAGTTGTTTATTGAATTAGAATCTGCACTTAAGAAGAAATATTATGAGCTATTGAAAAGAAAAATATATTGAGCTGGTACAAAATTGAAATATTTTTAAAAAAATCATATATGCTTAAAGTAAGAGGGAGTAACACGTTGACATATTTGCAAAATTCTTTAAGGTTTGACTTTCAGTAGTAGGAGAATACACTTTTTGGCAGTGATGCTTAGCATGTCTGTTCTCACAAAATTAAGGTTTTGAGTCTTGTTTACCTTGAATTAGTGACACTTTATACACATGACTCACTTATATTATTTACTCCATTTTGACTTCGTCTGAGTGTGTGGGGAGATTTATTACTTGTTAATTCTGCTCATGCATGCTAGCAACTCCACATTTGATTGGTTGCTATGCTGCTATCTACTTTTGCATTGATTGTGTAATCTTTTCCCTTCAACATTTGTGAAGGGGGAGAAATTTTAAAATAAGGGGGAGATTTATTTGTGATTTGAGCAGCTACATTGTCATTTGCATACTTGTCTTTTGGGATCGCTGGGGTGAGACTAGATAATTGGTTACTTATACGTATGCATGCTTTTGATATATGTCGTTTGGGGTCGTTGGGGGTGAGACATAGATACACTTTGACATTTGACTTGATTTACATTGCATTGACATCTATACTTATGTCTTATGTCGTCTTGGGTTGTTGGGGAGAGACATAGATACTATATTTAAGACATCACTGTACTTTCATTAGATATATTTTTTTCATTTCTTGTGGGGTCGATGGGAAGAGATATAGATACATTTACTTAATGTTTTAACTTTGAGTAGGTTTTCAGCAAGGGAGAGCTTGTGCATTACTTGTACATTGCATATCATGCACTGATATGGAGCATGGATATGTATCCATGCATTTGTGTTGCACTTTATGCATAGCTGTTTGAGTTTTGATGTTTTATGGTATTAATGCGTCTATGGTATTTTGATTAGCATTAATATTGCATCTCAAACTAGCATGCTTATTTGATTGATTATGTTTTGTAAGTTTCTAAGTATTTTATTGCTTAATTCCTGTATCACGTGCTTTTACACTAGGTATGTGAGTTTTGATTTCAGGATACATGATTGACAAAGTGGAAGCTATATTCAGGGGATAGTTGGACTTTGTTTTTCTTTGATAGATTTATTTTACCTTGTAATTGATTTTGTCACAGAATGCCAAAGGGGGAGTTTGTTAGTGTTAGATTATTGTAATTGGCTATTCTGTAAACAAAATGACCAACTTGAACATTTTAGAAGTTTAGGGACTTAATTGCAAAGTTTCATAGTTGGTAGGTTAGCTTTGGGTTTGGGGTCCAAATTTGGAACACGAAGGTTTCTCACCGCATTTTCGCCAGATGTTTGTGGGAGTCATGCTCGAGCGTGTGAAGCAGAACATTCCTCGTTCAACCTTCACTCCCTATCGCTCGTGCGACAGGTCCATCGCTCGAGCGACAATGCTCCTAGCTCGAGTGACCAATTTACGGCCAGACCTAATTCGCGATTTTGCGAGATTTTTATTGGCTAAAGTTTCCATATTCGCCCAACATATAAAAGGGGGCGCTGCGCACTCGGGAAATGGTGATTGAACATTATACATTCAAAGAGAAACAATTATTCTCCCAAGTGCCAAACATTCAACAGTTCAATCACTTCATCTATATGCACACTTCGGATTGAAAACATCAAAACTTTCAATCAAATATACTGGTGCTATTCTTTACTTGATCTGTCAGGAATATTGTGTCGTCAACTTGGCTGGCTGCGAAGATCAAGGAAGAAATTTAACAACGAGGAGTTCTTGGTGGATCTACAGGAGATAAACTACGTGAAGAGCTAGGATTGGTGTTCGTGTGCATATTCCAAGAGAGCTGCTTCAAACTTCAGACAGAAGATCAAAAAGCTTGTGTCGTCAACTTTACTGATGGTTTGTAAGTTTATAATACAGTTTATAGTAGATCTTTGACTGGTAAAGCGTACGGAGTTTTTTCCACGTTGGTTTTCTTCATGAACAATATCGGTGTTATTTACTGCTTTCTTTACAATTTTTATATAACTGCGGTAGTCAAACATAGGATAAATTGAATTGTTTGACTAATCACCTAGACATAATTAACTAGTGACTTGTTGCTTGTCCAGGCTATGTGAGTGAGTGGGTGTCCCAAGCTAGCTTCAAAAAATTTAGTTACCTTTTATGCATAATGCATCATAGCCTTTTCATTCACGTAAAATAATGAATAGTGTGATATTCTTGTTACGACAATGCAGTATAAAATAAACCTTTCGTTCCCCATTGGTAGTTTTCAAATTTAAAAAATAGGTTCTTTTAAGAATTACACAAATAATAGTTCATGTTAAGAAATTTATATATTATTTTCGAAATGTTAAACTAAACTCATAAAAATCAAATTTAAAGAATATATTGTTTCTTTGATCTATCAATTTATTAAGCCACCATTTGATTTTGCTTTAAAAAAAAAAATCCAATCAAATTTTCAGAAAATTCCTATAAATTATCAAAGTGGATAAAATATATGGTTAAAAAGTAAATAAAAATTGTGGGTTTCATAAAATATGTGGTTGAAAATGAGTTTGAAAAAAAAAATGAATTTTAAAAAATGGAGTTGAACAGAGACTAAGCTAACATGATTTCTCCACGACCATTGTCAAATAAGAATCTATAGCAGCATATCATACATCTTTATGTAGTATCATTTAAAATGTTAAAACATATTTTCATCAAAATTTGAAAATATTATATATTTCGATTCCTATATATTGCATAAAACAAAGATAATAATGAATGCACCGAAATTATATTATAAATATTAATACAAATAAGAAAAATCTACTAAAATAATTTCTAGGATTATTAAGTCAAACATGCTTCCGTCTTGGAGGGAAGAAACTCCACATAAAAAGTGAAAAGGTTCACACAACCTAACGAAAATGATAGGTATATATTGAACACTAGATTTATCTAAATATATATGTGACATTTTTATAACACTTTAAGTTTTCAAAAAGGGTGGGTAATAAGGTGTTAGAGCGAGGTGAAAACTTGAGCTCAAACTTTGCTATTTTTTATTTATGAAAAATTGTGCATGCGTAGGTTGTGTTGAGTAGAAGATTCAAAAAAAGGGACCCAAAAAATACAATTAACTTTTCAAGTATAACATTTTATTCTGGATGGCTTCTCAAAATTTAATCATGCTACATGTACAGAAAGTTTAACATAATAGTTAACATAATGTCACATGACATTTCATCATTAGACTGTTTTAAAAACAATCCTTTCAAAGCCAACCGAATTCTTCGAAGCAATTAAAATCTTTTTATTTTTTCTGAATTTTGTTTATCTTTTTCACTTTTGGAAAATAAAACTAGATCCAAAATGATATTTGTATGAAGATAGTTTGCAAATAATGAAATTAATCAATGGTATTAAGGAAATACCTGCAAAGTTAGCCTCTAGTAAACTCTTAGCATCCTTAGTGTGTAACTGCAATCTTGTTTGATAATTTGGATGCTCTGAATAGAAATCTGAGAGGGCCATGTTTATGCATAAATCCACCATGCTTCCCATGGGAGAATGCAGATCAAGAACCACTCCGATGTGTACCAAAGAATATTGATTTTGTCCTCGAGAGGTTTCATTATTTTTTACATTTATTGTAGCAGAAAAAGAATAGTTAGTATTAATAAACAAGAGGAAGAGAATTATAATATGAAAAGGAAAAAAACGAAAGCATTGAGTGGTGCTTGGCATTGTTTCTGAAACCTGATTATCACAAAAGGTCGTTCTTTTCCCTCAATAACTCAAACTGTGATTGGTTTTTATAGAGAGAGCTGAATTTAGTATTGAGAGTTTATGTACTGATGGCAGATTGAATGTTTCAATTACTAAACCCTTGTTTGGTCAAAATTAAAATAAGATTTTTAGTAGATTTTGATAAAATAAACGCAATGTGTGGTAAAAAAAATTTGTCTCATAAAATATGTGGTTAAAATTAATTATTGACTGAGAAATTTCAATTTATACTATACCATGGATCCACTCCTTTCAACTTGTAGACTTTCATTTTCTTTTCCTCAAAAATAGCTTGCATTTTCTTCTACTCTTAGGTGAGACTATAAAAAAAAATATTGTTAGATTATTTTGTAATTAATTCAAGATTTGTCTGGGGAATATCTTGAATATGTTTGATTCATGCAAGTCGTCAAAAGCCTGAATTTCTTGGAAAGACTGTGCCTTGTTCATCCAGACATAGGCAACCAAGAAATTCTATGTATAGTGAGTTTAGCACAGTTCATATCTTGGATAGCCTTCTGGTCAAGCCTGAATTTCTTGGAAAAGAAGTGAATACTAGTTGGCTAAGTTATTGAAGAAAATATCAAAATAATAGCTAGCAATTTAAAAATACATATGTCGCAATCTTCCTTAATGATACAATGACATTACAAGTTTTTTTTTCTCCAAGGATAGTTCATATCTTGGATAGCCTTCTGGTCAAGCCTGAATTTCTTGGAAAAGAAGTGAATACTAGTTGGCTAAGTTATTGAAGAAAATATCAAAATAAAAGCTAGCAATTTAAAAATACATATGTCGCAATCTTCCTTAATGATACAATGATATTACAAGTTTTTTTTTTCTCCAAGGGTGTGAATCTTGTCCACACAAAGGGAACATGACAACTCTTATGGACTTTTCAACTTCTGCCGGCAAATAGAAATATTATTTACAAATTTTTCTAAGAGGAGATCTCTTCAAAATCTCAATCAAAAGATGTTAACAAATAATTGACATTTTGTTATGCATGCTAAATATTAACTAAAATAAAATAACAGTAAATAAATAAATAATAAAAAAATTGTATATTATAAAATAGTCATTTTATTTCAACAAAATTATATCATATGGGCAACCAACCCAATACTTTTCTCTCTGCATGCATAATTTTTTGGTTTTTATAGAGATGAATTTAGTTATGGAGAATTTATGGACTGGTCATGACAGGCTTAAATGTTTCCATTCCTTAATGAAGAGTATTTTAATTGATTAATTCAACCAGCACCGCAGATTTTGGTGAATCTTAAGTTTGCATAGGTTATGTTCATCGTTGTCAAGTGCCAACTGCAATGAATATTTAGATGGTGTGATAAAGACAAATAAAGAAACTTCTTGGAAAT
The DNA here is from genome assembly GCA_019395295.1 of Osmanthus fragrans. NCBI lineage: Eukaryota > Viridiplantae > Streptophyta > Magnoliopsida > Lamiales > Oleaceae > Osmanthus > Osmanthus fragrans. The sequence goes on from CM033358.1 coordinate 6,869,752, forward strand.
GTAGTGATTTTAGGAGAACGTGTAGTTAAAATGTATGGAAAAGTTTTGGATTTATGTGCAGAATATTTTATTGTGTAAATGTGTGATTAGAATTGAGTAAGTAGAAAAAAGAGTTTTCAAATAATGATTGTCAAACAAGACTTAATAAGATATATCTTTTAATACCACATATATTACACGTAGGGTGGTGTTTTAGCACCAATAATGCTAAACATCATTGATCATATGCAAAAGGTAACAAGATTGGGTGAAGCAATAAATATAGAATACATTTGTTTTAAAATCGAATGGACCAAGCCAATTCAGCTAGAAAAAAGGGAAAAGGATTGGAACCCCGTCCAATTATGATCTAAAAATTGCATCTTCAAAATCGGTATGAAACCGAATCAAACTGTAATGGATTACACAAGGTTACTAGTAATGACATGTTCCACAACCATGGCCCCCCGGGGTCGTCCCTTTCTCCCCAACATGGTCTATGCCAGGGCCGAAGATAGTGGGCTATCAACTATGGTGTTGGGTACATATCTTTACATTTTTAGTTGCATCTTCCAAAAAAAAAAAAAATGTTTTAAGCAGCGATTTACTATTGACATATATTAATGTAACTGCTGTATTTTTGTAAAATCTGAAAAAACATTAAGGGCCTGTTTGATTCATTAAATTTGTCAAAGAACTAGAAAAATATTTTTCTAGTTCCTACTTTTGACTGTTTGATTAGCCAAATTTGTCCTAAAAATGTTTGCCACTAATTTCTAATGTACAATCCCTTGAAGCATAAAAGTAGAAAAATATTTTTTTATGATTTTGGTGAGAAATTATTTTCCACCTTGTTGGGTGCTTTTTTTTTTTTGGCAATGGAAACATATTCTAAATTCAATGGTAAAAATTTTTATCCATTTAATTGACAATTTGCATGAAAAACGAAGCCAAACGAACATAAAAAATTTATGAAAATATTTTTATTTTTTTACTTTTTGGCAATCCAAACAAATTTTAATACAGATTGTAAAAAAATTATCCCAAAAAGTAATCATTTGCATGAAAAATAAAGTCAAACGGATTAGGTGAAAAATTATACCAATCAAACACCATTAATTACAATTCCCTTTAAAACAAATTCTAAACAAATCACTTATCTGCCAAACATTTTATTTGCCATCCATTTTTCATCTTTCTATCAAACGGACCCTAAGAGTCTGTTTGATAGGGCGAAATTTTCCTGGAAACTTGGAATCGTTTTCCAACTTTCACTTTTGCGCTGTTTGATAGTCTTTATTTTTCATGGAATCGATTTCCAACCTTTTCCAAGGTACAATCACTTGAAGCGTGATTCCGTGGAAATCAATTCCTTCCTATTTGGTGGGAATTGGATTCCACCTTCTTTTTTTTTTAATTGTTTTTTTTTAGTAATAGAAACAAATTTTAAGATAAAGTGTAAAAAAATTTATCCATTTAATTGACAAATTCCATGTAAAACAAAGTCAAACGTAAAAATAAAAAATAAATTTATTTTTTATTTTTTATTTTTATTTTTTTTGGCAATCTAAACATATTTTGTCCTTAATGATAAAAAAAATTTATCCATTTAATTGACAATTTGCATAAAAAATAAAGTCAAACGTATTATAATAGAAATGTGGAAAATTATACCAATCAAACACATTTAATTCAATTCCCGGTAAATCAATTCTAGGCAATTCAATTCTCTGAAATCCATTTCCTTTCTACCCATTTTCCACTCTTGCAATCAAACGGACCCTAAGAGTCCGTTTGATAGGCAAATGTGGAAAGGTAGTGCAATTCCATTTTAGTTGGAAAATAAAAACTCACCAAACCATAGAAATTCATTTTCCATGAAAACAAAGAAAATGCAGCTTAAAATGGTTATACCTTGAAATTCGAATTCAATTTCTACCGTCGTATCAAGCGGTCAAAGTGAAATTCGTTTACTTCGAATGTGACATTTTTCATGGAATTATTGCCTATCAAATGGACTCTAAGTCAATAACGCGTAAGAGAGCAAATATCTAAGACAGTTCTCTTGTTCAAAGTCATGAAATTGATGACAATAAAACAAGATTTCATTTTACGATTAACATTTGATATGGTCCACACATTAAAGAGAAACAAAAGTCAAGCTTGCGTATTATGATTCTCCACCTACATTATTTTTTTTTATTTTTTTCCATAATCCAAATCAGTTTATAGAATGATTGTTCATAAAGCCACAAACTTAGGCATAAACTACATCTTACACAAGCACAAAAATTATAACATCAGGCCTTAAATGGATAAACATCTCAAACTACAGTTGACAATGTCGATTCAATGTTCTTGATGCTTTAGAAGAGCACCCTGGCGCATTTGCAACACCATGTGTCAACCGGGATTCGAACCAGTGAACGAACCATATGATTCAGTACAAACCCACTAACTAACTCAACACAAGCCTACTGACTTGACCAATACTCCACATGAAATTCTCCTAGACCTCTCCAAATTAACAACTTAAAAAAAAAAAAAAATTATTATTAAAAAGGCCAAAAAATAATAAAAGATGTTCAAAAACATATTTTCCCAACAATGGTATTGATCAGACAATAATGAAGAAACCTCCAAAGTCATACAGATTAAGATTGGATCAGATGGGTATCCAGGTCCAAAATTGTTTAGTTCAATAGATCTCATGTATTATGAAATCGACTGAAAGATTATGATAATAATGAAATAAACAATCAAATAATGAACACAAAGATTTAAGTAGAAAATCCAAGACAGAAAAAATCACTCACAGAGGAGGGTAATTTCACTATAATCAATAGTAATATGTATTTACAACAAGATCTAAATACTTTTAACTAAGATCTAAAACTCTCTATATGTTGTATTTGTATGTATGTTGCGGAGATAATACACGACGAACTATATATATAAAACCCTAACAACAAGTTATAGATGAATATGAGTCTAAAACTTGAAACCTCGGGAAACACAGTCGCTCGAGCGACGTCGACCGAGAAGCGAGTGACAAGCGAGCAAAGAGTGGATGACGACACTCTATTCCAATTTTGACAGTTAAGCGCTTGAACGAGCAACTAGCGAAAATGTGACGATAATTTGTCATCGTCCATAATTCTTATATCTCCTAAACCACTACAAATACAACTTCAAACTTCACTATAATTTGAGTCACAATACAACATCATGCTTGAACTTTTGAGTGAGGACACAAATTAAATTTGAGAATTTCGTATTTAAGGGAAAGTCATGACAAAATGACGAAAGTAGGCAAATTGTAATATTTCAAGCTAGAGAAGAAAATAATCTTCATAGGAAAAACGCCCTCCTTTGAGTCCCAATTTTTTTGGCCAAAATGCATTTTGAAATAGTGTTTTGTTTGAGAACATGTGGTTAAAAAATAAGAATTTTTTTTTTGAATTTACATGTAAAATTATTTTATGAAAAAATATGTAGTTGAAAATGAATTTAAAAAAATAGCACAAGTATGTGTTAAAACTATCCACGCATATATTGGAGTGGTGATGGTAGTAAATGCCTTAAAAATGTGGCATCATTATCTCTATGAAGATAAGGGTGACACCTATACGAATTATAGAAGTCTAAAGTATTTCTTACTAAAAAAGAATAAATATAAGGCAAAAATGATTAATCGAGTTTCTCACTTACTACTACTGCACTATCTATTACCATCTAGGTAAAGACAAAATGGCACCAGATGCTCACAATAGGTAAACAGGATAAAGTTTGCAACTTTAACCACAAATCAAAATCAATTAGTGAAAGGAGTTTAGGATTTTGATATTAAAATTCATTGCCCCCATCAAGTACTTGGGTTAGAGCAAGGATAGCAACATTAAATGTTAGGCTAGACTTAGGGATCGAACGACAGAAACCTAAGATGTGTTAAAACTTGGAGGTCCATCTTAAAAGGTCAACCTTGTTAAGAGGAGTAGCCCAAGGTCTTTATAAATTGACCTATGTTTACATTTTTATTCGATGTGAGATTATATCCCTTAACATGCCCCCACAAGAGCAGACCAATCTTGAAATCCATATGCTCATATTTTTGAGTCTTACAAGGATCGAATCACTCATTAGAGCTTAATGGGCTCTGATACCATGTAGAGACTTGGGGTTCCATCTTAAAAGGTCAACCTTGTTAAGAGGAGTAGCACAAGGTCTTTATAAATTGGTCTATGTTTACATCTTTATTCGATGTGGGATTATATCCCTTAACAAGATGAAGATCCATTTTTTCTAAAAAGAATAAGGGAGAGGTTGGTATAGGCAAGCATAAGGGTTTCACAATAGCACACGAAGAGGCATTTAATTCTTAGGGAAGGTTGTGTACTTGTGGACAAGGCTTTGAGAAAGAAAATTTTAAAGAAGCTCATTGTATCCCGTACATCGCGCATCCCGATGGTAAAAAATTGTGTCGAGGTTTTAAAGATGCGCTTTGGTGGAGGAATATGAAAATAGACATAGGCGTCTTCGTCTAGAAGTGATGGATTGTCAATAAGCCAAACAGAAGATCTAAAGAGGAAACCTTGCACAAAATCAAGAAAATGAGATCAAGAGTTGTTTTAACTACATTTTTTTTTTTTTCAAAGTCTTCTTTCTCAATTCTCTAAATAATCAATCAAAATTTATAGGTTCGTATTATTTCTGATTTTTTTTTTTTTTTATACAATTAGTTCATATTTTGTTTGATTTTGATGTTGTTAAGGTTTTTTGTTCAAGCACATATAATTTCATCTTTATATTAATAATTTTGAGTTAATATATAATAAAATTCAAAAAAACAAATTTAACTAAATTGAGTTAATATATATATATATGAAAATTAATTTTGAATGAATTTAAGTGATGCATACATGTGTGTTTGTGAAAATTTATATAAGTATGAATATAAACTTTATTTTACATTAGAAGTGATATATCAGTAACACTCTATTTCTATTAGTAACTTTATTATGAATTAAGATGTTAAAACTTGAAAGTGACGTTCTCTATCACTTTTTTCTAAAAAAGTCACAATATATCTCATTTGAATTCTTTAGGATCAATTAATAGATGCGTACATGTGTTTGTGAAAGTTTAAATATGAATTGAAACCTTATTTTACATTAAAAAGTAACATGATGTTACACTTTATTAATTTGTATTTTGCATATGAATTAAAATGCTAAAACTTGAAAATAGCATTCTTTGCAACATTTTTGTAAAATAATCACAATCTATCTTATTTGATTTCTTTAAAATCAATTAAAGAGATACATACATGTATATTTATGGAAATTTAAATATAAATATGAATTCAAACCTTACTTTACGTTAAAAAAGTGACATGATCAAATAATTTATTTGAATATTTTACGTATGAGTTCATTTGCTGGAAATTAAAAATGACATACTCTATTCCTTTTTTTTTTTTAAATGTTTCACACTATTTCGTTTGTGTTCTTTTTGCATATGTGGATAAAATTATTATCTTCATTTGTTATGGAGACAAATAAAAACAAGATAATGAATATAAAAGTGACAGAATGATTGAAATTGTTGTCTCAATAGAATGCACAATCAACAACTTTGTTAAAATGTAAATGTCATTTATTTTGTTGAGAAAGTAATCGTATCACTTTTTTCAAGAATCTAAGTTTTGACATTGTTAAAAAGAGACTAAGTTGTCATTATTGTCATTGATGTGCAATTACATCAATAAAACAATTGACATATTCTTATATTTACATATGGGCTAAATTTGGCTACAATTTTATGAAGTTCGAAGTGTAAAAAAGTGACATGCACTCACTTTTTTGAAAGAGCCAAGGTATATCAATGCTAAATAGTATTCATGTCCCTTTAAATCAATATTCCCATGGTATAATTAACTCTTAATTCTATAAAAAAGAGAAAATAAAGAATATTAAATGAAAAGCTACAACAAATTTTAAAAAGTGACAAAATCTCGAAAAATATACAAAATCTCAGAAAAGTGACAAAATCAATTTGGACATAATTAATACGGGAATTTGTAGTCCTATCGATTTTTAAAGATATTAATCTAATATTTTATTTTTTGATGAACCTAATAACCCTTTAAAACATTGGGCTTGACATTTCCATTCCAATTTAAAAGATACAAAATTAAGAGGGCCGGCCCAAAGTTCACTGCAGATGTCCGTCTGCACTGGACTCTATTGGGCCTCCGCCCTTGAGCGTAGCACGCCCAAGCATGCCATTTATTTGTAAAAATAAGTGCCATTTATTTGTGTGTATGTATATATATATATATATATATATATATATATTTTTTTTTTTTTTTTTTAATCTGGCCTGCTTGACACCGCGTGTGACATGCTGCCCGTATCCGCAAAATTTTGCGACACTTTTATCTCATCTTTTCCTATAGCCAAAAATGAAAGCACTATACACCCTGCGATTTTAAGCTATTGGGTAGATTTAGAAGGTTAAGATGGTAAAATCAAAGAAAAGTGGTGTCAATTATCCACTAGCTAAAAGTGTAGTTTGACTGATACGAGTCATTCGTCCAGGGTGTAGGAACACAATGACTTGCAGAAATGAGGACCCGGGTTGTGGGGTTGTGGGTGGATTTAATGTGGTAGGGTTCAAACTCTTGATCATGTTGCCTCTTGAAATGTTACTAGCAAGTTGCAATTGTTTGTCTGGGGCCTGGGAAGCAAATGCTGTGGCCTCTTTTGTTCTTTTATATTAATAACGTGAGTCAAGACTGCACACACTAGCCTCATGTGCTCTCTCTTTACACTGTTCTTTTATCTTTTGAGTTTTTTTAAATGATTGATCGATCACGGATTTTGATTTCTTCTTGGAATAGATGAAAAAAAATGGGGACCAATTTACAATGTCTTTTCGTTTCGTCAAGCAGGCCACGAGGACTTCTTTTTCGCTGGTTGAACTCATTATGACGTGTCCCTTATCAATATGACCCTTATGGTATAAATGTTTGAGCATGAGGCCAAGAAAAAAAAAAAAAAAAAAACTCGATTCCTATTTTGTTTGCACTTTTTCTATTTCTTATCTTATCAGAAGCCTTCCGTGCCACCCACACTCCCCCAGCGTAGGATAATCCGGCGTGCATTTTGAGTCTTTTTCGCAATAGACGCCATTCCCTGAACTTTTATTCGTGAACAGTACCACTGCATTTTGAGTATTCTGATGTAAAATAGGACTTCTTGATGAAAAAAGTCCCAAATTGACCCCATAACCAGTGGCTTAAAAATGGAATTACTGGGTATTGTTGTTAGTTTGAAATGGCCTATCTGAGTGAATAATTGAGGAAATCATTCTGATTTGGACATTGGGAAAAATGTTGAGTAAACACCATAGGTCCACTATCCCCAACAGAATGTTTTTTACGGCAAATTATTCCATTACAATTTGATTCGTCGAACAAATTGCACAAATAATAATTACTTGTACAAATAATAATCCAATAAGACAAATGAACAAGATTTCCATTTGTAGTCAAATCGAAATCCATATTGCGATAGTTGTTCAGAGAATTAAAAGGACTGACGGGACACTCAATGAGGAATAATCACAATAAAATTACTGAAGAACCCATATTGTTGGCTTCTTGTTGGAGTCTTTAGCCTTTTTGATTCTTTATGCCCATTTCCTTGTCGTGATCTCGACTCTCTCTGGCTAAGTACTAGACATTTTGGGGCTGGTTGAGGTTGTAGTCCCTTCACGGAATTGAAGCGGCAAAGTAATTAGAGAAGGGGGTTGCAAAGACAGGTAACTGATGTGGAAAGATTTCATCCCGACAGTGATACTTCTAACATCACTTGTAATAAACTAACACCCCTCTATTTAGAAATGAAGTTGAATATATATGTTAACATCAAAAGATAGTTTTTGTCTATTTTCTAGATTACGAACCGGCGAGCTTGAGTGTGAGCTAGCTCGTCCAACTCGGACGAAATTTTTGATGCTCAGCTCTTTCTAGAGTGAGTCGGTGAACGACTTGCCTCGCTTAATACCCATAGTCTCGTCTATCTATTTGTAAAAAAAATTGTATGTATTAAACCTTTAATAAAAATAAATAAAGTTTAGAGAGCCCTTAAAACTAAATTTCAATAGTAAATATATCTCAAATTTAAAAATTTAGAGCATGTTAGATGAATTTAATCATATTTAGTGTTTCCTACAAATAATACTCGGATTAAATTAATTTTGGAAGCTTATCCTCTATTCTATCGGAATATCGGATTATAATAATGCACTCCATGAGATGGATAATATTCATTTATCATGTGATGAATCGTGAGGAAAAAGGTAATTTCACTAAATTTTACTTATAAGAAAATAAGTTTACATATAAGTAACTTTTTACTTGTAAGTAAAATTTATACCTATACGTAAATTAAGTAATCTTTACTTATAAGTAACAAAATTTACATGCAAGTAGAAAATGTACTTTCATAAGTAAAAAGGGATAAAATAAATAACTATATGTAGTAATTAAAGTTAAAATAAGTTACGTATAATGTTATTTTAATACAGATAAATGAATAAATTTTAATATAAAGAGTACCTTTAAAAATATCTTCAATAATTTAATTGCTCTCTATATAATGGACTTTAAATTTAGATTACAAATAGTTATCATGGTTCCTAAGCATAAAAAATAATATGAAAGGCGTAGATGATAATTTTTCCATAATGCTGGGACCATGTGCTAATTAATCCCAATCACTTTGTCTTTTCCTTTGATTGTGCCAATAGATTCCAACATTATCCCATTCTAATGTACTCGATATCATGCTTTAGGGCTTTTAATTAGGGTGGCAAATTATTGTCCCAATCCTACTACCTCAAAGCCATCGACTTGAGTGCTTTCTCCACTACGGTTATTTGTCATCAAAACATAATTTAAATATTCGACTATTTGGAAGATGACGCATCAAACTGATTAATTATGTATATTTCTATTAGATGTCATCTAGGCTAATAAGCTTTTCGGAATCAGTTGTGGTTTATCCATTACCTATAGTTTTTTAAAATTATTCTTGCTGGCACAGACTTTAATTTAAGATAGGTATTCGTTTGCTAACATGTGTAAGGAGAGTTTATATGTTATTTAATACTCTAAAAGTTCATGTCGTAAACGTGAGTGTTCGCTTTTGGTCTACGCAAATCAAGGACTTAGCTAATGCATGACATCCCCATCGTTTCGAGGGGACACAAACTATCTTCAATTGGATCAAGAAAGTAGAGACACGGAAACGAAGACCTTCGTGAGCAAATATTGGACGGGAAGGAAAAGAGAGGGGGGGGGAGGGGGGGGGGAGTTAAGTCTAAGTGTACAAGGCAGAAAAGGGAGTTTGAGGTTAGTGGATGTCCACCTCGACCGTTCAAAGTTTTGACTTGATAGGCTATTTTATATATGAAACACAATATTTATTAGCTTGTTCAAATACTTAATAAAAGAAAATGATTTAAATCTTAGTATTGTCGTCCTGGATTGACAGTTTCTAGATACTGCTAGAATATTCTAAATTATAGATTAGTTTAACACTACGTGAGGAATTAACACAATTATAAGCAAGAAAATACTTTTTAAGTTTTTCTAGATGGTTAATCAAACAGTTCAACTATCCTAAATTGAATTGCCACAATTTGTAATATGGAAGTAGTAAATAACACCAAATATCTTGATGGAGAAACTCAACTGGATAAAAACTCTGAAACCAAGTCAGTTACATCCACTATAGATAATATGAATTTACAATTAGATACTGTCTAGTCAACTCCACTAGATTTTTCGATCTACTTCATTTACTCTCCAAGATCTGCTGACTCCACCAACTTCCCGATCTTCTGCAATTATCTCTTCCAAGTTGAACTTTAAGAATCTCCAATTCTTATAATCTTCTCGTGCTTGTAGTCCAACATCTCTCAATCTCCGACAGTCTCTGAAGTTCAATTGAGAAAGTTCTTTCCTTGTTGTATTAAGGAAGACGGTATTTTGGATTCAATAACTTCGATATTTTTCTCAATATATGGTTGTAGGATCTCAAGAATAAAATGATTGATTCAATGCATGATTGAGCTCTTGGATCTTCAAAAGATGTTGTGAATGTATTATGAAGAAGAGGCACAATAAACAACCACACAAAATTCATGCCAGAGCTTAGATATTTATATTTGAAGGTGTTTAAGTAGTTTGAACTGTGAAAAACTCTTCAAAAATGCAAACTAGGGTGTTTTGCGCGTAAGTCTATCACTTGAGTGAGAAGCTAAAAAAAGGTGAGTGACAGGTGAGCAGTCGTCAGTATTTTTATTATAACTTTTGTTTCCTGATATCCGATTGAGGTGATTCAAAATGCATTGAAAAGCTAACTCAAAATAATACAATTCTTCTAGAAGTATCATTTTCCAAATTCCAATGTTTTCTATGTGAACAATGCATTGCAAGTTACGACTAAAAATTTGGAAGTTAACTTGTGCGGCTCTTTGATACTCTTTAAACTTCTAATTGCATTCCTTTGATCAAATGTGATCTTCTTGGACATATTGACCTCCTTCAAGGACTATACTATCAACTCCAAACGATTTCTTGACTTTTACAATTCTTTTATATTAATCCATTTATCTAAAGAATTACCAATACAATAGAAACCTAACATGGATCTCTGTAGCATCAAAGGTTCTTACACACAAATTTAATATCAAATTTGTCGTTAAATATATATTTGCAAGACATATGATTGTGCTCATAATAATTGTCCATTTATTCCTAATAATATATGTTATAGATCCTTGTAGCCATGATTGACCTGCTAGTAATTTTAGTTAGTGAAGCAAAAAAGCTGCTGAGAAACGATCGCGAGAAGCAGCCAAAAAGAATAATTAAGTGGTAACCCACTTAATTTATAATCAATCTTCTAATTCATTATACAATATGAAGTTAGTGGAAAACCCACTCCAAAGTTTTTTTTTTTTTTTTTTGTATAAAGTTAAAGTTAAAGTTAACATTAACTATTATATTAATATAAAAATGCGAGGTAAATTCATGTATCATGGAGTCGATATCTCAGAATTATCAATGTTATTAATTATTTTAATAATATTTTGATCGATACTAAGAATCTTGTTAATGACGCCAACGTGATAGTAATTGTGTTTTAGAAGTTTATGTACTTAACCTAATCCGGAATAAAGTTATTCGTACAATTAATATTTATTTATGTTAGATAACTTATTTAAAACGAATAGAAATGACTATTTATATATAAGAAAAAGAAGACATATATTATATGTAGATTTGTTTAACATGTGGGATCTATTTTCTGTTTGATCGTCTTGGCAATTGCCATGTACACATGCGCCCCACCCCACGTTCGCTTGACATGCTATGGCTCCTGAACCCAATTTAGACTTAAAAGAATTTTATCATGCGTCGTTTGGAGAAAATTATTAATAAAATAAATATCGAAATACTTAAAAAAATGCCATTTTATTGAAATTATATTTTCATTTTATTATGTGAAAGTTAATAATCAGTGCAATATATTTATTTCAATTAAAACTTGAGTAATTTTTAAAAACATATAATATTTAGAATTAATGAATTAATAAACAGATAAACTTTTAGTAAACATATTTTCATAAAATTTTAAGACTATTATATTCAATATTTGATGTCAACATTAACTAATAGTATTATGCAAAATTTATTAATAAATTTTTATACGTTGGAGTATATATGATAAAGGAAGTTTACACAAAATAAATAAATATTAAAAATTTATGAGTAAACACTACATCATAAAGTTAATTAAATAACAATATATTAAATTAACAAAAGACCAAGGACGGAGGGACTGGTGGGCTATGGTTGGCTGTAGCCCACTATTGGCCCAAAAAAAAAAAAATTTATTTCCTGTGTAAAAATAAAAATAAAAATAAATTTAAGCTTATTTTTTTCATTATCCTATTTAGTAGTCCACCATCCAACCTAGTAGCCCACCATATGGTGGATTCCTGACTCCGTCACTGTAAAAGACACACGACAAAAAAAAATTGCATGCATTAAGAAACACTACTTGCATCAAAATTCTTATTGAAGTCTTCTATAAAGATTTTACGGCCTCTTCTAGTCTTTGAGGTCACCGAGTGGGACCGGTATAATGAGTTCTTGTTTATCAAGGAGAGCACTGTATTCTAAATTGCGGATGAAGCCCTCAGTCAATTGTGTTGGTCTTCCTACAATTGAAGGGGCACTTCAAATGATCCATATGTCTCTATTTTGTAGAAATATTTTAATTTCAGTCAAAGTCAACAATTAATGTTAATTATGTATTTCAGAGGTCCACATCTTTTCAACCACACATTTCATCAATTTCAATTAAAATCTACTAAAAATCAGATTTTAATCTCCCAATCGTGCTTTTCTCTTTCCACGTTTTATATTTCTTGTTGAATTTTATCGAGTCTTTTGGTAATATCCAAAGCTACAACTCTTTGTTGATGACATTAATGCCCCTCCCTTTACAAAATAGAGACTGAAAAAACATTGGAGGCCTTAACCCTTTTATAAAATAATTTATAGCAAGTTATGTTTATTAAATAATTAACTTTTCTGCTTTTCTATTACTTAAATTAGATATTTAATTAACGGTCATTGATGTCAAAGTGATGTGAATGTAACATTATTTAATGATTTTTAAACATCAAATAACTCTAAATGCTAAAATATTAAGTTCTCAAAATAGTATAAATAAAATATTTTAAATACTAATTAAGTTTTTAGATATTTTATTATTCTATAATAAATATATGCTAAAGAATTTTTTGCCAATTCATTTAAATTAAAATTTATTAAGTTTTTATTTTTATATATTGAGTAATTAATGTAATGTTTTTAATAACAATTTGACAATATTTGGGTGGGGATGGGGAAGTAAGTTTGAAGTGTTTGAGCAGTATGCGGGGTTGGGATCAGCGCAGGAGTCCGCTGTTGAAGTAAAGCAGTCTTTGTTTTATTGTCCTTAAAAACACAGCAATTGTCACAAAATTCAGGAATTAAGTTCAGTAACTATTCTAAAATACATTTTTCCGGATGCAGGGTGACAGACTGACAGTGTGAAGGATGTGATAATAACACTTTGTTAAGTTCAGTTGATATTAAGAAAATTTTCTAATTTCGACGATCAGTGAGAAATAACTCTGAAAGGATAGTGACCATTAAGATAATAAACTTGTTAGAGACTATTAGAAGAATGAAGAAGCAGCTAAAACTAAGGTCCTGTTTGATTACCATCCATTTTTCATGGAAAATGATTCAATTTTTCTACTTTTGCTTGTTTGATGCATTTTTTACCAAACGAATTATATTCTTTTTTTTCTTTTTTTTTTTTTATTTTGCAATTAGAAGAAATTCTAGTAACAATTGTAAACAAATATATCCATTTAATGGACAATTTTCATGAAAAATAAAGTTAAATGAATACCAAAAAATCCAAAATTTCAAAAAATTTCGGGTGAAAAATTATATCAATCAAACACAATTAATTGACAATTCTCGATAAAAAAAAATTATAGGCAATTCAATTCCCTACAATTTATTTTCTTTTCACCCAAATTTCATATTACAATCAAACGGACCCTAATAGTAATTTTTATTGAGCGTGTTTAAAATAAAAAATAAAAAAATCTTAGAATCAAACAGACCTTAATAATAATTGGTTTATATTTTCATCTTTAATCAATATAAGATTTTATCCCTTAACAATAAGTTAATGAAAATTTTATAAAATCACAATAATCTTAGAATTTTTTATATAAGAAAAAGATACGTAGTACAACTTTAATTAAAAAAACAAATACCTTTCTATTTTCTTGATTCTACACTGTGAACCTTGTCCTACAAAGGAAGACAACTTCTAAATGTAAAGGAAGCAAGTCGTTGAAGCATTTGTTACAAATTCTACTATTAGATTTTTTTTTAGACACAAAGATTTAACTAACAATAAATGTACAAAAAAATCAATAAAATGTCAAATTTAATGAATAACTTCCATATAAATTATAATTGGTGTGTTCTTTAAATAATAAATTCCACTCTTCCAAATTGATGATACCCTTTTGGATAAACTTGTTTGGGAGTAATTCTATTTCGTTGTAATTTTCTCGTGATCTCATCTTCTCATTAAATCCATTTCAGTGGGCACATCATAATCAAATTGTGCCATAAATGATAAAATTATAGCTTTTATATTTGTCAAACAAGGAATAATTTTATTTGTCACTATACCATACTGTATACACTTTATGTTCTGATAAATTATATTCTAAACTCCATATTTTATTATGAATAGTTAGAAGAAGAAGTAACTTATTTAATGCTATAAAATATAATGCTAATGAAACAAACATTATAAAATTTACCACCGTTAATTTTGTACCATGATCTCATCTTTTGAACCCAGAGCTGTGCTTTCTACTGTGTATATATCTACAGAGCACAAACATATAGATCCCACTCCACCCCCCTTCTACCCCACCACGTCCCACTTTTCATGCAAATGACGACAGAATTCACCGAAAAAAACCTAAAATTCTACATCTGTAGCCCACGTCTTAAATCCAAACAATCTTATGTTTTCCTCCCTATAAAAACACCTGAACCCAGCTTTGCCTCTTCAATATATCCACCACAACCTCCTCCTCTCCACCATCTTTGCCGCCGCCAACACCACCGTCTCCCAACCATTAGTCTTTTCTATCCACTTTGCACAAATTATTAACACCCAAATTCACAACTCTTTACATTAACAAAGATTTGTCCAATTAACCAGTATATAGTTCCATATATACCGCTAAAAATGACTATTGTGAGGACCTTGACAGCATCACCATTACCATCACCTGCTCAGCGCTCTCCATGGCACTCACCCGTGCCTTACCTCTTTGGGGGACTGGCGGCCATGTTGGGACTCATTGCTTTTGCTCTCTTGATCCTGGCGTGCTCATACTGGAAGTTCTCTAGCTATGGTGGCGACGGAGAGAGGGACCTCGAGGCTGGTGAGGGTAATGGCAGAGAAGGCTCTGGGGCTGCCACCGTTAAACCGCCGCCGGTGCTTGAAGAGAAGTATCTTGTGATCATGGCCGGCCAAGAGAAGCCAACTTTCTTGGCCACTCCTATGTCAAGTAGAGCATCATCTTTTGGTAGCAAAAGCACTTGCACCACCAGTACCGACACTACCCTGACATCAGAGGAGGATAATAAAGAGAAGAAGCAGCAAACTAATGGTGGACAGATAGAAATGGGAACCGTGGAGGCCCATCAGGCACCAGATCAATTCAATTGACATCTTTAATCTCTATTTGAATTTTAATTTTAGGGTTCTTGGGCATGGAGCTTTTGATTAATCCTTTGTAGACTGTGCTTCCTTTTTTCGCTTCGCGGAATCAAGAGATCTTTAAAGAACTAAGAATTTTTTTCTTGGTCTCATTCTTCATAGGATTTTGCAGGAGGCCTGATCTTTCCGGAAATGTAAATAATTTTTGGAGAATTTAAGTGAAGTAAAGCTTTTCTTGCATAGAGATTCTTTGTTTTGGCCTTTTCTTCTTCCCATTATCATGATTCTAAGAGCTTTTACCTTTTTTTTCCTAAAAATTACAAGAGTATTTATTTATACTAAAATATAAAAATCAAAATACTAACTGGGACTTGGGTAAAAATATTTTCAAGATGTTCTTTATTATACAAAAAATATTTTTAAAAAATAAAGTCTGCGAAATATTTATACAATGCCAACAATCAGTGGAAGTATTTGGTCACGTGACACTTGGACTCGTGTATGTTTTCAAATGGGACTGATTGAATCAGTTAAATTAACATGATATGTAGTTTTTCACATTTACCATTTTCCACAAAACAGTGGTGTCACTAGTGTTCTTGTCATTTCCTTTCATTTACTTCTGTAAGTTCTATTCATGGAGTATTTATGATCATAATTATAACTTCAAAGATGTGTTTGATACTTCCAACTTACTCAACGATAAGTACACACGGCACATGTTTCTCTTTCTTGGATAATTGAGGCTCGAATGAATATATTTGAATGCAAATCGTAATTGAAAATTTAGTCCAACCTACTTAAAGCAAAGATCTTGACCTAATTTAGATGAGCACTAGGAGCAAACGTTCTTGTTCATTCCTTGGCTGGGAAGGGTGTAGTTTCATTTTTTGGGTGCGTCTTGAAAAAAGAAAAGAGATGTGTGGCCAAAGGCGGTCGAGAAAATGATTTGATCAAACTATTACATAGGAAAAAGTAAATTTATTTAAATTACATATCCAATACATGTAAAGTTAAATTATTTTGTTAAAAGCTTCAAACATACACACTTTTCATAAATGCGTAACTTAAAAGAAAAATATTTTAACTTATGTCTTCAATAAATGTGTTTAAGGTTAAGTAGAATTTATTTTTCATCAAATGTCTGATATGTGCAGGGGCGGACCCACCAAAAAAAAAAAAAAAAAAAAAAAAAAATTCATTTTTTTTTTATTTAAAATACTGTACATTTTTGGGATATAACATGTTAGATATTAGGTATAAGTACAGATTTTGGGATATAACATCTATAAAGTATACTGTAATTTTTCATTATAACATGTTAGATATAAATACAGATTTAGATGGAAAATCAGAAATCTGGCTTTGAAAATGAATTTTAGTTAATTAAGATTTGAATTCAGAGAGTTGTTGAATGTTGTGATTTATTTTGATATTAAGGTGTTGTTCTTTTGTCCGTTTTGCTGGTTTAGTTGTATGTTTGATTTTTTCTAAGGTTGTTAATTGTCAGTAGCAACGAAGTGTTTTTACCTCTTGTAGTAGATCCGTCTAATTGTTGAAGAAACTGTTTGGTAGCATGGGTTGAGACCTCGAAATTGGATAGAAATTTTTGTCTACATATTTGAATTTGATTTCGAACAGTCTAACACAATTAAAAAGTAGTTCTGATTTCAGTTTGTCAGCTTACTGCTGTAATTGGTCGGATGAGCGTTTCCGAGTTAATAATTTTTTCATTTTTACAACAATTTAAGAATGGAAAATAATATGTATTTCAAACTTCTATCATTTTAATTGTACATCATTATGAATGTTTATGCTACCCGGCTCCAAAAAAAAATTTAATGCATATCTGAGAGCTACAACTCTGCCTTCCTCACTCGTGCTCCCCCCTCATTCATCTCAATATCTTTCATTTTAGGACCCACCAGTTCTAAAATTCTGGGTCCGCCACTGGATATGTGCACGATTTTCGTAAACTGGATTACACATAGATAAAAGTGTAAAAAATTAAATCTAAATAAATATATATCATCCTCAACGTCATCAATAAACAAGATAAACATTTCAAGATCCTCGACCATATGAACCACAGGTTTCAGCTAGTGAATTACACAACAGCATGCATTGTCGTGTTGAATGGGTGCATAAAACTTTGGGTAGTTCACGTTTAATCATTATGAGGAAGACTACATGCAACTATTTCAGTTGTGGAGTGGTTGATTTAATTAAGATTGACCCATAGACCATAATCATCCATCATACTTTAAGTGGTTCATGATGATGCTCAGTTAATATTTTTTACATTTCAGATGAAAAGTTTTCAAATGATACTATTTGATGGAAACTTTTTAGCTATACTTCTGTTTTTTTCGTGAAACGTTGATTATATAATTAATAAAAAATTATTTACCAGAAATCCCTATTTTGACATTAGAGATAAGCCAAATTGTTCAATTATAAGTGAATAGGTTTGTGGGTTGATTGGTTGATATAGAACTGAGCCCGGAATCCACGATTGAAGAACAATTTCGCTACATATACTAAAAATTCAATTTCTATCTAAACCAAATAGGAGCACTGTATAGAAAGATAATATATTATTCCAGTTTGATATCAAGAATTAACGATGATGGTAATTTTATGTGGTGTTGAGGGTAAAACTTCACATCGTTTAAATATGAATACAATAATCAATATATTAAAATCTTTGCACTTTTTTTTAATAAAATTATTATTTTAAGATGAATTAATCCAAGTAACAATATCATAGCATCGAGAGGTGTCAAAAAAAGGTATGGAAAAAACTAGAGCATAAAGAAACACAGTATTTATTTGCAAATAAAGAGAGATGCGGCAGATTGAAAATGCTTTCGTACAATACAACCTTTATATAATTCTTAAAGCGTGAACATGATACCTTTGTACTACAAATGATGTTTGAAATACGAGTAATTGTTTGAGTCTGTCGCGTCAAGAGTTCAAATCTTGAAATATGGATTTGGTTCTTGAGTAAGTGCAAGTATACAAGCAACCTTTCACGATGAAACCTTGGAGGCATAACCTGCGATTTACCTTTTTCACCAAGGTCCAGAGTAGGATAGGTGGGAGTGCCAGTAATAGGGCGTAATCCAAAAGAATATATATATTTCTGATCATTATCAAATCACTGTTTGTGTGCTTTTTTAGTATTTTTCGTAAATAGGAAACTAACGTATGACAAATGTACTTGAGATAATATTCCTGCTTTTTGCAACTCTTAACTGCCTTCCATTCAGATGCTTATGTCCATTTCTTTGTTGATAGGTTCTTTTTTTGGACAAATTTTAGTCATTTTCGTTTTTTTATGTCTTTCAGAAGTGACTAAAAGAAGAAATTCCTTCCCTTCCCCAAATATATCACTTCAAACATAAACAAAAACCTACATAAATACAAATGCTAAGAGGTGAATGATCATAAAAAATTAACTAATGGTGATCAACTGTCGCATGTCGTTCACGATAAGAAATAATCTACTAGCAGAGTTCGAGGGGGGGAATATGAGATTGTATGGTAACCTAAACATGGTACCGGATATAAAGACTGTTAAATCATTTTGTCTAAAAACTTAATCAAATAAAAAGTAGTCAATATAATAATCTCCCACGAATTTTTAGAAAAATGGCACGTTCAGAAGCCCAAACAAACAAATAATTACTATAAGATAACATTAATACATATTGTGCAATTCACCTAAGTGTACTTTTTATCTCGTAATAGGGCTCTAGTTAAGGATATATTTAGAATACGTTTCATAGGTTAATTCTGTTTTTGTTTTTACTTTTTGTACAAGAATTTTAAGTTACTTTAGGTCGGTTTGCTTAAAAGCTTTTCTAATTTAATGAATTATTTTCAAAAAATTATCAAAATATGTTCAAATATGATTCTTAGTGAAAGACAATTTTTTTACTTTTCAGAAATCCTGTCAAACGGATCCTTAAAATACATCACGAAAGTGACAGACATTTTATATTACTCAATATATTGGCTCTCAGTTCTATGCAACTAAAGAAATCGAGGCAGACGCACTGCATCTTGACACTTTGTCTACATTTCATGTCAAAGGGATATGTGGTCATATTTTGATTGAAAAAGAAAAGACTCAATGAGTGATAATTGCTTTTGTTTACAAAATCTGCTTACGAAGGAATAGTTGGAGTCATGCCATTACAGCAACATCCATTAGAGTCATGCTCGAACATTCCCCCCAATAATGCATATCTGAGAGCTACAACTCTGCCTTCCTCACTCGTGGCCTACAAAACGATAGACGCCTTGTTGAAAACTGAGGTAGAATCTGGGAAAAAATAAAATTATAATAGACTGATACGTAGGGGGAAAAAAATCCATAAATCTTTGTTTTTGTACCCAAGCAAACTATATGTGCTTGGGGCAGCCTTGGGCTCCCTCCCCCCCCCCCCCCCCCCCCCCCCCCCGGGTAAAAACGTATGTGCCACGTTAGATTGTACACGACAAATGACAAATTTTATCATATACTTTTCTTTTATTAATAATTTTCAATCCTTTGCACTCAAATGTAACAAACATATCTTAATTATTAATTAGAATTAATTTATGTGGTGAACACAATTTCATGTTTTGTGGTTCTAATATAAAGAACTTAACAATATAATAAATAAAATTTTAATTTTTTTATATTTTTAGTGCTATGCAAGTTTATCTACTTGCCTTGAAAGAGAACTCCAAACAAATCCCGTGCCCAAGTTTTTGTGGTTGAGGATCAGAATGAAAGAAATTCATGGCAGGGGCGAAGATATGAGATGCACTATTTAAATTACGTCATATAATCATTACATAAAATTAAAAAAAGGCACTAGTAAGAATTGCAATTATGTATTTATGCTTTTGTAAAACAGTTTGAAATAGCAACTCATTAAATGTTCATACTTCTGGCTATAATTGAAGAAAACCTCAAAGAACAAATTGACTACTACTCATACAAATAAAGATAATAATAAAAATCGTCTTAATGGCGTGGCCGAATTGGTGGAGTAGGTGAGCGCGGAGGCCTTTGATCACGAATTCGATTCCCCCTACCAACACTTTCTCTGTCAAGCTTGTCGCATCAGGTTTACCTATTGTGGTTAACCTAGTTTGCGTAATTTGTAAGTTATGCTTCAGTCCGAGGGTTTACCCAGTGCACACCCTAAGAGTAGCGGTTGTGGGTTCCCTCATAATAATAATAATAATAACAATAATAATAATAATAACAATGAACTAAGTGTTATTCCGAATAATTTCCTTAAAATGAAGTTTACATAAATATGCATTTTTTTTTATGCACGGATTTTTATTGATTATACGTCCCTTTTGTTGATGAGAGTTTTGTTCTAACACGATTTTTCAAGCATAGGTTGAAATTCGTATTTCTATCAAAAACGAATAATATATATATATATATATATATATATATATATAGAGAGAGAGAGAGAGAGAGAGAGAGAGAAATTTTAAATCTAAACTTAGTTTATGTTCCATTTTATTTACATTAGCATCTTCTTCCAATTTTTTGCCACCAATTAAACTCATAGTATCGACTATCAAGTCACATATGTCAGCATTCGGAATATTTCTTATAAAAGAAAAGGTTGGAAGGTTTATGTGATTGTATGAGATGTCCAAAAATACAAAATGAATTAGTGATATAAAGGTCCCACAATTACTATTACTGGGAACCTTTCAATTTTCAAGTTTGTGCATTGATATCATATATTATATTTGAATGTTTTAACTTATTTTTTATTTAAAAATGAAACTTAAATAACATAACTAATTATGTTGTGCCCAATAACATAACTAATTGGAGAATTTTTTATTTATTATTATTTATTTTTTTTTTGCACTACTTCCATGCCCACTTGTTTGTATATCAAGTTCCTCAATTTCTTCCCCTTCAATTTCTTGACCGTTTATTGGGAATAATCATAGCATCGAGTTCTACGTCGAAAACTACAACACCATCATAACCGTCATCGACTAAGCCCTCTAAAACCCGTCCAATTGGAATCTATGCATCATCTTTGCTATCAAAAATAGGCGAACAATCATAACTTTCACTAGAATCAAACTCGTGTTTAGGAATAAATGGAGCAAAAAAATCGTGTAGAACTCAATCTCGACATCCTTATACAAATCTAAACCGTCGTCATCTATGGCTAGTTCTCTTCTTACTTCTATTTGGTGGCTGCCCCTTGACCAGCCACACAGCCCACAGCTTGTACCAGTCGCACCATGCCCACCGCCACGCGCACAATGCATGTTACTAAGCAGATGGTTGGCAAGTTCCTGGTGATGAGTTACCAAACTCGTCATTTGTTGTGTCAACGATTTAATCTTCATCATCAACCCCCTCTTCCTCGGGTACTACAACCACTAGTTTTTCTCACTTGAACCATCGATTGGAGCACAGACTAACTGTGATACCAATTGACGCAAATGAAGCATGTGAATTTAAGAACACATCAATTTAGAATAGTTGAATCCTCATATTATTGATCAAAGATCAATATTTACTAGAAATCTCCGCATTTTGCTTAATGTATCTGTTTCTTCCTGATTTCACATAGCATAGAAGGGTCACAAAAAGAACGTAACAAGGGACATCATAATTACAACTTCGACCGTTGTAGAACAGAGTCAAAATATATATGATCCACAGTCGCTTCGCATAGGAGAAGCTTTGTTTCCCTATTATTTGCTTTGCACGGCAAACCACCATAAGTAATTTCATCTAGGTGAAACCGAACCCTTGGGATTGAAACCTCATAATAATCAAACCCTAGCACTTGCAAGTCTGATGTAGGACAGTTAGCCTTGAGTTTGAAGAAGAATTGGACCGGAAATCTACTAAAAGGGGAGTTTCAAAGAAATTGGCATAACTTTCAACTCGCGCGTCAGAATTTCTATTATAATATGTTTTCGGAAATGGAAAGCGGCGCTCCATAAACCCCGGTTGACGTTATTTCCAAGTTCAAAATCGCAGTCTAAGGCGGGTCCAGGTGTTTGAAGTTTTTAGCATTTTTTCTATTTTTGCGTTTTATGTCTATTTTTGTCTTTTAGCTTAAATTAAGATTTTTTGAGGCTATCTAAACAATTTTCATTTTGAATAAAGTAGTTTTCGATTTTGAATCTAATATTTTCTTGCGAGTTCCGTTTTGTGTGTTTGAGATTTACCTTAGTAAATCTGTGGACTTCCGTTATGCATCAAAGTTTAAAGCAATCAAAGGCATTCAAAGTAAGCAGGTGTCCCGAAGGAAAATATGCAAATATCTTGTTAAGCATGTAGAAATATAGGAGAAACGCCACGCGGTACAAACAGTTAAACATGTAGAAATATCTTTTCAAAGAATGTTTTTTAAATTATCCATGTCAACAGAACTTCGTTATTCGTATTAATTATTCTTTTGGAAGCAAGTTTGACTAGGTTTTTAGGAAATACCACATTACTTCACTAAAGTTTAGTCACAAAAGGTAACATGTTGTGTAACTTTTCATTAAAAATCCTCATTTCAATTTTTCAATTAAAATCAACATCTTACACGGATTACATGCAGGGCCGGACCTGAGGAGAGGCCCAAGAGGCCACTGCCTCAGGCCCGGCATATTGGGGACCTAATAATTAGTTATGTGTCTCTTTTTTTTAAACCCAACTTCAACTTCAACTTCATCTTGATAAATCGGCAGACTCGGCTCCTTCACTGAAGCGACGACGAGAAATCAAAACCTAGAGTCCTACCTTGACCAACGAGGCAACGACACTACTCTGCAAGTCTGCAATTTCTCCAATATCCAACCGGTGATGGGCGACAGCATCCTTCAGTCTATTTTCAAAATCGTTGGTAAGTCATTTATTTTTCCCAAAATCCAATCGGCGACGGGCCAACAGCATGCTGCTTCTGTTATTAATTCATTTTCTTATTTTGGGTGAGATTCAAATTGGGTTCTTTGTCTATTTGTTGCAAGATCTTGATTCTTGAAGACTTGAACTTTGAAGTGCATCTAGCATTCCAATTTTCCAAATAAGAAATTCTGAAATTCATCCATTAATCTTGCCATGCTTAAGTAATTTAACAGCAAGTGAGCAACTGTAATCTAGCATTCTAGTTTTTGGTTAATGAAATTTTGAAATTCATACATTAATCCTGCCATGTTTAAGAGCAAGTGAGCAACTAAAACTCTAGATTGATAAACTGTGAATTATGGTTGATATTAAGTTGAGCACTTTTATTATAAGTAGTGAATTGTGATTTGATCATCAATTTTGATTTTTTTTCTTAAACAAATTCTTTTACTCTCAAGTTTCAGTAAGTGTTCATTGTAAAGTGACTTGAGTCAAATACAATTGCTCCTAAACATGCGTCGGGAGCTCAAAAAAAGGACGAAGATGGAAAGAGTAGAGGCATTAATTCGAAACCAAGCTGGAGATATGGATAAATACTTTAATGACAAGAAAAGAAAAAACAAGGAATGAACACCAAAAAATTTAACGACTAAAAAACTATAGAATGATAATGATAATGTGGATGAACGGAAAGGAAACAATGAAATGATTGAACCTGCCAATATGGATGAGTCAAAACAGAATGATGAAAATAATGTTCAACATGAAGATTTAAATCAAAAGAATTGTTTTTCTTTGAATTTTGATGATCTTGAAAATTGGAAGAACGTTTACATTGATCAAAAGATAAGGGACTTCTTAGTTGAAATGGATCCAAAAGGAGTTGATGACATCTTTTTTCCTAAAGATAGTCAATGTATACTTTTTGAATCATCACAATATAAGCAACTAATGGCAAATGGGCAAACAACTCAGAGAAGATGGCTAGTGTCTTCAATTTCTTCGGATAAGATTTTTTTTATGTTGTTGCAACCTATTTAAGACAGAAAAAATGATGAAAATTATTGGTCAATTGGGTAATAACGGATATAATGATTGGTATAATCTGTATTAGCGTCTTACAAACCGTGAAGTGTCTAAGGAGCATATAGGTTGCATAATTAGTTGGATGGAACTCAAAAATAGACTTCAAACAAAACATACAATTGATGAAAGTATACAATTGTCCATCAACAAAGAAAGAGAGTGTTGAAAACAAGTATTAACGAGGATAATTGCTATTGTGAAAAGACTCGCTAAAAATATTTTGGCATTTTGAGGAGATTGTGATCAACTTTATGTTGAGAACAATAGACTTTTTTTTTTTTTTTGCAAATGATAGAAATGGTTGTCGAGTTTGATCCAATAATGGAAGAACACATTCAAAATGCTCAAGCACGTGAGATTCATTATACATATCTTGGTCCTAAGATTCAAAACGAATTGATACAAACATTGGCAGACGAGGTGAAAAGTGCAATTATCACAAAAGTGAAACATGCAAAATATTTTTCTACCATACTCAATTACACTCCAGATGCGAGTAATGAAAATGTCTCCAGTAATACAATGCGTGAACAATTCGATAGACTCACTAATGGTACAAGAATATTGGATTGAATTTTTGAAGGTGGATGATACATCAGGACTTGAACTTTTCGCTGAGCTTAAAAATTTGTTAAAGAATCTTAAACTTGATATTGCTAATATAAGAGGTCAAGGGTATGACAATGGAGCAAAACATGTGCGGGAGACATAGAGGTGTACAATAAAGGTTACTTATAATAAATTGTAGAGCTTTCTATACTCCATGTGGTTGCCATAGCCTTAATCTAGCATTATGTGATATGGAAAATTGTTGTTCGAAAGTTATATCCTTCTTTGGAGTGATACAACGAATCTACACGTTGTTCTCTTCCTCTCCCAAACGATGGAATTTTTTTAACGATAAGGTTACAGGTCTAACACTTAAGCCATTGTCATAAATACGCTAGGAAAGTCATGTGGAACATGTCAAGCCTATAAAAGAATAATATGTACAAATAAGAGACGCTTTACTTGACTTGGCAAACATTGTTGAAGAATTTAAAACAAAGAGTGAAGCTGAGTCCTTCGCAACATATGAACTTGAAAATTTTGAGTTTTTGCTTAGCATGATAATTTGGTTTAAGTTTTGCATGCAATCAATATTGTGAGTAAATTTTTAAAGCCAAAAACATGGAAATTAATGAAGTCATCAAGTTTTTACAAGCACTTATTTTATTTCTCGAAGACTATAGAGAACCTGGGTTTGCTAGTGTCATGAATGAAGCTAAAAAAATGGCATGTAAAATGGGAATTGAACCCGTATTCCAAGAGAAACATAGCATTCGAAGAAAGAAGCAATTCGATAAAAGTGGCAGTGAAGAGGTAACACACTCAGCTGAAGAATCTTTTAGAGTTGAGTACTTTCTCTTTATAATTGATCAAGCTCGATCATCACTTCAAACTCGTTTTGAACAATTTACACATTATAAAGAGATTTTTGGATTTTTGTTTAATTTAGATAGATTAAAGAGTATGCAAGTTGACAGTTTTTGAAATCTTATAAGAATCTTGAGCAATATTTGTAACATAATGGACATTCAGACATTGTAGGTGATGACTTGTGTTCAGAATTGATCATTTTAAGTTGCTATTTAACTAGAGAAATAAAATAAAAAGAGCAATTGATGTGCTACATTATGTGAAGAAAAATGAATGGTTGTTTTTTAAATGCTTGTATTGTTTACAAGATTTTACTCACCATCCTGGTTACAGCTGCATCAGCAGAAAGAAGTTTCTCCAAGTTGAAATTGATCAAGATTATATCCGATCAACCATGTCACAGCAAAGATTGAATGGTTTAACCATGTTCTCAATTGAAAAAAAAAAAAAATTGAACTCCACTATACAAAATTGATTGATATTTTTGCCTCGAAAATTGCAAAACAAATTGTATTTAAGTGATCTTTTAGAACATTTTCATATTATTATTTGATTATAATATACATATTTTAAATATTTCATTTTTTTTTTTTGTTTTATTTTTTATTTTAAGTTAAAAAATTTAGTTCATTAAATCTCTTATAAATAAAAAAAATTAATTGCTTGCTATGATTTATGAATCCAAAATCTGAAGTTCACCTCGACCCTAATTACATGTTTACTACCTTGCTTTTTAGTAGTTAACAAATATCATGTTACCTTATATTACATAATTTACATGTTACATCACCTTATTTTACCTAGAGTATTTCCTTATTTTTCATTACATCACACAAAGAAAACCACCTCGCTCATAGCTATCTAAAAAGTAAATAATCGAATGACATTTAGACCCAACTACACCTAGAGGCGTATAATGCAAAATTCAAGTAATCAATAAAAAGCAACAAGTCGCTTATTTATTATTTCTAGATGATTAAGTTTAATATTCAGTTAAACCAGTGTCATTCATGCAATATAGATCAAAAGCGTAAAAGTAATAACACAAAAATTGGTAACGAAAGAAAACCCTTGAAGAACTCTTCACAGGGATCCAAAACCTTTAAGCAAACCATGCTAAAACGATTTGCTAGAAAAGAAAACTTACAGATTGTAACGACCCAAATTTTGTGATATAAATCGTTACTAAAAGTGTCATTCAATAATTAAATAAACATATCAAACATAACAACATGAAATTTTTTGTTCCACCAATATTAAATAAAACATATAGGAAGCATAACCAAATAAAATAGGTTCAAAATCCTAAATAACAAAATTCATGCGATAATAAAACTAAAATAATGCTAAAAATAAAATTCATAGTCACATTACACCGAATTACTTTTATTGAGTTCCAAAAATCATGACACCACGACTGTACTTCATCACCCGCCAACCAACAACCCGTTTTAACCTATGAGGAGTAGAAAAATGGTGAGTATATGGGAATACTCAATAGAACACGAAAATAATGGTGCAATCTCGAATAAACATATTTAAATCATACGTCAAAATATCATACCGTCTTCATATCTTTAAAGACCGATAAAAGCTCAATAGATATCATATCTTTGGTACCCAATGACCATATCATACATATCATATCATATCTTTAACTTTCGTAAGTGTAATAAATTCAACAACACAAAGAAAATAATTTAAACAGGATAAAAACAGGTGGACCTCGTTATCCTACCTTGTTAGATCAAATAAATTTGAAAGGCAATACCAAAATCACATTTCAAATCTTTATTTTCTATTATTTACCGTATGTACATAAAAATTTTGTGTGTTCTCTACCTCCAATTGACACCTATATATCTACACCCTTATGACCTAGTCTAATAGAGTTTGTTAAGGTTTAGAAGTGAGAGCCATGTACCACAAAAATATGGATAAGAATTGGGTAAACAAAGAGTTTTTTACTGAAAGTGGGACATGAAATTTCAAATCAATAGGAGCCCGTTTGGTAGCAATTAAAATTCAATTAAAATTGAAAATATGACCGTTATTGGGTCCCACTCGTCTAATAAAAGTCAACAATAACGGCTAATTTTTCAATTTTAATCCCATTTTAATCTATACCGAATACACCCTAGGTAAGATTTTGTCCATTCTTAATTTCAGAACTCGGAAGGCTTATTGGTGAAGGTAAATATTTTTGGTATTTGATCTTTTGACCTTTTGTATTTTGATCTTTTGGTTGAATCAAAAGATTTATGCAATTAATGTTATTTGATCTCTGTAGGATGTTCCCTTGAATGAATAAAAGCTTATTTAATAATGCAAAAGATGTTTGGGACAAATTATGGCTTGGAGTTATATATCGTATGAAGTGTTCGAGATCGAATTGGATTGGATTATGAAAAGTCATATAATCGTGAATCAGGGTTTCACCATATACAACCACTGCTCAAGTGCTGGTCGAGTGGTCCTCGATCGCTCAAGCACCCAGCACACGTCCAGTGAGCAGTGATCTTCTTAAAAAAAAAAACACTCAAGAGCCCAACACTCGTCCAGCAAGAGATTTTGCGGCTAATTTTTGTCATTAGTCCATCTTCCACTTCTTTGATTCCTTCAAGACTTATAATATCAACCCCAACTCTTTTGACTTTAATTATAACACATAATTAGCCAATTTAAATTTGGACCTAACAAACTCCCCCTTTGACATTTCATGACAAAATCATTTATCTCAAATTAAAATCAACACAACGTAACACTATTAATCCAAAAACTCAAGTCTCAAACTTCAACTCTACAACTTGTCATACATGTTTCCTAAAACACATTAAATCAACAATGCCACATATAAAAGAGAAAACTTTACAATTAAGCACACAACTAAGTTAAATAAACAACGCAAGAAAAATATGTATAACACCAAAGCAAGTAATCTACATGCATCAATAACTTAGAAACTAAACATGACAAATTGAGAACACAATATTAATATTAACATTCCATCCAAAAATCAAAATTAGTCCCCCTAACTCAAATATCAATGTAAAAAATGTAACAACTTCTCCTCGTAATTCATATACTACTCAACTTCTTTGAAATAACTGCTTATCTCTCTTCCTTTTTACCACGAATCACAAAGAAAAATCAAGCAATATAATCATGAATAATACGAAGAAGCATGAGTGAAAAATATGCACATGGACAAATTATGCAAAATTATGCAAAACATGTGATTCAAGGAAAAAAAAATCTTTTTTTAGATAACTCTTTTTTATGAATTTTTATATAACATCAAGTAGTGAAAAATCAAATCACATGAACAGATATTTGCTTACTTATACAAGCATAATTTATAAACAATGAACTTTTACGACATAACTCATTTTAAATCTATATGGAGTAAATTGTATATGCAACTCATGTGTAAAAAGTGTCACTAATCTCCTGTAAGTAAGATTCAAATCTCTAAATCAAAGAACTCCTATGTTTTAAGATTTTTATGATAGAAATGACATGCATAATAAATCACTAGTGAATGAATATTTTCATAAAAGTATGAAAGTCAAATTTAGTATTACTAAGACATTTTAATCAAATTAGCTCATATTAAATTTTTCATTGTATAATTTTTATTTCTCTCCCTAACTGTAAGCATATATATGTATATATTTTTCTCT
Organism: Osmanthus fragrans; assembly: GCA_019395295.1. NCBI lineage: Eukaryota > Viridiplantae > Streptophyta > Magnoliopsida > Lamiales > Oleaceae > Osmanthus > Osmanthus fragrans. Next base: position 6,899,211 of record CM033358.1, read on the forward strand.
CTTATTTTTCAAATTTTATATGCATACTTTTATTCATTAAGCTTTCCAAACGATTCCTATAATGAACTTTAGATCAATGACTCCCAACAAACTTAATTACTCGAGTCATTAAAGCTACGAAGAAAAGTATAAGATGTATCTCACTTTTTTCATTGACGTGTAATTCAAATATTTTGAAGCTAAATACTATTTTCTTTATGGTGAATAAACAAGAGCTTAGGTCAACTAGTTAAAGGTCAATTCATATTCAATGTCAACTCAGCACACCGATGACCGTCATCCCCAAGTTCACACATGCAGTCAAGACATATATACTTACTAGAGTTTAATGTGTGCAGTGCAGATGATACATGAACAAACATATACTAAGTACTCCAAAAAATTCTAAACAAAGTTAATGGAAACTTTAATCACAAATCATTAATTTTACTAGTACTTAATTACAAAATAACATGTCCAGTGATATCACTTTACAGTGTTATAAAGTCAAAAATCCTTTTTTCCCTTTTTCTTTTCGTTTTTTTTTTTTTTTCATTTTTCATTTTAAAAGGATAACAAAAAATGAGATAACAAAAATGGAGTGTATGCATGAATATATAGATTCCATGAAAAATGTAGAAGCATGCATCTAACTACCTACTCAATGAAGAACACAAATGTTATTACCTTTAAAAGCAACATAAGCAATACCACAATTTATAATATCACTTTGACCAAAGAGTTCACTCTTTTTTACCCAAAGCTTCTTAGAAAAATATGTAATTTTAATCAAATAGCTCGTTATATTAGTCGAGTCACATGATTAGTTAAGAATCTAACTTGAATTGAGAGATCTTGTTTATTTTTCCTAACCAAAGGCTTAAGGCACTTAGGCCTAATGTGACCTAACTCACCACAATTGTAACAATTGAAAATGAAACTGGGAGTCATTTTAGGTCTCAAGCTCTGAACCTTAGGTTGAGGAAATCTATGTTGCATTGTTGATTTATGTCCTAGGGCTCCTACATTTTTAGACTCGATAGAGGCAGGTACAACCTTGTTTTTAGAAGAAGTAGTATGAGTATTTGTTTCATTAAAACCTAAAAATCTCCAATTCCTAACTGGTTTATTAAAACCTAACATGTTGTCAAGCTTTTAAGATCGACTAGAAAAAGATTGAAATTGGACATTGGATTTCTCAAAATCACACATAAAAGCCTTCACCTTAATTTCTAAGAACTCTTTCTCAACCCTCATTTCATTCAATCTTTTGGTTGACTCCTCAAGTTTGATTTCTAAGCTCTTCATTTCTAACTCCAATACATGTAATTTCTTAAAGGTAGAGTTATTAACCTTCCTTAACTTAAGGCTCTCTACATACAGTTGATCAAAGGCTTATTGTATATCCAAATCATCTTCTGGTTCTTCATTTGAAGAGTCAAATGCTCTATGTCCTCAAGTTTCTCACTCTCCTCTATAGGTTCACTCTCAACCACAAAAGTGAGTCATATAATTTTCCCATCATTTGGATTGGAGTTCTCACTTTGATTATCGAAGCTAGACTCGTCATCAATGAGAGTAGCGCTCATAGTCTTACCTACGATTTTCTTATAACTTGGGCACTCAAATTTAACATGTCCAAAACTCTAGTACTCATGACACCTCATAGAACGAGACCACTTCCAGGCCTCCCTAGTATCTCTCTTCTCTCTTTTATCATTTCTGTTTTTACTAAAGTCACATTTAGTCTTAATTTTTTTCTTTTACAAAATTTGATTCTTTGAACCCGTGAAAATTGTAATCGATTCACCGATTTCCAATTGAATCGACAGGTTACAAGATTTTACATCAGTTTTTACCCTATGACCAAACCCAAATTTCGATCCATTTTTTGGGTTTTCCAATCAAACCTGTCAATGTGGTCCAATTTTTTAAAACATTGCACTGAACTCGTCGAAGGATTCCTCATAGTTCATCCTAATTACTGGAAACCTATTGGTCAACATCTACAATTTAGAATTATTTTTTTTTACGATCTTAGTTCTCTCATGTGTGATTTTTAGGATATCCCAAACTTTTTTAGTAGTTTAACATATGGACACACGCTTAAACTCTTCAGGAAAATAGCCATAAAGATGGCATGGAAACCTATACTATTCCAATTATGCTCAGCTATATCATCTTTAATCCAAGTAGAGATAACAACACCAGCAACAAATGTAAATGGGGCATTCCAACCCTTTTTTGCACTAACACAAAAACGTTCACCATTGACGTTAAAAAGACTCTCATTCTAACCTTCCAATAGGCATAATTATTACCATCAAAATAAGGAGGAACAAAAAGTGATTAACTCATGTAGATAATCAAATATCGTTTACCAATTTTAAAGTAGATAATCAAACAACTTTTAGACTCAACTACACCTAAAAGTATATAATGCCAAATTCATTTAATCAATAAAAAGTAATGTCACTTATTTATTATTTTTAACAAATTAAATTTAATGTCCAATTAAACTTTAATTGTCAATCATATAATATAGATCAAAAGCGTAAAAGTAAATAACACCAAATTTGGTAACAAAGGAAAACTCATTGAAAAACTCTTCATAGGGATCAAAAACCATTGGGCAGACCTTGCCAAAACGATCCACTAAAAAAGATAACTTACAATTGGTCCAGACACAGTTAAACCTTAGTAGACTTTGACCATCTATCCTATAAATCACCAAAGAACATCCTCGATTGTGCAACTTGCACTTTCCAACAACTCTATAATTTCTTTTTTCTCCTCATGGATCACCAAGAATGAACTCGTTCTAGAACAATTGAAACTCTAGTTGTCTATTCCCAACTTAAGAACTCTGAACACTTATTAGTAAAGGTAAAGTGTTTGGTGTTTGATCTTTTGGTTGAAGCAAGAAATTTATATAATTGATATTTGATATTTGTAAGATATTCCCTTCAATGAATAAAGGCTCAACCAATAATGCAAAATATTTTTGGGATGAATTATAGCTTGGGAATATCTAGTATGAAGTGTTTCAGGATGTATAGGACTGTGAAAAATTATGAAATTGTAAGTCAGTGTTTCACCAAAGACAACCACCACTCGAGTGTTAGTCGAGTGGTCAACAAGCGGTGTCTCGATCGCTCAAGCGCCCAACGTGAGTCCAACGAGCGATTTTGCAAAGCCACAACTGTTTTTTGTCCCTATTGCAGCGGAATTGATCTTCAATTGGTGGATTTCGAGCTCAGTTTACATTATCTTATTCTAAATCAAACACAATCAATCAATTGACTCCAACCCACAACTACTTCTATCACTTTGGTTTCCACTTCTAATGTACCCACAACGTACACAGTATGGTTGGTGTTTATAAAGCTGCAATGGCAAAGAGAAAACAATAGAGACAAAAGGCACGTTTCTCTCTCAAAGCACAAAGCACACACAATCCAAATGATAAATATGGAGGACATATATAATGCAGGTTATATCATCAATTGGGCCAAGACACAAAAAAGTCATCCTATAAGTGAATTTGGGCCAAAGCAACACTAATAAATTAGGTTACTACTAGTAGCGCACGTTGCTTTTGGGTCAGTCATATAAATTAATTGTATTAATAATTATTTTACTCATCGGTCAAGACCTATGAAATATAATCCAAACTATTTAACATCATTGCTGGGAATTTATTAGATATCAAAACCCAATAAATCTCCACATTTATGCCCAATAAACTTGCAAGCAATCAAAACACAGTTAATACTTGCATCATCAAGGTAACTAATAAAATTGGAATCACAACCCTTACCTCATGTTTCGGACCCGAAACATGTATCATATCTACTCCACGTATTCACTGGGCTAAGGTTACAAATAAATACCTAAGTAGAAGCAGATAATCATAGTTAACAATCAAGACCAAATAATTATGCGATGAAAATATAACATATGATAATTTATAGATCTTTTCAAAACCACGTTCACTCAGAACAACATATTAACACTAAGTTAAGCAATCAAATGGTCAAATCACATGCAACAAATGCACAAATGACCTCACTAAAAGATCTCGCCACACTTATCATATCTCATTCCGTGTTTCTCACACCTCGAGAACACATATCTCCTATTATCGCTCACCATGCTCACTAGACTGATCACTCAACTCATGTCTAACTGGTAAATTACGATAGATCCTAAGTCTATGGGATAATCCTCAATCACCACATCACTTCTCTCAACCTAAATGGACTGTGGGTCTTCACCAAATAGAAGTGATAGGAGTGTCTCTCTGACACTCCACCTGTACAAGGAGTGTCACCTGTACAGGGTCTTTGTAGATAAAGGATTCCAACATTTAATCACATCTCCACTCTTGATCAAAATATCACACTCTAGTACCCCTAGGTATCTATACTTCACATTACCAGAAGACATACAACACACTATTAATGCATCTCAACCCGCTATGCATGCAAACAATTACAGAAAGTAATCAAATTGCTTTCAAATTCATGCAAATGTACATATCAAGCACATTAAAATGCAACATATAACCATACAACAAAATTAAGCAATCATACATACAAAAATGATTACACACAGATGTACATACAGTAATTAAGTTTACTTTCAATAAATCTCACTAAGGCCATCACTCGACCATATAGCCATTCTCGTCTCACCTCTTATCTTACCCTTCTACATATCCTTATTCTTGGAATAGTCCTTAATAAAGTGCCTAACTTTACCGCAACTGTAACACCGTCTACCACTAGACTTATCCCACCTCTTACATTTCTTCTTACCATCCTCATCACTCGAGTTACTACTCAATTCACTACTGTTTTGAGCTCTACCCAAATTCATTTGTTTAAACTTCATTCTACTCCTCGTCATATGTAACTCACCACTCATCTTATCTTCTTTTTCAATCTCAAGCTCCATCTCCTTACTCTTAAGGGAATCTATGACAATCTCGAGTATTAAGGAATCTCTACCATAGTTAAATCCTATTCTTAACCTCTCTATATAAATCAAGCATAGAATTAAGCAAAATAATAACCTTATACGTTTCAGACACATTTTCATCACAATTAACAATATCTTAAACAAACTTATTAAAAACATCCAAATTATCATCAAGATCCTTTAAAGTATCCATTTTAAATTGAAAAATCTTTCAAACAAATACAACTTATTAGGAGTAGACTTGAGAAAATATAAGTCCTCCAACTTTTTTCAAAGTTCTTTTGTAGAACCAAGTTTTTCAACTTTTCTTAAAATAGTGTCACATAAGTGTAAAAGAATGAAGTTTAAGCAAGTTCATCATATTCTTCCTTTTGTGTCTCTGTCAAATTTGAATGAAAATTTTCATCTATGACTTTTAAAAATTTTTGTTGAACCAAAATCCTCTTCATCTTTTGTTGCCAAATTGAAAAATCTTTTTTTCCATTGAAAATTACAACTTCAAAATGTGAATATATTTTGAAAAACAGAACAAATAAAGTCCACAAATATGTCACACAAAGTAATCATAAGGCCGTAGTATACACCATTCTAGAATTTCAAGGTTTTGTGAAACTCGAGATCTCAGTATCAAGGAAATGTTCAAATGGGACAAGTCTAGGTGTTCTAATGAAAAAATCAATGCAACACGAAGGTATGTCAGCAAAAAATTCAAATTCTCACACAATACAATCTCACAGAGTTATTAAACAACAATTAAAGCATAAAATCAATTATCAACTTGCAATCAGATTCAACACTTCAAATATGAAAAATAATTCCTAAAATTTTAAAGCAAGCAATGGTTACCCTACACGGTAACCCTAATCCTACTATCACCCCACACGATGATTCGTTAATGCTGAAATTAAACAGGATAAGCCAATATGCAAGAGCAGACCATGTCTGAAAGTCCATAAATATCAAGAGATGTGAATTTACCAAACTTTAGGGTCGCCATTATTTGCTCTAAAGTTCCAACAACAACAGTAATCAATCGAACAAAACTGAATCCCAAACGCGCAAGGGTAGAATCGTCCAAATTTCACCATAGCACTAAAAACAGAAAATGAACATCACCAAAGGGTCCATCTTGTCATCAGGAGAAAACTATCTGAAGAAACCATCATCGGAGAATGCCACACGTGCCCACACTTGCAATCACAAGATTTCCATACGTTGTCGTCGGCAGTCATGCGCCACCCACTCATGTGCGCCTCAATCAACTAATCAAGCCAGTGGTCTCTATTCGTCCAAAAGGTAAGTGGTTTGGCCAAAAACAGCAAAACAGATTTGGCGACCTTGATTTTCAATTGGACATATTTTGGAATTAGTTTTCAGCTGCGTTTTCTGCTATTTTTCAGCCCCGCTTTTCAACAAAAAAATCACATATTCTTATCTACCCAAGGCTCTGATACCTTATGTAGCGGAATTGATCCTCAATTGGTGGGTCTCAGGCTCAGTTTGCAGTATCTTATTCCAAATCAAACACAATCAATCAATTGACTCCAACTCACAACTATTTCTATCACTTTGGTTGCCACTTCTAATGTACCCACAAGGAACACAAGTATGGTGGTGTTTACAAAGCTACAAAGACAAAGAGAAAATAATAGAGACAAAAGGCATGAAGAAGAAGACAAAATGAAGCAATCACGGTTTTCTCTCGAAGCACACACATTGCAAATGATCAATATGGAGGATATATATATATAGTGTAGGTTATATTATCAATTGAGCCAAGACACAAGAAAGCCACTTTATAAGTGAATTTTGGTCAATGCAACATTGACAAATTAAGATGCTATTAATAGCCCATGTTGCTTTCGAGCCGAGCATATAAATTGATTGTATTGATAATTATTTCACTCATTAGCCAAAGTCTATAAAATATAATCCAAATTATTTAACATCATTGTCGGGATTTACTGGGTATTAAAATCCACCACCTATTTTAAATATATAGATGACGGAAATTGTTAGTGTATATTGTTACTGGTGATTTTTAAATCCATATGGTCTTTATTTTTTATATTATTATAGATTACTGATTGATTTACTGAATGAAGGATTTTGAATTTGAAGTTGACAATATTATTACCATGCATCTTTTTGTCTTCCCGATTTGTTCGTGTGATTCTTGCAAAGAGGTCAATGTCATTTCGATTTTATCGAATGTCTCCTAATGGACTAAGTATTTTTTTCCTGGATCAAAAATTTTACTTTATCAAACTGAGAGAAAAGCAGAGTTCAAAGTGCGACCAAGAATTTAAAAGTTGATTTAACACAAATTATATACTTAGTCAACTACGTGCCTCCAAATTTGCTATTCCAGTAGAAGAAAATTAATTAGATGGACGGCTAAAAGAAATAACATAGTAACATTAATATCTCCACCGCCTCCCGCCAACGGTCGCCACCACCGGCTGGCCACCACACCTAGGAACCATTTTGACACCAAATTTTGGTTCACTAGAATAACAATAACATAGAAGACTCCAAAGTCGAAATATTGGAAACTAAAATTGACCCCAGGATTGTAAATTAAGAAATACATTCTACAAGTTCAAATTAAAAATGATTAATTAGGAAAGTCACTGATAAGTGCGTTTTATACACTTATTTAAGTCACAAAACATGGTCAATTGTAAACGTATATATTGAAATATAGTTTAATTCGGTACAATTTGTGTTTGTAGGACTACATTGATGGATGGAATGAAAAGTGAGCGAAAAGGACCAAAATAGGAGAAAACAAAAGTTCAGGGACCTGAGTGCAATTATTCTAAAGTTGATCCGAAGAGCAAATCAAGAATTGAAGAGAGTCAAGGACAAATTGAGTAATGATACGAGGTATAGAAAGGAGAAGAAAGTTGAAAATAGCTCAAGAATGAAGGAACGGAATTCAGGGACTAAAATGCAAGTTTTGAAAAATAAGTTACACTATGCGGCCGCATTGAATTCATTAGAAACTTCATATCCCCTGATCACTATAACTATGCGACCGCATAGAATTACTCTATGCGGCCGCATAGTTCAATTCGGACGCGAAATTTCTGCTTTCCTTATTTCTTTTAACCACTTATGGAAAGGTATCTAGGATCCCTTTAAAGGCCTAATCTCGTCCAAAAACGAAGGCTACGCATTATTCTACTACTTGGGACATATTAGAGAGCAAGAAAAAGGCGAAAAACGAGGAGATCATATCAAGATTCGAGATTTATTTCTAGAATTGAAAGGGTGACATCTTCTTTAATTAGTTTTCTTAATTTTATCATGCTATGCTAGATTATAATGTGCTAGGTGAACGATGAACCATGTAATATAATATTTTAATTCCTAATTTTATATAATTGACGTTAAAACGTTGAATGGTTTATATACATTGAGGCTCTGTTTGGTACACATTATCATTCTCATTCTCATTATTCTACTCATTTTCAACCACACATTCTTCAATAAAATAATATTTTCCATCACATCAATAACTTTTTCCTTCTTTTTCAACCACATATTCACCATCACATCAACCCAAAAAATACATTTTTATCAAAATAATGTGTATCAAACGGGCTCTGAATTTTATCCATAATTATTGTGCACATGATTACATGATTGTTGTGGTTTATTCCATCCATTCGAAAGATGAGAAATAGATTAAACATAGTATAAATTATCGTAGGATCCGATAGGGGATAGAAATATACCGCTATTGATGTGATCCAAACAACGAGTCCAAGGAAGCCGAGCTCCAATCGAGACCTGTTGTTTATCGAAGGAGGTCCGATGACGCGATCAAGGGCAAAACAGGTAAATCAAGCAATGGGATTACTTGTCCAAGTAACGATAGACGACGTCATGATTTACACGCAAAAAGAGACAAGTTTCATGTTGGAGTCGAGATCAGAAACTAATTGGATCAATAAGATACAAGCGACCGAAGAACGAGGCCAGCCGGACTACTAAGCGACCGCTTAGAAGAAAAGGCCAAGCGGTCGCTCAGACGCTCACCGAGAATTCAAGGCAGAAAATTGTTGTTCCAAGCGACCGCTTGGAAAACAACTAAGTGGCCGCTTAGAGCAAATCTGAAGACGATTTTTGTATTTTCGGCGAGAATCCTAGTTTCCTTAAAATTCTATATTTATTGATATTTTACCATGTTTGGGGAATTATGCACGAATTTCATAGAATTTTTAGCATTAGTATAAATAGTTTATTTTATCATTATTGTAGAACATTTTGACAAATTATCAATTAAAGTGAGATTATTGCTTTCAATCTTGTTCCTCTTAGAACACCGCAAACTTATCAAGATCTTCTTGTGACGTTCAATATCGAGTGAAGATCACGAGTTTTGTAATCAAGAGTTCTATCAAGCGTTGTTCTTGTTGGGTTTGTTGATTCAACATTCTTGGTTGAATCTTTAAACCGGAATTATCTTTGGGTTTTCTTGGGGTTTCAATCTTGTTGCAGGGTTGCGTAGTGATCGTTGCTACGTGGTTCTCATCAGTTGGTATCAGAGCAAAGCTCCAAAATAATTAAGGTTATATCTTTTGTTGCTTCGAGTCTTGTGTTTTTTTTTCTTTCTTTTGTTCTTCGTATTCTTATGTCCAGTAAAAAATTTTAAGTCTTTAATCCAAAAAAAATTCAAAAAAATTTCAAAAGTTGTTTCTGGAATATTTAAAGGTCCGAATTAAGTCTCTTTTGTTTTGTTGATTTTCTACTCAAATTTTCAAGAGTTAAAAAATATATATTTATTTATTATTGTTACGGAAATTTTCAGCATCATTAATTTTTATTTTTATTTTGAGTAAAAAAAAAAACAACCAAACTTCACTTCGAATCATACACTTGTTACTTCTTGAGTTCTTAGTTCCAAATTCATATACTTGGTCTTTGTTGAGTCTTTCTTCATCCTTTTTTCTTCTCGTCTATCAAATTCGCGATTGCACTCGATTGGATACACGATATTACATCTGTGAGTTCACCTTGTTCTTTAAAGTTATTTGAGCGAAATCATTGAGTGGTAAAAGGTAAGAGTGGTGAGATTAATAGAGGGTAAAAGCCAAAATTTAAGTGATACACGAGTGAATTTTTGTGAGGCTACAATTCTATAGGATTAGGATGTCAGATAGAGAAATTTTAAATTCCATCAGGCAACCGAATCAGAATTACATGGGAGACGATGCAATAAGGAGGTTTGAGAGGGTGCTTGGGGATGTGACTGAAAGGTTTGGTAGGTTAAAAGCATCGGGATCGAATAGTCATAGGGGACACTCAAATGCAAGGAGACCGGGTAGGAGAGAATCTAGGAGGGAGTGGCATGATGACTATGAGTACGGTAGTGATTTGGATGAGGATGCATCATTAGTAGGTGAAATGGGTAGGGTGAGGAACAAATCTGGTAGGTTTGAACGAATGGATAGGAACCACTTTGGAGATGATGTCGATGGGAACATGAGTAGCATTAGGATGTCAATTCCACCGTTTAAGGGAATGAGTGATCCGGAGGCTTACTTAGAGTGGGAGAAAAAGGTAGAGTTGATATTTGAGTGCCACAACTATTCGGAGGAAAAGAAGGTGAAAATAACAATTCTTGAGTTTGTTGATTATGCCATAACATGGTGGGACCAAGTGGTTACATCTAGGCGGTGGAACTGGGAGCAATCGGTTAACACTTGGGATGAGTTGAAACTTATTATGCGAAAAAGATTCGTGCCTAGCCACTATTATAGGGAGTTGCATCAACGATTGCAAGGATTGTATCAAGGGTCGAAAAGTGTTGAGGACTATCATAAGGAGATGGAAAATTTGATGATCAGGACGAATGTGGAGGAGGATCAAGAAGCCACCATGGCTCGTTTCTTGAATGGGATGAACAGGGAAATTGCTAACACTGTGGAATTGCAGCATTATGTGGAGATTGAGGATATGTTGCATGTAGTCATGAAGGTTGAAAAACAGTTGAAAAGGAAAGGGACAACTAGGCAACCGTTGGGTACTTCAGGTTCTAATCCGAATTGGAAACCGAGGTGGGATAACAGAGGAGATGGTGCTGTTTCAAAGGGAAAAGATGAGGGTGCTAGCAGGCCCGTACCAAAATCAGATTCACTCCCAGCCAGAAATCGGGATATTCAGTGCTTCAAGTGCTTGGGAAAATGGCACATCTTTTCTCAGTGCCCAAACAAACGGACCATGATATTACGCAATGGAGAGGTGGAGACTGAAGGCGAGGATGAATTTGAAGACATGCCTGAATTGGAGGACGTTAGTGATCATGGAGACAAGGTGGAGTATGGAGTTGGAGGAGAATTACTGATTACAAGACGAGCTCTCAACACTCAAATCAAAACAGATGACTTGGAACAACAACGAGAAAATATATTCTATACACGATGTCACGTCAACAATAAGGTATGTAGTGTAATAATTGATGGGGGTAGTTGTACGAACGTAGCTAGCACAACACTTGTGGAAAAATTGGGGTTAACACTATTAAGACATCCTAGACCCTATAGGTTACAATGGTTAAATTATTGTGGGGGTATTAAGGTGAATAAGAGGGTATTGATTAATTTTTCAATTGGTAGTTATCGGGATGAAATTATGTATGATGTGGTATCTATGCATGCGGGGCATATTTTACTGGGTAGGCCATGGAAATATGATAGGAAAGTTAGTCATGATGGGTACAAGAATCGGTATAGTTTTAGTAAGGATGGGAGGTCCATTACCCTTGCGCTATTAACACCGGCCAAAGTGTATGAAGACCAAATTAAATTGAAAATTGCAGAAGACGAGAGAGTGAAAAAGCTGGAAAAGGTGAAAGAAGATAGTGAGGTGGTTAGTAGTGAGAAAAAGAGAGTGGAGTCATATGAGAGAAAAGAAAGGGAGGTGTCTGAGAGGAGAGAAAAGCCGAAAGCGAATTTCTTTGCAAATGGGAGTGAGTTGAGAAGAGCGGTAGAAAACAAAAGACAAGTAATTTTGATAGTCTATAAGGAGTCCTTCCTCAATCTTGAGGGGTCTAACCCACCCCTCCCCAGTTTAGTGACATTTTTATTACAGGAATTTGACGATGTCTTCCGGAGGATATGCCTAGTGGGTTACCACTCATTCGAGACATTGAGCACCAGATTGACTTTGTTCCTGGAACTGTGATTCCAAATCGACCAGCTTATCAAAGTAATCCCGAGGAGACAAAGGAGTTTCAAAGGCAAGTGGAGGAGTTGATGAGTAAAAAGTATGTACAGGAGAGTATGAGCCTATGTATTGTTCCAGTGCTACTTGTGCCGAAGAAGGATGGAACATAGAGAATGTGTGTGGATTGCAAAGCCATCAACAATATAACGGTAAAGTATCGTCATCATATTCCTAGGTTAGATGATATGTTGGATGAAATATATGGTGCTTGCATGTTTAGTAAAATTGATCTTAAAAGTGGATACCACCAAATTCGAATGAGGGAAGGTGATGACTGAAAAATTGCATTTAAAACTAAATATGACTTATATGAGTGGTTAGTAATGCCATTTGGACTCACTAATGCACCGAGCACTTTCATGCCATTGATGAATCATGTTTTACGCGCTTTTATAGGTAAATTTGTTGTTTTGTATTTTGATGACATCTTGATTTATAGTAAGGACCTAAATGAGCATGTAGAACATCTTAGGAGTGTACTTGTGGTCCTGAGGAGGGAACAACTTTATGGTAATTTTAAAAAGTGTACATTTTGCATGGAAAATGTTGTTTTCCTAGGATTTGTGTTGGGTGCTAATGGGGTCGAAGTAGATGAGGAGAAAATAAAGGCTATTAAAGAATGGTCAACACCTAAGAGCATAATTGAAGTTAGAAGTTTTCATAGTTTGGCTAGCTTCTATAGGCGTTTTGTGAAAGATTTTAGCACAATCACCACACCACTCACTGAGATTGTTAAAAAGAGTGTGGCTTTTCATTGGGGTGATGAACAAGAGCATGCATTCAACACAATTAAGGATAGGTTGTGTAAGGCACCAGTTTTGGCACTCCCTAACTTTGATACAGCTTTCGAGATTGAGTGTGATGTATCAGGAATAGGTATTGGAGCAGTCTTAATACAGGATAAGCGGCCTATAGCTTACTTCAGTGAAAAGCTAAGTGGAGCAGCGCTCAATTACCCCACATATGACAAGGAACTATACTCACTTGTTCGAGCTTTGGAGACTTGGCAGCACTACTTGTGGCCTAAGGAGTTTGTGATATACACGGACCATGAATCATTAAAGCACTTGCGGGGTCAAGGTAAGTTGAATAAAAGGCACGCGAGATGGATGGAGTTTGTGGAGACATTCCCTTATGTCATCCGGTACAAGCAAGGTAAGGAAAACGTGGTGGTGGATGCATTGTCTCGGAGGTATGCGCTATTAACTTCTCTTGGTTCTAAATTGCTTAGTTTTGAACATATGAAGGACATGTATGTTAATGATTTAGATTTTTCAGATATTTATTCATCATGTAGTAAAGGGGTCATAGATAAAAAATTTAAGCAGGATGGATATTTATTTCGGGAAAATAGGTTGTGTGTTCCTAATTGTTCGATGCGTAAAGTGTTAGTTAGGGAAGCACATAGTGGTGGATTGATGGGTCATTTTGGAGTAAAAAAGACTTTAGATATGGTAGGAGAACATTTTTATTGGCCTAGGATGAAAGGTGATGTTTAAAGGATCTGTAGTCGTTGCATAACTTGTAAGCAGGCTAAATCTAAGTTTTTACCTCAAGGTTTATACACACCATTACCTACACCTAGTGAACCTTGGGTTGATATTTCGATGGATTTTGTGTTGGGTTTACCTAGGACTAAGAAGGGTCAAGATTCCATTTTTGTGGTGGTAGACAGGTTTAGTAAGATAGCACACTTCATTGCATGTCATAAAACCGATGATGCCACTAATAGCGAAATTATTCTTTAAGGAAATTGTGCGTTTACATGGGGTGCCTAGGAATATAGTGTCAGATCGGGATAATAAGTTTCTCAGTCATTTTTGGCGGGTTTTGTGGGGTAAATTAGGCACCAAGCTTATGTATTCTACAACTTGTCACCCACAAACCGATGGCCAAACTGAGGTAGTGAATAGGACCATAACACAACTTTTGCGCAATGTGGTTCATAAAAATTTGAAGAGTTGGGAGGAGTGTTTACCTTTCATAGAGTTTGCATATAATAGGGTCACGCTTTCTACTACTTCATTTTCACCCTTTGAAGTTGTTTATGGTTTTAATCCACTAACACCTTTGGATTTAATACTTTTACCTGTGAATGAACGAGGTAGCTTAGATGGTACAAGAAAGGCCGAGTTGGTAAAGTCACTTCATGAAAAGGTAAGATTGCAAATTGAGAAGAAAACAAATACTATGCTTCTCAGGCAAACAACAGTCGAAGAAGCGTAATATTTGAACCGGGTGATTGGGTCTGGGTACATTTCAGAAAGGAGCGTTTTCCAGAGCAGAGGAAATCAAAGTTACAGCCACGAGGGGATAGTCAATTTCAGGTCTTGGAGAAAGTCAACGACAACGCATATAAATTGGATCTTCCAGGTGCAGATTCGAGGTCGAATCCTTATGAAGAGGGAGGGGATGATGTGATCCAAGCAACGAGTCCAAGGAAGCCGAGCCCCGATCGAGACCCGTTGTTTATCGAAGGAGGTCCGATGACACAATCAAGGGCAAAACGGATAAATCAAGCAATGGGACTACTTGTGGAAGTAACGATGGACGACGTCATGATCTACACGTAAAAAGAGACAAGTTTCATGTTGGAGTCGAGTTCGAAAACCAATTGGATCAACAAGATACAAGCGACCGAAGAAGGAGGCCAACCGGACTACTAAGCGACCGCTTAGAAGAAAAGGCCAAGCGATCGCTCAGACGCTCACCGAGAATTCAAGGCAGAAAATTGTTGTTCCAAGTGACCACTTGGAAAACAACTAAGCGGCCGCTTAGAGCAAATCTAAAGACGATTTTTCTATTTTCGGCGAGAATCCTAGTTTCCTTAAAATTTTATTTTTATTGATATTTTACCATATTTGGGGAATTATGCACGAATTTCATATGATTTTTAGTATTAGTATAAATAGTTTATTTTATCATTATTGTAGAACCTTTTGACAAATTATCAATTAAAGTGAGATTATTGCTTTCAATCTTGTTCATCTTAGAGCACCGCAAACTTATCAAGATCTTCTTGTGACATTCAATATCGAGTGAAGATCACGAGTTTTGTAATCAAGAGGTCTATCAAGCGTCGTTCTTGTTGAGTTGCTTGATTCAACATTCTTGGTTGAATCTTTAAACCGGAATTATCTTTGGGCTTTCTTGGGGTTTCAATCTTGTTGCGGTGTTGCGGGGTTGCGTAGTGATCGTTGTTACGTGGTTCTCATCAGTTGGCTTTACGTGAATCTCTAAATGTTCTGTGTTCATAAAACACCATGCATTTTTGTATATTTGCGCCCGTCATAGAGATATAGTTGGTGTCGTATATGAAAATGGGTTCAAACTTAATCGAGAGAGAGTTTTGAATAATGTAGGAACATTGATTCGTCACAATCTATTCGTGTTGTCAAATTGTAGAACTAGAGTTGAAATAAATCGTTACATGGGGATTCGCGAACCTAGTACGCTTTTTATTTGATTATTATCTCAACTTTGCATTTAGTTATATTATTGCACGTAGTGAAATTTGCATTCATTTAGGTAATTCATTTACTTTTGCATAAGTAGATTACTAGTTTTATTGCAATTTAGTTACAAAAACTCAAATAACGTCTTTAGTTTCGGTTAATGTCGAATTATGTACTGTCGAACTATTAAATCTCTGTGGGAACGATACTTGGACTTAAAAATCCACTTTATTATTTGAAATGAACCGTATACTTGTTATACTATAAGTCGAACACATTTTTGCGTGTCAATCACATTTAATCATTACTTGGGAGATTAAAATTTATATGTTGCACAGGTTTATGTTTAGAGAGAAATTTTATGAAGAGTAGGCCCTCTAAGTAATAATAATAATGTTCGAAGGTGTTACGGCAAAAGATGGCAAACTTTTCAAAATAGCACCAGTATGGCAGCTCTTGTATCCTGATTTGCTAAAGCACATCCCGTGATTTACCTCATCCACAATATTTTAGGGATGGGACGATGGGAGACCCTCAAAGTTGGAGTTCAACCTTTAATAATTTCTCCACTATCTTTATCATAAAAGACATTTTCCTTATCAATACGCTACAACAAGACAATACCAAGACTATGGCTTTCAATGATTCTCAAAATCTGTTTCTTGAAGTTGATCATTCGAGGAACTACTCAAAAATTCAAAGGTAGTGTTGCAAGTGAGATTGACAAAGAAATTTTGAGGTTTTGGACCTCGATAAACTTGTATTGAATAAATAAATAAAAATAACGACATTCTTCAGTTTCTATCTAGATGCTATGAGTACTTGAAATTTTGTCACAAAAATCGGTTATCAAATTATGCCTTTAACATAAAAACTACAAAAATAATGGATATTAGAAAATAATAATTATTTGGAAACAAGACTGATTGTAGGCCCAAATTAAAATTAGGCCATGTTTGATAACAAACATTTTTCATAAAAATGGAAAAAGTTTTCCATCTTTACCAATTAATAGTGTTTGATGGCAATTTTTTCTTGGCCAAATGTTTTCCAATCCCCCCTCCCTCCACCTATGCGCCTATTTTCCTTGAAAATGGGGAATTGCTTTTCCCACCACTTTGGTGGAAAAAGCAATTCCAAATTTTTTATTTGTTTTTTATTTTTTATTTTTGTAATTGTAATTTATTCTATATTCAATGCTAGAAAAATTTATCTCTTAATTTACAATTTATATGAAAAATAAAGTCAAACGAATGATATTTGGTATGGTAATTTGTTTCCTTTTTTTTTTTTTTTTTTGGCAATTGAAACAAATTCTAGATCTAACGGTAAAAAAATTCATTCATTTACTTGACAAATTGCATGAAAAATAAAGCCAAACGAATGATATTCGGTATGTTAAATTTTTTTTTTTTTTTTTTTTTTTTTTGGCAATTGGAACAAATTCTAGAGCCAATGGTAAAAAAATAAAAATAAAAATAATTTATCACTTTAATGAACAACTTTTATTAAAAAAAATAATACAAAAAGATTCAAAATTTCAAAAAAAAAATTCAAGTGGAAAATTATATCAATAAAAAAATAATTAATCGACAATTTTCGATAAAATAAATTTTAAGCAATTCAATTTCCTGTAATTCATTTTCTTTTTACCCAAATTCCACATTTGCAATCAAACGGACCCTTAGGCAACTTTTTCGTACGTGATGTTTACATCTTCCCATTTTTGTTTGATTGGTCATATTTTATGTCCACATTTCAATTTTAAATTCCGATGGCGTGAAGCCAAATGGCGAAGCATGAGCTAGATCGAATTAAATCACAAATGCTTGAATCGTGATTTGAAATTTGCATAATAATTTTACTATAACACCAAAGTCAGTTTTCGTTATTTTGTTCAATTTATTTACAACTATATTTTAGAGGCATAAAAGGGTCAGCTCAACCTTGCATGGGTTCTACTCATTTCTTTGTTATATCTTTTCCATTAACTTACCCAAAAAATTTAAAATAATAATAATAATAATAATAATATATCTAAAAATAGTACAGCGTGCTGCATGTCTTGGTAACCTTAGTCTCGTCGAAAAGACAAAGTAAACTTTATCAAATCTTAGCATCTTCAATAATTTATGTAGACGGATTGGTAGTCTATGAAGCATTAATATTACATGAATCATGAATGGACGGCCTAATACAAATTTTGTCTCCAATATACTCTATCTACAATTCAATATTTTTTGTCTGTGTATCTTCTATCAATATTGAAATAAAAATAAATAAAATGAAGAGAAAGAGGGCGAAATTTATATTCTAAAAACAGAAACAAAATTCTTAGAGCATCACCAATATTAATGTGGCAAACTAAAAGGGTTGTTAAATAAGTTAAGATAACTGTCTAGCCAACGTGACAAAAAAATATTTTTAAGAGTATCGTCTAGATACAAAGGTTATTTTTTCACCAATGATCTTGTGTTTGTTATTTTTTCTCCCTAGTTTATTACTCTCTCTCTCTCTCTCTCTCTCTCTCTCTCTCTCTCTCTCTCTCTCTCTCTCTCTCTCTCTCATGTTAAATTTAAACTAGTGATGAAATTTGAATTATAAACGAAACTCATTGGAGTCTATTCGCTAGCGATTAATGTATGTAGATTGAAAGTCTTTCTATTTAAATGACACTTAGATTAATCCATAGAGTGCATTATAGATGCTCCGAAAAGGTTGACACAAACTAAAATACATAATGTCTACAAAGTTCGTGTTTATTACTAGATGTAGCTAACATGACCAGAAAAAGGTAGACATTGTTACGAGAACCGTTTAGATTAAGCGAGTAATCATAATTTAATATTTCTCTTTCTTTTCTCTCTTTTTTCATTTTCCTCTAATGTTCAATATATAGTAGAAATGAAATTTGAATTGTAGACAGAAATCATTGAAAATAAAATTTGAACTTGAACTGTCTATTCTTAGACATTAATGACAAGTAGAATGGAAGTCTATACATTTACATGGCATATAGATTACAATCCATAAAATGCATTGGAGATTCTCTTTAATTATCTACTTTGCAACTTTCTTGTTTCTTTAATTGCTTGAAAAATTAATGAGCACGCCTAATAGAGCACCCACATCTAAATGGAATTCTGCCTATTTTCTACCACGTCGGCTACACGGAGTCCTCGCGAGGGGAATTTTTTTTAACACTCTTCGAATATAGAAATTTGTCACTATGCAATCAACATGTGTATTAAATAATTGAGATTCAAATATAAATAAATAGTACACATGTCAATTAAATAGTGATGAAAGTACTGAATTTTAGCAATTTCGGAGTCGTAGAAATTTTTTCTCCTATCAATTGTATTGGAGATGATTTTTTAAAACATTATATTTTTTTTTTATTTACGTGATAATTTTTAAAAGTTCACATTAGCATTGGAGATACTCTAGTAAACTCTAAAAATGTGAAATTTCTCAAATATGCCATGGAATCAATTATTCTTGCTAAAATTTCAATCTTCATTTACCAAGATTATTCTCTACCAGAGGAAAAAAAATAATTTAATCCAGCGAAATATACGAATTTGTGTATTCTCAGAAGTTCTCCACTTGGCCAAAGAAGGAAACTCTTTTAACTTTGCTAATGAATTCAATCTAGTTACATTGAAATTTTCCAGATACTATTAACTAATAAGCAATAAGATTCGCCGGCTAAGGACGGCGGTGTGATGTTTGAAAATGACAAGTTGTCCGAATTCTCTCATGCTTAATAAGAAAGGCCAAAGGAGATCCTTTGGCAAACTCGCCTAACTAATCTTTCAAAATTCATTTACTCCAACTATGGGATCATTACTCAGTTGCTGTGACTCGGAAAAAGAAGAAGCAGGGTATGATCAAGAACAACTAAATCCTTCTATCTTAATTATATATACCTATATTTTATTTATCTTTGCCATCGTATTAATTTGTCGATTCTATGGCCTTTTAATTTGTAGGTTTGCAGTGGGCGGAGAGAATAACACTCCATGGAGAATTTTCACATACAAGGAGTTGCATGCCGCCACTAATGGCTTCAGTGAGGAGTACAAGCTCGGCGAAGGAGGATTTGGAAGTGTCTACTGGGGCAAAACATCCGACGGTCTCCAGGTATGTTAAACCATCTCGTCTAAACGCTTAAAGAGTTCGAAAATACACCCTCAGGAAAGTTGTCTGGGAGAATGAGTTTTGACATTAAAATTATTGAAGTCCTTTTGATATCCAAAAACTACTCAGCTCGACAACTTAGAGGTTCTTTACGACGGGTCAATCCAGCAACATTTTCAGTACACCCTTGCACTGCACGTCAAAATCATTTTTTATCAAAAGGCAAACACATGCACGAGTTTCATAAAGTTTAAATTATTGGGGTGAACCACGGATCTTTACTCTGATATCGTATTAAAGAAATTCATCCAAAAGTTTAAACTGTTTGAGAGACTATTATGTATTAGTGGGTGTCTCTTCGTGATCAGATTTTAGATTGAGAAGATGAACGGCTTATAATTAAATTGTCCCTTGTTTTTTCCATATGCAGATAGCAGTAAAGAAATTGAAGTCCATGAATTCTAAAGCTGAAATGGAATTCGCGGTAGAAGTTGAAGTTCTCGGAAGGGTACGCCACAAGAATCTATTAGGCCTGAGAGGTTACTGTGCCGGAGATGATCAACGGCTCATTGTTTATGATTACATGCCGAATCTCAGTTTGCTTTCTCATCTACATGGCCAATTTTCTGGTGCTGGAGAATATCAACTCGATTGGAAAAAGCGCATGAAGATTGTCCTTGGCTCCGCTGAAGGCCTACTGTAAGATTCAACCATACCTATGCAAACTGAAGAAGAACGTTTGAAAGCATATTATCTAATTAAAAATATTGAAACGCAGCACTAGATATGACTTGCATAGGACTAGGGGCGGATTTAGTATGAGGTAGTGAGATCAGCTGCTCCCACACTCAATTTCAAGTCGTTTAAATCTTATTTTAAATTCCTTATAGTTATCGATTTTGCCCCAAATAATAGAAATTTGTCCCCACAACTCTACAATCCGAGAACAGACAAAGTTTTAACTTTTTTATCTATCTTGATATTTTCCAATATTATCGAGGGCAACGTACCAAACAAGCTCTTATTTAATGTCTGAAATAGAAAGAACAGAAATCACATTTCTATTTCCATCATAAGAACTGGTAAAGGAATAAAAAAATTTGATTAAGGAATCCATTCTCGGAGAATGAAAACGAAGTATCATAAAGACATTATTTTAGGAAGTGTTCTATTATTTATCAGATACAACTTTGCAATTGGAACCTAGTTCATAATTTGTCAGCATATATATGCATTTTCCTTCTTATTATAGGAACTGTCATTTCTTTGAAGGAAAAGACCACATTAAGCCTGTGAAATCATCTAAAAGTTGCTTGAATTTTGAAAGGTTGATTGGATTTTTCTTGAATTTTTTATAGGTACTTACATCATGAGGTGACACCCCATATTATTCACAGAGACATCAAGGCTAGTAATGTGCTTTTGGACTCAAATTTCGAGCCATTAGTGGCTGATTTCGGGTTTGCTAAGCTGATCCCGGAAGGTGTTAGCCACATGACAACACGCGTAAAAGGCACTTTGGGCTACCTAGCGCCGGAATATGCAATGTGGGGAAAAGTTTCAGAGAGCTGTGATGTGTACAGCTTCGGAATTCTTCTGCTGGAAATTGTCACCGGTAGAAAGCCTATTGAGAAACTCCCCGGTGGTGTTAAGCGAACCATCACAGAGTGGGCTGAGCCATTGATAACCAAAGGACGGTTCAAAGATCTGGTGGATCCGAAGCTACGTGGAAATTTTGATGAAAAGCAAGTAATTCAAACGATTAATATTGCTGCATTGTGTGTTCAAAGTGAGTCCGAGAAGCGACCCACAATGAAGGAAGTTGTTGGATTATTAAAAGGGTACGAGCCAAAGACGAAGCCAATGAGAATTAAAAGTGTAAGGTACGGAGAAGATTTAATGACTCTTGATCAGGCTAGTGATGAGGATAGTAGTATTAACGAAGATGAAAGCAGTGTATATGGCGTATTTGGGGCGTTAGAGTCGCAGAAGATTCACGACCCTTACAGACGTTATGGCGACAGAAGAATGAGCAAAAATATATGAAACTTTATCTACTTATAATTTGAAATATACATTAATACTAAAAGCAAAGCCGGTTCCTCCACCTGGAGAATTTTGGATGTCGATGTAATTGTTGGTATTGTTTATTCTTTCTTTTTTGCTTTAAGAATTAATAAACTCGTGTTCGTGGCGTTAGTTTGATGTATTCCTTTTGAGGGACAATAGTCCCCATTATGTGTTCTGCTAATGTGAATGACAATTATGAACAGATTAATGTTTTCTGCTAATGACACTGTTGGCTAGAGTACGTGTTTGGCAGGTATTTTGTAAGATGCACAAGTACTATCCACTTATCCACCATTCATTTTTATCTGTTTATCCACCATTTATTTCATAATCTGAGGTTAATGTAGGGTACCTGTCCTTCCATTGTGGATAAACAAATATCTATTTTTCCCAAGGCAAGAAAAATTAAGTCTTTATATGGTTCCTTCATCACCAGCAAAAATTCTTTTTGGGTATCGCTAGATTCTGATCAAAGTAAAGCCCTTCTCTCTGGGCTATCGGACTTCTAGTTAGACCAAGCGACATGGTGATCTCCTTGCATGTCGTCAGTTAGTTGCAACTTATTTTTCTTTGGGTCTTGCTATTCGTACCCGGAGGTTGACACTTCGGTTTACTCGGTCCCACCCGACCTCTCACATGGAGGTCGGGTCCCATGCATTCATTGGGCGTGGGACCCGACCTCCATGTGAGAGGTCGGGTGGGACCGAGTAAACCGGAGTGTCAACCTCCGGGTACGAATAGCAAAATTCTTTTTCTTTCTAGGTTGTCAATGTAAATGACAGTACAATCAAATATTTTCTTGAATTTGAGTGCATTTTCTCCTTTCATGTTTGGTTAATGAAACAGTGCCTAAGGCCAACAAATTTCAGATCGAAGAGAAGACGTAAATAGCAAATGAAAATCGATCAGAAAATATCAAAAACAAATTCGACAGGTGAATCATATATCATATCCATCATGAGTGAGATTGTTACGACTTGTCTGTCTAAAGAGGTTTACTACTGGTCTAGTTCAAAATTTGAATTTGAACGCTTTTCAAATTATAATTAAAATAGCCCAAAAATTTTCCTTTTTCAGGTAAATTTGAAGGCTAGAATTAGATTTATGCATTGTAGCAGATTAAAACCAAACAGGGCCTAATTCTAGTGCTGGTATAGGTCCTTATCGAAGAAACAAAAAATGCATTGTAGCAGATTATCTTCTCATTGATGGGAAAAGAAACCAATCAAACAGATAAGAGACATCATCAATATTCACAAAAATTTTCCAGAATTTCATTTTCTCTGTTCGCAATTATACCTTCGCGCACCATTTCAAAGTATTGGTGCCAGTGCTAGCACGTTCCTGAAAGTTGTTCGTTAATCTTGTTCAACCCAACTAGATGCCAACAACAATATTTTTATTCCAAACTGTCAATGTGAGCGTTAAAATGATCAAATCACACTCGACTTTCACATGTTCCCTACAATTCAGCTAAAAGTTTCGTGAGATTTTAATATTCATATTGACAAATTTGATCATGTAGGACTCAAATTCACGTATATAAAAAGGTTAGACACTCAGAACTTCACTTTTAAAGGTTAAGAATCCATAACCGATAACCACACAGTGTGAAAGGTTGAAGAATGTAGCCTGAATTTTTCCTTTATTAGTACAAATTTATGAAGTAAAACAAAAAGACCAAACTAAGGTCCACCCTAAAATCTAATGTAGCTGCATAATTAGAAACTATAATAGATCTTTCTAATTTAAGTTTACACTTTTATCTTCTAAAAAGGTTAGACACCCAGAACTTCACTTTTGAAGGTTGAGAATCCATAACCAGTAACCACACCCTGTGAAAGGTTGAAGAGTGTAGCCTTAATTTCCTTTTTTAGTCCAAATTTATGAAGCAAAACGAAAATGTCCCAATTTCTTTAAATTACGATCCACCTTTAAATCTAATGGAGCTACATAATTAGAAACTATAAGAAATCATGTTAATTTAAGTTTACACCTTTATCTTCTAACTTGCTTGCCAAGATCATGCCGTAACACCAAAACGTAAATGTAATTAGGCAAGGGCCATTATTGAATCTGGAAATTTAACTCAATTGGCACATCCAAAATTGGAAAGTGTAAATGTGACATGGGTCAATTGCATAGAGTTGTTCTTACGGCAATCATCAATTTTATCTTATTTTAGGTAATTACAAATTTTTTTTTTTTTTTAATTGTAAAAATTTGGCGAGTTCAACATTGTATTAGAGCTTATGTATATCACAAGTCCAGGTTTCTTCACCTCTTATTGTGAAAAATTATACATATACCATGCCTTATTGAAAAAATGAATAGAACTTGAACGTGGTGGAGCACGTTGAGGATAAAATCTAGACAAATAATTTTATCTTCTAGGCAAGTTGCTTCAACAAAATCAACCCATTTATGTAACAAAATTGTGAGCAATATCATACATGTTAATATTTTGAAATTTTGTACTTCAGGTGTGTTTTTAATTAATACATTGTGTATTATTTTCTAGTGTTGCAATTATTAACTTTTGGCCAAGATTCAAAGCTAGCACGAATTGTTGAGATGGATGATTACTCTAGAATCGTGCTTGCTAGACGGACAGGGCCACGTCGACCCTGTCCATCTAGGGCTTGTTCGAATTGCTCAGACGTGACCCTGTTCGAACAGCTTTACCCTTACTCTATGATCTTTGGATACCAACTCCCATAAGATGTAGACATTTTCAGTGAAATAAATATGAAGATTTTTAGATAATACGGTATATTATTATTATGTAATGGCTTATGCATCTTACCATTTGGAAATTACCAATAAAATCATTTTCTCTATCGAAATAATCTCACTTGCAACTAATGAGTCAATTGCAATCACCAGCAACGTCACCAATTTTATCACGAAAGGATATAACAATTTCAAAGTTTACAACTATTGAAAGATCAATAGACATGATCGATGAATATTACCAAAAAGCCGATATAGAAGAATACAAGCAAAATAAAATAGAGTGATTAGACCAACATGGAATAACAAAAGTTTGAAAGTGTTATCCATTGGAAGCCATCTAATTTGAATCCCTATTCTCCAAAAGCCTAGACTAGACGCCTAGTAAGTCACTGTCCACCGCCCACTTGACATTTCAACAAATTGTCTGATAAGTAAGAAATAACAGTATGATAAAACAAAATCCGTTCAAGAGCAGAGTTGGTATGAAGTCAATAATGTGGCTAAATATCACAACTGTTACCATTCACTTTCTCAAAATGTTTCAGTTGTCATTAAATTCTAAAAGTTTTTCAAATTTTTACTGAACTAATCAAAATGTATCTCATCCCTCACTCTGTCACACATTGTTTTAAAAGTTGATGGATGACCTCTCATAGGATAGTCAAGTTGATAAAATAGGTGAGCACGAAAATTTTTAGTCACAAATTCGATTCCCCCTGCCAATATTTTTTCGGTCGAGTTTGTCACACAGAACTTGTCTAATGTGATTAACCTAACTGACGTGGTTTGCAAGCTATTGCGTCACCCAGTGCGCACCCGAAAAATAGCGACTGCGAATTTCTCCGTCAAAAAAAAAAGTTGATGGACAAAGTTTTTACACGTACAATCTTTCGACATTAGTGCATGCCATGTCACCAAAATTGTGAATGAACTGTGTTTTTAAAGCGGCAAGTGACTCATTGAGCTCTTGTTTGGAGGTCTTATTTTTTGAAAAAATATTATTTTGAATACTGAATTTTTGAAAAATGTGTTGTTAAAAGATATTGTAAAGTTTTGGATTTACGTGTAAAATATTTTATTGTGTGATTGAAAATGAGAAAAAAAAAAGTTTTGAAAAGATATGAGAAGGGAGGGGGTGTAAATAATATTCCAATAAGGGAGATAATAAAAAAAAATTCAAAATTCAATGATAATAAAAAAAAAATTCCGTAGCTACTATTATTTTTAACACAGAATAATGTAAATAAACGTGGGAATTACTTGAAAGGAAATAAGTTCCAATTTTTTATTTTTCTTTTTGGCTGAATATATTCATACCATGTTTTTTTTTTTTTTTTTTTTTTTTTTTTTATAAGTGAGCATGAAATATGCATAACCTTTAGTCATTGTCATACTTATGTCCCCAATTTTATTTTTTTTATAATTATATTCTTATCTTGAGTATTTCATTAATTAGTACGTCTTGTCCCTAATAATTATTTCCTTCAAAAATTTCTTTAAGAGAGAATAGAAAGATTTATTTACCACTCGCGTATTTTAAAAGAAAAAAAAAGTAAGTTATGATTAAATACTTATCCATCATTTTAAAGCACGAAAATTTTAAAAAAAAAAAATATTGATGAAAACCGTCATTGAGGAAAAGTTTTACTAATTGATGAAAGGTTAATAATAATAATGTAATGAAAAAAGTTATAAAAAAAAATGCAATACCAATAATACAGTTAAAATATGGTGTATCTATAAGAAAATGTGGTGCAAATAAAACTAATTATTTTTGTTATTTATTTATTTCAGTCTTTAAAATGGACCGAATCTAGATGGCACTGAACAGAGATAGCGTCGGATTTGGGCAGTTGAGTGGGCTGGACCACTATAAAGTAGTGCCGAGCATAGGGTCCCACTCGTGCAAGAGTTTTGGCTCCGGGTACACGTGAACTTCACGAGGTTAGGACCAGTTTATCCCTGTCTAAGGACCCCACTTAAAATAATTATTGCCTCTCAACAAAAAACTAAATTAATTAAATTTGTTTTTTTTCATATCTTTTTCTTTTTTTTCCTTGTGTAACACATTCACTACATTTTATTATATAATACTAAATAGTCTTTGATGACAAGTAGCTCAAGATTACGGATTACAACGAATCTTCAATTACATAACTCAACCACGACTCTTACTCTGGATTGAGAGAGAAATGAAGAAGAATCATGTTATAGGAATATCATGGGTGACTGCAGGGATGATCGTACACTCACATGTGAGAAAATATTATTTTATTCACATGGGTCCCACACACTCACAAGTCACATGTGATCACCCATGCTGATAAAGTATCATTTTCCAATGAAGAAAGATGACAATTATTCGAGTTCTGAAAAAACGTGTCTAAGAAAATCTCTGAATAAGAAATACACTACTTGATTCTTACACGTCTCTCTTAAGTAATCTCATAAAACCTTATTCATCAATATGAACTTACTAAATATATGGTAATAATTAATTAAATTTATAAGTGTTATGCTCTGAATTTGCATTAAAACAAACATGGTCTAATATCAACAAAAAAATTATTTTGTCAAAGTGGTATAATAATGTTAGTGTAGCTAGGTATAAGACAAATCTGTTAAAAGAAATAAACTATAAAGACTCGGAGAAAGAGACGTGTTTGTCACCTTGAAAACTTGCCAAGCCTTCGGTCAAAAGATTAATGATTTTTGAAAAATTATATAATTTCCACTAATAATAAATTCTTAATCTAAAAAAATTGCAAGTCGACATGTGGTAGAATATTCAGGAATTATAAATTTTCTATTTCTTGATTTTTTATTTTTTTAAAATATGTAATTTGCTTATTTTAAGTTTGTGCTTGAGGAAATGAGAAAGAGCGGAAAAAATTAGCAAAATCTTGAATACATAATGTTGAATGTCAATCGCAAAAATTTTAATACATAATATTGAATGTCGATCTCGATTGTCCCTTTTTTTTTTTTTTTTTTTTTTTTATCTCTGGTTATGCTTTTAGCTCAACCAAAATTGTTAGGAAATTTGTTCGGCCTTAACTTTTTACTTTGGTCATATTTTCTCATACAAATAAACAAAACTTGCATGGTGTTCAAAGTGTTTGTTTGATTGTAAAGGTGGCATTTTGAATGAAAAGAAAATGAATTATAGGGAATTGAATTGTTTAAAATTTATTTT
The DNA here is from genome assembly GCA_019395295.1 of Osmanthus fragrans. Taxonomy (NCBI): domain Eukaryota; kingdom Viridiplantae; phylum Streptophyta; class Magnoliopsida; order Lamiales; family Oleaceae; genus Osmanthus; species Osmanthus fragrans. The sequence goes on from CM033358.1 coordinate 6,927,009, forward strand.
ATTTGGAATTGTGGATTAATTGTATTTGATTGATATAATTTTCTACCTGAAAATTTTTTGAAAATTTGAATCTTTTGATATTCGTTTGGCTTTATTTTTTATGGATATTGTCCATTAAAGTGATAAATTTTTTCACCATTGAATCTAGAATTTGTTCCAATTGTCAAAAAAATAAAAAAATAACATACCCAATATCATTTGTTTGACATTATTTTTTATGGAAGTTATTCATTAAAGTGATAAATTTTTTTATTACTGGATCTAGAATTTGTCCCAATTGTCAAAAAAAATTTAAAAATTTAAAAAAAATTAATTATCATACTGAATAGAAAAATGTCTCACATAAAGTTCGGACTTGATATTCCGAACTACACGCCTCTCACAAAGGCGGGACCCATGCATTTTTTTATTGAACGCTGATCTCGTCGTACTGTAAGTGCCGTGTACACGAAATTGTCAAGCTCCGTGTACGTGAGGCATCTCTATTCTGAATATCATTGTTTCACGTAATCTATTGTTTCTGTCTGAACTTTTGCATTGCTGTGGCAATTGAGGCTCTCACTCTTTACCACTATCAGCTTGCTTTCATAAACAGTGAAAAAGACCCTAAATAACTTTAGGGTGTGCTTGATATGGGTGAAAAAGTGGGTAAAAATAAAAAAGTTGTACAATTTCATCAAATTTGTGGTGTTTGATTGTCAAATAATTCCATGAAATTTATTTTTACCCAAATTTTAGATATAACCTAGTAAAGCACATTTTTCATTTTTTATTTTCCCATGATTTTGGTGAGAAAGTGATTTTTTTTTTTTTTTTTTTTTGACAATGGAAACATATTCTAAATCCAATGGTAAAAAAAATTATCCATTTAATTGACAATTTATATGAAAAACGAAGTCAAACGAAAAAATTTTCTTACTTTTTGACAATCCAAACAAATTTTAATACAAATTATAAAATAATTTATCCCAAAAAGTAACAATTGTATGAAAAACAAAGTCAAACATATTTGTTGAAAAATTATACCAATCAAACACAATTTAATTATAATTTCCAATAAAACACATTCTAAGCAATTCAATTTCCTGTAATTCGTTTTTTTTTCACCCAAATTTTACATTTACAATTAAACGGATCCTTAGAATTAAGGCTGTTAACTCTAATTTAGAATATATAAGATCGTTGATTGAGTAAAGAGATATGCGAAAAGCAAAAGTGAGCTCTTGTTGCTAACTTCGTTATATTGTTATTGTTTCAATATCTGTTTTCCCATATGCTGTGAATTGCTTTCCTTACGATGATATACGATAGTTCTGTGCAGTCAGCGATATAAAGTCCATGTCACATTGAGGTGGCGGCGATTATAGGAGTTTATGATTAATGGGATTCTATCTTATAATTTTTGATTTATAGAATTAATTATTGAATCGTAAGAATATTGATGTTATATATATATATATATATATATATATATATATGTGTGTGTGTGTGTGTGTGTGTGTGTGTAATGGTGATGAATATAGTGATTTTTTAAAATTTTAAAATTGTATTAGGATGTATTTAAAGTGAGATGAATATCTAATTTTTTTGTGGATCTATAGTATATAAATGAATGAATTTAATAAGGACAGTACTAAAATGTGACGTAGATGAAAATAGTAATTTTTTAAAATTTTAATAATTTAGTAGATATAGATATAGAGTGTAATAAATATATAACAATCTTGAATGTAAATAGTTGCTCCCAAAACTTCTCAACTCCTCTCTAGCTCTGCTCACAATCGTGTTGAAAGGTGTATTATGTCATTTGTACAAAGTGTGTTTACAAAATTAGTTGACAAAATAAGTGTTACCAGAATTCAGGCCATTGATTTTCAATAATTTAAAAATCTATTTATGAAATGATTGGTGTAGATTAATTTGACAACCAAATTTGTACATATAGCATAACTCTTGAAAAGTTGATCATACTCTCAACATACACTACACGTCTAGGGTTCATATTTTGCACCTAGTTGTTTTCCATATACACAAAATAACAATAAAAAGAAAGAATAAACTGTGCCAAACAGATCTATGGTAAATCAATTTTTTTCCAAACAAAATACCTTATACCCTCACCAAATCTAATATAAAAATAGTTTTCATATTTCTTAAATGAATAGACCGCTCAACCAATAAGAATTGAGATTCAGATCCACTTTAATCACTAACCTAGACAGAGATGGAAGTCCATCGATAAGGACAAATCCATACAGATGATCCACAGACCATAATCACTTCGAAGAAAGTAAAAACGAGGGTCAAATGTTAAAAATGAAAATAAACTGGCAAAACTTACACAAAAGCCCTCAGCAAAAAGCAGTCAGGCTTTTCAGATTGCAGAAATTGATAATACACCCTGCAATTGCCCTTTCATTCAAGAAGGACTAAGGACAATAACTGCGTTGATAAATTATTTGACAGACAAGAAATTCAGTTATCATTACACTGAAAGATATTATTAATTACTAATACATTTTGGAATTATCATAAATCCTTGCCATCAGAATGAGGGGACAATACTGTATCTCTCATCTGTGATGAAAAATTGATCAATATCAGATTCAATTGCCTCTGTTCTTTTGGCGAAACGACCTTTGATTCTTGGCCTTGTTTCGGCATAGGCCTTTCTGGATGCATACCGTATAGTCTTCTCGAATTTCCTGTTCTTTCTCTTCTCTCTATACCTCAAAACTCTTGCTTTTCTGTCCATTCCAAGAATCTGGGAACCATGATTTCCACTCAGATCAACGCCGAAAGGGTACGAAGATTCTGAAAAACAGCTCCCCTCAGGCACAACCCCGATATCCAACGAAGATGATGAAACCTGAAATTTTGGGGGAAAAAAAATTAAGAAAATTGTGTACAAAATCATATATTTATATGGTGTGAAGAAAAAAGGAGGTAATGGAATTTACACTTTGGCTGAAAGAAGACGTGGCAGTGTAGCTGTTGTTGTAAGAATTAATGTTGGATCTTGTGAAATCGATTTCAAATCGATTTTCCGATGAATGATCAGTCAAATTTGTTGGGACAGGAGATTTCATGGTCTGTACAGGAACAACACTGTCAGGTTGCGATGAAATTGGAAAATCCAAGTCCAGGAATTGGTCATCCGAGAACAAGAACTCCAAGTTTTTCATGTCTGTCGGATCAGAAGAAAGCTTTGACATAGTAATTGGGTTTTGAGATATCCAAGGGTTAGCAACAAAGCTCTCTTGAGTGGCGAACATGATATTACTAGTAGAGTCAGGCACCAGGAGAGATCCGGCGGTGGACTTAACCAAGGACTCGGAGTCGGCATCATCGTAAAAAGGCACTACCGGAACTCGCTCGTGGCGACTGGCGAGAGGGTTGGCTGAATGGATGTCACGATCACAGGCGACGCAGAGGGCGGCAGCGTCAGCCTTGCACGTGACACTAGCCGGTGCCTGCTCGCACACCTCGCAAATCCACACACGTTCATGTCTCGATAAAGCCAAGGATTTGTTATTCAGATCATGCACCTTTGAATCACATGCCATGCACATAAAGGCTGAGTCCGTCCTACAAAATAGCTGCGCCGCTGCAGATTTGCAGTAGTCACAAGGCTTCGCGGCCACATTCCACCCCGCCGGAAAACACTTGGCCCTGGCTGCTACTCCACCATCTTGTCCTACTTCCATTTTCATACTCTCTCTGTCTCTCTCTAAAATATTTTGGGCTCTCTCTCTAAGAAGGATGACTAAGCTCGTAATTGGTGGTGTGTGTATCACCAATAACAGTTTGTATATCTATCCAATTCAGGAGAGAGGAGGAGGGGGAGGGGAATCAGGTTGCTGACAAATGTGGGAGTGACACGTAAATGAGGTTTTAGCCAAGTAAAAGGTTTGATGACACAATGTGTTAAGTAATTGTCGTATGTCTGTGCCGACGTAGGGTCCACAATTGAGGGGTGTGGGGGAGGATGAATTTGACACTGTTCATCAAACTTTGGTGTGAAGGGGCGACATGTACAAGTTGTAAAGCTAGCGGTATACTTGTAATGTCACGAGGAATGAAACTCCTCCACACTTTATTTACCAAAACAAACTTTTTTTCTTTTTATCGAAAAATGAATTTGGTGCGATATAGATACATGTTAAAAATATAATTTAGGTAAACATATAAGTTGCTAATAACTTAACCTTCTTATCGAGATGGTTAGAAGTTTTGCCTATTTACTTTTTCCAATGTTGAAGATAAAAATATAAAGAATATACATTTGATCATCTATAAAAATTTAAGTCTTTAGATTAAATAGTTTAACATAATACCAGATATTAAGATACGATTTCTATCTTAAAATGTCAATTTTATTAAAAGAAGTAACATAAACTCTTATATGTTGGTTTATACTCTAAGGGTCCGTTTGATAGAAAGATGGAAAATGGATGGCAAATAAAATGTTTGGCAGTGAAGTGATTTGCCTAGAATTTGTTCTAGAGGGAATTGTAATTAATGGTGTTTGATTGGTATAATTTTTCACCTAATCCGTTTGGATTTGTTTTCATGCAAATGATTACTTTTTGAGATAATTTTTTTACAATCTGTATTAAAATTTGTTTGGATTGCCAAAAAATAAAAAAATATATATATATTTTCATAAAATTTTTATGTTCGTTTAGCTTCGTTTTTCATGCAAATTGTCAATTAAATGGATAAAAATTTTTACCATTGAATTTAGAATATGTTTCCATTGCCAAAAAGTTAAAAAAAAAAAAAAAAAGGAAAAAAAACACCCAACAAGGTGGAAAATAATTTCCCACCAAAATCATAAGAAAATATTTTCCTACTTTTGTGCTTCAAGGGATTGTACATTAGAAATTGATGGCAAACATTTTCCAGGGCAAATTTGGCTAATCAAACAGTCAAAAGTAGGAACTAGGAAAATATTTTCCTAGTTCCATGACAAATTCGTCATATCAAACACAACCTAATATTTAACAGATGGTGACTTATTTGAGCATATCAAATTTGAAATTCGTATATTCATTTGAGTCTTGATCGAATTGAATTATTCATTTGAGTTTAACAAGCTTGATACCATATTAACACTTGAGATATATTTTAAAAGGTCAAACTTGTTAAGATAAGGAATTTAAACTTTGTAGTGTTATATTTTGCATTGGCGATTCTGTGAATAAAGGGATCAATTTGAACAATTATAAAGTTTAGGGACTAAATTGTAAAGTTTCATAGATGGTAGGTTAGCTTAGGGTTTGGGATTTTATGTTTGAAACACGAAGGTAACTCGTAGATTTTTCGCTAACTGCTCGTCGAACTTGTGTTCGAGCGGATGAAACAGTACATTCATCGCTCGACCTTCGCCCCATTGTCGTTCGAGCGAAAGAGCTCCTCACTCGAGCGACTTATTTATTTGGGCAACCTAATTTTCGATTTGCGAAAATTTTATTTGGCCCATGTTTCCTAAACAGTCTAACATATAAATACTAGCGCCACATTATTCCGTCCAAGAAAGTTGAATATTATTCTCTCAAGAGCAAACATCCTACATTAAATCTACTGAGTTCAATCCTTCATTTATATGCGTCAACCTTGTTGAAAACATCAAAATAACCAAAATCAAGCACCAAGGTTGAATCTTCTTTTGGTTCTGTCAAATGTTTGAAGATCAAGGAAGATTACTGAAAAACGAGGAGTTCTTCTTGAAAATCTGCAGAAAATAAACGTTCATGAAGAGTCAGGTTTGGTGTTCGTGTGCACATTCCAGAAGGGTTGCTTCAAATTTCAGACAGGATATTAGAAAGTTTGTGTTTTCAACTTTACTGGTGGTCTGTAAGTTTATCTAGTGGTGTCAAAACGGACGGTCCGCGTACCTTTTGACTCGGACCGACCCGCTCACAAAAAGCCCACATGGTCTGAGTCAAAAGACCTCTGTATCGGCACCAGGGGTGAATCTAGAGTTTTTTTTTCCAATGAAGGTGATATTAGTAACATCAAAATCGTCTCTATTTGAAGTCTCCTCATTAACATTTTTCGCAACCTCAAGAGCTTTTCTTTTATAAAATCTTTCTATGATTGACTGTAATAAATAAGAATTGGAATGTAAATAAACAAATTACAAAGAATGACAGAAACAACATTTATCGCTTGTTTGAGTTTTTTTTTTTTTTTTTTTTTTTGGGCTAAAAATGGATTTTGAAATAGTAAATTGATGGAGAATGTATGGTCAAAAAATAAGGATTTTTTTTTTTAAATTTGTATGTAATATTATTTTATTAAAGAACATGTGATTGAAAAGAAATGAAAGAAAAATATATTTTGAAAATAATAAAGATCAAACAAGGGTTTAATTAAATTATGCATGTGTCAACCTTGCCTATAGATTAGCGACATAATTAAGACAATATTTAAATGATACATTGCTGGCTCTAAGTATAAAACTTGAACTGAACTCTTCTTCCATTTCAATTGAACTAATATAGATCCGTTTTAGCAAATTTATAAATCATTTATAAATTGGTCAAACTTTATTTTCTCTATACACTCCAACAAATTCATATGTAATATTCATTTATTCACCACTCATTTCTATCTATTTATAATTTAAACCTTCCTCCCAAATGGATTAATTTGTGATACTCAGAACAAATGTTGCTTTTTTTATTCTCTGATCGAAACTTAGCCATCACTCATTTCTATCTATATATAATTTAAATCATTTATAATTTTTTCCAAACAAAATTAATTATAATACGAATTATAAACGAAATAATTTGCAATACTCGGAACAAGTTTTTATATATATTCATTTTCTTGTTTCTCTAATCAATTTAGAATCGAACAAATGTGGTGGTTAAATTCAATTATTGATGTAAGAAACCCAGGTAGCTAATTCAAATAATTTGAATTTTGTATGTTGTTATCATTTTGGTATTTTTGACTTGCACTTTTTATATGATAATTTGGTATTATCGTGACACGCGTGCTTGTCAGATTTTTATGTATAAAACTCTACAATTGACTTTTCCTCTATTTGTGAAATTAAAAAAAAAATAAAAAATGTGCCTATTAATCTACGCAAATTCATTGGCTAAATCGGATAACTGAATGGTCCTTTGAATTAAGACTCCGTTGCAAATGTGAAATTTGAATGAAAAAAAAATGAATTGTAAAAAATTAAATTATTTAGAATTTATTTTACTAAAAATTATAATTAATTATGTTTAATTAGTATAATTTTTCACCTGGTCCGTTTGACTTTATTTTCCATTAAAATTGTCAATTAAATGGATAAAATTTCTTACAATTTGAGATATAATTTGTTTGGATTGTTAATAAATAAAATAATAATAATAATTGAAAACAATTTGTGTTTATTTGACTTTATTTTTCATGAAAATTATTAATTATAAATGGATAAAATTTTTTACAATTGAAGATATAATTTGTTTTCATTGCCCAAAAAAAATAGATGGAAAACAGATTACCATCAAAACCAAAGGAATTGAAATTCCTTAAAATTATGGAAAATCTGGTCATGTGTGGGCTAAACCAAGAAAATGAATTTGAGGGGAAAAAAATGTCTATCAAACATGAAAAAAGATGGAACTTGAAAAAAATTTCCATTTTTTTTATGAAAAATGTGTGGTATCAAACAGGCCCTAAGTGCTTATTTGGGGAAATTTTAAAAGTATCTAAAAAGTTTAGGTCAGAAGTAATTATTAATCATAAATATATATTTTGTGAGACTCATAATTTTTATCAAGTTTTCAATCATATATTTCTTTAAATTTTATCAAATAATTTTGTTAAAACTTTTATTAAAACTATTTTCAAACAACCCCTGAATATTCAAAATTAAAAGTATGACTTAACCATGTTTAGTTTAATAATAAGATCGGATTTAAAGTATGATCGGATTTCAATTAGCCACAAGTGGGAAGTGCTTAATACTTCTTGAAGATATTTAATTCGGCCAATTATTTAATGGAAAATAATTTAATATAAAAGAGACTGACAACAAATTTTTATTACATTTCTTAACTCTCATTTTAACTTTTCTTAATGAAGGATACAATTTTTATTAAACATATAGTTTTATAGACTATAATGACGCAAAAGCAATGTGAAAAGGATTAAGAAGTTGTACCAAAACTCAAAGCCATATTTTTTAGCTAATGCTACAAGGGACGTGATACATGTTCATAGGACGTGTACAAGATACACACATTGAAAGTGGATGGAGGCATATTTTTTGACAATATTTTAATCATCTGGGTCCCACCCATGTGAGTTTTCTGTAAAACTTCTGTCGACCATTTTTCTGTACATATGACATTTTTCATGCTACAACATACATTCACTTCACTTCTTTAAGTCGGATAACGGGACTTGTGAAGTCACGAACTCTACACTGACACTATCTAAAGATAATTGATATATTCATTTGCAAGTTAGAGGAACTAGGATATGCTTGGTAAATATTTATAAACAGATAAAATCGAATGATCGATAATATCTGTAGATTTTGCGAAAAATGTGAATAAAAAGAGGGATTAACTTTCAGTATGTTTATAAACACTTGTCAAACATACTCTTAGATTTGCTTTCTAGTTGATACAAGATCGTCTCCAAATTTTAACAATAGTGAGAACCTTAAAAAGATAAAACAAAAGAGGTGACGTTCCTTCGCCTTTCATACAATATTAGAGATATTACGTTTCAAAAATATTACTTTTCCTTAACTCTAAGCCACCTTTAAGAGAACAATATATAAAATTTCATATCATCTATGCATTAATTTGGTTCTTCCATAAAAACGTCGTAGCCTATTTGTCAAAATCAATTTTACTAATTAGGAATGACAAAATTCTGCGCCAAGCATTACCCAAAATTAGAAAAATGAATTTTAGTGATATTTATAAAATGTGAAGAATGATCTCTAATATTGTTAATGACGTGAGGAATAACACTGACGTAACGATTATTTGAATTAAAACATATGATATCTTGATTTAGTCCGTGTTTGATGGGAATTAAAATTAAATTTTAAGTAGATTTTGAAAAAAATTGATGAAATATGTGATTGAAAAGTTGTAAATCTAGTAAAATATATTATTAAAATTAATTATTGATTTTGACTTAAATCTTTAATTAGGGCTTATTCGATACAGATTTTCAAAATCAATTCTCATTTGCAATTACACATTTTTCAATAAAATAATATTTTTCATCACATCAATAACTTTTTCTTCTTTTTTAATCCCACATTTCTCATTATATCACTATTTAAAAATCAATTTTTTTTTTTTTCAAAAATCATACTCAAACACCTTTTTAGTACGGAAGAGGGGCTTAATAGTGTTTAGGTGAATTAAAAACCACAGGTTTGGTCAACGTGATATTCTTGGAATTAGGTGAGCTAAGATATGTGTATACGTCATTCAGTGCGTATGCAGAAAGAATTATTTTGGGTAGGCGTTTGGCGACTTGAACGGTCGGGCAGGCAAAGTGATTCTTTTGTTGTTTTCCCAAAGGAAGTGATAGTTTCGGACAATTTGGACCCACGATGCCACCGTGATATTCAGCAAATGAGATATGATATCACATGCTTCGATGGATTTTCTAATATATAATTATTCCTCAAATTCTTGTAAAATAATAGATCGATCTAATTTATCGAATAGAATTAGCTGGCTCCTAAGAATGGAGTAATTAATTTTTTTCAACATACGAGAATAAATGGAGCAATTAATTTTATTACGAATACGAATGGAGTAATTAATTTTATTCAATTTTTCTATGATATAGAATAAATACTAATTCCTTAAATTCTTAGGAATAGTGTAATTAATTTTATTTAAATGTATGGATAAATAATATTTCAAATTCTTATAAACTAATGGAAGTGGACATAATTTTGCATTCGATCTTATTTCAACGGCGTAAGTGATCACAATAACACAATTTTGTATGGACTTCAAAATGAAAATTTCAAGTCCGAATAGTACTTTTGTTTTAGTATAAATACGTGTAATTATCTGAAGAGAAGCAAGCAGAACTTTGCCCTCTCCTTCCTCCTTTGAAATATATACTTGTAAGTTTTTATTTGTAAATTAACACTTATTTCAGCATATTTGAATTATGCTAGCTTAGATATTTGAATTCATTACTAGCTTACTTAATAAAATTCTACTATGATAATCTAATAAATTTCTATACGAGTTCTTGACTAAACGATCCTCATGCATGTTCGAAATTTTACTTCACTCAGAAGTTAATGACAAAGTTATCATGTTATTTATAAGGACGTGATTCCTGCTTTATTTGCATAATAAGTGCTTATTTGTTGGTTGATTTATGGATAACAGGAGTGCATACAGTGGAAAGATATGGAGAAATATCATGTGACTGTAAAGGGAAGTATGGAAGCACAGAAACTGAGAGAATTAATCTACAAAAGTACCGGAAGGCATGCAGAAATTCTGACGCAGACTAGTAAAGTGAATAACAAAGAAACCAATGAAATGGAAAATAAGGGTATTAACCCAATCTACCCTCGAGAACTAGTTTATGGTGCTCCTCACTTGGTCAGTAAGGGTCCTGAATCCTGCTCTATTATGTAAAAACTGATGGCATGTTGGGCGTGATGGATTGTATATATTGTAGATAGTATAAACAAAATTAAGCTAAAATCTCCTATACTATCTCGCATAGTATGTCGAACATGTACTTGTAGTATTGGTTTTGTGTTTGTGCTTGAGTTTTTCCGTTTGTATCCTTACGACTATGTTATCTATGTTAAAAGCTTATAATTACCTTTTATTTATACCAGCTCTGACGAATTTTATTTTAATTTAATATATTAAAAGTGTGGATTAAGGATACACTTTTGAATACCAATTTTACCCTTATATATTTAGCTTAATGCCAATTCTACCCTTATATATTTAATATAGTACTATTTAATATAATTTAACTTCATTTAATAAATATTTAATTGCAATGCTCATTGTTTTATATCGGAGTACTTATATTTTTACATTAATCAAATTAAGTTTAATTACTTAAATTACATTATTTATTTAATTTACTACTTAAAATCGAAGCTCACATATATAGATGTAATGTTATTATAATTATATAATATAATATATTAAAGTTGCATTACCATATGTGGATTAATTACAATATAAAATAATAGTTATTATAGTTTTAATATAATTATTTATGTAGAAGAACTTCATTTTTAAGTGGTTAAAATTAATTTAACTAATATAAAATTATGAGTACTCCAATATAAAAAATGAACTCTATACTTAAAAAAGAGACTACATGAAATTATACACACACACATACATGTACATACATATCTATGTATCTATGTATATACGTATGTATATATGTATACACCCCACTAAATACTATCATCTCAATAAAAACATTTTTCACTAACCAGATTTTTAAGTATTAATAAAAATTAATATTATGTGTTCTAAAAAATAATTAATATAGTATTGTGAGTTTGATTATGATTACATATTCATTTTTGTATAAACATAAAAATTGATGGTAATTCAATTACTTATTAGATATAAATATATAAAGAAAATAAAAAGATTTTTTATCTCGATACATTTAAAGAGAGTTTTTATTCCTCCATTTGTAATAATCCCATTGAAAAGAAAAAGAACACGTTTGTTTTAAGATTTTTCACTTCTATATCTATTTTGAATGTAACTTTGGTTTTTAATTTAAAATAAATGCTATGAATTAATATGACAAGCGTGATTAGTACGTAACTTTTGTTTCTAAATGTGTTTAGATAAAATACTTTTTGTTATTACTTTTAAAGTTAAAAAAGTTTATGTTACAAACAAAATGAGTACTTTTTTTTTTTTTTTTTTTTTTTTGAAAATCATTTATGTACTTTTAGTTTACTTATAAGTAAACATTTGAAATTTACTCAAATGTACATCTCCTAATTCGATTCTTCTTCGTGGCCATCTGTACCACAAAGCTTGGCTTTTACTTGTTTATTTATGCTAGACAATGGTTGGACGTAAAGTATGGTGAAGCGTAGAGGCCAAGTTTCGGCTTGGGCATAAAAAAAATATTTGAATATAATTTTAAATTTTTAAATAAATCTAAAAATTATGTAATATTAAAGGAAAAAAACATTAAAAAAAAAAGCTTAAAAAAGGTATAGGCGTCAATAGAAAAGCACAAGGCGAGGCATTTTACGCCTCCTTTGCAAAGCGCGCATTTTAGAACATTGATTGCCACTATACCACTGTTGACACAGCATTCACCACAACCAAACTCTATCAGTAGAACACTTGACAAAACATTTATGAATAAATACAAAACACAAATACTAAACATTCTTCACGGAAAGAATGATTTTCTCATCCTTTGAGAATCCCCTCCTTTTAATTATAATTAATAATTATAGATATAGAATTACGTTTATTTATTTATTTTTTACTTCAGTTACATTATTAAACCAATTATAATATTATGTATTTAATTTGTTATTGTAATTACACTAGCGGGCAATATAAATTTCGTAAAAAAGGACCTTCAAGCACTATGTCAAACGGGGGACCAAACATGACCCCATCTGCAAACAAACTATAAAAGCAAAATAGAACAAAAAAATATTTACTACTATAGAATTTAGTTCAAGGATGTTATATGGGACGAGCAGCTCGCACCCGAGATGGGCTGAGCTGCAAATTTCTCATGTCAACTGCTCATTAGCTCTCACAAGGGTTTGCATGCTGAGCGAGCTAGCTCTTTTGTAAGCTTGTTGCGAACCAGCTCATCAAAATTGAGTGAAAAAGTAACTTCAGTAAAAAAAAATTAAAAATGAATTTGGAAAGCCTAAGGGCAAATTTGTTGCTTAAGTGCCTCCATTTAAATAAATTTTCCATTCTCGTTTATCTTTAGGTTATTTTTTTTAATTGTTTTATACATTTAGTTTTTGTTTTACTTAAAATGAGAGGATAAACTTGTCGATAATATCATTTTAATGGGCTTTTTGAACAGAAATCATCATTGAGGACATTTCCTACTAACTAATGAAAGAACTAAAGTAAAATTGTGACAAACAAGGTTGAGGACAAAGTTGCTAGTAGACGAAAAGGTTGAAAATGGTGGCTGTAAATAAAAATTAAATAATTCATAACTATAGCCTGCAATTTTTGTCAAAAAAGAGAGACTAAAATGCTGATTACTATCGTGGGTCCACTGTGCGCACTTGGACTCTAGCTTATAAATTGTCATTGCGCTCTCCTCTCATTTTTTTGTCTTTGACTCCTTGGCTCACTAGCAGTTTCATTGATACCATGTTTGGTAAAGTTTCATCGGCTATTTAACTAGTTAAAACATATTATTTAATTTCATCAAATTAAATTATTTCATGTGCTATAGAGCCGCTCCCCATTCTATAGCGTGTGTTTGGTTCTTACAGAATTAAGGCCCTATTTGATCCTATTTTTTAAGATAATTATCATGGAATAACGACTTTTTGGAAAATATGTTGACCACATCATTGCTAGCATGTCATAACGCTATTTTCACTATTGTAGTACGTATGCGACGTTTTCAATAATTTCATTTCATTATTGACAACATATCATCTGCTACGATGTATGATAGACTCTCTGTATATTCTATATTGGAGAAGTTTAATTTAATATTATTCACACTATTGTTATTAATATTTGGAGGGGTCAAATGGACCCCAATTTATTTTGTATATGTGCAATAGAGATATTATAGTATATTGCAAGTTGGTTTAATCCATATTACAGATGAAATGTTATTGAAATTTTGACTTAAATCTTTAATTAGGACTTGTTCGGTACAGATTCTCAAAATCAATTCTCATTTTCAATTACACATTTTTTAATAAAATAATATTTTTCATCACATCAATAACTTTTTCTTCTTTTTTAATCCCACATTTCTCATTATATCACTATTTAAAAATCAATTTTTTTTTTTTCAAAAATCATACTCAAACACCTTTTTAGTACGGAAGAGGGGCTTAATAGTGTTTAGGTGAATTAAAAACCATAGGTTTGGTCAACGTGATATTCTTGGAATTAGGTGAGCTAAGATATGTGTATACGTCATTCAGTGCGTATGCAGAAAGAATTATTTTGGGTAGGCGTTTGGCGACTTGAACGGTCGGGCAGGCAAAGTGATTCTTTTGTTGTTTTCCCAAAGGAAGTGATAGTTTCGGACAATTTGGACCCACGATGCCACCGTGATATTCAGCAAATGAGATATGATATACATGCTTCGATGGATTTTCTAATATATAATTATTCCTCAAATTCTTGTAAAATAATAGATCGATCTAATTTATCGAATAGAATTAGCTGGCTCCTAAGAATGGAGTAATTAATTTTTTTCAACATACGAGAATAAATGGAGCAATTAATTTTATTACGAATACGAATGGAGTAATTAATTTTATTCAATTTTTCTATGATATAGAATAAATACTAATTCATTAAATTCTTAGGAATAGTGTAATTAATTTTAGGGATAATTGCAGCCGCGGTCCCTAATTTTTGTATTTTTTGCAGACTTTACCCTAACCTTCAATTTGTACCACCCGGAGTCCCAAACCTTTAATAAATTCGCACCCGAGGTCCAAATGGACGGAAACCGTCCACTTTGACCGTTAGTTGACCAATAAAATTGACTCTGACCAATTTTGACCAATTTAAATGAGTAAATGAGTAACTTTACTATTTAACCTCATAAAATAATTAAAATAACTAAAAGAAAAGAAATATTCATCTCCTTTCCCACCCCGCCCCGCCCCGCCCCGCCCCGCCACGCCATGCCACATTGTTCATCTTCTTTAACACCCCACCCGAAATCCTTCATCTTCTTCAACACCCCCAACCCCACCCGGCCACAAAACTCACCTCCGGCCACTGCCCAAATTCTTCACCTACTTTAGTCCCCTTCCTCATTCTCCCCATTGTGCTCTTTCTTACAATTATAGATATAGATATAAACTAGCAGAAAGGATTTCGAAAACAAGAGTTAGAAAAGGAAGCCAAACCTTTTCCAACATATAAAACCCAGACGAAAACTGCAGCGGAAACAAGACACAAGAGCAGCATTCCAACCTTATTCCGGGGAGCGAATTTGCAGATCCAATGAAAAAATTTGTCATTTTCCTTAAGCATCATAGTGGGCTTTCTTGGCACCAGAGGTGGAGGCGTAATTTGGATTGAAGATGACAAGAAACTACTCTGAAATTACTGTTGTTGCAATGACCCATAACTTCTCGAAGATCGAAGACCCAATGACCCTATAGTCCAAAATTTCGCCTCTAATCTCCCCCCACCTCTCATCCTCACAAAATCAATTTTCCATTATTTTCGAATTTTTTTAATTGAGTTTGAAATTTGAAAAGGGAAATTACCAGCATTGTTGATAGTTATGGTAAGGAGATCGATGGTGGTTGTAGATGGTTTTCTGGTTTGGGATAGGATGATGGGGATTTGGTGGGTGATGGGTGGCGACTGTGACGACGTGTTGGTGGTGGCCGTGATTTAGGTTCCATTTTTGGGCGTCAAACGTGATTTTCTTCATTTGTGATTTACGACGGTGGTGGTGGGAGGAGGCGACGACGGTGGTGGTCGTGGGAGGAGGCGGTGCCGACAATGTGGTGGTGGTGCCGGGAAGGAGAAACTGATTGCAAGTTTTTGTTTTTTTATTTTTTTATTTATTTAATTTAATAGTTTTTCCTTTTCTTTTTATTTTATTTTCTTTTAGCTATTTTAATTATTTTATGGGGTTAAATAGTAAAGTTACTTTTTTACCCATTTAAATTGGTCAAAATTGGTCGGAGTCAATTTTATTGGTCAACTAACGGTCAAAGTGGACGATTTTCGTCCATTTGGACCTCGGGTGCGAATTTATTAAAGGTTTGGGACTCCGGGTGGTACAAATTGAAGGTTAGGGTAAAGTCTGCAAAAAATGCAAAGGTTAGGGACCGCGACTGCAATTATCCCTTAATTTTATTTAAATGTTCTACAATGTATGGATAAATAATATTTCAAATTCTTATAAACTAATGGAAGTGGACATAATTTTGCATTCGATCTTATTTCTAATAGAACTCTTTGGCTCTTAAAAATCGAACCAAACCAGTATCATCTTATACATGAAACTATTGATTCAATCTCTAATTAAGAAATTGAGCCGATCTGTTCTGATTTGGTCTTGTTCGATTCCTTCAATTAGAGATCTCAAATCATTATATTGAAGGAATTCCAAACCTTTTATTTAAATAAATAAGAAAGTCGCGTTAAAGAGTTTGTACATAGGTAAGATTAATTATAATTTTACCGTACAAAAGGCTAGAGTCAAAATTATCAAACTGGGAATGTAGCTTTTGAAATTTTTATATAAATAAATAAGAATGAAGAAAAATATTAATAGTATATTAATAATAAGACGACTTTGCACATAGGCAAGATAAATTAGAATTTAAAGATACAGAAAGCTAGAGTCAAAATTATTTAAACTAACTTAGGCAGGCATCTAGCAATACAGATTTGAATAAACTGTCACTTCGAATGTTAAAATTCAAAGTATTTGTTAAAAACACGTTTTCTAAAAGTAAAACAATTAAGAAAATGACGATTGGTATGCCTATGATATGGTGTTTAGGCGGCAACATTGGATCTTGTTGGTGACGATGGTTTTGTCGATGATAGTGGTGGTGAGGTGGTTGTGACAATTTTGATTCTTAGATTCTTGTTTAGGCCAATGATTGTTATGTATTTAATTATCTTCAAAGTTTGATCACTAATATAGTTGATTTTGTAATTTATTTTGCTTCCAAGGGGTCAAAGAATAAGTTTAGCACATTGAGATTATCGTATCAAGTTCGATAGATGGTAAAAATACATACACATACTTTATGCAGTCATTATTTGAATATTTTTGTTTCTTCAAGCATTTTTGCATATTCACATCATTCATAGAGATATATAACATCACATGTAAATTAATTTAGCCCCTGCTTGGTGGTCATTTTTCTCAAAATATATTTCTCTCTTTTTTACGACTACACATTCTTCAATAAAATAATATTACGCGCAAACCCATAACTTTTTCGTAATTTTTAACCATACATTCTCCATCAATTAACTATTCAAAAATATATTTTCTCCTCAAAAATGACTACCAAATAGGGGCTTAATTCTACTTGATAAAGATTATCGAACTCGTTTGAACAATTAATCATCAAATTACTGCACTATCAATAGGGAAAATCGAGGTTAAAGTGGGAAAAAGAGCCGAATTCCCAATCCTGAACGCTTCATTATTTTGAGATGTTCTCCAAGGCTTATTAAATCGCTTTTATATGCTTATTTTGTTAATTTAAAAAAACATAGTTAATAACAATCGAAATTGCTGAAATCCATGAATTAAAATATAGTCATATTATTCTAATAATTACTAGCTTAATCTCTTTAAAAAGTAAGTACAATATTTTTGTATTTCCAAATGACAATTCTAGCACAGGAATGTTAGACCAAACAGCATTTTCATAAGTATAGACATTTCTATGTTAGCGTAGGGTAGAAGTGCTAAAATTTATGAATTTCTTCTTAAGTTTCTTTTGCCAGATTTTGCATTGAATATGAAAATCTGACCGGTTATTCTCCTTATCTCTTGTTTAAGACACTTCACTGACAGGAAAATTTCAATTTTATTGGATATACTCCTAATCTACAAGATTCATAAATAAATACCAGTTAACACCATGTATAACAACAAATGAGGCAAAACCAATCTGGCAAAAACGAAGTTACAGAATGTTGAGCAATTTATATATCATATTACTGAAATTTAAATTCTATATCCACTGTCTGGTTAAGAAAATGTAACAAGAAGAAAGCCAATGAATGGAATCTCTAACACATAACATACCGGTAACAGTCAGATTTTTCTTAGATCAGCCTCGACCACATCACAGCAATCATCCATCCCTTGTCCGCTAATTTAGCCACCTCAAGATTTAAGTGTATTACTCAACCTATTCAACGGACATGAAGTAAGAAGCGAGAGAAGCAAAGTAGCATTCAACAGTGACTAACATTTACAGCATGAACTTCTAAAGAGATGCATTCTTCCATCGAAATGAGAAGGATAGAGATAATGCTCCCAGAAAAAAGCTACAAGAGAATACTCATTACAACTTGAGCAGATTGATGATTAAGATAAAACTCACAATTTTATTAAAATATCATGCAACTTCAGTTGAGCGAGTCAAATAATGAGTTCCATTTCTTATTTTCTTTTATTTACTTTTACACTCAGTTTTTCAAAAAATGAAAAAGCATAGAGATAGTGGGATCAGGGTATGAAATTATCCAGACAGAAGATGTAAGTCCGATTACCATTATAAGAAGAGGTAGGAAAGTAAAACTGCAGGATTCAAAGAAGTACGAAGAAAAAAAAAAAAAGACAAAAAAAAAGGGTATCATATCCATAAGATCAATTAGCTGAGCTTTACCAGTCCAAGCCCTCAAACAGCCCTTCCCCTTTTATGGCAGAAGTTTTGAAAATAGCCCATTGGCGGTTTTTAATCTTGTGCAACTCTAAGGCCTCAGTCACTGCAGCATCATCAAGTGCACCAGGAAGATCCTGCAAATAAGGCAACAAATGTGATCCCATTTGTTTGTGTCACTAAATGTGTTCATGTGATGGATGATGGTGGAACCGGATCCAGAGGGTTTTGGAAGGATGCGACTGGAATGGTTTGAAACAGAAGGTCTAAAGAATCAGAGAAATCTTCAACATACTATAGTGCCTTTTAGAATACATTAAAGACGAGCTAATTAATTCTTTCAGAGAAAGAGCAAGAGGGTAATAACACAAACCTGCTTATTCGCAAATATGAGGACAACAGCACCTTTTAACTCTTCCTCCTGCAAGAGCACATTGTATTTTAAGCTATTGTGAGAGTTGAGAGTAACAAAGGCAAGTGGGTATCAAAAACATGTGACATAACACTATTCTGGCAATTGTTTCCTTTTATAATGGTCAAAGTGAAAAAAGACCTTCACATTTTCTTTTATCAAACAGGCGTTCTTCAGTGGAAATGTCAATTTGGGAAGGCTGAGAGACATCTTCAGTTTTCTTTCTTTTCCAAAGTAGGCAACCTCCTAAGTCACAAAGATTCTGGGCTGATATTTTGGTTATATTGATGGGTAGCTGTGAATGCTAACTTATATATGCTGGACTTTTGAGCCTGTAGACTGTGTGATGAACTCGGGATCAAAAGAGCTGGGTGGGTGGAGGGTTGGGGGAACCCCACTGCCTACAGAGCAAATTTTAATATTGTGTATTGCTCTAGGCACTACTCAAATTTCTAATCCTTCTAGTTCACATCACACGTTTCTCCAAAAACTAAAAAATAATTATCTAAATGATATTATTCAATTAGAAAATTGAAAAGGAAAACATGATCTGTAAGTTGATAATAAAAATGGACACAGGAACAGAAAGGGATGAACAAGAGGATAAAGGAAGAGAGGTATATGGCTTTAGAACTAGCAACATGATAGAAGATTTTCCCTTTTATTTGGGTATGAAGCACGTCTAAAAAAATGCAGCTACTTTGTACAGGAATAAAAGCATTCAAGAAGGTAGGAAAGCCATGACTTCTGTTGTGATTTGAGAATTCAATCAGACTTTTCATCATTTCTCATGCAGGTCCCATATTGACATTGGAAATGCATTGTAATATGGATGCGACTACCTTAACTATGCCCTACTTGTCTTTCTAGCAGTTTTCCATTGGCTTCCAAGGTCCAATCATAATTAATGCGCATAAGATAAGTATGCACAGCATGCTCCGTTATACTTCAGCTTACTTGTTAAACTACCATTATGAGAATCACAAATACCCATGAAATGTAACACAAAATAAAAAAAAAATGCATTATCCCAAAGCTTCCACCACCTTTCTGTTGAAATATTTATTAAAGATAAAAACAATAAAAGTGACTGAACCTCCAATATTGCGTGAAATTCCTCTCTGGCAACCACCAGCCTATCAGTATCACTTGAATCAACAACATAGATTATGGCTTGAGTATTGGGAAAGTAGCACCTCCAATATGGCCTGAGCAGCAAAACAATTAGATTTTGGTGAACTGTTGACATAGATGTAGAAATAGCAATTAATGAGAGTAAAATAATCAAGAGACAACTCTTGAAGTCCCTCACAAAAAGGTGGCGATAGAAAAATTCCCAATTATTCTGGCACTATGCAGATTTTGTTAAAGCAAGGATGAGATGACCCTATAAACTAAGATCACAAGTATCTTTTTCTGGGAAACTGGTTGAACTACTGTCAAGGAATATAATTAGACATGCGCTACCCCCTATTTCCATCTTAACAAATGACATAATTTGATTTGAAAGAACCTTATTAACCACAGCAGAATCCTTTTTGTAGGATCGATTGGCCTATTGCTCTTTTCTTGTGCCCATTTTTTTAAGGTTCCAAATTTTACTACTAATGTATGAAGGATCCTAGTGTTACGAATCACTACTTCGCCACCGCAGTTTATTTTTTACCTTTTTCTTTTACAAAACTGGATATGCCATTTCACTAAAAAGATAATTTATTTTGAGGATGATACAGAAAACTAAACTTCAGGATAAGAAATAGCAAGTAGATCGTGCAATTTGTTAGCCCACAGTAGACTACTTTTCAACTTTCTCATGTACACCTAAGTTTCTGCTTTATTACTGCTAAATCTCGTTCCTAGGTACACAGGACAAATGACATAAGGTCATTTTTTGTGCAGATTTCTTAATCGTAAGTTATTCAATCAATAGACCGAGTCATATTCCATATAAATTGCAACTGTAGAAACATTTTTTTCACCTTGTTAGGATTATTAAATCTAGAAAAACAATTCATGATCCAGATATATAAAATTACAGATTTACGTCATATCATAGATTAAATACATGAGGAAATTTATAGAATAAAAGGCAAAAAGGACCAAATACCAAGTTAGGATTATTGAGTATAGAAAACTATATAAAATCCAAATATTAGTTATATAATCACAGATTTCATATCATGTAATAAATAAATAAATAGAAGGTAAAAAAGGACCAAAGTCAAACAGACAAAAGGCGTCAAAGATTCCATGGTAGCCAGACATATGAGACTAGCAGGAAAAAATCATTTGGCTATTACTTGTAACTTCTCTATCATTTCAATGCTTTGTTCTCCCAAACAAAAAATAATTTATGGAACACAAAATGCATGATCAATCAGCATGCATGGCATATGAAACATCATGCAGAGTATGCTGTTGTGCTAATTCTCAAGGCAAATAATTATATATTTGAAAGAAGCAAAGAGCCCAAGGTAAGTTTACCTAATACTCGTCTGTCCACCTGCCATTAGAAAAGAAAAACGTACATATTAGACAAAAACTTCAGAATAATTTCTTTTTTACCTCAAAGAAAGGATTAGCATGACCAACAAAAATAAACAAATGAAACTTGCATAAATAACCAGTGATAACGATAAGAAATTTCTTGAAACTAAATAATCAAACAACTAAAGGATATACATGCTAAAATTAGCTAATAATCAAGATATTTAGTCCGGAAAATAAACTGCATAGTTTTCAAGGAAATAATATTCATGTCAAATCTAAAACTGAACAACCTTGTTATGACTCCACAATAAATAAAAATAATGAAGCCCAATGAACAATAGACGTTTCACTTTTCAGGGGTAACAATTCAACAAAAGATGCTTGGGGGAAAATGACTAGCATCAAATATGTTTTCATTCATAAATAAATTTGCACGTCCAAGTAAGAACTCAAAGAAAGGCTCAGATTTTCTTTGGCACCTTTCGCACCCTTCATTTCGCCAACAAATAAGTCAATCCAACTTAACTATGAGATATCAAGAGACTAATATCATAGGTTGAATGATGACAAAATACCTAGATCCCAAACTTGAAACTTTATGTTGTTATATTGCACCGTTTCCACATTAAATCCAATTGCTGCAGTCAAAGGGAAAGAAAATATAATAAACCAACTGAAATAACCAAGGACAAGAAAAAAATAACAAGTTCCGGTTTTTTTCCTTCAGCAATAAATAATCCATTTACACCCCTCCACCATCTTTCAGAAAAAAAAATATATTGTGAATTTAAATCATATTACATTATTATAGTTATCAAGTAAATATTTTTCTACACAGATAAAAACTACAATCCACTATTCTATTCTCTCACATGTATTTAAAAATCGAATTATGAGTATAATAATAGTATTCATCCTGTTATATTTGAATTAATATAAATGCAAGGCCATAAAAAAAGACAACTAACTGGGAATAGTGGAGACTACTTCACCCATCTGAAGCCGATCTGCATATATTAGAAAAACGAAAAAAGAGTGTTATGATCTTCGATTCCTAAGAAACCAGGAAAACATCAGAGGAATTCCTCTAAAGGGTACGTGAAAAACAGAGAATGCATACATAGAATTGTGGTTTTTCCGGCATTGTCAAGCCCCAATACTAGGATCCGAGCTTCCTTGTTCCCGAACAGCGATGAAAACAACCGCGTAAACACTATACCCATTTTGTCCCTCTCTTTCTTCCAATTTACAAATCAAAGAAAAATTTGGATCGGATCTAAGCAAACAGCAGTACCCTCTTAATCCTTCCTGTATATTTCCGGAAAAAGAAAATTACGATTACTTTCACATCAAATAGAATTAAGCTTACTTGAAGTATTGTGCTTATATTACCGGATGAAAGGGGGAGGGCCGAGGGCCTGCCTACGAGGACGAGATGACTTGAGGGTTGAATTTTGGGAAATATGGATATCAATGGAGGATGTAATTTCTATAAAAAAAAGGAAATTTTGTGAAAATATTTAAAAATTTAAACATATATTTTATTTTTGCACTTGATGAGTAAATCCTTACATATATGAATATTTCTAAATAATAATTTATTATTACTTTTAAAGTAGCACAATATTATAATAAAATTTTAGAAGAATACTTAATCTAGAGCATGACATTACAATTTCAATATTTCAGAAGAATATTACTCTATTACTTTTGAAAAAGCAACAGTAGAATATCGTTTTTAATAATTATATTTTCTCATGTTCTCGAAGTAACATGTCTAAAAAAAAATTGGGTATTCCTTCAATGAGGGTTCAACCCGCACTTGAGACATCCGCATTCTCTTTAGGGGAGATTTACCCGCCTGGTGTGGTTTGCGGGTATTGCATCAGGCCTCAGGTTTACCCAATCCGCACTGGTGGTCGGGCTCCGCTAGTAGTGACTGCGGGTTCCTGAGTCATAAAAAATAAAAATAAAAACTATACGATTTGATCTCATGAAGAGATGATTTATATGAAAATAAGTTACTTATTTTAAAAGAACAATAACTTCACAAATCTATAAATATTCTAGGCCCCAATCTAGTTTCCATTTCTTAAATCTCATTTTTTAAAATTCATTTTCAACAACACATTTGCTCTTTGTTTGATGGTCATTATAAAGAGAAATTGGAGAAAAATAATATTTTGAACAGTGATTTTTTTAAAGAATGTATAATTAAAAAGTAGGAAAATATTTTATTTTTACGTGCAAAATATTTTACTGTGTGAATGATGGATTCAAAATGAATATGAAGAATAAAGAATTTTGTTCTCATGGGAGTCAAACAGGGACTTAATGAGACCCACAATTTTTTTCAACTTTTTAGCCATGTATTATATCAATTTTTTATCAAAATGAAATATCAGCTAGAATATTTCATTTTACTGGTAACAATTTTATATTACATTAATATTGCATTGGTGGAATATTACTTGTCAAATATAGCATTTTCAATTTAATCTTCGATTTAATTGCGCAGACAATTTTTTACGTAAGTCATTGTAGAAAATACTCTCTTCGATTGTAGTTGTAGCCACGGGAAAAATTGAGGCCAATGCACAAGCTTGTCTACTAATGAATGCACTTCATATTATTTTTTACAAGAAATGCAAGATCATTAAGGTCATGTAAGTCTTCAGAATTTCCATAATGCGCATGTCAAGAATATATGTATCAAACTAATAATCAAGTTTCAAGATATCTGTTGTGTCAAAATTTATCGAATAATACTCAAATAGTCGAATAACTTTGTTATTGTCAAAAGCTGTAAATGAATTATTTGAACACAAATGAGTAAGTCACTATTTACCTAAAAAAGGCCATTCAACTCTTGACGTTGCATCTCAATGATTATATAAAATATTTCCACACGAAAGTGATACAAATTTGTCACCGTGTCACGCCATGAATGACTAGAGTTATAAATATATCATTCATATTAGAAACATTAATCTCAAACCATTCCAAAAATAAATAAATAAATAATTTCTCATCCATCATCCCTTGTGCTTTGGAGCTATACTTTGCATAATTGCCCAATCTCATGGCATTAACAATATCTTGATCTTTCCTTTGTAATGCTTTCGAAAATTTATTTGAAATTTCCATGATCATTTTCGTGAGATGTAGATTAAATTCATATTCAAATTTTAGCATCAACTCTAATAAAATATTTGCGTCACCTCTTGTTCCGAAACTTGTAATGTCAATACCAATTATCTCAACAACATCAATTGTGGTTGAAAATCTGACAATCAAGTTAATCAAACTAATGTAGTGAGAGCTCCAACATGTATCGCCAGAATGCTTAAAAGTAGTTTATTAATTGAGATCTCGTCCGCTTGATATTTCCCTGAGTGCTTCAAGAATATTGAGTCTTTTTCTCTCGAAGAAGATCACATCATTTAGTCGATCCTCTAACAATATTCACTAATCCGTGTACTAAAGTGAAGAAAGTTTCAATTTTCAAATGTTTTTGTGTCATAGCTACAAGAACTAGTTGAAGTTGATGAACAAATCATTGAATGTATTGAGCACTTGGGTTTTCTTTCAAAACAAGTGCATGAAGACCATTATACTCACCTCACATAGTACGCACTCCATGATATCCTTAACCTCTCAAATTAGATATATTTGAGCTCTGTGTGGAGAATAATTGATCAATTTCAACCTTAAGTGAGACATATGTGGTACTCAAAATATATGTGACACCAATAAGAATTTTCAATGCACGCCCATTCTTCACATAACAAATGACAAATGACATTTGTTCCTTCATTGAAATGTATCGGGATTCATCAACTGGAATGGAAAACAAGCTATCACTAATATCTTTAATCACATTTAGAGTTTTAAAAGCAATATTTCTCACAATATCTTTTTGAAATGATGTTAATTTAAGATTTTTAGGTGCATTTGTCAAAACAACAGTCTTAATCTTAGCATTATAATTACAAAACCAATATACTAGTTCTAGAAAGTTCTCTTGATTGTTTGAATCTTTAGATTTATGTCCACGAAAGGTCAACCCTTGTCATACAAGAAACCGTACACAATCAATTGACTCAATCAAACGAATTCGATACTCTGTTCGAGTTTGATGCGATTGCTTAAAGATACAATATTGGATACTTTGTCCTTGATTCTTAAATGTTTCATACTTTGTTTGAGCCTAATTGTTTGCACTACTTGATTTTGCAATATGTTTTTTTAATAATTTCATTCTTTTTTCAATTTGAGAACTCACCATCAACAAATGAACCACCACTTGAGTTGAAAAGATAGGAGTAGAAGCAAAATACAACATCTTTTGCTATACTGTATTCTACCCAACTAGGATGCTCATCATACCATGAAACACAAAATCACCAATCTTTATTACCTATTCTTGTGGGTAAAAATTCATTATTGTGAGATTGACAATTACCCATTTACACATATACTCTCCGAATCACATCTTGAACATTAGCATTATAATTTTGTATTGAAATTCTCAATCCAGGATCCAAAGGAAGCCGTGCAGCATTAAGTTCAAACCTTTCATCCCCAACATTCATTTCAGCACCAATTCCATCATCCTTTTTATTTCCAACATCATGATCATCCCTTTTATCTTAAACATTCACTTTATTAATATTTTGTTCATCACAAGAAAACACAGATTTACGTTTAAAGTATTTTTCCATAACTAATACATACAATCAATGGAAACAATCAATTCAAGTAAAAAAATGATTCTGCTAACAGAAGCAACGTGAGAGCTCAAAGAATTAGAATACATGAGAGATGAGCACAACCTAATAATACAAAGAATCATATATTTGCTATTATTATGAGAGGTGGTCATAGCCTAAAGCTAATAGTACACGGCACAATGTGAGGGCATAAAGAATTTATATTTGATATGTAAGATTTCTACGGACTTCAAGAATAACCGAATCACAAGCATTCATAGCATCAATCAATACAAAAACACAAATATATTAAGTCAATACACAGGTGTTCACAACATCAATACACGTCCTAATAATGTTGCCTCTATTTTCAATTTTTGATGAAATTCCTAAAATATATCTCACAAAATCACAAATTAGAAATATATTTCCAAATTTCAGATTATGAGATACAGTAACAGCCCACAGAAGCAATGGTCTAAGCAAAACTAAGGGTGTGTTTGGTTTTCTTTTGCATTTTTAGTTTTGAATTCATTTTTTATTTTCTATTTTGAAGGATTAGTTTAAGATTCGAGAAAATGCTTTTGGTTTTTCATCCTGATGGCTGTTTCTCAAAACAAAAAAAATTGGGAAACGCGTTTGATTTAAAAAATTTAGAAATACTTTTATGACTTTTTTTCAATTAATTTGATTATTTAGTAAAAGATATTAATTTTATGCTAATATCTGATTTTTTTTTTTGAAGTTGGTAAAAAAATGAATTATTATAAGTATATATCCAACAATCGCACATCTAAATCATTTGTAGATAATAAATTGAGAGAGAGGGAGAGATGAGTATTTGTATTTTGGTAAGTTTTATGTGATTTTATTAAGTATTTTAATTTGAGAAATTTTTAAGTTCATTTTCCTTGTTTTGAGTTATTATAATTATTATTATTTTTTTAAAACATTTAAACTGTCAAAAAGTCATTTTAAGTTTTATGTCATAAAATTTTTCTTGTTTTCAAAAATTCATTTTTAAAAATAACATATCGAACACATTGAGTGTTTTAGAAAATTACTAGTTATTGCCCGTACGATGTACGGGTTAGGTTATTTTGTAGGAAGTGTTAGCATGTTAAATGTGTGAAATTATGTTTTATTTTGAGGTGTGAGATAAGATAGACAACATATAAATACATTTTTGGATTCATTTATGTTAAAACAGTATGAAAAATAATGTGTTATTTATAGAATGAGTAAAAAGATAATAACTTGTTCAATATGAATAACTACATATTTGTACCTTATATTATGTATGTATACAATAAGAAAAACAACTATATATTACAACTGTATAATCAATAGACAAATTATGTTGTAAAATCGAATATACAAAATATTAAAAAAAAATAAAGATTTCAATGAATATGAAGCCAACGGTTTTGAAACATTATAATTGGGTAGAGCTTCATTTTATTTTATAACTATATTCAAATTAAAATGATTAAAAGTACAAGATAAAGGGGAAAAAAATTCTGAATGTTTATGGCTCATTACGGAATATCAAACGAAGTCGAAATATTACATTCTTAATATCATTTTCAAGTACTCACGTCTATTATTTCACGACGTTGATGGTGTGCGAAACGATCAATCGTAGCAAATGTTACGAAGCTTCAAAGTAGGTCGTTTCAAACTAATATTTCGAGAATTTTGATAACAATCTAACTTTAAAAATTCAAACAAAGTCGAAATATTATATTATTAATATCAAACGAAGTCTAAATGATATAGAAGATTTATCGATTCGACCAACGTACAATCATTTAGAAATTTTTAAAGTTAGCTTGTTATCGAAATTCTCAAAATATTAGTTTGAAACGACCTACTTTGATAGCCGTAACATTTGCCACGATTGGCCATTTCGCACACATTCGTGAAATGATAGCCATGAATACTTCAAAATAATATTAAAAATGTAATATTTCGATTTCGTTTGATATTTCCTAATGAACCCGAAAATGAAGAAAAAACATAAGTTTTATTAAAAAGATAAGTTACACGTCTTTTTGAACACGCACGTTTGACATTCGTTTAACTATTTTTTATATTCATTTAGATCATTCGATATATCTATGATATAGTTCTCGAAATGAGTTTCGAGATGATATAGAAGATTTATCGATTCGACCAGCGTACAATTGTCTAGGAATTTTTAAAGTTAGCTTGTTATCGAAATTCTCGAAATATTAGTTCTACTTTGACGCGCCGTAACATTTGCTACGATTGACCGTTTCGCACACCATCAACGTCGTGAAATAATAGACCATGAGTACTTCAAAATAATATTAAGAATGTAATATTTCGACTTTGTTTGATGTTCCGTAATGAGTTTGACAATGAAGACAAAAATATAAGTAATATATTCAAAAAAATGAGTTATACGTCTTTTTTAACACACGCGTTTGACGTTCGTTTAACTATTTTCGATATTCATTTAGATTATTCGATATATCTACGATATAGTTCTCGAAATGAGTTTCGAGAGAATATAGAAGATTTATGGATTCTGCTAGCGTAGAATCGTCGAACAATTTGTAAAGTTAGTTTGTTATCGAAATTTTCGAAATATTAGTTTGGAACGACGTACTTTGACGTAACGTAACTTTCTCTACGATTGACCGTTTCACACACGATTAACGTCGTGAAATATTAGGCCGTGAGTTCTTCAAAATGATATTAAGAATGTAATATTTTGATTTCGTTTGATATCCCGAATTAAGCCCGCAAATGAAGGCGAAAACATAAATTTTTTAGGGAAAAAAAAAGGGGTTTTGCATGTCTCGCACAGTGCGAGACACAATTTTTTTTTTTTTTTTTTTTTTTTTTTTTTTATGACACTCACATTCTTTTTTTTTTTTTTTTAAAAATATCTAATTTTTTTTTTGGAGTGTATAGAGCAAAATAAAAATTAAATAACAAATTTTTTTTTTTTTTTTTTTTAAGTAGGATATAGCAAAATAAAAATAAAAATTAAAAAAAAAAAAAACTCAAAATCACACGACACCGTTTAGGACGATGACTTTCTACAGTAAAATTAACCTCTCACTCTTTTAATATATGTAGGAAAAAGTGAAAATGACCTCAATGACCTTTGGGCTAGGATTTGAACTTTGAAGAATGAAGCTGTGGTGGACTGACGGACTGATAGCAATCGGAGCAGTCAGCAGCACAATAGAAATTAAAGCAACAGCAGCAGCTGTACGAAATAGCAAGCAGGAGGCTAAAAAGTGAATAGAATGTGTTTTGGTTTTTCAAGGGAAGGGTTTTGATTTTCCAATTTAGTCTTCCTATGGGTTCTGCAAAATGAGGACAACGGGGATTGAAGACAAAAATATGATTTTCCATTTAAAAAAGTAAAAAACAATTCAATTTTGAAAGTTGGTGGATTAGGTGACCCACCAGGATCCACGGTGGGTCCATCCTTTGGATATGGTTCTTGAAGAACCACAAATATTCCGGAAATAATGAAATTTCAATAAATTATCTATTATCTCATAAATTATGGAAACAAAATAATGTTGTTCTAGACAATAATTTCTTCCTTAACGTGATTTTTGAAATCATGTAAAATGAGGATATTGAACCACTATTTGTTAAAAACTATCAACAGAAAAATGATTGGCAAAATCGAAAGAAGCCATACAGGAGAAGTTAAATTCCTTGAAAAAATGAAAATTATTTACACCTATAGTTCGAACACCTGAAAGAAGCCGAAGTGTGTCTTGCAGAATGAATTGATACCTAGCACGAAAGTTTCTAATATAGGCCCTTTTTCATAATTTGTAAGGCGTGTAGTGTGCCGTATAGGTTTTCACTTCTATAATCCAGTCAATCCCTGATTTTTATGAGAAACTCTCTTTTGGGGGCCTCGGTGGGCTTTCACTGGTTCAATCTGTACAAGATTTTTAATTTATTTCCCTTACTTCATTAAGCTAAAATTTTCACTGGTAATTCTAGTCACTTGTGAAAAGAGAACAAAGTACAATAACACAGTGAAATGCATAATTAAATCCAATTAAGGATCTATAACTTCAGAATTTTAATATATTGCTATAGAAAAACATAATTCTAAGCAGTTTAAAAATTACACTGTCAAATATCTTTATTGTGGTGCACTCGTGATTACAGTAGAAATGGCCCATCTGGGCTACTGCAGTTATAGAAGAAGCAACCTGAAAACACTAAAGATGTCAATGTGGAAAAGAAGACAAGGCCATGCCCAGAAGAAAGCAACAGATTGAAACAACAGAAACATGTATAAAACAATTTAAATGTGACAGTGTACATAGTAAATATTCAAACCATTAGCCAAGTTCAAAACTGAAAGATTTTAATGTACAGATAGCTAAAGTAGGAAGTTATCTATCATATGTTGAACCACATCAGCACCATCAGAATTCAACCAGTAGCTCTTAACCTGAAGCACAGGAAAATACATATTAGAAGCAAATGGAATGAAGAGAGAGTAGAAATTCTAATTCTAAATGTACAAAATACATCGAAAGAAATGAAATGATTATATGAAAAGTTACTTTTAGGTGTACAAGCATCTTAAAGTGTGTAACAGGTAACTCTACAAAAATGTGATACTGAAACCAGAAAACGAGCAAATTATTACCATATGATGAAAATATAAGAACTACAGTCAGCGAAGGGCTCTTAGCCTCTTAATGATTTCATAAAGATAATGACGAATGGCAACGAAAACTTTGAAAATGTGCATAGCATGCACACCAGTAAAAATGCAAAAGGCACACAACAGGGCATAATATAAAGCACAATTAAAATTAAACAAATAGGTTTTCCTGTAATGTTTTCAATGGTAAAAAAATATTTTTTCACTAAAATAAAGGGAAAAAGCAGAATTTACCATTCGTTGTCAGTCTACAGGTTTACAATGTTATAACAGAGTAATTGTGTAAAGAAGATAGAAAACAAGCAATGTCAATTAAAAATAAGACAACATTAAAAAAAAAAAAAAAAGAGAGCTACAAAATGAGTTTCTTCCTGAATTTATTAGAATTAGGTTCTATTAAATTAGAAATGTGGTTTAACCTTCTATACAAGAACAATGCATATGTACAGTGGCAAGAATGAATATGTCAGACTAAATATGCACTCCAATGTGAAGAAGAACATTTTAGAAAAAGGAATTGTTTTGAGGATTGGCGAAAATTAATGTCTTACTCAATCGGAACTTCAATAATTTAACATTTTTCACCAGATTAAGTTTTGAATTAAAGATAACACAGTGAGTATCACACTCCACACTGGCATCAGTCTTGAAAAATTGAAATGTTTACATAATGAACACCCAAAATATAATAATTAAAATCTTGTAATTGCAGGTTATTGTCCTGCAGAGATCATAATTATTGGAAGCTTGCCTGAATAGTATTATGAGCAACATATCGTTGTCTGCTTTTATGAAAGCTAACATCGACGCGTTCCCAAGAAACTTGATTAAGGCCTCTAATCATCGCCTCTACATATAAAAGAAAATTTTAGTCAAAGCTAAAATAAGAAAAAGGATTTCTAATTTTACAATACAAACAGATGCTTTCATAAGGGCCAATAAACCTTCCAAGTTAATGACTTGCGTTCCAACAGAGGAAGACATTTTCTCAGCAACGTCTCCATCATTTCTTTTTTCAATGCGTACAATATGAGGATACTTCATATCATTCAAAAGAAGATTCTCCTGTGGAAGACAAGAAGGAAGAATCATCCTATGAATTTCCCTTCATAAATGATGTATGTATGATAAGATCAATTCAGACAATCATATATCATGTTAAAAGAGAGAAAAACCTTTGGAAGTTCATCTTGGCGGCGGATCGACGAAGTTCTCCAGCCAACCACATCTTAGGTATTATTAGTAAAGGTAAACATATAACAAATCATGCAAGGAAGTTATGTATTCATACTGCTACAACAAAAGCAATTTTATCCCTGTAAAAGGATACGATCATAGTTTGCATTGGCATATGCCACGCGTCGCTTAAAGGAACGTAAGGCTGACCTACATGTGTGATAAATAATGCTGTTACCAGAAAATAGTAATAATATAGAACATTTTTACACCACCAATACTAACGTGTAGAGAATCAGGTGAAATGTAATACTAACATGAAATGAAGGTCATCTCCATCATTGACCATTCGAAGTAGAAGTGGAGGTCTCCCATCATCATTGTCAGTGAGGAACAAATGCTTTCCAGATCTCCCAGCTATCCAGTGTGCTGTTAGTGATGCCCTTTCCTCTAGAAAAGGAAGACCACAAAGGAGTGGGAGCTAAGGAAGCACAGAGTGATGGAAGATGAAATAAGATAAGAATCACTATGATTGAATGCATCATCCATACTTCGAATGATGAACCTTCAACTTATGGAAAGCTATCACATTGTGATTGGGAAAAAATCTATGAGGTATTCAAAAATCAATATGAAGAGTAGAAGTAATCAAATAATGAAAAAATGTACAACTTTATTTTATCTTAGTAGTGACAATACCATCCTTGGGTACCATTAAGATTCAAAAACGAATCTTGATCATTGAGTCAGTCACAGAGGAAAAAATTAATTCCAAATGTTATAACTAAATGAAAGTGGAAAAGCCCACATAGGGAATAATAATATATTAAAATAAAGTTTTTACAGAATAAGATAAACTGTTAAACAATAACCTGTTTATGCCCTCTTGAACCCAAATGTGGGGTTGCAAAAGTTATGAAGTTCATGGGTTCTAGTCCAGCAATTCTTGCTCCATAAAACTGGTCAAAGTGTTGCCCAGCAGTGTTAGCTCCCTCTCTTAAGAAGTTTTCAGGATCACTTGCAGATCTCGTTCTCGTAGAACATTCATATAGCCTCCCAATGGCATACCTTGCAACAAGTCCACCCAAAGAGTGAGCCACAAACGAAATTTTTTGGACTCCATGCCAACGTCTGACAACATCATTCACCTGCACCATGCAGTTTCAGATCATTTCAATAACTAGAAAGCTAAAATCTTGAGCTTTCTAGGGGAATCCAGTAGATTTAAGAAAGAAACTATGATAAGCATTCTATTACTAAATTACCTCTTCAGCTAGCCTCTCACCCATGAGATCAACGCCATCAAAAGTTAATCTTGAAGGATTGCACTCGCTACCTACCATCAATTTATGCCAACAAAAATATTGTGCTGTTAATAAGAAACTTCAGTAAAAAGTTGTTCTAACAGAGAAGATTCAAAATGCACACATTAGGTGATACATAAGTTATGTAGTTAAGTAAATATAAAAGCCTCAGACTAGAAGAAAAAACGGATCAAAATAGTACTCTTTGCTAAGCATCGCATATCTAAAGCTCAATTCAAAGAAACAACATGATCATAGTTATAGTGTGAAAATGAATGTCTCGAAGTAGTATCTCAATACGCAAGTCGAAATGCTCAAAAGCAGGAGGGAAGCAGACCAACTTTAGTAGATATGCAAGGCTGGATCTATCCCATTTTGGGAATTAAACAAAGAGGTCAAAGGTAGGGCATATCTCATTTTTATATGTCAACAAAAAAGGACAGGCTTATTGAATAGGATAGAATGGAAGAAGAAAATCCATTCACATTATCTTATAAATTCCTTTTTCATTTCAGTTTAAAACTTGAGAGATAGTTATTTAATAGCATGCTATGAACCAAAGGCTACACAACCCTGATTCTTAAGCACTCAATAGCAATGCTAAATGCAAAAGAAAGTCCGTGATGCAATCTAATTCACCAGATAGGGAGACCAAACCAAGAGGTACACTTACGATGAACAATAACTTTATCAGGAAGCTGCTTCACAAGCTGCTCAGCAGCATATCTCCAATCTGCAGCACTGAACATGTGGAAAAAAAATTAGTAAAAAGTTGATCAAATTCAAGTGGCAAAAGATGAAGATTATAGTCACAACCTCCAACTTACAAGGAAGGCTTTTCAGGTAATGTAGCATAAGTGCATAACCCACCAATGATTATTAGGTTCCATGTATATAGTTCTTAATCTAATCATTTGGGTTTTAAGTTCTAGATATTTATTGGAGAAGCATTCTTATCATAAAATTTTTGCAATCAAGTTGTTTGTTCAAGAGTCAATATAAATAAAGCATGCAAAGAAGGTAAGTGACACACTTATTAATAAAACCTAGCAAAGTATGAAGTAATAAATAAAACAAGTGTCATCGCGAAGTTCTCTCATCCTGAAGACATGAACAACTACAAAAAATTTGAAATAAGAAATTTTTCCGTACAAGTATAGCCAAGGAGTTAAATACCCCAATAGATCTCAAGCTCCGTGGATAAATGTTCGCGCATTTTGATCAGAACAAAGCAGTTTCGATCGAATCATAATAACCATCCTTCACACATTAGTTTTAACACTGCTAATTTGGCGCAAAGTTTAAGAAAGATCACCTTGCTACCACTGTTTCAATTCAAACTTACTCACTACTTTTTATCACATGCTTAAAAGTAGGCATAAAGGCATAGGATGGACAATTCAAAATCCTGAGGGGGGAAAAGAGGAAAAAGTGAGTTAAGCAGAGGAAATTTGCTAACACCATTACTTGACAAAATTTCATTTGCTATCATAATACCAATTATGAATCCCTAATCCCGATTGGTCGCTACGCCATTTATAGCTTAATCACAGTAGCAAATCATGTCATTCCTAGAAATGTAATTCACAAGAATCACAGTAAAACACACACAAAAACTAACTAATTTACCTGCCAATGATGCCATTTACCATGATGACAAGATGGTCCGGCTGCATCTTAGACCCGGCGGCCGTAGCAGCGTCGTAAAAAACGTCTACACCGCCATTAACATACTCTGCTTCCACATTTTTATCCTTCTTTGAATTGTGCCCTAAGCACCCTCTACTCAATTTTCTTATAAAATCCATTCTTCCACTCTCATCCACCCACAACAGTCTAAAACCCACTTTCTTTCTTGGCTTTGGAGTAAATCTTAAATTGAAATCCACCACTGGACAAGAAAATCTTGGAACTGATGAGAAGGGTTTTGGGTTTGGAGTAGCATGTCGAAAAGGGATTTCGTTAATGGCTATCATACGAGAAGGCTCAATAAAAAGAGAGAATCATGAAAAGTTTAGAGAGAGGAAAAATAGAATAATAATGGAAGTGAAGATTTTTATGGAGTTTAAACTGAACAGATTGAGTTGTAAATACGCAAACGTGTTGGAATTTATA
Source organism: Osmanthus fragrans (assembly GCA_019395295.1). Lineage (NCBI taxonomy): Eukaryota > Viridiplantae > Streptophyta > Magnoliopsida > Lamiales > Oleaceae > Osmanthus > Osmanthus fragrans. Next base: position 6,962,485 of record CM033358.1, read on the forward strand.
CCGTTATTTGGAAGGTTTCTTGATTTGGAATTAGAGTACCAAACAGGATTTTGAGAAAAATCATGACAGTAGAAACACAGATGGTGGTGTACTTTATAACTTTGGACTGAGCTACATTTACAAGAATTTAAATTCCTGTATCTGTAAGACAATACACAGGATAAGTGGATGGGGGAAGATTTTTGTCATTATTTTAATCATGTGAGATCATCCCTATGTGAGATAAAATTTAAATTCTTGTACAAAATTCTGTGAAATGAATTTGTACTCATGAAATTTTCCACTTTATAATATGATAAACAACTCCCACAAATTTCAAAAATTTTAAACGTGTTTTATTGTAATGTGGCACGTGATATTGCTTAAGATTGGACCTTTTTTTTTTTGAATATTGACTATGTACTATCTATTGTTAAAAATTGCAATTAGAAAGATATCGTTTGGCGGAATATTGAACAATTTTTCTATAAATACCCTATTTTCATTAAAAATATCATATTTCAATTTTGTAATTAAAAATAACCTTTTTACATGTTACATGTTGGGGAACATTTGTTTTCATGTGTATTGTTAAAATATATCAATTCTTTATTGAAAACTACAGTTTAGTATTACACTTTTTTAAAGGTTTTGTAAGGTTACACTTTATTACTTGTAAAGCAATACACATGATCCTTGTTACTTATTTTTTATTTGTAGAATAATATATATGTCACTTACTTTATTATTTGTATGGTAATATATCTGTTAGGGTATATTTGATAGTCTAGAAAGTGGTAGAAAAAAAAAACAAATTCTAACTTTTGGCAAAAATCATTGTTTGATTGGTAAAATTTTGACCGAAAAACAAATTTCCGCCTCCTCCCACCCCATGCGTATTCCACCAAAATGATGAAAATGATTTCCCACCTTTTTGGTGAGAAAGTTTTTTCCAACTTTTTTATTTTTATTTTTTTTTGGCAATGAAAACAAATTCTATTCCCAATGGTAAAAAAAATTATCAATTTAATTGACAATTTGCATGAAAAACGAAGACAAAAAAAATATCGAATTTTTTTTTTTTTTATACTTTTTGGCAATCCAAATAAATTTTAATACAGATTGTAAAAAAATTTACCCAAAAAAGTAAGAATTTGCATGAAAAATAAAGTCAAATGGATTAAGTGAAAAATTATACAAATCAAACACCATTAATTAAAATTCCCTCCAAAACAAATTATGAGCAATTCAATTCCTTGCAATTCGTTTTCTTTCCACCCAAATTCCACCATTGCAAACAAACAGGCCCTTATTGTGTTACTCATTAGTAATATAATCCATTCAAACCCTTATATCATCGTGTTCTAACATTCAAACATCACGGGTATATTCGCTCCGAACCAATTAAAACAGATTTCTCATTTCAAGTATACGTACTTCTTTTCCCACACACCATTTTCTCAACTCAATCACCTATTATCTTGATTTACCATTCATATTCACCTAGTAACATAACGTATTACCATCACCACAACTCGACTGACCCAATCTAAAAACAACCAAACACCACCTAATCAACTAGTGGCGAATCCAGAACTTTGAGTGAGCACGGGTGCCGTTGACTGATGATAGTACTGTAATAAAATATTCAAAAGTAAATATAATAATTATTTTCCTAAAACTAATCATATATAATTTTGTTATATATATATATATATATATATATATATATATATATATATATATCTACATTATTCACCACACAACATAGTGACTAGGTTATTGTATAATTTAAATCAAGATTATGAGTTCGAATCCTTCCAAAAACATTAAAACCACTAAATTAGAATATATATTATTCCATTACATTTACTATTAAAAATCGATAAGTGCCATTATGATTTAACTTTCACTTACCTAAAGGAATGGTCACTAGTTCAAACCTCCTTCCATTGCATTAGTTTTTGTAAAAATGGTAGAATTAAAAAATTGCACAATAAAAATGGTTTGGAAGATAATCGGACTCTAGACCTCCAATATGCATGTGGTAGCTCTAACCAATTGAACTACAAAAAATGTTTAAAGTAAAATGAATTATCATGTATATAATCTAAAATATTTATCTACTGTAAAAAAAATAATAATTGTTTCTGCGGATCTAGCTTGGGCGGCCGCCAAGACTCGCCGGATGCTAGATCCACCCTTGCAATCAACATCTTCCACCTCCACAACCACCATGGTTGGAATTGAGCTTCCAAACACCACTGTCATCTTTCAAATGCCACCAACATTGCTCAAATCAAAGATCCACAACCATCAAATACATAAAATAAACTCAATATTGATGTTAAAAATTCTTATCTACAATTGTGATAGAAAAATTGAAGTTGCCGCTTACTATTTAAATAATAGATATTGAAAATAATATTTAAATTATATACATGTAATTTTATCTAAGAATTTAAGTTTTTAGAACACATAATTCAACATGATATCAAACCGTGTAATGTCTTGAGTTCAAGTTTTGTCGTCAAACATTTAAATACAATTGTGCACGTACAAGGTTTTATAAAAATAAAAATATTACACAATCTACACGCGAGATATTGTATTAAAAATAACATTTAAATGATATAAATATGGTGATATCAATAAATTGAGATTTTAATTGAAGTGGTTCAACATTAAGGGCGGTAATATCTCAAGTCGTATTAAGATAAAATAAATAAACAATATATAATAATTTGAATTACTCTTCTTAATAAGATAAATATTTTAAAATAGATCCCATTGTTTCAATACGAGTCAATTAAACTCAAATGAGAAATTTAATCCATCTAAAGCTCAAACAAAACCTTTAGATTCCTTGATTAGGGTACAACAATAAGTCGTCATCTTATGAGGACATGTGAAGAAATTAATCTCTTATAGATTAAATATAAACATAACTAATACTAAGACTTTTGTTTACTCCTCTTAATAAAATTGACATTTTAAGGTGAATTATTAAATCTTAATAGCAAATGACAGAATGTGGATCATCGTGCAATCTTTCCATATCCATTGTCTAGGTACAATTCCAAGTATACAAAATTACCAAATAAATGGTAAAATGGACCTAGAGAGTCTGAATTATCGTTTCCACAAAGATTGTATTACTTATTATCAACATATTTGTAATCCTATTTGTTATTTGAATCAATAGAAAAGTTATCAATGAAGTTGTTTTTATTCTAATAATATTTTAAAATATAAACTATACTTAACTAACTAGATGACAATGTTGGTTTTAAGAATAAAATGATGAGAAGAAGCTGTAAAACTCACGATCTCATCTTAATTCTCCTCCTCAATTTTTCACCCTAAGCCATCAAAAATAATTAACAAATGTACTTGAATGAACTTCTCAAATTCAATTGAAAAAATCTCATGAGCAAATTTAGTTCTACTTAATTTATAATATATTAACTATCACATCAAGTGAATCCAGTTTTTGGACGATTATAGCCTGCTACAATTTAGTTATTTCACAAATACATTATTTTCCATTTTTCAATATGTATCTAAGTTATAAACTGTAATAAACTCTATAAAATTCTTGTTCATACATGTATTCGCTGTTATTAATTCTCAATTAATTAACGTTTGCATTCATTAATATTAATTAGAATTTCACATTCACATTCACGTTCATATCCTTATTATTAATTCTCAATTAATTAATATTAATTATAATTTCACATTCTAGAATGCAATTAATTGTTCACGTCCATATATGCTAATTAACATTCAATTTCACTTAATTAAAAATTAAATTATATTCATTTAGTATAAATAATTTAACATTCATTGTCACATATATATTCCTTGGATTAATTCTAAATTAATTAACATTCACATTAATTCATATATCATATTTGTCATTCATCTTCATTCATCCATTTAGTTGTAATACTAATACTCACATTCAAATATACATTTTACTATTTTACGTATATGTATAAAAATTAATATCTATTTTCAAGGGTTTGCATTTCTCTTATATTTAGATCAAAAGGATAAATGGAGGGTCGTATACTACTTTTACAATACTTACAAAGTATTTTAGAATAACGTGCAACACACTTTCAACTATGACTAGTTAAGTAAAATAGCTATATCTCTATATGAAGTTTAACGGGTTAATTTCAGAAATGGTCACTGAAGTTACATGAAAATTACAAAATGATCACTGAAGTTCAAAACTTTTATGAACGGTCACTCAAGTTTCAGGTGCTTTCAGAAATGGTCACTAAAGTTTAAGATTTTCACCAACGGTCACTGAAGTTTAGGAGATGTTTCACTAACGGTCACTGAAATTACAAAAAGTTTCAGGAACGGTCACTGAAGGGTCATGCATTTTTTCAGATTTTTGGGGGACTTTTTCGGCCACTTCCGACCACCAAAATCGCCGAATTTTGATACCTTTGGAAAGCCCACAATCTCCTCTTCAATTACCACCCAAAATCTCCCCCAAACTCCAAACGATTCGACCGAAAAATCGCCGTAAAAGTCGCCCAAAAAATTGGAAAAATCTGCCCAAATTTTTCCAATTTTTTGGGCGACTTTGCGGCGACTTTCTGGCAACTTCCGACCACCAAAATCACCGGATTTTGATACCGTTGGAAAGCCCACAATGTCCTTTTCAATTACCATCCAAAATCTCCTCCAAACTCCAAAAGATTCGACCGAAAAATCGCCGCAAAGTCAGCTACCCAAAAAGGCCGAAAATCTGCCCATATTTTTCATGCTGACTTTGCGGCGATTTTTCGGTCGAATCTTTTGGAGTTTGGGGGAGATCTACCCAAAAAGGCCGAAAATCTGCCCATATTTTTCATGCTGACTTTGAGGCGATTTTTCGGTCGAATCTTTTGGAGTTTGGGGGAGATTTTGGGTAGTAATTGAAGAGGACATTGTGGGCTTTCTAACGGTATCAAAATCCTGCGATTTTGGTGGTCGAAAGTTGCCGCAAAGTTGCCGCAAAGTCGCCTAAAAAATTGAAAAAATCTGGGTAGATTTTTCCAATTTTTTGGCGACTTTTACGGCGATTTTCCGGTCGAATCGTTTGGAGTCTGGGGGAGATTTTGGGTGGTAATTGAAGAGGAGATTGTGGGCTTTCCAAAGGTATCAAAATTCGGCGGTTTTGGTGGTCGAAAGTGGCCGAAAAAGTCGCTCAAAAAACTGAAAAAATGCATGACCCTTCAGTGACCGTTCCTGAAACTTTTTGTAACTTCAGTGACCGTTAGTGAAACATCTCCTAAACTTCAGTGACCGTTGGTGAAAATCTTAAACTTCAGTGACCATTTCTGAAAGTACCTGAAATTTGAGTGACCGTTCATGAAAGTTTTGAACTTCAGTGACCATTTTGTAATTTTCATGTAACTTTAGTGACCATTTCTGAAATTAACCCGAAGTTTAACATAAAGAAATGCACGAGTTCCAAAAATCACGCCTTTGTGTTTTATCTTTCTCTTTGCAATTCTCTGAACCCTAGAATTGCTTAAAAATATAAAATTTTCAATATTCTTCAATTGATTTCCAAAAGTCTCGCCTAAAAGTGCCCAAACTAATCCTTTAATTGGTGGAGTTTGGACTCCAAATCGTCGACCCATTAATGTGGGACGCCACCAACTTGCTGGTTTCATTAGGCCTCGTCCGACGACTTTCAAATTTAAGTGGACAGTCTCCAGTTAGGGCTTCGTTAAGGATTTTTCTCAATTCCATTTTTCTGCCTTCGATTTGTCTTCATTCCTTCAATACTTCAATTAGACATCTTTTCTTCCTAAGGGTTAGACTTAAAACAGGTTAAAACATACGGAATTAATAGCAATACAAACTAGATTACATTCTAATTTACAAGTTCGACTGTTCGAGGTCTTAAATAATTGTAACAATTACACTTCCATCAATCACGCAACCAATCATCCAGATTCAGACATGGAGCCGAGAAGATTTAAATATTTAGACGACTTTGTCACACAACATGTCGTAAAGATCCCAAATCCATGCGACTCGATCATACCAGAGGGGCGATAGCAAAATCGATGTTTTGGATGGTGGTGATTTTAGGTTTTGAAAATTTTGAAGAGAAAATTAGATATTAACTTCTTGTATACTGTGTTTGGAATGGTAAATAAGTTTTTTTGAAAATTTTATACAATGTATAAGAGAGACATTTTTTAATAGGGATTAAATTGGTTGCAAAGGGTCAATGACAGAAACTACTTTCAGGTATTTTTGAGGTGTCTGCCCTAGATAACCCAAATTAAATTTGGAGGAAATTACAGTTTGAGCCCTTTTTTTCCCCATTCATTTTTTTTTCCAACAGTGAAACATTAATGAGAAGTAAAAATCAATCTGACTTTCCTGACACAAAAGTGAAAATTTCCGGGCGTTTCTCTCTGTATACCGGTTTCGTCCTCACACCTTGTTTGCAAATTTACTTAATTACCCTTCAATCTAGCTCATAAATTTTGATTTGTATGTAAGGACAAAATTGGCAAGCAACATTTCATAAAAATAATAAACTATTGCCGTCATTGTTGACTTCAAACATTTGGAGCTGTAGACGTGGGCCTGTCTACTGTTTGGGCAAAAAAATGGTGGAAAAAAGGGACTCAAACAGAGGCTTAAATAGGCACTTAAAGTGTCAAATTCAAAATCCAGGTGGGAAGTTTATTTAATTAAAAATCAGGTATTAATTGAATATTTTATTAATTAATTAATTCAATTCCAAAACCTAATTTCTTCTCTCCATTCTCTCTCTACTCTATCTCCATTCTCTCTGTCTTTTCTCTACCATCAATTAGACCGTCCCTCGCCTCATCGCGACGAATGCTGGTACTGCGACTAGTGTCGAGTGCAGGACGAGTGTCGATGCCCCGAAGAGTGTCAGTGTCACGACAAGCGTTGATGTCGTGGTTGCTGAGAGTCGATTTGAGCGCCGCTGCGAGTCAACGTGAGCGTAAAAGCCGCGGCGTTGTCGTGGCTGTGCTGTGCGGTGACGCCGGTTGATGATAGTGTAACAGCGTCGCGACACACAAAAGATAGTTCAGTGTGTGGAAGTGTATTGGTGCGGTGTTTAGGTGTTTGTTGGGTTTGTTGGTTTTTGGAGTGGGGTGGGGGTGGGGGTGGGGGTGGGGGTGGTGGGTTGAATTGGTGGTTATGGTGGTGTGGACTGTAGCGGTTGTGTGGTGGTGGGGGTGTGACTAACTATTGCTCTCCCTTGATAGAGCTCGTCTCTGGATTCTATTTTGTACCTCCGACAACCCCTGTTTGTACCTCATTTTCACCCTGTTTCGTTCTCCATTCGTGACCTCGTTTGGGTGATTTCTTCGTGGTCGTGGCACAAGTTTCTTTGGGATAGTGAGGTGTTGGAGTTGTCTTGTGATTTGGGTGTTGATCCGAGTCCTGTATAATCCACTTTTGCTTGTCAATTCCATTTTGAAGGGGAAGTTTAATTCTCACAGTGTGCACTTTGTTATTATCGATTGATTTGGCCAAACATTTGTGATTGGTTTATCGATTAAAGGTTGAAATTGCAGACCCCAAAACTAAGAATTTCTAGGAGAAGAAATTGCACTGAAAACTAGAAAACACTAGGCAGAGAGAGAGAGAGAGTTATATTGTGGTGCTGTGTGTGAAGAAGAGAGGCGTTATTATAGATGAGGGAAGTATATTTCCTGAAATTCACATGATTTTTGGAGTGGTTGGCGGCGGTTGTGGTGGCGGTGTTGTGGCGGGTGGGGTAGTGCTTGTGAACAAGTATTAGATCGGAATCAGGGTCGGGAATGGTGTTGTAGGTAGCGGCGACTGGGGTGGTGTTGTGACGAGTGAGACAATGTTTGTGATCAAGTATTGGATCGGAATGGGGTTGGGTTTGGTAAATGTGACCAACTATTTGTTTGATTGTGATTAACTCTCAAACTGTGACCATAAAATTCGACAATATGTGACTAAAAATAATAATATTACCAATAAATTTGAAAATTGTGATCGACGGATAAAATGTGACTAATAATTTTTTTTGATTTGTGACAAATGAGATAAACTGTGACTTATAAAATTTTTGATTTGTGACAACATCATAATTTATGACCTATAAATTTTTTGATTTGTAATCTCGAAATAATCTGTGACCTATAATTTTTTTTATTTGTGATCTCAAAATAATTCGTGATCAATTAATTTTATAATATATAACCAGTGAATTAGTTGTGATTTTTAAGTGCGTATCTGTGACCATGAATCACATAACTGTTATCTTAAAATAATTAATTAATTAATGGAAATCTGATTTTCGTATTTTAAAACCTTTGAATTGAAATGTGAAGTGGTCATACTTAAAGCCTGGTTTATGAATTCTTTCATTTAAATTTCCTAAATTCACACAAACTTTTCCTTTGGACCCATTCAACAAGCTCTTGGCGGCCCATTAATGAAGTTATGGGCTTCTATATTTTATACCGATACCTGATTGAAGTGTGTATTACAATTATCAAAATAAGTTGTCTACACTCAACTCTTTATTATTTTGCTGAATGCGTAGCACCTATTTCATTCAAATTCAATTCCATCATCGCGAACAAATGATGAAATTAAAAAAATAAAATAATAAAAAAAAGATCAACTCAGTGAACATTTATCGAAATACAGTATTAAGGACGAAACCAAATGTTTTGTACAGTAGAGTCAAAAATTAAAATATAATTTTTTTTCTTCCAAAATAAAATAATATTAACGAAAATAAGACAATACATTACTACAAATGTAGCCTACACGTTTTCGATTGATTGTTCCCAATTTCAAATATCAAACTATTGGACATACCAAATTGTAAAAAATCCCAATATTTGTAGTAAAAAAAATCAGTCAATGTTTTCAATTCCTCAATTTTAGACATTCAGTTCCAATATTTTTAATCTTCAACTATCAAAAGCTGTTTTACAATTGAACTTTAATTTTCTTTTAACAGTTTCAACTATTTCTTCATCACATGGTTTTTTTTATACAAAATTTTAAAATCAAAGCATCTAAATAGAAATAAGGAAACCCTTTAATCTTCCAATCTACAATGTAACGTCAAAACCCTTTAATCTTTCATGTTTACAGAGAATTAAAAAAAAAAAAAAAAAAAAAAACTATCAATATCAAAAATCAGAATGACAGAATCTAACATATACTTGTTTTCTTGTGTTATTACTACTCCTCAAAAGCCATATAACCAAACAAAAACATACCAATTACCAAATGCAAATAGCACATATTAATTTACCTACCACTTCGGTTGTTCGGCTTCGACAGTAACCACTAGCAATAGAAGAGGCGGAGTGAAAGGGTTTTATTTCATTTGTGCCGTGAAGAGAAGACATGAAAAGAGAAAGGAAGAGAGTCAGTCTCAGTCTGGGATTGGGAAGTAAGAAGATTACAAGTTACTGGTCACATATGTTTAGTTGGTTAAATGGAAATTGGGTTTAAGTTGTGGGCTGCCGGGTAGTAATTGGATTAACTGGGTTGGTAGGTTAAAAAATATATACTGTGGGGTCATTTTACCCCCAGTCCATCCCTGTACAGTATAAGAGGCAACGTTGTGGAACCCTCAATTTCTATCTCTAGAAATAAAGTTGCACATACTACACCTGATTTATTAACGCTACAATAATTAAAAAAACAAAAAACAAAAACCAGTAGTTGCTAGATGGTTGTTCATCATCAGCCCTTAAACAACTCATGCATCTGCTCTGGATAATTGAAGGTGGGGCCTTTGGTCAACTGCAAATTGAAGCCCATATCGAAGTGTCATCACCTCGGCATCCTCTTAGGAATGGCGTTCGGCTGTCTTGACACCAAATGCCATAAGCATTGAACCTGTTGCATCCCTAATTACACCACCTAAGCCAACTGTGTTATCCAAAGCCCGATCCTTTGCATCACTACTTTACGCCTCGTCAACGAGGCTCCACTCCTCCCCCCCCCCCCCCCCCCCCCCAAAAGCCACGTGGCAGAAGCTCGTTAAACCACGTGATGGGACATTAGAGGAAGACGAAACAATTTGGTCGAATCGATGAGCGTCCGAACCCATGAGACGAGCGAACCACCTAAACTGAAGTGATCAGCAAACCTAATAGAGAATCTTTGCATAATCTTGTTGCAAGTGAATTATTTGGCAACTCACTAAATAGGCTACTCCATTCGATTAAACAAGTAAATTCTAGTCTTACATGTCAGACATAGGCCTACAACACCACGACAACACTCAATGTAGTATTGCTCTAAAATGACTGATTGACATCCAACAAGAGAGCTACACCGCAAGGATGGAGCCACATGTACATTTATCTGATGGCTCATATTTGTTGCCCTCTACTATAAAAGCTCGAACCTTGTATCATTGCAGGAATAATGTAAGTTAAAACTCTCAAACTATAATATTCACTATTATCCTCTATCAAGCACCCAATTTCGAGCCACTTATATATTAATGATAGCTTGTCCTCGCACATAGATGAACTACCTTGTATTGACTTGACTGTCGGAGTGTCTATGACCATCTCCTCCCAGTGGGATTTGGTCGAAGGCCCTAACGGTTTGCTTCATTGTGCAATGTATAAACTTACGTGGATGTTGAATCAGCTAGGATCTATTGGCCATGCTACCCCTACAAAAATCAAGGTCAACAACTAAGTCGGTATCCATTCTAAGCACCGCCTTAACGGTTTGCTTCAGTGTGTAGTGTATAAGCTTACGTGGATGTTGTATCAGCTGGGATCTAGAGGTCGCGTCGCCACTACAAAAATCGAGGTCAACAACAACTAGGCCGATTTCCATTCTAAGCACCACCTCGCCTCGCTTCGCGCAGCTTTCCAACTCTTTGTTAATTCGCTTGTAATCTATTTTCGGTACAATAAGTACTAATGGTTAAAAGTGGAGTTAAGTAGCCTATACCTATAACCATTTGAAAAAAATTATAAAAGCATTTGAAAATAGTTCAAAATCTGCTAAAAAAGAACCGTGTTAACCCCAATGATAAACCATTCCCGTTTTACTCTAGAAATAAAAATAAATATATAATGCCCGAAATTTCACACGTAACACTTAGTTTAAAATCATTTAAACATAAACAAGTAAAAAATTTTAAAAATAAATTGGGTTAATGGTTCAATTTGATTTCAATTTATTTTTAAGTATCCGAAAACTACATCAAACATTTCCTTAACAGTTTGGTTTGATTTTGAAACTGCCAAAACTTAAGCCGCATGTATCCATATCAACTGACTCAAAATCGTGGTTTCAATTCAATTTACTAGATTTGAGATATTTTGTTCTCTCCTAATTTATTACAATTAATATACACGTACAGAACTATAACAGCCTGAAGAAAAACAAGGAAGACACAAACATGTGGGTCCCACCTGATTTAAATATTATTAAAAAAAAGTGTACCCCACATATTTGTGTCTTCCCTGTTTTTCTTCTGTTTTTATACGTGTAGCATCCTTCAATTTATTAAGCATGTTTATTTGATATAGATTGTTCTCATTTAAGAGATAAGTCATCATTTATATATATAAAATCCTTAATTGCTAGCAATCACGTGAGGTGATGCACAAATAAGTAACAAAAGTAAAGGAACCCATTGGAATTTTGAGTTAAAAGCATATAATAGACGAATTTCTCACAACAGATTGACTATAATTTATTATGCAATAAAATCTTCACTAATCTTAACTCTATTTAACATAGATTATATTATTTATATTATGATGAAAAAACAAAAGTTCCACAAAATGTGTGGTAATCATTATCGAACATGTGTGTCACCCTATAGTTGGTCCGACTCATTCAACCACCCTATGGTCCCTTATAAATATTAAGATGATACAAAAATATACCGAGTTACCAGATGAAGAAAGTGCTATATTTTCGTCATCATTTTGGTTCTAATATTTTCATACAACAGTGCAATCACAACACGAAGTGATGTGAAACAAGTTTTGGCTTCTCAAAATGCAGCGTGATCCGCCTTAAGGCTGGCACCATTGGTGTGGGTTGCGAGATTAACGTGTTATGCATTGTATGCAAATCAAAGGCGTTGGGATTGCGAGGCGGGCGAATTCTTGTGCTTATGAGCAAGAATGTGCCCAAATTGTTTGGAGGGAAATGCCAAAAAAATGAAAATGAAGATTTTTCATTTTATAACTTTTAATTGAGAAAATGAATGAAAATGATGATTTTCACTATGAAATATAAAAATGTCAAAAAATGAAATGTATGTAAGTTTTGCACAATATTGAAAGGTACATTTTGTGATAATTACCTTTTTAATAATATATTTGGATTCATTTGCACTTTTAAAAAAAGTTTGGAAGTATGATTGCAATTTCTTCTTCTTCTTTTTTGGTTTTATTTAAATAAGGGGTATATTTGTCATTTACAATTTTTATTGAGAAATTAGATGAAAATAATAATTTTAGCAATGAAATGTGAAAGTAGAGGTGAAAATGTTTTAAAAAAAATTGAAAGATAGAAACGTTTTGCACAATAACATTAAAAGGTAAAGACATTTTGTGCTAATTACTCCTTATTATGACATAGTCACTAACATATCGGTCTGGTCTATCACTGGCCCCTATGAATGGATATATTTAAACATGTTTTTTCCTATCTTTCAAGTTTTATTTCACCAATTTGTTTTAAATTACGCTAAATATGTTTTCAAGTGGATATTTAACGATGGAAAGGGTGTATTCATGACTTGTAACTATGATCCTCCTGGGCAGGGGCGGACCTACTGCTGAAGCTAGTGAGTCACGTCATCCACCAAGTTTGATTTTTTTTTTTATAAATGTGAAAAACAGTTGAAGTCCCAATCATATTACACGAGACACTGAAAATGAAAAAAGGAAAGCTCTCATTACCAACCAAACACTCAAAAGTTGAAAATTGAAAATGAAAACCGTTTTGTTTGCCTTCCTTCCTTAATCCCCCCTCTTGAGTGTTGCCGACAATTGTAAAGGAAGGTTAGTAGTCTATACATGAGTTTGTGTTTTGATTTTATATCTTCCGTCTCTAGTCAATTAGTTAGGCTGAAATCTAAATGTATAATTTTTGATTTGTGAATTTTTTGTGAATTTGTTGAACTTGGTATGTTAGGCATTTTTTATTTACTACTTTTTGTTGATTTTAGCAATACAAATAAAGTTTTTTTTAAACAATTGTAATAAGATATCGAATATTTAAATTTTTGTTTCACTTTTTTGACAAGTTTGATTGTGCCCCACTAACTCAAAATATCTACGTTCGCCAGTGCTCTGGAAATTACATCAAAGAGAAACCTCATTGAATTTTATAATGATCAAATCATTTTTCAAATTGAGATTATTAATATATCAATATATGTTTACGCTCCTCCTATAAGAGCCAAAGTTTAACAACCGAACGTTGGTTAAAACTAATAATTCTATGGATCATTAAATTGCTACGTGTCCTATCATTGGCGACCATGGTGTCCTGTTGGAAAATGAAGGCAGTTCACGGGTTTAACATATGGACCCTGGTATCCTTCACGGGACCATTTCAATAAAGGTGCGTTTGATTACAAGAATTTGGATAGAAAGAAAATAAATTGCAGAAAATTGAATTGCTTAGAGTTTGTTTTAGAGGAAATTGTAATTAATGGTGTTTGATTGGTATAATTTTTCACCTAATCCATTTGATTTTGTTTTTCATGCAAATTGTTACTTTTTGGGATAATTTTTTTTTACAATTTGTATTAAAATTTGTTTGGATTGCTAAAAAGTTAAAAAAAAAAAAATTAAAAAAAAATTCATAAAATTTTTATGTTCGTTTGGTTTCAATTTTCATGCAAATTGTCAATTAAATTAATACTTTTTTTTACTATTGAATCTAGAATGTATTTCAATTACAAAAAAATTAAAAAAAATTAAAAAAATTAAAAAAGAAAAGAAAAAGACAGCCCACCTGGAAATCACAGGTGGGAAAGTGATTTCGGATAATTGTGCTTGCCTCACTTGTACCTAGAACCACCACCCAAACAATTTTCATGAACTTATTTGTCAATCAAACAACAAAAAAAGGAGGAAAATGAAAAATATTTTTCATTTCCACCCAACTTTCTAGGCTATCAAACATGCCCTTGTTTTGTACATTACAAAATTCTGTCCAATTTTCCCTAACTATAGTCTAAAAGGTACGTTGAAAATTTTGTCCGATGACCAATGATCAATGACCTCTCATTTTGCCCCACCACAAACGCAAATGCATGTTCCAGTAGTTTTCTCCACCCTGCAAATCATATCCTCTCGAAGCAAATTATTTTTGTTGCGTGCACTTGAGGACAATAACCAAATCTAAAACGTACGTTGAAAATTAGTCCGATCAATCCTACATTGGTGTAGAACATATCGTCGAATGGATTGAGGATTGAATCGAAAAGAAAAAAACAGTAAATGACAAATTTGAAGTTCAAGCTCAAATTTGGACCTAATACTTTTTCAAAAAAGGAACGACGAGACGGACGAGTTTGTTTAGGACCCGATAATTGCTTTTTAAGTTTTAGTGCTATTTTTGTCATTCGTTAATTTCGAAATCTTTACAATTTTAGTTCGTTTAGGCTAGGTTTTTGTTTAAATCCTTATAAATAAATGGTTAAATATTCTTTGTTTTTGAACGTTTTTTAATTAATAAAACTTCTTGAATTTATCTTTCGATCTCTGGTGGATTCCAGATTTTTGTTCTGAAAATTTTAGGTTAAATTCTTTGTTTCGCTCTGCATTATACATGTATTTCCTATATAAATACCCCAAGGGCCAAGGCATATTGTTCTGTGACCCCATCCAAAGTTCTAGCAATAACCTAGAAAAATGAAGACTGTACCACTACTTTTGCTCATTACTCTCGCAACCATTCCCCGCACACTGGCGGAGCCACCCACTGTGGCAGCCGAGAAAAGTCCCGATAACGCAACTGTATACACGATCTCAAAGCAGCTATGCTGGAATTGCATTGGAGAGGCTATACAATTCTTGTATGCACACAATTTAGTAAGAGCAGCAAAAATGGAATTTCCTCTGATATGGGACAGTAAACTAGAAGACTATGCAAAATGGTGGGCAGGACAGAGAAGAGAACATTGTGAAGTGATGCACTCTTTCCCTGAAGGTGACTTTAAGCTTGGGAGAGAATATATATTGGGGAAGTGGGTCGACGTGGACTCCGATGGATGCCGTCGGTGCTTGGGCCGGTGAAGAGAAATATTATACTTATAAAACAAATTCTTGTGAAGAAGGGCAGATGTGTGGACATTACACACAGATTGTTTGGAAAAATACAAGGAAAATTGGGTGTGCTCGAGTTATTTGTGACAGTGGAGATGTGTTTATGACTTGTAATTATTATCCGCCTGGAAATTATATTGGGGAAAGGCCGTCGTATTGATGTTGGATCTTCATGGAGTTGCTTGTGTACCAGAATATTAGTGAATATTGTGATAAAGAATTCAGACATGAGAGTGTGGCATAGGTTTGAACTTGGTATTGATTATGTTGTACTATTGTATTATGTTAAAAGACAGTCAAGGGTATTGAACCTTTAGATAAATTTTGTATTGGTTACAAATATTTAGTATTGTTAATTCATCAGCTATTCTAATGCATTTCATGGATTATAATCCGGTTGGTATCTAAATAGAAAGAGTGTTAAGAGTCTAAATGATCACATTTTCATTTGACGGTGGGTTACTATTATATTGTCCAATAAAGTTTAAATGTATTTTTACACCTTGATCAACGTGACAGTGACTCTACTGCCATATAGATCGATAATTATCTAGAATCTAGATGAATGACATTATTCAAGTAGAAAAAGTTCTCTTCTACGTGGATTTAATAAATAATGAATGGCCTAAGTGGAAACTCATCTCCAATGAGTTCCTCTACAATTCAAATTTCATCTCTAATGTAAACTTAATAGGAGAAGGAAAATGAACAAGAGAGGAAAAAAAAAAAAAAAAAAGAGAGACAGAGAAAGAGAGACACATTAATTAATTAGGCCCTGTATGATTTGTCTTTTTTGTTAAGAAAATTTTTCTAGTTCTTATTTGTAGCTGTTTGATTTGCCAAATTTGCCATGGAAAATATTTTCTTGATTTTGCTCACACGTGCACATTTTCTAGCTTTTTGGTGCAAATATTTTCCCACCACTTTGGTGGGTTTTCATTTTTCAGGTTTTTTATTATTTTTTTGGCAATAAAAAAAATTCTAGATCCAATGATAGAAAAATTTATCATTTTAATAGACAATTTCAATGAAAAATAAAGCCAACCGAATGATATTCGGTATGTTTAATTTTTTTTGGTAATTGAAACAAATTTTAGACCCAATTGTGAAAAAATTTATTAATTTAATGAACAATTTTCATGAAAAACAAAGCTAAACGGATACCAAAACATTCGATATTTTTCAGATAAGAATTATATCAATCAAACACAATTATTACAATTCCCAGAAAAACGAATTCTAAACAAATTAATTCCATGTCATTCATTTTTTTTTTACCCATTTTTCACCTTTGCAATCAAACGGATCCTTATGGCTGCTCACTTCGACGATGTGGTCTTATTGATGTCTGCTCTCTCTTTTTTTTTTTTTTTTTTTTCCCACTTTACCTAGACATAGTTCCTAGACATGTAGCATTTTAGATACATTTTATAATATAGTCTACTTAAATTATAGAGCAACCTTCTAGTACAATCACACTAAGATCAGAGATGCTCTTCTATCTGTGTTTGTTGACTTGAAAATTTTTGATATGAAAATGTAAATAAAATTTTAAGTGACATTCATTTGAATATCATCTTTAAAAAAAATCGTATCCATATATTTAAAATTACATATCCTTATTACAATAGAAAATTCTAGATAAATATCATCTACCTGGGACCAGTTAAATCGAAATGAAGACAATTTTTTTTTCCACGCCACATAATCTATATTTCTTGAAGCATTAGAAAGTCTATTTCATGAAAATATTCAGAATTATGTTAAATTTAATAGGAAGACAGATTTTTTCTTTAAGGCCTTGTTTGATGAGCATATATTTTCCATAGAACTAGGAAACCATTTTCCAACTTCCAAAAAAAATGGTGTTTGATACCTTATTTTTTCCATAGAAATCTTTTTCTTGGAAAGCCTCACATGGTTGCCAATTCATTGATTTGAGGGAATTGGTTCCCTTTTTTTTTTTTTTTTTTTTTTTTTTTTTTTTTGCAATTGGAATTTATTCTAGATTCAATGGTAGAAAAATGTATCTCTTTAATTCACAATTTGCATGAAAAACAAAGTCAAACGAATGATATTTAGTATGATAAATTTTTTTTTTGGGAGACAATTGGAACAAATTCTAGATTCAATGGTAAAAAAATATGACCATTTACTTGACAATTTGCATAAAAAACAAAGTCAAACGAATGATATTCGGTATGTTAAATTAATTTTTTAATTTTTTGGTAATAGGAACAAATTGTAGACCCAATGATAAAAAAATTATCACTTTAATGAGCAATTTCTATATAAAAAAAAATATAATCAAACGAATACCAAAAGATTCAAAATTTCAAAAAATTTATAGATGAAAAATTTTACCAATCAAACACAATTAATCGACAATTTTTTATAAAATAAATTCTAGACAATTCAATTTTCTATAATTCATTTTCTTTCCATTCAAATTCTACATTTACAATTAAACGGACCCTAAGTTTAAATGATCAAAAATATTTTAAAACATAAAATAACTAGAATTGATTGCTCGGGTATGCCCGTAGTACTTGTACATTGTACAATATTTGATCTATAAATTACACTTTTACCGATAAAAAAAAAGGTTAATTGTTAATTAGCATCTCTCCTTACACAACACTACATATCTAGGGGTTGGTAGAGTGGTTGTGGACTGGATGGGGCCGGGGACAAGATTTGAGAATTGAGATAACAAGAAAAGAAAATTGTCTATGACTTTCACGTACATAAAAAAATCCTAGCCTGGAAGATTTGAGATCGCTCCATATTGAAAAAAATAATGCAGAATCTTGATCTTGGAGAAGGGGAATTCAAACTAAACTTGTTTGAGAATACTGAAATTAATAATGTGTGTATAAAAAATAAAAAATAAATTGTAAATAAAATATGACTAGATAAAAAGTAAATAGTTAAATGGATAAAAAGTGAATAATACAGGAGAAATGCTACATGTATAAAAATATTTGACAGATTTTTTTGACAGATTGCAAGCTAATAAAATTTTATTGAATATTAGACAAAAAACAAAGTTAAACCAATCAATGCTATATTGCCACATCATCATTTGTAATGCTTTCTGTACATTTCATTTGTACAAAGAGCTTAGTTCATAATACATTATGCCTTATCTTTGATCATTTAGGGAGAACGACAAAGGACGGATAGAGGGGGAGGCAGGCCTGGGCTGTAGCCCAGTCTTGTCAAGCCCAAATGAAATGCCTGGGAATGGCTTTTAACGTTGCTGACTCTTTAGTGGGAATTTAAGGGGCCCTTTAATATCTATTTATTCTACTCTTTGGGTCTTTTCCATGATTTGAGTCAGCCCATTGTTTATTGTTGGATTAGTTTAATGGGGTAATTAGGCCCAATACCCTCAAAAAATAACAAATTAGAATAATACGCTTAAAACTAATTAAAACTTTCACCCTGTAATGCTCAAAACCTCCCCAACCCTTAAAACCTTAGAAAGCCCCAAAATAGAACCAAGAAATTCGGCCAAAACTCCCTCAACAAGAAATTTTAATTTTGATTCATCTTCATCTCTCTCGCTTGATCTGTCTCATCTCTGTTGTTTGTTCTTGCACTCATTTTCCTCATCGTCGCAGGAGCGGTGACCGTCAATTCCTTGTCGAGCATCTCTCCATCTTCATAAATTGCACCTAAATCATCTTCCCCAAAAGCTGCACCATCGTTGAAAGAAAGTAAGATCTCAACGCCACCACAAAATCCTCGCTAGTTGCTGCACCTAAATCATCATCCTAACGGGCCGACACCGACACCCTCTATCCTAAAATCCTCAAGCCCTAATATCTAATAGAGTCCTCTAAAGATGAGCCCTAATCTCCTACCAACCCCTAGCAACAAAGTCGATTATCCTACACCCACCACAAGCAATTACAGTCCTCCTAATGCTTTAAGATCCGCTGGCATGATTGTAGATGGGATGCCACTATTGCGATAATGGAATAATTGGTATGTGGGATCTTGGTATAATGGTTCATCTAGCTTTTTGCATCAAAGTAGTAAATGGTTACATAATATGTTTTAGTGGATTTGATACTCTAACATGTTTTTCCCCCCCTTTTTCGAGATAAAAAAATCAATAAAATGTTTTAGTAGATTCTTCATCCCCTTGAAAATGAGTGAATTGCCCAAATAGTCACTGAATTTTACACCATATTTCCATAAGGTCACTAAACTTTAAAAATCATCACTGAACTTCCCAGAAGGTTTTCACGGAGTCACTGAACTTAAAAAATCTTCTCATTTATCACTAAATTTTGCAAAAAAATTTTAGGTATCACTAAATTAGTGATCTCTAAGAAACCTTTTGCAATGTTTAGTGACCCCGTGAGAATTTTTTACAAAGTTTAGTGATGAATGAAGTGATTTTTAAAGTTCAGTGATCCCGTGTAAATTTTTTGAAAAGTTCAGTGATGAGTTGGATGATTTTTAAAGTTCAGTGACCTTGTGGAAGCATAATGTAAAGTTCAGTGACTATTTTGACAATTCACCCCCTTGAAAAGATATCAATATTAGATATTCTATATCTTGTCTTTTTGGTTGAATGTATTTTATGCTTGATCTTAAGTATTCATTTTCCATGAATGGTACATGCTCAATTCCCTTTGTGTTTGTCCTTTTGTATCTACTGCACTGTCACAACTCCTTCCTCTATGACTAAATGTTCCCAAATCTCCACATGTTGTGTTTCTCACTGTGGAATAGAGTAAGTGGTAATGCTTTTTCGTGTGCAAACTAAGAAGCTTTAAGAAATCTTAAAGGTTTTCTGATATATGGAAATTTTTACAATTTGGGGGAGGATCTACTAATTTTGCATATCTTACAGCAATGGAAACATGTTCAATTTGTCTAATAATCAAATCATTTCCAAAGATGACCTTTGCAATCTTAGAGATTTCATTTTTCTAAAAACCATTTTGCATTTTAAACTATCTTCTTACGTAGGGATAAAGTCTCCAAACATTTTTGATTGATGAGTTAGACATTGAAGAGTTGATTATGAGATCTTTATACAGCTCGATTGATTTATTGACTTAAAAGACTTCTTTGCTTACTTCTTGCTATTTGTTAAAAATATGTAAAGATGCTCAGTAATAAAGATAAATGCCATAGAATAATAATACAGAATGTATATTGTCTTAAATTTCTTTCAGAATTTGTTGTTGTTCCCATCACATGTTTGGAATGCTAATGAAAGTGAGAATCTAAAGGTGTTAGCGATCATATCTCCGACCTCCAATCAAAGTGTAAGTTATTTATACCCAAATTGCTATTAATGCATTTTACTTGAGGTTTTTTGGGGGCATTTGGCATCAAGTGTCTTTGTTCATTGTTTTCAGGTTGATGACTGGCTCATGCCACATACTGCGACCAAATTGAAGTTCCCTAATTTTTTTATTTTTTTGGATGAATATCAGACACAATCGGTGAAAGATGAGCTTTAGGGGGTGTCTGGGGCTATGTAGTGAAATTCGGTCCGTTGGGAAGCAAAATTTGAACCGTTTGGGATGTTTTGTGGGACAATTCTGCCACATTTGCAGTACTAACTTAGTGAATATTTCACTCCCATTCCCAATTTGCCCTCCTCATTTGAGTCAAACTTGGTGATAATTTCGGTCAGCAGGATAAAATGGTAAATTATTGTTCAATTATCTCCAAAATCTGTAGAAAGGGCTTGCCAAAGGCTGTGAGTGGGCTCGTCAGAAATGACCAAAAAATCGATTTTCGGTGGATGAGAAGCGCTCTCAGACGAGGCCTTAATGGCCAGAAGGCTGATCTACTATGGTGCCTAAATAATGACATACCCACATGAAAGATTGTGATTGTAACAAAACCTATATTTTGGAATTGTTTGTATCTTTTCGAACTAGTTGTAGTGAATGAGCCATGTACGTTATTTTTAAGAGTTTTTTTAAAAGTATTGTAGGAATGTCATTTTGAGATACATGGTTAATACTAATTACATGATTATATTGATTATGCCGTATGGTGGTTTTGAATTATTGGTACCAACGTAATTTGTTGCTTTTTTTGAATTTTTGTCACTTTTTAGAATTTCTAATACTTTCAACTTATAGGGTGTTGTGTTCCTCAAATGAAGTTATGTCCCATGATTAAGTAATGGAATTGAAGCATAATTACAAAGAGATAACATGTAGAAGAAAATCAATCATCTCTGGATACACTTTTTAGGTTTTTATTGATGTTTGTCATTTTTTAAGTATTTGTTGCTTTTCTTTGGGTCACTTTTTCGAGCATTCGTCACTTTTTAAAATTTCTGTCACTTTCAGCTTATAAGGTTTTTACGTTTTATGTTTATTTAATACAAGGGAATGATAATTACAATGAGACAACATATAGAAGAAAATCACTCACACCATGGATCCATTTATAAGATTGGTTTTTGTCACTTTTCTGAATATCATCAGCTTTAATAAAACAATGTCACTTTTTTTTTTTTTTTTTACATGTTACGAATTGTCGGAGTGGTGGTGGTGGAGGACGAGGAGTGATTGAATTTGTATAAATGATATGTTTTAAGGTTTTAATTGATGTTTTGTCACTTTTTTGAGGTTTTGTTACTCTTTTTTAAAAACATTTATGTCACTTTTTTGAGCGCGTCATTTTTTTAATTGGTATTTTGTCACTTTATTTACATCTCATTTTGTTCGCTTGGCCTTTTTTGTTGTTGCACATTTGAAAACTCCTATATTGAAATAATACTGATAGGAGAGTAACAAAGGCATAACAACCAGGGTAACTATATTATTAACTTTATGATAAGCACAAGGGTATCAAGTGCCCAATTCATTATTGAGAGCATTAACCCGAAAACAATGAAAATTGTGGTGGTGAGAACTTGATAACTTGAAAATTGTACATTTTTTTTGTTTTGAGTGTGTCACTTTTTTTCAAATTTGTCACTTCTTTTTTAGTTTGTCACTTTTAAAAAAAAGAAATTGTCACTTTTTTTAAATTGTGTTTAACTTTATGATAAGCACAAGGGTATCGAGTGACCGATTCATTATTGAGAGCATAAACCTTAAAACAATGAAAATTGTGGTGGTGAGAACTTGATAACTTGAAAATTGTACATTTTTTTGTTTTGAGTTTGTGTCACTTTTTTTTTTAAAATTTGTCGCTTCTTTTTTAGTTTCACTTTAAAAAAAAAAAAAAAAAAAAAAAAAAAAAAAATTTGTCACTTTTAAGTTTTTAATTTATACAGTATTTTTTACTTCCAATTTTTTTTTTATTTGTATAGATTTTGTCACTTTTTTTGAGTTTGTCACCTTTTAAGTTTTTGTCATTTTTTTTAATATTTGTCATTTTTTTTATCTTCTTAAAAATATGACATGATATGTGATATTTTCTTAACATAATCAGCATGTGGATTGTCCTGGACATGCTGATTATGTTAAGAACTGTCACTATGCTCACGTGAATTATTTTGGACATATTAATTATGTTAAGAATATGATTACTAGTATTGCACATATGGATGGTGTTATTTTGATATTTGTCACTTTTTTTTTTTTTTTTAAAGTTTGTGTCACTTTTTTTAAATTATGTTAAGAGAAGTGACATTGCATCTCTTTTAAATTTTACACGGTATTTTTTTACTTTCAAAAAATTTTTCTCATATGATTTTTTTCAAAATACCTCTAATTTTAAAGGTATTTTTGTAAGTTGCCCTAGTTTAATTCGGTGGAATTGTTGGATTGTCAATTATTTTTGAATTGTTGGATTACTGATTTTTTTTTTCACCTTTTAGAATTTAAATTATAGAGGATATCTATACTACAATTTTTAAGTTTTGAGCCTCGAAGAATACCTATAATGAATTGTATAAGGTGAGATATATATTTTTTTCCCCAAAAACCAATTGAATTAAGCTGGAGTCAGACGAATTAATTTAATTACAGCAGTCGATTTTGTTCTCATTAAAATCTAATCATACGCACCTGGAGGTGTTTTTTATATACTTTTCATCCTCAAGTTAATGTATTATATTAGCCCACCCTAAAGTTTAATCATGGCTCCGTCAAAAGGGCACTTATTAGAAGGCTTTCTTTGAAAGAACAAGCTCAATGGGAAAAGTTGTCGCATGGAATTTGTTGACCTCAAAATTCGTCAGGGCAAGTGACCAACAGAACCCCATTTACCTTCCCTCCACGTAGGTGTCATCTGCGGACTAGAACACCACGTTAAGAGACAAAGGTTATCGATCGAAAATAAATGTCAGTCGATCGTTTGCACTTCGACAATCAAGTTAATTGTTGGACGAGAGAAAATAAGGATGAGAGACGAGATATGGGAATTGGCTAAGGTTAGAATACATTCATTACCTTAATTGTGAATATACTCACCTATATATAGGAGAGAAAATGGGCCGAGATAAGATAGTTGAATGGACCCAAGTCTAAGCCCAAAAATAGGTTGCTTGATTAATTTGCCCAATCTAATTGTCGATGTCAAGTTGACCAATTTAGGACATCTCTGTCGTATGCATACAACGTCATTTATAGATATAATAGGTTCCCTATTCACAAATCTTGTCACATTCTTCAGTTGCGGTGTTCATAACACATTGAGGGGGAGAATTCGATGCTTGAGAGTATCACCGGCTGCGTGACTATGATTTTTAGGCCGTTTTATTGGCGATCAAATGATAAATCAGCAGATCTTGGTGAACTTGTGTGGAGAATTGGTGTTGGCTTTGAGGGTGATGTTTTCAAAAAAAATTGGTACGATGAATGCTTTGGATATTATATTGTCAAAACAAAATGGGAATAAAATGAGAGAAAAAAAATTGGCGTATTCAAAGAAAGTTCTATCAAGGCTGTTGCACCAAATGGAAGGTCAATTGAAAATTTTAAATCTTGGATATAGGAGCTCATATTTTTCAAGTATTCAAGAAAATTTTAGCAGATTAAAGCGACTACAATTGTATCGAGTTCGAATCATGGCTTCAGTAATTCCACTGCAGCCAATTGTATTAGAAGTTGTATAGTATTGTATTGTATTGTGGTTTGATTGGAAATTTGTGAAAAGATATTGGAAGAACAGAAGAAATAGGCCTTATTTTTCTAAAATTGGATGTTGGTGTATTTTCCAGCTCGACTCGAATAGTAATGTCGCGGGTGAGTAAAGGGGTTTCCTCCATATACCTTCCGACGCTTAAGTCAAGGTTTGAATTAATAATAATAATAATTGATATGAATGATGGTTGAAATAAATGTTCGTAATTAACTTCGTCTTCAGTCATGCGGACACAAGGGCGGGCATGGTGACCCCCAACTTTTGGGCCATTTTTCTTCTTATGTTTTTGTCTCAATTTTCGAAATCATTATAAAATGTCCAACGAAATCGAAATATTACATTCTTAATATCATTTTAAGTGCTCACAACCTAGTTTCTATGATGTTAATGGTACGCGAAACTTTCAAACATAGCAAATGTTACAGTTTGTCAAAGTAGACTATTTCAAACTAGTATTTCGAGAATTTCGATAGCATGCTAACTTTAAAAATTCTCCAACAATTGTACGCTAGCCAAATCCACAAATTGTTTATGTATTTTTGAAGCTCATTTCGAGAACTACATCATAGACATATCGAATTATCCAAACAAATAACGAAAATAGTTAAAGATGCGTCAAACATGCGTAGCATATAACTTGTATTTTCTTTAAAAATTTCAATTATTATTATTTTTACAATACAAAATTTTTCAATATAGTTTACATCATTTTATTATGAAATTTTACATGGGATATACCATAAAAAAATTTGAAATTTTACATCCGAAAAGGTCATATCGATGTAAATTGTTGGATGTAAAATTATATGGGGTACGTAAAATTTTGAATGAAAATTTCTCACAACTTTTTTACAAGTTTAATTGTGACTCCTAACTCAAAATGTTTGCGTACACCCGTTTTCCATTTATAAGGTGATCTTTGGCCATTATTCTTTTTATTGATTATGATTTCCTATTGATTGGGCTATTAAATTTCTCTAGTCACCTGCTGACGTCGCTCTTGTTTTTGGGCTATTAGATCTATGGTATTCTTTCGTACCCCGACAGCTAGTCAATCTTGGTGGATCGACATTATTGAGACTTGGTCTATATTTCAATAATTAGTCGATATGAAATTTATCCCTTAATATGTCTCGCAAGATTATGACTCATTTGAGCAGACTAATTTTAAAATTCTTATACTTGTTTGAGTTTTAACCGGATCAAATTGTTCATTTGAGTTTAATGAGTTTGGATATAAGATTTGTGATTTCATTTTAAAATGTTAACTTTATTGAGAAGAACTGTCCAAATTTTTATATATTGAAATATATTTTGAAATTAGCCTTTGTAAAGTTCATCGAACTGCCCAATTAAATTCCTTTAATGGAGTAAACAACATGGACAAGTATTTCACACATATGGAATTGGCAATGTGTTTTTAGCTTGTGGATTGTCAAGCTATTAGGCCTGTTTTTTGGTACGGGTTCCTAATGAGTAACAATACATAATTAAGGTGTTAAGTATGATCTATTTCAAAAATAAAAGAATAAGTTTCAAATTTCAGAATTCAAGTTTTTATTAAAATTTATTTATAATTTAATCAATTAACTAATTAAATATATAAAAGTCACAAATTTATTTAATTTGATCACAACTTTATTTATTGGTCACATATTACAAATTTATTAGTCACAAATTATTTCGAGGTCACAAATCAAAGATTTTATAGATCACAATTTATATTTGAGGTCACAAATCAAAAATTTTACATGTCACAATTAATTTCGAAGTCACAATCATAGATCACAGTTTATTTGTCGATCACATGTTTTCAAATTAGTTGATTACAAATTTTTTCAGTCACATATTATCAAATATTTGGGTCACAATTGAGGACTTGGTCACGGATAACTAAATAATTGGTCAAATACACCCGACCTTGAATTCCGATCCACCAATACTTGGTCACAAATCAACCAAATAGTTGGTCACAAACCCTTTTCATCCCATTTCATCACTACCGCCGCCACCTCCACTCCACACTAGCAGTGCCACCACCTCACGACACTGTAATCTCCGTCCCAAACAAACCACCACTACTTCATCACCACCACTACCAATTTCAAAAAAACCACTCCAACCGCCACGCAAACCCACCACGGCGCCACCACTACAGTGAGCATAGCACCACCCTCACCATTGCAACGCAAACCATAACCACAGTAACACAAACCAACCATCAAAACAGTGAAAAAAATCACCAAAAACCCCAAACCTGCGGTGTTAACCAACCACCAAAATAGTGAAAAAATCACAAAACCCCCAAACCCACGGCGTCGACCAACCACCAAAATAGTGAAAAAACCACCAAACCCCCAAACCCGCGGTGTCGATCTGTATAGAATCACCGGTCTCTTGGTGTCGCGGTGTTGATCGAGAGGAGTAGAGGCGTCGATCTGTGTAGAACTATTGGCGTCAATCTGGAGGGGTAAGGCGTCGATCTGTGTAGAAAACCTTTAAAGGTGTGGAGGAAAACCGGCGTCATGGCAATGGAAGAGAGGGAGAGGAGAAGAGAGCCTGAGAATGGGGAGGACACCGGTGATGTCACCAGTATAGGAGGATGGGGCGGTGGTAGAGAGAGAGAGAGAGAGAGAGAGAGAGAGAGAGAGAATGATTTGAAATTGGATTAGGGTTTGTGATAAATATATAATTAATAAGTTTTATAATATTATTATTTAATATTAATTTTTTTATAATATTATTATTTAATATCTGATTTTTGAAAAATCAAACCTTATATTTTATTTTTGAAATTGGATTTTTAAAGGTAGGACTGAATGTAATTTCCTCTTCCTAATGGCCGATATTGGGCCCAACCCATATAAGCCCATTATTTTTATGATTAAGCTATCAGGTCCTAATTATATATATATATAATTTATACATACATATTATATACCTACATATTACAATTATCCTCCCTTAGGCCTTATCACATCCCACACACCCATCCAGAACCCCACATCCACCATTTGTCGGAAAAAAATCTCTCTCTCTCTCTCTCTCCCTGAAAGAAAAACCTTCATTTCAAATCATTTACTAATCGAACTTTCTCTCTCTATTATTCCCCTCTCTACCCACCCGACCCATAAGACCATGAATAGATGCCCGTTCATGAGTATGGATGACCGGTGTAGTGGTACTGGCATGGGTGTCGCCAAAGAAGGTGGTGTCCCCCCAAAAAAAGTCCCTAGCCACTAGTTTTGGCTTGATTTTTGGTGTGTTTGGGACTGTATTAGGCCAAAATATTTGTCGAAATTTGTAGAGGAGGTTTAGGTGGTCATGCTGATAGTGGAGTCCGACAGCTGGGTGGTGGTTGGTCGGTGATTGGAGGCTTCAAAGGTGGCACACCACTGCTTGTAGCTGTGAACAATGTGATCTACATGTGGTAGTGATAGTGGTGGTGGTTGGGATTTGTTGAAAGTTTTAGTAGTGCACGTTTGGTTCTTAATGTTGTTAGGACCACTAGCGGTGCCGGAGTGGTAATGGCAACGAAAATCGAGTGTGACCAAGTTTTTTTCATTGTGACTGTCTATTATCATATTTATCTTAATTGTGACTGTATGTTACTTACTTACATACAATCACAAATTAGACTGATATGATCACAAACTATCACATTGAAGACAAATTGGTCACAAATAACACAAGTCAGTGAAAGTAGTATTTATGGTCGTGAATTTGAGTTGAAGGTGATACTGATGGTGGATTAAAATTGATGGTTGTGATGATTGATTTGTGGATTGTGGTGCTAGTCTGTGGTGTATGCAGATTTGTTTATAGTTATCATTTATGACCAAATATGTGTTTATTGTGAATGCTTGTGACCAATTTTTGGCTAATTATGACCGATTGTGAGTTAATCGTATACAATTACAATTAAGGTTGACATGGTCACAGACAGTCACACTAAAAATAAATTTGGTCATAATTAATCACATTGAATACAAATTTGGTTACAATTAGTCACAAATCACACAGATCAATGACTTGGAAATTTTCTGGGGGTGGGTGGGTAGGATGGAGGTAGTTTTCAATTTCTAGAAAAAATTTATTGGTTGGGGTAGGTTGGGTAGTTTCGAGGGGTAGGGGTGTAATCTCTAGTTTTCAATTTCTGCAGAAAAAAAAAATTAGGGGTAGAGTCCTAATCTCCGATTTTCAATTTCTAAAATTTTTTTTGGAAGTGGATGGGGGGGTGTAATCTCCAATTTTCTGAAAAAAAAAATTTGGGGGATGAATATATAGATTAAAATTAAATTTTATATTATCATTATTGTTATTGTTATTATTTATCACCTGATTTATGAAATATTTGAGGGAGTTTAATAGCTGTGAAATGAGATTTCTATAGGTAAAAGTTATAAATTGTTCCCATGTAATAAATGTTCATCTCAATGGGTTGGGTCGCCCCAGGCCCATATGGATAATCTTACAAGCCCTATATTGTATTATATGTGTAAAAAGTCTTTTAAAAATTATTTTGCAGTCTGATAAAAAAAAAATATTTTAGGGTAGTTTGGATTCCCTATTGTAGATTCCACTAACCATGAAATTATTTCCACAGCTGTGAATGAAAGGACTTGAGAAATATCACTCACGAAAGGCTGTTTGCCCCATTAAATTAAAATTTATTTTTCTTTGTCTTCTTATCAATTACATACTCTTCAATAAAATAATATTACACGTAAATTTAAAAAATAAAAAATAAATTATTTTCTTAACTACACATTTTTCAAAAAATTATTATTATAAAATCAAATTCTCATTATAATGTGGGAATAATGAGAATCAAACACAGGTTAATATCAGCTGATAAGACATCATTAGGGATCAAGAATAACGCGTTTGATCATTGTTTCATGAATCTAAAATCTCTTTCTTTTATTATTATTATTACAGTAATTGTGGATCCCTTTGTCATTATGCCTCCATTAGGTAGTGATTAAAATACATATTTTAATTTAAGTAAAAGTTAATAATTAATGTTAATCATATATTTTATGTGATCCACAATTTTTCGACCACACATTTAATAATTGTTATCAAAATTTACTAAAAATTAAATTTTAATCGCTACAGAGCAACGGCTATAATATATTACATTATTGTTACGAACACTTCAAGTATTTAAAATGATTTGTAAGTAGAAGTTGTTCGAAGGATTTATAACTTTACAAATTAAACTTATACTTGGCATTGTGTGGCTTAATTGGATCAACATAAGTCAATTTTCTTTTTCAAAGTGGCATCAATGACAGGTCATTTTCTCAAATAAGTGAATTCAAAGTTTAAGCAATTTGTGGGGGCTGGCCCATACAATTTTCACCTTATATAAAAAATTTATGTGAAATTATTGTTTTACATATTATTCAGGTTTTAAAAACATTTAGGGTCTGTTTGATTGCAAGGGTGAAAAACGGCTGGAAAGAAAATGAATGGCAGAGAATTGAATTGCCCAGAAAACGTTTTACAGGGAATTGTAATTAATGGTGTTTGATTGATATAATTTTTCACCTGACAAATTTTTTGTTTGGTTTTGTTTTTTTACACAAATTATTAATTAAATGGATAAAAATTTTTACCATTGACTTTGGAATGTGTTCCAATTGCTAAAAAAAAAAATTTTTAAAAAAAAATTGTCAAAAAGTTGGAAAACGTTTTCCCACCACTATGGTGAAAAAACGTTTTCTAGCTTTTGTGCATCAATCGCTTGTACCTTGGAAAACGTTGGAAAACGTTTTTCCTGGAAAATTAGTGCAATCAAACAGGTGAATAGTAAAAAGTAGGAAAACGTTTTTCACCTTCCGCGAAAAACTTGGCCAATCAAACAAGGCCTTAGTTCAATCCTAGCTCCATCATAAAAGTAATCTTTCCAAAATTGTCTTTCCTAAATGGGAGTCATGCTCACGAGGTTGTTTATTACAAACACATTTGATAAATTTATTTTTAAAGTTGACTTGTAAGTGACAAAAATGATTATCAAGCTATAAGTCACTTTAATTTAGCAATTCTTGACTCAATAGAGTCACTGCAGCTTGTTTGTATTTTAGAATAATATATATAATTATGATATATGTGGTTGATTGCTGATTACGACTTTCACTTGATTGTTTCAATTTACATTTAAAAATTTAAAAGTTTCCAGACTTCACATTTTTCGAAAAGGTTGAGCGCAAATGACCGATTAGAAAATATGAGTTATCTAGTCGAATCAAGTGAACCCATTTTACTCTTCAAGAGTGAAGGCCATTTTGTTCTACGGTGGTTCTCACTATCAGAGACAAAGTTTTATACCATTCATATTTCTAAAATTAACACTTCAAGCTAAAATAATTGAACAATTTAAATTGCTATGTATATTGATCTTATTGATAATATTATAATGAACTGTCACAACGTTAAACAACTCCATAATAAGAGCAATCATGCAAGACTTGTATTCGTGTAGAAGAAATCTATTACAATTAATTTTAAAAAAATTAATATATTCTAAGATTGTGACGAAGAGTTATCTGAGACATTATGATAGTTTAGCAAGTTTAGCAGGAATGCTTTTAGAGCCTGTTTGACAACCATTATTGCAGGAAAAAAATAGTTTTGAATAATGATTTTTAGGAAAATGTATGGTTAAAAAGTAATGAATTTTTTTCGTATATATGTAGTATATTTTATTGAGTGGATGTGTGATTGAAAATGATTGTATAGCAAACCATAAAATATATTAACGATTGTTAAACAGACACTTAGTTTACTATGTAGTTCTATAACATCATAAAAATGAAGGGAAAACAAGTAGAGAGAATTCACCAAAAATTTGGTCACTTGTTTATAAATAGTGGGTTTCCAAAAACGTGTGAATAAAAAGTATGTAAAAATTGTGAGTTCCATGAAATGCGTAAATAAAAATAGAATTTAAACAATTTATAAATAATTATAAGCTTTAGCAAACATGCACAATGATCAAACCAACTATATATCGACAATGCCATGAAACTCAACAAACACAAATTGTGAATTACATGGGGACAAATAGATGTGATATATTGTACCATTCATATTTCTAAAATTAACACTTCAAGCTAAAATAATTGAATAATTTAGATTGCTATGTATATTGATATTATTGATAATATTATATATGAATTGTCACAATGTTATACAACTACATAATAAGAGCAATCATACAAGGCTCGTATTTGTGTAGAAGAAATCTATTACAATTAATTTTTAAAAAGTAATATATTCTAAGATTGTGACAAGGACTTATTTGAGACATTATAATAGTTTAGCAGGATTGCTTTTAGAGCCTGTTTGACCATCATTATTGTAGAAAATAATAGTTTTGAACAGTGATTTTAGGAGTGTATAATTAAAAAGTAATGAAATTTTTTTCATATACATGTAATTTATTTTATTGTATGATTGAAAATGATCGTATAGCAAACCATAAAATATATTAATGAAAGTTAAACAGACACTTAGTTTACTGTATAGTTGTATAACATCATAAAAATGAAGGGGAAAAAGTAGAGAGAGAATTCACCAAAAATGTAGTCGCTTGCTCAAAGACATTAGTGCATGTTTGTCAAAATTCATAATTGTTTATAAATACTGGATTTCAAGGAACGTGTGAATAACAAGTAAGCAAAAATTGTGAGTTTCATGAAGTGTGTAAATAAAAATAGGATTTAATCAACTTATAAATAATTATAAGCTTTAGCAAACACGCACAATGATCAAACCAACTATATATCGACAATGCCAACACAAATTGTGAATTACATGGGGACAAATAGATGTGATATATTGTACCTATTAGTACAACAAATTGTGAAGTTAAACCTCTATAAAATTAATGATGAATCTTTTTTTTTTTTTTTTTTTTTTTTTTGCTTATTAAAAAAGGGTACAAATTTGTCCTTTTATGCCTTCCTAACAAATTATTTGGACTAAAAGTCTAAAACTAACATTACAGACAAATATGCTATATAATAAAAGGTGAAAATAAGAATGTGACGAGAAATAGTAAGGAGTAAAAGTTTAAAATCATGGTTATAATTAAAATAGGTTACAATAAATAAAAATTATTGTATGAATATAATTATATATAGTTTTCTAATAAAATGAGAATCAAATCTCCTTAAAAATAAAAATTCTGGTACAACCACCACAAATAGGGGCATATCCAGTCATCCAGAGACGAGTTGGCCGTGCTACAACTTGTCCCCAGCACAAGTGTTCATTTAAAAAAATAATTAAGTAAATTTTTTTTACGTGCGATTTTTTGTTTTTTGTGTATTAGTCTGTCTTGAATTTTTTCCTAAATTTGCCACTGACTACAAATATACCGATGTATAATAAATGTAAACATAGACCATACTTGTTAAATCAATTACTAAATCCCCATTAAATCTGTGTAACTAATCTCATACTACTTAAAAAAGACTAATACAAACAAATCAATAATCATTAATTATCACTATTCATCTAATGATCATTAATTTTTTATTTAGAAAATTTGCTAACCGCTAAATAGATAACTGGTGGGTCACAAATATAATCACTTGGAGAGTTGGACTTTAACCAAAAGAAAGAGTCACATTAAAAGACCAAAATTGCCAAGAAATAATAATTAATTAAAAGTTATGCAAATGATGCAGCCACCAGGGAGTTCACCTATACGTACGAAACGCTGATTCTTGGAATATCTCTGAGCCTGAATATAAATTGGGTGAGTATCAGGGCCATCAATTTCATTGGAAAATTATACTGTACAGCACATGGTTTCAATTGATGCTTTCATGTTCACACAAGTGATTAACTAGGTTCTAATTACAGCTACTTGATTAGTTGGAATATATTTTATGCTGGTTGCCTATAGTTGATTAGTGATCGTAATCGTCTACTTCGTATTACAGATTATTTGGCATTAAATATCTAATCTCGTTATTCAAGAGCAATAAAAATATGAAAATGAAAGTAAATAAAGAGCATAGATGTTATATACCTACAGATTACAGTTATCCTCCCTTATCACATCCCACCCTCCCATCCATCCATCCATCCATCCCGTACCTCACGTCCACCATTTGTAGAATACTCTCTCTCTCTAGTTGCAAAAAATTTGCAGAAAATTTTCTCCCCTCTCTCTCCAAAGGTAAAACCTGTCTCTCACATCATTTACTAATCAAACTTTCTCTCTCCATTATTCTCCTCCCTACCCACTCGACATGACCCGACCTGAACCCATTCTATCTTCTTATCAAATTGATGGAGGCACATGATAGCCAGTGGTAAAGCCAGTTTATTGAAAATGGGGGGTCCAAATTTGAAAATATATAGGTGAAGGGGTGGGGTTGAGGGGGGCTGCCCCCGAAATTTTTTTTTGAAGGAAACTACAAAAATGAGAGGAAACAAAAACTCACTAATTGAGTCATTTACCTTCTCTGTGGATAATACATCAGTGTAAATATTACTAATAAGTTGAGAATTAACCTAAAATAAGTGGAAGAAATAAGATTAACTTTTTTCGCAAGTTTATTTGTAATAAAATAGAAGTTACCATTCTTCAATTCTTCCAATTTAAAAAAAAAAAAAAAAAAATCCAAAAGAAAAAAAAATATAAATTCTCAAAAAAATGGAGGGTCCAGGACTCCCCCACGACCCCCCCCGCCTCCGCCCCTGATGATAGCAATAGATGTGGCATGGTGTGGGGATGTTTGCTCACTTCCGACGCTGGAAATTGAGATTGAAACGTGCATGTTCGGCTGGGTGCGAAGAACAAGTTTGTAAATTTGAATTGTGTGTGTTGTTTGATGATATAAGATCATGAATAGATGCCCCTTGATAAGTATGGACGACCGATGTGGTGGTACTAGCATGGGCGTCGTTGGAGAAGGTGGTGCCCCCAAAAAAAGTTCATAGCTTTGTGGCTTGATTTTTTGTGCGTTTGAGACTGTATTGGGCCAAAATATTTGTCGGGGTTTGCAAAGGAGGTTTAGGTAGTCATGCTGATAGTGGAATCCAATTGCTTAGGTAGTGGTTGGCCGGTGATTGGAGGATTCAAAGGTGGCACACCACTGCTTGCAACTGTGAACAACGCGATCTATATGTGGTAGTGGTGGTGGTGCAGTGATGTCGATAGTATTGGTGGTTGGGATTGGTTGAAAGTGTTGGTAATGCACGTTTGGTTCTTGACTTTGTTAGGAGTGGTAGTGGTGTCAGAGTGATAATGACGACGGAAATCGAGTGTGACTAAGTATATCTTCATTGTGATTGTTCGTGACCAGATTTATGTTAACCGTGATTTGCTTACATATAATCACAAATTAGACTGACGTGGTCATAGACTGTCATACTGAAAACAAATTGGTTACAGTTAGTCACAGATAACATAAGTCAGTGAATGTAGTATTATGATCGTAAATATGAGTTGAAGGTAGTAGTGATGGTGCATTAGAGGTGATGATTGTGATGACCGATGGTGTATTGTCGTGCTAGTCTGTAGTTTATGCAGATTTGTTTATGGTGATCATTTGTGACCAACTATGTGTTTATTGTGAATGGCTGTGATCAATTTTGGGTTCATTGTGATCGATTGTGACTTGATCTCATATAGTCACAGTTAAGGTTGACATGCTCACAGACAGTCACATTGACAATAAATTTGGCCACAACTAATCACACTGAATACAAATTTGATCACAATTAGTTACAGATCACACAGGTCAGTGACTTGAAAATTTTCTGGGAGTGGGGTGCGTAGGATGGTTCCATGGGGGTAGTTTTCAATTTCTAGAATTTTTAAATTGGTTTGGGTAGGGTTGGGTGGTTTCGTGGGGGTAGGGGTGTAATATCTAGTTTTCAATTTTTGAATTTTTTTGGGGGTGGAGGTCTAATTTCCGATTTTCAATTTCTGAATTTTTTTTGGAAGTGCGTAGGGTGGGTTCAGTAGGAATGGGGTGTAATCTCTAGTTTACTGGGGGTGAGGGTGGTTAGGATTAGGGTGGGGTGGGTAAGGATGAATATGTTGATTAAATTAAATTTTATATTATTATTTACCACCTTATTTATGAAATATTTTAGGAAATTTGTTAGTTGTGAAATGTGATTTCTATACGTAAAAGTTATATATTATTCACATGTAATAATGGTCCATCTCAATGGGTTGGGCTGCCCAAGGCTGATATGGATAATCTTACAAGCCCTATGACACAAAATGTTGAGGCATGAGCCCAGGTTTTGAATCTCACGGCACAAGAAAGTTGAACCGTCTAGGCTGAATATGTTAAGACACATTTTTATTTTTATTTTTTTTCTAATTTTCTAATTATATTGTATTATATGTGTGAAAAGTGGGTTAATTATCCCAACAGTCATTGAACTTTAAAAATTACCTAACTCATCACTGAACTTTCAGGATTATAATCTAAATGGTCACTAAACTTTAAAAATCACTCAAGTTATCACTGAACTTTGCAAAAAAAATTTCACGGGGTCATTGAACTTTGCAAAATGTTTCCTAGGAAATATTTTGCGAAGTCTAGTGATCCCGTGGAAACATTTTGCAAAATTTAGTGATGAATGAGATAATTTTTAAAGTTCAGTGACCATTTAGGTTATAATCCTGAAAGTTTAGTGATGACTTATGTGATTTTTAAAATTCAGTGACCTTGTGAAAACTTTTGATAAAGTTTAGTTACTGTTAAGATAATTAAGCTGTGAAAAGTCATTTAAAATTTATTTTACTATCTCATAAAAAAAATTATTTTAGGGTAGTTTGGATTCCCTATTGCAGATTCCACTAACCATGAAATTATTTGCACAATTGTGAATGAAAGGACTTGAGAAACCTGACTCACGCAAGGCTATTTGACCTCATTAAATTATAATTTATTTTTTTTTCTCTTTTTATTAACCACATACTCTCAAATAAAATAATATTATACGTAAACCTAAAAAAAATTCTTTTTTTTTTTTTTCACTACACATTCTTAAGAAAATTACTATTACAAATTCAAGTTCTCATTATAATGTGAGAATAATGAGAATCAAACACGAGCTAATATTAGCTGACACGACATCATCAGGGATCGAGAATGATGGGTTTTGATCATTGTTTCATGAATCTGAAATCTCTTTCTTTTATTATTATCACAGTACTTGTGGATCCTTTTGTGATTATGCCGTTGTTAAGTAGTGATTAAAATTAAAAATTTAATATAAGTAAAAGTTAAAAATTATTTTTAATTATATATTTCATATGATCCACAATTTTTCGACCACACATTTAATAAATGTTATCAAAATTTACTAAAAATTAAATTTTAATCTATACAGATCAACGGCTATAATATATTACATTATTATTGTTGCGAACACTTCACGTATTTCAAATGATTTGTAAGTAGAAGTTGTTCGAAGGGTTTATAACTTTACAAATTAAAACTTATACATGGCATTGTGTGGCTTAATTGGATCGACATAATTCAGTTTTCTTTTTCAAAGTGGCATCAATGACAGGTCATTTTCTCAAATAGGTGAATTCATAGTTTAAGCAATTTGTGGGGGCTGGCCTGGCTGCAGCCCATATAATTTTCACCTTATAAAAAAAAAATTATGTGAAATTATTTGTTTTACATATTATTCAGGTTTAAAAAAAAAAAAAAAATTGTTCAATCCTAGCTTCATCATAAAAGTAATATTTCCAAACTAGTCTTTCCTAAATGGGAGTCATGCTCATGAGGGTGTTTATTACAAACACATTAGATAAATTTATTTTTAAAGTTGACTTGTAAGTGACAAAAATGGTTATCAAGCTATAAGTCACTTTAATTTAGCAATTCTTGACTCAATAGAGTCACTGCAGCTTGTTTGTATTTTAGAATAATATATATAATTATGATATATGTGGTTGATTGTTGATTACGACTTTCACTTGATTGTTTCAATTTATATTTAAAAATTTAAAAGTTGCCAGACTTCACATTTTTCGAAAAGGTTGAGCGCAACATGACCCATTAGAAAATATGAGTTATGTAGTCGAATCAAGTGAACCCATTTTACACTTCAAGAGTGAAGACCATCTTATTTTACGGTGGTTCTCACTATTAGAGACAAAGTTTTTATACCATTCATATTTCTAAAATTAACACTTCAAGCTAAAATAATTGAACAATTTAAATTGCTATGTATATTGATCTTATTGATAATATTATAATGAACTGTCACAACGTTATACAACTCCATAATAAGAGCAATCATGCAAGACTTGTATTCGTGTAGAAGAAATCTATTACAATTAATTTTAAAAAAATTAATATATTCTAAGATTGTGACGAAGAGTTATCTGAGACATTATGATAGTTTAGCAAGTTTAGAAGGAATGCTTTTAGAGCCTCTTTGACAACCATTATTGCCAAAAAAAAAAAGTTTTGAATAATGATTTTTCGTATATGTGTAGTATATTTTATTGTGTAAATGTGTAATTGAAAATGATTGTATAGCAAACCATAAAAAATATTAATGATTGTTAAACAGGCACTTAATTTACTATGTAGTTCTATAACATCATAAAAATGAAAGGAAAACAAGTAGAGAGAATTCACCAAAAATTTGGTCGCTTGCTTAAAGACATTGTTTATAAATAGTGGGTTTCAAGAAACGTATGAATAAAAAGTATGTAAAAATTGTGAATTCCATGAAACGCGTAAATAAAAATAGAAGTTAAACAATTTATAAATAATTATAAGCTTTAGCAAATATGCACAATGATAAAACCAACTATTTATCGACAATGTCATGAAACTCAACAAATACAAAGTAAATTTTTTTTATGTGCAATTTTTTTGCGTATTAGCTCGTCTTGAATTTTTTCCTGGATCCACCACTGAGCACAAATATACCGATGTATAATAAATGTAAACATACACCATACTTGTTAAATCAATTACTAAATGCCCATTAAATCTGTAAAACTAATCTCAAACAACCTTAAAAAAGACTAATACAAACAAATGAATAATCATTAATCATCACTATTCATCCAATGATCACTATTTTTTTATTAAGAAAATTTGCTAACCGCTAAATAGACTACTGGTGGGTCACAAATATAATCACTTGGAGAGTTGGACTTTAACCAAAAGAAAGAGTCACATGAAAAGACCAAAATTGACAACAAATAATAATTAATTAAAAGTTATGCAAATGATGCAGCCACCAGGGAATTCACCTATACGTACAAAACGTTGTCGTTACACTTTTAGCGTTAGCTGATTCTTTGGAATATCTCTGAGCCTGAATATAAATTGGGTGAGTATCAGGGTCATGAATTTCATTAGAAAATTATATAGTACGGCACCTAGTTTCAATTGAAATTTCACATGCTTTCATGTTCACACAAACGATTAATTAAATCAAGATTCATAAAAGGTTCTAATTACAGCTAATTGACTCGTTGGAATCTATTTTATGCTGGTTGCCGATAGTTGATTTGTGAATGTAATCGTCTACTTTGTATTAGAGACTGTTAGGCATTAAGAAGGTGTTTGATGAGAGTTAAAATTAAATTTTTTTAGTAGATTGTGATAAAAGTTTTTAAAATATGTAGCTGAAAAACTGTGGGACTCATGAAAGATGTGGCTAATATAGATTGTTTGACCTCGATTTAGAGTAAAATCAAATTAATATCTAAATCAAAGTCAACAATAAATTTTAATTATATATTTCATGAAATCCATAATTTTTCAACCATATATTTTATCATTTTTTTTTTTATCAAAATTTACTAAAAAATTATTTTTATCTAAACCAAAGAGGCTTAAACAAGGTGCCAATCAGGTAAATTAATTATTAGTTGGCCAGCACCAGAAATTTTGGTTTAATTATGCTGGCTAGGCTTCAACTAACCAAATTGGAAAACTAAACAAGACTAAATTGCATTAATTAAACTGACTTGCTCAAATTCAACTTATTTTTCTATTCAGCAATCGCGAAAGCATCTGATTTTAAGTACGCAATGACAGCATGAAATATATACACACATATATTTGAAAACTCTCAAGGTTCTAATAGTAATTGTATTGATATTGGAATATCTTTGAGAAAATAATATTCTTAGATAATTACTAGGGAAAAAAATTGAATGTGTAACTATGCATAAGTACACAAAAGAAAACCTCTAGAAAGATTGATGGATGGACTATGCTACAAGTACAAACTGTTGACAAAAAGTTTGACAAAATCGACAAGTAGTCCATCCATCTTGGATTAATCTACTTGTACAAAATAGATTACAAAAACTTTGACAAAATCGACAAGTGGCGCCCCGTATTGGAGGGGCGGCTGGTCACAATTTAACTAATTTAAGTTTTAAGATGATTTAACTAATTTAATTTGTATGAAAACCCTTAGGACGCTACTTTTTCTTTTCGAAAGTAGAAAATCTTCTAACTTTAAAGAAAAATTTTGAAAACTGAAAAAGGAATTTTGTTCCTTTTGAATAAAATTTTAAAAGGTTAATGAAATCATACTATATTTTTTTAGACTTTTAATCGAAATATTTGAAAACATTGATTATCTTAATCGATGGCTTTGACCCTTGTACTACAAAAGTTTAGCAAGTGATTATACTTAATGTAAATAGTTTTCTTATTTATTTTTTATTTTTTACTTAAGTACTGAGTTTATGAAATTATTTAGAATTTTTTTATCCAATGAATCCTTAATTTTATTTTATTTTATTTTCATGTTTTGTCGTACTTTCCTAATTGCCTAGTATCTGTGATACAAGTTATTTTACGTAATTAGAGAAGTCGTGACAATTAGCATAGAATATAAAAGTAAAGTATTGTGTCATTCATTCACCGAAAACTTTAATCATGCATGCTTCATAATTAACATCGAGTTTTTCCCCGTGTACAGCCAGATAACTCACAAATGTGGGTCCACCCAAAATAAAAATAAAAAAATTGCCAAAAATTAACGCACCCACGCCCCTCTCTATTGTGAGATGTCGGTATACACCTGCCAAACTCGTTAACATATAGGGCTTTCAACTTTCCAGGAAAAGATCAATTTAATTTTCCCAGAAGTGATGGCTAGGCCCGTAGATCTAAACAAGCTGCAAGAATGTAATTGGATCTTGCGATATTAAAGAAGACAGATAATTAATCATGCATAATAAAATAATCATGATTTATTTCATTCAATTATTTAAGTCCAATTGGCGTTTAGCGGCCAACTTTTGTATAAGTAGCAAGATATTAATTGTAAGCATCGCTC
Source organism: Osmanthus fragrans (assembly GCA_019395295.1). Taxonomy (NCBI): domain Eukaryota; kingdom Viridiplantae; phylum Streptophyta; class Magnoliopsida; order Lamiales; family Oleaceae; genus Osmanthus; species Osmanthus fragrans. Next base: position 7,003,209 of record CM033358.1, read on the forward strand.
ACTGCACTATAGTCACTGCTTTTTTGGTGCATAGAGAGAGTGATCCTGTGAAAAGGGGAGAGATAGATATAGAAAATGGCTACTGATAGTCAAGACATTGATATTGAAAAACCCTTGATTTCAATCTCTAAGGAATATGATCTTGATTCCAAAGGAAAATTCAAAAAAGATGAGATTTTTGCAGAAACAAAGAAACAGATATTCTTAGCTGGACCAATGATGTTTGTGAATCTTTTGTTGTCACTTATACAGACAATTTCAGTAATGTTTGTTGGTCATGTTGGGGAATTAGCTCTTTCTGGTGCATCAATGGCCACCTCCTTCGCTTCGGTTACAGGCTTCAGTTTGCTGGTGAGTCTCAATTTTACTCTCTTCACATGCCATATTTGGTAGTATATTCAGTACTGTATATCAAACTTGCACTCGATATCACATAAACATTAAAACTAGACTATCCATCTTGTCAAAAAAACAAAAAAATTAAAACGAGAGTATCCACACGAATATCTTCTTTTGACACTTCCAAATTCTAGGTCGGGATGGCGTGTGCATTGGAAACTTTCTGTGGACAATCATACGGCGCAAAACAGTACCATATGCTCGGGATACACATGCAGAGAGCCATGCTTGTTTTGCTTCTTGTAAGCATTCCCCTAGCTTGTATTTGGGCCACTGCAGGGCACATTCTTGAATTACTTGGACAAGATCCACAAATAGCTGCAGAAGCTGGAACTTACGCTCGTTACATGATCCCTACCATTTTTCCCTTCGCGCTTCTCCAGTGCCAATTTAGATTCCTACAGACTCAAATCAACGTTGTACCAATGATGCTAACTTCGGGGATAACAACGTTGTGTCACATACCTATTTGTTGGCTTTTGATTTCCAAATTAGGCCTTGGAAGCATAGGCGCTGCCCTGGCAAACGGTATTTCTTATTGGACTAATGACATTTTCTTGGCTCTCTATATCACATTGTCACCGTCGTGCAAAAACACTTGGACTGGTTTCTCAAAAGAAGCAACACGAGATGTCTTGAAGTTTATCTGGCTCGCAGTTCCTTCGGCCATTATGGTCTGGTAATCTCGCGATCCAGAGTCGAATATTTCTTCGATTTCAGTACTAATATCTACTTTGAAACATTCATTTGAACAAAATTTCTATTTGCAACAGCTTGGAAATTTGGTCATATGAGGTTATGGTACTTTTGGCTGGTCTTCTCCCAAATCCAACACTCGAGACCTCAGCTCTCTCAATTAGGTTTGCATTTTCAATTATTATTATATTCATATAGTTCCTAGTACATGTTACTAACTTGTTACACCTTATTGCAGCCTTAACACGAATAACATGATTTACATGATACCCCTCGGCCTAGGAAGTGCAATAAGGTGATCTACAATAACCAAGTACTAAAAAAATTACATGAGTCATTATTCTCCGGTCTTATTTATTTATCACGTAAAATTTGTTGATCCACAGTGTACGGGTTTCAAACGAATTGGGCGCTGGACGGCCTAGAGCAGCTCGACTAGCAGTATTTATGGCCGTATTCATGGTGGCTGCTGAAAGCATCTTGGCGGTGTCAGTGATCATTCTGGGACGCAAGATTTGGGGATACTGTTTTAGTAGTGAAGCACGGATGGTTGGCTATGTTTCTGATATGATGATTCTAATTGCTATCACCAATTTAGCAGATGGAGTTCTCTCTGTCCTAAACGGTATGTCACAAGTATTTTTTTATATTTGATTGTTTGACTTTGATTTAGATTAAAATTAAATTTTAATCCAAGCCAAACAGGCTCCTAATAAAAATCTTAGTTAATTAAAACTGCAGGCATTGCTAGAGGATGTGGATGGCAAAAAATTGGTGCAATTGTCAATTTGGGATCCTTTTATATCATTGGAATCCCTCTAGGCATATTGTTGGCATTTACCTTGCATCTTGGAGGGAAGGTAATTTCAATTTAGGAGTCACGGTACAATTTTCTTTCAGTCATAGCTTACGTAAAAGAACACATACTGAACTTTTAAGTCACAACCAACGAACGATCTTTAAATAAAAAGGTACGTGTATCCAAAATTTATAAGTGTAACCGTACTCTGAATCTTGTTTCTTACATATGGCGCACAGGGTCTCTGGACAGGCATCATAGCGGCAGTTTTTGCGCAGACATTATTCCTGTCGATCATAACCATCCGGACTAATTGGGAGACAGAGGTAAAATTTTCTTAATCTTTACTAGTACAAAATTATGGGTCTAATAATTTTAGAGTTTAAATGGGGTGGTTCAAAGGATGGCAGTGGTAAATTTCCAAGTTTTTGCATTACAGGCAAATAAGGCATCTGCCAGGGTTTATGACTCAACAATCCCTGTTGTGGCATAGACCCAGAAGTGGTGAAAATGGCAGCTCCCTGAATCAGATCATGTGCACGAAAATCATCAGAGTGAGAGAGGTGATCCAGTAAATGGGGTGCAGAAAATCTTGAAATTTTGTGAAATTTTGTGGTTGGTTCCTGTTGGTGCTGATAGAAAACATTTTGGGATTATGTGAAAAATTATGGTTGCTGTTGGGGCAACAAATCCTGGAATCATGTCGAATATATTGTTTGAGTTTGCTTATAATTTTTGATTGATTTCTTGCATTTCACAGAAGAATAAAACGTTCGAAAGTTTCCAGAGAGCATTGCAATCTGATTGAAAATTTCGAGAATATCAACCAGCGATGTTGACATGGGCAAAAAAATTATTTTTATTCTGGTTCAGTACCTCAATTTAAAGTTAACTAGTCCTAAACAATAGAGAAGTATCGAGATTTATGGCGATTAGGTACTTCATGAAACAATGAAACCTTCTAATGTTATTCCAAGAAAAAAAATATATACATACATGTACAGAAAGAGTGCTGGTTTGAACTATACGTGATTCAATAAGCAGCACCTATAGTGGACAATCGAGTTGATGGCTAAATGTGTTCAATTCATTTGAAATATGGATAACAATTGATCAAAGTTATAAACTCAGTATAACTAGATTACGATCACTTCTCACAAAGTTCTAGCAGGGTGTAGATATAATTTTCATATTTAGTACGTAGAAAATTAAAGGTTCATTTGACAGACTTTCTCTAAGATCTATTCAAAAAATTATTCAAACAAGTTTAAAAGTAAAAGTTCTATCAAACGAATTTTAAATTTATTTCTCTCAACTATATAGGTACAAAAATAGTGATCATTTGGACATGCTATATATAAATCTTGAGACTATCACAAAAACAGAATTCTAAAATGATGAATTCAAGATAGATCATTGTCAAAATTAAAGTATACGGTGCTACAGCTGATGAAGCCACTTCTACACAAAATCCATGATAATTTCAACATGAAACTAATGACCATGGACCATTTAAACAAGAGAAATGTTATTCATAGTGAGGATTACAAGTAATTGCTTTACCTGACATACATGTGATAATTTATTATTTGATGCATGAAACAATAAAAAAAATTACCACATTAATGCATCAAATAACAAAGTTTTACATATATATATATACACTGGCGGACCCGGGGGGGTCCCGCAGGGGCAATGGCCACCACATTTTTTTCAGATTTTTTTTTTTTTTTTTTTTTTTTTTGAAAAACCCCCAATCTATTTAACCCAAAACCCCCCAACCCAACCCATTTAACCTCAAAACCCATTTTAGCTATTATTGATTATTGTTAGTGTCTGCAAATGTGTTTAATCTGCCATAATGTCATTGTTAGGCATTTTGTTAGTGTCTGCAATGACTAAAAAAGAAGCTGACAAATGGTTTTGACTTCTCACTCAACATTCATTTGAGATTAGAAAATGTTTGTGCTACCCTGAGATCAAAAAAAAAATTTCGGGGGCAGCCCCCTTACTCCCCCCCTTCCTTCATCTCAATATCTTTCATTTTAGGACCCCCCAACTCTAACATCCTGGGTCCGCCTATGTATATATATATATATATATATATATATATATCAAGTAGGATGACTACTGATAATCCTCGTTATGAATAGCATTATTCTTTAAACGAAGTCTTGATGCTGATTTCCAAGTCATACTCCCACTCAATTAAAACCATTTGCACTCCCTATTAAAAAAAATGAATTTGACAAGCATGTGGAAAACGTGTCTTAAACATTTAAATATATTTATAATTTTCTTTTTTTATAACTATTTACAAATTCTAAATGAAATAATTCAATAGGTCAATGACCTATATAAATAAATGCATCAATATGTTACTTTTTTATTCTTTACTGTTGGGTATGCGACCAAAGTCCCACATCGACTAGAAGTGGGGAGGATCATGAGTATATAAGTTTGGACATATATCTTTATTGGTATGAGGCTTTTTTAGTAGAGTCCAAAAACAAAGTCATGGGGGCCTAGATCTAAAGTGGACAATATCGTACCACTGTGAAGTTATGTGTGAGTCTATACTTATAATAAGTGAGATATGTGGTGTTACATATTTCTAACACTGGTATCAGAGCAATGCCCCATAATTAGCCATGTAGATGACTCCTCGGAATGCCAAACGAAGGTGGTATCTTGGTTAGCTCGTGATGGGATCCATGATTGAACTCTATTGGACAGATGGTGTGCTTTGGATGCTTCACGTAAGACGTGTGCCCGAACTCAATGGAGATGAGTTGATCTGAATAAAACAAGTTCTCGATATAAGGTGGTGAGTAGGTGCTTCACATAAAGCGTGTGCCTCAACGTGGTGGGAAATAGTAGTTGACCTCGATGGAATGGAAATCCTTCCTGGTGAGGAAGATAGACGGATAAATGATCTTTTGATGGGAGGCTCGATAGTCCTTTATTCGAGGGGAGGATTGTTTAGTATGCGACCAAAATCTCACATCGACTAAAAGTGGGGAGAATCATGGGTATATAAGTTTGGACATATATCTCCATTGGTATGAGACATTTTGAGTAAAGTCCAAAAGTAAAGTCATGACCATGAGGATCTAGGCCTAAAGTGGGTAATATCATGCCAATGTGGAGATATGTGTGAGTTCGTACTTATAATAAGTGAGATATGTGGTGTTACATATTCCTAACATTTCTCATAGTACATGAATTATTTTTCGTACGAATCACCTAAATAAAAAAAATAAAATAATAAGAATAATATGGCGTACATGTTTGATTAATACAAATTGATTATTTCTTATCTGAACTAATTACAAATGAACGGCCAATTTTCATTTTGTTTATTTATTATGCATGAATTTTGAGCTTGTTCGTTTCCCATTTTTTACAAAATACATTTTTCTCTCTCTTTTTTTTAACCACACATTTTCAATAAAATAATATTATACACAAATCTAAAATAATTTCTTATTTTTTAACCATATATTTTCTATCCAATCTACAATTCGAAAATACATTCTTAACATTTTAATGGGGTTCAAACAAAAAAAAGCTAAAAATGAACGGTGAGGAGGCATCATGACCTAGTTAAATCAAAAAAGAACACTACGTAAAACATTTGTCTCATTGAAAGGCACAAATTCCAAATTCCAAATCAAAATCATACTGGGGACACGATATTAAATAGATTCTTGATAACCTAAGTTGGCATGTATACTTTAAATAAGTTCAAGCAGTAGACTGATGATTTTTCTAAATAAATTTATTTAAAACAATAACATATGTTGTCGTTTTGTGGCTCGTATGGCATTAATTTGATCGTGCGAATCTAAATTTGTAACCATGTTGATAGGATAAAATAATTAAATGGCACATATAATTTTTTAGTTACAAAATTTGTCATTAATCTCGGTTGATAGTTATATTTCTTAATAATAATAATTATAATATGAAAAGGTCAATGTTGGGCGTTAATGAATGGGATTGCCATAATTTAACAGAGTAATGCTACTCTTACAATTTTTTTTTACAATTTTATCTTACAATCACTCACATGCAGAGGGGCCCCACAGTGAATAAAAAAATTCACTGTGAGTGATTGTAAGAAAAAGTTGTAAGAAAAAGTTGTACAAGTAGCATAACCCAATTTAACAATGCATTAGTTGGTAGATTATATTAAGTTCCTATTTGGTAAAAATTAAAATTAAAATTAAAATTTTATTGTAAGTCAAAGTCAATAACTAATTTTAACTAGACATTTTATGAGATTTTCAATTTTTTAATCATATAATTTATCAATTTTTATTAAAATTTGCTAAAAATTTACTTTTAATCTCCATATAATATAATTAAAAATGTGATTAATTAATTATTGAATAATTTTTCTTCTAGAGTGTAATCAAGGAATAAAAAATTGAGAAAAACCATTTGTACAATCCATCTGGACTGTACAAATGACAGCCTCCTCACATGGGAGTGGGACCGACCTGATTTAAATAGTGGGCTCCACCCCCAAATGTGAGGGAGCTGTCATGGTGGCTATCAATCGAGCTGTTCGCACAACTCGGTTGAAAAAAATTTGCCGTCCTTTCATCATGTCAGTGTTTAAAGATGATTAATTAATTAATTAATTCCTTACTTTCAGGTGTTAAAAAGACAGGCGTGACATAAAGCAGAAAACTGTCCATCTCAAAATATACTTTATAATTCCCCATTTGTTAGATTAAAGTAACATTTTAATTTTTTGAGAAGTGTTTTTTTAATTTTTTATAAATATGTAATTAAAAAAAGATAAGTTATGGATTTAAGTATAAAATTATTTTATTAAGAAAATATATAATTAAAAAAAAAATTTGAAAAAAAAAACAAGATTTAAAGGTAAAAAGTACAACTTTAACTAATCTTGATGTAAGGGTCCGTTTGATACCATTTATTTGTCATGAAACTAGGAAAATATTTTCATAATTCCTACTTTTGGCTGTTTGATACGTTTTATTTGCCATGAAAAATATTTGCTAGGTACAAGTTGTTGATGCACAAAAGTTGAAAAATATTTTTCCACTATTTTGGTGGAAAAATATTTTCCAGCTTAAATAGTGGAAAAATATTTTTCATTTTTTTGACCAATTTTTTTTTTTAAGCAATTGGAACACATTTCAAAGTAAATGGTAAAAAAATTTATCCATTTAATTGACAATTTGCTTCAAAATAAAGCCAGACGAAAAATTTACCAGGTAAAAAATTATATCAATCAAACACCTTTCCTCTCAAACAAATTTCAGGCAAATCACTTCCCTGTCAAATATTTTATTTGCCACCCATTTTTCATCTTTCTATCAAACGGACCCTAAAAGTGATACGTTTCAAGCAATCACAAAACCCACCCATAAATAATAAATTAATAATATAACTCCTATTGTAGTGTGATTAGAATTTGTTCACACCTTCATAGTATCCCTAGCTTCCTGGAAAAATAAAAAAGGTTTATGAAGGATTTTTTCCTAGGCTATTTAAGGTCTAACAGTCTGATGTAAAAATTACATGGCTCATGTTTGATACAAATTCTTTAAATTCATTTTTTTTTTCTTAAATTTATTTATAATCACACACTCTTCAAATAAATAAAATTTATATGCAAATTCATAATTTTTTCATATTTTTAGCTACACATTCTCCAAAATAATCAATTTTCACAACATCTATTCTAAAAAGATCTACAACAAATAAACCGTAGTGTAGTAGAAAATGTATATGACTAGCTATACATATCTCGTATTTGATAATTAAGGAAGAGTGAAGTGGGTAGATAATGGAGTAAAAATTCAATCTTCCTTAGATTAGAGATAAAGTTCTACACAAATCTGATAACTCTTCATTATAATTAGAGTTGGGCAAAACTCAACTCAACCCAACCCAACTCAATTCATCGATTCGGTTTAATTTTTTAAATTCAATTGGATTGAGTCTCGGGTTATGAATTAAAACACAACCCAATCGAACCCGATGAATTAAAAAATTAATATATAAGATGAAAAAAATTTAAATAGATATAATAGTAAAGATAAGAGAATTAATTATAATATATATACGTCAATTTTCTTTACATAGATCGATTTAAATGAATATTATTTACAAATGCAATGTTATTTGACGATAAAGTAAAAATTAAAAACATGATGATGAAATGAATGAATTTAAAAAATTTGTAAAAAAAAGAAAATGTTCTATAAATTTTAAACTTATTAATACATTATTTTTAGAAAGAATTTCTTATGTGTGTGTTTAAAATAGAATTTTTAAGTAATTTCAAACTCTAAAAAATTATCCAAATTTAACAAATAAATCAAATTCAATTTTCATTGGGCCGAAGCCCAAACCAACCCAACACAACCTAACCCAAACCGATCAAGATCGATTTGGGTTGGGTTGATTTTCCATCAAATCGACGATGTTGGATTTTGTTTGGGTTGAAAAAAAAATCGAACCAACCCAACCCCCACCCCCACCCCCACCCAGCCCTAATTATAATCATAATATTTATTGAACTCGTGTATATCAATTGTAGCGGAATGTTTATACACACGTATAGATCTTGCAGTATTACTCCAATTGTATAGGCTATAGCACAAGTACTGATCAGATGCAAAATTATTAATATTGAGAATACACAGAAAATTCTAGTTAATTATTTTAGCTCCAATTGTTAATGTTAACGTGGTATTGTAGGACAATTCATACGTGGAAATAAATATTGATCCTGCTTCAGCAACCACCTTGACCAACCATAGCCTCTCCACCCCCACAACCACCACCTTCATTGGATCTTTATTTTCTGCCACCCCCCGAATCACCCCTACCTATATTCTTTATGTGACCACCATCTCCATAAATATTGCTTCGCAAGTCCCTCTCAATCTCATAAACATAAATTATCATTTTTGTGCCTTAAATTTCATACCATTATTATTGGATATGATCTGTTAGGCTTTGTTGATTGATCACGTTCTGTCCTCCAGCCACAATTAATCTAATGGAAAAATCACTTCAAAACACACTACACCATAAATTACCTTTTGCAACTGTAAAAAAATGTTGACATAAACTTTTTGCAACGTTTGGGTGTATGTTGCGTGTTTTGATGTTGCCATAGAGTTCCAACCAATGAACGTTGTGAAAAAATTCTACGACAACGTTCAGCTAAAGTTGCGAAAACTCTTACGGCAATGTTCATTGAACGTTAGTGAACATTGCTGTAGGGTTTTTCCGCAACGTAGAACGTTGCGAAAAGTCTTTTTATTTTTAATTTTTTGGGATAACACGAATATAAATTGTTATATTAATTTTTTTTCTTGGGACTAAATATATTAAAGTTTAATTTCAAAAAAATAAAATAAAAAATGCTAACATTCAAATTTTAATGTAAAAACTAACAATGTACATAAAATTGCAAATATATTTAATTCCTTAATTTTTAAAATTCAAATCAAGATAAAATAAAACTAAATTACAAGAATACTTAGTTCAACTATTGGATACAATATCTTCCACAAATTGAGTACCCTTTACAAGGACGAAGAAAAAAATGTAACCTATCAGAAAGCTACATGGCTATTCTGATCGACCCCTAAGATGGTCGGGCCATTCAAAAGTTCACCCAAACAAGGCTGGCCTAGAGCTTTAATGACATCATAGCAAGCATCAATTGGGGGCATGTGTATAAATGGAATCATCGAGGCCCTGCAAGGTATCAGTTGAACAAGTGTCGAGAAGAAACTGCTTCCACAACTCATCTGTCCATTGTTTTTCTGCACTTAACCAGCCATCACAAACGCAAACAACATCAAAGTCAGCAATTGGAGACATAATTTTAACATAAGAAACTCAATATTGGCAGTACATTTGGCAATTCTAGATCCTGTATCTATTATCCAAATGCAATATGATTACGTACATAATACAAATCAAGATAGTCAAGTTGCAAACACCATGAAAGCAATGGCAGCTGAAATTAGTAGTAATATAGAGATCTTGCAGATAAAAATTGGACCGAGAATTTTTAGTTCTCGCAAATTAGAATTAAACTTAATAAGAAAATGTTTGTATTATTAATTCAGACACCAATCTTACCCTGAGTGTCATTTTCATTCGAATCGACATCTCCCTCGTATTTCTTGAACTGATGAAACAAAGAAAAGATAACTATACCGAACATATTCTAAAGATTTATTAACTTACACGGATTTACGCTGTACTTACAATATTCTTAGAATTGTTATTCTGGCTTGTTGGAGAATACATTTGTCGGCCGCCATAATATATGGAAGAGTTAAAGTAACACGGTTCGATATTTGTTCCATTCTCATCAATTGAATTCCAGTCTTTCTTGAATTCTCCCCTGCTTTTCTGGACCATTTAATCTGGGGAAAAAGAACAAGAACTTAATTAGATTAGCACCCAATAAGTTGGAAACTATTTAAAACATAACTGCCTAAAAAATATCTTCAGTAAGTCTAGAAACTACTAGACAAATTATGGAAAAAAAACTGAATGTAAACCATCATGTAAAACCTGAAATTTCATGTTCAGGTTCGAATTCCTTCTTTCTTGATGACCATCATGTCAAACATAACACGCTTATTAAAAATAGAAATAAATTAATTAATTAAAAAAATATCAAACTAGAATAGAGCTTTACCAGTAACAAGTTTGATCATTGGATATCAAATGTATAGGCAAGCACTTTTAGCTATTATTCATCACGCCATTATCGGTAAAAACTGTGCTGACATAAATTTGAAAGCAGTTTAGTTATGAAAATCAGCCATGTAAAGTAGGATCAAGAAAAAGGAAAACATGACAACAGTAGAAATGGGCTCAAATGCAGCTTAATGTTGAAATATTGCCCTAATCCTAAATAACCAAAACAGAGCTTCACTTCACCAGTAACAAGTTTGGCTAAATCCAAACAGGGGACAAAAAAATTAGATAACAGAAAAACTTTATTATTACCATCCCACTGCACACACCAACAAAAATTCCCCTTCCGTAGCCTCACAATCCATCATCCATTCATTTGGATTTTTTCTTGCTAAATCTACTATCAGTATGGCATGTTTGATACGCTGTGGCTAAACTCCCCTTGCTGCAGGGAAACCTTCAAGCACTAAGCAAGCAACAACTTTAATGGCTAGGGAATACTTGGCTTCTCAAAAGGGTGGCAAGTGCAGGGGTATCACCTGAAATGTTTAGGAGAATTTCATTTATATCCTCCTAATTTCCATAACAATCAAGAAACACCAAAAGCACATACAGAATATAGAAGTGCCTTACAGACACACACAGACACCAAAAGAAGCACATACAGAATATAGATGTTTGTCACGCGTTTTCTATAACGTGATTTATGCCGCAAGTGTACGGTATCAAGTTTTGTAATATAGTAATGAAGTGAAAAATGTCGAACCCACAGGAATTGATATTTGATTTCTGCCGAGTACTATAATTGTTTAGTTTTCACTTTATTTGGATGATGAAAATTGGATCAATATTGTGATTTTAATTTAACGTGGATGAAATAAAATTTGGCAAGTGAACGGAAGCAAACGTTGAAGAAGTTATCAAATTATGAAAGTCTAGGGAATGATTTCATTGCACTTTCAACAATGTTTTTCAACATATAACGTTAACTCAATCAGATTTTCCTTAATTTTATAGGCAAGAACCTCAAAATTAATTATATTCCCTCTCTCAAGTGTCGAATAGAACCTATCTCTATAGTTTAATTTCAATATATCTATTCCGAAGTAAATGTATTGAAATTATGATGTACGTAGTTCTTAATTCGATTAAGCCTCAAAGGTTCGCACCTTCTCTCGAAATCTACGAAACCTATGTTGTGTTGTTCTTAGATCGCACCTAAATTTCCCTCTTTCGAGTGCCGAAATTTACACATTGATTCATTCAACTAGTAGCCAATTAATTGAACGCATTGCACACAAACTACACAAATAAATTAGCAGAAAATCCAAAAAAATTAAATATATAGAAATCAAAGCACGTCTCAAGTCGATTACATCAAACCCTAAATCTAGAGATTTAGTTCATGATTGAAACAATTAACATCATCAATTTGAACATGAATAGCATGGATAAAAAGAAGGGATCTAGAAAAACTAGTCTTTTGCCGCTTGATTTCTTCAATTCATTATGAATAATCTCTTCAAAGTGTCCAACCCGTCCAGATTGTTCTTCAGATTTTTTTGGTAAGGTTTCACGTCTGTATTCTCTTCTCTAGCCCCCCTTGTTTGGTCTTTTCTTTCCCTTTTATATTGTGTTGAAGTTTTGGAAAGGAATGGAGGCGATTTGGGCCGAGAAAATAGTTAAAAAAAAAAAGTGCATAGATGCAAACCCGACTGTTGGAATTTTCTATCACTTGGCGCCTTGGTGCCCAGGTCTTGCGCCTTGGCGCCCAGTTCCCTGTTGGACTGGTGCATCTTCTTGGGCACCTAGGCGCCTGGGGTGCTGTTCTTCACTTTTTTCTCCATTTTTCCAAATCTTTTTCAAGCTCTTACTTTCCTTCATTCACCAACATTTCATACCCCCTTTTTTGTGATAAATCTTTGACCTCAATCCAAGCTCCAAAATGTATCATCTCCTAGGTTGTCTAAGTTGCAAAACAACATGAACACGCACATCAAAACGTTCAAAAGTGCTCACGAACAAACCAAAAACTATGATTTAGATGTGTTTGTTCAATGAATAATTTATACTCATCAAAGTGCCTTAAACATTTCGTCACATTTTGGCTACCTATCCTCACTCAACAACATATTCTAGGTAGCCCAAAACACAACTATCAAAATACTTTTTCCCAAGGATTTAGCAACAAAAACATATATCTAATTGGGCATTTACTTGACTTCTCTCTTTTATGTTTTCTATCATTTAAAATAGGAGTTGAAATTACAGACAAGATCCTAGAACGGTGAACAGTTTAGAAAGGGCAAATATAAAATAGGACAGTAAATGAATCTGAATATATCAGCTCATTGCTAGCTTGTATTTCGGTATGGCCAAACAGGGGATTAATAAAACTAATGAATGCAATTATCGATTTGTCAAGATCAACTTCTAATGAACGCAATTATTGGTTCTCTATCCCCTACCATAGTCTCGTTCATAGCCTCATTCAAGACTTCTCAAGATGTGTGGAATACCCTTGAAACAATCTATGCTAAATCATAACGTGGATGAATCATGTATTTGAAAAGGACTTGTTTTATGAATTCCCAAAAAAATTCCCACTAGCACCAAAATAATTTGCTTTATGAAAATAACCAACTGTTAAAAATAAGTGACTTTTTTTTTTTTTTTTGTAAAATCACTTTTTTATTCCACACTGTTGGATTCAAACCCTACATTTGTGCTTCCAAATTTGAATGGAAAATACATTTTTGAACTTACTACTTTATTATTAAAGACTATTTTACTGGATTGTGACACATGGTTTCAATCTTGGCCGTTGGCTGCTGCTTCTGGATGATTCTTGGGCTTTATCTCTTGTATGCCATTTCATTTTGGCATACGAGTCGATTTGTTTCATCTCTTGGCTATTAGTTAGAGAGAGAAAATTTCTAATGCTAGTGTTTCATTTTTGGTTCTTGTCTCTCAAATTTCTTATTTGAAACCTTCGATCTGCAATGGTTAGCCTTCATTTGTGATATTATGAGTGGATATTTGTACAAATAAGAGGGTCTTCTAAATTGTTATTTTTAGAGGAGTTTTGGGAAGATTCTTAGTGATTATATATAGATCGGTTGTTGTTTTTGAGAGATAAATGTTATTGTGCCATCGCGGTGTATTGGTTGAAACTCTTGTAACTTTGTTGCCAATTTGGGCCATTTAGTATAATCAAGCATAATCCAATTTATTGGACGCTCAACGGGGAATATAAGTATTAGAAGTGGTCGTCGAATCTTCGGAGTTTAGGTAGAAATAATTCTCTTGTGTTCAATTTTTAATTTCCGCACATTTACTTTCTGTATGATCGTTTTCTTTTGTTTCTCGACATTAATATTGTGTGAATCTGGCCTTGCAGTGGTATCAAAGCCATTACTGAGGAGCAAATACCTGGATCTGAGAAGAAAATATTTGATCTACTAAAGATTTGAAATTTTTGGAACTGTTTTTAAGTGAAACTGAAAGAAACCAAATTTATATAAACTTGTTGGGTGAGATCTTTGAATTTTGTAAAGTTTTCTTTTCGAAATTAGGGTTTCTTGATTTTTTTCCCTTGACTTTCTGTACACTGAAACCTTCTTGAGACTAATATTCGTCCAAAGGCTCCTATGAGACCTTGGGAATCTCAAATAAATCAAGTGTGTACTGAGAGGATCTTGTAGGAGGAATCTTCTAAACATATTATTGTGATCTCCATTACCGTATTTTCTTTTTGGTTTTGACCTCTATGGTTTCTGCATGTGCTTGAAATTTGCATAAATTTTGAAATCTTGTATTACTTTGTTTACTACTGTAATTCGATTGACACTAAATTGTATATTGCTATTCTTTGCTAGTATTGTCTTCAACTTGCATGTCATATTTCTGTCTAAAAAATGGCTACTGTCAAGTTTGAAGTTAGTATATTTGATGGAAAATTGATTTTGATATGTTGTGTCAGAAAATGAAAGTTATTTTTATTTCAAATGAGATGTGTAAAAGCATTAGATAATAGTTGTCCTGTTGAAACGATTCTTGCAAAGAAATCTAAACTCGAAGAAGTTGCATGGAGTACTATTTTCTTGTATTTATCTAAAAATGTGATTGGTGCAGTCGGTGAAATCAAAACTGCTTGTGAACTATGGACTAAACTTTAGTCCAAATATATGACAAACCACTCCAAACAAATGTTTTCTATTGAAATGATTCTTTTATTTTAAAATGGATCTCTCGGTTGATTTGGATGAAAACTTGAATAGATTTACAAAACTTATCCAAAACTTAGCCAACCATGATGAAAAACTTTCAAAAGATCAGATAGCTATAGTCCTATTAAACTCCATTAATGACAGATATAAAGACATCAAGGTTACTCTAGAATAAGAGAGAAAAGAATTTAATACTGATAAAATAATCAATGCCCTTAGAAATAAGGTCCTAGAGATGAAAGCCGAGTCCAATAATAGCCAACGAGGAGATAATTTGTTAGTAAAAGGAAAAGTCTTTGGTAAATATAATTATCACTCTAAGTCTTTGGATGGAAATAAAAATAAATGGAATGATAAGAATAAGTCCAAAAATAATGCTAAATGCAACAAATGTTATTACTGTGGGAAATTATGACATTTTGCTAAAGATTGCTATAAGAAGAAAAATGATTCCAAAGAAAAGAGGTTTGATGATGGGTGTGCTGCCTTAACTTATAATAAAGCTAAGACAGAAAATGGTTTAGTCTTTGATAATATAAAGAAACGTAGTGATGAATGGATACTTGACTCAGAGTGTTCTTTCTACATGTACCCAAATAAAAATTATTTTTCTTGATTTTGAAAAAATTGTTGGTGGGCAAGTCATAATAGGAAATAATATTAACCATAAGGTTAGTGGATTAGGGACTATAAAGCTATTGTTAGAAAATGGTAATGTCCTATTCTCGAAAGGAACAAAGTATGTTCCTGATTTAAAGATGAATCTGGTGTTCTTAGGTATGTTAGATGATACGAAATTGAACATGAATGTGAGTCAAAGACACGTTAAAATTCTTAGGGGCAATGATTTAATCACAAGCACCCCAAAGAGACATGGCTTCTATTTTTTGAAAGCTAAACCCTTACTTGATTTGACTACTTCTGCTTTATCTAAGAATTTTATACTTGCAAAACTGCGGCATGAAAGACTTGGACATATTAGTAAAAAGAGTTTGCATTTTTACAAACAAAAGGAGTTTTTGAAAAATTAAATCTCTGTGATTTTGGTTTTTGTGAACAATATGTTATAGGAAAACAAGTTAAATTACTTTTTCCAATTGGAATTCATAAATCCAAACAAACACTTGAATATTTACATGATAATTTGTGGGGTCCTGCTGATGTGTGCACTTTATCTGATTTCAGATATTACGTATTGATCATTGATAATTTTTTAAGAAAAATTTGGGTTTTCTTATTGAAAACTAAAGATAAGATCTTCTCAATTTTTAAGGATTGGAAAACTCATGTTGAAAATCAAACTAATCACAAAATAAAAACTTTGAGGACTGATAATTGTTTGGAATTTTGCAATATGATTTCAATAATTTTTGTAAAGAATATGATATTTTTAAACACAGAACTGTCATCTATACACCTTAACAAAATGAAATAGCTAAAAGAATGAATATGATTTTATTAAACAAAATTAGATCCATGCTTTTAAGTTCTGGTTTGCCTAAATTGTTTTGAGATGAAGCTACCAAAAATGCTGCATATCTTGTCAATAGAAGTCCTGCTAGTGCTCTAAACTTTATTGTCCCAGAATCTGACCGGTCCAATAATTCAATAAACTATTATCATTTGAAAGTATTTGGTTGAGCTGCATATGCTCATCAAAATATTTGTAAATTAGAACATAAATCATTTAAATGTGTTTTCTTGGGTTATGATGAAAATGTTAAAGGTTACAAATTATTGGTGAAATGTGAAAATTTTCATAGGGTCATTATTAGAAAAGGTGTCATTTTTAATGAATCTTTAATATCATGTTTAGAAGGAAAAGAAATTATTTTAACAAAAAAGGATGTTCAAATAGAGGTGGAGTCTTTTCATAATGAGCAAAATACTCATATGTCTGTTGTAGAGGAAAATGGTCTTGATGAAAATAATACTTTATGTGAAACTGAAAATAATCATGAAATTAATTAGATAGACCAGTCTAATTTTGCAACTCTTCCCTTTGATGTGTCTCAACTCACAAGAGATAGGGAGATGAGGCAGACCCTCTACAGATTTGACTCTGATGACTTTGTTTCCTTATTTACTTATCAAAAACAGTTTGAAAATGAGCCTAACTCCTATGAAGATGCCATTAAGTATAAAGATAGTAAAAAACGGATAGCTGCTGTTAGGGATGGCAATTCAAACCGTTAAAACTGAAAATCGCGGTTAACCGAACCGAATGGAGTGAAAAAAATTGAACCGATGGTGCAATGAGGCGGTAATGATTTTGATTTTAATGATCCGATTCGTAGTGGGGCGGG
Source organism: Osmanthus fragrans (assembly GCA_019395295.1). Lineage (NCBI taxonomy): Eukaryota > Viridiplantae > Streptophyta > Magnoliopsida > Lamiales > Oleaceae > Osmanthus > Osmanthus fragrans. The sequence continues at coordinate 7,020,353 of CM033358.1, forward strand.
TATGGTATTTAGCGACGGTGCCCCGAACTGAACCGATTACCCCTTAAAAAAAATTAATTAGACAATTGGACTTCCTTTTATAATTCTTTGTATAATTAATTAATGGCCCATTGACCCGTTATTTGTGACCGGTCCACTAAGCACTAACCCAGTTGTTTGCCCTATTATTAACCCTACGCACACTCACTCACTCACTCACTTACAGAAGTTTGAAAATTGGAAATATTCAAGCTATTGGCGAGTGGTGACGGCGAGGAAGAACCAAAGAAAATTCAAAATTGGATTCAACAACACCGTCTCGAATTCGAAAGGTATTGCAGTCTCTATTTTCAGACCCTTGTTCAACTCTTGTTTCAAGAGCTCTTTCTCTCCCTACCCCTATGGTTTACCACCCACCTCTGTGTAAGAAGAATTCGATGAAGAGAAAGATTACGTAAAAAGAGTCAAAGGGGTAGTTTGGTAAGCGGCTAATGTAATACCTAACCTAAATAGAGATCAAGAAAATTCAGAGGTTTCTCATTAAATCTAGAATTAGAGGGCTTTGTGTTGAAGTTTAGTTCATTTCATTTTTTGGTAACTGAAATAAGTAAATTGTTTGTACTTTGTGCTTGTATCATCTTGAAAATGGTTTTGCAATTGTGACCTACTTTCCTAGGCTAAGAAAAAAATTTGAGGGATTTTTTGCACTTGGATGAGTATTTTACCTAATTACCTTAGCAACCAAATGAAGACCAAGAGCCCATTTCATACCGTTACAGGTATATTCTCAATACACCATCACTTTCTTTATGTAATGTTGATTATGTAAAAACGGAGCTTGATGTTTTTCTAGACGAGTCAGTATTGCCAAGGGTGGATGATTTTGATTTATTGACATGGTGGAAAGCAAGTTCAATAAAATATCCGACTTTACAAAAGGTTGCTAGAGATTTATTAGCTATTCCAGTATTTACTGTGGCATCTGAGTCAGCGTTTAGTACAAGTGGTAGATTTGTGAGTCCACATAGAAATAAGCTTCACCCGAAAACTTTAGAAGCTTTAATGTGTGCTCGGGATTGGTTTTGGACTGATATTCATGGTATGATTTATTGTTTTATATTTGTTATTCATGCACTTTCTTTTATTGCTAATTTTTTTCTCTATTGTGTGTAGAAAATTCTGCTCCTTCATCATACCCCGGAGCTTGTGCAAGGTTTAGTGAGGAGGACATTGACGAAGAGGTACATTTTTTGTTTAAATCTTCAGTTAAGACCATTTTTATTAGGTAGTATGGTTGTATTATTACTCTACTTACATTTCTTATTTACTATATAGGAATCAACTTTGACTATTGACTCTTGACCTATGCTAGTAAGAGTTGTGGGGAAGAATGAAGATTCACCATTTTAAAGTAAGAGTCTTGATCTATATTGATAATATTTTTTGTTAAATTCGAATTATGTATTTGGAAGTTGGGATATTGTTTGCTAAATTGGTTTAGTATTATGTTTTTGTTTTTATTGATTTTTATTCATAATTTTTTTTTTTTCAATTTGACAGTTGGACTTATAAAAAATAATTTATTTTCATGGTTATTAATCGAACCGAACCGAACCGAACCAAGATACGAACCGACTTTCGTAGTTATGGTGCGGTTGTGGTATGACAAAAAATTTGGTGGTGCGGTTATGGTTTTGGCCGAACCATCCCCGAACTAACCCGTTGCCATCTCTAGCTACTATGGAATATAAAATGTCTTCACTTCTTAAAAACAAAACCTGGGATTTAGTAAACAGGCCTAAAGGACATAAATTGATTGACTGTAATTAAATCTATAAAGTAAAAGAACGAGAATGAGAGAGTAAAAATGTTAGATATAAGGCAAAATTGGTTGCAAAAGGATTTACCCAAAAGGAATGTGTTGATTACACTGGAATTTTTTCTCCTATTGTGAAATATACTACCATTAGATGTCTACTTGCTCTTGTTGCTCAATTTAAATGGGAGCTTGATCAATTGAATGTTACAATTGCTTTTTTGTATGGTTAATTAGATGAAATTATTTACATAAAACAGTCTTTTGGTTTTATAAAATGAGCTCCTAAAAATATTGTTTACCTATTAAAGAAATTCATGTATGGTTTAAAACAAGCTCCTAAACAATAGTACAAAAGATTTGACAATATTGTCCTAAATCTTGGTTTTAAAAGGAGCTGGTATGATACTTATTTATACTTCAAAGGTGATGGAGGTAAAAAATTTCTATATCTAGTCATTTGTGTGGATGATATGCTGCATGCTAGTTGTGATAAATCTGAGATTGACAATATAAAACTAAGATTGAATCTAAGTTTGATATGAAATAATATGACTGTAAACCTGTAACCTTACCTCTTGCTAACCATTTTAAGCTGTCTTCCTAAAACTGAAGATGAATATGCTAAAATGTCTAATATTTCTTATGCAAATGCCATAAGATCTTTCAAGTATTTGATGATTTGCCCAAGACCTGACCTTAGACATAGTATTAGCATATTAAGCATATTCATGAGTAATCTAAGAGAAGAACATTGGAATGCCTTGAAACGGTTATTAAGATATCTTATAAGAACATCTAATTTAGATTTAATGTTTAAATTGGAAAATGATTGTGTTACTTTAAAGGGATATTCAAATTCAGATTTTGCTAGGGTAAGGATAATAGGAGATCAACTTCATCATAGTTTTATAGCTTATGTGGAACTGTTGTAAGTTGGAAATCACAACTCCAAAAAGTTGGTGCATTATCTTCCACAGAAGCAGAGTATATTGCTGCTACTAATGCAATAAAATAGGGAATTTGATTAAGAGGTTTATTATTTGAACTTGGATTTGTTGATGATCATTCTATACTTCTTTTCTAATAATCAAAGTACTACTCATCTTAGTAAAAATTCGATGTTTCATGATAGAACAAAGCATATAAATATTAAATATCATTTTATAAGAGATATGATTTCAAAGGAACTCTTACAATTGGCAAAATTGCTACACAGTTCAATCCATCTGATATGGGCACAAAAGTGATACCTTTGAACAAGTTTGTTAACTCTTTGAAGCTATTATCTTGGTTCTGTGTAAAGCATGTACAGGTACTTAGAGCAAATGAAAAATGAACTTGTGATTTTGCTCTTGACTGCACTTATAGTTTCAAATTTTGGCAACAAGGTGGAGATTGTTAAATTCAAACCCTATATTTGTGCTTCTAGAATTCGAGAGGAAAACGTTTTGTGAAATATGACTTTATTAGCAAAGACGGTTTTATTAGATTGTGACATGTGGCTTCAATCTTAGCTATTAGTTGTTGTTTCTTAATGACTCTTGGGCTTTATCTCTTGTATTCCATTTCATTTTGGCATACATGTCGATTCATTTGATCTCTTGGTTGTTGGTTATAGAGAAAGAGTCTCTACTGCTAGAGCTTCATTTTTGGTTCTTGTCTCTCAAAGTTTTGATTCGAGACCTTCGATCTGTAATGTTTAGCATCTGTTTGTGATATTTTGAGTGGATATTTGTGAAAATGAGAGGGTCTTCTGAGTTGTTATTTTCAGAGGAGTTTCGGGACGATACTTGGTGATTCTTCATAGATTGGTTGCTTCTTTTGAAAGATAAGTGTTCTTGTACCATCTCAGTGTATTGGTTGGAATTCTTGTAACTTTGTTGCCAATTTGGGCTATTTAGAGCAACTGAGCATAATCCAATTTATTGGATGTTCAGCGAGGGATGTAGGCGTTAGAAATGGTCGTCGAACCTCCGAGACTTAGGCCAAAATAATTCTCTTATGTTCAATCTTTAATTTCTGTACATTTACTTTCTGTAAAATCGTTTTATTTTGTTTCTTGACGCTAATATTGTGTGAACATGGCCTTACACACAATCTATACAACGTGCATTAGCACTATGGATACATGCCAAGAATTCTATAAATTATTTGTATAATTTCTCTAGCCTGTCCTCTAAGCCAACATTGTGGCATATCTATACACAATAGGATGCCAAACACTAAAAAACAAGGGAGTAATATATTCTGGAAATTCTGGTCAACTTGGGATGGCCCAGTCCGACATTTCTCTAATAATTTGAGGGTCGAGCTAAGGTCGTAATGGGGAGTTCTTAACATCAATTGGAAGAGCCCATCTTCTACTTCGTAATGAATCAAAAATCAAGTTAATCCAATGACTATAGTGAATGTACGATTGTCCCAAATATGCATACTTGAAGCTAAAATCTGGTTCTTAAAGACAAATTTCAGCAAATCCTATTTTTGGGGTTCTGTTTTTGCTCGAGTTTTGAGGCATTTCCACAAGTCGAAAAATAGGAAAATGGGTACCAAAACGAAGGTCTCTACACGAACTTATAAACAATCTAAAATGCAAAAGCTAACCCCGAATATATGACTCGTAATGACATTTTAATGAAAAACAGTACATTCACTTTTAATTTCTGTCATTTTCGTTCCTTGAACCAAACTTTTGGACCTTAATCAATTGAGTCCTCAAATAATTGGATCCCTCACTAATTTATTTAAATCCCCATTTTCCCCAAATTTTGGGAATTTAATAAATTCAAAAGTGATATGAATTTTCTGAGTGTTACAATTTGCCCCTTTCGTCCACAAAATTATGTATAATACCTCGGCAAACTTCATTTTCGTCTTGTCTTCGCGCTCTCAATATCTTCCTCGATTGCTTCACTTCATAATACCTCTGTGAAAGGGACCCCTCCGTTCAAGAGCCATTTTGTTCCTTAAGAGTTTGAATCGTCCTTTCTATTTGTCCATTAGTTTGCGAATAGAATGCAATACTAAAATGAAGTTAGTTCTCAACAACATATATAAATCCTTCCAAAAGTGAGGCACAAACCATTGACCCCTATTTGATACAATATATACTAGCACTCCATGTAACCTAATAAATAGATTTGCGTATGGATCCATCTTATAGTAGTCTTACAGGTAGAAAATGTGTAGATTTAATTAGATTGTCAACTCTAATCCAAATAGGATCACATCCATCAAATTTTTTGACAATCTTAAGACAAAATCCTTCGAGATTTTCTTCCATTTTCATTCGGAAATTGATAGGGGTTTCAAATTTTCAAGCGGTTTCTAGTGTTAGATTTCACTTGCTAACACACCAATCACTTTGCTACAACATCTGTGATTTCCCTTTTCATATCCGACCACCAATATAATGCCGCCTCAAGGACGTATATAGGGCAGCGGGGGGGGGGGGGGGGGGGATTGGACGAAGCCATAGTCTAATCTAATTTTTTTAGTGTAAAAAAAATTATGTAAATGATTTTTATTTGTAAATCATTTTTTAAACATATTAGTTCGACTTGTAGTCCGATCTTGAATCCGTCCCTACTTAATCTTATGGTACATTTTTGTAGATCCATGATGCACCGAATACAACGTATTATGGGCTTCAACTAATATCTCTTTTCGAAACTTTTCATCGTGTGGCACATAAATTCTATCTTATACGAAGGAATCTCTAATGCTAATATCCGATAGTTTAGTTGGCTTTCCTTTGTCATCTCTTTCCTAATTTTCTTTGCAAAACATTAGTTTCTTGTGCCTTTTTAAGTCGGTCTTGTAAAGTGGACATAATTGTCATTGTTGTCAACCTATTATCACCCGATTTCAAAATTTTCAAATTGAAATTCTCAATTCTCTACTCAATTTTTGGTACTTTTCTACTTAATACCTGTGCTACTACATTTGTCTTTCGACGATAATAGATAATCGTACAATCATAATCCTTAACTAATTCCAATCATCGTCGATGACGCATGTTCAACTCCCTTTGAGTAAATAAATATTTCAAACTCTTATGATATGTAAAGTATCTCACACTTCTTGCCTTATAAATAATGTCTCCATAATTCCAAGGATAATACTATGATCACTAACTCTAGATCGTGATTGGGTAATTCTCCTCACGTGGCTTCAATTGTCTAGAAGTGTAAATAATCACTTTATCATGTTGTGTCAAAACACATCCTAACCCTTTCTTAGAAGCTTCTGAAGATGGTGTAACCTCTAGTACCTGTCAGAATTGTAAGAAATGGTGCCAAAGTCGCTTCTTTAGCTTTTTAAAAATTTGATTGCCAGCTTCGTCCATTTGAAGGAAACATTCTCTCAGATCAATTGGGTTAAGGGAGTGGTTATCTTAAAGAAATCATGTACAAATCGTCGATAATATCCCACGAAATTATATACACAAATGCATATATTGAGATTTGGCACAAACAAATATCTATAATATACATGAGTAGTTGAAAATGAGTTGGAGAAAAAAATAATTTTGAAATAATTGGAATCAAATATGGGCTTAATTGTGCAATTGAGGGAAATGTGAAGGGTTATAACTGAAATTGGCACTGGAAATGGAAAATGGATTTCATTTTAATTATTATGTCTAATAATTATTTTAATTAAAGAGAAATTGCATGAAACGTCTTCTTTTTTAGCCTGTTTGGACTCCATTTTAATGTAATTTTGGAAGAAAATATATTTTGAAATTGTATTTTTTTGAGATTATGTGGTTAAAAAATAAGAAAAATTTTGAATTTACGTGTACTATTATTTTATGGAAGAATATGTAATTGAACATGAGGAATGAAAAATATATTTTAAAAATAATAGAGCCTAAACAGAGCTTAAATCTATTTTTATAAATGTCTGATTTTGAATTATACTGTCAACATGGCCAAATTTATATTAAACATCCTAAAATGCCCTTGTACACATTTCCATGGTAAAGTTTTAAGGATTAAACTAAATGTACAAAATGGATTACTACATGCATTACTTACTATTCACATTGCATGAAGGGCCCGCGTGAATAAAATGATCCGATAATGTGGTCCACACCCCCTATTATGAGTAATAAGTAAAAGAGTTAGTAAGCGAATGTAAGTAAGTGTAGCATGATCCAACTTTTAAATTTTTGTATCTCCCTCCCCGTTTACCTACCTCTCTCAATCTTTCCAAACCTCTATTTGATGGAGATTAAAATTATATTTTTGGTAGATCCCTACAACATTAAAAGAGATAACTTCTTTTTCACTGTTCATCGATGTTCGTTTCGTAAGGCATTGTAAACATCCACCTTAAAACAATTTTTTATTTTTCTTAAAACCCTCTCATAGTCATTCTGAACTTTTAGCTTTACATGCAACGTCCATTCATCTTTTGATCCTTTAGTTTCCAATGCAACATCCATTCTTCTACACTCTTTCATAGCCTCTTTCTCCATCTTCATTAAAACGACTTCCTTATTTTTTGTTTCTTCTTACAATGTTTTAGGAAATCGATCCTAAAATATCGTAGAAATTTCGAAATAAACCTTGAATTTCTTCTTTTGTTGTATATTTTACTATTGAATGTCTTCTTTCTGCGAGGTTCTAACAAATCGGCTCCAAAATACCGTAGAAATTTAGCCAAAAAAATCTATTTGGTAATCTCACGTATGTCCCTTTCTATTTTTCGTTGTGAATGTTCGAGATCTTTCTTTCTTTTTTTTGTATTATTTTGTACAATGATATTTTATTATTTAAAATTTATACTTTGTTTATCTTTTTGAGAGGTTTTAATAAATTGATGTTTGTTTCTCTATTTTTCGTTGTGAATCTTCGAGCTCTTGTTTTCTTGCTTTTTTCTTTTCTTCTTTGTATTATTGTTTAGTGCAAAGATATTTTGTTGTTTAATATTGATATTTTTTTTTCTTTTTGTGAGGTTTTAACAAATTAGTCCAAAAATGTCGTAGAATCTCGATAGAAATTCAACTTTGGTCAGCTCGGGTACATTTACCCTATTTTTATTGTAGTCTTGAAGTTGTTTCTTACTTCTCTTTAGAAATTTTAAAAAATTGTTTCCAAAATACCAAAAATTTAGTCAAAATTTTGATTTTCAGTCCTCAAGTATGTTCGTTTATAATTATATATATTTTTTTAATTCTGCTCATGTCTTCTATGAAGTTTTCGTTCTTTTCCTTTTATTGTGTTTGAAGTTCTGTGAAAGTTTTGTAAAAAGAAAAAAAGATTCATATGTATGTCATTTTATATTTGCTCTGTTTTTTTTTTTTTTTTTTTTTTTTTTTTTTATAAATAATTCGTTCTCAGTGTCTGTTATTCATAATTTCAGCTTCTAATCTTCTCTATGTTTGAATTAACTTTTGTAAGTGTGTTCCAAAAGTTTTAGAACGGATTGTGTGCAACGAATTTCTGTAGTATTGAAAAAAAAATGTACCTTAAAAGAGACTCAAAGATGCATTTCTTATTTCAAATGGTGTGTAGTTTATGATGTAGCTCATTGAATATAAAAGTTTACCAAATTCTCATTCTTCAATTATATGCCCATGTGAAACTAAGGAAATTTTTAGGGTTGTTCATATGTTTTTTTTTTTACTTTTATATACTTGATCATTTATCCTCCATGTTTATGGTTTAATAATTTGTAATCAGATTTTATGGTGAACAAAAAGTGTTATTAGAAGGATGCAAATTAATTAAAACTTAGTGTTTATTATTTGTTGTACAACATTGTGTATTTATTTATAACTGTTTTGTAATTTTTTAAGATTTTTCAAATGGTTCAATTAGACTGTGTTAAACTGAATTTGAAAAAATGACTAGAATTATTTTTATTATTATTACTACCACCACCACCACCACCACCACCATTATTGCTTTCATTGTGATTTCTTGTATGCTTAAATGTGTGTTATCTTGTGGATACATTCTTTGCATACTATATTAGTAGTGGACACTTTTTATTTTGCATTCTAAGAGGTGGTTCGAATTGAGCTTTGACCTGAGAACCTGATTCTAATGAAATTTCAATGAATTTGGTCATTCTCTGATGACTAGAGGTATCTTTATATTTTACATATACACAATTTCATATTATATTGTAAATTGTAAATTTGTGGGATGCATTAAGTATTATTTTGGAACATGTATATAGTGTATTGCTTTCATAATTATTGTTATGATTATTATAACTGATGATGTCGTTCTTGGTCATTTATGTTTTTAAATACAAATGAAATTCCATTTTTTAGATTATATCTAACATGGATTTCGTTATTTGAAGGGGTAATATTGGGTCCTCCATATCAGTAAATTTATGTGAATTTGATTACTTGAAAATTTGATTATAGATTTTTGGACAATAATTCTTGTAGAGATGAATTGACTTTTCATTGCTGTTAAAAGTTTAATGTATATACTTATCTGCAGTGTTCTAAAATGCGTAATGCGTGGATGGCAAGCTATGGGCTAGGCGAGGCAAATGCGCAAAAAAAGGTAAAAATACGTTTTCTTATTTTAATATTATTTTATTTTTTAATCAATCAAAAAAATCATTTAATAATATCTACCAAACATTTAAAATAGATTTATAGGAACTTTATACATTTTTTCAAAATTTCCAACAAGATGATAAGTTTCAAATGTAAGTACTAAATGGTAAATAGATAAAAAATTTTGAAAGTTTTCATTTGTTCAAAGCTTCAAGAGATTGTTTTAAATTTAGGGCAAACGAAGTGAAGATATCAACCTTTAAGTTTTAATTTAAAAAGTTGTAAAAAATTAATAATTAATAATAATAATACGCGTCTAGGCGCACATTAGCGGTCAACGACAATCGTTGACCGCTAAATAAGGTGTTAAGCACTTGGTTTGGCATTTTCGCCTCGCATCACGACGTATAGGCGCGCTTTTTAGAACAGTGCTTATCTGTTGTCTCTGTGGTATAAATATTATGTCAACAAGAAGTGATTTACCACACCATTTCTTTTAAGTTATCACACCTTCATTATGTCATAATGTTCGTTTGATGAGTCTTAAAATGATCTCTTTGTTAACATTTATTCATAATTAATAAAACTATATATAAAGTAAATAATATTTTTACGAGACTTATATTTTTTTTATAGTCGCTTCCTAAATCTTTTGTACATCGCACATGACATAACCTTAATGATACAGTATGTTTGATTGGTTTTGATGGAATTATTTGCAACATACAACTTGAAAAAGTTGATGATAACATATATGTTGCTACTGGATGACCACAATTCTTTGACCACCATAACTTACAATGTGGTTATGTTTTTTTTTTTTAATATAACGGAAATTTTACTTTCGATGTTACGATATTTGACCATTCAGGCGTAGAAATAACATATGAGTTTCATACGTTTGAAGTAGAGATTTCACATACTAGTTATCCTATTTTTCGAGTAAGATTAGAGGTTGATCGCGATGGTCATCGAAAAATTGTGAGCTCCTCTTTAACTTAAATCTTTTCTAAACTGTATCTTTCTTGATTTACATGTATGAACCATTTTTCATATTTATTGTTCTCGCCTAATTCTAAATTCTGTTATTTATAGATTTGTGAATTTGTTTTGTAGTATTTACCTGGGGCCTTACCTCGATTGTATCTATCAAAATTTGTCCAAAATTCATGATTGTTCACATCATAATTGGCCAGTACGAACAAATCTAAGAACCAATGGTTATATACGATGTTTCAACATAGGTTAGGCAGACTATGTTAGAGAGAAACAACTTCAGATAGGTGATATATGTGTATTTAAACTTGTGAACAATGAAATCTCCATGTTCATAGTGTACAAAGTGTGTTGCTCTTATAGCAGTTTGACTCTTATATGAATTGTACATTTTCATTTGTACCTTTCATGTTTACTTACTATCGAACATTTATTTTGTTTTCTTATATATGAACACTACATAAGGGATTTCTAATTTGCTTATGTTATTTTACTTCAAATTTGCACTCAATTTGTACATTTTATTTATTTTGAGTAAAGTGGTCACAAAAATTTGATTTTAGTACTTTTAATTAATCTATATAATGAAATCTTATATTTGGACTTCATTCAATACTACATGATTGTTATTCGGAAACTAGCATCCTTCTAGCTAAAACTATTCCAAGTAAACAGTTTTAACACTTGTACTTTTATATAATAAAAAATTATTATAGATTTTTACTCTTAATATCTTCACAACAATCTAAACGGGATATTCTAAGTCTATATGAGAATATTTTGCATTAACTCAAATGTTTGATGCTTCTTTTACTGCTCTTACTTTTAAAGTTCAAAATTATACCTTCGTGCAACTAAATATGTTTTTTCTCACTTAATCTTTGCTGTATAGTGTAAGTATTTTTCTTTGTATTTATATTTGAGGTATGGTTTAACTCTTACACTTCTATTTACTTAATCAATCTACACATTTTTCTGCAGATACGTTTAAGGAGTCAAATATTAATAATAATGCTTGAGCCCCTTCCAAAGCATTTATCACTAAATTTAAAAATAAGTCTCCCAAAACCCTACCATAATTTAAAAGAGCAATCAAATATCTTCACAAAAAACTTCTCTTTTGTTTGTAGCTCCAGAATGAACGTTATTTAGCTCAAACCAAGGACGACTTTTCTGTCAACATATTTGATTATTCTTTTAAATTATGTTACGCTTTCGAAAGATTTCTTTCTAAACTTAGGGATGATTACTTTAGAAGAGGCTCAAACTCTATATTTCAACATAATTTCACATTTAGATGTAATTCTTTAACTAACATTTGAATCTGGTCTATCAAATCCTATGGACGAGAACGATGAAAAATTAGACATTGAATCAGCTTTGTCAATTTATTTGAAAGTTTCATTCTTGATCATTTTTATGTCTTAGGTCTGTTCTACGAGGCATTCAACTTTCTACCTGCTGCAAAAAAATTTCTATTGTAATTCACATTATTTGTATCCACATAAACATGTTTGTGAAATATCATAAGTTTTTTTTTTATATTTGGAGCAAACTTAAACATTAGTTTTAACTGCATATACTTTTACTTAGATTTCACTAAAATTAGACCTCATGATGCAGAAAAATATAAATTATGTTATCTAATTCTATGAATGAACCCTTCATCTGATTTTTTTTTATAGAGTTAAAAAAACTTGCTCGAGTTACTTTTTGAATATGAAAGATACATTGCTACTGAATTTGGGGGAATGAATTAGTTATTGTTATGTAAACCTTTGTAATATATTTCTCCTCGTGGTGAAGTACTTTCTTTTCATGATCTCTACCACTTTAAAGTAATGTTATCACTTCATTGACATGCAATTTCTGTCATGACTTAATTTGGCTTTGTAGAGCTGGTCAAATTTGACCCCGTTCATGGAATTGACTTACAAGTTCCTACTGATAAAAATTTCTTTGTAGTCATGGCTCACCTATATATTTTTTGATATAGTTTCTACGTGATGAACGATATAATTCTATGCTGAGAAAGGTGATAGTGTTGCACATTATATAATTTTCACTTATAGTTGTAAGAACCTTTTTTATGTTGTTTTCTATCTCATAGAAAACTTATTGTTGGACTATATCAGATTGTACTAGTGATAAAGCTTGCTACAAAACCTAGAAAGGTGATAGCCACAATCAAGGCACTTTCATATGTTCAAGGACTGTGTATATTATTCTTACATGTACGTTGCAACAAACAAGCATATAGTACTGAAAATATCGACAAAATCACTAAAGAAAACTTTGAAACTACTTCAAACAATTCTCCTGTCTTTTTGGATGTGATGAGAGCAACTAAGTATTTTATGTTGTACAATATGATTTTCTGTTTAGTTTAAACATATTACTGTTTTGATAGCATCTGAATATGTAATTTATTATCCTTTTTATTTTTTATTTTATAAAAATTCGATGCTGGGAATTAAATTATTTCAACAATGTATCTTTTTTTTTTCTTTTTTCTTGTAAATGTAAATTTGATAGTCTTTCCTTCAAATTGGGTTTCTTATTGTGTTTTTCTTTTGATGTACTTTTTTTATATGTAATCATTCATTTGAGCTTAATTAAATTATGAATATCATATCCATTATGACCATAAACTCTCTTCGTATTTACCACTTAATGTATATATATTTATAATCGTTAGTGCTAAATATACATAATTATATGCTTCAAATTACTAAAATATATTGTTGTTCGGACAAGTTAACTTACAAAAATATAATAGTCATCATGCAACGCACGAGCCACCACTAGTTTTAATAAAAATGGATGAAATGTGTATTTGAAAAGTTATGGATCCAATGAAATATGTGATTAAAATTAATTGTTAACTTAAATTAAAATCTATATTTAATCCTTATCAAATATGGACTAAATGAAATCCCGAATATGCAAACCATAATGCGACTAAGAAAACCTTCTAAATCTACCATCAATAACCGTGCGCCAAATTGTGGAACGTTATAATGCAGCCTGATGATTTTATTTATTTTGTTTTTTTTAGGATTTTTATCTATTTCATATCTTTAAGTCTTTAATTACAATTTAATTTAAATAAATAAATTAGATCATAAAGGAAACTGGATAGAGATTGATTCGAAGTCATGATACAAATAACTTGTTTAATGGATTAGCAATTAAACTTTTTAGTCTATTCAACCAATTTTTCTCAATTAAAAACAAAAAAAGAATTAGTACATTACACCTGATGTAAGTAGTAGGACTGTAAGCAAAAATCGTCAAATTGAAAAATCGAACCGAAATCGCATTTTAGAAACCGTCGGTTTGGTGCCATGTGGACCCGTCAACGAAATGATTTTGAACCAAACCAGACCGGTCTAAAATGGTTTGGTTTAGGTTTAAGAATTTTAATGATTGTTTAAAACCAAACCAGACCGGGGGAAAAAAAAAAGAATTTTTTGAAAATTTATCCAAATTTCCAAATTATTATTAACATTATTAAATTCCAAAATTTCAAAATAATATTATTACTCAATAATACTAAATTCTAATACTAATTCATCCAAATTTCTTCCCCCCCCCCCAACGGTCCAACCCATATGCAGAAGCCTAAGGCCCTAAACTACCAAGCCAAAATTTGCCCATTCCTTTCCCATTTTTCAATTGAAGACCTAACATAATTAATTCCCCATTTCCCTTCCTGGCTTCCCAAGTTCCTGTCGCTGCCACTGCTCTACCTTCCCCGCCTAGCATCGCCTTTGCTCCTCCTACGCCGGTCAGCCAATCTTCAACAGGTAGGTGATGAAGCATTGAAACTCCTTACTTTGTGGTTCCTTTATTGTTTTATGGTAATTGACCATATTTTTATCAAATAACCGACCCAAGGACGATCGATCAAAAAAGATTATGAGTACATTCGGAGTGCTCTATCATCTCTTCGTAAAAGTCACAATTTCTATAGTTAGAAATACCGATATTTCTAAATTAAGAACTACCTGCATAAATATCATATATCCGGTTGTTCTTAGCATGTGGATTAAAGATTCAATCTTAATTACTTCGTTACTTCAGAGAGACTGAGTCTTGTTGAGCTATCATTAGCAACAAGTTAAGAAATTAAATAAAACAAAATAAACCATATCTTCCCTAGGATTCGTTATATTTTTTTGTCTCACAAAACGGCATTTAGTTCGATTTTAACAAGGCTTTAGCTCCTTAGTTTGTTCTCTTTATTTTGGTTAGCTTGATTTGTGTTATTTCCCAAAAGTTCACAATTTTATCCCAGATACAAGAGTATTCTCGGCAGTAAGCAGATTCTATAAAAGTTTCTAACAAATATAGCGCTTTCTTATGATCAAACGAAACCCATGTTATACGACTTCAAGTTAAAGCAGTTGTGGAGTATGTGTGAAGATATTTTCTGTTCCTTCTCAAGCTAAATAAGTTAGTTTGTTAGTTAGTCTGTTAGTTTGTTATCAATTTCCTACTTTATTGGATGTAAACGTTGTGCCCAGTTCTATTTTAAGTGTTGGAACTCTTTGTTAATAAAACATGCACAAATTTAACATTTCTCTTGAGAGAGTCTGGGAGGTATTGATTCCTCATATAAACCAAAATTATTTGTTGTTTTTGCTATTCATAATAGTTAATTTTGCTTTTCTGTGTACCCAACTCACAATTCATTGTTTACATAATAAATAAGTCTCATTTATAATAAAAAGTAAAAACTATAATTTCATTGTTTACAAAAATATAAAACGTTGGAAACCTTTTTTTATTTATGATAGAATTCTGGTGGATTTTTTTTTTTTTTTAAATGTAGTTAGTAGCTGCACATGTTTTTATTGGTAATTATGATGAATGTTTTTGGATGGCTTTTGATGCAAGTTTTTGGCTGCACAAAAATATTAGGTGCAAGTGATACATGTAAGTTTGCCGTTGATGTAGATTATGAATTGTTTGGGTGAATGTCATACATACTTTTGACCAAGCATTTAATTTATTTTCAAGCATTTAATTCTCTTAAAAATCTATCTTAGGTTCAAGCATTTAATTTATTTTCATTAATCACTTTATCATATCACTTGTTATGTTGTATAGAATCACCAATATGGATCATATTGACCTTTCTCAAGAAGAAAATTATCTTGAGCCAAATGTAGCTGCTAATAGTGTAGAAGTTGATCAACATGCAGATTCCACTAAAGGGGAAAAAGGAGGTAAAAGATCTAATGTTTGGGATCATTTTAAACCACGTGATGAAAAGGCAGAGTGTAATTACTGTGGGCAATGTTATAAGTATGGCAACAAAAATGCGGGGACTAGTACTTTGCAAAACCAAATTGAGTGCTTATGTAAGAAATATCCATATAGGGTTCCAGAGAAAAAGCAAAAGATTATGAGTTATTACACTAAATCTAAAGATGATGATGTTTTAGAAGGCATTAGTAGTTCTGGACAAGTTGTTAAGTTCACTCAAAAAGGGACTAGAGAAATGATTGCTAAGTACTTCTTATTGGCCGAGTTAACATTTAGACATGTGCATGATGAAGGTTTTCAATTATATACAAAGTATTTTTTTCCAACATTTGAATTTCCTTCAAGAGTTACAGTGGCAAAAGATATTTATCAACTGTTCCTTAGAGAAAAGAAGAAACTGAAGAAAGAATTGAGTACACATAGGGTTTGTTTAACTACTAATTGTTGGACATCGATACAAAATATTAGTTACATGTGTTTGACTGCTCATTGGGTTAACGATGATTGGATCCTTCAAAAACGTATTATAAGCTTTATTCAAGTCCCCAGTCATAAGGGTAATATGGTGGCTAAGGAGTTGATTTCTTGTCTTCAAGATTGGGGAATTAAAAAGATTTTTTGTGTGACTGTCGATAATGCCTCATCTAATGATGTTGCAATATCGAAATTGAAAGAGAGTTTTCAAGAGAATAAACATGGTCTAATTCTTGATGGAGAAATGCTTCATATGAGGTGTTGTGCCCATATTCTTAATCTCATTGTTTGTGATGGTTTAAAAGAAATCAGTAGTTCTATTTCATCAATTCGCAATGCTGTGAGATGGACTAGGTCTTCCCCAGCACGACCGAAAAGGTTCAGGGAGAGTTGCAAGGAGGTTAACATCGAGTCTCGAGCTTTGTTGTGTTTGGATGTGACTACTAGATGGAATTCTACATATTTGATGTTAGATGCTGCAATGAAATTCAGAAAAGCATTTGGTGCTTTAGAAAGTGATGCAAATTATACAAAATACTTTGATGAAGAGAAAAGAGGCGATGAAAGAAGTGGTCCACCAACTCCATTTGATTGGGATCAAGGACAAATTTTTGTGAAGTTTCTTAAATCATTTTATGATATGACATTGAAAGTTAGTGGCTCTTTATATGTGACATCTAACACTTTTTTTTCAGGAGATTTGTGAAATTCATGGGGAGTTGAATGAATTAACTAAAGATCCCAACAGTTTCATGGAAAAATGGCTATTAGCATGTGAAGAAAATATGATAAGTATTTGGGAAATCAAGAAAAGTTTAATGATTTGTTATTTATAGCAACAGTTCTTGACCCGAGATGTAAGTTGGAATTGCTTAAAGTTGGCTTTGAAATCATATATAATGAAGAAATTTCCAAGAAGATGTTAGCGAAAGTAGAAAATTCAATTCATAGGTTATATAACTGCTACAAAAAAATGTTGCAAACTAAGAAGGAACCTATAGTGTTGCACCAATATTCAATGAAATTTGTGACAGGTGATTTATATTTTCTATTATCATATTTTTGAAGGTTCTCTTATCTATCTAGTATCTAATACTATGATAATGTAATGAATGAATTTATTTGACTATGCAGATGATGAATCATGTGTGACACCAATTGATGTTTCAATGTGAGAAACTGAGTTTGTAACAACATACAACAGTAAGTTTGTGTAACTGTCATATTTAGATATTATAAACAATTATTTTATTATTGCGATTGGTTATTCTCTTTGTCTAATCAGTAACTTTTTTAGATATGATGATCACGTTATCTTGTTGGATATCATTATATTTTTTGGGCCTTATATTTAGTTTAATAGAGTTGTATTGTAATGTTATCGTAATATTATCGTAATGTCATTAACTTAAAAAAGACGAACAAAAAACTATATTTTAATTTATTGTGATTTCATTTTGATTTAGTTGGTATTTAAATTTATAGTAGATATTTGTAGTTCGTTTTAGATTTATTGCTAGTAAGATATAAATATATATTGAATTCAATAAAATAATAATATAAAAGTAGACGGACAAAAAATATAAGACGAAATTGACGGTTTAAAATCGGACCAAACCGTTAAATTTAGGTTTGAGTTTTTTTCAAACCGGTGTAAACGGTTTGGTTTGAAAATCTGTCAAAAATCGATAAAACCGGACCGCTTACCCCCCAGTAAGTAGTTTCTCTCCTTCTCTATTCTATTTTATTTTATAGGAATTAATTTATTTATACAATCATAGTTGACAATATTTCTTGACAATGTATGATGTGTCAAAATCTGGACAGTTGATTTAAAAAACTATTTTAATTTTTTTGAAATGAATGAATGTGATGATGATTGTCAACAAATATTGTACATATAGCATGATTGATTTTATAGAGATGCTACAGAATTTCTTTTACGACATTTTGAGTCATACTAGGTAAATTTATTTTGAAAACTATTTGTTTACATTTTCCCCTTTCTTTCTTCTTTTGTAGCCAAATTGAAGTGATGCGCCTATGTTACTATTTATAGATTAAATGATGCTACTTGTACAGGTTTTTTTTACAATAATGGTTGACAACTCACACTTTACAACATCACATTCATATATTTTTAAAACTATTTTTTAAATCAATGGTCCAGATTTTGACAACATCAATGTTGTCAACAACAATTTACAATTAACTTTATTTTTATAAATTTTAATCATAAGATTGGACTAGATATTAGCTCAAGGGAGGAGTAAATAATTCTAAGTTGGATAACATGGTCGACAACACAATCTAGAAGTATATTAACGTAATTTCTCACTTTCAAAGTGAAAAGAAAAGCAATATTTTGCTATTTCTACAACACAACTCTAATGTTGAATGTTCATTTATACGATATTTTTTGTATCTATTCGATTTTAGTATATCGTGTATTTATTTGATTTTGGGATGGGTCTGGGATCTGGATGGTTTCAAAATGAATTTTGATCACGTAATATTCTTGCTTTAATTCTGGTTATAGGAAGAATGATTTGCCTCCTTTTATGAGGAAATAGTTGTAAATGATCCGTTGAAAAGTGGGTATTTCTATAATGACCTTTGACCGGATTTAATTAAAAAAAATTGAAATTGAAGTTAAAAGCCCAAAAATACCTTCTCTTTCACTTTCGTTTGACCCACGGTGAAAAAGAGAGAGGAAAAAAAAAAAAAAAAAAAAAAAAAAAAAAAATCGACTTTGTGGAATTATCGTCGGTCGGAGGTATTTCGTGATATAATCGATGGTCAAACGGTCATTCAACCGCAGTCGATTTCACTCGATCTTCATAAACAAGCTTAGTTCAAGAATCACACATTATGATTTTGATTTTGAATATATGGTGTGAAGATGATATTTTAAGTGTTTTTGTACCTTATTGTTAATTATTTGTATAGATGATTAAGTATATAGGTTTAGATTAGGTGGATTTGGCCTTAGTTGAGTTTGGAATCGTCGGAAACGACATTTTTCTGGCAATTCAGCGAAAGAGAAGCTCCAAAAAACAGTCGGCCCAACTTCGGGCCGATTGTTTTTTTTTTTTTTTTAAATGGCCCAAAGTTGGGCCGTTCGTTTTTTTTTTTTTTTTTGTGTCAACCCGACCCAAAAATATCGGCCCAATGACTTTTTTTTTTTTTTAAATGACCCAAAGCTAATAAATGGGGTCAAACAGTCGGCCCAACTTTTAAATTTAATAAAGAATTACTAATTTTAATTATAAAAAATTGATAATTGATAATTACAAAAATTAAATATTCTTTTTAAATTATAATTATTTATTTTTAAAATTTATTAATTTAAATTAAATAATAAATAATTCTTTATTTAATTTTAATATTTTCGTATTGTTTAAATTTTGTAATTTAAAAAGATTTGTAATTAAATATTAATTCAATAATATTTAAATTCTTTAATTAATTTTAATAATTCCTTTATTTATTTAAATTAAAAAATAAATAAATTCCTTGATTGAATATAATATTTTCTTATTGTTTAAATTTTGTATTTATGTAATTAAATAAATAATTTTAAATTGATAATTGCCAAAAAAAATTATATATTATTTATAATTTAATTGTAATTTCTTTTTTCGTTTCTTTTTAAAATTAAAAATCTGTAATTAAATAATATTTGTAAATAAATATTAAAAATATTATTTTTAAAATAAGAAATCTGTAATTAAATATTAATTCAATAATATTTATATTTTTAATTAATTTTAATAATTCCTTTATGCATTTAAATTAAATAATAAATATATTCTTTATATAATTATAATTTTTTCATATTTTTTAAATTTCGTATTTACGTAATTAAATAAATAATTTTGTATTCTACGTCGTTCTTCTTTGTTGGTAGTAGTTTCCATGATTTTAGTGCCGTAGAGGAGCTGCTGGATGATCAGCACAAAGATATGCTTCGACAGTAATTCATTTGGCCCCTACGTGACTTGAGGGAGGTCCAGTTCTCGAAGCAGATCATCGATGCCTTATTATGTCGGTTGTTGAGTCCAGTCAACGGCGATGCCCTCCACTTTGACCTCAAGGGCAGGGTCTCCAATTTTTCTCCTGTCGAATTTGCCATAATCACTGGACTACAGATGACGGGAGATGACATTACTCGAAAAAGCAACAGGTTGCTCGACACATACTTTGAGGGGCAAGGGACGGTGCTTCAGTCGCAATTGATCTACGCAGTCAGGAAATGTGACCACATGCTAGACAGACTGAAGTTAGGATTGATCTACATCCTGGAGAACGTGATGAGGTGTCACCATAAGAAGATTGCGATCAATCTCATCCACTTAGAGATCGTCGATGACATTGATGGCTTCAATAACTATCCGTGGGACCGGAGGTGTTTCGATGACACCTTCCAAATTTTCACCAGATCGAACTCGAAGCTCAAGGGGTCAGTGCGTAAGCACGATGTCTATGGATTGCCCTTGGCAGTGCAAGTAAATATTTAACATAATCAACGTAAAGGAAAAAAAAAATTATACGTAATTTATATCTAATAATTATATATGTTGTAGATCTGGGTGTATAAGACCGTCACCCTACTGGGTACCCGCTATGCAAATCGATTGGAGACACGTTGCCCTAAGATGCATCACTAGCGATCATCCCGAATGGATGGCTGTTCATCTCGAAAACAGTTATCGGCTTTCCTCGATGACCCCAATGTGAGTATTGTAAATTTGTAATTTATATTTTATGTAGTTAAACTCTCGCTACATTTTGTTAAAATAATTCAAACGTCAATATGTCAGCTTGAAGTAATAATTGAGTTGACGTCGTCGATTGAGGGGGAGGGTCGGGGTTTTGTGCATGAAATAGACGTTCCGTACACCCAGAACGACTAGGTAATCGATTCGATCCTGGACCGAGATAGTGTATGTAAATTGACGATAATTTATTAATCAGCATTTTCTATGAGTTGGCAATTATTAATTTTTTAAGTTGAAATTTGTGTAGGAGTGCGATCCAGTTGATCGAGGATCACCTCCGCGTATGGCATCACATTCACCGAGGGTTTTACCTACGCGGAGGGCGTCACTTTGGCCTATACCATGGTTGCCCCTTCCACCTGTGGCATTTGTGTCACCCCCATCCAGACAACTCCCCCGTGATTCTCCTACACACGGTCTCAGTCAGGGCGATGATCTATATGCCCGGTTAACTGGATTTATTGCAGGGAAGGTCGGCGCTCTGCGATGAGACTGGATGGGACAGATTGCTGATCTGCGACGAAACTTGACGGATCAGAGTCTTGATATGAGACGAGAGTTGACCGGCAGAGTCAAAGATCTATCGCACGATGTCCATGTGCTGCGTGGTCACGTCGCAGATCTTCAGGAGGAGATCGTATCACTTCGACGTGATATGTCTGATAGAAGGAGAGAGCGTGGCGGAGGAGGCGACGGAGGGGAGACAGAGGAGAGGGTAACCAACAATTCTGGGAAGATGAGGACCTCGCGAGCTGGTTATTTCCTCAGACGGCAACTGTAGAGATGGCGGAGGAGAGGAGGAGGCAGCCCCGATGGCAGAGGAGTGGATGCCGGAGGTAATGGTGGAGGAGAAGAGGACGGAGGAAGTGGTGGTGGTGGTGATTGATGAGGAGGTGGTGGTGGTTGAGGAGGGGAGAGGATGCCGACCGTAACTGAGGGTAAGAAGCGTGTTGTTGACGTGCTGGAGCAGGTGGTTGGCAAGAGGTCGAGGATGCCGTCACAGTACGTTGTTTCTCCCTACACGGCCTGGGCCAAGGAGAGACATTTATTGATGCAGCAGTCCCAAACATGTTTAGGGAGCTTGATCACGCCAAATGGAAAGCGTTCGAGGCAGAGTGGAGAAAATGATTATTCGGGTAAGTATTGTCTTATTTTTAGTGAAGTACAATACGCTAACTCATTATATATTTGTTTAACATTTTATCTGTTTCTATGTTCAAGGTCACCCGCACGATCGCTGGAAAGATGATCTAGAACGTCTACAACTGGTTCCATGACATCACCACTTCTAGTTCTTAACTCGCCGACGATGTAAGTGAACTAGTAATATTGTTATTTATTATATGTATACAATTTTAAAATTATTAGATAAAGTAACTATATGTTTTTCTTGATACAGTACATCGATCTCGTCGTGGATTTATTGTGTGACCGAGCTGAAAGACTTCCGAAGTCATTTTGCATCTCAGGTCGACTCATCTTGAATATGGAGTTCATTCAGACCATTGGCATTGAGTATGAGTCGTTCAGACAAATAGGTAGCGACTACGTAGTGCCGGATTACTTGGCCAATTGGATTTTCGGGATGTCGTCGAAGGTCGAGGAAGGTCATGGGCTGGTTGTACACATATGTACATTCCAGTCTGTGCGAACTATCACTACATTACACTGGAGATTGTCTTCGCTGAGTCGACGGTGTATGTGTATAACCCCGATCACTCGTGTTTGCACACAGAGTCAACTCGAGCAAATCTTGAAACCGGTGACTGGGATTGTTCCCCGGATGGCTAGAGTAGTGGATATTTTCGTGCAATATAGACTAGCCATCGTGCAGGATACGACAACGGTGAGATAGACCATATCGTAAGTATTTGTTACTTTTTAACTTTAAAATTTAGTTTTTATACACAAGGTACCAAGCTAACTCATTATTATTCAATTGCAGTGGCAATTGTGGTATATACATGATAAAGTACATCGAGTTTTTGAGTATAGCTCATAAAATTGATTCTATCAACCAATCATGTATTCAAAACTAGATAAATAAGTTATTAGTGGATTTATGTGAATTTAATTGCGATCCGTAAATTTTATTTATTTATTTATTCTTTGTAAATTTGTAATATTGTGATAATATATTTTTTATTTACGTAATCAATTGTAATCATTTGTAATTTTAATTTTTTACGTTAATTATTTAATTAACATCGAAAATATTTAAAATTTAAATAAATAAAGAATTTAAAATTTGATAATAACTAAATTTAAATAAATATTCTTTTTAATAACATTCTTATAAACATATTATTCATTTCATACATCGACTTAATTGTCATTTGAAGGAATATGACTGTTACAATTTTGATGAGTATGCCCAATGGCTCTGCATTTGCTGCATCTATGCGGTTAATGAAACTCTCTGGTAGATGATATCTAGACGTACGTGGATGTCCAGGACCTCGCGGTTGAACTTTTGATGGTAACAAACTATTAAGGTGGATAATGTTGTCAGAAACTTTCCACTCAATTTCATTCGGTAGAGGAAATATAGTCTCTGCGTACGCTGTTCTTCAAAAATCAGCCGTGTAATAAGGAGGGCATAATGTTCTCGCTGCAAAACCTCGATACATAGTTACTGCGACTGCATGCTTACCCGAAAAATCTCCAACTGAAATCGACTACAAGAGCATGTGTTATTAGTCAACTCAACCATGTTTGTCGTATTACGTACACATTTCACAAAGAAGCGCGCCTCATCCAATGGTTCCGCATTCAACTTTCTCGCAACATTTACAGTTTCAAAGAGTTTCTCTTCTTGAGCCGGCGCTAGCACGCTCGAACAATTATGTGATTTCGCACGTCGATCGTGAAACCACTGCTGCAGCTTGTTACGAATGTTCTCAATCATTGCGAGAATGGGTAACTCTCAATCATTCTTAAATAATGCATTGAGAGACTCCGCGTTGTTCGACGTCATCATGTTGTATCGACGAACTGAAAAGTGTGAGCGAGCTCAATGTTCAATCCCCATTTTGGTTAGATACTCCTAAACTTGGAATGATTTAGTTCATATTTCTTCCATGTACCTGTTACACTCTTCAACACTGTACGCTTCGACCACTCTTCTAAACAATGAAACGGTGTTTTTGCCCCGATACCTGGTCTTCAGGTTGCCTTGTATATGGTACATGGAATAACCATGATGTGTCTCGGGAAAAACTTCAGTGATACCATTTATCAAAAACTGTCCCTGATCAGTTACAAATGTAAGGTCCTCGACTTCCCCGATTACTTTCCTCAATTTTGTAAAGAACCAACACATTGACAGATCATTCTCGCTACCGACTATGTCAAATGCAAGAGGATAAATTTGGATATTTGCATCTTGACATGTAGCAATAATAACTTCCCTTCATATTTAGATTTTATAGTTGTACCATCGACTAGAATTATGGGTCGCATGGGATTTCGAAATCCCCGAATGCATTATCCATGAGCCATGAAAAAAAAATTGAATCAATTATCGCTCTCCATCTCAATAAAATATGTCGATCCAGGATTAGTTCTCTCCATGTTGTGGTAATACTTGGCCAATTTAGCATAGCTCTCCTCTGCCAATCCCATTAAATCCTCAAATGCGCATTCTTTAGCCTTCCAGGTCTTTTGGTAGCTCAAGACCACTACGTAATCTCGACGGACGTCGTTAATGATGTCCGAAGTTCTGTAGATCGTCCGTGGGTCCTGATTCTCGTTGTCCTGAACTACGGATGGAATTCTGTGCGTAACGACGAAATCACGATGAGGAACATCTGTCTCTGGAATAACCACATCATCCTCACGAGTTATCTCCACAGTATCCCAAAAATATTACCCCGGTCACCTCCATCCAAATTACATTCGATGACATCCTTCCTCACTAAAATCACACAAAGAGGAGTCGTGTGCTTTTGGTTAATAAGAAATAGATAATTCACTTCAACATCAGAATAAATCCTTATAGGTGACATGAAAATTGATTCGTGCTCATTGAATATAAATTTCAATTCCATATCGTACTAAGAGGGATCAACATTCAACTTGTTCTGTAAATCACTATACAATTCTGCATATGATGTACTTGATGTTATGGCAACTGCGATAGTAGTAAGTCTTTTACCAGTATATTTTCATACTCATCGATCTCTTTCATCTAGTTTGAAATTACCAAAGTAACAAATCGGGACTTCATTCATATCTGCATAACGAAATATAATTTCTAGAAAAAATTAGTGGAAAAAAGCCGACTGTTAGTAACAGCTGGCTTTTTTTCGTCTGTTTCATCTGAAATCTGCATTTTCATTTAGATCCATTTTGTCTAAAAGATGCAAATGAATTTTTTTTCTTCTTCATACTTAAAAAATTACAGATCTATTAACAATTTGATCTACTAACAATTATACGTCGAAATAAATTTTATTAATAAAAACGTGTATTAATTTGACAAAAAAGAAATGAAATATGCGTAAAATGTACTTACTGATTCGAAGTGATTGAAATAAAAAAATTCGATCTTCTGCATTCGATCGATTTTTTAGATTTTAAGGTTGAAACAGATGAAAGTTGAAAGAATTTTTATCTGTTTTGGAATAGACAGATAAGCAAAAATAATTGATTTTGAAAATTTACGTAGAGTGTTTGATTTTTATTTGTTAAATAAAGGGTAGTATTGTCTTTAAACAAAAAAAATATTTAGTAATTGTTTTATGTATTTAAGGGCATTTTTATCTTTTATTATCAATGAAGTTATTGTAGAAATATTATGTTTTTGACAAGTCAAAATCGAATTTGGACCTTTTGATTAGGTCAATTTTAATAGAACACCCTTCTTTTATAAATAACCAAGTTATCCAATAACAAATCCATGAACACAGGCATCTTACAAGTGTCAACAACACCTATATGATGTGTTAATCATTTTCTGAACGTCTAGCATCACTCCAAATCTATGTATTAAAATCATGGGGAAAAAAGGGTAAGAACAATTAACGTGGCCCAAGTCACATTATTATTGAATTAATTAAAGTGATTTATTATTATTAAATCCTATTGACCCATTGAAAAGTGATAGTCTTATAACTGTCAATTTGATGAAAAGTGTGTAGGGGTTTTTTTTTTTTTTTTTAATGGCCCATGAAAATATCTCTCTATCTATAGACATGAATGAAATCCATCAAATTAAAACATTCAATTACAGAGAGAAAAAAGAGAAATCGCTTTCTTTGTTTATCTTTTTTCTATTTTGCAAATTCATATCTTCCAATTAATTGCTATGGATCAAGGTGTGTTTTTTTAATATATTTAATTATATGTGAAAATCGTAGAATTCTAAAAAAATTGGTATTATTGTTTGATTACTTACATGTAGTATCAGAGTTAAAGTTAGGGAATTCTTTATTTTTCTTTAAATATTATCGTTTTCGCTTATCAATTTTTAATTTTTTTTTATCGATTTATGGATCAAGACCTAAAATATAGAAGAATAATTAGAAATTAATGTCCGAAGGGAATAGCCAAAAAATGCTAGTCACCCGAAAATTTAGAGTTGTGCTAGAAAGTCCACCCACCCTCCTTCAATAGAGGGCTATCATATCACTTAGACAATCTCATTTTGTCACCCAATTTGAGTGAATTAGCATTTTTTGAAAATTTAGCCCTTATTTTTTTTTTTGATACCCAAGTTTCCCAACTTATGCTAGACTATATCCTGAACCAACAGCCACCGGCCCCTCAGTAACTGGCGGAAGTAAACCACGGATTATGCCCAAGTTGACCAGGGTCCGTGCACCATTTATACTCCTGACCCCAAATGAATCTGCTCAATGATTATTACATCACCAAACTGCTCCAACCAATAAATGGTTATTACATCACTCAACTGCTTCAACCAGGAATCGAACTCTCCATGCTGAGGTTGCAAGCCCCATAATGTCCGTCCTTTGCCAACTTGAATGTGCCTCGGGAGGCAAATTTAGCCCTTATTTGTTAGTTATTTTTGGGGAAGAAAATATATTTTTGAATAATTAATTGATGAAGAATGTATAATTAAAAATTAAAGAAAAATTTTGAATTTATTGTAATATTATTTTATTAAAAAATATGATAAAAAAATGACTACCAAATAGACTTAATTCTTTATTTGCCTTTGAATGTGTGCATTAAAATTGTCGATTGTAAAATCTTGACAAAGCAAAGGTGCAATGATCACACCCTTTGGATACTTTATTGTCGATTGTAAAATCTTGGCAAAGCAACGGTGCAATGATCACATTCTTTTGATACTTTACCGTCCACTTGTATGGCAACTGGGCCTTGCGTTTAGAGAAAAGAAGGGGCAGCAACATGTGTCATTGATACGTGTGAACTAATTAATTAGAGAAAAGACATCGATGGGACTCCTCCGCCTATGGATTTTGAATTTTTAATATGGGGGCTTATTATTTTTTAGAGAGGGATTTTGTGTACATCATTGGTACACATTACTGTACACATTTCTCTCACATGAGAGGAGGTCCGCGAATATTTTAATCGTCATGGCCTTCTTTCATGTGAGAGAAATGTGTATAATGATGTGTACCAATGATGTACAACTAGCTTTTTACTATTTTTTATATGTGAGCATACTGCAGCTATTATGTATCACTGTAGTGACAGGAAAATTTGTATGTAGCACTATATATTGACTATTTTCGACTAATGGATATCTATTATTTTAAGATTTTAATTTGAATTATAGATTAAGTTAAATTATGTTTAGTTTAACAACTTACTTTTCGTGTCTTGTTGATTTATTGTCAATATTATGTGATAATTATTTTACAAGCAATAATTGGGATGAAAAGTGATTTAATCAAAAGTTTTGATAAATCATTAATATAAGGGTCTGTTTGATAGGTAAATTTTTTTCCAGAAAGTTAGAATTTGATTCCAACTTCCACTTTTGAGCTATTTGATAGCGTTTTTTTTCCATGAAATTGATTTTCACCCAATTTCAAGGTACAACCACTTGAAGCGTGATTTCGTCGAATTCAATGACTTGCTATATGGGTGGGAATTGGTTTCCACATTTTTTTTATAGCAATAGAAACAAATTCTAAGATAAAGTGTAAAAAAAATTTATTCATTTAATTGACAAATTCTATGCAAAACAAAGCCAAACGTAAAAATAAAAAATAAAAAATTATTTTTTTAATTCTTTTTGACAATCTAAACATTTTTTGTCCCCAATGATAAATTTTTTTTATCCATTTAATTGATAATTTGCATGAAAAACAAAGTCAAACGTATTATAATATAAAAATGAAAAATTATACCAATCAAACACATTTAATTCAATTCCCGGTAAAACAATTCTAAGCAATTCAATTCCCTGAAATTTAATTCCTTTCCATCTATTTTCCACCCTTACAATCAAACGGACCCTAAGGGTAATTAGCATAAAACATCATTACCTTTGAAATATATTGTAGAAACCGTCCATGTCTTTCATTTTTTGGTCTTCAACGATCATTTTGCCCAATTTTTAACGTAAAATGATCAATATACTCTTATATTTAAATAAAACAAAAACAAAAATAAAAGAACAAATAAAAAACAAATTGCAATCATACTCTTAAACTTTTTAAATTCTGCAAATCCGTCCAAAACCCTTATTAAAACATTAAAAATGAAAAAAAAAATCTTTCTCCCATCTTCTTCTCCCCCCGACCTGCGTCTCCTCCTCCACCACCACCACCTTCCGGCCATCATGGCCACCGAAAACAGCCACCCACAACCGCATTTTGTCTACCCAAAAACCTATTATCTAAATTCGATATCATGTTAGTCACTATGTTAATTTCTCTTCTCTTATTCTGAGCACCCATTCTTCTAGTCATCGTCGATGCCCTTCTTCCTTCAACTCTATTATCGTCTTCTTTTTCCCTTAATTTACAAGCTCTTTCTTCTCATCTGAACAGCTATGACTTTCGATCCTCGCTCATTGATATCCCTCTCGTCTCCGTCATTCAATCAACCATTATATTATGTGAGTACTAACTGTAACAACCCATTTTCTTATTAATTCATTTTTCTCTTTCATAATAATAATTCTTTGTATTGTACAGGTGTTTACCATTTTTGTGAGGTCCGAGGTTGTCAAGGGGGGCATATTTTGGAATTGCTACTATATGTTCGGTGTGTTCAGTGTTATCTCTGGTGTTTGTGTCGTTAAAGGCTGCGTATGTTTTTAGACACGGATACTTGGGAGCCGTGGAAGTGGCCTTGTTCATGCGTTCATTCGTATTGGCAATTGGCCCTCTAGCTGTGGCGTATAGCACCAGTTGCAGAGAGAGAGAGAAGAAAGCTTCTTGTTTACAAAATTGACATTGAAGTTGTAAGTCTATCAATCAATCTCCCTCTTTCCTTGTGAGATAAGCAACTACAAATGGGCTTTATGAGGTTGGAAATTTAGTGGGGCTGGGGTGTGCCATGGTGGCCGGAAGATGGTGGTGGAGGAGGCTTACGGAGAGGGGAGATAAGAGATTTTTTTAATGTTTTAAAAAGGTTTTTGGACTGATTTGCACTTTTTCAAAAGTTTGAGAGTGTGACTGTAATTTGTTCTTTATTTTTCTTTTTGTTTTATTTCAGTATAAGGGTATATTGGTCATTTTACGTTAAAAATTGGGCAAAAGGACGTTCAGCGCAAGAAATGTTGAAAGTAGGGGTATAAATGCTAAAAAAAGAAAGGTGAGGACAATTTCTACAATACTTTTCAAAGGTAGGAACGTTTTGTGCTAATTATCCTTAATATAAATATTTTGTTTATGTAATTAATGTTCGATTAACGTTGTTTGTTAGTCACCAAGTGACAAACATTATGGTATTATGAACACTAAATTAGATAATTTATTTGTCAATTAATCTTGATAGTTTAATGCTTATAAATGAATATGACATAAGAATTATTGTTGTCAAGAATATAATGACGTTCATAGATTATAAAATTCTTATGGATCAACGAAATGTTGATCAGTTAATTTTATTAATTTTGAAAATGATCGTGGTTAATTAGTATACTTAGTTAGATGTGTTTTTTACATTCAAAGATAACATACTATCTAATTAGAGTATATTTCATTACCAATTAAGTGAAATTAAATTAGCTTCATTAATTTTTATTATAATGGTATAACATAGTATCATTCGAAGGAGAACTACGTATACATTTAATGTTATTTGAATCTGAACTTAAGTATTTAAGTCAAAACTCAAAGTATTAATGTTAGAGCAATTTATATTTTACAGTATTTTTTCCCATTTCTCTACACTCACATACTTCATCTATACCACTGTTCGATGAGCTCAATTTCTTTAACTGGTGTGAACAAGTCCAGTTCAACTTAAATGTTTTGCACTTAAACTTGGCCCTTCAAGTTAAGAAACCTACTGATCTCATCGATGAGAAAGGTCTTTTAATAAGGTTTGGGAAATGTTAAATAGATTTAAGTCTAGTGTTTATGTAGATGATTTTAGCAAAGAATATCAAGTTTACTATCCTTAAAATTGAGATTGCAAAGGAATATATGAAATTTGTGGGAGAACGTTCTCAAACAACTGACAAGTTATTTGCTGGCACACTGATGGATACCTTAACCACCATGAAATTTGATGGTTCTCGTACCATACATGAACATGTTATTGAAATGAGTAACATTATAGCAGACTTAAGATTCTTGGGATGACTGTGGATGATAACTTCTTGGTACAGCTTATCATCAACTCCTTATCTCCTGAGTATGGTCCATTCCATATGAATTGTAATACCTTAAAAAATAAATAGAATGTGAATGAATTTGACAGTATACTAATGAGAGATGAATAATGCTTAAGAATCAATGAACTCATTCAGTTCATCTCACAAGTCATCAAGGAATTTGAAAGAAATATAAGAAAAGGTGTAAACATGTCGTTAAACAATGACTACTAAAGATAAATGTGTCTTCTAACCAAATCCACATTAAGGAACACAAGAAAGATGCGTGTCATTTCTATCACAAACTTGAGTACCATAAAAGGGACTTCCTAAAACATAAGGCATGGTTCGAACGTAAATGTAAGATTATTTTTTATGTATGTTTCCTTGTTTGATATTGATTTAAATCAGATTTTAATTTAAATCAAAGTCAAACAATTAATATTAACCACATATTTTATTTTTTCTACAATTTTTCAATCACATTTTAAAAAAAAAATTATCAAAATTCACTAAAAAAAATTAATTTTAATCACTACCAAACAAGGGCCTAATTTGGCATAAATTCATTATAATACTTGGTGGATTGATTACAGATCTATCACGCATGTTACTAATACGATGCATAATTTCCTTTCAATCCAGACCATAAATCCAAATGAAAATTTTGTTCTTATGGCCAATCGAGTTAGAGCTCTCGTTGAAGTCATTGGAACCTATTGTTTGATTTTAGATACTGGATATCGTTTAGATTTATTTAAAACTCTTTATGTACATTATATTTCTCTCAATTTAGTTTCCTTATCGAAAACTTGATTCAACTGGGCATTTTTATGATTATGAAAATGGATGTTAAAGTTTGTTTAAACAAAATCATCTTATTGGTTCCACTATTCCTTGTGTTAGCTTATATAAATTAAAGCTCGATAACATTTTTACCGAAACTCTTTTGACCCTACATCATAATGTTGGTACTAAATGCGATTTATTGAATGAACGATCTATTAACTTGTGGTATAATCATTTGGGTCACATATCAAAGGAAAAGATAAAAATCTTACTGGCTTAGATTTTAGTGATTTTGGAACATGTGTGGATTGTATTAATAGTAAACAAACTAAACATACAAAGAAAGGAGCCACAAAAAGCACACAACTTCTTGAGATAATACACACCGATATATATATATATATATATATATAGGCCTTTTGATGTTCCATTATTTGGTAGAGAAAAGTATTTTATCACCTTTATTGATAAATTTTCACGTTATGGTTATATCTATCTACTGCATAAAAAGTCTCAAGTTGCAAATGTTTTAGAAACCTTTGTCAATGAAGTTAAACGACAATTAAACAGAAATGTGAAAATTATTAGATCTGATAGAGGTTGTGAATATTATGGAAAGAATGATGAAACTAGACAACACCCTAATCTATTTGCTAAATTTCTTGAAATACATGACATAAGTTCTCAATACATTGTCAGGCACACCACAACAAAGTGGTGTGGCTGGAATTCGTAATCGTACTCTAATAGAAATGATTAGATGTATGTTAAGCAATTCTTCATTACACATTTTTTTGTGGATGTATGCATTAAAGACTACTATATATTTGTAAAATAGATTTCCTAGTAAGGCAGTTTTAAAGATTGCTTTTGAAATGTGGACTTGAAGGAAACCCAGTTTAAAGCATGTAAATGTTTGGGGTTGTCTGACAACAGAAAGAATTTATAATCCACATGAAAAGAAACTGGACTCAAAAGTAATTAATGAATTTTTCATTGGTTATCCAAAAAAATCAAAAGGGTATAGATATTATTGTCCTAACCATATTACTAGAATTGTTGAAATTGAAAATGCTAAGTTCATTGAAAATGGCAAAGTTTGTGACAGTTTAAAATCACAAAATGTTGAAATACAAGAAGTTAGAGTTCAAGTTTATTTACCTTCAACTTCTTCTAATGTTGTTATTCCTCATATTTTTGAATAAGATGACAAATTACCTGAACAACAAATAAATGATCAAACAACTCACAATAAAGTTGCTACTAATGAACATAAACTAAAAGAACCATAAGAAATAGTATTGAAAATGTTACAAAGACAGCGTAAACATGTTATTTATGATGATTATTTGGTTTACCTGTAAGAGTCTGAATTTGACTTGGGAATTGTTGATGACGGTCTAGGTTCGTTTTCGCATGCCATTAAGAGTGCTAATTCTGATAAGTGGTTAGATGCTATGAAAGATGAGTTGAAATCCAAAGAATATAATGAAGTCTTAGATCTCGTCGAATTACCAGAATCGTGTAAAAGAATTGGTCGCAAATGAGTCTTTGTGACCAAACACGACTCTAATGGTAATATCCCACTATATAAAGCTAGACTTGTTGCCAAAGATTTTACCCAAAAAGATGACATTAATTATAAGGAGACATTTTTGTCAGTCTCCAAGAAAGATTCACTCAAAATTATAATGACTTCAGTAGCTCATTATGACTTAGAGCTATATCAAATGGATGTGAAAATCGTCTTTCAAAATGGAAATTTGGATGAAGAAATTTATATGGATCAACCTGAAGGATTTTCAGTTGAAGGAAAGGAACACGTGATGTGTAAGTTAAAGAAATCAAGATACAGACTTCAACAGACATCCCATCAATTGTACCTTAAGTTCAACGATACCATTACTTCCTTTGAATTGAAGGAAAATATCGTTGATCGATGTATATATTTAAAGGTCCATGGGAGCAAGTTTATATTTTTGATTATGTATATTGATGTCATCTTGCTAACTACTAATGATCTTAGTCTATTACACGAAACTAAAAAATTTCTCTATGAAATTTTGAAATGAATGATATGGAAGAGACAACCTATGTGATTGGAATTGAAATATTTTGAGATAGGTCACAATGATTATTAGGGTTATCTCAGAAAGCATACGTCAATAAAATTTCAGAGAGATTTAAGATGAAAAATTGTTCGATGAGTATCGTTCCATTTCAGAAATGAGACAAATTTAGTCTCGTACTATATCCTAAGAACGAATTGGAACGTAAACAAATGGTAACTATTCCTTATGCATCTCTCGTTGGGAGCTCAATGTATACTCAGACTTGCATAGGCCCGACATCAGTTTAGCTATTGGAATGATAGACAGGTATCAAAGTAACTTAGGACTTGATCATTGGAAACCTATAAAGAAAGTATTGAGATACTTGGAAAAAACAAAAGACTACATGCTTACTTATAGGAGATCTGATAACTTGGAGGTCATTGAGTATTCAGATTCAGACTTTACTAGATATGTAGATACTAGAAAGTCCACATTTGACTATCTGTTCTGTAATACCCAGACCAGGAAAGCTTAAAAGAATTGATAGGTACTACTCATACCAACAAGGTACACATTCTCTTACGGAAGTCCATCGTTAGAAACTCCATAGTTAAGCGTGCTTGGCTTGGAGCAATTATATGATAGGTGACCCTTTGGGAAGTTTTTCCGGGGAACGTGCGAGTGAGTACAAAGCATGCTTAAAAGACCTATGTTGGTATAGTGGGGACAGTATGTCGTCGATCTAACGGTCAGGACAGCCCGTTAAGTGGGACCCGGGTCGTTACAAATGGTATCAGAGCCGGTTGTTAGCCAGAAATCGGGAACTAAGTGCTATGCGGGACAAAGTGCTACGCCATAAGGCGGGAGCCACCGCTTGAACCCGTAGGAGCCACCTCTAGAATCCCAACACCTGGCAACGGATCCTCAGAATGATCAAGCGTGACGAGGACATCGCAAGTCTAACGGGGGTGATTGTAATACCCAGACCAAGAAAGTTTAAAAGAATTGATAGGTACTACTCATACCAACAAGGTGCACCTTCTTTTTCAGAAGTCCATCGTTAGAAACTCCGCAGTTAAGTGTGCTTGACTTGGAGCAATTTTATGATGGGTGACCCCCTGGAAAGTTTTCCCGGGGAGCGTGCGAGTGAGGACAAAGCATGCTGAAAAAACCTATGTTGGTACGGTGGGGACAGTACGTCGTCGATCTAACGATCAAGACAGCCCGTTAAGTGGGACCCGGGTCGTTATATGTTCCTCTTGGTTGGAGAGACTATATCATGAAAAAGTGTGAAGCAATCAGTTATTACTACATTCATTATGGAAGTTGAGTTTTGGCATACTTTGAGACCACATTTCAAGAAAAATGACTGCGAACCTTTGTTTCGGGGTTTGGAATTGTCATTACTCATTAGTATTGCCAAGTCGGTGAAACTTTACTGCTACAATAGTCTTTTTTTTCTCAAAGAACGATAAGTACTCTAAAAATGCTAAACATGTAAAATTAAAGTACTCCGTCGTTAAAAAAGTTTAAAAACAAAAGGTGTCAATCGAATATATTAGCACCAATTTTACGATTGCGGGATCCCTAATGAAAGGATTGCTACCAAAGATATTTAATAAACATGTTGAGAGAATGAACATTATTTAAAATGATTATTGATATTATGAAATTTATGTAATTGACACTTTGAGCTCATTTATGTATTGTTTTGACAAAAAGAAAAATATTATTCATGTCATGATAGTTAGTATATGTACATGAATGGATTATATGAATGCTGACAATGATAGTTTTTCGAAGACATTATTGTAATACAATTATCAAACTTTTCATTACATGTCATGTTAGGGGGGAACTAATATTGTAGTACATGGGAGGAATCATGCTGAAATGATGGTGTAAAACCGCTATGACTCTTATTAAGTCTTTACTTAGGGATGATAAATTAAATGACCAATATACGAGGGATTTTAGCTTTTCGTATACGCATTATGTTATAGATCACATAACGATGCAATATTACATGGCCAAGTAGGAGAATGCAAGACCAATTAATGTGGCCCAAGTATTATTATTAATCAATTAATTAAAGTTATTTATTATTGTTAAAATTCTATTGGCTCGTTAAAAAGTGACAATTTTATAAGTGATCACTTTGATGGAAAGTGGCATTTTTTTTATGTTCCATGAAACAACATCTCTCTACCTATAAACATGAATGGAACAAATCAAATTAAAACATTCAATTACAGAGAGAGAACAATTTATTTGTTTATCTTGTTTCTATTTTGCTGATTCATATATTCCAATTAATTGATATGGATTAAGGCACGTCTCATAATAAATTTAATTATATATAAAAGTCGTAGAATTTTAAAGATTTAGCCCTTATTTGAGTCCATTTTTGTTTTAAATTGCATTTTTGAATAGTGTAATGATGTAAAATGTGTGGTTTAAAAAATTGAATTTACGTGTAATATTATTTTATTGAATAATATGCAATTAAAATAATGTCAAAATAATATTTAAAAATAATTTTTTTTCAAAGAATGAAACTAAAACAAGGACTTAATTTATTACAAAAGCCTGTTGAACATGTTCAGTGACATAAGCATGTTCCAGGGGTGGCTGAATGATTGGTATTTTTTTTTTTTTTTTTTTTGAGCTTTCAATGAAAATTCGTAGTTAGCACTCCTAAAATGATGAAATAAGTGAAATATTAGTTCCCGTTTGGTAAAAATTAAAATCTAGATTTTAATTTAAATTAAATTAAATAATTAATTTTAACTATACAATTCATGTAATTCACAAATTTTCAATTATACATTTTATTAAAATTTACTAAAAATCTAATTTCAATCTCACTAAACAGGATACTAATAACGATGGACCAAATTTGCTGAGATATGAATTTGTTGAAAAAAACTCGTTTGCCATAAATTATGCGCATGTTTGGATCCTAATAAAATTATTTTGGTTCATATTTTTCCTTCATAAAAATAAAAAAATATGATCGTTATTCATCACATTCAACCATCATTTTTTACTTTACATCTTTTATGTAAACCCATAACAATTATATTTTTTATTTTCATTTTATAAATAATATGTATATTAATGTCTCTTGTAAAGAAATGCCTTACAGAAGTCATAGAATTTTGAAAACAATTGATAGCTCATCCATCTGGTAAGTGTGGTGATTGACCAATTTGGTCAAAAAAACATTAAAAACGATGACCCATTCCCCCCCCCCCCTTCCGCTGTAGAGAAAAAACCCCATTTCACCCCCCGCCTGCCAAATGTCCATCACAGACCATTACCCCTCCACTGATTTTTGTTTTCTTCAATAACTCCAGTCATTCACCCAACATCACCCTCCGACGACGGATTCTTGAGAATGGAAGGTGGGACCCCAATAGTCAAGTGCATGCAATTAATCCATGGAGTTTCTCAACGATCTTGGAAAATGAGTCTTCATTACAGCACATCACACCACTCCACTATCCACCATCATGCATTCAAATCTGCTATACTTACTTACCCGGATGACAGACCTCCTCACAATAGAGGGGCTCATGATTTTTTTATTGGAGCGTGATCCCTCTTGTGAGGGAATCTGTCATCCGAGATATCATCCCGAATATACAAAGAGCAAAATTCTTACTTTAATCCCCAAAAGCTTAAATACAATCATTTCAAGTGAACAATCATTCTCCACCCGAGAGTAATGAACTAAGGATCAAATCCATCCCATTAAAATCTTCTTTTATTGGTCCACAATACATACTGTTTCACTATTAGGGTTCGTTTGATAGAAAGATCGAAAATTGATGACAAATAAAATGTTTAGCAGGGAAGTGATTTGTTTAGAATTTGTTTTAGAGGGAATTGTAATTAATGATGTTTGATTGGTATAATTTTTCACCTAATCCATTTGGCTTTGTTTTTCATGCAAATGATTACTTTTTGGAATAATTTTTTTACAATTTGTTTGGATTGTCAAAAAGTAAAAAAAAAATATTTTCATAAATTTTTTATGTTCGTTTGACTTCGTTTTTCATGCAAATTGTCAATTAAATAGATAAAAAATTTTACTATTGAATTTAGAATATATTTCCATTAGTAAAAAAAAAAAAAAAAAACACCCAATAAGGTTGAAAATAATTTCCCACAAAAATCATAAGAAAATATTTTCCTATTTTTGTGTTTCAAGGAATTGTACATTAAAAATTGGTGATAAATATTTTTCAGGACAAATTTAGCTAATTAAACAGCCAAAAATAAGAATTAGAAAAATATTTTCCTAATTTCATGACAAATTTAATGAATCAAACAAGCCCTTAAAAGTGAAAAACATGGTGTTAAAAGGTTTTGATAAAGCAAAAGTCACCTTACCACATTCAAATCCATAAATAATTTTATCGACACACTTAATTGTTTCTTGCTAATGATTCTAATCAACCAACATAAATCTCCAATCCACAACCTATGTAGAATAAAAGGATGATATGAACTCAAAGGTAGCTAATTGCCTAATTCCCAAAGTTTCGGCCTCCAGCTTCAAGGAGTTCAAGTAAATTATAGTTTTATCAATTATCAACAGTGGTTCCTTATTCTTTAACCCATCCCAAGAATTTTCAGTGACTCACAAATCTTAGCCTTCTTTCCTCTTTTAATGGAATCAATATCATCATAAAAGTTCTCACCGGCACAGCTTAATTCCTCACCATCCTCGTAATTTTGTTGACCGACCATTTTCACCGGTTAGACGGCAGCTGGAGATGGTGGAAGTCTCCGGAAATTTTGATTTCACTTTTTGGGAAAGTGGGTTTGGGAAAGTGAACAAAGAAAGGAGAGAGATGATAAAGGAGCCTCTGTTTTTTCATTTTTTGGTTAGCGTAGAAGGACGGGTTTGCTTTCAATTTTCTTTTAGAAGATTGATAGCTCATCTGAAATAGTTCTGTCATCTACCTTTTGTAAACGTAGTGGAATTGTAATGTGTATCAATCCGGCAGAGCTGCTCTCTTCTCCGAATCTTCTCGAATAAAAAAACTGGTCTAAAGGTCAAAAAAAAAAAAAAAAAATTTTTTTTTGAACTTTTTTTTGACAATTCCATTAAATACTATACTCAATTGTAAAAAAATTTATCCCTTTTGGTATTTATTTCGATAGAAAATAAAGTCAAACAAATCTCGAAAGTTAAAAAAAATTAGTTAACTTTTCGCGTTCGTTTGGCTTTATTTTATACGAAAATTTTCATTTAAAGGGATAAATTTTTTTATAATTGGGTATAGAATATGACGGAATTGTCAAAAAAAATTAAAAAAAAAAAAAAAATATTTGACATTTAGGCCAACTTTCTCAATCGGGAAAGTTATCTCTTCCTCGATTCGAGGAAGAGATCTTTTCTGATCAATCAAGATTTCAATTTTCTTATCAACTACACATTCTCTCATAAAATAATATTACACATAATTTTAATTTTTTTAATCACACATCATTCAAAAAATTACTATTTTAACCATTAAAATTTCAGAATGTTGCCAAATAAGAATTATAATTTATTTTTTTCCTTTTATTAATCACATATTTTTTAATAAAACTAGTAAGACGCACGTGCAATGCACGTACCATAGTATAGTTGGCTATATGATAGCGTAAATATTATTAAAAAAAAAATTGTCTTAAACATTAGTTACATTAAACTTAAAACACTTGAAATGATAATAGGTGATAAAAATAATATTAAGAGATTTGATTCATAGCTTATTTTCTAGACTTTGCGTTTGAAGGTCTCTCTATTCTTTTTAAAAAAAGATAGGGAATAGATGATTAGGTGTTGATACCCTACTAAAGAGATAATGAAGTTCAACATAGCCCTCATTTTTCTACCTATTGAGGTAAAACATTATGTCTCTTTCATCTCGTGCTCATAGAATCTCCAATTACATGTATCAGTTGCACCTATATTTAATTTCTTTACCAAGACCCTATGCAAGATGTAAGTAATCAAGACTAATTAATTAATGATAATACATTGCAGAATTTAGGACAAATCAAGAGTCTCTATCAGTATTAAAATCACAACACAATGAAAACCTCCATCATAGAGGCAAAAAGAATGACAAACGATCACCTAACTTCATAAATTCCGTCGAATATCTTTTCAACATGTTCTAATGATATTGTACATCAAATCCATTTTTAAAATAAAACAAAACAATTCACTTCATAGAAAATGTTTGTCTACAGCACTGCATGATGTAGGATGATTTTTTGAAAATCATTGAGTTCCTTCAATATCCATTTTGACGCCATAAATTTACCCTTTTTAACCGTAAACTGAAAAAAAAATGAAATTGAAAGAAATTGGTGTGAGTATGGGGGTTGAGGGTGGGGTAGAAATGAAAATTTAACGATTATAATTTTACGTTTCATAATTTAAGATAATTTTTATATTTAAACTTAATTGACAATATATTTATTTTTATCACATTTTAAGTT
This sequence comes from Osmanthus fragrans, assembly GCA_019395295.1. Taxonomy (NCBI): domain Eukaryota; kingdom Viridiplantae; phylum Streptophyta; class Magnoliopsida; order Lamiales; family Oleaceae; genus Osmanthus; species Osmanthus fragrans. The sequence goes on from CM033358.1 coordinate 7,060,326, forward strand.
TAAAAAAAAAAATTAAATCGATCCAAATCATGGCCGCACTTCAATATTTCCAACAAATTTTAAATATCTTAAAACGAATGTTTGTAACTTAAAATATTGAATCAAATGTTAAAAAAAAAAAAAAAATTATCATGGCCGCACTTCAACATTTTCAACAAATTTTAAATCGCTTAAAACAAATATTTGTAACTTAAAATACTGAATCGAACATAAAAACCAAAAAACAAAACAAAACAAAACGGCTTAGATGGCTTAGTCGAGCCGATACTGAATCAAACGTTAAAAAAAAAAGTTTAGACGGCTTAGCCGAGCCGAGAGCCGAGCCATAAAGCCACTTGGCTTGGCTCGGGACCGCACTTCAACATTTCCAACAAATTTTAAATTGTTTTAAAACGAATATTTGTAACTTAAAATACTGAATCAAACGTTAAATAAAAAAAACACAACAACAAAATGGCTTAGACGACTTAGCTAAGCCAATACTGAATCAAACGTAAAAACAAAAAAAATAAAAAAATTATCATGGCCGCACTTCAACATTTCCAACAAATTTTAAATATCTTAAAACAAATATTTGTAACTAAAAATACTGAATCAAATGTTAAAAAAAAAAAAAAAAAAAAAAAAAAAAAGCTTAGAGGGCTTAGCCGAGCCGAGCCGAGCCATAAAGCTATTTGGCTCGGCTTATGAATAGTAATTACAAAGTGACTCTTTTATTTCGATTTAGATGACTTAGCCAAGCCGATATCAAATCAAACGTAAAAAAAAAAAAAAAGGCTGAACCAAAAGTTAAAAAAAAAAAAAAAAAAATGCTTAGACGGCTTAATCGAGCCGAGCCATAAAGCTATTTGGCTCGGCTTGGCTTATGAATGGTAACCACAAAGTGACTCTTCAACTTAGATGGCTTAGCCGAGCCGATACCAAATCAAATGTTAAAAAAAAAAAAAAAAAAAAAAAAAAAAAAAATAGCTGAATCAAATGTTAAAAAAAAAAAGACGACTTAGCCGAGCCGAGCCATAAAGCTATTTGGCTTGGCTCGACTTATGAATAGTAATCACAAAGTGACTCTTTTATTTATGTAGGATAATATTATACATAAATTTAAAAAAAAAAAATTAAAGATTCTTAAAAAAAATGTTATTTCAAAAATTATAAACTCAGATAAGGAGAGCCAGACATGGGTTTTTAGGCCCCGTTTGACCCGCATTTTTATTTTCATTTTCATTCTTTTACTCATTTTTAACCATACATTCTTTAATAAAATAATATTTTCCATCACATCAATAATTTTTCATTCTTTTTCAATCACATATTTTCCATCATATCACTATTTCAAAATTCATTTTTCTCAATAATCTCTATCAAACACAGTCTTAATTTTCTTCAATAATTGTACGGGTAGCTTGTTCAAAACACCAACTTTTTTTTTTTACTAAAAAAAGTGTCCACACCTGTTGTGACCAATTAGTTAGACTTCTAGTCCCCTATGAATAGCCCTGTAAAAACACCCACCTCGCCCATGAAGTTTTCACTTTCTTCACAAAAAATCTCTCATTAATGGCAGGCAAAGCAAAAGCACCCATCGTCGCCTACTGTGGAATGATGGGGTTCATCCCATATTCTGACGGGGTGGGTTCAAGCAAGAGGGGAAGAAACAAATCTTTTGAACTGGAGAATACTACAAATCTTTTGAACTGTGGAATGATGGGGTTCGTTCCATATTCTGATGGGGTGGGTTCAAGCAAGAGGGGAAGAAACAAATCTTTTGAACTGGAGAATACTACAAAAACAGCAATCAAAAACTACGGAGGAGGGGTTTCAACTAAGTTCACCCAAAAGCAGAAGGCCATAGACTTTTACGATAAACGCAGCGGAAACCATGGTGGGGTGATGGAGTTGGTTCCATATTCTGGTGGGGTGGGTTCAAACAAGAGGGGAAAAAACAAATCCTTTGAACTGGAGAATACTACAAAAACAGCCATCAAAAACTACGGAGGGGTTTCAACTAAGTTCACCCAGAAGCAGAAGCAGAAGACCGGAGACTTTTACGATAAACGCAGTGGAAACCATGGGTTTAAAGAAGAGGTCAAGTATGAATCCAGCGTCAAATTTGATGACAAGATTCATGGTTACAGCACTGAGTACCAGACCGAAGTCAAGTTCAAGAAGGTCAACTTCAACAAAGGGGTTCCAAAATCAAGCTATAAGCGTATTAAATATAATAAGTATTAGAACGATGTTTTTAAATAATGTGTACTTCTCGTATTCTAGCCTAAATCAAAACTCATTGCTATCTGAGTTTTTAATAAGTTCTGTTTTCTTGTTGCAAGCTCTAATCTAGATGAAAACTCATTCATGTTTTGAGTTTTTTTATGTAGATATATGTTGTTTTGAACTATGTTTATGAATATTTTCTTAGTTGATGAATTTTTTCACGTCTTACATACAAATTAAAACCGATAGAACGGCAACCTCCATTTTTGTTGTGTAGTTGAATTATGAGATTCGTTGTTGAGCGATGTGCAAGTAAAAGATTAGAAGATCAAATGGCGGTGATAAAATGAGGGGCTATGTCAGGCTTGACAGTCTGTCAATAAGTTATCCATCGATCACTTGTATTAAATGAGCAAAATTGTTTTTCAAGACTACACTGAGACATTTTCGTTGAAAGTTGGAAAAACAAAAAACAAAAATGCTCAATCATGACCTGATACGATCTATTTGATTGTAAATATGAAATTTAAACGAAAAAAATAAATTACAAGAAATTATAATTAATGATGTTAGATTAGTATAATTTTTCAACTAATTCATTTGATTTTATTTTTCATATAAATTGTTAATTGTTGGGATAATTTTATTTACAATTGAGAATAAAATTTGTTTGGATTGTCAAAAAATAAAAAAATAAATAATTTTTGAATTTTTTTTTATTTCGTTTGATTTTATTTTTTATGTAAATTGTCAATTAAATGAATTAATTTTTTAACTATTGAGGCTAAAATGTATTCTAATTATAAAAAAAATAAAAAAAGGTCAAATCACCAAATGAAGGAAAACAAGGGTTAGTGGTGGGTCCCAAGAAAAAAATTTAGCTAGAAAAATAAGGCTGTCAAACACTAAAAATGAAAAAAGGTGAAAATTATTTTGTCTTTTCCATGGAAAATGAGAGCAATCAAACATGGTTACATCGACATATTTTTCTTCCCTTTTTTTTCCTTGTTTGAGTAGCATTTTTTTTTTTATATATATAGCAAAATTTAGTGAGCAATTTGTAACTTTATTTAAACTTAGGTGAGCGAGTAATAATCTATAGCAAAATTCGAAACATGACAAAGTGCATTGATCATTTATTAAATTATATCTGAAAGAGATGGTTCTGGTTCAAAACTTCCGTAATTGCGTGTTTGGCTTTGTTGTTACCTCAACCGACGAAGTGGGCGCACCGTATCGCGGCTATCGCCGGATTTTACGCTCTTAAATGCTATGTTTAATCAGTTAATTGTACCATGGAGGGAAAGGTGAAGGGTCATAACTGAAATTGGAACTGGAAAAGGGAGACGGATTTCATTTTAATTATTATGTTTAATAATAATTATTTTAGTTTAAGAGAAATTGCCTGAAATGTCTACCTTTTTGTAATTTCGAATTTTGATTATCAATATGGGCAAGACCTTATACAAACTATAGACGCAACTAAGAATGTGAATGCTATGCATATGAAGTGTTCCTTTGATACAATTTTTGTTTATCAAAAAATTAATAAAACTGGTCGAGCATTATTTTATCAGACCATACGTTTCATTGACCCATAATATCGAAATACATTTATATACAATGTATTTTTCTTTAAGCAGCCTAATTGTCCCAATTTAAATTAGGTAGTATTTGTCTATTTGATTGCCATACAATTCCATAAAAAATGGAAATCAAATTCCATTTCCACCGAAATGTAGTGTTTGATTGCCACAATTTTCTTGGTAATTCACTTTCCTACTTTGGGTCACACGGTGACATTTTCTCTGGTTTTTGGTCTTTGGTGGGAAAATAAATTTCAGATTTTTTTTTAGGCAATTAGAAAGAATTCTAAACTCAATGATAAAAAAATTTATTCATTTAACTGACAATTTGCATGAAAAACAAAGTCAAACGAAAACAAAAAATTTATGAAAATATTTTTTTTATTTTTTATTTTACTTTTTGATAATCCAAACAAATTTTAATACAGATTGTAAAAAAATTTATCCCAAAAATAACAATTTTCATGAAAAATAAAGTCAAACCGATTAGATGAAAAATTATACCAATCAAACACCATTAATTACATTTCCCTCTGAAATAAATTTTAGACAATTCAATTCCTTACAATTCATTTTCTTTCCACCCAAATTCCACCCTTACAATCAAACGGACCCTTGGAGAAGTATTAGGTGTATACAGGGACGGAGCTAGGAATTAGTGATACAGTGGGCTAAATTTGTTAAAAATTTAATGTATGAATAAAATTTATATATAACAAGATACCTATTATAATTGCACCCGACGATATTTTACAATATAAAATTCATCTATAATAGAATCTATATCTAAATTCAAACTAAATTCTCGTTCAATATTTAGTGTTAAATGACTCAAATGAGTTTGACTTTCCAAGTTAGTTTTAAGAATTGGGTCAAAAATTAAAACAAATAATTAGTTTTTAGTATTAGGCTGGGCTTGCCAAGTGATATTGGTTGTTGGTGGGCTGAATATTAAAATTAAAACCAATTTTCATTAAAAAAATTTATTTTCCATAGGTTCTGGGCTTGGTTGGCAGTGGGCTACAGCCAGGTGCAGTCCACTGCCAAATCCGCCCCGATTTTATAGGCTATAACACTTTTATATAGCAAGTTTCTCAGTTCTCTCACATGGAGGGGATGGGCCCGCATTTCTTTAAATTAACACATGCAGGAACATTGGGCTTCCTTATAGTAGCATTAAGTGGGCTAGAAAGATAGCCCAAGTCCAGAGGCTTGTTGTACCTCATCCACTTGACATGTATTAATCAGGAAATTGACGTAGATAACGCTTATAACGAAAACAATAATTAATCTAAGGGATTTTGTGCGGGTCAATGTAGGGCCACTTAGAGGGTCAATCTGACCAGAATTGCCCAAAAAATAAAAAAATAAAATCAGGAAATCACAGTCGAATCGAACCTGTTGATTTGGATCCACGTGGACCTATTTTTCCTCCTCAAACCGAACCAAACCATTTTAAAATGGTCTGGTTTAGATTTCGATTTTCAAAAATCGCACAAAATTGAACTGAACATAAAGGTTTTTAAATTTTTTAAGTAAAAAGAATTAATTTTATTAAATTTTACATTTTACATTTTTTTCACTTTTCAGATAAAAAAAATATATATATCAATTTAGCAATACAATTTATAACTAATCCATTGAAATAATTATTGCTACTTGTCCACAATTTTATAAATTCACTGCACACATTTTGACCCAATATCTAAACTAAACTAAAACTATCCCAAAATCATATGAAATGAACAAAAAAAAAAACTAAGTATGAATGATTGTTCCTGGAATACTTTCTATTTTTACTATAAACAAATTTTTACTTGGAATACTGACGCATGGGGCTATGGTACGGGAACAACTTCCTTGTATCAATCCCATCCTTGGGTTCTAGCGGTTCTCCCTGATGGAGAAGCAATAGGGGTTCTTGCAGATACTACACAACGATGTGAGTTACTTGTGATTTATTGGTTAGTTTGTGAGACTAATTGTTAAACAGAAAGTCTGGTCGTTGTTTGAGCAGATTGACTTGAGGACGGAATCAAATATAAAGATCATTGATCCATTATCATATCCTTTGATCACGTTTGGCCCCTTTGCTTCACGCCTTCACCAATAGGCCTTCACCAATAGACGTTCTTATGTCTTTCGCCCTGGCTGTTGGTAATTATGGACAATCACACTTTTGATCTTGTAGTCCTTCTAAATATTTTTGACGTCTCTTCTTAAATATGACAAACTGCCAACTTCTTATGCAGCATAGAATTCCTTTTCAGCATTTCCTTCTAGGATATTTATTTCCTAAAACAAACTTCTTAAGGATGTAAGTTCAATCAATTTTGATAATTGTTGTCCCAACAAATTTGTTCCCTTGGCGCCGTGCAGATTCTCTAAGTAAGTGAGTATAAATGTTAGACATGTCATTTGAGAACAAAAATGGCAATATCGGAAAAAATGCTATATGCAAATGGTGCCTTCAATTTACGACTAAAATGAGTTCTACGGTTACTACATCTACTATGATATTTTGCTCTCCTGCATCATTAATAATTCTGAGTTCATCTTCGAGGTCCAAATACTCACATGGCATAAATATTTCCTCTCCTACGTATCTTTATGTCTTTGTAATTTGTAAAATCTGGATTAAAAAGTACAATAGTAGTTTTATTTAAAGTTCAAGGAAGGAAACAAATGTTCAACAGGTTTTGCCACCGACCACACATGACGCGTTGCGAGGCTAAAACGCGTTGCTTGTAAATTCAAGTCAATGTAAATAATGTGTGTCAACTTAAAAGTTCATTATCAATCGTTTAAATTGTGTCAATGGTCAACTAATAATAAGGCATTTTAGCATAAAGCATTTGGCGTGTTTGAAATTTCATCTGTCCTTTTCCAATCATCCTTTATAAGCTCAGCAAGAATCAAAATTGCTTGGCATGAAACTGTGCATGGTCCTACATGTAGAAGGTCTCTATTTATTTATTTATTTATTCTTAGTATATGTTTTCATAATCTATTAGGAAAGTTGCAATTTTAATTATGATAAGTGATTAAGTAGCTTATTAGTTTTGTGAGAATTGAGATGGCTTTTTTTTTTTATTATTATTACAAATTGTTAGAGTACGTAAATGCATGCACATGCACAATAATAATTATAGATTGAATACATTTGCCTAATATTAAATGTAACAACAATTTTGTAAACATAAATTTTACAGTATTCTCAAGTTCATTTTCCTTTTGGGGCGTGGGGTTTTATGACTTGTCAATGACATAAACAATGAATGTTACAAATCCATGCGAAGGATGAAGAATGCTAAGTGGAATATTCTCTATATTTATTGTCCGGCTAATAAATCCTTTCACCTTGGGAACTTCTATCAACTTTTGTGTGCACTTCCAAGTTTTTTTTACCGCCCTTCATTTATTTCATACTATGTTGCCTTTGTTTTATTTTAAAAACTCATTTTAAGTCAATATTTTTTATTGATAACTAGTGGGACAACGTGCGTTGCACGTTAGTTAGTTAGTTTGTTAATGTTAGGAATAAATGCCCATGTTTACTAATTAACCGTCTAAACTAAGCTCCAAAATAAACTACAACAACTTTTTAGAAATCTAGAATAAAGTACAAGCAAACAGATTCTTTAAGTGATGGAATATTTCACTATCTCCTTTCTAATACTCACAGCCACACTTCCATTATTCCTAAAAAAGAGTGGACACTACCCACTTCACTACTGTAATGAAGGAATAGATCAATGGACAAAAACTTTCCTACTTCTATATTCTCTGCGCGAAGACGAAAAAACAGATGAAGCCAAGTCTCATCTCCGTCTGCTCTACCTTAATTGATCTTTTTTTTTCCTTCCACATTCTAAAGCTATCAAACTAAGTTATATATATTTGATTTAAAACAAAAAAATAAACCCCAAACAAATTATAGCAATTCAAATTTACCTGGCACAGAAATGACGGCAAAACTCCTACACCCATTGCACTAAATCACATAAAAAGAAAAACACATCAGCAAAATTAAAATGTGAAGAAATGGAAGTGACGATTAATTTGCGGGGTTTTGAAATTGGATTCAGAATCGGAAGAACGGGGAGGAATAATACAAACTTGAGGTGTCACTCTCCGGATTTTCTACTCGGAATAAGTTGAAAGGGAAGCCATAGGCACGACAATTAATGTTGGTGGATTGATGAGTGATGTGTGAAAATGGAAAATGGCGTGAAGATGCGTGAAAATCAGGGAAAAAAGGCAAGCCATAAATACGGCAATTTGAGACATGGTGGTATCAACTAACATGTATAGAAGGATGAGAGGCATTTGATCCATTACATTGTAAGTTTTATTTCTATTTATCCCACAAATACCGCTTATTTTTCCACCAAACAGGGAACCTAATGATACCACCATGTCTCACTGTTCTATTATGTACTCAAGACTTGTATAATCAATAAAATTGTATTATAGTCGGAAACAATCTCTTTATTTTTTGTAAGTGGGGTTATAGAAAAATGCTGCAAGGAAACTTCATTTTATCTAATTCATTTTTCACAGTAATCCAATTCCCATAGCAGGAAATGTTTCACTGATTTTCTACCTTCTGGCAACAAAAATAATGTCTCAAGAGATATGCATACTGAAGCTTTGATCAGTAAATGCATAATAATGGCCTCAAGTACCTCTTCAATTTTGGGAAATGACATGTATTGGACCATAATGTACAGTAATCTAGCATGAAAGAATTAGAAAAGAACATTAACTTTTCAAAACTGATAATAATAAAGAAGCAACAGAAACTCGCCTTTCCATTTCTTTGGCTGTAATCATTCAATGCCCATTGATACTTGGACTGATTCAAGCCAAACCAATGAGCGACGTGCTCATCCAAACGTGCATGAGCTACAAAATTTATAAATTAAATTTGGAAGGTTGATTTCTTTATAATTAAGCATTCCTAGAAATTATAATTCTACCCACCCATGTTTAAAAATCCGTAGCAATAGAAAAAAAATTATAAAGTAACAATACAAAAAAGAAGGCAGAAACAAGTCTCCATCACACATGGAGACACCGCCGTGTCTCCGTGTCATACGGAGACACGAGCGGTATCTCCGTGCCACACGGAGACACACCGTGCCTCCGTGTGACATGGAGGCACGGGCTATGTCTCCGTGCCACATGGAGACACGCCGTGCTGATGGAGACTTGTGTACTTGTTAACAAGATAACTTAGATTCGATTTCTAATCAAAATTTTGCAATCGTTAAACACCTAGTCAAGACCTAACCTTGTGCACCTCCAAGTTGTTGCAGAGCATAGACAAAACGCCGATGCAATTCAGGTGACCAGCATCTCCTCTGCTGCCCGGCCCTCGAAAAAATAACCACACAATGTTAGCTTTTGAATACACGCAGAAAGATTAAATTGAAGGGGTGTATGATAAACTGTAACTAAATAAGGCTGCTTTCGAGTAATGAAGATGTAGACAGTTTGAATAATGAAAATATGAGCTTCACATGGATGTAAAAATTTTAAGAACTGTAGGTATATTTGATGCCTCAACACCCATTTTCAAAATCTGAAATTTGCTGTTTACTTTCTAATAATTGTTCTCAAACAAGTTTAAATAAGTTTTACTTCATTTTGCTTGAATGGGCAATATTGGAATCTAAGTGTCAATATGCTTTTATTTTTAGAAAGTCCATCTTCATGAGAAATTCCAAAATAGTGTATCATATAATATGAGGGAGAAGCTGTTAGAAATATATGTGTGTGGATGTTAGAGGCGAAATACCAAAGTTGTGATTGCTATTAGAAAGTTTTCAACAAATATGGACAGAAGGATGAAGAAAAATGTATAATTGCTTTTGATCTCAATAAGTAGTCAAGAGCTGAAAATGTTTATAAGGCCAACTAATTTTTTTTTAATTCAATTATTCTTTTCAGGTATATTGAATGCAACCCAGATTGCTGTGTAATTGATCCATTCAGTAACATTTACCCTGTATTGGACCGGCTTAAAATTCAGCAGATTCTACTCAGTTTGGAAAATCTCAACATAAAAGGCCAGTGTAAAATTAGGGTGTCCAATTTTCTCAAGGTCACTTATCCTATATTACAGTTTTTTTGCACCAAATTGCTGAAAAGGTCCTGAATATTTAGTTGCTAATTTTCTACTGCATACTACAACATGCGTTGATTCTCCTATACTAAGTCACTAAGTTTGTAAGTGTATATATACTTATATAATTGTTTTGGTTTTAGTGATTTGCATTGAAGCTAGAAGATATTTATTTGCATCACTGCAAATTGGAAGTATGCTTTAGGAAAATAAATTGCCAGAATGGTTCCAGTCAAATTAATGCAAGTTGATTGTTTTTGGGGTCAAAGGTTCATGTTATCTTTCTTCTATTTCATCCAGTAAGCACGCTTGATAAAATCAATACCTCCTACTCCAAAACAATTATTTTAAGGTTGATATGAACTTCACCTCAAAATAACCTCTTGTTCATGTTATAGGATGTAATTAAGGCTTAATTATAGGGAGTTCTAATTTGTATATCTTCCTAATATAGAATTCTAACTGTGTATATATATATATGTATATATATATGTATCGTTTATTTCCTATGAATATAACAAGGAAATTATTCTCTTTCTTAATTTCTTACAGTTCAATTTAATATTTTTGGATGAACTTTACATTAAAAGAACCTAATTGTTCAATAGAATATGCTTCTGATGTAATTCAGAATGAACATTTGCTATTTTATTTTTCTTCTACAAACTCATTTATAAAAGTTATAAATCTCCGGCTGTCTATGTAGTGTTATAATGGAAAATCCAAAGTCTCAAATGTTACATAAGTGGTCATTTTATTTTTATCCAACAAAAAGAACTCCTGTGCGGTAATTAAAGGAATCACAAAACAAACATTATTCACAGACACACTCACAAACACAAAGACTAATATAGGAAAGCAAAAAGAAGCACCTGCCAAAGAGGTCGTGAAGTTCCACAAACTATCCATCTTGAACACCAATAGGCAATGTCAGTTTTCTCTTCCTTCCAACCTCCCATCTTAGAATATTCCTGTCATCATCCACCACATAATAATTGTACTCACATCCAAACCCATTTAGAACAGGCAGACTACCAAACCATATGAGTTCATCCCCTCGATGAACAGGCTTCAAAAGAAGGCCTTTCTTCACATTCCATGATCCAAGCACCGGCTCTGAATCGTAGACCAGAAGGTGCTGTCCCCAGTGGGTACAATAAGGTAATTGAAAGCTCACAGTAACTGAATTCGAAGTCTTGCTCCCTCGAATTAACCCCGGATTCACCATTTTCACCAAGAACTAAATTGAACAAGAATGTGGTTTCCTAAAATCTAGCAAAACACATTTGTTAAGTCATATTCCATGCATTAACAAATGAGAACAAACTTGGAATTCCCAGATTCCCAGTATTTAAGCATAACATCATGTAAAACCCCAAAGTTGAATTTTTATAGGTAACAGAATTATAAACAAAATCTTACTTGTAGAAACATAAAATAAACAATACATATGAAAATCAACTTTCCCCAAATGAGTACATATGCGAAAGAATAGAATCTTGGCCCAAAAATTCACTGCCCTGAATTACAAAGTACTCAAAATTTTGACTTTTAGCACACAATTGGGAATAAGAGATGACACAAAAAGATTGGTTAATGATACAGTTCAGAATTCAGATTAGCGTGTCTCCGTCGCACACGGAGGCACGAAACTCAGATCCCGAATTCTTGCATCACCAAAACCCGAATTTTCTCCTTGATTATGTATGGGTTCTACTCCAAAAGTATGTAAACTCTTAGTGAGACTAATTATCTTCTTCTTAATATCTAAAATCTGATCACTCTAAAATAGCAACCCATTTTTTTGAACAAGTTTCTCGAATTTTCGTACCTTCTTGCTGCAATTTTGGCAGCAACAAATACGAGGACATTATCCTTCGTGTCATAAGCTGCTTCTCGAACTTCTGCAACCCAATTGCAGAGACGATCTGCATCTTGATTTGCATCTGCGTCTCTCAAGAAAGACCCCATCAATTGAAGCTGTTGTTGAATTTGCTCGACTTGGGATGTATGGTTGGTTGAGTTGGTCGTTGAAGAGGTATGGTTGATTGAGTGGGAAAATGGAGATAGTGTAGTTTCAGTGGGAGTTGGTAAGAAGACGGTTAGTGAAGACGGAAAAAAAAGAATTAGGACGATGGAAAATCTCGACACGTGTGAAGCCTTTCATTCGCTCTTTTATTTTATAGTGAAATACCAAGAATATACTTGCAACAGAATTATGCTACAACATATTTTTCCTTCACTTCGTTTGGTGTAAATTTGGATAAAGATCTCGCTACATCAAACAAAGGAGCGTACACATTTAGAGCTCAAGGGCAAATATATCATGATCAACCAGAGTTTCTCAACACATTACTTCCAAATGGAGTTCCACCTCATCGAATAGTGTTGAAAATAAATTGTCCGATAATGCTCTTGAGAAATCTAGATCCTTCAAATGGTCTCTGCAACGGGAGTCGAATGATTTATCGTCAATTTAGTACACGTGTTATACATGCAGAGATAACTACTGGACAGTACTCTGGCAAACACGTATTCATTCCGCGTATACCATTGAGTCCTGCAAATGATGAAGGATATCCATTCAAATTCATCATGTCGGAGTATATCTTCCACAACATGTATTCTCGCATGGAAAGTTATACGTTACCCTTTCTAGAGGAATTTCTATGACAACTACAAAATTTTAGTTAAATCAGATATCCCTAATCACACAAAAAAATATTGTGTACAAAGAGATTCTCATTGAATAAAAAGTGCATTTCACCTCAAGAATTGTTCACAACTATCTCTACAATTACGGCATCTTCACATATTACCTTTAGACTTATAGAGCATTTCAGAACAACGTGCAATGCACGTTCACTTTTGACTAGTCATTCAAAAAATCACTATTCTAACCATTAAAATTTCAAAAAATGATGCCAAATGAGAATTATAATTTATTTTTTTCTTTTATTAATCACATATTTTTTAATAAAATAATATTATACATAAATTTAAAAAAAAATTAATAAAAAAATCTTTAAAAAATGTTTTATTTCAAAAATTATAAACTCAGATAAGGAGAGCCAGAATGGGTTTAATTTTCTTCAATAATTGTACGGGTAGCTTGTGCAGCACACCAACTTTTCCTTTTTTTAAGTTAGACTTCTAGTCCTCTATAAGAATAAATGGATAAAGTCATTTGTACACGATGGCTCACTCGTTGATGTATCCGACCCCACCACCTGCACTCACAAAATGAGTTCGGGTCTCACGCGCAATTAATGCGTGGGGTCCGCCCCTTGTGAGAGGCAGGTAACCCCGCAGGTGAGCCGCTGGGTACATGTAGCTTGATTCACCTATAAATAGCCCGTAACTTTTCATTTTCTTCACAAAAAATCTCTCATTAATGGCAGGCAAAGCAAAAGCACCCATCGTCGGTGGACTGGTGGTGATCTTTCCAAATTCTGGTGGGGTGGGTTCAAAGAAGAGGGAAAAAAACAAATCCTTTGAACTGGAGAAAACTACAAAAACAGTCATCAAAAACAACGGAGGAGTGGTTTCAACTAAGGTCACCCAGAAGCAGAAGCAGAAGACCGTCTTTTACGATAAAAGCAGCGGAAACCATGGGTTTAAAGAAGAGGTCAAGTATAAATCCGTCAAATTTGACGACAAGATTCATGGTTCCAGCACTGAGTACCAGGCCTTTGTCAAGGTCAAGAAAGACTTGAACAAAGGGGCTCCAAAATCAAGCCATAAGCATATTAAATATAATAAGTAATAGAACGATGTTTTTAAATGATATGTTTACTTCTCGTATTCTAGCCTAAATGAAAACTAATTGCTATCTGAGTTTTTAATAAGTTCTGTTTTCTTGTTGCAAGTTCTAATCTAGATGAAAACTCATTCATGTTTTGAGTTTTTTTATCTAGATATACGTCGTTTTGAACTATGTTTATGAATATTTTCTTAGTTGATGAATTTTTTCACGTCTTACATACAAATTAAAATTGATAGAACGGCAACCTCCATTTTTGTTGTGTAGTTGAATTATGAGATTTGTTGTCGAGCGAAGTGCAAGCAAAAGATTAGAAGATCAAAAGGCGGTGATAAAATGAGCAATCATGCTACCTTACCCTCAAGTTTGACCTCATGCTTGACTTCGGTCCCACCATTCCTCTCACATGGGGGTCGGGTTTTACCTCATTAAATTTAATATTTTTGTCCCCCATGTGAGGGGAGTGGTGGGGTCGAAGTCAAGCATGAGGTCAAATTTGAGGGCAAAGTAGATTAATCCTAAAATGAGCGGCAATGTCATGTTTGACAGTCTGTCAATGAAGTTATCCACGGATCAATTGTATTAAATGAGCACAATTGTTTTTCAAGACTACACAGACGATTTTCGTCAGAAAGTTGGAAAAATAAAACACAAAAATAATCAACCATGAACGGTTAGGATCTTGCAAATATGGAATTTGGGGAAAAGAAAACAAATTACAGAAAATTGAATTAAATAGAATTTATTTTAGAAGAAATTATAATTAATAGTGTTTGATTGATATAATTTTTTATTTAATTTATTTAATTTTGTTTTTCATGCAAATTATTAATTTTTGGGATAATTTTATTTATAATTGAGAATAAAATTTGTTTGAATGGTCAAAAAGTATAAATAAATCATTTTTGAAATTTTTTTGAGTTCGTTTATTTTCGTTTTTCATGTAAATTGTTAATTAAATGAATTAATTTTTTAACTATTGAATCTAAAATGTATTACAATTACAAAAAAAGAAAAGAAAAAAAGAAAGAGCTCAGAAACCACCAAATGAAGGAAAACAAGGGTAAGTGGTGGGCCTCAAAGAAAAACTTTTACTTAGAAAGATAAGGCCGTCAAACACCCAATATCAGAAAAGGAGAAATTATTTTGTCTTTTCCATAGAAAAAGGAGAGCAATCAATCATGGTTACATCGTCCTTTTTTTTTTCCCCCTTATTTGAGTAGCATTTTTCTTATATATGTAGGAAAATTTAGTGAGCAATTTATAACTTTATTTAAACTTAGGTGAGCGAGTAATAACTTATAACAAAGTTTGAAACATGACAAAGTGCATTGATCATTTATTAAATTATCTCTGAAAGAGATTTAGGATTTAGGGTTCCATACTTACGTGTTTGGCTTTGTTGGGCTACCTCAACCGACGAAGTGGGCGCACCGTATCGCGGCTATCGCCGGATTTTACGCTCTTAAATGCTATGCTTAATAATTATTTTACTTTAAGAGAAATTGCCTGAAAAGTCTACTTTTTTTGTAATTTCGAATTTTGATTATCAATATGGGCAATTTTATAAATTGAAATATGACCTTGTACAAACTATAGACGCAACTAAGAATGTGAATGCGATACATACTAAGGGTATCTTCGATTAGCCTTTGTTTTTTGTTTTTCTTTTTTTGCAGAACTAGGAATTCAAATTTTATCTTCCCACTTTTTTGGTATTTGATAGCATATATTTTCCATGAAATTGGTTTTCTTGATTTTGTTCATACGTGCATTTTCCCACTTTTTGAGGAAAATGTTTTTCCACCACTTTGGTAGGAAATAATTTTCAATTTTTTTTTTTTTTGACAAATGAAAAAAGTTCTAGACTTAATGGTAAAAAAAAAAAAAAAAAATTATCATTTTTATTGACTATTTTCATGTAAAACAAAGTTAAAAGAACACCAAAAAAATTTAATTTTCTTTAAAAAAATTTTGCAATCCAAACAAATTTTATCACCAATTGTTAAAAAAAAAAAAAATTATCCCAAAAATAAAATATTTACAAGAAAAATAAAATCAAACGGATAATGTGAAAAATTATACCAATAAAACACAATTAATTATAATTCTCTCTAAAACAAATTTTAGGTAATTCAATTCCTTGTAATTCGTTTTCCTTTCACCCAAATTCCACATTTGCAATCAAACGGATTCTAAGTGTTTGTTTGATAAATTTTTTTATTATTAGAAAATTAATAAAACCTGGTCGAGCATTATTTGATTGCGGCATACATTTCATTAAAAATAATTTCCAAATACTTTTATATACAATGCATTTTTCTTTAGGGAAATTTTCATAAGTAAGAGTATAACTTTGACCCATTTTAATAATAAGAAAATAAGTTTCAACTTTCAAAAATCAGATTTTTATTAATTTTTATTTATAATTTAATTAATTAAATATATTAAGGTCACAAATTTATATAACTTGGTCACAGATTCACAATTTCGTTAGTTACATATTATTTTTGGTCACAAATCAAAATTTTTAAATGTCAAAAATTATTTTACGGTCACAATTTAAAAAATTTATAGGTTACAATTTATTCATCGATCACAGATTCACAATTTAATTAGTCACATATTATTTTTCGATCACAAATCAAAATTTTTAAATGTTTCAAATTTTTTTACGATCACAATTCAAAAATTTTAAAGTTCACAATTTTTTCCTTAGTCACAGGTAAAAAATTTATAAGTCACAATTTTTTTATCAGTCACAAACAAATTAACAATTTTTTTTGGTCACACGTCATTTTTTAATCACAGTTCATATTTTTCACATATTGTTTACTGGTCACAGATTAACCAATTTAGTAGACACAGTCAATTAAATAAATTGTGACCACCACCTCATCACCGCCTAAACCACTACCACGACCTCATCATCGTCTAAAACACCACCACAACCACCTTCACCGCCAAAACCACCACCACATTGGTCACAAATTAGTGGTCACAACTTTCAATCAACCAATAAAATTGTCACAAACACCCCCACATCATCCCACTACTCCAAAGCACTGCACCACCACCAACCACCACCGGTGGAGTTGCCACTGCCACCACCACCATGTCGCTGTCATCACAACACCAATTCATGACCATATTTTCATAGATCAACACCACCACGACGTCGTCGTCACAGTCACCACCACCGTCACCGCTACACACCACAACAACGTAAAAATCGTACCACCACCAACCAACCAGCCTACCCGCACCACAACCACCAACCACACCGCGCCGCCAGTGACAATGTCAACCACCGATTCGCAAGCACAATTCCAAACACACGAATCCAAGCATACCCAACCACCAACCACACCGACAATGAAAACCACCGATCCAAAATATGAATCCAACTCTCCCAACGCCAAAACTCGAATCCAACTCCGCCAACACCAAAACGCGAATCCACACTAGATCGCGATGGCGCGACACTCAGTTTCACACAAGAAGCAACAACTAGCAGAGATCTAGAAACGAATTGACAGCGGGTGTTGGGGCTGGGAGACGGAGGAGCAACGATGTCGATCACTGGGTGGTGGAGATGTCGCCGAAGATGATGGGTATCACCAGTCCCCGGTGATTAGCTCTTGATATGGCTAGAGGGTGGGCGAAGATCGCGACCACGGGAGAACGACGATAGAGAAGACGAGTACTGTGGAAGAAATTAGAAAGAGATAGGGTCTGAGATGAGAGAGAGAGAAAAGTGAGGAGAAATAATTAGGGTTTGATTGTGTAAAATATATTAATTAATTTTTATATAAATTAATTAATTAATAAATATCTTATTTTTGAACAATGAAATATCCCATCTGATTTTAGAACTCTCAATATTTAAAGTATGATTTTGTGTAATTTCCACTTTTCTTTAAGCGGCCTAATTGTTGCAATTTAAAATGGGAAGAATTCAAAACTAAGGTATTAAGTATGCACAATTCAATTTTCATGTTTAAAGTTTCAAAAGGCAAAAATCAATTTTTTATTTTTTAATTAAAAATATTTTATTAATTAATTATAATAAAGTCAAAATTACACCGTCGCTGGTCACAAGTACTTAATTATAGGTTAAAACTTATTTATTAGTTACATATTATCATATTAATTGATCACAAATTATTTCGAAGTCACAAATCAAAAAATTTATAGGTCACAGATTATTTCGATATCACAAATCAAAAATTTTCGAAGTCACAGATTATATCGAGGTCACAAATAAAATTTTTTATAGGTCACACTTTATCTCGTTAGTCACAAATTTAAAAAATTATAGGTCACATTTTATCTGTCGGTCATAATTTTCAAATTGATTGATCACGGATTATTATTTTTAGTCACAGACTCACAAATTGTCGAATTTATGGTCACAGTTTGAGAGTTAGTCACAATCAATCAAATAGCTGGTCACATTCACCATACTCGACCCTGATCCAATACTTATTCACAAACATTACCCACTCGCCATAACACTACCGCCGCCGCCGCCAACAACACAACCCCGACCCTGATCCCGAAACTTGGTCGCAAGCATCACCCCACCCCGCGACAACATCATCACAGTCGCAGCCAACAATACCACCACCACGAAAACCACAACTACTAAAAAAAAAAAACAACAAACCCCACAAAATAGCCCACCACCACCGCACACACGGCCACCATTAAACACCACACCCCGCCGCCAGAGACTGCACACCAGCATGCCACCATCGTCGCCATCATCGCACCACCCCTACCACCACAAAACAAACACCATAATCTCCTGCACAACACCACCACAACTACCAACAAACTCCACGCCGTCCCACCCACAATACCCAAAAGAAACTGCAAATACAACCAACAAAAATACCCCGTCGTCCTACCTAGATTAATCGCACCACCATCACCACTGTCACCCAATACCACCCACATCCACGCAGCACAAAGAAGCCAATGCAACGACACTCACAGTTGAGAGCACCAAAAAAAGTCAATTTTCCCGAAGCTAAATAGTGAAGAACAGAGCGCGGCCGAAGAGGATGCGATATCTGACGATCCTTTCGCTGCTACAGAGCTCGTAGCTTAAATGGTGCGACACGGCGTTCGGATCGTCGCTCACAGCAGCGATCTAATCGTCGAACAACAGTGGTATTGTACGAACCTCATCTGTGAGTCGCTAAAGTTACCTCTGCTAGCGCCGAAAAGTATGGATTGAGAGAGAGTGGGATTCAATTTGGGGCTGAGAGAGAGCGGGATTCAATTTGGGGCAGAGAGAGTGCGTGAGATGGATAAATGAGTGAAAGTGATTAGGGTTTTGATTGAGTTGGGTGGAGATATTTTATAATACCTGATTTTTGAATTCTAATATTTAAACAACTGGTTTTATGTAATTTTCCCATTTAAAATTAATACATGCAGGAACATTGGGCTTCCTTGTAGTAGCATTAAGTGGGCCAGAGGCTTGTTGTACCTCGTCCACTTGACATGTATTAATCGGGAAATTGACGCAGATAAAACTTTTAACGAAAAAACAATAATGAATCTAAGGGATTTTGTGCGGGTCAGTGTAGGGCCACTTAGAGGGTCAACCTGACCAAAACTGTAACGACCCAAATTTTTAATTTAAATCGTTACTAAAATTTCATTCAATAAATAAATAAACACATTTCTCATAATAATTTTTCAGCAACTGATATCTTAAAATAGAAACTTCATGCATATCACGTTCAATTGACAAAATATAAAGTTTATATCCCACCAACATAGTCATAAAGAAAAAAACAATCATTTGAAGAATAAAACCAAATAAACTATGTTCTCAATTCTAAATTACAGATCCACAAAATAATAAAATTTAAGCAATTTCTGAAAATAAAAATATTTAATCACGTTACACCGGATTATTTATTAAGTTCCATAAATTCTGACACCACGACTACACCTTATCGCCCCGCCAACAAACGACCCGTTCTAATCTGTGAAAAGTGGGGGAAAATGGGTGAGTATATGAGAATACTCAGTAGGACAAAAATATTTGTGCATCCCGAATAAAAATTTTAGAACATGCATCAGAAAAATCATACCATCATCATATCTTTATAAACCGGTAAGGGCTCATATCATATCATATCACTTGTACCGAAAATGCCATAACATCATATCATATCATATCTTTCACAAGTATAAAAATTTATCAACATGAATAAAAATATTTTAAACGGGATAAATGAACTGCACCTCTTTTCCTATCTTGTTAGAGTAAAAATGCTTGAATAATGAAAATTCCAAAAATAAATTTTTCTTCCTCTGCTATTGCTTGCCGTGCAAATACCCTTTATTTATATTTTTTTTTGTGTTCCTTTTCATGTGATGAAAATAGATACATAGGCAAACAAAAGAGTAGTTTGTGCAAAAGTGGGAGTGGAAACATGTAGGAGTGAGTAATACTTATGTCCTACAGAGTATTCCCATACACTCATCATTTTCCCCACATTTCAATCGAATGGGTCGTTGATTGGCGGGCGATGAGGTGCAGTCGTGATACCAGATTTTATGGAACTCAATAAATAATCCGGTGTAACGTGATTAAATATTTTTATTTTCAGAAATTGCTTGAATTTTATTATTATGTGGATTTGTAATTTAGAATTGAGAACATAGTTTATTTGGTTTATTCTTCAAATGATTGTTTTTCTTTATTTTTATGTTGGTGGGATATAAACTTTATATTTTGTCAATTGAACGTGATATACATGAAGTTTCTATTTTAAGATATCAGTTGCTGAAAATTTATTATGCGAAATGTGTTTATTTATTTATTGAATGAAATTTTAGTAATGATTTAAATTAAAAATTTGGGTCGTTACAGTTTGGTATCAGAGCCCAGGTTTAATTTCCTGTAGACCATATGTATATTTAAAATTTAGACTTCGAAAAAAAATTATATTGTTCACTATTCACGTGAACAGTGAACGTCACTGTTCACGCGAGCAATGAACAGTGAACGTCACTGTTCACGCGAGCAATGACACCACTATTTACTGTTCACGCGAACAGTGTCACGTGAACAGTGAACGTTACTGTTCAATTGGCAAAAAAAAAATCTTTATTTTTATATTTTATTTTACTTAAGAAATTATTGTTTTGTGTATGTATTTTATATCACACTAAGTGCCACCATATATGATATTTGATAGTACAATTTAATATTAAAATTTTTTTTTTATCTTTTTTCATGTGTTTGTTACTGTGCATTTTTTATTTGATTACTTGTCATCCAATTGAATTTTCAAAGGGAAAAAGTAGAACTTTAAATTCAAAATCCTTATATTGTGGAGTTGGTTTTTCGTATATGTATCGGAGATAATCACATAAAATAATTTTGCATTTGTTACTTTCCAAAAAAAAAAAAAATCGTTGTACGTTACTGTTCACTGAAGAAAAAAAAGTACCATTTTTTTAAAATTTTATTTTACTTTATAAATTGATGTGTTGTCATTTTTCTTGAATACAGATTTTATTTGTATGTTAATTATTGAACTTTCCATGTTATGTGTAGTAAAATATTTATTTGTTTAACTGTTTCCTTGCGTAATTTCTCTCAAAAGTTAGTATTTATCTTAAGATCTATGAATTAAAGGGTAATGTCAACTTAAAGTTATTAAATATGTGAAGATCATTGGCACTCGATGACCACCAATCGACCCCCCTTCGACGACTCTCAGGTATGTAAAAAAGTAAGATGACTAATATACTTAGACGTTTTGCATGACTTAAATATTTTAAATTTGCATATTTTGAAATTTTTAAGACTTGCACGTTAGTTTCTCCGCTAAATTTATTATATGTATTACCATAATATATTTATAACATGTTAGACTTAGAACTGGTGTGTGACGTGTGACTTAATATTAATTTCTAGGAAATGGCACCACCTATCCACACGAATTTGATGCGTGATTTATTGTGAGCGATTCAAGAGTTGAGCAGGCAGAATCAAGCACCTCTTCCACAAAATGCGCCACCACAGCAGGATACACCCCCATTTGTCCCCGGAGCTATCTCCGTGGTTGAGCAATTTTGTAGGTACAAGCTTCCTACTTTTGATGGTGCTTTTGACCCACTGGTAGTTGAGGAGTGGATAAGAAGTCTGGAACGCATATTCCGACACATTGCTTGCACAGATGCACAAAGGGTACTATGCGCAGAATTTATGTTTGTTGGATCAGCTAGTCACTGGTGGAAATCTGTCTCACATACTAGGACTGAAGAGCAGTAGCGTAACCTAACATGGGAGTAGTTTAAGGATGAAGTGATGGCAAAGTACTTTCTACAAGCTTTGAGAGACTTCAAGGAATCAGAGTTTCTGCAGCTCAGACAGGGAAACAGGTCTCTTACTGATTACGAGAGACAGTTTGAGCAGCTCTCAAGGTATGCTTCACATTTGGTAGATACAGAAGTTAAGAAGATCAGGAGGTTCGAGAATGGACTACGACCGGAGATTGGCATGATCATTATGTCTCATCGTTTTACTTCCTATCATGAAATGTTGGAGAGGGCCCATGCTATTTCGTATAAGAGGAATACATTTCAGCAGTATGCCCAGCAAGGCACGGAGTCTTTGGGAAAAAGAAAGTGGAATGATCAGAGTAAGGACATACGTAATTGGCAGGATAAAAGACCAAGCACTGGGATTCGTATCGGTAGGACGAGTGGGAGTGTTACCCCTTGTCCTAAATGTAATAAATCCCACAGAGGTGAATGCTTACTCGGGAAAAACGTGTGCTTTCGATGTGGTAAACCGGGATACATTGCTTTTAACTGTACAGAGCCTCCAAAGAAGAATGATGATGACCAGGATAATAGCAAGAAGGGAAAGACCCGAGTTTTTGCACTGAACCAGTATGAGGCAGAACAGGATCCGAATGTGATAGCAGGTATTTTATTATTATTTTCGTACCTGCTTATTTTTTTTAACTAATACCACACATTATTTTATCTCTGCCCCAAAGTCGCTATGTCTAACACGATAAATACAAACAGGTATTCTGTTATTATCTGATGTACCCACTTACGTACTTTTTGATTCTGGAGCTACAAATTCTTTTATCTCTGCATCATTCGTCGTTAGGTCTAACTTTGCATGTGTGCAAACGGACAATGAATTAGAAGTTAGCATCCCTTCAGGGAGAACTCTTTGCACGAATCAGATGACTAAGGATATGAAATTGGAGATTGATGGGAAAGTATTACGAGCAGACCTATACCTTTTGGAGATGAAAGATTTCGATGTTATCTTAGGCATGGATTGGTTGGGACTTAATCATGCGACCATTCGATGTCACGAGAAAGAAGTATTGTTTTACAGACTCGGAGAGGAAGAGTTCCATTTCTTTGGAGCAAAGTTCAAATCTCTACCTCGACTTGTATCAGCTATACAAGCAAAGAAGATGTTAAGAAGGTAGTCATGCCAAGGATTTCTGGTTAATATCATCGGTTCCCAACATAAAAAAATAACTATTAATGACATTAACATCGTGCAAGACTTTGCAGACGTATTTCTAGAAGATCTACCAGGCATTCCACAAGATAGACAGGTGGAATTTACGATCGACTTGGTCCCTGGAGCAGCACCAGTTTCTAAAGCCCCATACAGAATGACACCAAAGGAACTTCAAGAATTGAAGTTACAGTTGGTGGAGTTATTGGAGAAAGGTTTCATTTTTACCGAGTGTATCACCTTGGGGTGCTCCAGTAGTTTTCGTGAAGAAGAAGGATGGGAGTATGAGGATGTGCGTTGACTATCGGGAATTGAACCATCTGACTATCAAAAATAGATACCCGTTGCCAAGAATAGAAGATTTATTCGACCAGTTAAGGGGTGCAACAGTGTTTTCAAAGATTGACTTGAGGTCGGGGTATCATCAGCTGAAGGTCAAGACAAGTGATATGCCGAAAACTGCTTTCAGAACTCGTTATGGACATTATGAATTCACCGTCATGCCTTTTGGTTTGACAAATGCTCCAGCTGTATTTATGGATCTCATGAACAGAGTATTTCATCAGTACTTGGACCAGTTCGTCATAGTATTTATTGACGACATACTTGTGTACTCAAAAGATAAAAAACAGCATGAAGAACAACTCCGGGTAGTACTTGAAACCTTGAAGAAGGAAAAATTATATGCTAAATTCAAGAAGTGCGAATTTTGTCTTGCTCGCGTAGATTTTCTTGGTCACGTGGTTACCACACAAGGAATCGCAGTAGACCCTGTTAAAGTGGAAGCAGTAACAAATTGGCCTAGACCGACTAGTGCTGGTGATGTTCGCAGTTTCTTGGGATTGGCTGGCTATTATAGAAGATTTATTGAGGGCTTCTCAAAAATAGTAGGGCCAATGACTCAGCTGACAAGAAAGGGTGTGAAATTTCAGTGGACGAAAAAGTGTGAAAAATGTTTTCAAGAACTTAAGCAGAGATTAACTTCAACCCCTGTATTGACAATACCCGATGGCTCTGATGGATTTGTGATTTATAGTGATGCCCCAAGTAAGGTTTAGGTTGTGTTTTGATGCAGCAGGGGAATGTAGTTGCTTATGCCTCAAGACAGTTGAAGCAGTATGAACAGAACTATCCAACGCACGATATGGAACTTGCAGCTGTAGTTCACGCCTTAAAGATATGGCATCATTATCTCTATGGTGGAAAGTGTGAAATCTATATAGATCACAAGAGTCTCAAATACTTTTTCACACAGAATGAACTAAATATGAGACAGAGAAGATGGCTGGAGCTAGTGAAAGATTATGATTGTACAATTCATTACCATCCGGATAAGGCCAACATAGTCATAGATGCCTTAATCAGGAAGATGGGATCCCAGTTAGCTGTTTTAACCCACGGTGCAGGAACATTTGGTAAAGGACTTTGAGAAAATGAGATTGGAAGTCATTACACCGCCGACTCAAACTACAACGAGAATAAGAGCGTTCATGATTCAACCTACACTTCGGGATCGAATCAAGGAAGCACATGATAAAGATCTATTTCTACAAAAGATAAAGGCGGAGGTTGGTTCAAACAAACACATAGGGTTCGAAATATCTGCAGATAATGCACTGATTTTTAAAGGAAGGTTGTGTGTACCTAAGGATGAAAGTATAAGAAACGAGATATTAGAAGAAGCTCATTCTACCCCGTATGCTGCACATCCAGGGGTACAAAAATGTATCGAGATCTTCGAGATACATTTTGGTGGAGAAACATGAAAAGAGGAATTGGTCTATTTGTGGAGAAATGTATTGTTTGTCAGCAAGTCAAGGCGGAACATCAAAGGCCGTCAGGATTATTGAAACTGTTGGATATTCCATAATGGAAATGGGAACACATAACAATGGACTTTGTGATAGGCCTCCTGAGGTCAGCAAGAGGTCATAATGCTATTTGGGTAGTAGTTGATCGTTTGACAAAGTCAGCCCATTTTCTGCCAATCAAAGTGAATTTTCACATGGAACAATTTGCACAATTATACATCAGAGAGATAGTAAGACTGCATGGAATTCCAGACACAATTATTTCAGATAGAGATCCGAGATTTACATCTAAATTTTGGAAAAGTTTACAGGCAGCCATGGGGACGAAATTGAAATTTAGTACTGCTTATCATCCTCAGACAGATGGACAGTCAGAAAGAACTATTCAAACTCATGAAGATATGTTGAGGGCATGTATTTTGGATCTTAGCGGTAATTGGGAGACACACCTGCTGTTAGTGGAGTTTGCTTACAACAATAGCTTCCAGGCTACTATAGGTATGACACCATATGAAGCTTTTTATGGTAGGAAGTGCAGATCTCCTATCCATTGGGATGAGGTTGGAGAGAAAAGAATTTTGGGTCCTAAAATTATTGAACGAACAGTTGAAGCAGTTGATAAGATTAGAGTAAGAATAAAGACAACACAAGACCGACAGAAAAGTTATGTTGATGATAGAAGAAAGGATTTGGAATTTCAAGTAGGTGACAAAGTTTTTCTGAAAGTAGCGCCAATGAAGGGTGTGCTGAAATTTGGCAAGAAGGGGAAGTTGAGACCACAATATATTGGACCTTTCGAAATTCTTGAAAGGGTTGGTGTTGTGGCATATCGACTTGCCTTACCACCAGAACTCACAGCAGTGCATAATGTATTCCATGTTTCGATGCTCAGAAAATATGTTCGTGATCCCAATCATGTGGCAAGTTATCAGACATTGGAGGTACAAAAAGATCTATCTTATGAAGAAATCTCGATGATGATTTTGGATAGAAAAATGCATCAACTAAGGAATAGGGAAGTTCCCTTGGTCAAGGTCCAATGGCGAAATCATGGACTTGATGAATCAACTTGGGAGAAGGAAGAAGAACTTAAAATCAAGTATCCAGAACTCTTCGATTAGCCAAGGTAAATTTTCGAGGACGAAAATATTTTAAGGAGGGGAGATTGTAATGCCCCGAACATTTCAATAGAATAGAATTTAATTTTGTATGCTATATTTTTATGTTTTGAAAAGTTAGGGACTAAAATGAGTTATAACGAATTTTAATTTTACTTGAGTCATATTTTAGATATTAATCGAATAATGATAAGTATATGAATATTAGGCTCGTTGGATAGATCGTAATTAATTATACGTAATAGACCCGGGAAAAAGTTAATTTGGATTAACGTAGCCCAGGTTATCGAGGTAGAAAGATTAGTCTTAAAAATATATTTTTAATTGAGTAATTTAATGAATTTAAAAGAGTTGTGGCCACGTGTGTACTTGTTGC
Organism: Osmanthus fragrans; assembly: GCA_019395295.1. Classification (NCBI taxonomy): domain Eukaryota; kingdom Viridiplantae; phylum Streptophyta; class Magnoliopsida; order Lamiales; family Oleaceae; genus Osmanthus; species Osmanthus fragrans. The sequence continues at coordinate 7,086,853 of CM033358.1, forward strand.
CAATTAATAAGAATATTATATTTAGTTTTTTTTTTTTTTTTTTTTTTTTTTTCACTTTTAAGTAGATAAAGTGTCATCACGTGTAAATGTTTTGGGAAGTGATAGGGTTGTTGAATTTTAGTTGAAGATTTAGTCAAATAGTATATTTTAAATGATACCCACTTTCACACGTTTCCCCACCCCCACACATTTTCTCACTTTGCACAAATTGTTATTGTTCATTTCTATGCATGATATTATATGATAAAAGAACACAAAAAAGGCGGTATTTCACAGTACGAGAAGAAGAGAAAAGTTTGATTTGAGGTTTTCGTTGTTCAATAAATTATTTAATCTAACAAGGTAGAAAAAAAGGTGCAGTTGATTTATCCCATTTAAAATATTTTTATTCATGTTGATGAATCTTTATACTTATGAAAGATATGATATGATATGATGTTATGACATTTCCGGTACAAGTGATATGATATGATATGAGCTCTTACCGATTTATAAAGATATGATGACGGTATGATTTTTCTGATACATGTTCTAAATTTTTTTATTCAGGATGCACCAATATTTATGTCCTATTGAGTATTCTCATATACTCACCATTTTCCCCACCTTTCACATATTAGAACGGGTCGTTGATTGGCGGGCGATGAGGTGCAGTCGTGATGCTAGATTTTATGAAACTCGATAAATAATCCGGTATAACGTGATTAAATATTTTTATTTTCAGAAATTGCTTGAATTTTATTATTATGTGGATCTGTACCTAATTTAGAATTGAGAACATAGTTTATTTGATTTATTCTTCAAATGATTGTTTTTCTTTATTTTTATGTTGGTGGGATATAAACTTTATATTTTATCAATTGAACGTGATATGCATGAAGTTTCTATTTTAAAATATCAGTTGCTGAAAATTTATTATGCAAAATGTATTTATTTATTTATTGAATGAAATTTTAGTAACGATTTAAATTAAAAATTTGGGTCGTTACATAAACTAAACTAAAAGTATCATAAAATCACATGAAATGAACAAAAAGAAAAAAAAAAGCTTCAGAAGCCCTGGCATACGGCAGCAAATCACGCGTTTTCGGAGCTCCATGGAATATTTGTTGATGCTGTAACCAATGGTGGCCCGGATAGCCAGTTCCCATTTTTTGTTCTATTTTATTTTATTTATTTTATTATTATCTATATACATGTATGCGTTCAATGTGTATCTCGAAACTCTCGACAACTTCAACTTTAAGCCCCTTTTTGATTCTCATTTTTCTCAAAATTCATTTTTTTTCTCTCTTCTTTTTAACCATACATTTTTCAATAAAATAATATTTCACGTAAATTCAAAATTTTTCTTAATTTTTAACCACACATTCTCCATCTATCAACTATTCAAAAATGCATTTTCCCCCTCAAAATGAAAATCAAACACGGCCTAAATATGGTTTCTACAACAATTCAAAAGTCTTTTCGACCTCGTAAAGTTGTATCTCACTTCAGTTAATAAATTTTCCTTCGTGTTGTGACTTCAAAACAAAAAATAATAATAATAATAATAATAATAAAAATTGTAATTGAAGATCTACTACCCGACCCAATAAATTTTCAATTTTTTTCAATAGACAAATATTTTTTTATACATAAAAAAAAAGTTGGGAGGACTAGACATGGACAATAAATCAAATAAAAGGCCAAGTACAAGCAAACATTTAAAAACTTTTTATTTAAGTAAAAATAGCCAAAATTAATAACTTATAGCCGCTGGTAAAGCCAAAAGACATTATCATCTCATTTGCTAAACCCATGCTCTTTGACTTAAATAGAAATAGAAATAGAAATAGAAATGGAGAGATGAAAAAGGAATTAAAAAAGAAAAAATTAATTAAAAATGGCTGGTTCACAATTAAGAAGAGCATGGTCTGATCAAACTACGCTTCTTGAATCCCCTCAACGCTGGTATAATCAATACAATAGAAGCTTATCATCCGCGGTCGAAATGAGCATCACGTCGCCTCCCCCTCCTCTCTGCTCAATCTTCCTCGGTGTTGACGTTGGAACAGGCAGCGCCCATGCAGGTTTCTTCTATTATCTTTCCAAATATCAACTCCATTTTGAGCACCAACTTTTTTTACGTGTCATGTGTTGCCAACAATTCGATAAAAAAAATTTCAACATTTTTATCTCGAGTACTTCTTTCTTTTCCATATCTTCCAAATCAATTGGAACATTTTGAGTTGCATATTCGTAGCCGGTTGGAGTACTCGAATTACCCTCAAACTGATTAATCTCATCACTAGTAAAATTCATCTATATTTAATGGTTATTATAGACTAGAATAACAAAGAAATTAGAATATTTGAGCAAAGAAATTGAATATTAGAGCAAAGAAAGAAATTAGAATACTAGGAAAGTGAATATTAGAGCAAAGATTAAGAAAGTAAGAAACTAGAATATTATGAAAGTGAATATTAGAGCAAAAATTAAGAAAGCAGGAAACTAGAATATTAGGAAATTGAATATTAGAGCAAAGATTGAGAAAGTAAGAAACTAGAATATTAGGAAAGATTGAAAGTCAATATTAAAGCAAAGAAATTGGAGATTGAAGTTGAAATTATAATACTGCAAGTTAAAATTGATTGAAAAAAATTGATATGAAACAAAAAAAAATTTAACTCCTATTTATAACCAAAAAAATAACCGTTTCAAATTTCAAAATTTGAATTTAAATTTGAATTTCATCTATATTTTTGTACAATTTACACTGTTAAATTCAATGTACAATCAAGCAGCGTACAATCCCATCACTGATCTGATTCTCTTGATAGCTGCTTCAACAGGTAGCTACAATAGCTGCCTCAACACAGCAGCTTTTTATATTTTTTTATATAACTCACGGGCTTTTTCGGCCCGCTGATTGGCTCGGGCTCGAGTCACGATTTCAAAAATGTGGCTCGGCACGACGAGCCATGAGCCGGGCCCGGTTTGGGCTTTTTGCGGACTGAGTCCGTGCGGCTCGAGTCCGCAAGCCTTTTTATCACCACTAACTCGTTGTCACTATCTAATTGACACGTGTATCGAATAATTAGATCTAAACATGGACAAATAATACACATGATAATTAAATAGTGGTAGGATTATTGAGTTTTCACTTTTCATACTCCGGGATTTACTAGAAATTTTCTTGGTATGGAACCGGTTTTATTTTGTTTTTCATTTTTCGTGTTTCATTTTGCATTGTTGGTGCTTTTCTACTGTCTTATTAGTAGTTTATATCGATACCTCTATGAGGTAGTTTAGGTATAAATTTCAGTTTGATCTAATGTCTTATTAGTAGTTTCCTCTTTCCATTCATTCCTTTTATCTGTTTGAAATTAAGGATCATCAGTACATGTATATTTGTCGATATCTGAGATCTTTCATATGTTTTTGATGAATTTGTCTGTGCGAAATAACCAAGTTCTTATTAGCTTAAACTGTAAGAACACACACTTCAATTGAATTCGTTTGAATATGTTAAACAATCATATTTTAGAATACTGAAGTTTCACATTTTTTCCTTTTAGCCCTCGGTTCAGTGGTACGGTAGCGGAATTAAAATATTTGGAAACAAGAAGAAAAATTGAAAACTCGAAAGTTTGTAAGAAAATTATTTGATTGTAATAAATTGGTGAATAAAAAAAATGAACAAAGCTTTGCTTTAACACACAAATTAATTCCCTAATCCTAATGACTTAAGTAATTAAAATACTAAAAGTAGTAAAAGAAAAAATCATATTCTAATCAAGAAAGAAGAAAAGTTATTCTAAACAAGAAAGAAGAAAAAAGAGATAAATCACTATTATAACAAGAAATCTTATTTACAATAGAATTGTCCTACATCAGTCAGTATGTGTACATGTAATGTTTTCTTGCTAATGATGAGCCTCGGTTATTTACTAGTTATCCTCTACAATATATAAAAGCGGAGGTTGCTTTCCTGTTCATAAGGCGTCATGCTAACGTCATTTTACTTTTTTTTTTTTTTTTTTTTTTCAATCATTCACCATTTCACCATATCTATATCTAGACGCTACCTTCCCATTCCTGCTCCATTCTTCATATACGCTACCTCCCATCCCTCCTTCATTCTTCATATCCACCTAATAATTTATGGATTTTCTATATTATTGGTTTTTTTCCCATACTCTCGGCATTCTGTTAATCTTGCGAATCTAGAACATGTTTGCTTCTCTGCAAATCAATCTAATATGAAAAATTTCTGGTTATTATTAATCCTTTCAAGTTGAATTTTTATTTTCTAATTGAGTGTTTTAGAGGCACTTTTAGAGGCAGAACTTATAAAATGTATCCGTCTCTCGAAAAGATTATTCTCTGTGTTGATTTTCTTTGTGAAGACATGTAGTTATTGTGTGGATAATCTTTGTGTTTTGAATAGTTGTTGTGTGGATAATCATTGTGTTTTGAATCGAGTGAGAAATTCTTGTAAAAAAAGGAAAGCTTTCCGTGTGAGCAATGGAGACACCGTCGTGTCTCCATTGCTCATGGAGACACGCCGTGCCTCCATGAGGAATGGACACGGAGACACATTTTCCTTCTCAAAACCACAGTCCCCTCCACCAACCACAAACACTGCAAAAAAGCAACAAAACAGTGGATGATTTTGATGCCAAATTGAAAGAGAATGGGGCGGAGATGCCTGATTATTTTGTGAAAACTCTGATTACGATTATTCACGCGATTTTACCTGCGATTTTGATTTTGCCTTCGAAAACTACAGAGCGAAAATTAGCTTGAAGGATGGGGAGAAATCAGGGTTTTCAGCCTTGAAAATTAAGGACAACAGGGATAGGGTGAAAGAACTAGGGAGGGAGATTGAAGAGGAAGCTAGGAAGCAGATCCATGGAGAGGAAGAAGAGAATGGAAAGCATAGGGACATCCATCGAGATAGAAGAGAGAGGAGAAGGACAGAGGCAGAGACAGAGACAGGGACAAAGAAAGAGATAGAGATAGAGATAGAGAAAGGGGTAGATGAATTAGCTAATTGTAATTGTAATTGTTGCTGTTAGTTTTGAGGTTGATGAGTTCGAAAGTTCGGATTCTACCTTGTCAAATTTTGTTTTCAGTTGGTCTTGCAAGTTGTTTTCTATGTGTTAAAATTGAATAGATATAAGGGGAAATACTTGTATCTGGCCATAAGAGGGGTTGAACCACATTCGTAGTCATGGCTGCAGACGAAATTATTCTTCAACTTCCGCTTCTCGCTGAAGATAAGGTAATTTTCTATTTAGAATTGGTTGATTTTCAATTCCTATGGCTGACTAGAGAATAATGTGTAGGGAAATTGTTTGATAAATGGTCAAAATGATGTCATAGGCAAGGTTAAAGAGGGAGGTAAAGTAGGTAAATAATACACCTGTCGCTTTAAAGTCTAAAGCGTACCTCAAATTAATTTCATAATGTTGCACGTTACATACTGTGATGCACCAGATGTACCTAAAAGCGGAAAAATGGTTAGTTTAGTGGCACATTTTTTATGACTAATGTGTGCAGATTTTTTCCTGTATAATTATTTTCTTCTTTTTCTATATTTCATATTTTTGCCTTACTTTGTCAAAACAAAAATTTAACATCCATGAATTGGTGACAACAACACTATTATCATAAAAGCGCTTTACGTATCTACTTTTGTGAACCATGCCATGTTCCTCACCATTTAAGGCCCCGTTTGATTCCCATTTTGGGGAAGAAAATGCATTTTGAATAGTTGATTAATGGAAAATGTGTGGTTAGAAATTAAGGAAAAGTTTTGGGTTGACGTGAAATATTATTTTATTGAAAAATGTGTGGTTGAAAAGAAGAGAGAGAAAAATGAATTTTGAGAAAATGGGAATCAAACAGGGGCTAAAGGTGTATCCTCATTATGTTACAAGGGACATAATGAATCCCTGCTAGTATCTCCGGAAATGCACGCGTTTCTCGAAGGCGTATCAGAAATCTCTCGCACTCAAGCGCTTAAAGAGATTTGGGCTTACATTAACAACACGACTTTCAGGTAACTAAATGCGTCTAAAGATTTTTCACCTTTTTTGACGAGATTTTGTAATGTTTTTTAATACAGTTGGAAGCTTTCTTTGTTTTGCAATAATTTGAGGGTAAGTTTAGAGGTTCATTAATACAATGTTTATGTATTTTTTACTTGAAATATTAAAAAAAAATGAAATATGAGGTTCTTGGTAGTTGTGTTGCACTATCTCTTTTGCGAGAGGGGTTTTGGGCAAATCTGAATAAATTGAACTTGTTCTGGAATAATACTTTGTTATATTCGTTAGAATATAAGAAGCGCGCATTTGAATTTTGATGAATATTTTTCAACTGTAATCAATTGATTTTTTAAGAAGTTATTTTTTAACAGTTTGTTTGATTTTAATGTCAACTTATTTTGGCGAACATGTGAGGGCTTTTAATCGCCACTGCAACATGGTGCTAGAAAATGTTCGAGAAATGTGGACAGATGTAGGAATTTTGCTAAAGTATTGTAGTTTTCTTTGCCATGTTGACTTCGTTCTAATATCCTGTTTCATCACTAAGTTTAAATTGTTGAGTTGATGGTTTGTGGTGTCCTTATGTAATTATATGCCCTTTCATAGGTGCTAAAGACTGGGAAAGGCAATAAGAAAGCTCTTCTAGTTAATAATGACAGGTTTATCAGTAAGATGTTCCTTATCGGGGATTCGGTTATAATTGTTTATGTATGGAAAACAGGTGTTGCTTCCCTGCAATTCACAATGTTCATATCTTTTCTTTTAAATATTTATACAAAGACCAGATCATTCCATCAAGCTGTGGAACCCACCAAATAAATTCAAAGTTATATTCTGTAGTTAGATATTTGACAAGTTTTACAAGCAGATCAAGTAGATTTACCCTTTCACCAGTAATAAATTAGAGATTTTTTCTCCATAAACTTGAAATCTTATGCGAAATATAAAACTGTACACCTTATTTTCGTAAAAAAATTCTGTTCCCAAAGATTATTGTTTATGAAGAATCAAGAATTAATAGAATGCAGTAGTTGCAGAGGAAATAGACAATGAACAAAACGTTAAAGAAAGCAACAAATAATTATTGGTTTAAGATTCTTGAACATATTTCTCTTTACATAGAGAGCTGAAATTTTTATAGCACTAAATTAGGGTCATTTCTTCACATTTTGTTCAAATTGTTATTCATACTTCTTCTTATCACGTCTCTGTAAAGTTTGTATTTTTTCTTTTTCACACGCCCACTTTTTTGCTTCAACTTTTTTCTTGAGGTGGGGTCTCTTGATTACTTTGGATTTACTTCATTTACCTACCATATTTAATCTTTTACTTTTAGTATAACCGGGGTTGGTGGTGGTGGTGGTGGTGTTGTGTTATACCTCCATATTGGATGTATTTTTATTTTTATTTTATACTTTTACCCATGCATGGTCTTGATTTTATCTTAGTGTCTTTGCCAGTTATTTGTATAACCCACATTTCTTTGTATAATCTTGCTTATCATAGTTAATATCGGTTTCATGGCTTTCTCTATGGTTGGAGCTACTGTAATTCATTTGAAGAGGCGTCACTATTATTAGAGGAACTCCATCTCTTTTATAATCAAGTTTAAGGAGTAGTACTTGGATTTCTCATGGGTCATAATGAGAATGGTTGGTTACAAGCTCTGTTCCTTTTTGATGAGGTGAAACAAATGGACACTTTGACTACTACTGCTTTTTACAATGTTCTGATTAACATGTGGCATTTTTGCGAAGTAATTTATTTATTCAACTGAAAGGTTTCCAGCTCAACTAGAGTTAACAGGTTCTCAATGAAAAATATGAAATTTGTTGGAAAGCGTGATGCCAATTCTTTATGTTTAGCCAATTGATTTATGTGGAATCTCTTAGAGCATCTTTAGTTTGAGGTTTCTGTTTAATTCAATTTTTTTTTATTAATCTTCTCTTATTTATTTATATGTTTTATATTCAGATGGAAACATTTTAAAGGGTGAGGAATATTGATGCTTACACTTGGGGAAATTGTGATTTATAATTGTAGAAACTAACTTGTTGACTTCTATTTAGATATTTACATTTGACAGCAAACCTCTCTTGAAGCTGGATGCAATTTGGAAGTAATTGTTCATTGAAAACTCTAATATGCTTAAATTTTGTTTTTCAATGTGCAGGCTTACAAGTTTCTAGATGAGAAGTGTTCACCCAAATTCATCAAATCTTTCGAATGCTAACCATAGGGTACACCAAGCGCATCCTCAGCATCTTGTCAGATCTCGACCTCATGTTAGACCATGGCCCCGGTTGTATGAGCCATTAACACCTCCTCATCATCTGACAATTCCTACGTGCATCTACCTACCCTCTAGACTGATATGGGTTTCCTACTAGATGACGATGGGCATGATAGTGGATTTGAACACCTCCACCTGCCACCATCTCTGCCTAACATGGAACTTCACCCCTGATCAAAATGAGGTAAACGTTTGTAGAGTTTTCAAAAGGGAATTCAGTCTTATGTGAAATTCATAAACATTCCTTGAGAAAAATAAATAAAAAATATAAAGCTAACATTGCTGGTTGTTTACTAAAGTCTTATTTGATTAAGGAGAGATTTCTTTTCTTCATTTAGTTAGTTAATTTTCAGTCATTCTTAGTGTTTTGCCATCATGTTTACAAGAGTATATAATCTTGTGAGTTGTGATCTGGTCAAATGTGAAAAATGGAGGTGTTGTTATTTGTTTCCTTGTGCAACTTTTGTATTTTTACTTTGTTTTTAGAGAAGTGAAATATTTTTGAAGTAGGTGCCGAGGTGGCTGTGCTTTGCATAACCAAGTCAGGTGAAGTTCTAAATTATCAGGCATTCACTAATTCATCACTCATAATACATTATTTTTTGCTGTATTAATCCAACCCCTTTTTTTTTGTCAATTGAGTATGTTAATTCATTTTTATTAGCAGCTCGCAAGTTTATGCCTTCGTTTTTTTTTTTTTTTCTGGTATTTTTTATTTTTGTTCTAAAAGATGTGATGTCCTTGTAGTGTCTCCATGTGAAATGGAGACATAGACGGTGTCTCCATTTCACATGGAGATAGGTCCTTGTTTCTCGAGCTAATTGCGCTTTCAGTCCTTCAACTTTCATCTCAAATATTTTAGTCCTCAAATTTTGAATTTTCTTTCGATTATTTCCTTCAAAAATTGAGACCCTTCAACTTTTGACACTTATACACTTCAGTCCCCCAAGTTAAAATTTTGTGCACTTTTGGTATTTTTCCTTTCTTCACCCGTTTCTAAAATTAGAATTAGAATTATTTAAGTTGTTTTCGTTGGAGGCACATTTAGGAAAGATTTGGGGGCACATTTAGGAAAGATTCGTCATGAATTTTTATTTTCTTTTGTTATCTTAGTTTCTTTGTCTTGAATATCATTTTGCGGTTTCAATCTGTGATATTTCCTTTCAACAGTTTTAAGGTGAATAAATATAGATTATTTCACATTTCTCAATAATTTAAATTAGAAGTTTCAAGTAATTATTTCACTTCGTTTTAGCTAATGCGCACATACTATATTGGCATTGCAGGATAAACAAGGATCTGTTAAAAAAATCTACAAAGGGATACTATTTTTGTGCGATGAAAATGAATAGGAGAATATTGGCTATATCTATTTTAAAGCACAGTTATGTGAGAAAATAAATATTTCTGATGATGCATCTAAGGAGAATGTTTGTATGTTTAGAACCAGAAGAGCATGAGTTTTTTTTTCCTTTTTCAACTGACGTTATATTATTTTCTGAAATAGTTTTGTCCAAATCTAACTTATAGTTGCATTTCTTCATTCGAATCAGGGTAGTGATCCAAGTGGTCCTTCAGGATTTGAGGATTTCCCATCATCACCAAAATCTCCTTTGTCTCCTAAAAATTCTTGGCAACTATATGTTTTTTAGTTCCTATTGTATCTATTCACTAGATGTGTGCTATTAAAGTTCTGACTTCATTTACCTAGTTTAATGTGTTATTGTAACTGCAAGTAATCGTGAAGATGATGGAATCGTGCAATTAAATGTCCCTTATGAATGATGTGAGGAAAGAGGTGTGGATATGAAGAGTTCATTTTTAAACAATATTTTCTTGAATTCTCATTTTTTAATTATGCAGAAATCATCAATTTGAAACCTTTGACTTGGCCTTTGTTTAACTTCATTTTCTACGGTTTGTTTGGAGAATGTTTATAAGAATTGTGTTTTTCGGTGAAGATCTACTAATAGTTCTTTCTTTCAAGTTTTGTAATTTTTTCGACAATTGAGTTTGTATTACTTTTGTAACTTATTGAATATTGCTTCCATTCTTACATTGTCACTGCTAATTGATGAATATGAGCACCAACTATGTGTGCAGGACTTGGGAGTATAGATTGCTGTTCTCATGCTCCATTAAAGATGCCATACCGATTAACTTCTTTTCAACTGATAGCTCCTAATTTGTTGAAAAAAAAAAATTAATCAACTTCTATACTAACTTTTCTGGATCCTTTTTGCTCTTTCTTATGTTCTTCAATTTTGGTCATTTATCAAAGAAATCTTTCCCGATCAAAGATATGATAAAACTCTTCAATTTAGCCAATTATTAAAAAAAACAATTTTCGTGCATGCACGAAGACGTCTCTCCGTGTAGCACGAAGAGTCTGTGCACGGTGTCTCCCTTTTTTTTTTTATTTTTTTTGTTCTTCTTCAGTTTTTTCTTCCTTCTTCCTCCAAATGTACACTCTTTTTTTTTTCTCTCTTTACCTTGGAACCAAACGTTCTTTTTTTTCCAAGACCTCATTACCAAGTAAGAGAGAAGAGCATTATGGTTGAGTTTCTTTGAGATTTTGTACTGCTGCCTTATGTTGGAATTTTAATGAATGCGATTTGCATTTTTGAAGGAAGTGTTTGTGACTTGGTAAAAATCTGTACTTGCTTCATTTTTTCAATTTTGTTTTCTTTGGTCTTGAAAGTAAAATGCTGAAGAATTGATGGTTTGAGTTGTGAGGTATTATCACTATTATTGCATCTAAAGGATAGTTCCTTTTCATTTTATTGTTCTCAGAACAATTTGACATTATATGATTGGTTTTATTGACAACATGGATTCTAATTGGTTAACCATACTATAGAGCTCCGAACTAGAGACAAAGTATTTTTGCATCTTGCTGTCTTATTTAGAAATAAATTCAAACTCAAGCGTTTGCATTTACAAGTCTTCTGCTAGATGATGTTATATAAGATCGGTTACACAAATTGTTGATATGCAACCGTTATTTAAAATAGTGGATACATTGTACATGTAAAGTCATTTAATTTTTATAGCTGTTGAGACGTATTGCCCCATTCCCTCCTTTTTTGCCTCTAGACCTCTCTTCCGTCTGTCCCAATTCTTCTTAATACCTTGATTTCTAACCCTTTGCTTCTTGCAGTTGCTTCTTGAAAGCAAGATGAGCATGAGTTAGGCCATTTTCTTCTTGGAATATAACATCAACATATAAAGGTTTGTTTCCGACTGTGATATACATTGATTTTTACTCATAATTTCAAGAATCATTCTTCTTTTCGTCTTTTCCTATTTATTTAGTTATTCATCATACTGTTCATCTTTTTCCTTTTCATTTTGTATTACTCGCTAAAGTACATCTGAACTCCTCTCTACTTAATATTATTCCAATATCAACTATAAGTTTGGCTCAACTGGCTCCGCGATGCACGGACACTGTGTGCTCGTGTCCACGTCGTGTCCAGAGCGCATACACTGTGTCTTTGCGCGGAGACTTCTCCCCCCATCTCATATATGAATTCATATACTTTAGGTAAATGGCATCTTTCTGGTCTTCTTCCAATAACAATTGCCAAGGTGCCTATTCTGAAAGTTGTTGATTGTGAAACTGGTGTTGAATGTGATATTTATCAATTGAAAATTCAACCTTGATGGAATCTTGAAATTATTATCCACCTTATTCCCTCAATCAATGAAAGGTCAAAAAAGCTAAACACCTTGGTAAAGTTTGTTTTCATTCTATTTTACATTTATGAAAAAAATTGTCGTTTTAACAAAATCCTTTCTAAAATTATAACGGTAATCGTGCAACGCACGATCTCCACTAGTATTTTTAAAAGGTGCTTCTTGTTTATTCTCTCCCTTTGTTGTTTGATGCATGTCTCTTTGATGATGGTGGAAGACTTTTGGGTTCAGCTAGTAGCCCGATACAAATATGGAAAGATCGTGACTGTGTTGAGGTGATAAATGATTAATCAGTGTGTGTTTCGATGAATTACTTTATGTATACCATGCCTTGCTCATATTAAAACAAAACAACCGCATTAATGTTTTGTGAAAATAGCTCAATGAGTCATCTAGGGTTGGGGGTATATCTCTATCCCCTACACAAATCTAAGGTTTCTATTGTTTGGTCTAAAATGCAAAATCTTATCTTGAATGATGTACAAATCGCTAAATACAATCATTCGTTGGTCACATAAATGAAAATGCAAGAAATACAATAATAGATATACATGAAAATAATATTTTAATATCAAAAAAAAAAAATAGTGACATTAAAAAGCTAGGTTAAACTCCAACCATAAATCTCAACACAAGAATCTAGCCTATGTTATATATATATGATGGAAAGGAGAATATTTTATACAATACATCACAAATGAAAGAAAATAATGGAATAAATTCAAGATAAAAGTGAAACCTCTTTTTGGTAGGATTCTTAAAGATTGCTATAGATTAAATTTGAGCTCCCCAAATATTTCTCCATCTTCCTTGATGTATTGTCCTTATGCCCTTGACTGTTCCTCAAAATCCAAGAAAGAAGAAAGAAAATAAAAAATGAAGAAGAAAAGTGGAAAAATGAAAGGTAGAAAATGGTGAAAAGGGTGTTTAAAAATGCAAGAATTGTCCCAGCCAAATTGCAAGAAGAGGCCCTGAAGAAATTAAAATGTACGCACGTGCCCTTCTTTTCAAACTAAGGCGAGCGCCTAGTAGAAAATTAGGCGCGGCCTTAGCCCTTTGGTTGCCTTCTGTTACCGCGCCTTAGACCTCTTTTCATTTTCTTCAGTTTGGTCCCCAAAGAAGTTCAAAAACAAAAGGTGTCAAATAGAGTATATTAGTACCAATTTTACGATTGCAAATCCACTAACGAAATGATTGCCACCAAAGATATTTATTGAAAATGATTATTGACATTATGAAATTTATGTAATTGACACTTTGAGCTCGTTTATGTATATGTTATGACAAAAAAATAAAAATTATTCTTGTCATAATAGTTAGTATATGTGCATGAATGAATTATACGAATGCTAAAAGGGATAGTTTTTTCAAAGACATTATTATATTACAATTATCGAACTTTTTATTACGTGTCATGTTAGGTGAGAACTAATATTATAGTACATGGAAGGAATTATGTCGAAATGATGGTGTAAAAACCGTCATTACTCTCATTAGTCTTTACTTAAGGATGATTAATTAAATGACCAATATAGAGGGATTTTCGCTTTTCATATTCACATTATATTATAGACCACGTAACTAAGCACTATTACACGGGCCAAGTAGGAGAATGCAAGACCAATTAATGTTGCCAAAGTATTATTATTAATGAATTAATCAAAGTGGTTTATTATTACTAAAATCCTATTAGCCCATTGAGAAGTGGCGGTTTTATAGCTATCCACTTTGATGGAAAGTGGCGATTTATGGCCCATGAAACCGCATTTCTCTGCCTATAAACATGAATAGAACCTACCAAATTAAAATCTTCAATTACATAGAGAGAACAAATTCTTTGTTTATCTTGTTCTATTTTGCATATTCATGTATTTCAATTAATTGCTATGGATTAAGGTATGTTTCATGTCGTAAAATTCTAAAGATCTTTGTATTATGGTTTAATTGCTCACAAAAGCCTGTTGAACAAGCTTAGTGGCAGGAGTATGTTCTAGTGGCCGAATGATTGGTAGAATTTTTATTTATATATATTTTTTTTGAACTTCCAATGAAAATTCATCAAGTGTTTGTTTTAAAAAAAAAATTGTCATTGAGTTTGTTCATGTAGCAAAATCGTAAAAACATATCTTTAGGTTCAGTTGGCACTCCTAAAATGATGAAATAAGTGAAATATTAGTTCTCATTTGGTAGAAATTAAATCTAGATTTTAATTTAAATTAAATTTAATAATTAATTTGAACTACACAATTCATGTAATTCACAATTTTTTAATTACATATTTTGTTAACTTTTACTAAAATCAATTAAAAATCCAATTTCAATTTCACTAAACAGGAGACTAATAGCAATGGACCAAATTTGGTGAAATATGAATTTGTTAAATAAAACCCGTTTGTCGCTATTAAAATTATAATTCATTTTTCTTTCTTTTATTATTAACTACACAAGTTTCAATAAAATAATATTATACATTATTTCTTTTTTTTAATCACACATTATTTAAAAAAATCACTATTTTAACTATTAAAATTTTAAATAATGGAAGCCCAACAGGTGCTATAATTCATTTTTTTTTTATTTTATCAATTTTATATTTTTTAATAAAATAATATTACATGTAAATTAAAAAAAAATTAACTAATATTCTTAAAAAAATATTATTTTAAAAATTATAAACGCAAATAATGAGGAGAAAAGGAGGGGTTTAATTTTCTTCAGTAATTGTACGAGTAGCTTGTTCAACACACCAACTTTTAAGCTTATCCAACAAGCTAGACCTCTAGTCCCCTTTAAATAGCCCCGTAAAAACGTTCCAGTCCCCATGAACTTTTCACTTTCTTCGCAAAAAACTTCTCATTGATGGCAGGCAAAGCAAAAGCTCCCATCGGCGGCTACTGTGGACTGATAGAGTTCGTCCCATATTCTGGTGGGGTGGGTTCAAACAAGAGAGGAAGAAACGTATCCTGTGAACTGGAGAATACTACAAAAACAGCCATCAAAGACTACGGAGGAGGGGTTTCAACTAAGTTCACCCAGAAGCAGAAGGCAGGAGACTTTTACGATAAACGCAGCGGAAACCATGGTTTTAAAGAAGAGGTGAACTATGAATCCAGCGTCAAATTTGATGACAAGATTCATGGTTACAGCACAGAGTACCAGACCGAAGTCAAGTTCAAGAAAGTCACTACCTATGCCAACAAAGGGGCTCCAAAATCAAGCTATAAGCGCATTAAATATAATAAGTATTAGAACAATGTTTTTAAATAATGTTTACTTCTGGTATTCTAGCCTAAATGAAAACTCATTGCTATCTGAGTTTTCTATAGGTGCTCTTTTGTTGCAAGTTCTAATCTAGATGAAAACTCATTCATATTTTGAGTTTTTTTATGAAGATATATGTTGGTTTGAACTGTGTTTATGAATATTTTCTTAGTTGATGAATTTTTTTACGTCTTATACAAATTAAAATCGATAGAACGGTCACATCCATTTTTGTAGTGTAGTAGTTGAATTATGAGATTTGTTGTTGAGCGAAGTGCAAGTAAAAAGATTAGAAGATCAAAAGGCAGTGAGCAAATGAGTGGCAATGTCATGTTAGACAGTCTGTCAATGAAGTTATTCATCAATCACTTGTATTATTTCTGTTGTTATTGAAAAATAGCACAACAAACATACTCGATCATACCTTAATTGACATCGTCGTCACATGAAATGTGTAGGTTTCGTCTGAATAAAAGTTGTTTCTCCCCATGTAACTTTGCAGTCACTAATGCTAGCAAAAATCATTGTTATTACATATACAATTATGGTACTTGGTCAAATTATATTTTTTCAAGACTACATGAAAGTTGGAAAAATAAAATATAAAAATACTCAATTATGAATTGTCATATCATCAATTTTTTTTCTTGTTTGAATAATAATTTTTTTTAAAAAATTATATAATAAAATTTAGTGAGCAATTTGTAATTTTATTTAAATTTAGGAGAGCAAATAATAATTTATAGCAAAATTTGGAATAAGTAATAACTTTTTAAAGGCCGGTTAGTAATAGCAACGTATGACAAAGTGCATTCATCATTTATTAAATTATCTCTGACAGGGATGGTTCTGGTTTAAAACTTCCACGCTTGCGTGTTTGGCTTTGTTGTCACCTCAACCGACGAAGTGGGCGCACAGTATCGCCGGATTTTACGCTCTTAAATGCTATGTTTAATCGGTTAATTGTACTATGGAGGGAGAGGTGAAGGGTTATAACTGAAATTGGAACTGGAAAAGGGAAACGGATTTCATTTTAATTATTATGTTTAATAATTATTTTAGGACTGTTTGATTTGTCAAATTTTTCGTAAAAGGTGAAAAATATTTTTTTTCTTTTTACTATTTACCTGTTTGATTGCACTAATTTTCTAGGGAAAATATTTTTCAAGTTTTTCAAGGTACAATTGTTGATGCACAAAAATTAGAAAACTTTTTTTCACCATATTGGTGGGAAAACGTTTTCAAACTTTTTGACCCTTTTTTTTATTTTTTTTAAGCAATTAGAACACATTCTAAAGTCAATGGTAAAAAAATTTATTCATTTAATTGACAATTTGTGTAAATCAAAGTCAAACGAACACAAAAAAATTTCAAAAATTATTATTTAATTTTTTAATTTTTTTACTTTTTTACAGTCCAAATAAATTTTAATATAGATTGTAAAAAATTTCATCCCAAAAAATAACAATTTGCATGAAAAATAAAGCCAAACAGATTAGGTGAAAAATTATACCAATCAAACACCATTAATTACAATTCCCTATAAAATAAATTCTAGACAATTCGATTTACTGTCATTCATTTTTTTTCCACCCATTTTTTACCCTTACAATCAAACGGACCCTTAATTTAAGAGAAATTGCCTGAAATGTCTACTTTTTTGTTATTTCTAATTTTATAAATTTCGAATTTTGATTATCAATATGGGCAATTTTATAAATTGAAATATGACCTTATGCGAACTATAGACGCAATTAAGAATGTGAATGTCATGCATATGAAGTGTTCGTTTGATACAATTTTTGTTTTTCAAAAAATTAATAAAACTGGTTGAGCATTATTTTATCAGACCATATGTTTCATTGATCCATAATATCGAAATACTTTTATATACAATGTATTTTTCTTTAAGCAGCCTAATTGTCCCAATTTAAATTAGAGAAGTATTTGGTGTTAAGCACTTTTATACAGCAAGTTTCACAGTTCTCTCGCATGGAGGGGATGGGATCGCTTTTCCTTAAATTAATACGTGTAGGAACATTGGGCTTCCTTGTAGTAGCATTAAGTGGGCTAGAAAAATAGCCCAAGTCCTGAGGCTTGTTGTACCTCGTCCACTTGATATGTATTAAATGGGAAATTGACGCAGATAATACTTTTAACGAAAACAATAATGCTCTATGCGATTTTGTGCGAGTCAGTGTAGGGCCACTCAGAGTGTCAACCTGCTCAGAATTGCACTAAAAAATCTCGATATCGCAACCGAATCGAATTGGTTTATTTGGATTCATGTGGACCTGCGATTTTTTTTTTTTTTTTTTTTTTTTTTTTTAAACCAAACCATTTCAAAATGGTCTGATTTAGATTTTGATATCAAACTGAACCGAAAATTTTTTTAATTAAAAAATTAATTTTATAAAATTGCAAATTTTACAATTTCTCACTTTTCAAAAAAAAAAAAAAAAAACTGTTTCGAAATAAAAAATATAGCCCCATTTGGCTCCCCATTTTTCAACATCCAATTTCAAAATTAAGATGCAAAGTTTGATTATGCAAAAATAAGATTTTTTAATTAATTAATATATATATATATATAATAAATATTTTTACTAAATGCAATAATTAAAAATCTAATTCATCTTCAATCCCAAACCCGTCTTTCTCTCTCTCTCTCTCTCTTTCTCTCTCTCCCCATCTTTCCCTAATTCGGCCGATCGAATCAACACCCACACTTCGATCCTCATGGCCTCTACTGAAGATCCCAATAACGTCGGTGCCGCCTTCTACAACGAAGATGAAGACCTTCTCGACGAGGAAGATGATGATGATGACGACCTCTGCCCAGGAACGCCGCAGCCGCGAGGACCTCTACCTCCAGGTGTGCCGCACGACCTCTGCCCAGGCCGAAAAACACGGTGTTTCTCCTTCGATTTGTGGTGCCCGATGATTAGCGATCACTACGGCGACAACATCATCGGTGTGTCTGTGCTCTGCGTCTTGATTTGGGGATGGTTTTTGTTCCTATGGTAGTGTTAGATTGGTGTGTGGAGGTGGTGCAGAGGCAATGATGGTGGGTCTAATGAAGACGGTGGTGATTTGTGTGGTTGTTGGTGATGGTGGCACGCGACTTTGAGAGTAGCAGTAGCTAGGGTTTGGTTGGAAGTGATTACGATTTTTGGTTGGTGTTCTTAGCATGGTGG
Source organism: Osmanthus fragrans (assembly GCA_019395295.1). Taxonomy (NCBI): domain Eukaryota; kingdom Viridiplantae; phylum Streptophyta; class Magnoliopsida; order Lamiales; family Oleaceae; genus Osmanthus; species Osmanthus fragrans. The sequence goes on from CM033358.1 coordinate 7,105,341, forward strand.
CATGCGACTTTGAGAGTAGCAGCAACTGTGGTTATGGTGGTTGGTTGGTATTGGCGACCGTAATGGAGATGGTGGTGGCGATGACGATGGTGTGGTGGCGGAATGTGGTGGTGGTGGCGGCGGGTGATGGTGATGTTTGTTGTGGGTGCCAGATTTTTTGTTTTTGCTTTTTGTTTGTGTTGGGGCGAGACAGGGCGGGGTTGTGGTGGGGCGACGATGGTGATATTTTGTGTGGTGGTGGTGATTAATGTGTTGTTGGGCGGCAATGAGGATGGTGGTGGATCTGGTGGCGGCTTCGTTGGTGCCGCGGTGGTGGGAGGTTTGGAATTTTTTTGGTTGGTCGTGGTGGTGTGGTGTGGTGGAGACGATTGTCGGGCGGTGGTCACGGAATATTTGGTTGACTGTGACCACTAAATTGGTTAATCTGTGATTAATAAAAAATATGTGACCAATGATTTTGGATAATTTGTGACTAAAAAATTATATTGACCTAAAAAATTGTTAGTCTGTAACCAATAATCTGATAATTTGTGACTATATAATAAGTTATGACTTATAATAATTGTGATTTGTGATCGATGAACAAATTGTGACCTATGAAATTTGTGAATCGTGATCATAAAATAATTTGTGACATATTAAAATTATGATTTGTGACCTCAAAAATAAACCGTGACCTATAAAATCTTTAATTTATGACTAATTAATTTGACAATATGTGACCAATAATGAATTTGTAATAAGTTGTGACTTATAATAATTGTGATTTGTGACCGATGAACAAATTGTGACTTATAAAATTTGTGAATCGTGATCGTAAAATAATTTGTGACATATAAAATTTTCATTTGTGAACTCGAAAATAAACTGTGATCTGTAAAATTTTTAATTTGTGATTTCGAAATAATTTGTAACTAATTAATTTGTCAATTTGTGACCAGTAAATGAATTTGTGATCAAATTGTATATATATGTGAGATTTATATATTTAATTAATTTAATATATAATTAATTAATTTAATCATAAATAAAAATCTAAATTTTGAAATTTGAAACTTATTTTCTTATTATTAAAATGGACGATATTTATGCTCTTACTTATGAAATTTTCTCTTGAAAATATAGAAGAGAAATGAAATTTAATTTAATGGGGCCAAACGGAAGCATAACTAGCCCATTGAAATAATTATTGCTACTTGTCCTTGATTTTATAAAGGGAAAAAAAATTATAAGTAAGATGTTAAGTTCAATAATAAGTGAACACATTTCATCTTTCAAAAATAAGATTTTTATTAAAATTATCTATAATTTAATTAATTAATTATATATTTAATTAATCAAATATATAAATGTCATAAATCTATAAAATTTGATCACATATTTATTTATTGGTCATATATTATAAAATTAATTAGTCACAAATTATTTAGAGGTCACAAATCAAAAACTTTATAGGTCACAGTTTATTTTTGAGAACACAAATCTAAATTTTCATATTTCACTAATTATTTTACGATCACGATTCAAAAATTTCATAGATCACAATTTGTTCTTTGGTCACAAATCAAAATTATTATAAGTCACAAATGATCAGATTATTGGTCACAGACTAACAATTTCTTAGGTCACATATTATTTCTTGGTTACAAATTATCTTTATTATTGGTCACATATTGTTTATTGGTCGTAGATTAACCAATTTAGTGGTCACAATCAACCAAAAAATCTGTGACCACAACCCACTATTGTCACCACCGTCTCCACCACATCACATCACCACAACCAACCAACAAATTTCCAAGCTTACCATCATCATTGCCACCGTTGCCACCACCACGATCACGACCACCACTGTCACCGCCATCGACCGTCACTTGTACCACCACACAAAAACTGGAATTAGATCCACCATCGTTGCTACCACCAACACTACCACAACCTGAAAATCCACAAAAACCTAATTCCCACTCCCTTCATCCCAACCGGCCTCAATAACCTGAAATCGCCTGCAAATACCACAAAACCACCACCACACAAAAATCATCACCGTCACCACACAAACACCATCCAAACTCACCCCAACCACCATATCTACCACCACACAAACACAAACACCACCACCACCACCACCACCACCAAACAAAACACCATCCAAACCCACAAAATCGCCACCATCCAAACTACTTTCGCGATGTCATTTCACCACCGCAACTCGCGGTAGTTCATGACGAAAAAAGTGTGGCGGCGATGGATTTGCTTTGTCGTATCATCTCCTCTTCATTACACAGCGCCAGTGATGGTGTCATCTCCTCTTCATTTAGATCTGATGCGATGTTTATGGGAAAAAACATGATTTTCGTCGTTGTGAGTCACCGTCGCAGTAGCGGCACTCACATCCAACGATGTTGCTACAGTGACATCCTGGCGATGATGGCGATATGCAACTCATGTTAGAGAGGGTCAACAGCGAAGTCATTGGCAGTGGGTGAGAGTGAGAGAGAGAGAGAGAAAGAGGAAATGAATTGAGCGAATTAATGAATTATGATTTAATATATAATTATTTAAAATTTATAATATAATTATTTAATATAAAATATTTTATAATATTATTTTTAATATCTGATTTTTGTATAACTAAACCTCCTATCTTATTTTAAAAATTGAATCTTTAAAGGTATGTCTGGCTGTAATTTCCACTTTTATAAATCCAATGCACATGTCGTGACCCAATATCTAAATTAAAGTAGAACTACCCCAAGTTCATATGAAATGAACAAAAAAAAGGCTTTAGAAGCCCTAACCTAAGGCAACAAATTATGCGTGTTGGGAGCTCCATCAAAGATTTGTTGATGCTGTAACCCACCTTTGTGGTCCGGATTAGGGCTGTACAAAAAAACCGCGAAACCGCAAACCGAACCGTAACCGTTGGTTTGAAACCGTTGGTTCGGTTCCACGTGGACCCGCGATTTTTTTTTTCTCAAACCGAACCAAACCGTTTCAAAATGGTTTGGTTTAGGTTTTGATTTTCAAAAACCGCAAAAAACCAAACCGAACCGCACTTTTTAACAAATTTTTTTAATGAAATTATAAATTTTCATATATAATTTTATTAAAGTATAATTTCTAGAATTTAAACCAATTAAAAATAATACCTCCAAACTAGACTTAAAAATTCAAATTTCGAATTTATGTCGAAACCCAAGCCCCCTAAAAAAAGGGGGAGGAACTCAAAATCCAACTCAAAGTCTCAAAACCAAAATATAGATTCTTTTTAATTCCAATATGGTGTTGCAGAAAGGCCGTGTCGTTTCCCCCCACATGCGTAGCACCCGCATTACTGAGTGCTTTGTTGGCAATGAGAGTGGTACTATCATCTTCACCCTCTCGCAATGACCAAGGTATGCATACGTGTGTTGTATACATAAGTTAGGCATACTTGCATAACGCAGCACAAATTCATAATCAAGTGGAAAACAATTAATGTAGTGGACCGAATATTTCAGTTATTAGAATGAGTTTCTATGCCTGCAAAATTGTAAATAACGGGTTTTGATTCTTTTGGCTTGTTATTTTGAATAATAGGTTTTTTCCTTTATTAATATTTTTTATTGGGGAGTAGAAATAAGGGTTCTCGTATTAATATGTTTAGCTTTAAAGAGATAGACAAATAATTTTTTGACGCACACTTTTCTCTTGTCAATTATTTGGTCTGTAGTATGTATATGATCGCTGATTTATCTTTTTTTGGGCGTTGGAGATTTTTAGTTCTTTTCGTCTTTGACTTGAGCCGGGCGGCCTAAAGATAAGTTTGAAAACAGTTTCATCTAAGAATATATTTGACATGAAAAGTTCCTCTAGGAAGGAGATTACTATGCCTCCGTTTGGATTAGGTATAAATGCGAATTAAAATCTAAGAAGTCGACAAATAATTTTAACCACATATTTCATTGGACTCATAACTTTTCAACCACATGTTTCATAAACTTATATCAAAATCTACTAAAACCTGATTTTTCTCTAAACCAAACAGGGATATGATGAAAAATTGTCATCTAGAATTTGAATTTTCCTGCTTTAAACCACTAAGAAATTCAAGTGAACAACCATATTTTGTCCAATAGTCATCATGTCAAGGGATGTTGAACTTTCTTTGTTTAATGGGTCAAACATTGTCCGAGTAAATGTTTGATGCTGCTTTTACTATACATGTTTCAAAAGTGATTGTTGATTTATCTTGTGTTGTGTGTTTTATCACGTCTTAGTTGTCTTTGTTTCAATCAATCATCGTGTGAACTTTAAACAATGCATCTCGTAATTTTCATCTGTTTAATGGATTATGGTTTATTGTACTCATTTCCTTCACTTAGAGTATTTATTTAATATGGATAACCGTTTGGTTTTTGTTTATATTTCTTTCTTAGTTGATCTAGTGATGTCCGGTACTACTGTCATCCTTCAAAATGCAAAGATTGATATGTTCAAGGAAATTATGAGACATGTAAAAGATTGATTAGTGACGCCCGGTACCTAAGAGGTTTGTACTTTTATACTTATTCTGATATTGTTGTTTGTAAAAGTTTGAGTGATGCTAGTTTAATACTATCTTTTTTGTTTTTTTGTTATATATCGAATTTCAGACAAGTATGAATGTAATTTAATATTTAACATTATTAGTGTTCGTTTAAATTTATATGTTAACTTGTTTTAAATATATTACTATAATGTCGATAGGTAAACCGCGGATTAAAATCGAACCAAACCGCAAATAATGGTTTGGTTTGGTTTGGTTTGAAAAATGAAATGGTTTGGTTTGGTTTGGAAAAATTCCAAATCGCTTAAAATGGTTTGAGTTGAAAATATAGCATAAACCGCCCAAACCGAACCGTGTTCACCCCTAGTCCGGATAGTTAGTTCCCGTTTTTCGTTCTATTTATTTTATTTTATATTATTGTCTATATGCATGTATGCGTTCAATGTGCATGTGGAAACTCTCTACAACTTCTAATTTAAGGGTAAGCTTGATTGTCAATATTTTTCATGAAAAATGTGTTTTTTTAAATTCAAATTCCTATTTTTGTGCTATTTGATTATCCTTTTTTTCATTGAAAAATATTTTCCTACTTTTGGTCACATGACCATATTTTCTTCAAATTAAGAAAAATATTTTCTTTGATTTTATTTTCGAAAGAATTAACTCTCTCTCTCTCATTTATCCACTCTCCCATCTACCCGATAATAAAAAATGGACAATTATAACATTTTTTCAGTTGAAAACTAAATCAATTAACACATTTAATTAATAATTTTCATATAAATAAGTTATAGGCAATTGAATTACCTAAAATTTATTTTATTTTCATACAAATTTTAAGCTCGCAATCAAACGTATCCTAAATATGGGTTTTACAATAATTCAAAAATCTTTTTTGGCCTCGTAAAGTTGTATCTCACTTCAGTTAATAAATTTCCCTGTGGTTGTGAATTAAAAATAAAATAAAAAATGCAATTGAAGATCTACTACCCGACCCAATAAATTTTCAATTTTCTTCGGTAATCAAATATTTTTTTAGATAAAATAAAAGTTTGGAAAACTAAACATAGACAATAAATAAAATAAAAGGCTAAGTACAAGCAAACATTTAAAAACTTTCCATTTAAGTTAAAAATAGCCAAACTTTAGCCCTTGTTTGAGCCTCGTTCTTGTAAAAAAAAATGTATTTTTAAATGATGTATTGATGAAAAATATGTCATTAAAAAATAAAGATTTTTTTTTTTTTTGAATTTGAGTATAGTATTCTTTTACTGAAAAATGTACAGTTAAAATGACGTTAAATCACTGTTCAAAAATATATTTTGATGGAAAAACGGGGCTTAACTTATTGCTGCCGGTAAAGCCAATAGCCAAAATAGTTCAGCCAAAAATCAGATTATATAGACCATTCACCATTATCATCTCATTTGCTAAACCCATGCTCTTTGACCTTAAATAGAAATGGAGAGATGAAAAATCGAAAAAAAAGCCAAAATTAATTAAAAATGTCTGGTTCACAATTAAGAAGAGCATGGTCTGATCAATACAATAGACGCTTATCATCCGCGGTCGAAATGAGGATCACGCCGCCTCCCCTTCCTCTCCGCTCAATCTTCCTTGGTGTTGACGTTGGAACCGGCAGCGCCCGTGCAGGTTTCTTCTATTATCTTCTCCTCTCTATTAACACAATGGTTTTGCAAATATGATGCCGTATGGCGGTGCAGTGGTGGTTTGTATTTGGTCATTTTGGTGTGTTCTATGCCTATCACTGGTTTCTAATTTTATTGGGATAGGCTACGGAGAGATGGATAAACGGGTTTTACTATGTTGCATTGCTGTAGCTTTGGTACAGTCTTATTAGTAGTTTATGACAATTCCGCTATATATTGTTGTTTAGGTCGAGAAATTTTTTTGCTCTCAAGAACATTTCATGGTTAAGTGTAGTTTATCTTTAAATTCCACTAGTGGTAAAATTTACATTTTGATTTGATTTCAATCGCATAACTACAGATTAATTTACTTTCAATTAAGATAACTTTGTTCAGCTGCACTGAAAGATATCGATAATATGTCAGTCAATAAATGATGCGAATGTTGAATAAGTATAACTTCGTATAAATAAATGACAGCCATAATTTATTGGCCGTAAAGTGATTGATTTTTATTAGTTCAAATGATGGAATTGAAAGGAATTATCTGAGTGAAATCAAATTTAAGTGTAGTTTATTGGATTGAATAAAATTGAAGTACAATTATTGATTGACATTAGAATATAATTACCATAAATGGAATTTATCCGTAGTTTATCAAATAAACGAATTTATGGAAGGAATATTGTAAAGGTTAAATAAACGCGTTTAATTTTGTGATTGGTTATGGAGTAAAAAAAACTTTTAGTGCTCCCTGAGTATGGAGTACTCACTGTCACTATTTAATTGATACTTGTATTGGATAATTTTTAGTACTCCCAGAGTATGGAGTACTCACTATCTAATTGACACGTGTATCGAATAATTGGATTTAAACATGGACAAATAATACACATGATAATTAAATAGTGGTAGGAGTATTGAGTTTTCATACTCCGGGATTTACTAAAAATTTTCTCGGTATGGAACCGGTTTTATTTTTATTTTTTTTCCTTTTTCGTGTTTCATGTTGCATTGTTGGTGCTTTTCTAATGTCTTATTAGTAGTTTATATCGATACCTCTATGAGGTAGTTTAGGTATAAATTTCAGTTTGATCTAATGTCTTATTAGTAGTTTCCTCATTCCATTCATTCCTTTTATCTGTTTGAAATTAAGGATCATCAGTACATGTATATTTGTTGATATCTGAGATCTTTCATAAGTTTTTGATGAATTTGTCTGTGTGAAATAACCAAGTTCTTATTGGCTTAAACTGTAAGAACACACACTTGAATTCGTTTGAATATGTTAAACAATCAAATTTTAGAAATACTGAAGTTTCACATTTGTTCCTTTTAGCCCTTGGATTCAGTGGTACGGTAGCGGAATTAAAATATTTGGAAACAAGAAGAAAAATTGAAAACTCGAAAGTTTGTAAGAAAATTATTTGATTGTAATAAATTGGTGAATAAAAAAAGTGAACAAAGCTTTGCTTTAACACACAAATTAATTCCCTAATCCTAATGACTTAAGTAATTAAAATACTAAAAGTAGTAAAGGAAAAAATCATATTCTAATAACGAAAGAAGAAAAGTTATTCTAAACAAGAAAGAAGAAAATGAAATAAATCACTATTATAACAAGAAATCCTATTTACAATAGAATTGTCCTACATCATTCAGTATGTGTACATGTAATGTTTTCTTGCTAATGATGTGCCTTGGTTATTTACTAATTATATTTTTAAAAGGTGCTTCTTGTTTATTCTCTCCCTTTGCTCTTTGATGCAGGTCTCTTTGATGATGGTGGAAGACTTTTGGGTTCTGCTAGTAGCCCGATACAAATATGGAAAGATCGTGACTGTGTTGAGGTGATAAATGATTAATCAGTGTGTGTTTCGATGAATTACTTTATGTATACCGTGCCTTGCTCATATTAAATGAAGGCATGCCCTAGACAGCAATTTTATAATAAGTAGAGGTTAAGGAACGAAATGCATTTTCTTAATTATTATCCAGGAGGAACGTTAAAGACGTTTGGTTTTGTTGACCCTTGTAGCAATCTTCAACTGATATTTGGCTTGCAATTTGCACGGCAGTCAAAGCAGCATGCTCTATTGCAAATATTTCTGGGGAAGAAGTAACTAGTTTGGGATTTGCTGCTACTTGTTCTCTTGGTTTGTACACTTGGACAAATCACCTTTGCTTAAACTATGCACTCTGGAACGTGCAGCTTGTGTCCTAACAATTATTTGGGAAAACTGGTCTTGTATGCAGTTGCTGTTGATTCTGACGGACAACCTGTAACAGTTTCTTGGAGTGGTGATACAAGGAGAAATATCATAGTGTGGATGGACCACAGAGCTGTGCAACAAGCAGAGAGGATCAATTCCTCCAACTCACCTGTATTGCAATACTGTGGTGGGGCTGTATTCCCAGAGATGCAGCCACCAAAGGTATTCATGCAAGTATAAAAGTGTCAGTATTTTCTTCTGTTCCCTTAGAAAATATGTTCTCTGCTGTTGTTAAAAGCTTCGTGAATCAGAGAGATTGCTTCTCTTCTGTTTGTATTATGGACTGAACTTTGTTGTAATACCGTAATTGCAGCTTTTATGGGTCAAAGAAAATTTGCAAGAGTCTTGGTCAATGGTATTCAGGTGGATGGATCTGAGTGATTGGTTATCATATAGGTAGGCCATTAAGTTGTTGTCTTTAATTATGTCAATTAATATGTATTTGTGCAGTGGAAATAAAACCCTTCTTATTGATATTATTTTTCCAGAGCAACAGGAGATGATACTCGGAGTCTGTGCACAACAGTGTGCAAATGGACATATTTAGGTCACGCACACATGCAACAGATAAACGAAAAAGATTCCCGTGGTATGGAAGCTTGTGGATGGGATGATGAATTTTGGGAAGAGATTGGTTTAGCTGATCTTGTTGATGGCCATCATTCGAAGATTGGTATGCCTTATGCCTCTTAACTATCCTTACAAGTCACAACTATTGAAATTTTTGCACTTGAAGAAAGTCTGATGGCCTCCTCGTACCTGCTGTGGTTTGTCCATTGCTAATAATTGATAAATTTATGATGTAGCGGGCTGATATTTTTACAGTCACTAATTCTTTCTGCAAAAAATAAAATTCTTGTCATCTGATAAATCAGAACTTTAGTAGGATGTCTAGGCGAAAAGTCTCAATTATGTTTTCGCCATCGATTATGTATATGCATCGGCCTTCCTAACATTTTTTGTTTCAGCAGATCACTATCCTTTGCTTGATGATAATTTCACATGTCTCTGATTCACTATCATTCTTATTAGTTTTCCTATTCTTATGAAGCTTAACCAATGTAGTCATTTGACAAACTATATCATTTACGGAGACGCTTTGAACATGTTATACGATTTACAGAAATATTTTGTAATTATGGTTTAACTGAGTCAAAAAAGACAACAGGCGTTGAATAAGATTCTTAACTGAAGAATAAGAAGAAGATGCAAAAACCCAATTAACTTTTCTTTTGCATTCATGCGAGAAGTTGTTCAAAGTTTCTGGCTTTCTGAAACTTTGCATATAATTTTTTATAACAATTTCCTTGGCATCAGTATTTATCTGATTTTCAATAATCCTTTGGCTCTTTTTACTTGATAATAATCACATACAGGACGAAGTGTAGCTTTTCCTGGTCATGCTTTGGGCTCTGGTCTAACACCTGATGCTGCAAAGGCAAGTGACATATGGTAAAATTCTCTCATTGATTTCAAGTGATGCTTGCTTGGGTCTACAAATGATGCTAAACGTTATCAGAGTAAAAACAACAAAAAATACCTTTTGTGAGTTCTGGAAGGGTGATTAGCTCACTGCATGGATAGTTCATTATTTCCCTTTATCTCCATAAGAATATCTTTATTTTCAGGAATTGGGCCTGGTGGCAGGGATACCAGTTGGAACATCATTAATTGATGCTCATGCTGGTGGTGTGGGAGTAATGGAAAGTATGCCTGTGTCAGATTCTGAAGCTAAAGGTTCCGTTTGCATAGTCTTTTTAACTGCATGGTTTTTGGCTTTATGAATCTGTATTTTTTGTATATATGATACAACCGAGTATGCTGCAAGTGTAGACGCTGACGAGGAAGCAATATGTCGTCGAATGGTGTTAGTTTGTGGAACTTCCACTTGCCATATGGCTATTTCACAGAGCAAGTTGTTTATTCCTGGGGTCTGGGGACCATTCTGGTCAGGTATATTATTTTCCATAAAATAATGTTTGCTTTAATTTCATATTTCTTGAGATGTTCTGTTATGGGGATCACTTTCTTAAATGCACAATATTTCCTGAAATGAGGAGAAATGTTTAATAATCATCCCTCCTTACACTTACCTTATTGGATGGATTGGAATCCCATGTCCATGTCATACAAAGAGAAAATAGAGAGCAAGGGCTAGACTATCTACTGAAGCAACCACTTGATCTTACTGGCATTTAGAGTCTTCTTCATCTGGCTGCATTTTATAAATACTTTTCATTTTTACCGAACCAGCAAAATCAAATCTTGTTTCACAAGATCCTATATCAGCTATATATCCTCCTTGCATTTATGCCGGAGACATTGCCAGTGCTATGGGCTTTGACTGAAATGTCCAAGAAACTAACTACCTTGTCTGATTATAGATACAATTCAAGTCTGTCAAGGTTACTAAACCTTTTCTTGCTCCGTCTATTAGGTATGAAGAAACTCAAGTCCCAGGAATCCGTAATTTTTCTGTGCTCAACAGTTGATAAATGGCAACTTGCTTGGAGGCCTTTAGTCTTAATGAATTTTACCCAACTAGATAATTAAGCTGGGGGTCTTGTGTTTCAAATTTGCTTTAAGCTATATTGTTATTAGGAACAAACTTTTAGGCGGCTTTCCACTGGTTAATCGATATTTCATATCTTTCTCTAGTTGCAACGGGGGACTAAATTTATTCTCATTCACTTTCACAAATATTTTTAGCCATGGTGCCTCAATACTGGCTCACGGAAGGAGGTCAGAGTGCCACTGGTGCATTACTAGATTATATTATTGAGAACCATGTTGCTTCTCCACACTTGGCAAATCGAGCTGCTTCTCGATGTGAGATTCCCTCAACTTCAAAAATATTACTTCCAACATGATGTATTGCTACCCGTGTTTTACTTTTGACCGGCGTAACCACTCATCATTTTGATTTAATAGGCATTTCAATCTTTGAACTTTTGAATGAGATACTGAAATCAATGAAACAAGAATTACGTTCTCCTTTTATTGCTGCATTGACTGATGATATACATGTCTTCCCTGACTTCCACGGAAACAGGTAAAAGATATGAATTTTAATATCAATTGTGTACTTATGTAGCTACAAATGAATAGTTAACACTGAACCTTTTGTGTAGATCTCCCATTGCAGACCCAAAATCGAAAGGCATGATATGTGGCTTAACTCTTGACACAACTGAAAAACAGCTGGCTCTTCTATACCTTGCCACAGTTCAGGGTATTGCATATGGGACACGCCATATTGTTGAGCACTGCAATGCCCATGGGCACAAAGTAAGGACATTTTTCACCTTGTGAACACTGTTGACCATGTATCAGTTTTGCCATTACTGATAACTCTAGTATAATTATTTTATTACTTTTTCATGTAGAATACAACAAATCACATGATAAGATGAATCATAATATTATCATGGTGACTTCAAATCACAATCATGTTATCTCTTGTTTGATGTTCTATGCAAAAGGAAGACGATGCAAGTTAGAGAAGCGCCTTTCTGCAAATACTTGTACCTCAAAATTTTCCTATTTTTATTTTTTGAAATCTCCAAGTTTATAAACTGAATCCAAAACGGGAAAAAAGTGAAAATAAAATGGAAAATGTTAGTAGGTTTGTTTGTAGACATTGTCAGCTTTTAAGCTAGCAAGTTTATGGTAAAATAAAGATGTATATAAAATGTTTATGGGTAAACTAAATACGCATATAACATGTGGTGGGTTAGGATATTGGCCTGATACACAGGGTTTGACAATAAGCTTGGGAAATAGAAGCTAATACAAGAATTACTGGCAAAATCAATTACATTAGAGTGTATTATGATATACTGAAACTACATCTCCTGTTAAAACAAGATCCAAAAGGGAGATTCTTGCATTTTTATTTTTAATATTATTCTAGTTGCCCTGGCCCTCCAAATAGAAGTCTAACTACATGACCTGATCTGAAAATCATGAAGCATGAATACTGCACTCTCTTTTATTATTACTGAAGTTTGTAATACCAGTTTAGGGTTTTTGTTATTATCATTTGAGGTGGGTGTATTAACTAACTGTATTAGCACATGCTTAATGGGAAAACATTTTTTAAGTTGCATGAAAATCCCAGGTGCCAGATAATGTTTTTTAGAAGTCTATGTACCTCCCATTGCTTATGACCCGTAAATCCATTATACGTGCAAGGCTTTCTTATTGCTTTCGGAGTAAATGTTCTTTTGCTACCTTTTCATTTCCAGATCAACACATTGCTGGCATGTGGTGGACTAGCAAAGAATTCCCTGTTCATACAAGAGCATGCGGATATTATAGGTTTTCTCGTGTCTCTCTGTGTGTGTGTGTGTGCATTCCCTTTTGCTATACCAATCTGATAGATATTATATCACACATCCGCCAACTCTATGCGTTTATAGTGACTACTAGCATGCATATAGTTGTATATCACCAGTCAAGCTATAAACCTTTTTCTCCAAGAGCATGATTCTAGATCCCTTTGGGTTTGTAGTTCCAGGTCATACGCAGATAAAACTTAGATGGTATTACATAGATGCAAATAGTTGGACTCTTCACCTATCACATTGCATTGGTAATATTGGGGGGCAATTAAGTTTCTTCAGACACAATATAGACACATGCTGGATTGTGAGCAAAGCATGTTATAATTTGTAACTGATTTCTCTTATTATTTGTGCCATTCAACTGGTTTTGCACCACGTTTCTATCTCCATATATTCAACTTTATCTTTTGTGGATTAGTCTTTTGTTGCACCATCAAGGTTTCCAGGGAGCTCTCTTGGCTGTCAGGTTTAGACTTCACCTCTCCATTTAAAGGTGGAACGAATAGAAAGTGTGTCATTTTAAGACAAATTTTGAAATAGTATGGCTTATAAAATATTATCTAAAGAAAGTTAAATACAAAAGCACCGATATTCAGAGTTTGCATACGAGGTTGACACTTCAAAGACATCTACACTATAGTTTTGGGGTGTAAATTTTGGGCCCCACTAGTTCCTAACCTAAACTATGTTTTCCACTCAAACGATATCTACAAGGTTGTTTTGGGGTATAAATTTCAGCTACCACTAGCTCCTAACCTCAATTATGTGCAGCATGCTTCACTCACCAGTTGCATTGATATAAAAATTTTGATGAATTCTGGACTGTTAATTGAATTTGGACAGGCTATCCTATTATTCTTCCACGGGAAAATGAATCAGTGCTCTTGGGTGCTGCTATTCTTGGTGCTGTTGCTTCAAAGAAATATTCCACCATGCGAGAGGCCATGAAAGCGTTAAACTCAGCTGGTCAGGTAGGCAAACTGTTTGCTAATTGCATAATCAGGAATTACTGTAAAAAGGGAAATTAGACTAATTAATGTAGCATATTCTTCCATGGAACTTGTCAATTCAAACTTGGTATACACACTTGTAGTTTATTCGTTGTCTTATTTTTGTCTGCTGATTGTCGAAAGAGATTATAAGATTAGAAGTTAATTGCTGAAGCTATAGGCTTTCGTCTTAAGATCAACGTTTTGCTGTTTCATAAAGTTTTTGCTTATATCTTGGCAGATTGTCTATCCATCTAACGACCCAAAAGTGAAGAAGTACCACGATGCTAAATATCGTATCTTCCGTGAACTTTATGAGCAGCAGTTGTCCCACCGTTCAATAATGGTCGAAGCTCTGGCATGAGTTTCGATTTCGATTTTAGACTGCTATATTGCGGTATGGTCTAGCAGTTACGAAGACGAACATTGTCCCACTTGTTTATGGATATGCTTTAGAAACATTAGTGCATGACAAGTGGTTTCTCAACTCTTTTTATCCCCCCTTCCATTATTTAGAATTTAAAATCCTTTGTACCATATCTGATACAGATGGATTTGGAAAGCTTAACACGAGTTTACATAAGGTGTTAGTATTACGATCATATGGGCAACTCTAAACCTTGGCCCAAAACACAATTTTTTTTTTCCTATTTTGCACCAAATAATTGTTGCAATATCACTCCAAGCCAACACCAAATTTTGCACATATTTTATTAAAGTCTTTTTTTTTTGCCGGTTTTTCATCTAGCTTCAAATGTTGTTAAGGGTATTTGTGTCATTTTATATTATACATACATTTTAAATTTTACTCATCATCATCAGTAAGAAACTTCAATCATTTTATTATAAGTATTATTTAATATATTCTTAATGTGTTATTTTTATTAATTGTACTATATTTTAAAAATTTATTAAAAAATTTAATATTTTGGTTAACGAAATGTAATTATTTATGTAGTAGTAAATTGAATAAATAAATAATTTTTCAGATATATAAATTGTTAAGAACAAAAAAAATAAAGAAACTAATTAAACATTGTTCATTTGAAGCAACTTTGATATAATGGGTTGAAAATGGTTTTTAGGTCTTGTTTGCTTTCCATTTTGGAAGAAAGAATGTATTTTGAATAGTTGATTGATGGAGATAGTGTGGTTAAAAATTAAGGAAAATTTTTAGGTTTGCGTGTAATATTATTTTATTGAAGAATGTAGTTGAAAAGAGAATAGAAAAAAAATGAATTTTAGAAAAAATGAGAATCAAATAGGAACTTAATTGGATAAAGTTATCTTTTCACATGGAAGGAGTTTACACATAATAAAATATTCGCGTGATTTCTCCATGTAAGGAGATGTAGGTGTATACGTAAGATAACCCTAATTAATTTGGTATATGGTGGTGTGATCGTGGACTTCATTTATCGTAGGTAGTCAGAAGGTTGCTGTCAGATAAGACAAGAAAGCCTGTAAGTGGATCCCAAATGACTCATTTGATCTTCGTATCCTTGTAATTTCTGCCGAACATCAGGGGAATCTAGGACACCTATTCAATGTGCACGTAACCGGCCTTCTTTACACGTTAGCATATTTTGAAGCGTAGTAGAAAACGTGACTTTTTTGGTAGAAAAAAAAGCGCGACTTGATATTTATTGCACTTTCTACTAAATACTATGCTTTGCTTGCACGGGTTATATTAATTCCGAGCTAATGGTACTAGGTAGTGTGTTCATTGTGAAGGAGTAATGACAAATATGTTGAACCTTGCCTATTGTTCCTTTTCTAAAAATAGTCGAGATATATCAAATTAAAATACTTGGAATGGTGATGGAACGTTTAATCTATATGCATGTGAATGCCTTCAGAAATTGATGGGAACAAAAATAAAATAAATGAAATATGGGAACTGTTAATCTATTTTGTTTCTTTTTTACAAGAGGGAAGTTCGTATATTGTAGGATGTTAAGCAGGTTTCTCCTCCTTCGTGCTCTTGTTTGTTGCTGCAGCACCTTTCTTCACTGAAAGCCTATCCATCAATAACCAAATATAATCAACCTACTTATAGTTTACAGTAGCTTCGAAATTTAACAATTGAGATATAAATTACTATGTAAAGCTAGGAAGAAGGAATAAAATACAGTTATTTTGAAATCATACACCAAAAAGTGAATTAGACGTGAACAAGAAAAATGAGCAGATGACGTAGATACACAAGCTAGCTTTTCTCCATTTGATACGATAATATCTTTGGAACTAACTAGTTCACCTAAATATCGCATTCCTTCCAACAAAAGGCTATTACCATGTAGAGTGTGTTTGGTGGAGATTTAAATTGAAAAATTAGCTGTTAGTGGATCCCATGTCTGAGATGAAAGTCAAGCATAACGACTATATTTTCAATTAAAATTGGATTATAATCTTTGCCGAACAAGCCCGTAATTTTTGCTCCATGTTCAGTGTAAAATTAACAATGTGCAACCTGAACCTAAATTTCGACATCAATTTTTCTCTCTTTGGTAACAATTTCTAAGGCAATCCTCTCGCTAAGCACCGAATAAAAAATTAAATAGAACTCAATATATGAAAGTATGAATTTCAAAGAAAATATAAACCATAATTTTGATGAATGGCACATTGTCTAAATTGTTGCAAGGTCATGAGTATAGTTATTTCCTTAAGAAGGTCTTCAAGAAAACTCCAAAACACTTTCAAATCCTTCGTAAGTATCTCCACAACCTTCGCCGCCTTATCACTCCTACAATTGGCAGAAAAGAATTAAAAGAGACTCACAATTACCGAATAGTAAAACCGAGTACTAACTATCATCATCATTTAAGAAACAATTGGCAGAAAAGAATTAAAAGAGACCCAAATTACCAAATAGCAAAACCTAACTATCATCAATTCATCATCACTGTTTTCTTAAATTCGTGAAATGAATGAAAAACTTAGAGCTTTACTTGTCAAGAGCTTTAAGATACTTCTGCTTTCGAATCTCGAAGAAAATTTTCAAGGAGACATCCTCCCATTCACCATTGGTCACAGAATCTTGAGAGTACCTCACATTTGAAGAAAAATCTTGATTCCTTCTCTAATCTCCATTCATTTATAAATCCCAAAAATCAACAACAAAAATACTAAAAATAATTGAACCCCATAAAATTTATGTGTGTGAGAGAGAGAGAGTTTACTTGTGGACGGTTTCTTTAAATATATCTTCATCCAAAAAAACTGAAGAATTAAGAAAGCTAGCTCTCTGCTTAAAGAAAACATTTTTTCTTGCATCCAAGGTTCCAAATTCTTTAGATCCAGTAAAATTCCACTTCAAAATCGAAGAACACATCAAATTTTGAAGAAAACAAAGAAAACAACACAATTAACTGCTGGTCCATCTATAAAACAAAGATATATATATATATATATATAAAATAAATTTTACCTTCAAATTTGGTAATGGAAAAGAATGTATAAATCAGAAAAGTTTGAAATTCTCGGGGAATTATTTTCCCTACAAGTACTCTTTAGCAAAGTAATTAACGAATTACCAGAGACGACCTCACATATGAAAACAGAGATCTTAGGACATGTGCAGTTATGAAGGGAGTAATCAAGACGAACAGGAACCTGTTGAATGAGAGAAGAATATATATATATATATGTATAAAACACTAAATATACAAAAAGTGAGTTACAGATAAACAATAGATAATAAACCTAAATAAGGTGAGAACCAACGAGAAAATATGAAAGATAAATAGAAAATGACGACAACATTGAATACCAAACAGACTAGGTGAAACCAAGAATCTGTATTATTAGTGACCAAACATATCCATATAAGACTTTGCAACATAACTGAACAACAGGTCGAGGCCCACAAATAGAAAATGAACTTTTACTCTCCAAAACAGTGAAACATATGTCATCTTTTGAAAGCACTAGATGAGAACAATAGCTCTTGAAATTTTCAAGTTCAACCAAGCTATTTTGAAAATTTCAAGTGGATGAATGGCACGACCAAAAATCATTTATTAGAATGAACTAATTTCATTAGAGGAACGCATAAATGTAAATTAGTTATGCAAAAAGTTTACCTTAACCAGCTCTTCCACTCTTACATATTTGTTCTTTTCAAGAAGCTCGATCCAGGCAAACTCGAGCAATGTTGGATTCTGAACAAATAACAAAACAAGTGGTTTACAATGCACATACAAAAAAGGAAAAAAAATCCAAATCAGCTGGATTTCTACTTAAAATGATAGGATTAACAAACCAAATTACTCTGAGCTCTCTGAACAAAGTCTGATATCTTTGTGTTGTCAAAGTTTTCAACACGAACTATAAAAGTAATTTGTTCTGGTTTAATGGGGGTCATGACACCGTTATGCATAAGAACCAAATGATCAATTTGAGAGACCCGAATCTTAAAGTGCACGAAAAGTGTATAAAAAGACAAGAATCTAACACCTAGAAACCTATCCAATATGCTGCATTTCTAGCAAATCCTAATCGGAAACGATCCAATTTTTCTTGCCATCAGGCTTCTGTACTGTTATGATTTCACATTCCCAATTTACGAATAACAACAAAATATAAAAGATAACACCAAGATTTTTCGCCCATAGGCCCGGATGTTCACCCAAGAATGGGCTACTCACCACGTTGAGCATCCACCGAAGTGATTATCGCTCCAATCCACTATAGAACCCAAAAAGGGTGTCAAAACAGAGTTACAGTATCAAGGATCACACAAATCCAGAAGTTACATACCAAACACATCTCAGAAACTTAGCCACAGTAAGATTACACCAAGTAATCAAGATCGCACCAAGCAATCACACAATCTGTTCTTAAAACGAACAGACAATACTCCTCACTATCACTCCTACACTAGATCTCACCAAGATAATCTAGATTACAGCCATTACAAGAGAAACCAGAGGTTTTCTTTTAGAAGGGAGAGAGAGAAAAGGAGGCGAGAGGTAAACCCTAGAAATATCGAGAGTGTTGTGTATGTGAAAAGTCTCGAGCCATTATTTATATCCCAATCCATCAGATCGGGTCATGTTTCCTGATTTGGGCCTCAACCGATTGGACTGCACATTTGGGCCTCAAAAGGTCAAGCATTCTTTTAACAATCTCCACCTTGATTGACATTTTGATTTCTTTGTGGATTGGAGGTTAAACCTTCCTTTGGTTTCATTTACTCTTTGTACCTGCAAAAGATTTTAGTCAATAATGATATTTAGAAGATTTAAACAATCTCTAAATTTATATAAAGGAAGTACTTTTGTTCCCATATCAGCCGGATTACACTTAGTTGAGATCTTCTCAATTTTTATGATTTCCTTTTCTATGATATCTCTTATAAAATGAAATTTCACATCTATATGTTTAGTTCTATCATGAAAGACAGGATTTCTACTTAGATGTATAGCTGATTAACTGTCAGAAAATATGGTAGCATTGTTATTAGAAAAACCAATTTCATTTAACAGATTTTTTAACCAAATTCCTTCATTCACAGCATCTGTAGCTGCAATATATTCAGCCTCAGTTGAAGACAGAGCTACCAATTTTTGCAGCTGAGATTTCCAGCTTATGCAACTATCATTTAAAGTGAAAACATATGCAGATGTTGATTTTCTATTGTCACAATTACCAGCAAAATCAGAATCTACAAAACCTTTAAGTTCTATTCCTGTTTTACTTCTACTGAACATTAGCCCTAAGTGTGATGTCCCTTTTAAATATCTAAATAGCCATTTCATGGCTTCCCTATGACATTCACCTGGATTACCCATGTATTTACTCAAGACACTAACAACAAAAGTAAAGTCAGGTCTGGTACAGATCATAACATACATAATGGAACCTACAACATTGGCATAAGGGACTTTTTCCATCCTATTTCTTTCTATCTCAGTTTTAGGGCACTGTTCTGTAGAGAATTTAAAGTGACTGCCTAGTGGTAAAGTGACATCTTTTGCTTCATTCCTAGAAAATTTGCCTAGGATTTTTAAAATGTATGCTTGTTGAGTGAGAAACAAATTATGACCAGTCATATTTCTCCTAATCTCCATTCCTAGGATTCTTCTAGCAGGACCTAAGTCCTTCATTTCAAATTCTTGTTTTAACTTCTGCTTAATGTTGTTTATTTCAGTTACATTACAACCAGCCAGTAACATATCATCAACATATAACAACAGATAACAAGAATTAGGGCCTCCAGTTCCCTTAAAATAAAAACATGAATCATACTCACTTCTATTGAAATCAAGGCCTTTAATAAAAGTATCAAACCTGATATACCACTGCCTGGGGGCTTGTTTCAAGACATAGAGTGATTTCTGCAAAAGACATACACAATTTTCTTTTCCTTTTTGTTCAAAACCTTTTGGTTGGGTTATAAATTTTTTTCATCTAAGTTTCCATATAAAAAGGCAGTTTTAACATCTAATTGTTCTAGTTCGAAATCAAAATGAGAAACTAGTGCAAGTAGAATTCTTATAGAGGTGTATTTGACTACGGGAGAGAAAATTTCATTGTAGTCTATTCCCTCTCTTTGGTTAAAGCCTTTTGCAACTAATCTGGCCTTGAATATAATATTTTTATCTTTTGAGTCACCTTCCTTTATCTTGTAAACCCATTTACAGTCAATGACCTTTTCCCCTTTAGGTTTGTTAACCAAAATCCATGTTTTATTTTTGGTTAGAGATAGCATTTCATCATCCATGGCAGAGAGCCAATGTTTTGAATATTTTCCCTCAATGACCTCTTCATATGTCTCAGGTTCATTGTCCAAAAATTGTTGCACACAAAGTGAAGTGATGAAATCAGGTTCTCTGTACCTTAAGGGTGGTCTAATTTCCCTTCTTTCTCTATCTCTGGTAAGATGATAGTCCTCTAAAGGATTTAATTGTTGGTCTGGTTCAGGTGCAGGTTCAACAGCCTGTTCTAAAGGGTGCTCCACCTCAAACTGGCCTCTATTATCAGGATTAGGGTCTTCTGATGTAATTTTAGTTTGCAGAAAATGTCTATCTAGATCAGTTTCAGCAATAGTGTTACTTTGTCTTTAATGCAAGGGAAATCACCTTCATTAAAGATCACATTCCTACTAATTATTACCCTATACCCTCATTGATCTTTTAACCAGATTCTATAACCTTTTACACCTTCACCATATCCAAGAAAAATACTTTTTACAGATCTTGGTTCTAATTTTCCTTCATTTTGGTGTACATAGGCTGCACAGCCAAAGACTTTTAGTTTAGAGTAATCTACAGGGTGATTGTTCCAAACAAGGTCAGGGGTTCTGTGATTCAAGGATTTGGCAGGACATTTATTTATTAAAAAAGAGGCAGTTTTAATAGCTTCTCCCCAGAACAATTTTGGAAGGCCTGAACCTACTAACATGCATCTGACTCTTTCTAAAAGGGTCCTATTCATCCTTTCAGCTAATCCATTCTGTTGAGGGGTATATGTGACAATCCCGTGTCTAAGAATTCCATTTATTTTACAGAAATTATCGAATTCTTCATTACAAAATTCAAGGTCATTATCAGTCCTAAGGGCTTTAACATTATTGTTTACTTGATTTTCAACAAGAGTTTTCCAAGTTACAAAGCATTGAAAAGTATCAGATTTATTTTTCAAAAGTATGACCCAATTTTTTTCTTGAAAAATCATCAACAATTAAGAAGTAATATTTGAAACCAGAATGTGTAGACACAGAGGCTGGTCCCCACAGATTAGCATGTAAGTAATCTAGTGTAGTTGTAGATTTATGTGTGCCAGTAGAAAAGGGAAGTTTCTTTTGCTTTCCATATAGACAGTGTTCATAGAAAGACACCTTTTCAATTTTATCATTTCCTAAAGAACCTTGTTTCTTAAGGATAGTCAAGTTCTTATCACTTATGTGACCTAACCTTTTATGCCATATTTCAGATTTATCAGGTAAGGATACACTAGCAGCAATATTTTTAATCTTGTAATACATAACATTTAAGATATATATCCCATTTGATTTTTCTGCCTGAATAATCTCATGAGAATTCCTTTGGATTGACAAGGCACCTTTGGTTATGATTGTGTTAAAACCCTCATCATCAAGAGTGCCCAAAGAAATTAGGTTTCTCTTTAGATTAGGAATATATCTGGTTTTATTCAGTATTAGAATATTTCCATTTTTTAGTTTTAGCACAATCTTACCAATCCCTTTGATTTTGCAGGGATAATCATTTCCCATTGTTACTTGTTCCCCGTTTGTTTCAAGGAATTCAGTAAAGTGTTCTTTATAGGATGTCATGTGGAAGGCACACCCAGAGTCAAGAATCCAGTCATCTTGAATAGGAGTTTGACAAATCACATAGACTTGTCCATTTGAGGCTGCAACTTCTTCATAAGCTATAGCAGCTCCACCCTTAACCTTATTAAGGTTTTTCAGTTCAGCAATTCTTTTTAAACAGTCTTTGATGAAGTGACCCTCTTTACCACAGAAATAGCAATTTTTGCCTTTGGATTTGGTATTATTCTTGTTGAATTTTGATTTATTTATTTGGAACTATCCAGAATATTCTCTTGGTTTTCCAAAGTTTCTATTCATGTTTTGATTATTATTCTTCTTAAAGGAAGTATTACCTCTCACATTGTATCCTACTCTAATAACAGAAGTTCTAGATTCACCCTTGAACTCTAGTTCTCTATTCCTCAAAGAAGTAGTAATAATATCAACAGTAACAGAAGTTCTACCATATTCAAGGGCATGTTTCACTTCTTTATATTTATCAGGCAAAAAGGACAACAAGGCCACAACCTTTTGATCATCAGATAAGGTCTCACCACTGTTGGTGATATCTTGAGATAGTTTGCCAAACTTATCAAGATTAGTCTCAAGATCACAGTTAGAATCAAATTTGAAACTGAAAAACTGTTTCCACAAGTAACATTTATTGGGTGGGGATTTGTTTTGATAAAGAGAATCAAGTTTTGTCCAAATCTCAATAGCAGTGCTAGATTTCCCTACCTCCCTAATCACATTATTAGATAAATGTAAGAAAAATGTGCTCTAGGCAATTTCATCTTGTTCATTTATTTTAATTTGTGTAACTTCTTGACCCCATGATTCATCAAGAGCTTTTGCACATCTTTGTTGCATTAAAAGAGCCTTCATCTTTTGTCTCCAGAGATTGAAGTCTCATTTTTCGTTCCATATCTCAACATCAACCTTTGTACTGGTCATAGTTTAGAATTTTTTTGATTGTTTTTGAAAAACCAGTACAAAAGTTGAAGGATTTAAAAAAAATTATGAGTACACACCAAATATTAAAATGCAAAAATAGTGATGCACAAAGATATAAACAGAGAAGACATGTAAAACAATTTAATCAACGAAACAGAAAACTTTCGAAAGATAGATCTGATTATATGAATCTTGAAGAAACCGTTAAACCAGTCCCCTCAGATTCTAGGGTTCTCGCATGAAACCCTAGACAAAGGAAGATTTGGTGGGTTTCAACCAAGATAACAGTAATCGCTAATATTAGGAAAGTTTTAGGGTTAGAAAATCGTTACCAACACGTCTCAACAAGCAAACTGTGTAAAATAGTGAATACCAGACTATTTTACTTCCATCGTAGGAACGACGATTTAGATTTCCCTTAGTAACCAGATCAATGGAGATCGTCAAGAACTCGACAGAGAGCAACAAGAAACTAGATTGAACCACAAAGGAACATATCGAACGTATTATTCACAGATCGAGATGCTCTGATACCACTGTTATGATTTCACAGTCCCAATTTACGAATAACAACAGAATATAAAAGATAACACCAAGATTTTTCACCCATAGGCCCGGATGTTCACCCAAGAATGGGCTACTCACCACGTTGAGCATCCACCAAAGTGGTTATCGCTCCAATCCACTATAGAACCCAAAAAGGGTGTCAAAACAGAGTTACAGTATCAAGGATCACACAAATCCAGAAGTTACACACCAAACACATCTCAGAAACTTAGCCACAGTAAGATTACACCAAGTAATCAAGATCGCACCAAGCAATCACACAATCTATTCTTAATACGAACAGACAATACTCCTCACTATCACTCCTACACTAGATCTCACCAAGATAATCTAGAATACAACCATTACAAGAGAAACCAGAGGTTTTCTTTTAGAAGGGAGAATAGAAAAGGAGGCAAGAGGTAAACCCTAGAAATATCGAGAGTGTTGTGTATGTGAAAAGTCTCGAGCCATTATTTATATCCCAATCCATCAGACCGGGTCATGTTTCCTGATTTGGGGCTCAACCAATTGGACTGCACATTTGGGCCTCAAAAGGTCAAACATTCTTTTAACATGTACAACCATTAGCAATGCCGTCTCCGGATATTTCTTAAACTCTAGCAGAAATCCTTTCTGCAGCACCCATTTCCCTAACTTATTTTCAAGAATCTCTTCAATGCTTTTCAGTACTAACCTGTAAAATAATTCAACAACAAATATCACATATAGTGTGATCCATAAAGATAACTATATTATTTTATCGAATGACTTGATACTTTGTTTCCTTAGTTCTATCACTTAACATAGTATTTCCTCAGCGAACTACATTAAGGTCATCAGAAAAATCTCACTTTTAGGGATTGATCAAATGTGACTTGGGACTTCTCAAGTAGTTATCAAAACTTTAGCTTCTGAATAGTTAAAATGCATTAGAATCCCCAAAAATCAAAATATCTAATCAAGAATATTCATAAGCCAAGGACAAATTTTTAACTGCCATCATAAAGCTGATTTTTTTTTTTGAAAAACTTCACACATTTTATCACTGTCAGTTGCATGAACTCCAATTCTACCAGTGGATTAACTTCAACATTAGGTAATATCCAAAACTAATTCAGGTGGAGTAGTAATGGAGTGCTGAAGGAAACAACCTGTGGAAGAGCTTCATAGAGAATCTGATGCGATTAACGGAGTGGTTTGAATGGTGACTAAAGAAGGTAGACCAGGTGGCCAAAGGTACAACCCTTGAAGCCTTGTTGTAATCATGCCCCTTCAAATTTGTAACGCCCCGAGTTCAGCGAATCCGGAGTGTCACGTCATCGTCTTTTGCCCTAATTTAACTGAAAAGTTTAGCGGAAATAACTAACTTTTACATTACATTTAAAATTTGTGAACTTTAACGGCAATAAAACGCATTTGAATTAACTTAAGAAAAATTGATTTGACTTTAAACTCAAGTTTGAAATAACTGAAAAGGCAAAGTAAGTTCATAAGGATTAAGTCTCAACAGTTAACTACATTTATTCATTCATGCCACCATTGCCCATCATACTTGACCGTCTCCAAAATCTGCAAATATTGTTAAAATAATGGAATGAGCATTTCGAAGAAATACTCAGTAGGCTCATCGCCAATAATTAATTTACAGAATAATTGAACACATAGCTATGTAATTTATACAGTGACATCATCATGGCTCATTTTCTTAGAAAGATCATAGGCTCTTTAAAATCATAGGGTGTGGGTAGTCTCGTCTCATGCATTTTAGCACATAGGCTATAGGCTCTTTTAAAATCATAGGATGTGAGTAGTATGTCTCATACATTTAAGCAAGTAAGTTATGCATAACATCATCTTATCTCATAAGAGATTCACTTTCTTCTCATGCATTTAAGTATATAAGTTATGACAAGCATAACAACATAATCTATCTCATAAGAGATTCTCGTCTTATGCATTAAAGCATATAAATCACATAAAATCACATAATACATGCAATTATAATTTAAACTAATTAATGGGGGCGAGTCTACCTCAATCTATCTCGATTCACGTAAAAAGTGGAGCGGAAAGAAATCTCAATCCCTCAATCGTTTGTACGTTTCGTCTAGCCAAAATAGGAAATAAACTTTGAATTAGTTTTCAAAATTTTTAAAGATTAAAAACGATAAAAATAAAGTTTAGGGACTTAATTGAAAGTTTCTTAAAATTGAAATTTGAAAAGTTTAAGGACTGAAATGGACTTTTTGAAATTAGTGGGCTGATTATAAATAACTAAAACTTAAGAACTGAAATAAACTTTTTAAATAGTTTGGGACTTAAAATACAAAACTTTAAAACTTTAGGACTGAAATTAACTAACTTCTAAACTTTGGGGCTAAAATCATAATTTCCAAAATGAATTATATACATATATATATATGTATCTATCTCTCTCTCTCACTCCCAATTTCGAATTAGTGAAGTCGAGAGGAGAGGGAGGCGTAGGGAAGAGGCCGATTCGACGGCCAAGGTCAGAGACACCGTTGCCGAGGAGTGGCGCCGGCGGGTGGAGGCGATTGGGGTGGTTTTGGTGTTTTGAAACAAGTGAAACCGAAGCTTGGGAGGCTCGGTTTCTTGTGTTTTTCCGGCGATACTCCGGCGAGGTTGAGATAAGTGTTTGGGTCTTGTTATTCCTCGATTTTCTTTTTTTTTTTGGGTTTGATTTTGGGTTGATTTTTGGGGCGAAATGGAGGCTGCCGATTTGGTGGTGGCGAAAACGGGATGACTGGAAAGTGTCTCGGTGTTCTTGTGGTGTTGTGGTTGAGCTGAACAAAAGATTAAGGCGCAAGGTAGGAGTTGTTGTATTGGTTGGCTGTGTGATTTGGTGGGGAGTCAACTGTGGGTTGGAGGTTGAGTCACTCTTGCAGGTTGTGTGAATGTTGCTTGCTCGATTTCTTGGTGGATGGTTCGAATGGTGGCTGGATTGGGCAAAACAGTGGGGTTGGCAGGCGATTTTGGGTTGCAGTGAGGAGGTGGTGGTGTTGATTGAGTGAAATTATCAGGTTTCCAGTGTGAATGTTGTTGGTGCTAGAAATGGGGATTCTAGCATCAACGTGATTTCCAAATTTTGAGGAGAGTGGTGGATTCTTACCAATTTTTTGGCTTGGCCGCGTGAGATGTGAGGATGCTGTGAGGTGGGGTAAATGAGGAGTATATGAACAATGAATTTCTAGGGCACAAAAACCTAGGTGCTAAGTGGGCCAAAATCTTGGACTTAAAGAATTTTTTCCCGATTGGACTTTAAGTGAATTGGGCTAAAATAAGCATATTTGGACTAATGAAATTTTGGACCCGAAATAATAATAAATCGTATTTAATATTATTAAATTTCGGATTTAAAACGATAAGGAATCTGATACATTAAAATATTCGAAATTGGACTCGATTCTAATAAATTTAAATTTGTTTAACAACGGCTTTATTCTTAAAACTCGGGGTTAGAACTTAGCGACACGTTTTTCAAGAAAAATAATTTAAAATTCTCGATCGCTATAAAATCAAAACAAAAAACCAAAAAAAATTAAAAAATGTAGAAAACTTTACAAAACTAAGAACAAAAGAAAAACTTACCGAATTCTTGTCATCGTCTTTGCACAACCGTTTACTTGAAGAAAATATCGTCTTCTCCCTACAAAAAAAGACTCTCAGAAGGAGAAGTGAATGCAACAAAATATTTTGTGAAAAAAAAAAACCTTTCATGTAGCCACTTAGGCATCTTCTTCAGCTCTCCACCGCCTAGCTGATTCTTCTAATGCTATATGTTTAGAGTTTTTAGCATCTACCATAGCATGCCGCTGAAAGGTATTGTGCAAGCCATGAGTTTCTTCCTCTTGTCTCAAGATCACAAATCTTTTTCAATATTCTTTTTATCATGTCGGGCTGTGATGCCAGGTCCAGTCGAACAGAGACAGTGATGAGAAAAAGGCCCAATATGGAATTAATTTCCCACTGAGACGACCCACTTACCAAGCCCAATAGACAGCCCATTCCTTAGTCGCTTTGGACTGTGAGATTGACCCACTGATCAACGGTAGCTGGTCTTTACTATAAATACTACTCTTGTGTTGCCCTAGAAATTGGATCATTATTTTCTTCTTTTATGAGAGACTTGAACCTTCCTGGGCATTCGTTCTCTTCGTGAATTTCTTTTTTTCTCTGTGTGAGATCTTGAGTGATTATCTTTGTGATAATCAAGTCCTTATGCATTTCTCTGTGTGAGTAATCTGTTGTATAGTGGTTTGTCCAATTTCGTTGGTTCCATTGAGTGACTCTATGAGTGAGAGATTGTTGAGGGTTTGGTCAAATCTTGGTGCCTCTTTGATGATTCTTGTGGCGATAGATATGAGCCTGTAAACGATTGATACTTTGGTGCCTTTGGTTTAGCTTTCAACTGTAAAGTTCTATTATATTTTGTATTGTTTCAGATCTTAGGGTTCATTTGATAGAAAGATGAAAAATGGATGGCAAATAAAATGTTTGGCAGGGAAGTGATTTGCCTAGAATTTGTTTTAAAGGGAATTGTAATTAATGGTGTTTGATTGATATAATTTTTCACCTAATCCCTTTGGCTTTGTTTTTCATGTAAATGGTTACTTTTTGGGATAATTTTTTTACAATCTGTATTAAAATTTGTTTGGATTGCCAAAAAGTAAAAAAAAAAAATATATATATTTTCATAAATTTTTTATGTTCGTTTAGCTTCGCTTTTCATGCAAATTGTCAATTAAATAGATAAATTTTTTTACCATTGGATTTAAAATATGTTTCCATTGCCAAAAAGTTAAAAAAAAAGGAAAAAAAAAGACACCCAACAAGCTGGAAAATAATTTCCCACCAAAATCATAAAAAAATATTTTCCTACTTTTGTGCTTCAAGGGATTGTACATTAAAAGTTGGTGGTAAACATTTTCCATGGCAAATTTGGCTAATCAAACAACCAAAAGTAGGAATTAGGAAAATATTTTCCTAGTTCCATGGCAAATTAAACAAATCAAACAGGCCCTTAGAATAATAGTGGTATCAGAGCCTTTTTAGGCTGTTCTTGAGTCTTCGATCGAAGTACGAACATTGGGAAATCAATTTTCAGTTGTTCGCCTTTTCGATCGCGAGAGATCTCGAAACCCTAGGTCAAGATCTGTGTCGATCCGGTGGTTTAGGGAAAAAGTGCTCGAACTAGAAGGAATATACCACTCGTATCTGGAAAAAGTGCTCGATAGAGCTCAAAACTGAAAGTGCCCGAAACTCCAGATGTTCGATTTGAGTTTGGTGACCAAGAGCACGCCTGAACTCTTGCGGGCGATAACATATGCTGGTTTTTCTTTGGGGTTTACTGTTTAACCCCGCTTCGGTTTGCATTTTCTTGAACTCTACACAAACACACATACCTAACATAGTATACTCAAGTTTATGCCTCTGTTCTTGATGTTTTACTTAACTGCTGAATAGTGTTACCTGTTATATTTGTATGCAATATTCTTTAAATTGCTGAATATTGGTGCATGTTATATTAGTTTGAGATATCTTGATTATATTTGCGTGTGACTTTTTTAGTTTGGGTGATTCAAATTGAGCCTTGACCTGAGAATAAGATTCTCATGGAATCCTGGTGAATTCGATCATCCTTAGGCTGTGTAGATAATGGTTCTTGATATTGAGATACTGTTTTTGCCTGCATAGTTGTATTTCTGGTTCTTGTAGTATTTTTGGTTATTGCCGAGACTAATTGTGATTGAAAATAATTGCGAAGCATTCATTTGATTGCATTTTATTTCTTGTGATTTGAAACCTCATTTTTGTGGAGGTCAAATTCAACTAATCCTCAAAAGTTGGTCATCTGTCCTATTTTAATTTTTTGAAAATATTGTGTGTTATTTCAACAATAAAGCCTGACAAAGTCATATTTTGAACTTGGAGTTTTTTTTATGGAAAATGGGATTTTCCCATTTGGCAACAAAAAATGCGAGGTATTTTAGTCCAACAAAAAGTTTCTAAGGCTAACAAAAGAGTTTTCTGAAACCATGACTGATGATCTGATGAACTTGCTTATACCTCCATTATCCTGTATTTATCTTATCAAGTTTTAAGAAAAGTAGGAAAATATGATGATGCTAAGGCCCTGTGGGATGAATTAGAGAAACTTTATCTACCTAAGTCTCTGCCTAATAAGCTGTTTCTGTTAGAGAAATTTTTTAGCTTTAGGATAGACCCTATTAGAGACTTAGAGGATAGTCTGGACATCTTTAATAAGTTAGTACAAGACATAACCAATACTGGTGAGAAAGTTTCTGATGAGTATAAGGCTGTAGTGTTGCTTAATGCTATCCCTGACACTTATAAAGAGGTGAAATCGGCCATTAAGTATGGTAGAGATACTCTTACACCTGACATTGTCATAAACTCTTTAAGTTTATGACATTGTCATAAACTTAGATAGTGTTAGGTCTGAAAACTTATTTGTTAGAGGGAGGACTTTTAGTAGGTCTAGTGGCACTTAGGAGAACCAGAATAATCAGGGAAATAATAACAGGAGAAATTTTAAGGGCAGGGGCAGATCTAAGTCAAAGACTAGAACTAAAAAGTGTCATGGGTGTGGAAAAACTGGACACTTTATCAAAGACTGTTTTAAGAAGAAAAATGAACAGAAAGGTAGAGGTGTTGATGAAGGGAATGTGATTGAATCTGAAGGTTCTACCACTATTGATGTATATGTTGTGACTGAACAATTGCCTGACTCTAACTCTGCAAATGTTGCTGATGAAGGAAATCAGAACCAAGAATGGATCTTGGATTCTGGTTGTACCTTCCATATGACCTCTAGGAAGAGCTGGTTAGAAAATTTTAAGAAATTTAATGGAGGTGAAGTGGTTATGGGGAATAACATAGCCTGCAGAGTTGATGGAGTAGAGAATGTCACATTAAAATTAGATAACGGATATATTTACACCCTTGAAAGGGTTAGGTATATTCCTGAATTGAACAAGAACTTGATTTCAATGGGAAATTTGGATGACATGGGACTGCAAGGTAGAATAGGAGATGGTTTTTTAAAGGTGATAAAGGGATCACTTGTTATCTTTAAAGGTGTTAAGAGAAATGAGATCTATGTGATCAAAGCTAGTACATTGCTTGAGCATATAGCTGAGTCTTCTAGTGTTGAAATTGATGCCATTTTAAAATGACACAAGAGATTGGCCCATGTTGGTGAAAAGAGGCTACATATCCTTTATAAGAAAGGTGTGTTTGGAAAAGATTCTATATCTAAGGTATCGTTTTATGAGAATTGCACCTTAGGTAAGCACCATAGGCTGTATTTTAATACAGGACAACATAGAACCACCTCTTCCCTTGAGTATATACATGCTGATTTATGGAGACCTTCATCCACTATTACTCAAGGAGGAAATAGATATTTCTTGTCCTTGATTGATTACTATTCTAGAAACATTTGAGATTATTTGTTGAAATATAAATCTGAAACTTTTGAGAAATTTAGAACCTGGAAAATTCTGGTGGAAAATCAGATTAGGAAGAAAATTGAGACATTTAGGACTGATAATGGTCTTGCGTTTTGCAATGCTGAATTTGATCAGTTGTGCAAAGAGTCTGGGATTAAAAGGCATAAATTAGTACCCTATACACCTCAGCAGAATGGAGTGGCCGAGAGGATGAATAGAACCCTACTAGATAAGGTTAGATGAATGCTAATAGCTTTAGGTGTGCCTAAGGTTTTATGGGGTGAAGCTGTAATGATAGCCTCTTATATTGTTAATATGACTCCCTCAAGTGCTTTAGGTGATAGAATCTCTGAAGAGCTTTGGACTGGACATGTGCCTGATTATTCCCACTTAAGAATCTTTGGTTGTGCAGCATATTCCCATCAACGTATAGGAAAACTAAAATCTAGAGCTCAAAAATGTGTTTTCTTGGGATATCCTGATGGAGCAAAAGGTTATAGGTTGTGGAGTAGAGAAACCAAAGGTTTTAAAATTGTCACCAGTAGAGATGTTACATTTGATGAGTCAAATATGCCTTGTTTAGAAAATAATGAGCCAAAAGGGCTATCTGGTGATGAAAAGAATGATGGTACCAAGCTGCAGGTGGAGCTTGGGTTACCTATTGAACCTGTTGTTCAAGAACAGGTGGAGGAAGAAGCTGAAACTGCTCCTGGAACACAAGAGATAGAAGAGGAAAATGTTCAAGAAAATCTAGAAGGTCAGCCTAATGAATTGGAAAATTACCAATTAGCTAGAGATAGGATTAGGAGAGACATGAGACAGCCTGTTAGGTATGGAGATTACCTTTCACTTACTGTTTTGTCCTATCAAGACTTAGTATTTAAAGAACCAAAATCTTATGAAGAGGTAATTAGCAGCCAGCAATCTAAAAATTGGCATGCTGCTATAATAGATGAAATGGACTCCTTAATGAAAAATAAGACCTGGACATTAGTTCCTAAACTTGCAGGTAAGACCCTTGTTGATTACAAGTGGATCTTTAGTGTTAAGGAGGGAAATACTGAGAAGATGCCCATAAGATTTAAGGCTAGACTTGTAACAAAGGGATTTACACAAAAAGAGGGCATAGATTATGATGAGATATTTTCACATGTGATTAAGTACACTACAATTAGAGTTATGCTTGCTCTTGTCGCTTATTATGATCTTGAACTTGAACAAATGGATGTGAAAACTGCCTTTTTGCATGGTGACCTTGATGAAGTAATTTATATGAGACAACAACTTGGTTTTATTGATGAAACTAAATCTGATCATGTGTGCCTGTTAAAAAGATCATTATATGGTTTAAAGCAATCTCCACGACAATGGTACAAAAGGTTTGATAAGTTTGTATCTACTGTTGGTTTTATAAGAAGTGAATTTTATCATTGTCTTTATTTTAAAAGAAATGATGAAAATGCTATCATTGTTTTTATACTCTTTATGTGGATGACATGTTGTTAATTGGTCAGAATATGCATGCTGTTAATCAGATAAAAAGGTCTTTAAGTTCTGAATTTGAAATGAAAGACCTAGGACATGCTAAGAAAATTTTAGGGATGGAGATCACTAGGAAAAGGCATAATTACTGAACTTAAAGCAAACTGCATATGTGGAAAAAATGTTGATTAAGTTTGCTATGCATAACTCTAAATCTGTTTCGCTTCCGCTGGCCAGCCATTTTAAACTTAGTAAAGAGCAATGTCCTGTAGATGAATCTGACATTAGGCAAATGGAAAAAGTACCCTATGCAAATACTGTAGGATCTGTCATGTACACCATGGTATGCACTAGGCCTGATGTAGCTCATTCCATTAGCACACTTAGTAGATTTATGGCTAATCCAGGACCTGAACATTGGGTTACTTTAAAATGGTTGTTGAGATATTTAAATGGATCTTCACACTTAGGTTTGACATTTAGTGCCTGTAATGAAGGTGTAGTACTTAAGGGTTTTGTAGATTCAGATTTTGCCGGAGATAGAGACAATAAGAAATCTACTGCTGCTTATATGTTTTCTTTGTGCAATACATGCATTAGTTGGAAATCACAACTTCAACCTATTGTTGCTATATCTACTACTGAAGCTGAGTATGTTGCTGGAACTGAAGCAATGAAAGAAGCGTTATGG
Organism: Osmanthus fragrans; assembly: GCA_019395295.1. Taxonomy (NCBI): domain Eukaryota; kingdom Viridiplantae; phylum Streptophyta; class Magnoliopsida; order Lamiales; family Oleaceae; genus Osmanthus; species Osmanthus fragrans. Next base: position 7,138,582 of record CM033358.1, read on the forward strand.
CTTAAGGGCTTGTTATCTGAAATAAATGAACTACGTAACCCTGTTGTTGTATATTCAGATAGTCAAAGTGCTATTCACCTATGTAAAACCTTGTTTTTCATGAAAGAACCAAACATATTGATGTTAAGTTGCATTTTATTAGAGATGTTATTTCTAAAGAAATTGTTTTACTTGAGAAAATTGCACCTCAGTTTAATCCAGTTGATATGGAGACCAAGGTAATACCTTTAAACAAGTTTAATTCATGTTTACAAATTCTGAACATTGATGCTGGTTAATTTTGGTTCTGTGCAGGTGCTAAACCTGGTGTTTTTTGGAAGTACTGGGAAGCTGCATTCTTAGGGATGTAATATATAAATTGTTTTTACATTTATTAGGCTTCTTGTATGACCACTAGCATCAAGGTGGAGATCTGTTAGGTTGTGATGCCAGGTCCAATCCAATAGAGGCAGTAATGAGAAAAAGGCCCAATATGGAACAAATATCCCACTTAGACGGCCCACTTACCAAGCCTAATAGACAGCCCATTCCTTAGTCGCTCTGGATTGTGAGATCGACCCACTAATCAACGGTAGCTGGTCTTTACTATAAATACTACTCTTGTGTTGCCCTAGAAACTGGATCATCATTTTCTTCTTTTCTGAGAGACTCTCGAACCTTTTTGGGCATTCGTTCTCTTCGTGAATTTCTCTTCTTCTCTGTGTGAGATCTTTATTGATTATCTTTGTGGTAATCAAGTCCTTATGCATTTCTCTGTGTGAGTAATCTGTTGTATAGTGGTTTGTCCAATTTCGTTGGTTCCATTGAGTGACTCTATGAGTGAGAGATTGTTGAGGGTTTGGTCGAGTCTTGGTACCTCTTTGATGATTCTTGTGGCGATAGATCTGAGCCTATAACGATTGATACTTTGGTGCCTTTTGTTTAGCTTTCAACTGTAAAGTTCTGTTATATTTTGTATTGTTTCAGATCTTAGAATAATATATCAATTTCTCCTTCACTCTCGATTACAAATCCACAATCAAAAGCTTAATAATCCCAGTGTAAATATCCTTTTGGCTTAATGTTCTTGATTTGTTTGGAGTTTCGAGAGAAGAAATTAGGAAAAATGATTAGGGGTGAAATGAAAACGTTTCAGCACAACATTTACACGTATTGAAAGGATTATTACACCCTCGAAAAAGCAAACAATACAGAACCGGATTGGCTACAGTGAGTGCAAACAATTCAGCTACAGTTGTGTGAAAATGGCTCCACCAAAATGAACAATAAATGCCTCATTCTCTCTTTTAAGATAGTGTAGATGTAGATATTTGAGTTCGTACTTTCATATACATAAAGATTTGTTAACAGATTCTTGTACTAGATGCGCATCCAGGTCGAGGTGCTTACCATTTCCTTTTGCAGGAAATAACTGATCGACCAAGCCATGCCATCGAGGCACACAAAATTGACTAGCATGAATATCCAAAAAATAAAAATAAAACTGTTTCATGGATGTTTTGTTTATCCCGTGAATACCATATTAACTCATTGCGCCACAGGTATTTCCACATTCTGTTAGGTATTATTCTATGATGATTTCGAGTTAATTATTAGATACTTCTTTTCCGATCTTGATTGTGTTACAATTCTAGTACCATATCATAACCAAATCGAAGAACATATATGCTATTTGGTATATCTCATAATTGCTTCATCCTCTTGGTGACTCGTTGAACGCTAGCTTGGATTGCCTTTTCTACCAATTAAGGGAATTAAAACCTTAGGAGCCCAAGAGCCTAAAAATGGAGGCTTTGAGGTCAGTCAAGTTGAATGGGCTCCTATTCTCGAGCGTCAGCCGAAACAACTCCCTTTTTACAACAAAAACTTGGTTAGAGGCCAACAAAGAGGTGTCTTGCCTGAGATGATATGTCGATCAATAAATGATTTCCTCCTAGAATACAATTAATTCTCATTAATAATTTCCTTTCAATGTTGTCAAAAATCAAAAGTGACATACATTGATTACTCGACCAATCAATATGTAGAACATAGCAGCCTATGGTCGAATACTTGGTTGCAAATAATAATTATTTTGCCACAACCCACAAACGAACCAATGAGAGGCCAAGAAAAATATTTGAATATATTAAATCTCCAAACATGCCAAAGATCATTAAAATGATGGATAATACTTCTTTGCCACCCTAGATGACCACTTCGTTGACATAATTTTGTCTTTTATGTGTGTATTGTCTATTTTATCCTTATCCTTATATATTTAGTTATTTTCCGCTTTTAATCTGTTCATAATTGGTATCAGAGCCTAGTAACGAACATGAAGAAAATTTTTAGAACTTTAAAAATATTTTCTAGAATGGATAGAAAAGATAAATTAATTTTAGAAGAATTACAAAATATTGCTATTTTAACTAATACTAATAGAATTAAATTACAAGAGTTAGCAACAAATTTTAAGTAGCAAATTTAAATTTCTAAGTAAAGAGATAAAACAAATAAATAATTCTCAACAGTTAATTGAAGTAAAAAATAAAGCATTACAAATTTTAGTCGATGAATCTCCCGAATATGAAGAAGAAGATATTATTATAAATCAATTTTTAGAATAATATGATAATTATGCTTTACCTTTAGAAAAAAATCGATATGATAAATCAAGACATCATGACTCATGTAAAAAATATTGAATCAAATTTAGAAATTGTAAATGATAATATTAAGATTGGACCAAAAATCCTATATAAACAAATTGAATCAAAATTTAAAGAATTAAATTTAAAAATAATTCTTATGCTTCAATTAAACCACCTTTACCGGCATACGTTATAGAAGAATTAGAAACAAAATTCTTTGAAGCTACTGGAGAGGAATTAGAAGTTTATAAACAAAATTTAGAACAATTGGCTATCCAAACTGAGAATATATATATGAATGATCCTCCACCTAAAGAGGAGACTACTGAAATTAATACTCCACCTTTAAATGAACAAGTTGAGCTGTTAGTCGGAGAAACTAGTGGAACTAATGTCACTATTGATTGGATTTAAGATGAATCTGATGACTGAAATTTGGAATGGATAAGAGAACATGGAATAACTAATGAGTGAGCATGTTATAATTTTAGAAAAAGGTCCAAAAACTATTGCAACCAAATCTATACATATTAGGGATAATAATCCTGTTAGATTATTTACTAAACCCATTCCTACAACAGAAATATGGTTAGATATTGATGATAGCAATAATAAAAGCGGAGTTGTTGATTCTTGGGCAAAAGCTACTGATTTAGCTGTTGTTTTTCATAGATGGAATACCACTCAAGCTTATTACTTTATAATCCTCTGGAGAAGAACTTCTGAAGAAACCAAAATCAAATCAAATATGGAGAAAAATCTACAACTACCATAGATAGTAATGAAAGTTTAGATGCTGAAAATTTTAAAGAGATTTTAAAACGAATAGAAATTTCTTTAGACATCTACTCTTAGGAGAAGTTATACCTGGAACTAAAATTGATATGATTACTCAAGAAACCTTACAAGCGGAAAGAGAAATGGAATTATTAAAAATCTGTGATATGTGTGAATTAAATGAATATACTAAGAAATTCGAAAAAATATATATCAAAGCATCCAAATCCATAAAGGAATGGAATATATCTGAAGAGGATAAAAAAATTACTAAATAAATATTTCCTTAAGCTACCATGGCCATGGGGCCAGAAATTATTTGAGCAGTACCAAATTTATTGGAAGAAATTAGAATGAGAAAATCCTAATCAAAAGACTGATACTCTAGGAATGAGAATTTCATTCGCTAAGAGAAAAATATCTGAATGGTGCAAAAAATCTATGTACCAACACCTATTTAGAAAACATGGTAAGAAAACTAATTTATGTTGTTATGGAGAAATAGCAGCAGTACCACAATTTGGTTGTCACAAATCACCCCAAAAACCATATTATAAAAAGAAATTTAAGAAATATCTTAAACTTTGGAAGAAAAATAGAGGATTTAAGAGCCACAAGAAATATTTTAAGAAGAAAAAACCTTGGAAAAAGGAATTTAACCAACATAAGAAACCCCAAGAAAAATTTAAGGAAGAATTTTATGAAAAATGTAAATATTTTACATGTAACGAAATAGGACATATATCTCACAATTGTCCTAATAAAAATAGAAGGGAAAATGTTAAGTCCATTAGATTAATGGAAGAAATAGAATCTGATTCAGAATATGAGATAATTGAATATTTAGACGAATTATCTGAAACTAACTCAATCTATGAACTAGATATAGAAGAAATTGAAGAACCAGAATATGAACAGATTTATATGAATTAAGAAATCATTGATATTATTGAGACCAACTTAGATAATGAAGAGGGAACTTCACAAACTGTTGTGTTTGAAGAAGAAAGATATGGAGCTATAAAAGAAAAATAAATATCTTTAAGGATAAAGATATTTTTATAAGACTTATACTATCTTGGTTTAACAAAACAATATACATTGCCAAGTATGATGAAGTACCTATTAATATCGAAAATGTTAAAGGTAATACTACTATACATCTTATAACAAGAGAATGAGTTAATAAAGAATTAGCAAATATTAAAAAATCTACTAGAGATAGATTAAAAAATATTGTTATTGGGGGGATCCAAATTATGATCAAAGGATATTTTAGAGAAGGAATGGATATTCCTATACAAATATACTTGATGGATAATAGAATATTTCATGATCCTATGGATGCTCTATTAGGAATGGTCTCTGAAAATCTTGTTTATAAGAAAATTATATTTACTATAAGACATGAATTTTCCATGCCTTTATCAGATGAAAATTTAAGTCTAGGATTAAATTTGTATCACAAAATCGATAGATTAATAATGCCACCAAGAAGTAAAGCTGTAACTTTATATTGTAAAGCTTTATATGCTTTTACTACTACACACCAAAAGGAAATCAATAAAATTTCAGGAGAGTTTATAGAAATTCATGAAAACTTTAGAAACCTAGCACAATTTACTCCACCAAGAATGTTAAGTGATAATAACATTTCTTTACCACAAGACATATTGCTTGATTTTCATCAACGAGCTAGAATAATAGACAATAATGTAGAAAATCAAGGATTAGCCACTTTGAGTAACTTTGGACAACTTGTAGTTAGAATGCCTAGTGGAAGAATAGAAATATGTATCAGTACTAGAGAACTCGTAAGTTCTAGCAGACTATCTACAAGTAAAAACTACTCAACATTACCTAGAAATAGTGTTGATATTGACCTAAGAAAATGTGAGGAAGATAACTTCTTTATCTTAATAGAATATATCAATAATCAAAATAACTACGAAAAAATCATAGCCCTTGTCAATACATGACCTAGTACCAGCCATATAAGAGCAGACTTAGTTGATCATTTATCTGAAGAAAATCTACCACAAGGAATAACTCTTACAAATTATCATGAAATTAAATATGAAATCAAAACATTTGTTAATCTTGAACTAAGTTTTACTGATATGAAGGAGAACAATTTAAATTAAACCTTAAAATCCATAAAGATTATAGGAAAGGAAAATATACTAGTCCAATATTACTTGGAATGAATTTTCTTGAAAATGTATCACCATATGTTATCCAGAAAAACACCATACAAATAACTATAGAGGATAAACATAAAATACTTCCTAGAGTTAATAAAATCAAAGAACCAATTTATATGATACAAAGAATTAGATCAATCAAAACTAGTATACTTAGTCCATATATTGAGATAACTCTCAATTTACCAGACTACTATATGATAAAATTTAATGCTATACTTGATACTGGATCTGGAATTTGCCTATGTAAAAGAAATGTATTTCCTGAACATTATTATAAAAGAGACTATAAGAAAACGACTTATGGCCAAACTGCCAGTGATATTATTGAAATCTATAGAGATTTTGTAGAAAATGTTCCTATAATTATAGAAAATAGAGAATGTTTTATTCCTAGAATATATGCAACCGATAAAATTGGATGTGATATCCTTTTAGGAGAAAATTTTCTCTATACGTATAGCCCATTTACACAATATAAAGATAGTTTTAAATTCATTACACCTTGTAATCACAAATTAAAACACCAAAAATTTATAAAGCCATTGAAATTGCACATCAACCAATACACCATAAGCCTAAACATCAGAATTCTGCAGGTAATCGTGGTGAATGTTATACCGAAATCAATCAAAAACAAAAAATCTCTATATTAAGAATTGACAATTTAGAAGAAGAGTTAGAAAAAATTAAACTAGAATTAAAAGAATGTTATCATGAACATCTCTTAGTCAATTGGGACAAAGATAAACCTATTGCAACCATTGAACTAAAAAGTTCAGATGTTAAGATATCTGGAAAACAATTTTCGTATAGCGAAGAAGATAAAAAAGAATTTAAAATACAAATTAAAGAACTCTTAGAATTAGGAATGATAAGAGAATCAACTAGTCCATATAATAGTCCTGCATTTATGGTTAGAAACCATAATGAAATTAAAAGAGGAAAATGTAGAATGGTAATTGATTATAGAGACCTAAATTCTAAAACTATACCTAATAGCTATAAATTACCAATAAAATATTTGTTAATAAAACAAATACAAGGAAGTAAAATATACTCTAAATTTGATTGTAAATCAGGATATTGACAAATAAAACTAGATGAAGCATCTAAACCTTTAACTAGTTTTACAACCCCTAATCTATTAGAACAATTTGAGTGGAATGTTATGCCATTTGGATTAATGAATGCTCCATCAATATTTCAACAAAGAATGGATAAGATCATCAGACCAATACAAACTTTCTGCATTACTTATGTTGATGATATCCTTATCCATAGTAAAAATATAAAAAACATATCGAACATCTTAAGAAGTTTAATTATATTGCCAAAAAAATATGGTTTAACCCTATCTGAAAGAAAATCAGAAATAGTTAAAACTGAAATCGAATTCTTAGGATATATTTTTACAGAAGAAAAAAAAAATACTTCAACAGCCTTATATTGGTAAAAAGATTATCGAATTTTCAGAAGTAATTAAAGATAAAAAAGAATTGCAAAGTTTTATTAGATTATTAAATTACTTTGAAAAATTCATCAAAAGTTGCTCTAAATACAAAGTCCACTTTACCAAAAAATTCAGAAAATGTGTTGATTGAGAATGGACAAAAAAAGATATCGAAATGATAAACAAAATAAAGAAAGTATGTGAAAATCTATTCGAATTAAATATTCCTAATGATGATGATTTCTTTATTTTAGAAACTGATGCATCTCTATTACACTGAGGAGCAATCCTCAAAAGAAAGGAGAATCATAGAGAATTTCTCTGTAATCCATTGTGTAAATGCCCAGAAGAGCTTGTTGCTTATACTTCAGGTGCTTTCAAGGATGCAGAAACTAGATATGATATTAATCGAAAGGAATGTTTAGCTGTCAAGAAAGGAGTAGCAAAATTTGAACCTTATTTGTTACCTAAAAGGTTTCTTATTAGAATGGATAATACTCAGGTAAAACCATTGTTAACTAATAAACATGGAACCAGTGCAGCTGAAAGGCCACTTATTAGAATGCAAATGTAGTTTGCGCCATTTAATTTTGATATTGTCCATATTAAAGGGAAAGACAATTTTATTCCAGATTTCTTAACCTGGAATGGAGCAAATCAAGAAGGAACTCGAAACATTGAAATTTGAGATGAGTGTGAAAGTTGCTGCAATAGAATCCAAGATAGCGATGATGGAGATGGCTGTTGCTAAGCCAATATCGGAAAATGCCAATAAGGCTGTATTATCTGAAGGCTCTAATGCCAATAAATTTGAAGGCTCTAACGCCAATGTTGAACAAGAAGCATTTAAAGCTTCATAAATTATCTGTCAAACAGTATACTACTTCGTCTCCCTCACAGGAGAAAAAACTTACGAAGGAAAGTATTTCTATACCAGAGCTTAATCGCTTAAATGTCATCAAGGCCTGTAACACTCCTGGTGTTATGGATATCAAAAATAAAAACGATTTTATTTTGGCATACGTATTGTTCAATCTTGCCTGCTGCTGGTATATTAGTATTGGAGGATGGATGAAAACTCTAACGTATGGAACATATAACAAAGTTAATATTTATCCAGAAGCTCCAGCTTATTGGGTTCGTGCTCTATATGAAATGGAAAATATACTCTGTATTTACCCATCAGAATCCTTAAAAGAAATTTCTATGCTACCAAAAGATGTAGTCTGTGCTATTGAAAGATATTGTCCAGTTCTTAAACATAAAAACATTTATATCAGATTTTTCACTGCAACTCCTGAATGGGATAATGAAGAAAATAGGATGCTTTCGGCAAGCCATGTCATCAAAATGGCTACTACTACCAAACATCTTCAGCCTGAAAAGAGTGAAGTTATTGAATCCACACCAGAAGATATAGTCAAGATGATAACTTTTCGTAGAGCCAAGAGATACAAGGAACAATTTGAGTATATCCAGAAAATTATTGAAGAAACACAAAACATATGGGTGTACGAGTCACAAGATCACATGATCTACAGTAAAACTGTGGCAACCACTAAACATGAAGATTGACACTATCTTGACATATTGAGTGATCATATCTTTGAAGGACTAGTTAGTGGGACACAGAAGACAATAGAAGAGCTGTGTAAACAGTTTTGGCGTTATCCAAAACATAAGTGCGAATGTTGTTGCACTGAAGGTGACATCTCACCAAATTCTCTAGATCCAGATGAATTTCCGGATGAGTGGTTTGAGTCACATATGGAAAAGTAGAAATGACCCCTTTATCACTACTTTATCAAAAAGATTATGGGAAAGAAAAACTGTGGGTTTACCCCAATAATTTCCATATTATGAGAAAAGAACTTTATGCCACAGTAAGATTCTCAAAGGATCCAGACAAAAGAACTTTATTCTACAGTAAGATTCTCAAGACCCTACACAATTAAAGCAACAATAATGAAGGATAACTGTAGAAGCTTTTTGAGTCTATAAATTGAAGACGAATTCTCAGAAGAAGGTATCCAAGTCTTAAGCAAAAAATATCTCTCTACCTAGTTTTCCATATCTTGTAATATTTTCAGTCTTTCTTCAGTGAAGAGTGTAATAAGGTAATCTCTATGGAGTTCTAATTTCCTTAGAGAAAGTACCAAGAGTGTAGCCGAAATATGTATGTGTACTCTTATGTAAGAGATATTAGTGTGATGTGTTTATGAAATCAAAGTTGTTTCAAAACATTTCTTTTTCATCCTTATTGTTTTCTCGAAAGCTCTTATCTTACTTATACTCCAACGGTGAAAGCCTTGAGGGTTAGTGCAAGTATCTTTTTGCCATGTTTCCGTGTGTAGGAGTTTTTGGCGTTGTTTGAGAAAGCCATTAGAACCCTGTTACCATTCATGGTGATGTTTTAACAAGGAGTTGAAAGGAAAACTGTGATTCCGTGTGATCCATTGTGAGATATGAAAAAGAGTTAGAGAGAAAACCAATGAGTGTGCGGAAGTCGTATTGGACCATAACCCACTTTTCTAAATTCAAATAACACCGATAACTTATATATGAGTATACAAACATATGGGTGTAAACTCGAGGAAAATTTCGTTGATATTACTCTGCTTTTACCTTCTGCTCCAATATTGTAAGATCTTTCTTATTTATGTTAATTATTTGTATTAATCCTGCTAATTATGAAATTTTAGTTATCTTTAATTGTTTGCAATTTTTATATTGTGCTTGATTATTTTCTGAATTTTATTATTTCTGTACATTTATCTTAAATAGAAAATATAGTTAAAATTAATTAAGAAATTAATTAATTAGAATGTTAAATAATTGTTAAATATGAACATAATTGGTTTTTCTATTTATTAGGAGGACTAAACATAAATCATCCTATATTAAAAAATTAGAACATTTTGTTAACTAAAGGAATTGAGAAAGGACATTTATGTCTTTTTATCTCTTTAGGTCATCCACTATGTCATCCGCTATGTTACCATAGCATGATCCTAAAATGATTGGAGCAATGTTAGTGATCCTTCTTTATATAAGGAGGTGCATAACCTTTAAAAGGTACGTCTACTCTACACTTAGTATAATCTTGGACTACACTAATGTTGACATTTAAGAGTCTTTTGTCATTGCATCTTATTCGTGCCAACATTTTAACTGTTATTTTATTTAAGAATGTAAAAATTGTTATCAAGCAACTTTTTGTCATCGACAACTTACATCACTATCAAGAGAATTCCAATTAGGCCACGACAACTTACATCACTATCAAGTGACTTTTTGTCATTGCATCTTATTACAAGAGGTTGCAAGCTCCGCAATGCCCGTCCTTTGCCAATTTGGATGTGCCCCGGGCAATTTGGATGTGCCCCGGGGGGAGTTCGATTCTTGGTTGGAGTAGCTGAGTGATGTAATAACCATTTAATGGTTGGAGCAGTTTAGTGATGTAATAATCATGGAGGAAGCTCATTTGGGGTCAGGAGTATAAAGGGTGCACGGACCCTGGTCAACTTGGGCATAACCCGCAGTTTACTTCCGCCAGTTACTGAGGGGCCGGTGACTGATGGTCCATGATATAATTTGGCGTAAGTTGGGAAACTTGGGTATAAAAAAAAAAAAAAAAAGAGAATTCCAATTAGGGTCCATTTGATTGTATGGGTGGAAAATGGGTGGAAATGAATTGAATTGCAGGGAATTGAATTGTTTGGAATTGAATTAAAGGTGTTTGATTGGTATAATTTTCCACTTTTTTATTATAATACGTTTCACTTTATTTTTCATGTAAATTGTCAATTAAATGGATAAATTTTTTTACCATTGGGGACAAAATATGTTTAGATTACCAAAAAAAAAAAAAAAAAAAATTTAATTTTTATTTTTACGTTTGACTTTGTTTTGCATGGAATTTGTCAATTAAAGGGATAAATTTTTTTACACTTTATCTTAGAATTTGTTTCTATTACTAAAAAAAGAAAAAAAAAAAAGGTGGAAATCAATTCCTAACTATATAGCAAGTCATTGAATTTCTCGAAATCACGCTTCAAGTGGTTGTACCTTGAAATTGAGTGAAAATTAATTTCATGGAAAAAAAAGACTATCAAACAGTACAAAAGTGAAAGTTAAAATTCGTTTCCAACTTTTTGATAAAATTTTGATCTATCAAACAGGTCGGCAAGCAGCAATGCTTTCTTCCAACTTTACTTTTCCTATATAATTTACTATATACTTCTTTGTTTTTGTTTTTTTTTTTTTTTCACAACAAAGGAAAGGAGAAACGAAATTATTAGTATGGAAAGAATATGCTCACGCTCTGATAAAATTGATTCTCCAATTCGAATAACTCAAAAATTGCCACGTGTACCCCCACCTGGCTACTTGAGCATCACCGCAAAACATCCCATCGTACCATACCTCTGAGGCATCTCTCCTCTAGAACTCGGAAACCACCTCTCTCTCTCTCTCTCTAGGAAAAAGCTAACACAAACACAAGTACAGATAATATAAGATATAATTCCTTTCTCTCACTCTATATGTTTCGTAAGTAAATAAAATAAAGTGTAATTGAGATTCAAGATTTTTTTTTTTATTTTTTGCGGAAGATTTTCTTTCTAGGGTTTCTTGAATTTAAGGAAAGATTTAGGGCTCTGCTGTTATCAGAATAATCTCCAGTTCCAGGTACTCTGATTTGATTTGTGTATTTTACCCGGATTTAATCAGTACCAAGTTTGAATCTTTGGACGAAAAGTTGGTTCTTTTGTGTGAATCCTAGCTCAAAAGTTCTGATTTCACTATGCGCAAGGCTATTCAATGTAAATTTATTGTTCCGTCATTGGTTTTAATAGGAGACGTAAGCTGCGATCTGTATTGAGTCTTGGAAAATTTGAGGGTTTTCTGTAATGTGGATATGTGTTTTTAAATACCCTTGAGAACGGCTAATGTGTTGCAATAAGGGAGTTGAAAATTTGATTGAATCAAAATTAGAACTTGAGAATCCAATTATTGATCAGCAACAGAGTTGTGGACTTGATGGATAGCCCTACAGGGACCCCATGCTCTAACCAGAGCTCTAATGATGAAAACCCGCGTGTCAAATTCTTGTGTAGCTTTTCAGGTAGTATAATGCCGCGGCCTCAAGATGGGAAACTTAGGTATGTAGGTGGTGAGACACGTATATTGAGTGTTCCGCGTGATATTAGCTACGAGGAGCTCATGGGGAAGATGAGGGAGCTTTTTGAAGGGGCGACCATGCTAAAATACCAGCAGCCTGATGAGGATCTTGATGCTCTAGTATCGGTTGTGAATGACGATGATGTCACCAATATGATGGAGGAGTATGGCAAGTTAGGCTCTGGAGATGGATTTACTAGATTGAGGATTTTTCTGTTTTCAAATCCTGATCAAGATGGTTCAGTGCACTTTGGCGATGGAGATGAAAGGGAAAATGAAAGGAGGTATGTTGATGCTTTAAACAACCTTAATGAGTCTCCTGAATTCAGGAATCAGCTAGGTGTGTCTCAGGTAATGGGGTCATTAGATGATGTCCATGTTGCTGAGCAGTACTTTAATCAGATGAGTCTAGAGGGTAGCATCCATGGTCAGAGGAATGCAGAGTTGCCCATGGTGTATGTTAATTTGCGTCAGCTTGCAATTCCTCATTTGGGTTCTGGGCAACCCCAACAACCAATTTCTCAGAGGTACTCTGACAATGAGGCTCCATGGAGTCCTGCTTACTATTCACCTCGGCAACCTGGAACCCTCGACCAAAAGCCTGTCGCTGAGTTTCCAACTTCGCCTTCATCTTCCCGTTATCGGGCACCATATGGGGACTTTTCAGACAGAAATTTTGATAGAATTCCCGAGGAATACAATCGGCCTCCAATTAATCATCATAACATATATGAACAGCAGCTGCAGTATACCGATAATATGGTCTTGGTTCCAACAGGACCTGTAGGCAGTGAAAATGTCGGTTTTCCAGGTAATATACTTCATGGCACTGGTTGTGAGCACTGTCGGATAACATCTCCAAGAAATCAACTTTTTCCAGATACCCATTGGAAGCCTGGGGAACAACCACATCTAGAGCCAACTAACATGGGGAATGGATATCATCCAGTCACTAATTCTTGTGTTGAGTGCCCCCCAAATAGGGAAATGTACACGTTCAATCCAGATGCAAATGTGCATCATCCTTACTTCTATAACGAGAGTTTTAGTCATGAAAGAGGATGGGTTTTACAACATCAGTCAAATCCTTGGCCTGACGAACCTAGACCACATGTTTCTACTGCTGGAAGACTGGCAGTGGCTGATAACTATATAATGGAAAATGGTACAAGTACTCCTCTTGGGCAAGGCAGTTTATGTGATGTTCACCCTGTGCAATCCCACTATGTCCATCATGAAGACATACGGTATGCCCGACCTGTTGCAGATGTTGGTAATCAAGTGTTTCACGACGAAGCTGTGGCCACTGGATCACAGGTTCATGTTCCGTCTCTGGACGAGCATGGAGTTCGTTGCAGCAATCTTCCCTGTACATGTGGAGCTGATAATCTGTACCAGGTTCCTTTTGGCCATGTGCCTTCGCATGCTTTATGGAGAAATGGTCATGGCCCATTGCTAGGAGGTCCCGCTTATGAAGTTTCGCCTGTTTCAGCTCAGTTGGCAAGTGGCTCTGTCAGCACTGGATTTATGAGGGGTACAGTGGAGGGTAGTCCCAGGTTGCGAACCGAGTTGGAGAATCAAAATCCTTGGATAGAGTCCCCACAAAAACTTGTGGGCCTTGATGGGTCTCGTGGCCAAGCTTCAACATTGGTGCCCACTGTCGAGTGCCCATATATTATGCAGTCCAACCCATCAGTCCCAGACATGACTAAATTTGCGGGTCCTATAACTCATCTTACAAAATCCGATTCTGCTTCCTTTTTTGATGACAAGTTGGTCTCTGCAGCTTCCATATCATACCTGAGAAATGATACTGATATTGCTGAACCAGTCAAGTTGGATGAGAACAGTATATATAGAAGGAGCAAAGAACTGAATCTTGGAGGGGAGGCTGGAGATACTAACATGCATGGAGTCAATGACAAAATTCCTGATGCAATGGCACCTGCCAAGTCTATGAATTCTGTAGTGGAAAGCAGTGGCTGGACGGAAGTGGAAGAAACCAATGCTGGCCTTGCTGCTGAGCTGCAGGAAGACCATTTGACCTTGTTACCTGAGTTAGTTGCCTCTGTAAAAAAAGTGGCTTTGGCAAGTCTGAAGGTGGAAGCTAAAGTTCGAGAAGATACTGATTTTGGAACTGAGCATAATGTAGTTGCAGAAGATGATGCACAACATGACCCGGATGGAGTGGTGAGAATCAACCACACTCTTTCTTAATAGTTTTCTGTTGTGTATTTTGTCATTAAAACATCCTCTCTTGTTGTATAGGATGGCAATGGGGACTTGGAGATGGGTTCTGATAACGACAATCTCACCAATTCCAAGATTGAGCCCACTACTGCTGAGGCTGAAGCAATTGATAGAGGATTGCAGGTTCCCATTTTAGTTGTCAATATATAATCTGTTTTACCGTTCAATATACATGTAGTTAAGCACTCTGATGCTCGGACTCTTCGAAATAGTAGAAGTACCCGTGTCGGACACGACACGACATGGGTATGGGTATAAGATATGTGTCGGATCCTCCAAATTTCAATCGGACACTTCATCGTTTTTGCTTCTTCTTCTTTCTTTTTTTCTCCCCTTTTCTTTCCCTTTGCTTCTTTCCCATTTCCGCTCTCTATAAACATAGCGTTGCTGCCGAGAGGGTAGAGAAAGGCGGCGACTCTAAATTTTCCCTTTTTTTCTTCTTCTTTCATTTTTCTTTCCATTTTCTTCTTTTTTTTCTTCTTTCCCTCTATGTATCGATAGTTTAGGGTTTTGTTTGTATAAAATAAAAATGAGTTCCACTAAATTCAAATTGCAATCCAGTTCCTCATTTTCTATTATATATAATATTTAGTAATTCTCATAATTGAAGACTAAGCTCCAAAATTCTATTTTATTCGTCTTAACCCTTTATTCAATACTAATTTCATTCTTTGTGAATAATTGATTTTGGTATATTCAAAATGACATATTGAAATAGTAAAAAATTGAAGTTTGAAAGGTGTACCCAAGTACCCGCGTCCAAAATTTGGACTCTTTTTAGCCATGTCCCCGTATCCTATAGTTTAGAAAATAAAAGATCCGACACTTAGATATGTACCCGTATCCGATACCCGTACCCGAGTCCGAGCATCATAGGTTAAGCATACCTCTTCTATCTGTTTGTCACCAACATCCATTTGGGACTTCCTTTTTCAGAAAAGCGATGTATTAAGTAATTATTTCTTGTCTTCTCACATTCAACCATCTGTTGTTGCTACGTCATTTTCCATGTAGACAATTAAAAATGAAGATCTAGAGGAGATCCGAGAGTTAGGCTCTGGAACCTATGGTGCTGTTTACCATGGCAAGTGGAAGGGATCAGATGTAGCAATCAAAAGAATCAAATCCAGCTGCTTTGCCGGAAAGCCATCTGAAAGGGAGCGCTTGGTACACTTTTGTTACTTTGATTACCTTGTCTTTTTCTGTTACATCTCCACTTTAACTGCCATTACTTTTATTTTGTTTTTCTTATTTTTTTATTCTTGAACTTAATGCAGAGAAAATATTGTATTAACTATATGCCCTTCTGAGAAAACATTATGATCTCATTGTTAGTTGCATGATGGAGGTGCTTAGTCATGACCTGTGGCTGTGTTATAGGCCTTTTATTAGGCACGTAGTATTGCCAATGGAAAACAGTAATTGACATGATGATATTGGTCTGAGAGAGATTGGCTCATGTGAATCCGAGTCAAGAAGCAACATCTGTGAAGTTAATTTGGACCAACTGCTGAACTAAAAACAGAAATTACTAGATTGAGATCAAAATGCATTCTCCATTCATGCATTTTCGCTACATCATGATAAATAATTTCACTTGGCTTGAACATAGCTTAGTTTTTGTGTGCATCTGAAGCTGGACATGGAGAATACAAGAACATCTGACATCCTCCATGATTTTCGAGTCTTGTTGCAGAGAGAAGTGCTTGATGGATTTTGATATTAATAACTTGGGGTTTTTTATCCTTTTTTTTTTTCATTAAAAATTGCGACATACCTGCTATGCTGCATTGTAAGTGTAAAACATGCAGAGTGCCATTTTGTCTATTAAGAGTGACTTTTACAACTGCATATGCTTTCTTGCCTTTTCTTCAGACTTATAAGAATACGATAGTTTCGTGGCCATTGATGTATTTATAGGGCTGAACTAGTACAGCTTTTGGCGGTCATAGGCAACTGAACTCATCTTATTTGATGTATAGATTGCAGATTTCTGGAAGGAGGCTTTGATATTAAGTTCATTGCACCATCCAAATGTTGTTGCTTTCTATGGTGTAGTTCGTGATGGCCCTGATGGATCTTTAGCAACAGTGACAGAGTTCATGGTCAATGGATCCTTAAAACAATTTCTGCAGAAAAAGGACAGGTATCTATCTTTTTCAGACCTACTCTAGAGTTTATTCACTACATCTACTACTGGTTTTACTGTGACTAATAATTTAAACAGGACAATTGATCGGCGCAAGAGACTCATGCTAGCTATGGATACTGCATTTGGGATGGAATATTTGCATGGAAAAAATATTGTTCATTTTGATTTAAAATGTGAAAATCTGTTGGTAAATATGAGAGATCCGCATCGCCCAGTGTGCAAGGTAAGTTGAGCAGCTGAACCAGACAAATGTTATGAGTACATATTTTTTGCTTTACACAGTAAGAGATTCGTAATAGCTAGTAATGTTGCATTTGGGAAGAAGTACTAACATGCAAGGAAATTGTTCATTTGGATCGAAAATATGAGAATCTGGAATAAATGAGAGATCCACATAGACCAGTTTGAAATGCAGATTGAGTAGCTGACCTAGACATTTGAATTTTTTTGGAAGTCATGAATTACATGCAGTGTGTGCAATATCTTATTCTATAAGCTGCTTTGTAATTGAGCCATGGTGGGATATGAAGCTTTAGGTTCTGTTGTCAGCTTGTTTTGCATTTAAGTTTTATTTACAGTGCATAACACTTCTGGTGCAAAGGTTACTTCAGCCTCTGGTTCTCCAACCCTGTCGTTTTCTCTTCCCTTTATCTGAGTGTATTTGGTGTTATATTGATTCACATTTGCTTATTTTGCCTGAATTTCCAATTTAGATTGGCGATCTTGGCTTGTCAAAGGTGAAGCAACATACGTTAGTGTCTGGAGGTGTTCGTGGGACATTGCCTTGGATGGCACCTGAACTCCTGAGTGCAAAAAGTAGCATGGTAACCGAAAAGGTAAAGATATCTAATGTGATCACTAAATTCTTTCATCATCTCTTATCCCTCTCCTCTCTCTCTTAATTAATTCATTTAATGTCTGGTTCTGCTATATAGATTGATGTTTATTCATTTGGGATTGTCATGTGGGAATTGCTTACCGGAGATGAACCGTATGCAGATATGCATTGTGCTTCTATAATTGGTATGTGCCACATAATTGAGTTATTTTGTGTTTCCATTCTGTACTGCGATTTGTTTATTTTATGTATGAGCAAGATGTAGTACTTACTATCAAGATAAAAAGAAGAAAAAGGGAAACAAAAGGCTTAGTTGCAATTATTCACTAATTGTTGCTGTATCTTTGGGGGCGTTGAGGGTAGAATTTTAAATATATATTGGGGCTTGCTTAGGCAAGTTATTTGTTGAGGCTCGCAAGTACGTGGTGTAAACCTCCTTCAACCTTTTCCTAGCTTGCTTGAGAGATGTCAGCAATTTTATGGAGCAAAAGTGAAAATTTTCCAATTTTTTGTAATAATAATGCAAGGGACCGATTATTATATATATATATATTTTTTTGGTGGGACCTGATTACTTTCCTTCTGTTTGATATTATAGAATCCTGTTGAGATTTGAACCAATATCAACAATGACAATTACAACTGTCTTTTTGTCATCAAAATTTTGTTTATGGTGTTTAGGAGGAATAGTGAACAACAAACTACGCCCACAAATTCCAACATGGTGTGATCCGGAATGGAAATCATTAATGGAAAGTTGTTGGGCCTGCGATCCAGCCCAGAGGCCCTCATTCTCCGAAATTTCACAGAGGTTGAGAAACATGGCCGCAGGAATGAATCTGAAATGACGTGTTCATTGAAAAGTTATTCTAACTTTACTCAGAAGGTTCGGCAGCTTACTTACGAGGATTTCAGTCCCTAGAACGCACATGTTAATAATGGAATGCCTGATATTTGTATTCTTTACATGAACTCTCATGGTATTATAGTGTTGTTCTATGAAGTGCTATAATATGCCTTTAGACACACCACTACTAGCACAAACTTTACATATTGTATGCAGCGACCGATAATTTGCAGTGCCAGCAAGTAAATTAAAATTTATTACTGATTTCTGAAATTTTCCTGTTTGTTTCGTTTACAATGCTTTTCCCGGATGTAATGAGATTGAAATTTAATTGTGCAGGGACGTGGATGATTTTTTGATTCCCGGTCTCTTGAATTTGATGGGATAATATTGCACTATGCAGTTAAACTTCACATTATATAGTCGGACATATATCTACCATATACTCTGGTGCTATCTTATACTACATACTCCACAATTTTAGTAACAATTACATTTTGCGACCAACTCTACCTCCAGTAATTTTGAGATGTAGAAGGTATAATACCATAGTGTGGATGAAAATGAATAATGTTTTATTTTTCTGTTGTGTTCTCTTTATGAAGCTTGGGGCATCTGGTTGTGAAGGCTAATATGTTGGGTTTTTGTATTTGCTTCTGAGTGAAACGGACAAAAAGAAATTGAGGGCATATTCCTTTCTGACCAATGTTATACTTGGATATTGACCAGACTTGGAATGCATAAATGAAGCTCGAATCTTGTGCATCTCTTTTAAATCTTTTCACAACTCTACATTAAGTGGGAACTATTGCGCGTGTGAATCTGCCATGAGATGTTTACTAGAATGAATTATGAATTCTTTATAAACATACCATGTTCAGATGTTCTTATAAGCTTAGCCCAGAATTGTACGAGGGAAGAATATTTGGTTTCTTCGTGCGCTCATTTGTGTTTGACTGATAGGCAGAATGAATATTTGACTACGTTTTGGTTTTCATGGGTGAAAATGAAAAAAAGCAGTATTTCTTGGTACAATTATTACTAGTGCTCTTGTTTTAACTAATTTCTGCTGTAAAATTGTCAGTCTAGGGTCTCTATGCTTGTTCTGTATTTCAGTTTGTTAATCGGGGATGGAGAAAATGTTGATTGTATGTAAAACATGCACGACTCAGACTAAGGCCGAGGCACAAGTTTATATGTTCTGTTGATGGCACGTTGCCCTTTTTTTTTTTTTTGGGGTGTTTTCCGGCGTATCTTGCTTCATGCAGTTGCCTTTCTTGTTTGGAAGACACAGTTACCTAGTGCAACATTTTAATTTCACAAACTTATGCAGTGGTGAAGGCGAAAGATAAAACGTTAAAATGTTGTGTAGGAAGATGCAAATTAGATCAATATATAGGGTTTCTTTGAGCCCTAATTTTTTTTTTTTTTTTTAATTGTAAAAATAGATTTAGTGATAATGATATTTTGGCAAATGTGTAGTTAAAAAGTGGAATTTTTTTTTCCTTGTAATTTATTTTATTGGGAGAATGTGATTGAAAATGAGTTTACGGGAAAATGAATTTTTAAGGAATTGAGCTTAAATGGGCGCATAATAACAAAGATGAAAAAATAAACGTGTTTTCTTTATACTTGTTATCGTACATTTTATGGATTAACGAGATATTTATCTATTCACTATTTATTTTTATTTATTTATACAATTATTTATAAACACTCTTTATGTAAGAGATCGACAAATCTTGAAGTCAAATTCATGACAGCGCCAATATCCCAATGTTCTGCGTATGAAATATGAATTAATCCCCTTGTTGGGGGGCTTTTACCCGGGTCACCGGGCACTCCAGCATAGTTCATGAAATATAGGAATTTGTACCTAATAAACGGCAGGTAAACTCATCAATTAAAGGCCAATTTCTCACATACGTTTGACTTTGGCCACACGTGCCAGGTGAATATACAGTGGCAAAGTGATAGGGTAATGCACATTTTAGACGACAATGACAAGGTTAATAAATATGTTTAAACCATTTTATGTAATGGTAACGGGTTTCATTTTTCTCTTAATTTGTGACAGTTGATATCTAAAACAAAATATTGGTTTGTCCATTGTCTAATTTATTGGCGTGCCTTATCCAATATAAATGTTATTGCTCCATTGAACAATTATTTGCCACGAGAAAGAAAATCAAAGAAGAGAAGACCTAAATGGGATGTTAGTACTGTTTGTTATGTTGTATTGCGATAGGAAAAAGCTATATATGAGTACAGAGAATTCTTGACAGAATTTCTACAGATGCTGACGTGGTTGCAAATGATTGGATTTTTTTTCCTTTTCCATTTTTCAATCAATTTTCGTCATGTGTTGTCTGTTAAAGTTTACTGCCAAATTTTTTCTGTACTTAGCATACTTGATTGCAAAAGGAAAACAAATTAAACTATCTATGTAATGTATATTGAATATGTTCAAAATATAATATCGCCAGGGGAATAGGTAAGAAGTTGGAACATATATAGAAATTTACAAAATAAGTACAATGCAATTGACTTAAATGGGCACAAAACATTTGGTAGAGGGAAAGGGAAGAAGGCAAATATATGTTCCAATGCTTATCATGGCAAAGTCAAAATCTTGGATGCCAATAGAGAGATGGGTTTGTTAAGACAAAGGGGTTGACTATTTGTTTAGATAACTTGTGGTTTTGAGGATTAGGACTCCTTTTCATCTCACCTAATATGTCTCTTGTGATTTATTTTACAAAAAGTGCATTTGAGATAATCACAGGTTGATTAAAGTATTAATGGAGAACGAAAGTCATTGAGGTCTCTTTCAAAGAAATAATGCACTTTGTAAATATATTAAGGTTCCATAATTGTATGTGTAGTAGTTTTGTCAACACCTTTTGTGAGGGGAGACATTTTTCTGGCTCTTAGGTCTTCTTACTCTATCTCATGAGATAGTTTATGAGTTTTTCATTTGTAATATCAATACAACTAGGTCAAGCATTTCACACCATATGTTTTGTCCTATACATGAAAAAACATGTTAAATATAAAGATTTAAATTAGTAAATTTATCTGAGCCTTCTGACATCTTAAGATTTTAGATGGTCTCAATATTTATAGACTACTTCTAAATTTTTTCATTTGATTCGATCTTGGCTCGATTTTGAATCATTAAAAACTTGTTGAAATAGCAAGTTAACCGGTTTGGCCCCATTATTCCACATTATAATGAGAGGATAGTAGTTTTTAGAAAAATGTGTGGTTAAAAAATGAAAAAAATGATTTTGAGTTTAAGTGTAACATTATCTTATTGGGTAATTGGCGCAAAACATCCATACCTTTTACATTTATTGTGTAAAATGTCCGTACCTCTCATTTTTGACACAAAACGTCCATACCTTTCACTTTCTTTGCGCTGAACGTCTTTTTCACAAAATTTTAACGTAAAATGACCAATATATCCTCATATTTAAATAAAAGGAAAAAAAAAAGAAAAGCAAAAATAAAGAACAAATTGTAATTATAGGCCAAACTTTTTAAAAAGTGCAAATAACTTACTAAACTTCACTTTCTTCCATTGAACTTATGACTTATCGGAGAAGATCCAACTTATTGGAGAAGATCTTCTCCGATATTAAACCAAAATCTAGAAGCCTAGCTCATTTAACCAAAATCTTTTAATATGGGAGAAGATCTAGGAGAATAATTGCCCACAAGGAAATTTTGTTGGGAAAGTAAACAGTAACATAACAATTCTTAGGCGACGTGTTAAATTAGGTTTGCAACATCGTTAACCTAATTTAACCTAGACATTCACACATGCAAGGTTCAAAGATCAGGGATGTAATCTTAAACTCTGATACGCCTTTGTCTCTCCCACAGGCCATACTAGGGTTAACGTAAAAATCGGCAGCCCATCAAACTGAGTCAAATCGCGGTTTTGAATGTTAGTTTGGATATATCATTTTAAAACCAAATCAAACTGTTTGGAAATGATGGTTTAGGTTTCGATAGTGCTTGAAAAATCGAACTGTTCACCGAATTTTATTTTATTTTTTAAAGTCACTTGTTATATCCAAGATGTAATATATATTAGATTAATTTATAGTTCAACAAATTTACTTGCTAGTCTACTCATATTGACTCTTTAGAAAAAATGGTTTATTTATGATAATATTTTTCTTATTATAAGAATGAATTTGCAAACTTAAATATATAATTGAACTTGTATATATTTATTAAAATTTTAATTTGTATTGAGACAAGTATAATTGTAACGTTTCAATCTAAGTTTTATAGTAAATTCTAGACCAATATATTTATTTTTTCACTTGTTTGAAAGATGGTATTTTTAGTCGCTGAAATCGTGGTTCGAAATTAAATCAAACCCCAAAAAATGGTTTGGTCTTGTTTGAAATTTTTTCAAGCCAATAATATAGAATAATTTGAAAATATTAAGAAATCGTCCATATCGAACCGTATTAATACTCGAGCCATACCCATGTTTTTGTTTTTATATTTGCTTGTAGTTGACTTGATTGTCAGAGAATGAAAGTTTATTTTCAAATTTTATCATCATTCGATTATAAGATAAAAAAAAAAAATTATTGGTAACATCCATCTTGCACGAAAGAAAGCTCATTTTTAACAAGTTAAAACTTTTAGATGACTTTCTGTGCATAACCTTCATTCTAATTTTGTGTTAAACCAATAGTGACCATGTTTATCCGTTTATAATCAACAATTATTTCACCAGCTCTCCTGACAAAAAAAAAGTCATAAATTTAGGTCTTCTTTGATGATGCATGACATGCAGCGTCAATGGAGAGAGAGAGAGAGAGATTCTAACCTGGAGAGTAAAACAAACAGAAGCATGTTTTCTTCTTCCTAAAGATCTGACTCAGTTTGATTCTTTATTAAAAAAAATAAAGTATCTTTTGAATTTTGATAGTTTTCCCCTTGTTATTTCTATCAAAGTGCGGTTCGGACCAGCAATTTCTTCTCATTCTACATAGAATAGTATTATCCAAGGTCAATCAGTGGAGCTCCTCGCTAAAAGTATTTATTTTTTAGGCCATTTTTAATTGTTTTTTCTTCAATTTTATTCCAGCCTACTTGTTAGCTTTTAGGGTGTCAAAATTAAATAACATAAATAATGCCAACCAGACTTGTTAATTATGCTGTAAGTGGGTGTGAAATTTACAGGTATGAAAACCTAATTTTCAACTTACGTGTGTGACGGGATTGAATCGACAGTAGAAAGTATTGAAGATATAAATATACCTAAAAATGTTTTTTTAGATGTCTAATAATTTAAATTTTTTGATAAAAAGACGTGATTTCAAACAAAAGTCTATTTTTTTTTTTTTTTAAATTACGCCGATTAGGAAATAAATTTGTTTTGTATATTAAGAAATTTTTCTCTCGTTTATAACAACTTAAGTTTTTAGATGATTTGGTCAGAAAAGATTAATCATGTCTTTCAACATTTTTTATCATTGAAATTGTAAAATAGTAAAGAAAAATAATTCTAGTAAGAATTTTTTTTTCTTTCCTTTTTAAATATTCAAATGAGAAAGCAATATCTCGACAGTACTGCAACAAGGAAGCTAAGTAATATGAAGTTTTCAAAAATTTCACCTTTTATCAGTACCTTTTTGTTAGTGTTTAAGTCAGGGACGGATTCATGATTGGATTCGAGATCGAACTACAAAATTTCAAGTCGGGTTACTATACGGAAAAAAAAAATTTACATATGAAAAACAGTTTTTTCAAAAAAAGATATAAAAAACCTTTAAAAAAAATTGGCCCTAAGTGGGGAGCTACAGCCCAGCCAGCCCCCCACTAAATCCGTCCCTGGTGTAAGCCATGTCAAATGTGTGTTGATGCTAATGGTTTTTAAGTTAGAGAGTTCTCTCTGTCTTTCTATAAATTAGAATGAACCTTTACCGAGCTAAGTAGAATTCAACCATTGAGGATCTTCAGACTAGCTATAGATTGTAAAATCACATTTCATTCCTCATGACAAAGTTAAACCTTGGTCTTTATAATCAAATTAAAGATTGTTTTACTCAGGGGGCAGTTCTCTTCGTATTTCAATTTTATATTTTGAGTTTTGAATTCGTTTTGTATTTTGGGTGTCCATTTTGAAATTGTTGAAAACTCGTTCTTTTTGTTGTTTTGAAAAAATATTTCTCAACAGTGGCGGACCCAGGATTTTAGAGTTGGTGGGTCCTAAAATGAAATATATTGAGATGAAGGAGGGAGGAGTACGGAGGTTCGGAGGGCAGCGCCCTCGAATTTTTTTTTTTTGGAGTTGAAGGTAGCACAAATATTCATAATGATTAAAGAGCTTGTACAATTAAAATTATAGAAGTTTGAAATACATATTATTTTTCATTATTAAATTGCTGCAAAAATGAAAAAATTATTAACTCGAAAACGCTCATCCGATCAATTACAACAGTAGGCTGACAAATTGAAATCAGAACTATTTTTTAATTGTGTTAGGCTGGTCAAAATCAAATTCAAATATGTAGACAAGAATTTCTATCCAATTTCGAGGTCTCAACCCATGCTACCAAACAGTTTCTTCAACAATTAGACGGATCTACTACAAGAAGTGAAAGCACTTCGTTGCTACTGGTAATTAACAACCTTAGGAAGAACCAAACATATAACTAAACCAGCAAAACGGACAAAAGAACAACACCTTAATATCAATACAAATCACAACCTTCAACAACTCTCTGAATTCAAATTTTAATTAACTAAAATTCATTTTCAAAGCCAGATTTTCGATTTTCCATCTAAATTTGTACTTATATCTAACATGTTATAATGAAAAATTACAGTATACTTTATAGATGTTATATCCCAAAATCTGTACTTATATCTAACATCTAACATATTATATCCCAAAATTGTAAAATATTTTAAATAAAAAAAAAATGAAAAAAAAAAACTGAAAAATCTAGTTAGTCATAGGACCCACCAGGTCCACTGGTGGGTCCGCCACTGTTTCTCAATCCGTATCTTTTGAGTTTTGGTAGATTTGTGAAGAAAACAGCCAAAACGTAAAAAAGTTGTTTTCTGTTTTCTTCACAAAATTTTTAGTCGTTTTCAAAAACTCGTTTTCGAAAATGGGAAAAAGAATACGTTTTCAATGTTTTGGAAAATCGAAAACAGAAAACGGCTCAAAAATAGCAAAGAGAACGCCTCCTTACTTTTCGAAGCAGAATATGGGTTAGATAACCACACTACTACGCTATGCAGATATTTATTCTGGCAGACTTGGTCCATTTGATAATCTCCAAACTTTTTACAATGTGAATCGTCCTTCATGGCAATTTAATCCTGAATTGTTAGTAGGATAAGTTTCTTATAAATAATTTGAATTTTTTGTAAACTAGTAAGACCTAATAGCCCAAAGATATCGAACATTTCGAGGAAGTTTACAAGAGGATTGAGGCTTCCCCTTTCTTAATTTTTGCTTTAGACTTATCCTGCAAAACTCCATACAATAAATTATGCAAACCAAAAAAGTTACTGATTTTAATATATGAATTTGAGAAAAACTTTTGCAGTACTTTGTCACGTTGTATTATGACTGAACTAATCCAAATGTGTGTGTGTGTGTGTGTGAGAGAGAGAGAGAGAGAGAGACATAAACCCTAGAATTAAGATGGGAAGACTTTTGGTTCATCCAAGTATTTCATCATCATTTTTCTACCTATAAAGCTAGGTCTTCCCTTCTGACATTTTACCTCATCAGAAATCACATAAAGCTAATTCTATCTGTTTCATTTAGTTGAAGAATTGGAGAAAGATAAAACTATCAAACATATAGAGAGAGATAAAGATGGGAAGAGCCCCATGCTGTGACAAAGCCAATGTTAAGAAGGGACCATGGTCTCCTGAAGAAGACGCAATACTCAAGGCATATATTGAGGGGTATGGAACAGGTGGAAATTGGATTGCTCTTCCTCAGAAAATTGGTACTCAATCATGGGCTCCCTAGATCTCTCTGTATGTATTTCTGTGTTGTATTTCATACTCTGATTATAAATTTGTTGGAAATGATGATAATAGGGCTTAAGAGATGCGGAAAGAGTTGCAGACTCAGATGGCTAAATTACCTGCGACCTAATCTCAAGCATGGCGGATTCAGTGAGGAAGAAGACAATATCATCTGCAGCCTCTATATCAGTATTGGCAGCAGGTCTCTCTCTCCCCTCCATATGCATAAATACTTTCCACGAGTTTCAGCAAAAACTAGTTGTCCTTTAGCCATTGTCTATGATGCTTTTGTTTGAGGAATCACTTGTTCAACCTTATTAAGGATTAATTACTTATTTTCTCATGAGGGTTTTTACTTATAATTATTGTATCTTTACCGTTCTTTTCAAATGTTCAAGATCAGGAATCAAAATTTCTTTCACTGTTTATTTCCTCTTGATAATTGAATTCTTCACACATGGGCTTATTTTTTTCAAATTTGTTTCATCTTAGGTGGTCTGTAATAGCAGCCCAACTGCCTGGAAGAACAGACAATGATATTAAAAACTATTGGAACACTAGATTGAAGAAAAAGTTGCTCGGAAGGCGCAAAAATTCTCGCATGAACAGACTATCTGTAATTTCAGGTCAGGATCAAAAAGATGCAAATGGTGGAGAGGAAAACAATTATTTGCAGAATCTCAGCAGTTCCGCTCTGGAAAGACTTCAACTCCACATGCAGCTTCAGAACCCTTTCTCTTTCTACAATAATCCTGCATTTTGGCCCAAATTGAATCCCTTCCAAAACAAAATGATCCAAGGCCTCCAGTTTTCGAATGACAGTAATAATCAAAATAATCTAATTCAAGAAACATCCATCAGTCCTCAACGGGCTGCTGTAGAATGCAGTACCATAAGCAATTTGAAGGCGGAAGAGCAACAAAATTCTGAAAATGGGAGAAAGTTTCATAGCTCATATTTTGTGGGGCAATCTAATTACAAGGGTATTGCACCTGTCTTAGGATTTACTCAAACTGAACTCAATGATTTACTCAACAATGAAGCTGCTAATTTTCTGCCTACAAAGAGTCAAAATATAGCTGAATTTGATTGTTTCAAAGAGATGAATGAATCAATGGATAACCTTGGATGGTGGTCAAATTCAGCTTCATCCAACTCTTGGGATTCAGCTACTGAAGCATTGTATCAGGATTATACACTAGGATATAGTATGCAGTGAGAAAAAGATTATAGTAAGGGTGTGTAGGATTTCATTTTAGTTATTTCATAAATATGGATGGTGAAGCATGAGAACTTGTGTGTAAATTATGTGAATAATGTTATATCCCTATTATCTAGCAAAAATTTGTATTCTGGACATGAATCTTAATGCTAGAACCTAGTTTATTAAACATCAAAATCATAATTTACTAACATGAAAATATATATAATTAAATAGAATATAACTTAACTACTTTCCTTGCTTGCCCTTTTAGTTATTCAGAGTCAAGGTGCGATAGTGGCATCGGTCTTCTTGTTCCATGATTTAATTTTGACATGTCAATAGTAACGTCCTAGAATTTTATACACTTATTATGAATTTTTCTATAATTTTTAGGAATTTTTTTTTGGGTATTTTAGGAATTGAAATAGTTATAGGGTGGAAAATGTATTGGTGAAACTTTTTGGAAAGAGAATAATTGCGAGAATTACCTGCGGATTTAAAAATGCAAATATGATATTTATCATAATTGTTGTCAAGCCCATGAAGAATGCATAAAGAGGTAAGGAGTTCATTTTCAAGGTTTTAAAATTCTATCGAAACGAGGCTGCTCGGCTTTCTTTATATAGCATTTTAAATTACTTTTAGATAAGTAAAAATGCTTTAGAAACGATCCTGGCACATTCACGGATGTGACACACTTTTAGAAACAAAAATTAAGATTTAGATAGCGAGTTACAATATAGAACAACAAAATTCTACAGTGACATTCCTGTTACTAGGGCGGAAATTGGGTTAATTACATGAATGATTATTGAATTTTACCAAGTGTTCCTACTTAGTACTTAAACTTATAAACGTATCTCAATGATCATTGAACTTCGCAAAGTGTTACTACTTAATAACTGAACTTAAAAAATGTTTTCAATGGTCACTGAGCTATGCACCATGTTACCCGTCTATCACTCAAATTAGAAAATCCGTTAAAGTTCAACACACGGCATCGACTTGAGTAATTGGTGGATAATACGGTGCACAATTCAGTGATCATTGAGATACATTTTTTAAGTTCAATTTTGTAGTAGTAACACTTGGAAAAGTTTAGTGACCATTTAAATACATTTTTAAGTTAAGTTATTAAGTAATAACAATTTTTTTCCTCCAAATCGACTTCTGTGAAAGAAGAAACTGAAGTAAAAAAAAAAAAAAAATTGAAAAATCAAATCAACTTCAGTTACCTTGATACTAATTTGAACATTTTTGTATTTTTTTTCTGTCAATTTCTTATAGTGTTCCTACTATCTCTCTTTCAATCTTTTATGTGATGTTCAAGATACAGTGAATTCATATCAGTTGATCTAAAATCAAACATACTTTCATCGTGAAGGATGGACATCAGCAAAAGTTCTATTTTTATTCGATTTATAGATCTCCGATTTTCTGTTTTGTCTAATTTTTTCCCTTCATTTTATTTGATTACTTCTTTCACAGAGGTCGATTTGAGGGTTTAATAATTGAATTAAAAAATGTCTCAATAGTTACTAAACTATGTAAAGTGTTACTACTTAATAACTGAATTTAAAAATTTATTTCAATGGTCACTGATCTTTGCCAAGTATTTTTATTTGATATTTGAACTTAAAAATGTATCTCAATTGTCACTGAACTATGTACCGTGTTACCTATTCATCACATAAGTTGACGTCGTTTGTCGAACGTAACGGATTTTGTCACTTGAGTGATGGATATGTAACATTGTGCATAATTCAGTAACCATTGTGATATATTTTTAAAGTTAGTTATGAATTAGTAACATTTGACGAAATTCGGTAACTATTGAGATACATTTTTAAGTTCAATTATTATGTAGTAATATTTGACAAATTTCAGTAACCATTCACGTAAGGGTAAATAGCACAAAACGTCCATACCTTTCATTATGCAAATTGTTCATACATTTTCATTTTTTGGCATTTTCACCCATATTTTCACCTTTCATTGCATAAGTGGTCATTTTCATCCATTTTTCAATAAAAAGACGATTTTACCCTCCTATGCAAATAAAACAAAATGAAATGAAATGAAAGGATAAAAAATTAATTGCAACAGCGGTCCCAAATTTTCAAAAAATTGCAAGTTAATCACAAATATATTATTAAAAATAAAAAACACAAAAAACAAAAACAAAAACCATTCATCTTTCTTCCTCCACCCTCTCATCAACAGCTCTGATCTTTTAGATTGTAAGGGATGTAAGCTTATTTGAGCTTAATATATTCTAATTTCAAAGCTGAAAGCGAGCTAAACAATTTCGAGATCTCCACATGCCCACACTCATTCCCTTCTTTTCGTGTCTCAGCAGATTGCGAATGGATTTTCTCGGCATCAAACTCAGCTTCCTCAGTGGCATCACCGATGCTCTCTTCAACTAATGATTGTGCAATATTGTGGAAAAATTGCTGGTGACTTGACTATGGTACAGGTTTTCAGATGTATTAAAAATACCAACGGATCCAAACTTACATACGTTGGCAAATTGGCCAATTTACTAACTATTTCCGATTTAAAGGTTGATTAAAGGGTTTAGACTTACCTGCAAATTCCATTTCCTGACTATGTGATTCCATTCCCATCAAATTAGACAAAATCCAAGATCTGATTCTAAATAAAGAATCATACAAGAAAAATGGTTTTAAGGGAAAGCAGAAGCATGATTTTCGCTGAACATAGGCTTAAACAAATGTAAGGTTTTAGGTAGCTTCGAAATTTAAGGGCTGAAAGTTCTACAAACATC
The DNA here is from genome assembly GCA_019395295.1 of Osmanthus fragrans. Taxonomy (NCBI): domain Eukaryota; kingdom Viridiplantae; phylum Streptophyta; class Magnoliopsida; order Lamiales; family Oleaceae; genus Osmanthus; species Osmanthus fragrans. The sequence goes on from CM033358.1 coordinate 7,168,937, forward strand.
AAACAGTAAAATTATTCAATTTTTATCAGAATTAAACCAAAAGAATAGTAACAAAATCTACCCTATTGCAATTAAACAACTAAACAAAAATTTCACAATAAGTTGCTAGATTTACAAGATTCTTGAAATGGGTAAAAACAAAAGCTAAAAGAAATCAAGAACCCTAACTGCACAAGGTTTAAAAATTGCACTGGCAATTCTGAAGAATGATTATAAAATTACAAGGTTTAGTGGCAAGCTCCCATGGTGCAACAGAAAGAAGATGGAGGAATAAGATGAATGATTTTTATTTTTTTAGTTTTGATTTTTAATTAAATATTTGTGATTAATTTGTAACTTTTTTGAAAATTTGGGACAGCTGTTGCAATTAATTCTTTATCCTTTCATTTATTTTCTTTTTGTTTTATTTGCATAGGATGGTAAAATAATTTTTTATTGGAAAAATGGATGAAAATGATATTTTGTGCAATGAAAGGTGAAAATAGGGGTGAAAATGCCAAAAAATGAAAGGTAGTGATGTTTTGCAAAATAACATTGAAAGGTAGGGACATTTTGTGTTAAACCCTTCATGTAATTAACCAGTAAAAATTTAGGGAAGACACGCATAACTCCTTGTAGAAAATTCTGAATGGAGATCCGTAAAATGTATTGGACTCCGAACTCGATAAGTTTTTCAATGATACATCATTTTCTTTGTGGAGACCTTTATATTAATCTTGGCATTCTAATTTCTCCACATATTCGGCATTTTAGTCTCCTACTGTCAACTTGACACCCACTGTTTTGTTTTACACTATGTTTCTGTATTTTTAGTTCTGCTGACCTGTTAATGGCGATACAAGAAGAAATTTTGTAGTACGGATTGGCCACAGAGCTGTGCAACAAACTAGGAGGATCAATTCCTCTAACTTACCTGCATTTCAATGCTGTGGCCGGGTTGTATCTAAGAGATGCAGCCACCATAGATATTTCTGCAAATATAAGTGTGTTAATATCTTCTTTTATTCCTTAATATAATTGGCCTCTATATGTTCAACTTTTGCTTCTAAGGACTAGTTTTATACTGCACCATCTAGGTTTTTCGGGGAGCTCTCATGGCTGTCCTGTTTAGACTTTACCTCTCAATAAAATTTTTGCTATCAAACGTGGATTAAATAGAAATGTCTCTTTAAAATAGAGGGCTTGTAAAATATTATCTAAAGAAAGTTAAAACACAAAGCATTGAGTTTACATTTGGGGTTGACACATCATAGACATCTACAGAGTTGTTCTGGGATTTAGATTTCGGTTTCTACTAGTTCCCAACCTCAATTTCGTGCTCCATTCATCAGTTGCGTTGGTCTCAAAACTTGATGACTTCTACCCTGTAATTGAATTTGGACAGATTGTTGGAATTGGTTTAAAACTCGAGAAAATTAGTTAAGTGTTGAAAACCTACGTTAGACTTCGTGTCAACTTCGGCTAAATATTCAGATTGTTTATGCAAATGATTTGCCGTTCCCTGCTCCGAAATGGGGATCGACTTGCCTAATCAGGTCACGGGGGTTGATGGAGTGGCGCCCCTCATGGGGGCTTGGGCAACGCCCTTAAAAGAAAATTTTGATTTCCGTGTATATTTGGTGTGTCGCAACCAATTTCGGATGAATGAAAAATTGCTATCCAAAGTTGGAAGGAATTTAGAGGAAGCTAGATAACACTGTCGCTCGAGCGACAAGTGTTTCGTGTGAGGAAAGGTGTCGTTCGAGCGACGTCGAGCGAAGAGCGAGCGACCAACTCTCTGAAAGTGTCGCTCGAGCGAGATGGTGGACAAAAATTGGGAGAAAATGAATTTTCGCATTTGTTGTGTTTTGGCTAGCAACACTTCGCTCACAATCCCTCATCCTCTCTATATAGGACCATTTGGACGTCCCTAATGCATCCCATATTTTTTTGCATCAAGTATAACATATTTCTCTTATCAAAATTCTCTTAAAATCATTCAAAAAGCTCTTCCTTTATAAAGGGAAATCCGTCAAAAGTTCGCTGAAATTTGTGGTTTGTAGTGCTACTACCACAAGTTGAATCCGTTGTATTTTGGGAGACAAGTGCCATGTACCTTAAGTATCATTGCGAGGCAATATTGTCTTAAGAAAAGAGTGACATCACTTGCCTCAGATTGCTTTTCTTCATCTCTATTTCTAGTTTGTGTAGTATATTTTACTGCACTTTGTCACCTTTTATATTCAATATTATTTGGTTTAATCACGCTCATGCGAGTTAAACTTTAGCATTTTGATTACTACATATAAACAACCATTTCCCCACGTGTTTTTACAACCCAGTCACAACAATCTTAAGACAACATATGTCTGTGGTTGTTTGTACTTTCCAAATCCATTTGATCCGTATATTTGAATAGTCTTTGTGTACTATTCTTCCCGTACATTGTTGCTGCATTAAACTTCTGTTTGTGTAATAGAAATGAGTACCGTCGAGGCTACTTCAAGTCAAAATGGTACAAACAATGTGGTTTCGCCTATGACAATACTACTACAAAATACTACGATCCCACATGGGAAAAAATCGGAGAAATTTGGGAGCGTAGACTTCAAGAGATGACAACAAAAGATGTTGTTCTAGCTCACCACCCTTATTTGGCAAAGTTTCTAAATGAGATTGCACCAATCGTACAAGAATGAGAGAATAATCGTGAGTCGATTATCGCCTTGGACGCATGGAAGCAATCGAATTTTCTGTGAAAAAAACTAAATTTTGAATGGACTGGATAACACTCTTTATTGGATGTACAATTCGAAAGACTTGGCCAAGGATCTGTGGGATTCATTGGAAAAGAAATACAAGATCAAGGACGCTGGAACAAAGAAATTCTTAGGCAAATTTCTGGACTACAAGATGATGGATTCAGAACTGATGATAAGTCAATGGAAGAGATTCAAGTTCTCTTGCATGACATCTATGCCGAAAAGATGAAATTAAGCGAATCCTTCAAAGTGACTGTCATCATCGAGAAACTCCCTCATATGTGGAGAGATTTCAAAAACTATCTCAAACACAAATGCAAGGAGATGAACTTGGAAGGGTTGATAGTCCTCTTGAGGATTGATGAAGACAATAGGAAAATCGAGAGAAAGTTTATTGTCAATTTTGGAGCAAACTTTGTTGAAACAGAATCAAAGGTTGTCAAAGAAATGAAAGATCTCCGGTAATGCACTGCATAGAGATAACTCCAGGAAGGCCAAGAGATTCAAAGGAAATTTCTATAATTGTGGAAAGGTCGGACATCGTTCAAGCGAATGTAAAAAACTAAAGAAGCACGCACAAGCCAACTTGGTTGAAAAGGATACCCTTTCTAAGGGGATTCAAGAAATGAGTCTATTTGCGGTTGTCTCCTAGTGCAACATGGTTGGAAACTCAAGGGAATGGTGAGTTGATACCGGCGCTACCTGTCATGTATGTGCAGATAAGACCATGTTCTCCAACTATCAAGAATTAAATGGAGAACAACTCTACATGGGGAACTCAACAAGTTCCAAGATTGAAGGACAAGGAAATGTCACTTTGAAGATGACATCCGGCAAAGAACTCGTCCTCAACAACGTCCTACATGTGTCGAACATATGAAAGAACTTAAAATGAGGAAGAACAAGGAAAGTATAAGTTCAAACAAAAGAACTTATGAAACTATTAATGGAACTTCAAATGAGGAAAAACCAAGGCGTAGTAAAAGGGCTAGAGTGTCCACAACATTTGGTCCAATTTTTCTAACCTACATGGTAGAAATTGACCCAAATAATTTCGATGAAGCGATGTCTACACTAGAATCATCGCATTGGAATGAAGCTATCAATAGTGAGATAAATTCCAAAATGCAAAATCATACATGAGAGTTAGTTGATTTACCTCCTGAGAATAAGCCTTTAGGGTATAAATGGATATTCAAAGGATATAGGCAAAAAAAAGGACTTGACTTCTTTGATACCTACTCATTCGTGACTAGAATCACGTCAATAAGGTTACTAATTGCGATTGCAGCAATACATAACCTTGAGATTCATCAAATGGATGTAAAAACGATGTTCCTAAATGGGGAGTTAGAAGATGAGATATACATGGAGCAACCTGAAGGGTTCATTTTTCCTAATAACAAACATAAAGTATGTAAACTCGTTAAGTCCTTGTATGGATTGAAAGAAGCTCCTAAACAATGACACCAAAAGTTTGACAAAACAATGTTATCAAACGGGTTTAAAATAAACGAGTGTGACAAGTGTGTATACGTGAAACATACACCAAATACTTATATGATTGTATGCCTATATGTAGACGACATGTTGATAATGAGCAATAATCATGAAATGTTGTTAAACACCAAGAAAATGCTAACGAAGCATTTCGACATGAAACACATGGGTGTAGCTGATGTAATACTAGGGATTAAGATCTCTAGAATATCAGAAGTAATTGTATTTTTCCAATCTCACTACGTTGAGAAGATACTTAATAAGTTTAATGTACTTGAGGAAAGTCCTGCGAAAATCCCTATTGACACAAGTGTACATTTGGTCAAAAAATAAGGGTGAGTGTGTGTCACAACTAAGGTATTCATGAATGATTGAAAGTTTAATGTATATTACTAACTGCACTCGACCAGATATTCCATTTGCTGTAAATAAACTTAGTAGATTCACAAGTAATCCAAGCTATGATCAATGGAGGGCTTTCATAAGGGTTCTTAGGTATTTGAATTATACCTTAACCTATGGATTACACTTCACTAAATATCCTGTGGTATTAGAAGGATATTGTGATTCGAACTGGATATTTGATATGAAGGATTTCGAGTCCACTAGTAGTTATGTATTTACCTTGGGTGGAGCTGCTATCTCATGGAAATCAACAAAACAAATGTGATATGATCCAGGATGTAGGAGTCATCAATACAAGCCCAAATCGAGACCCGTTGATTATCGAAGAAGGCAATGACGCGATCGAGAGCAAAACGAGTCAAAGAGGCATTGGGGATGCTCGTCAAAGCCACTATTGATGAAACTATGTTCGGGATGCAAAATGGAGCAAGTTTCATGTTGGGGTCGAGGCCGGGAACCAATTGGATCCACACGATACAAGCAACCGAAGAAAGAGGCCAACCGGAATCTCTAAGTGACCGCTTAGAGTAAAAGGGCAAGCGGTCGCCCAGTCGCTACCGAAACTCAAAAGGCATGAAAATGTGCTTGGAATATAACCAAGCAACCGATTGGTTATAAAACCTGTCAGAGTTTCCTAATTTTGGCAAAAGACCTAGTTTCCTTAGAATTCTATTTCTTTCTATATTTTGACATTATTTGTTACCTTATGCACGTTTTTAATAAATTTAGGTCTCTAGTATAAATACTTGACACTTTTGTTACTATTACAACTTTTGACATATTGAATTAAATTGAAAAGCTTTGTTTCTCCTTTGTTCTTCATTGAACAACAAATCGAATTTTCAAAATCAATTCTTGTATGTTCAAATATCGGTACGAGAGTTCTTCATTGTGTAATCAAGGGGTTCAGCGCATCTTGCTATCGTTGAGTTTTTTGGTTCACTTCGTTGGGTTTAAGTCCAAACCCGGGTTTCTTGGCGTTCTTGGGTTCCACATCAATCTAGTTGTGAGTTTCATAGTCACCGTTGCTACATGGTTTGCATAAGTTGGCATCAGAGTTTTGACTCCAATCTAATCAGGTTCTATCTTTTATTTTCTTTGTTGAGTAAAAAAAAATTATATTCAAATTTTCTTCTTATTCTTGCGTCGTTCTTTGCTTTGAGGTTCTTAGATCCACTTTTTGCTTTGTTGGTAGCCTAATCTTGTGTTAAAAAAAAAAATCTACTGTTCATCCGTACCAGTTAAAAAAAAAGTTTGAGTTATTTGTTTGAATTGCTACCAACACCTTTTTACAAGTTTTGATTCACTATCTAAATCTTGTCATATAAGTGGTGTCCAAATTCAAAGTTAAACTTTCATCTAGTTTCTTAAATTCTTCATTCCAAATTTCAGTTTCCATATTACTCTTGAGTCACATTCCTTCTCGTATTCGATTTGAATTCACAAGTTTGGTCCGGTAAATTCTTTGTTGACTTTAGAAGCATTTGAGAAAAGTAATTGAGTGGTAAAATGCAGAGAGTGAGCTTATTAGAGGGTAAAAGCCAATTTGAGTGATTTCGAGCGAAATTGGTGAGGCAGAAATTGAGAGAATGTCTGACATGGATGGTTCAAATTCCAGCAGGTACGATAATCAAACCAATAAACAGAATGATAAGATGGATCAGTTTCAGTAATTATTGATGGATATGGCGGAAAAGATGGAGAAATTGAGTACTTCAATGATGAATATTAATAGGGAACAGCCGATGGGAGTACCTCCTGATAGGGGAACGCGTAGGCGAGTTCCTAGGATGGATGAACATGAGATAGGTAGTGAATGGGGGAGAAGATGAGTGCGAAGGAGTTGAGATGAGACGGATAAGACATAGAGGGGATAAGTTTGAACGATGGGGTAAGAATGATTATGGAGGTGAAGTTGATGGAAATTTGGGTAATGTAAAAATAGTTATTCCACAATTTAAGGATAGAAGTGATCCCGATGGATATGTAGATTGGGAGAAGAAGTTAGAGTTGATTTTTGAATGCCATAACTATTCCGAGGATAAGAAAGTGAAGGTTACGGTGTTGAAATTCACTGATTACGCCATCACTTGGTGGGATCAAACGGCTACTTCAAGGTGTCGAAATCGAGAGAGTCCTATCAATATTTGGGATGAACTCAAGGCAGTAATGAGAAAATGGTTTGTGTCTAGTCATTACTACAGGGAAGTCCACCAGAAGCTACATGGTAGACTACCATAAGGAGATGGAGATTTTGATGATTCAAGCAAATGTAGAGGAAGATCGAGAAGCTACTATGGCTAGGTTCTTGAATGGGTTGTACGGGGAGATCGCTAATGTGGTGGAATTGCAGCATTATGTAGAGTTGGATGACATGTTGCATGTGGCCATGAAAATTGAGAAACAGTTGAAGAGGAAGGGAACAACTAGGCAATCATTCGGTAATTCAGGTTCTAACTCAAACTGAAAATCGAGGTGGGATAACAAAGGGGAAAGAACTGAGTCGAAAGGGAGAACTGAAAATACTAACAGGACAGCACCAAAGACAGACTCACAGCCAACTAGAAATCGGGATATCTAGTGTTTTAGATGTTTGGGGAAAGGACACATCTCGTCTCAATTCCCAAACAAAAAGGACAATGATTCTACGCGATGGAGAAGTAGAAAGTGATGGTGAGGATGAATTTGAAGACATGCCGCCATTGGAAGAGGTTAGTGATCATGGGAACACAGTGGAATTTGCTCCTATTGCGAAGTTAATGGTCACAATGAGAGCTCTTAACACTCAAGTTAAGGCAGATGATACGGAGCAACAGAAGGAGAACATATTCCATACACGATGCCACATCTATGATAAGGTATGTAGTATGATCATTGATGGAGGTAGTTGTACAAATGTAGCTAGCACAACTTTAGTTGAGAAATTGGGGTTGGTACTAGTTAAACACCCTAGGTCTTATAAATTACAATGGTTAAATGATAATGGAGAAGTTAGAGTGAATAGACAAGTGATGATTTCTTTCTTGATTGGGAGTTATAGTGACAAGGTTATATACGATGTGGTACTTATACAAGCGGGTCATATTTTGTTGGGAAGACATTGGCAGTATGATAGAAAGGTTAACCATGATGGGTATAGAAATAGGTATAACTTTGTCAAGGAGGGAAGGTCTATTACTCTTGCGCCATTGACACCGGCTCAAGTTTATGAAGACCAAATTCAATTGAGAGAAATTGAAGAGAAAAGAGTAAGAAAGTCAGTAAAAAGGAGAGAAAACAGTGAGTTAGTGAGTAAGAGAGGAAATGGTGAGGTGGCCGAGAGTGGGGAGAAGAGAGAGGCCACATGAGAGGAAAGAAAAAGAGCCAGTTGAGAGCAGAGAAAAGTCGAAAGCGAACTTCTTTGCTAGTGGGAGTGAGTTGCAAAAGGCTATAATTGATAAAAGAACAGTGTTGTTGTTGGTATACAAGGAATCACTCCTCAACTTTGAGGAATCTAACACACCCCTCCCTAGTTTGGTTGAGTATTTGTTACAGGAATTTGAAGATGTGTTTCCGGAAGACATGCCAAGTGGATTGCCACCAATTCGAGGCATCGAACACCAAATTGACTTCATACCAGGAGCTGCCTTTCCAAATCGACCAGCTTACCGAAGCAATCCCGAGGAGACAAAGGAGCTTTAAAAGCAAGTGGAAGAGTTGATGAGCAAAAGATATGTGAGTGAGAGCGTGAGCCCATGTGTTTTACCTGTCCTTTTGGTACCGAAGAAGGATGAGACTTGGAGGATGTGTGTGGACTGCAGGGCTATCAACAACATAACGGTAAAGTATCGTCACTCTATACCTGGGTTAGATGATATGCTTGATGAGTTATATGGTGCTTGTATCTTTAGTAAGATTGATCTTAAAAGTGGGTACCATCAAATTCGTATGCGGGAGGGCGATGAATGAAAAACTGCGTTTAAAACTAAATATGGGTTGTATGAGTGGTTGGTTATGTCATTTGGTCTCACTAATGCACTAAGCACTTTTATGCATTTGATGAATCATGTTTTGCATGCTTTTATAGGGATGTTTGTTGTTGTTTATTTTGATGATATCTTAATCTATAGCACAACCCTAGATGAGTATTTGGAACAATTGAATTGTGTGCTTGTGGTATTTAGGAAAGAACAGTTGTATGCTAATTTCAAAAGTGTACATTTTGCATGCAAAAACTTGTCTTTCTAGGATTTGTGGTGGGTGTTAATGGGGTAGAAGTGGATGAAGACAAAATTAAGGTTATTAAGGATTGGCCAACACCTAAAAGCATAACTAACGTTAGGAGTTTTCATGGATTGACTAGTTTTTACAGGCGTTTGTGATGGATTTTAGCACAATCACTACACCATTCACTGAAATTGTTAAGAAGAGCATAGGTTTTCATTGAGGTGATGCGCAAGAATATGCATTTAATACTATTAAGGATAGATTGTGTAAAACACCTGTTTTGGCATTACCTAACTTTGACACAACCTTCGAGATTGAGTGTGATACATCAGGAATAGGTATTGGAGCAGTGTTGATGCAGGATCGTAGGCCCATAGTTTACTTCAGTGAGAAGTTGAGTGGAGCTGCCTTAAACTATCCTACATATGACAAAGAGCTGTTTGCGCTTGTTCGGGCATTGAAAACTTGGCAACACTACTTGTGGCCTAAGGAGTTCGTGATACACACCAATCACGAGTCGTTGAAGTACTTATGGGGTCAAGGTAAGTTGAACAAAAGACACGCAAGGTGGGTGAAATTAATAGAGTCATTTCCCTACGTCATCAGGTATAAACAAGGTAAGAAAAATATGGTTGCAGATGCGTTGTCACGAAGGTACGTACTGCTAAATTCCTTACATACACGGTTACTTGACTTTGAACACATTAAGAGCATGTATGTGTGTGATCCTGCTTTCTCTGACATTTACGAGTCATGCAATAAAGGAGCTATTGCTAAATTTTATAAGTATGAAGATTATTTGTTTAAGAAAAATAAGTTGTGTATTCCTAATTGCTCAATACGTGAATTGTTGGTAATGGAAGCAATAGTGGGGGTCTAATGGGTCATTTTGGGGTACAAAAGACTTTAGACATGTTATGGGAACATTTTTACTGGCCTAAAATAAGAAGTGATGTAGAACAAATTTGTAGGAAGTGCATAACTTGTAAAAGGCTAAGTCTAAGGTTTTACCCCATGGTTTGTACCTTTACCTGTGCCTAGTGAACTTTGGGTGGATATTTTAATGGATTTCGTGTTGGGTTTACCTAAGATTAAAAGGGGTCGGGATTCTATATTTGTTGTGGTAGATAGGTTTAGTAAAATGACACACTTTATACCATGTCACAAAATCGATAATGCCACCAATATTGCAAATTTATTCTTTAGGGAAATAGTCTGTTTGCATGAGGTCCCTAAGAGTATAGTGTCAGACCGGGATGCTAAGTTTTTGAGTCATTTTTGGCGTGTTCTGTGGAATAAGTTAGGCACTAAACTGTTGTATTCTACGACTTGTCATCCACAGACTGATGGGCAAACTGAAGTGGTCAATAGGACCATGACGCAATTATTTCGTACGGTGATAAATAAGAACTTAAAGAGTTGGGAGGAGTGTTTACCTTTTATTAAATTTGCTTATAATAGAGCTTTACACTATACTACTAGATTTTCACCGTTTGAAATTGTTTATGAGTTTAATCCACTAACACCGTTGGATTTGTTCTCGTTGCCTGTAAATGAACAGAGTAGCTTGGATGGTACAAGGAAAGCTGAATTGGTTAAGTCACTGCATGAGAAAGTCAATGAGCAGATTAAAAAGAAAGGAAAGCTCGTTGTACAGAAAGCGAACAAAGGGAGGAGGCGTGTGATATTTGAACCAGGAGATTAGATCTGGGTCCATCTCAGAAAGGAGTATTTTCCGGAGCAGAGGAAGTCTAAGTTGCAGCCGCATAGAGATGGTCCGTACCAAATCATCAAGAGGGTCAATGACAATGCATACAAAGTGGATCTCCTAGGTGAGTATAATGTTTCAGCTACATTTAATGTTGCTGATCTTTCTCTGTTTGATACATATACAAATTCAATGATGAATCTTTTTGAAGAGGGAGGGGATGATATGATCCAGGATGCAGGAGTCACCAATATAAGTCCAAACCGAGACCCGTTGATTATTGAAGAAGGGGCAATGACGCGATCGAGAGCAAAACGAGTCAAAGAGACGTTGGGGATGCTCGTCAAAGCCACTATTGATGAAACTCTGTTCGGGACGCAAAATGGAGCAAGTTTCATGTTGGGGTCGAGGTCGGGTACCAAAATGAGAATTTTCGAGGCTTGAATTCTCTTAACACTTATGAAACCAAGATGGGTTTAGGGCCAAAATGAACCAAGTCGTAAGAACGTTAAATGGATTAGGGAAGACATCGTGTGAGTACTAGTGTCTTTGCTTACACTAAAGGTTGAATGGTTCAAGACATTGCGTTCACCAGTTAGCCGAGTAAGTCCAATAGTATTTCACTAAGGAAGGTTCAACGCCACAAGCTACCTCTCCTGATGCAGTATTTTTCCGTTCGCTCTCTACAATGCATCATTTTTTGCATTGCATGGCATATGCATGTCCGAATTTTCATTCATGTGGGAGATTATTGGAATTGGTTTAAAACTCAAGAAAATTGGTTTAGGGTCGAAAACCAACGTTAGACTTCCTGTTAACTTCGGCTAAATATTCAGACCTGATTTGTTTATACGAATGGTTTGCAGCTTCGTCGCTCCAAAACGGGGATCGACCTGCTCGGCCAGGTCGCGGAGGTCGAGGGAGTAGCGCTCTTCGTGGGTTGCCCCCGAAAGAGAAATTTGATTTCCGTGTATATTTGGTGTGTCAAAACTAATTTCGGATGAATGAGAAATTGCGGTTCAAATTGGAAGGAATTTAGAGGAAACTAGATAACACTGTTACTCGAGCGATAGGTGTTTCGCTCGAGCGAAGGTGTCGCTTGAGTGACGTCGAGCGAAGAGTGAACGACCAACTCTCTGAAAGTGTCGCTCGAGCGAGATGGCGGGCAAAAAGTGGACGAAAATGGATTCCCGCGTCTGTTGTGTTTCGGCTCGCAATACTTCACCCACAACCCCTCATCCTCTATATATAGGACCCTTTGGACGTCCCTAATGCATCCCATATCATTTGTGCATCAAATATAACATATTTCTCTTACCAAAACTCTCCCAAATTCATTCCAAAGCTCTTTCTTTGTAGAGAGGGAAATCCGTCAAACGTTCGTTGGAACTTGTGGTTGTAGTGCTACTACCACAAGTCTAATTCGTTGTATCTTGGGAGACAAGTGCCATGAACCGTAAGCACCATTGCGGAACAATATTATCATAAGGAAAGAGTGATATCACTTACCTCAGATTGCTTTTCTTAATCTCTATTTCTGGTTTGTGTAGTATATTAATTGCACTTTGTCACTTTTTATATTCAATATTATTTGGTTTAATTACGCTCCTACGGGTTAAACTTTAGCCTTTTGATTACTACATATAAACAACCATTTCTCCGCGTGTTTTTACAACCCCATCCCAACACAGGTTACCCTTTTATTCTTCCACAGGAAAATGAATAAGTGCTCTTGGTGCTGTTGCTTTAAAGATATATTCCACCATGTGAGAGGCCATGAAAGTGTTAAACTCAGCTGATCAGGTGAGCAATCTATTTACTAATTGCATAATCAGGAATTACTCTAATATCAACATTTTTGTTGGAAAATGAGTATGGAGTGACAACCAAACGCCCGAAAGATATTGATCAAATTTCTACTGGAATTTTGACAGAGTAAAGGCATGAAATGGTTCAAATGTTCCATTAAATAAGCGTAGATAATCGACACAAAGTAACGCCAAATATGCAACAAAAAGACGCCAAAAAGGATGCAAAGTCGAGATAAGTGTTGAACACTGTCATTAAGTCGAATTTGCCCCGCAACAGTACATACGATTTATGGCAATCAACTCCCAAGATACAATGACTTCTTCTGGTGTAAGTAGTACTTCAACAAACAAGAACAATAAATCAGAATTTGGTATACGTACTCCTTAATGTGAAAATGAAGAAAATCATAAATAATGCAAAAAATTATGCAGAATTTGGTTGAGAGAGAAGAGAAAATGGTATGCTATGATTGCATATCATTGGTATGAGTAGAAGGACATTCCAAAGGTCCTATTTACAGAGGGAGAAAAGTTGTGAGTGAATAAATGCGGCCCAAAACTCAACAACTTCTGCTAAGGGTAGCAACGCTTTTCACCTAAGCCTCGTTTGAGGGATAGTCCCGTCGCTTGAACGACAGGCTAGCGCTAGGTGAACGACGATTTTGCTGGACTTTCCAATAAACTGCGATCTTTCATTCCAACTTTGGACTTTAATTTCTCATTCATCCGAAATTTATTTTTGCCTATGCCGCAATGATCTACTCGATGAGTAGAATACGTTGGTCTATTTACATTCGTAATTTAACCATCAGATCAAGTTTGAATATTTTCTCAAAGTTGACACCGAGTCACTTTTTTTCGAGTTATACTTAACCAAATTTTCTATATCTTTAAACCAATTCCATCAATCCCACGCATGAATAGAAATTCATTGATATGTACAACAAAATGAAAATGAAATGCAGACTTTAACAAATGAGTATATGTGACAAGTTATAGCTTCAAGATAGGTAACTTATGGCTTTGAATCTTCTTTAGTCGAGTACAATCGAATTTACAAGGCTAATTGGTGAATACGATCTCTTGAACCATTCAACTGTTCATGTAAATAAAAACATCCGTATCAACACCATAACTCATCTTACCACTCCGGTTCTCATGATTGTGTCCATTTTGGCCTTGAAAAACTCTTGGTTTCATACGTGCTTTAAGAGAATTAAGCCTTAAATTCTCGTAAAAGTGGCCCCACTTCGCACTTATATAGGCGATCTCCCACCTTTCTACCAAAGTGTAGTAATCATCAAAAAATTTCACGTATCCTTATACACATTTATTATAGCACTTCAAATTTTAGGAATGAGAGTAAGCGCTTTACTCTGAATCTTTTATGACTCAGTTGTCCCATTGAACCAAGATCTTGGGATCTCCAATCTATAAGGTTGGGTTTCAACCATAGTGATTCTATTCAATAGGCTTTAAGCTCATTTTCCTTGAAAGAGGGTATACTTGATATCTCATTAGTCCTTTCATCAAAGGATTCACTAAGTTCTCTTTTGACTTAACATAATGAATCGAGATTATACCGTTCGATACCAACTGTTTAATAGTATTATGTCTCTGACATATAGGTTTTGATTTACCATTATGCATACTGTTCTGTCCCCTTTCAATTACTAATTGACTATCGCAATGTATGTTAATCAGGTACCGGTTGCTCCTAACATGAAATTTCTTCAAGGAAATTACGAAGCCACTCTACTTTTTCTCTGGCTTTATCTAACGTAATAAACTCAGACTCTATCATGGATCAAGCTATACAAGTTTGCTTAGATGATTTCTAGGACACAGCTCCACCTCCAATGGTAAATATATACTCACTTGTAGATTTCGAATCCTTTGTGTCAAATATCTAATTTGCATTAGTATATCCTTCTAACACCGCATGATATTTTGAGTAGTGTAATCTATATCCAACCGTGTGTCTTAAGTATCTAAGAACTCGATTTAATGTCTTCCAATGTTCAATGTTTGGATTACTTGTAAACTTACTCAACTTGTTGACTATGTATGCTATATCTAGATGCGTGCAGTTGGTAATGTACATCAAACTACCTATAATGAGTGAATACTCCTATTGAGACACAGAATCACCAGTATTTTTGGCTAAATGTACACTCAAATCAACTAGTGACTTAACTGATTTATCGTCATACGCCTTAAATTTTTTAAGTATATTCTCAATATAATGTGATTGAGACAATGACAAACCATCAGATGTCTTAGAGATCTTAATACCTAGTATCACATCTGCAACTCCCATGTCTTTCATATCAAAATGTTTTATCAACATTTTCTTAATTGAGGAAATGACGTTCGAGTTATTTTTCATAATTAGCATATCATCAACATATAGGCAAACTATCATAAATTTGTTAGGTGTCTTCTTAGTGTAGACACATTTGTCACATTCATTGATTTTAAAGCAATTTGACAACATAGTTTTGTCAAACTTTTCATGCCTTCGACGTTTGTTTTAGTCCATACAACGATTTTACAAGCTTACACACCTTCTTTTCATTTTTTGGAGAATCAAACCCTTCAAGTTGTTCCATATAAATCTCTTCTTCTAATTCACCATTTAGAAACACAGTTTTAACATCCATTTGATGTATTTCAAGATCATGCAATTCCGCGATTGCAATTAAGACACGTATATACGTTATCCTTATTACAGGTGAATAGGTATCGAAAAAATCTAGACATTCATTTTGTCTATACCATTTGGCTACTAATCTAGCCTTATATTTATCTATTGATCCATCCAATTTCAGTTTCTTTTTTAATATCCATTTGTAGTCTAAAGCTTTGTTTCTCGGAGGGAGTTCAACCAATTCCCAAGTATGGTTGTTCGTGATGAATTCAATCTTATTATTTACCACTTCTTTCCAAAAAGGAGGTTCGGGAGAGAACATTGCTTCGTCAAATGTCCTATGATCATTTTCTAGTAGATTGGTAATATATTCTGAACCATGTCTTATGAATTCGTTGCCTCTTACTATGCTTTGGTTTTTCATTTACTTGGATATTGCCATTATCTTCATTTGCATCATCATAAGTTCATTTACGTGAACTTATTTTTTTCCTTATAAGGAAAGATATTTTCAAAGAAAGCAATATTCTTTGGTTCAATGATCGTACCTTCTTGTACATCAAGTAGTTCAAATTTATGAACCAAAAATCAATTTGCGCTACTATTTATTGCATATCCGATAAAGATAATCAATTATCTTATGTCCAATCCTCAATTGTTTAGGCTTAGGTAATTGTACATTTGCTAAACACCCTTATACTTTTAGATATTTATAGGAAGATGGCAAGTATGTTTTACTCATGAGTTTTACACAATTTTAACTTGATTATTGACTAGATCTTATGAGTATAGAACGTATTTGATGTGTTTGTTAGTGTTGTTTTGAAGATTATGAGAGGCAGTTTAAAAAGGGGTACTAAAGTGGACAAATAAGTCAAAATTAAAGAATTTGGAGCAGCAAGTCAATGCCCGGGCACTGCACTCATAACACCCAGGCATTGCGATTCGAAGACGGAAACAGTTTTTTGGATAGAAAGACAACACCTAGGCGTTGCACTTATAGGGGCCTAAACGAGGGCCTAGCTCTTAGGCGCAACATTATTTTTCATCACGGCGCATAGGCACTGCGCCTGGATGAGTCTAGGGCGCCTTTTTTGCCCATTTTGAAGCCCATAAAAAACCCTACACTCAACACCAACGGGAGGAGTATAAATACAAGTCATTGATATTTTTGAAGAAATTCTACACATTGAGAGGCAAGAACACAAATTGAGAGATAGAGAGCAAATTCAAGAAGAGAAAAACAACAATTCAAATGGTTGGAAATCAAGATTTGGAACGAGAAGAACTTGGTGCAATATTCATCTATTCCCCCCACATCTAAATTCAAAACCCGGTGATGGACTCCACTATTATTATTTATTTTTCTTCAGCTATTATGAATAACTAAAATTCTTGTTAGGGTGAATAATGTAACTTCATTGTGATCTTTTATGTCTTTTAATCAAGATTTTTGTTCTTTATTCGTTGATTTGTTGATTTTACTGTGAGTTTAATGCATTGAATTATTTGATCACTAATTTGATGATTTTGTGAATTTTTTTACGAATCAAGAGATGAGTTTATGATTTAGACCATATAGTAAAATTCGGTAAATTGGTATAACGTGTGAAGATACCTATACTAATTATTGCGGTCACAAGTGAATTCTTAGAATCAAGATTTCATTTTACTAAAATTGATTCGCATAGAGATATGAAATCAAATTAGTTGAATAGACTCAATGAGAACTCAATAGAAGTGAATTGAATACAACATGAGAATTCGACCAAACACTACATTAGATATGAATCTTGATTTAAAATTTTAAGGGGATAAATATGTGACATTATTCTGCCATAATATTTGTTCATTATTTAATATCTAAACCAATCTTGTGTGTATCTACTTGATTTCACGTATTTAGATTGAAAATCACAACATAAAAATTTTCATTTGCTTTCATCGAATAGTAGTTAGAAAAATTAGATTAAGTTCTAAAGTATAGTTCTCGTGGGAAAAACAATCCGGATTCAGAGGTCCATTATACTACTTGTTTGATATCGTACAATAGCGGTATTAAAAATGCAATAGATGGTTCCCGACATTTTAATAACTCATAAGATGAGTCAACCTTGCTCTTATGTGGTATTTTATTAAGGATATGATTTGTAGAAATGATAGCTTTCCCCCACAAGTTCCGAGGTAAGTCTGAACTAATCAACATTGCATTTATCATTTTCTTGATAGTTCAATTCTTGCGTTCAACAACCCCGTTAGATTGAGGTGAATATGGTATAGTGGTTTGATACAAAACTCTTGACATCGCTAGCTTTCCGCCTAAACCTTGCTTGAACGTAAAAAATAACGAGCTAGTCGCTCGAGTGATAGACTAGCACTAGGTGAACAACGATTTTGCTGGACTTTCCAGCCAATTGTCCTATTTCCTTTTAATTTTGGACCGTAATTTCTCATTTATTCGGAAATTATTTTTACCTTTCAAATATGTCACGACGATCTACTCGACGAGTAGAATACGTTAGTCTGTTTACTTTCGTAATTTGACTATCGGGTCAAGTCCGAATATTTGCTCAAAGTTGACACATAGTCACTTTTTTCAAGTTATACTTAAAACCAAATTTTCTATATCTTTAAACAAATTCCATCAAATTTATCATGTCACAGTCATACTAATTTTTTTGCACTTGGACTACCATCTTATTCTTGGACTTGACACCCACATTCTTTTTGAAGTACAAGGAAAATTTGTGGTTAGTTAGCCCATATTTGACATTTTTTTTTTTTGAAGGAATGAATTTTTGAATAGTAAATTTTGAAAGAATGTGTGGTTAAAAAGTAAGAATTTTTTTTTGATTTACGTAAAGAATATTTTATCGTAAAAATATGTGGTTAAAAATGAGTATAAGAAAAAAGAATGAGAAATAATGATTGTCAAACAAGGGCTTAGTTTTGGTTGATTTGGACCAGTGACTACAATTACTCCTATAATTTATCGAACAAATGATCCTTAATTCAGTAGATAGGAAAGAAAATGCATATAGAAAAAGTAAAGCATTTCTTTTATATTCTTTGAATACTTTTACTCCTTGGATTAGGAAATAGGAATTCTCATTTCAATGTGAGATCCTAAAATTAATGAGAAAAATCCTCACATCTTGGTGGCTTGAATATGAGCAGGACAAAGACATGCACAATTGTTGTTATGAATCCGGACCACTTGTTGGGAATGAGGAGGTTAATATGACACAATATGAAGTATTGATTGCACAAGGAAGAACAAGATTAAAAGTAAAGAAGAAGATTGACAGACGAATCGAGTAATTTATTGACAACCAACGGAGAGAAATTACAATCCAACAATAATATTGCTTAGCTTAACCTAAATTGAATGAAGAGCCACATAGAGAACATCACAAACCCTAAAAATAACCTAATTAGATGAAAATTAGGACAAAATACGCGTGAAACCGACATAAAGAGAAAAATCCGAATGAAACTATTGCTCTAGCGACGGGCGAGCAAAAATGTTATTGCTCCAAAATTGCTTCCCTCACTCGAGCGACCGCTAGCAAAAATCTGACGACTTTTCTTCTCGGTCCATAATTTTGATATCTTGAAGACCACTTCAACTAAGACTCCAAATCACGTAAATCTAGATTGAATTCCGGTAACGAACCCAACAATTTTCACCTCAACACAAATCCTGGTGCAACGAACGAAGCTTCAAAATGTCTCCACTTGAAAAAATAAGTCTTACTACAACGAAAAAAATCGAACTCTTCAACTAGAACCAAACTTCTCCACCTCACGAAAATACTCTTCCTCTTCCACAATATCCATAAATGATACCCGAATCCATATACCGGGTTCCCAAAATTGTCACAAGGAATTCAAAATTTACCAAACAGGGTCGAAGCATATCCTGTAACGGAATCAACTCCAAATTCTTCAACTGAAGGCCACTTGCTAGTCTTGACACCTTCAAAACCACAGAAAGCATACGCATCTAGATCAGCATCCCCGTACCTGTCCTTAATGGGTCCTCCCCTAGCAGTTGAACACGATGTCACTGCATACAATGGTGGCAAAGCAGAATTACCCGTATCATCCAATCTCTCCAAAGTAGTATTCTTCAATAATGACCCAGAGCCAAATCCCAAATGTACTGCACCAAATTGTATATCCACTATGGTAATAAACCTGTATTAATGATTCTTCACCAATTTTGTGCGACCTTGCAAGATGTATAATCAGGACCTTCTCCACACCCACCAATACAACACAGATAACCTTCTGGACCTTCAAGACTCCACCCTCTCCAGAGAACTCATAACCCTTCGAATCAAGGGTACACAATGAGATAAGATTCTTCTTCAAATCTGGAATATGTCGAACCTGGCCAAGTGTTTTAATTGTCCCATCCAACAACTTCAATATGACTCTGTCGATACTAGCTACCTAATAAGGTTCATTGTTTCTCATGACAACGACACATTACGTCGCCATTTCATATGCTTCAAACAAATCCCTATTGAGACACATACGGAACGCACAAGCAGTATCCAAAATCCACTCCTCCTTAAGTTTGGATTCCATATCAAGAAATTGCCAAGAGATCTCCATTACTCAAATAGTTCTCAACTATGTTGTTCTCATCCAGAGTGTTTGATTGCTTCCCATAATTTGCAACCGAATTATCCTATTCTGCAACTTTTCGCAATCTCTCTTGATGATCATTTCCTCTTGCAATAGAAACAAACTAGTTTGCGGAAATTCACCATTGACTTACCCCTTCGTTGATCACCATGAACCACAAGACCTTATCCATCTTTGGATTCAGATTCAAGCAGATGTTTCATCTTCTTCTTTGAGAACAAAGTATCATACACGTCTTTAGTGGTGAGTGTGTCACGACTGTACAGAATCGTGTCCCTGAATGACAAAAAGCAAAGCAAACAGCAGCACAACAAGATCAAGGCAAAATCTTCTTCATCGTACTTTACCTCTAACGTATCCAAATCAGCGACGATCTCCTTGAACACAGCCAGATGGTCTTCCAAAGATCTTCCTTCTGTCATATAATGAGAATACAACCTCTGTTTTAAATGTAATTTGCCTGTCAAACTTTTGGTTATGCACGATTGCTCCAACTTCAATCACAATGCAACAACTGTCTTATCATTCAAAATGTCATTAAGAATATTGTTAGATAGATGAATATGAATATACAAAAGTGTCTACCGATTATCCTCTGTTGTCCAAGTTGTGGACATCTTGTCAAATCTCAACAACGCATCATCCAAATCCATCCACGCTAATATAGCTCGCATTTCCTTACCACAACGAGAATTTTGTATTGCAATCTAAAAAGGGAATATCATAGTTCATGGTTGTCATTGATAACAGAAATTCCAGACAAAATTTTCAACCTCGCTTTGATACCACTTGTTATGAATCCGTACCACTTATTGGG
This sequence comes from Osmanthus fragrans, assembly GCA_019395295.1. Taxonomy (NCBI): domain Eukaryota; kingdom Viridiplantae; phylum Streptophyta; class Magnoliopsida; order Lamiales; family Oleaceae; genus Osmanthus; species Osmanthus fragrans. The sequence goes on from CM033358.1 coordinate 7,189,431, forward strand.
AATGAGGAGGTTAATATAACACAATATAAAATATTGATCACACAAACAAGAACAAGATTAAAAGTAAAGAAGAAGATTAGCAGAGGAACTGAGTAATTTTATTGACAATCAATAGAGAGAAAATTACAACTAAGAAATAATATTGTTTAGCCTAACCTAAACTGAATGAAGAGCTACATATTTATAGGGAACGTCCCAAACCCTAGAAATAACCTAATTAGATGGAAACTATGACAAAATACGCATGAAATCGACATAAAGCAAAAAGTTTGAATGAAACTGTGGCTCGAGCGACGTCTAGCGACATGTGATCGACGCCTAAGGTGAGCAAAAATGTTAATGCTCCAAAATTGCTCCCCTCGCTCGAGCGACCAGCTAGGGAAAATCCAACGATTTTTCTTCCCGGTCCATAATTTTGATCTCTTCAAGACTACTTCAACTAGGATTTCAAAATCACGCAAAGTTGGACCGAATTTGAGTCACAAACCCAACAATTATCAACAAGAAGCTGATGGAGAAAAGGGTGGACGTCGACGATTTGTCAAAGCAGCTCCGAAAGACTTTAAAAAGCCATTGAAGTTAATCTAAAGAGTGTTAACAAAAGATGGGGGGAAAGAAAGCAAGTTAATCAAAACGGCGATTTATTAAAAATGTCATTGGGGGAAGTTAATCCAAAGAAAATTAGATTGTGCAAACTAAAGAGTCAACAAAAGATGGTGGAAAAGAAAGGAAGTTAATCTAAACAGCAATTTGTTAAAGCATCTCCTGAAGACTTTAAAAAGTCATTGATGATGTTAATCTAAAGAAATTAGATTATGCGATTAAAAAGTTGACAAAAGATGGTGGAAAAGAAAGCAAGTCTACAATTCCACTTAAAAGATGCCGATCGATCATGCCAATTATTCAACGGCGTAAGTGATCACAATAACACAATTTTGTATGGACTTTAAAATAGTATAAATAAGTGTAATTATCTGAAGAGAAGCAAGAAGAACTTTGCCCTCTCCTTCCTCCTTTGAAATATATACTTGTAAGTTTTTATTTGTAAATTAACACTTATTTCAGCATATTTGAATTATGCTAGCTTAGATATTTGAATTCATTACTAGCTTACTTAATAAAATTCTACTATGATAATCTAATAAATTTTTATACGAGTTCTTGACTAAACGATCCTCATGCATGTTCGAAATTTTACTTCACTCAGAAGTTAATGACAAAGTTATCATGTTATTTATAAGGACGTGATTCCTGCTTTATTTGCATAATAAGTGCTTATTTGTTGGTTGATTTGTGGATAACAGGAGTGCATACAGTGGAAAGATATGGAGAAATATCATGTGACTGTAAAGGGAAGTATGGAAGCACAGAAACTGAGAGAATTAATCTACAAAAGTACCGGAAGGCATGCAGAAATTCTGACGCAGACTAGTAAAGTGAATAACAAAGAAACCAATGAGATGGAAAATAAGGGTATTAACCCAATCTACCCTCGAGAACTAGTTTATGGCGCTCCTCACTTGGTCAGTAAGGGTCCTGATTCCTGCTCTATTATGTAAAAACTGATGGCATGTTGGGCGTGATGGATTGTATATATTGTAGATAGTATAAACAAGAAAATTAAGCTAAAATCTCCTATACTATCTCGCATAGTATGTCGAACATGTACTTGTAGTATTGGTTTTGTGTTTGTGCTTGAGTTTTTCCGTTTGTATCCTTACGACTATGTTATCTATGTTAAAAGCTTATAATTACCTTTTATTTATACCAGCTCTGACGAATTTTATTTTAATTTAATATATTAAAAGTGTGGATTAAGGATACACTTTTGAATACCAATTTTACACTTATATATTTAGCTTAATGCCAATTCTACCCTTATATATTTAATATAGTACTATTTAATATAATTTAACTTCATTTAATAAATATTTAATTGCAATGCTCATTGTTTTATATCGGAGTACTTATATTTTTACATTAATCAAATTAAGTTAAATTACTTAAATTACATTATTTATTTAATTTACTACTTAAAATCGAAGCTCACATATATAGATGTAATGTTATTATAATTATATAATATAATATATTAAAGTTGCATTACCATATGTGGATTAATTACAATATAAAATAATAGTTATTATAGTTTTAATATAATTATTTATGTAGAAGAACTTCATTTTTAAGTGGTCAAAATTAATTTAACTAATATAAAATTATGAGTACTCCAATATAAAAAATGAACTCTATATTTAAAAAAGAGACTACATGAAATTATACACACACACACACATACATGTACATACATATCTATGTAAATATGTATATACATATGTATATATGTATACACCCCACTAAATACTATCATCTCAATAAAAACATTTTTCACTAACCAAATTTTTAAGTATTAATAAAAATTAATATTATGTGTTCTAAAAAATAATTAATATAGTATTGTGAGTTTGATTATGATTACATATTCATTTTTGTATAAACATAAAAATTGATGGAAATTCAATTACTTATTAGATATAAATATATAAAGAAAATAAAAAGATTTTTTATCTCGATACATTTAAAGAGAGTTTTTATTCCTCCATTTGTATTAATTCCATTGAAAAGAAAAATAACATGTTTGTTTTAAGATTTTTCACTTCTATATTTATTTTGAATGTAACTTTGGTTTTTAATTTAAAATAAATGCTATGAATTAATATGACAAGCGTGATTAGTACGTAATTTTTGTTTCTAAATGTGTTTAGATAAAATACTTTTTGTTATTACTTTTAAAGTTAAAAAAGTTTATGTTACAAACAAAATGAGTACTTTTTTTATTTTGAGAATCATTTATGTACTTTTAGTTTACTTATAAGTAAACATTTGAAATTTAGTCAAATGTACATCTCCTAATTCGATTCTTCTTCGTGCCCGTCTGTACCACAAAGCTTGGCTTTTACTTGTTTGTTTATGCTAGACAATGGTTGGACGTAAAGTATGGTGAAGTGTAGAGACCAAGTTTCGGCTTGGGCATAAAAAAAATATTTGAATATAATTTTAAATTTTTAAATCAATCTAAAAATTATGTAATATTAAAGGAAAAAAACATAAAAAAAAAAAAGCTTAAAAAAGGTATAAACGTCAATAAAAAAGTGAAATAAAATAAAAAAGCACAAGACAAGGCATTTTGCGCCTCCTTTGCAAAGCACCGCATTTTAGAACATTGGTTGCCACTATACCACTGTTGACACAGCATTCACCACCACCAAATTCTATCAGTAAGAACACTTGACAAAATATTTATGATTAAATACAAAACACAAATACTAAACATTCTTCACGGAAAGAATGATTTTCTCATCCTTTGAGAATCCCCTCTTTTTTAATTATAATTAATAATTATAGATATAGAATTACGTTTATTTATTTATTTTTTTACATCAGTTACATTATTAAACCAATTATAATATTATGTATTTAATTTGTTATTGTAATTACACTAGCGGGCAATATAAATTTCGTAAAAAAGGACCTTCAAGCACTATGTCAAACAGGTGACCAAACATGACCCCATCTGCAAACAAACTATAAAAGCAAAATAGAACAAAAAATATTTACTACTATAGAATTTAGTTCTAGGATGTTATATGGGACGAGCAGCTCGCACCCGAGATGGGCTGAGCAGTAAATTTCTCATGTCAACTGTTCATTAGCTCTCACAAGGGTTTGCATGCTGAGCGAGCTAGCTCTTTTGTAAGCTTGTTGCGAACCAGCTCATCAAAATTGAGTGAAAATGTAACTTCAGTAAAAAAAAATTAAAAATGAATTTGGCAAGCCTAAGGGCAAATTTGTTGCTTAAGTGCCTCCATTTAGCAACCCTAACTTTAGGTAGAGAAAATAAATTTTCCATTCTCGTTTATCTTTAGGTTATTTTTTTTAATTGTTTTATACATTTAGTTTTTGTTTTACTTAAAATGAGAGGATGAACTTGTCGATAATATCATTTTAATGGGCTTTTTGAACAGAAATCATCATTGAGGACATTTCCTACTAACTAATGAAAGAACTAAAGTAAAATTGTGACAAAAAAGGTTGAGGACAAAGTTGCTAGTAGACGAAAAGGTTGAAAATGGTGGGTGCAATTTATCCATTTTAAAAATGTAATAAAAGAACTTGTTTAAGGATGGCGGTAAATAAAAATTAAATAATTCATAACTATAGCTGATTACTATCGTGGGTCCATTGTGCGCACTTGGACTCTAGCTTATAAATTGTCATTGCGCTCTCCTCTCATGTTTTTGTCTTTGACTCCTTGGCTCTCTAGCAGTTTCATTGATACCATGTTTGGTAAAGTTTCATCGGCTATTTAACTAGTTAAAACATATTATTTAATTTCATAAAATTAAATTATTTCATGTGCTATAGAGCCGCTCCCCATTCTATTGCGTGTGTTTGGTTCTTACAGAATTAAGGCCCTATTTGATCCTATTTTTTAAGATAATTATCATGGAATAACGATTTTTTAGAAAATATGTTGACCACATCATTGCTAGCATATCATAACGCTATTTTCACTATTGCAGTACGTATGCCACATTTTCAATATTTTCATTTCATTATTGACAACATATCATCTGCTACGATGTATGATAGACTCTCTGTATATTCTATATTGGAGAAGTTTAATTTAATATTATTCACACTATTGTCATTAATATTTGGAGGTAGGGCTGTAAGCAAAAATCGTCAAACCGAAAAATCAAACCGAAACCGCATTTTTGAAACCGTCGGTTTGGTGCCACGTGGACCCGTCAACGAAATGGTTTTGAACCAAACCAAACCGGTCAAAAACGGTTTGGTTTAGGTTTGAGAAATTTTATTGCGGTTTAAAACCAAACCGGACCGGCAAAAAAATATATAAAAATTAAAAATTAAAAAAATGAAAATTTCTAAATTGTAACTTGTAAGACTTTTGTGTTGTGCTTTTTATTTATTTTTAAATGAAACTCATATATTCCATAGACTCTTAAACTGAATGTCTGAAACGATTCATCAAACAATCACACGTTGTATTCCATATAAATTACTATCACCAAACAATCATCAACTTATATAAACTGCATAGTACTCCAATGATTAAACAAACTTCAATCAAAATCAAAATCCTACATTGAATTGGATATCATTTAAAAAATTATTGTAATTTCTGATTCTGTCGATTATAATTTGTAGAAATCTAGATGAAATTTTTTGATCGGATCAACAACTATGTAATCAAAGTGAAAACAAAATAAAAATTTCGGATCTTAGAAATGAAATTATATATTGTTAATAAATTTATTTAGGTATAGATTTACCCAATATTCTAATTTGGCTTGAGAATTAGTTAATCAAATAATTATAAGAAGAGAGAATAAAAGAATAAAAGAGAAAAAGGAAAGTGCCGAGGTATAAAATGAAGAAGGAACCCTATTATTTTTTTTATAAAAGTGATTGGAGATTGAATCATATATTTTACCAAAAAAAAAATCCTATGAGAACGGCGGTTCCCATACTAGAACCGAGAACTTGATCGGAATCAGTTGGTTCTTAATAATTTGTCCAAAAATCAAATTATTTTTTAGAAGATCCAAAACAGAATCGAACGGTTCTAAATGGTTCTGGTCCGGTGGAAACCGGTTCTGAAAAAAAAATGTGCACTCCTAAATTAATGGCATAAAAGTAGACGAGCAAAATAAATATACTGCAAAATCAACGGTTTAAAATCGGACGACAGACAAAAAAAATATACGGCGAAACCGGCGGTTTAAAACCGGACCAAACCGTTAGGTTTAGGTTTGAGTTTTTTTCAAACCGTTCAAAATGGTTTGGTTTAGGTTTGAGTTTTTCTCAAACCGGTGTAAACGGTTTGGTTTGAAAATCTGTCAGAAATCGGTAAAATCGGATCGCTTACACCCCTATTTGGAGGGGTCAAATGGACCCCAATTTATTTTGTACATGTGCAATAGAGATATTATAGTATATTGCAAGTTGGTTTAGTCCATATTACAGATGAAATGTTATCGAAATTTTGAAAAATTATATGCAATATCTATTTTTCGAGGCAATCTGTAAGCCCTCATTTATTCAGACTCGCACAAATATTTTTGAAGCAGTTCGTAAGTCCTCATATATTACAGCGACTTATATTCTTGAGATAATTCGTAAGTCTTCGCCTATTTGGAATCAATGCATATTTATTTATGAGACAATTTGTAAGACCTTGTCGACTGACAGCTTATATTTCGAAGTCTGGCTCGCACATGAATGTATGATTCGAACTTAGTGGACTATTGTTACACCTATAAATTATGTTGCATGCGCATAACGAAAGTTGTCTCATATATGCCGATGCAGCATCGATTATTCAGTTGGATTAGACCTATTTAATTAAGTAACTTTGTCTTAGGCTTGGAACTTGACCGATTAGCCCTACTTGGCCCATTCTCATTTCTCTATATATATGTGACCATTTCACAATCAAGTTATGTGTACATTCTAGCATTAGTCAAACCCTCTCTCTTGTCTCTTGCACTCATTTTTGTTTCGTCCAGCCGATGACTTGACCGATGGAGTGCAAACGATCGTCGAACATTTTTTGATCTGCGGCTTTTGCCTCCTCACAGGGTGTTCCAATATGCAGGTGATGTTTACGTGGAGGAAAGGTAGACGAAATTCTGTTGACACATTTTTTAGGTCAACAGAAGGTGTAAAAAATAAAGAAAATTTTTGGATTTAAATATAAAATTATTTTATAAAAAAATGTGTGGTTGAAAATGATTTAGCTTCTATCATTATGTATTGGACAGAGGCAAAAGACTCTATAATGGTCTAGCGGATTTTATTTTTGGGAAGTAACATGATCATTCAATAAAAAGGGTTTCCATTTTTTTATTTTTTTAAAAAATGAGTTTATGGAAATGATGACCAAATATAGGCTAAGTACATCAAAGAAGAAGACTATTAGTGTGTTTGATGGAGATTATTGGGGAAAATGTACTTTAAATAGTGATATAATGGAAAATGTGTGGTTGAAAAAGAAGGAAAAGTTATTGATGTGATGGAAAATATTATTTTATTGAAAAATATGTGGTTGAAAATGAATAAAAAAATAAGAATGAAAAATGAAAATGTGGCACAAACAGACCATATATGAGCCTTAAAAAAGTTATAGCTAAGCTTGTCTTGTTGAAATTCATGTCAATAAAGTAATTTGATAATATGATAAAGTAAAGACTTTATAAAGCCCCTGTATGGTCACAATTACGTGTTTATAAGTCACAACTTATTTTTCAGTCACATATTATTAAATTGATTGGTCGCAAATTAATTTTCGGTTATAAATAAATTTTTTTATAAATTATAATTTATTTATTGGTCACAAATCATAAATTTTATAAGTCACAACTTTTTATGATCACAAATTATCAATTTAATTTGTTGCAATTACAAATTTAGTCACAATCACACATTCTTATAGATCACATATTATTTATTGGTAAAAAAGTAACAATTTATTGGCGACACCTCCCAAATAATTGATCACGAACACTCTCCTCACCCACCCCACAACCATGAGCACCACTGTCTCCACCTTGCTAGCATCACCATAGTAGCATCAAAACTACCACCGCACACCACCACCACCGCCACACTCTTTATCTACACCACACCACAACTACCACCATTACTAAGAAATCCACAAACCTGTCGCAACCAGCCAACCACCAATGCACGCTACCACGCCTGTACCACTAGCACCTCAAAAACCATAACAAAACATGCCGCAAAACCACAACAAACCATCGTAAAATCATCACAGAACCATCCATCAGCGATTGCCATGCTGCAGAAACCTTTACAAGCTGTGTTGTGATCCGCGGAAATCTACAGAGAACCTCCACAAGCGATGCTTTGATCTACAATGCCAGAGAAAAGTTTCACTACTAAAAAACATAGCTTTAGCCAAGGATTTTTCGTTCCTGAAACCACGATATCCATTGTTATTGCTCTTTATCAACAGAATATTAGCAACCACAAATTCCTTGCTATTTTGAGGGTCCCTGATAGTTACCAACAGATCACGCTGTAGGTAAAGAGTAAACATTTTACTAACGAATTTTTCGTTGGTAAAGTTTGATTCTTTTACCAACCGACTTTCCGTTGGTAAATGTCTACCTTTACAATTGGTAAAAATCAGTGTTGTAAATAGTCGCATAGGTGTGAACCGTTGTAATATATATATATATATATATATATATATATATATATATATATTTATTTATTATTATTATTGTTATTATTATTTATTTAATAATTGTAATTTTTTAACTTTTAGCCAATTGAATTGAAAAGCCCAAAAAATTGTTTATTCACTTACTGGACCACAAATTTATTGAGGACAACTCCAAAGACTTTGTTGTAAACTTTCGATGTGGGATAAGAATTCTTTTGAAATTGATTAATATTAGCAACGGCAATTCTGTTGGTAATATGAAATAATTAAACAATAACATTAGACACGGAATATCCGTTGGAGAAGAGTAACCACTTTTACCAACGGGGATGCAATTCTGTTGGTAATTTTTGGTACGTCACCTACGAATATTTCATTGGTAAAGAAATATCATCATTACAAACGGACATTTCGTTGCAAATTATTTTTGTTGAAATGAATTACTTTTACCAACGGACAAGCGGTTTCTAATTACCAACGGATTACATCCGTTGATAATATTTGGTACGTCACCTACGGAATATTCGTAGGTGAAAAATCCAAATGTTAAACGTTTATATGAGGCACAAAATATTCGGTGGTAAAGAAATATTGTCGTTACCAACGAAAAATTCGTTGCTAATTATCGTAGTTAAAAGTGAATTACAGGTACCAACGGATAATCCATTTCTAATTACCAACAGATGCAATCCGTTGGTAATTATCCGTAGGTGAAAAGCTAATTTTTAGTAGTGTTTAAATCCATAAGCGACGTTGTGACCAGGTAAAACCTCAGAGGTGCTGCATAGCGGCACTCCTCAACTCCACCAGTAGAGGCGCCGCACTGCAGATGTGTGAAGCTGCAGCTGCACCTCTAATGCCACACCTCAATGTCGGTGGTTGGCATGTTGCTTGAGAGAGAGAGAGAGAGAGAGAGAGAGAGAGAGAAGGGAAATTATAGAAAGAAGAAAGAGGAAAATGATTTAGGGTTTAAGGTGGATGAGGTGGGTTGGTATTGGGGTAGGATGAGTTGTGCAGATTAATTTAAATTGGGGTGGGGTGAGTGTTTTGGTGGATGGTGGGTTTGTAGATATATTTTAATTTTATAATATTATTATTAATATTTGAAAATTATATTATCATCAATTTTTTGTATAAAAAAACTTTGAATTTGAATTTTGAAGTTGAAACTTAAAAAATATGATTGCGTGTAATTTTCAATTCTCTCTATCTTATAGAGTCAACCTTTAAAAGTATGTTTCAAAAAACTCTTCAAATTAACATTTTAAATTAGAGAATGAACATACTCTCTATAATTAAATGCATTCAAATTATTTTAATTTTCAATCAAGAAAAATAATATAATAATTTAGAAGGAAGCTAGTGAAAATAATAATAATAAATATTTTTTAGTAATAGTAAAATTAAATGTTAAAAATAAAGAGTTTGTTGGATTACTTAAAGAATTTTCCTCTCTAAATTTATATATGTTTTCAAACTTACTAAATATACTCTTTAAAAATAAATAGTCTATTGTAGATACTCTTATATATTAAACTCATAAATAGTTAATGAATAAAGGCTGCATGGGTTTCAAATGCAAACACATCCTTTAGCTGTTTAGGAACATGTACGAAATGGGTAAATTTCATTTGCAGGAATTATAGTTTTACTTTAGTGTTAATCATGTAATCGTACTTCAATTTTATTCAATCGAGTAATTGAACTTTAATTTGATTTCGATCAAATAATTTTACTCTAATTTAATTTCAATTAAAGGAATAATGTGCAATTCAACAAACAAAAATCAACGATATGACGGTCAATAAATGACAATCATTACACATGGTGCTACATTCTGACTTGGAATAAATGAAAATTAAGTCAAATAAATGTTATAAAAGGGAGAAAAATGAGAAGAAATAATTAAAATCAATAGACTTAAGTGTGTTTTATTAAGAATCAAAATCCTATATTTATATATAAGAATCATTGATACAATAGTAATAATTTCTAGGCCTACAGGGGTACAATTGTCATTCATTAATAAACTTACCATTTACAACACTCTCAATTGAATGACACATTACAAACTATCTATATCGTTAAAATCTTATTTGATAAAAATTCAATGAGACAAAAAAATCAAATGAAAGAAAAAGAGTACAATTATTTTGAAATATTAAAAATAAATACCGCATCATAAAAACCTTATTAGGCAAATCCAGAGGCATAAAACATAAGCGAAGGAAAAAGACTACAGATACTCCCCATGATGTTGATCACTAAAAATCTTTGAGTCGACGCATTCCAATTCCATGAACCAATTTTCTGAATGTAGATGTCGGTAGTGCTTTTGTGAATAAATCAGTCACATTGTCACTTGAGTGAATTAGTTAGACATCGATATCGTCATTCTTTTGAAACTCATGCATGTGAAAGAATTTTGGATAAATATGTTTCGTCCTATCACCTTGATATAGCCTCATTTGAATTGTGCAATACAAATTGCATTGTTTTCATACAAAATTGTGGACTATTTGTTGTTGAAGTTAACCCACATGATGCATGGATATGATGGATCATATTCCTCAACCATATACATTCTTGCCCTATTTCATATATTGCAATAATTTCATAATGATTTGAAGATATTGCTGTTAAGGATTGCGTCACAAATTCTATGATATAGTTGTTCCTCCACGTGTAAACACATATACTGTTTGTGATTTAACTTTATCTAGGTCAGATAGATAACTTGAATCTGTATATCCCACTAAAACAAATCCTGACTTTTGAGAATAAAATAATCTCAAATCAATAGTATCATTTAGGTAACGAAAAATATGTTTAATACCATTCCAATATCTTCGAGTTGGTATAGAGCTATATCTTGAGAGGAGATTTACAAAAAAAGTTATATCGGGTCGAGTGCAATTTGCAAAAATAAATTAATATTTCAATTGTACTAAGGTATGGTACTTCAGGACCAAGAACCTTCTCTCCATCTTCAAGTTGACAAAATTGATCATTTTTTCACATCAAGTGATCGAATAACCATTGGAGATGCCAATGAATGTGCATTATTCTTATAAAAACGTTTTAAAACGTTTTTATATATATATATATATATATATATATATATATATATTGATGAACAAACAATCATTCTGCGAGATGTTCAATCTGCAATATGAGAAAAATTTGATTTTTCCCAAATTCTTTATCTCAAATTCATTTTTCAAATAATCAGTAGTTTTGTTGAACTCTTCAAGAGTCTCAATTAATTTTAAATCATCAACATAAACAGCTACAATTACAATTACAAATCCAATATTTGTTTTCTTTATGAAAACACATTGACAGATATCGTCATTTTTATAATCATCTTTCAACAAATATTTGCTAAGGCTAGGGGGTGGCAAAACCTGACCAAACCCAACCAAACCGACCTAAATCGACTGGGTTGGGTCCTTTTTTTTAGGTGGGTTCAGTTTGTGAGTAAAATAGACGTGTCAGATTGGGTCGGGAGATGCGTTAACCCATAAAACTCGATATAACCAACCCAACCCAACCCAACCCGCCTAGTGAAAAAAAATGATTCAATTAAAAAACTGAAGAGTTATAAGAAATGCAGCCCTATTTTATTTCTTTAATTTCTTGCTCTCCCTCCCTAGTCCCAGTTTATTCCTTAGCCACCGTCAATCTTCAACGTCAACGGTCGATCCTCATTTTTGTATGCTGACGACCGATCTTCATTTTATTACATGGTAAGTCACCACTAAGTCATCCTTCAAATCTGATTCTTTATTTTGCAAATTTGTTCTTTTTTATTTCATCAAAAGATTTTTTGTATTTTGTTTTGTTGGCAGTTCATATTTTATACTGATCACTAAGATTTTGCTAAAAAAAATCAGCTTTTGGACAACGGAATTTTCTTTATTTACATTGTATTTATATATTATTGAAGCCCAGAAATTATTTCCATATCTTTTTATTCTAAAATGGAGTTTTGGGATTGATAAGGGATTAAAGAGTTGGTTTTGTTTATACTTTTAAAATGTTTAGATAGAGCAATTTAGTCGGCAGTTGACTTTCAAAATTGTATTAGAATTGATGATTTATAGTATCAATATAAGATAGATGATTGTGAGGAAAAATAGGGGGCGTTCAACTTTCTATTGGTGTTATTAGCTTTTAGATTTTTTTTTTTTTTTTTTTTTTTTTATACCCAGGTTTCTCAACTTACGCCAGACTATATCCTGGATCACCAGCCACCGGTCCCTTAGTAACTGGCAGAAGTAAATCCTGAGTTATGCCCAAGTTGAATAGGGTCCGTGCACCATTTATACTCATGACCCCCAAAGGAGCCTCCTCCATGATTATTACATCACCAAGTTGTTCTAACCAAGAATGGTTATTACATCACTTAACTGCTCCAACCAGGAATCGAACTCCCCACGCTGAGATTGCAAGCCCCGCAATGCCCATCCTTTGCCAACTTGGATGTGCCCCGGGGGCAGCTTTTAGATTTTTCTTGGCAACATATATTTGTTAACTCTGTTAATGCACCATAAGGATAGTCATATAATTTGATTGATCAACCAAATTGAAGAAATTATTGCATAAAAATTGTGGTTGGAGATCCTAAAAAGACCTAAAGTGGTATTTATTATGTGTTGCAGCTCCAGAACTCTTAGCAACTTTCCAGGCAAATCAAAACAAACCCAGATTGCTGAAGCATATATGGTTGTTTTCCTTCTCTTGATTGGTCATATTTCGAATCTAATTTAGTTCTTCTTCTTTTGCAGCCTCCAATAGTTTCTGCTAGCAGATTTTTATTTGTGCCTAGTGCCAATAGTTTTTTGCCTCAGTACTATAACTTTGTAAGTAGATATGTAATTGTTATTGGATAATTATTTTGATGGATATTTGGTGAACTATACTATTTTATATTTAAAAAAATTTGATGTTGGAAGACTATATTAATGTTGCTTTAAATTTTGTATTTTTGTGACATTAATATTTGTTAACAGGTTGTCCAAAACCCACCAACCCAACCGATATTTGGCTGGATTGTGTTGGGTTGAATATTAATCAAATCGACCATGTTGTGTTGAGTTTGAGTTGGAACAAAAATCGACACAACCCAACCCACACTACTCCTAGTTAAGACGATTATACCACATGCATTTGGATTGTTTCAATTCATATAATGATATTTACAATTCAATTGAGAATATGGTTCTCATACATGTATCGTTTGTTTCAGGAACTTTAAGTTCTTCAGAGACTTTCATATATATATATATATATATATATATATATATATATATATATATATATATATATGTCACTATCAAGTGAACCATACAAATAGACAATTACTACATATATAAGGTGTATATCGAGTTTTTGTGATATAGTTAAATTAATTAAGAATCTAAAAGTAATAGTGTCCATTACGGGAGAATACATTTCCTAATAATTAATTTCAGGTCTTTGTGAGAAACCTCGAGCCACGAGTCGGGATTTGTATCTTATAATTTCATTATTTTCATTTTTTTGGTACAAAAATCCATTTTTATCATATATGGATTATATTTTTAGGTATTCAAACTACACGTCCAAACACTTTTCGTTCTTCTAAGAAATTCAATTCCGCTTGTATGACCTCTTTCTACTTTGATCAATTATTCATATTTTGACAGTCTTTAATAGACTGTGATTCAAGATCCTCATTTTGCATAATATCAAGAGTCACGTTAAAGGTGAGAATATTGTATATAACAACATTATTTCGTTCCCATAATTTATGAGATAATATATAATTTATTTAAATCACTTCATTTTCGGACACTTGTGGGTCTTCAAGAACCATGTTTTCAATATTTGATTTACCAATCATTTCTAATATTATCTTTTTCAAAGTTTTTGGTTTATTTTTCTCCAGTACTTTTCTTTTTCGGGGTACAAAATCTTTTGAACCAATTAGTCAACTACGCTTCTAGCGTATTTGAGATTAATTTTTATAGCGTATTATCCTGCAGGAACGTCGATATGATACATGTACTCTTCATACTATGATGTGATACATCATATACAAAAGTGTTGTCGGCAATTTTTCTTTTTCTTTTCCTTTTCCTTCTCCTTTTCGATTTTATTTCTTTTCTCATAATGATATAATTTATTGAGTTATCTCAAATTCGACATATCTTGTACCTAAACCTCTTCTGGGATTTTATAATTTATTATGTCTAAATACTCATCAAGAGTATATGTCTCCTTAATGAGACAATCTTTGTTAATTGTTCCATTTTCGTTTGAAAATTTTTTGTATTAGAATTGAATATCATCATGTTTCAGACATGCCATAGATATATCAAATATAATTTTAACAAATTGTTCTCATAGGACATCAATTCGTGTTGGAGCATTTAAAATTGGTGCGTGAGATATTGTTTCTCTTTGATCAGTAAATACATCTAAATAAATTATCTTTTGAACTTTTGATTCAAATGATATTTTGTGAGGATTTAGACGATGATGCAATTATACATTATTTTCAACTTCTTAATTTCCCCTAATGTTGGGAGAATTATCCAATTAAATCGACAATCATTTTTTCAACTTTATAAAAATATCACCCATTTGGGATAATGATTCAAATTATACATTTATTCTCAACTTTCTTTACTTTTTTATTTCTGTGCAATGTGATGGATTAATTGCACTACCAAATAATCTGATGAAGAAATTGGGCTTTGAGCATAAGTCAATTATAACGGGAAGAATTATGATATTGACATGATGCGTAATAACATTCTCTAAATAGAAATGTGAAGTACTTTGTTTTCAATTAAATTAATTGGGACGCGTTTAACAAACAATAGTGTTAAATCATTTATCGACATCTCAACTAACACTTATTAAAAAGTTGAGATTGATGATCACTAACATTAACAAGATAAACCGTCTTGATTGTATAATTTGAAAATTATGCTCATAATTTGAGTAGTAATTTCGTAAACTTGAGCTTGCGCACACCATGCAATCATCTAATATTTGTATAAGATCTATTAGAAACAAATAATATTTAGATAGCCAACGTGATGGGTGACGATGCCCCATGTATCACCTTAATTAATTTTCAGAAATATAAAAAATTCAATCCTTATTTTAGCTAATGATAGTTAATGATCAATTGTAAATAAAGAAAATAAATGATATATAAGAATTCATTGGATTGAAAAATCTTCTGGTTCTTCATTGAATATCCATTACAAATTTTAATTTTGCATCATTATTGTTCAAGTGATGGTCCAAATGGTCATGCCAAATAATAAAATCAAATTGAAATTCTGGTTCAATATAAAATATAATTCAATTATTAAATTTCGAAGAATATGATTAAACATTATATAATCATATATCATTTAAGTAGTCAAACTAATCAATGTGCTCATGACATTAGTTATATGTTTTCCTTCAAGAATAAACATGAATTCAAAATGATATATTTTTCGAAACATGTGTTACTTTCGAGCACATTGTAATTTATTATTGTTTCTTCAAAAGTAATATATCAATATTCTTCTAGAATATTGAAAATAATTCATGTTATTCAACATCGATAAGTTAATATTCTTCTGAATATTAATAATATAGAAAATTAGTTTCCTTGTAAAAATACAACCCAGTATTGAGTGTTTAATTTGTGTTTCTTCTGGAACAATATGAGATATATATTATTCGGGATGTGTGCTATTTCCTGAGAGCATTTTATTTTATTATTGCTTCTTCAAGAGTAATAAATTAATATTTTTTTGGAATATTGAAATTGTAATGTCATACTCTTTTGGAGCAATTAATATTCTTCTAGAATATTAATTATAATGTCGTGCTACTTAAGGAGTAACAAAATATTTGTAATAGATAGATCTACGAGTAACATTCTTTTGAAATATTGAAATCGTAGTGTTATGCTCTTCAGGAGCAATAATATATTATTGTTTAAAATAATAAATTGTATAAAAATTTACTCTTCATGAGTAAAAACATAGTTTATGTTAGATTTTATTTAATTATGCTATTGAGGAGCAAGTAAAATCTAACTAGAACATTAATAATAGTGTGCTACTTTGGGGCAACAATATTTTATATTAGAAAAATATACGAGTACTAAATTTATAAATCATACTTGTATTTAAAAGAATAAAAACGAGATAATTAATCGAACGATAAACAAGAAGCATATATACCAGCTCATGCCTTTCAAGTTTCGTGTTTTGTTCCATAACTTTATGGATTCATGGTGGGCCATGAAAGCGAGATCCGTCGCCAACCAATTCCACATAGAAATGACACCTATCATTCCATCTGACAGTTGGCCAAAACTTCCATGTAGTCAAATAATAAAGCATTATTTGGCTCTGAAACTATGTTCTTTTAGTTCTCACACGGTGGCCTGTCATTGCTTCGGCTGATCGGCAAAGTAATCCAATAATCTTTCTCCAACCCTTTTCATTGGAGGCTGATGCCGGTGACAAAGAAATCTGGCAAAAAACAAATACAAGAGAAAGAGCGTCATCGAGATGAGAAGAGATAAAAAATACTTAAAAATATCAAGAACTCTAGGTACGAGATAGATGATAAAAACGATTGATGAGCATAAATTAATGGCTGAACCGAAAGGATGTGGAATTTGTATATGCGAATTTTCTAAGATATCTATGGCAGATTTGGGCTACCTATTTGTAAGATCATTATGAGTTTTTGTAAAAGACGAAAGGGTGCGTGGTATGATAACTCATTGCAGAGATTCTCTGCAGGAAAAAGTTGTCTTGAGGTCAATAAAAAAAAATTCTAAGAAAAAAATAGTAATTAGATAAAGACGTTCATGCTGATAACATGTTATAAAAGACAAAAAAAAAATTAAAGTCAATAGACTTGTGTTTGTTCTATTAAGAACCAAAATCATATATTTATAGATAAGAATCACGAATACAATAATAATAATAATTTCTAAGATTGTAAGGGTACAATTGTCATTTATTAATAAATCCTAATAAACTTACCATTTACGACAATCATCATATTTCATTGGTCCTAGAATGGACAAAATTACCTGATTAATAAAATCTAATTAAAGTTTAATTATCTGATTGAACAAAAACAAAATACATTTACCTGATTTGCGTTGGAGAGAAATATAATTAACACGAATTGAATTTCCCTACTATCAATCGATGTGTGTCCGTTTGAGTGTGCACTTGGGCTTTGGCACTGTTCACATTTTGATGTTATATGATCATAGTTATCAAACTTGATTCAATTATTGATCCAGCTAATATATAAATGAAAGATTAAATAATAATATAGAGGCGGCTATATAAATTCCAAGAAATTTTTAAAAAAAAAAAAAAAATTCTCTATTTCTTGGAATTTATATAGCCGCCTCTATTTCTTGTTAATTGTTTTTTTTTTCTTTTTTAATTTCTTGGAATTTATATAGCCGCCTCTATTTTATTATTTAATCTTTCATTTCTCTTTCATAAAAATAGTATCTTTATATTTTAACAATCTAGTGTTACACCAAATCCAACAAATCAACTCATTCTCCAATATAACTAGTTAACAATTAACACCAAACCTAACAAATCAAAAATCAACAGATACATTATTAATGTACTGGTGAGAGCTTCCTTATTTTAAACATTATTAGTTAGTTATGAATTAAGCAACCAACAAAATAAATGTTGGTTGCCATGAAATCTGACCGATTTAGTATTCTGCCATATTGCAAGTTTTCCAATGTTATGCAGCACTGAATCCAATGTCCCCTAAATAAAAATAGATGTCCATTGACATGAAATTGGATTGGTTATCTTTCGAAAATGCCTTGTTTTTTAGGTTAATGTTTTATTTTTGAAATTTGTATAGTCACTTTTTAATTTCAATGTCACACACTATTTTATTTTATATTAAGAATTATATGTTGCACATTTTAAAATAATTAGAGTTCTTGATTTTTAGAGTGTCATGGCTATCTATAATCAGAATTTTGTTTTGTAAAAACTCCAAAAGAGACGGAATTCAAGCTATCATTTTATACCTCGATATGATTTGCCAAATTTTAAACTAAATTTTTGTTACATTAAAAATTAGCTTAAAACTTTAGTGTCTGTTTAACACTCATTAATTTATTTTATGGTTTGCAACATGACCGTTTTCATCCACACGAATACACATTAAAACATTTTACACGTATACCAAAAACTGTTTATTACTTTTTAATCATACATTCTCCTAAAAATCAATATTCAAAACTCTATTTTTTAACAATAATTATGATTGTCAAACACGCTCTTATTATGAAGTGACGTGTCTTGTTAATTTTTATTTTTTTTAAAGTGACATACTGCAATTATTTTTTATTACAACCGTAAAATCAAATTTGTTAAAGGTATGCAAGTGGTTTTGCAATAATTTCAATTTTTTTAACTATTTTATTGTGTTAAATTTTTGAATTTAAGTTTTACCTTTTGTTGAGGTTTTATATATGCCCCCGTTTGGCCACATTTTTTTTTTTTTGTAAATTTTAATATTTAGAATAGTATTTTTTTAAAAAATGAATGGTTGAAAACAATGAAATTTTTTCGATTTACGTGTAATATTATTTTATGAAAGATTGTATGCAGAGTCTGCCTTGAAAGTTTTGAGAAAAAAAATTATCATGAGGCCCCTATATGTCCTTTTTTTTTACAAGCATATTAACATCGAACTTGATCGAATCAAACAATTTTTCATTATGAGGAACATTATACATATAATCCCCAATCACCATGTGATTCATCTGAAAATCAATTTTCGTGTTGAAGAAGGAAAAAATCATATTTACTATTATATTAAAAATATTTTATGATATACTACAAATGTTTTTATTTATCATATACACTACATATTATATAAAACAATACCAAAAATATCTTATTATAACTAATTAGTCTTCTTGAAATTCTTAAACAACCTGAGAATTAGCCTTTTAATGTTCCATAAATCAAGGTAATTTATGCTATTTTGCTTTATTGAATTATTCATTTTCCTTAAAAAAAATTAAAATGTACATCCAGAAAAAAAAAAAGGTGGGTGATAAAAATGAATTTAAAATTTATATTAGTGCCGAATGTAATTTGCATATTTCATAAAGGATAAAAAAAAATTTGGGCTTTCAATTTTTTTTTTTTGAGGCCCCTTATACCTTGAGGCCCAAGGTCACTATCTAGGTGGCCTTGGGCCAGAATCGAGTCTGATTGTATGGTTGAAAATATGAGAGATAAAAATGAAAGAGAATGAGACCAAACGGAGCATGTTTTCAAGATTATTATATTGTTTAAAAATATATTTGTCCCTGTTTGAGTCTCATTTTTTTTTTATAAGAATGTATTTTTTAATAGTATATAATGACAAATTATGCAGATAAAGACAAATTATGATCAATTGAAAATGTATGCTAGCTGTTTATCCAAAAATAAACTTGCTAGAAAGACGGGGCCAATGAGAGGTCTTGATTCAAGGGGGTACATGTGTCTCCCTATTGGCAAGTGGCTGCCCTGTTTGAAGAGATAAATTCGTTAAAAAATGAATGGGGTATCTCTTTCTCCTAAAAGAACGTGCAACTTCGGACATGAAGGAAAGGACAGAAGGATACATTGTGATTGTGATTGTGATTGTGAAGTGAGACAGAGAACAAAAATTTCATTAACTGATCAATATATCGTATATCCGTACGATGGTTTGCACTTAAAACACATTTTCTAATCTATACGAAATATCAATTCATAATAAAATTAAACCCCGTTTGATTCTCATTCTTTTAAAAAATATATTTTTAAACAATAATTTGATATTATTTCAAATTTTAATTACATATTTTTCAATAAAATAATATTACACGTAACTTCAAATTTTTTTTCTTATTTTTAATAACACATTTTTCATCAATATATTATTTAAAAATACATTCTTATGAAAAGAATATGGCTCAAACGGGACTAATATGTATCCAGTATCCACAAAAAAAAAAAAAAAAAAAAAAAATTTGCTAATTGACCATTGAAACAAAAAAAATTGTATTTGTCACCTTTATTGAAGTACTATAATTGAATAAATATATTGCCCTATTTGTTTTCCATTATTAATTCATAAAAATGAAAAATATGATCGTTATCAATCACATCCAGTCACAATTTTTGACTTTACATCTTTTGTGTGAGACTCATAACGACTATATTTTTCATTATCATTCTATAAAAAATGATAATCAAACGAGTGCATATATATATCAATCTTATACTTTGCAAAAAGTACAGATGACCAGTAAAGATGAAATTATGACTTCTATAACGTACAAGAAAGTAAAACGATATTTAGATTTTGTTATTGTCTCAAATCCGTGAAGCATGGTGAGAATAGATAGATTATTTTACCATTTTGAATGACAATTATGTCAAGAAAATTATGACTTCTATCAAATACGAGAAAGTAAAATCTACATTTAATATTATTTTTTATTATCTCAAATTCGTCAAGCATAGTGAAAATAGATAAATTATTTTACTATTTTGAATGACAATTATCCTACGTAAATGTTACCATAGTATAAACTCTAAAATAGGAAATGTAGTGCAAAGCTCAATTTTGAATATAAAATTTATGCTACAAAAATATATAGAGCCCGTTTGATGGAAATTTAAATTAGATTTTAATTGAAAAACTAGTCGTTAGTGGGTCCCATGCGTGAGATGAAAATCAAACATAATGACTATATTTTTAATTAAAATTGAATTTAAATCTCTATCGAATAAGTCCATAGTTAAGTGACTACAAATATCTATTTTAATATTATAATATAATAAAATCTTAAACAAATATCAATTATTATTTTCCTATGTGAATTATTCAAGAAATAAACGAGGCTAGTTCTTTAAAAAAAGTTACTATTATTTTTATTTGCGGAAAAGTGGCTCGAATTATTGGGATCCAACGGCCGTATTTCCCTATCCTCCGACCAATCCCACCAAATCACCGACGGATTTGGAGTCCAAATCTAGAGAAGAATTTTAACTGCTGTAATAATAGTATAATACTACTACTGTTTTGATTACGCAAGGGACAATGCCGAATGGCAAAACCTTAAAGAGAAAATGCAGTGTAAAAATGACAATCAGTGAGAGGAGTGTCCTTGTTACTGTATAAAAAATTGTACGAAGGACGGCTCAACCTTAAAAGGCCTCACATCTTTGACTCTTGCTACAGAAACACTCGTGTTGATCGTATATAACTTATAAGTGTAGAAAAAAATATTATTTTATTTACGAATCCACATCAATCACATGTGCTCATCCACATTGTCAATCAAGGTATTCGTTCAGATTTTTCCTTTCTAATTACCACTCAGCAGTCATCAAAAGTCGCAAACTGTAAAGTACCAGTCCACAAACACAGCCACGTACTACTTGGAGTAATCATAGTGCTAGATAATCTCATATCATCCCGCTTTTCCATTTTTCATTTACCTTTAACTACCCAGCAGGTAAGTTTGTGTTTATTTTTTAATATGGTACATGGATTTTGTTGTTAATTGATGTATTTCGTGGATCTGGGTGTTTGATGCGAAATTACAGAAGGGTTTATGGATTTTGGGTCAATTGAGATCTATTGGGGTTGTTTTGTTAATTTATTGTTTTGTTTTGAGTTTTGCTGATGTTTTCTAGTTTCTTTTTCGGTCAATTTAAAGTGAAAATGCGGACAAGGTATATGGAGAGGACAAATTCAATGAGTGGGAGAGGAAAAAGGACCTTGGAGAGTGGTGATGATGAAGAGCAGCAGCCTGATAAGAAAAGACCTGCTTTAGCTAGGTAACAAATTGCTATTAACTTTTGTTTTTGTTTTTTGTTTTTTAATTTTAAGTTTGTGTTTGTCTTAATGAAATTGATTTTCATATTTCGGTGACCACTGGGTCTATGATTTTGTTAAATTCTTGCATCTGGTGATTAATTTTGGAGTTCAAAATTTGTGAAAACTGATGTTACAATGTTGCTTTTTTGAATGTAAAGGTAAATAAATGGCCTTTTTGTTAGTTTTCTGAATGAAATCAATAAGGCTGGACAGGAGACTACTTTCTGCGAGGTTTTTTGAGATTCTTAGTGAAATTCAAAGTGTACATAAAGCCTTGCAGAAATGAAGGTGCCTAAATTGCATGGGTAATCGGGAAATGATTTCTCAAATAGAAACTTACACTTGAAAATTTCAACTAAATCGGTCGAATTGATGTGGGAGAGTTGTTTTTTTTCTATGGATTTCCTTTTTGACAAATATAAATGTCTGCATCTGGATGAGATTTTTTTTTTCCCAGCGAATTCTAGTTTTTACAATAGTTGTATTATGTGTATATGTCCACCTCTGAAAGTTGTTAGACCCCAATCCACTCAGAAACGACCGAAGACAAAACGTCAATCACATATTTGGATTTTGTTGGTGGGGATTTATCATTATTTCTAAACTGACATTGGAACGGTATACAAATGTCGCTTATTCCCTTAAATAATGATTCTGTAAACATGGAATTTAATTGTAAATTTCTTAGCTTGACCAAGTAAAAAACTGTAAACATTTTAGGATTGTAGCTTCCTTTGAAATGGAAGACCATGTAATGAAAATTTATGCCAAATCTTTTCCTCACTATTTCTCCATTTAATTTTCTTGTTAAATTTATTCTTTCTTTTTATTACTTGTAGCAGGGCTAAGGAAAGTACAAATTTGTGTTCATTAAGAAGTAGTATGTTGTTTGCAGTGTTATCGTGGAAGCTCTGAAGGTGGATGGTCTCCAGAAGCTCTGCTCTTCGTTAGAACCGATTCTTCGGAGAGTGGTAAGTGAATGACTTTCGTACGATTCCTTTGAACGATTCTGCTGTGACTTGTGTATTTCTGTTATTTCATGAGTCTTTGTTTTTTCATTTTTTAAGTTTGAATATGGGACATTTTCTGGGAAGATTTCACTTAAATTTTATCCTCATATTTCCATTAGTCTCAGACCTCTGGTTGTGTTTATTCTTTTCCCTCTTCTATCCCCTACTCCCTGAAATCAATAATTTCACTTGCATAAATATGGGATTTTTTCAAAGTCATCTCAAGTATGTAATAATTTTGAAAATGCGCGGAAGTCCTGTTAAAATTAGTAGTTTTATTCTCATAAAATTGAGCAGAAATAAGTACTAAGTTTCTTTTTTTGAACATTTTTACATAATATTTAAATTATTTATTTCTAATGTATATGCAATAAGATTGTGGAAAGTAGTTTTGACAGCTGAATGTCACCAAGTGTTTATGCGAGGAAACCAAAGAGTCTGGAGTCCTTTGTGGATACATTTTTTTAGGCTACCATCTGAACCTTTATCCTTGAACTTGTCCCTTTCTTGAAGGAACGAGGTAATGCAAACTTTATATTCAAGATTATGCGAGACCAATTTATTTGAAGTCTTTATATAATTAGATATCAATTAATAGCCAATTGTTCCCATGTTATTAGCTTAATATTAGGGATTCCAAGCTTGTATACTTTCAGATAAACAATTTTGTTGAAAAGTAAAATTTGTTGAGTAAAAAACTCACCTTGACGTTATCTGCATTTAGACTAAACTCAACCACTTCAATTAATGTCTTCATTGCAGACAATATTTGTTGCATAAATGCTCGCCTCAGTTTGATCTATATATTAGCTTCCATGAATAATCAAGAAGTCACTATCTCATAATTAATCTGTATTCAACAGGTCAGTGAAGAGGTAGAACGTGCTTTGGCAAAGTTGGGTCCTGCACGACTTGATGGAAGGTTTTAGATTCCTTTCATTCTTAAGAAGTTTTGTGTTTGTACATTCATTTATGATATTGTTGAAACATACCATAATTATTAAATCCGGATCAGACTGGATTGGCCAGTCCATCCAAAAGACCTGGTGACCCAAACTCTTGACCCATATGGTCCTCCATAAGTGACCGGATTGCAATTGAACAGGTCAAAATCCTGATAAACTGGCTATTTCATTGAAAACTATCTTGAGCCGGTTGACCGGTTTTAAAAATTACTTCTCAATGTGAAGGTTAAAGATTGTTCCCATAAACTGAGAAGCTGCTGGGGCAAACAACTTCTTACTACTTAGACGTGCCTTTACTATCTATGCCTCTGTGTAATGGCCATTATTTGGCAAAAAAAAAGTTTTGAATAGTTAATTTTTGGAGAATGTGTGGTTCAAAAGTACGAAAAAGCTTTAGGTTTACGTGCTGAATATTTTATTGTATGAATCTGTAGTTTATATATAATATATAAAATAAATGAAGTGCAAAATTCTAAGAAATTTTTTACTAGCCTTTTAGTCATCAATAACTACTTTTTGAATTTGATAATATGTATAGAGTAATAAATTTATTTCCTTGATAAAAGAATTATTAAAAAATGTAAAGCATTATGATTACAAGATTAATTTAGGAAACTAATGTTTAATTTATTAATGATAAACAATATAAAACTTCAAGTATGTCTTTATATCTATTTTTTTTTTTTTTTTTTTGAGAAAGAATAGTTAGCTGAGTTGAAGCAGTTGTCTCTTTTTATTGATGCTGTTTTTATTAAGTTTAAGGTCTTCTAGTGGTGTAGGAAGTCTGAGTTGTTTAATTGAATTCTCTGCCCTTGTATGTGTAATCTGTTATGACCTTTAGGTTTTGGAAAATCAGAGAAAAGGAGGAACTTGAGAATATGCCCCTACATATGTAATTAATGAAAAGCAATTGCAGTAGTACTTCTATATTTTAAGGACTCCTTTAATTACATCAAGGAATATGCCTCTACACATGTAATTTGAATAATTAACGTTTGGCTACATGCAGCAGCATACAATTGGGGCTTGGAGTCTGTCTTTATATTTTTCATGTATAATAAGAGCTACTAAGGCCTTATTATCTTATGATGGAAGTCATTTTTTATTTATTTATTTTTTTTAAGAACATAATTCACGTTAACTATAATTATCAATCCTCTTTATGTGGATTGTTTTGTTTATCATTTATTATGACTTGAAGTGTTTAATCCACTAAATGTTTGTTTAGGAGAGATTGTTTGAAATGAAAAATGATTTTTCGGAGAATGTTTGGTTTAGTAGGGAATGTTGTGGGAACATGTGCAAAAATATTTTATTGGGATAATATGTGGTTGAAAATGAGTTTGAAGAAAAATGATTTTCAAATAAGCTGTGCCAAACAAACATAAATAGTTTAAGCTTCCATGTTTTTATAATTATTTTATAAATATTGAATATTTCAGGTCATCACCTAAACGAATTGAAGGGCCAGATGGGAGAAACTTGCAGCTTCATTTTAAATCCAGGCTCTCTCTCCCCCTCTTCACTGGGGGGAAAGTAGAGGGGGAGCAGGGTGCTGCTATTCACATCATACTGATTGATGAAGACACAGGCCATGTTATAACATCTGGCCCTGAATCTTGTGTTAAGCTTGATATTATAGTACTAGAAGGTGATTTTAACAATGAAGGTGATGAAGGTTGGACTCAAGAAGAATTTGAAAGCCACGTTGTGAAAGAGCGTGAAGGAAAAAGACCTCTTTTAACTGGGGATTTGCAAGTGACGCTCAAGGAAGGTGTTGGAACACTAGGAGATCTCACATTTACAGATAATTCAAGTTGGATAAGGAGCCGGAAGTTCAGACTTGGGCTAAAGGTTGCATCAGGATATTGTGAGGGGATGCGCATACGGGAAGCGAAGACAGAGGCTTTTACGGTTAAAGATCACAGAGGGGAATGTGAGAACCTTTGTATCTATGTTGTTTAATTTCTCATCGCCTTGAAATATTTATTGAATTGTCTTCTCTCCCTTGCAGTGTACAAGAAACATTATCCCCCTGCTTTAAATGATGAAGTATGGAGATTGGAGAAGATCGGGAAGGATGGTTCATTCCACAAGAGGCTTAATAGTGCAGGAATATTTATGGTCGAGGACTTCTTGCAGCTTGTGGTCAAAGACTCTCAAAAGTTACGAACTGTAAGTGTATGGCTTTAGCTGTTGAATTAGCAGCTCCATACTTTTCATATTGTGATTTGCATCCCCGATTTTGGCAGATCCTTGGCAGTGGTATGTCAAATAGGATGTGGGAGGCCCTCATAGAGCATGCAAAGACTTGTGTCTTGAGTGGGAAGCTTTATATATATATTATTCTGATGATTCAAGAAATGTGGGTGTGTTGTTTTTTTAACAATATCTATGAGTTGAGTGGCCTTATAGCAAACGAACAATATTGTCCAGCAGATTCACTTTCTGACAGCCAAAAGGTTGGTCAATTTCCCTTATAATTAGGATTTATGGTTTGTTGCCTCCAGCTATTCTTATACACAAATCTCATTCTCCCCCTTGCTTCGATTAGTTGCTGGTTATATGTTACACAAACATAGATAGTTTGTTGGATGAATGTAGTTGTCCTAATATGTCATCTCATAGCAGATGTAGATTTGAATATGAGCACGTCATATTCATATTTTAAACTTTTTTTTTCTTCCTTTTGTATCAAGCAGTAAAGTGATTAGTAGTGTCAGATGAAACATATTAGTGCAATAAGCAATAAAACTAGTAGGATTTCCTTCTTAAGTCAATGATCTGTGTTAAGTATTAAACACGTAGAATGTTGCCAAACATGACTTTGGCTGTGTAATCTGGATCCATGTAAAAATAGTGGTAGGCAATCCCTTGGGCAGTGATTTCAATTTAAGTTTTCAGAAATTTGTTTACCAAATTAAAAATCTATTCTGGTTTTTAACGTTTTGAAAATTTAGGAGTACCTTGATTTTGGCAAGAATTTCCTCTGTCCTTGAACACGTAACTGTTTCCAATTTTTTTCTCTTGCAAAACGAGTCATTTATGTATGATGTCTGTTGGTCTGAAAATATCCCTATTGTATATATTATTTCCTTCATCATAAACATTGAATGATTTCTTTGGACATGTGATGTAACGATTGATGCCTCGTGCTCGGCTGTTAACTTCCTCTCACGGATTTTTATCGCGTCCCAGGATTTGAACCCTTGACATTTTCCTTAAGAGTGATTTAAGTTGAATCTTGGTACAAATTAGAATGCGATAGAAATTCGTGAGGGGTAATATCAACTCAAGCTCTTTCAGAGTGGACATGACGAAGTTAATGGTCGGGCATGAGGATTGGATTGCTACAAAAAAACTCACATTTTTTTGTAACGACCCGACCTCTATGTTCAAGTCGTTAACTTATGTAGCGTCCGCTCTGAAAGAATTTGAGCCTATCTTACCCCTCACAGATTTGTCGCAGGCTTCGAAGTTGAATCCTGGGGACGCGACATAAATCCGTGAAGGATAAGATGGCTTAGACTTTCCTGGTCGGACACGAGGCCTGGATCATTACATATGGCGAAATTATTCGTGATTATAATCATGAGTGTCGTGCATTTTACCAGAAGTTTTTGAGTCCCAAAGAGAGACTTCGAACCAGGAATTTGGGATTAATATGTATGCTTTGCATGAAACGTTTTTAATGTTATTCTATTTTCAAAATTTATTTGAGCAAGTGCAATAAGATATTCTTCAGACGAACCATTAATTTACAAGTGAAGGAATTGCTTTGTGGAATTATTTTTACTTGTAGGTATATGTGGATACGTTGATGAAGAAAGCATATGATAATTGGAACCAGGTCGTGGAATATGATGGAAAATCACTTTTGAACTTTAAACAAATTAAAAAGTCAAATGCTTCTCGCAATGATCTGCCTGGGGGCCTTGTCAATTATCCTATTGCCTTGGATAATCAGCTTCCACTTCAGAGATTGCCAGTATCAGTTCCGTCTGACCAATCATCAGTGGACCCGAACGTGCTAACTGGAGGTAGGTTTGACCTTACTGAGTACATTCCTTTTTCACTTGACAGTTGACAATTGAGATCCAGCCAAAAAATATAGTAGTAATAAATGTCGAACTTTCTGATAGGTACAGTTTCCTCTGCTTTACATGTTTCCAAGGGCATTTGTTGATAGTGTGATCAGCTCATAAGTGCCGGAATTTTCTTTAATTTGTCACGTCTACTTCTGCTCTTAAGGGCTTAAGAATGAAATGCGCTCTCCACGTTCAAGTTTTAATTTTTTTTAATTTTTGGGTTTGTTGGTTGGGGGGGGGGGGGGGCCTGCTTTGGAGTATTTTTGGTGTTCTTTACCTTTTCTTTTTCTGGAAGGGGATTAGGGTGGCTCCCCTGTTCCCTCCTATGTATAAAGGATATTTTATGAAGTGATCATCTATCATAGTAGCACAGTGGAGGTTTTAAACCATAGATGACAACCGGGAAATGTGTCATTGATTTTGGTGCTAGGAAATGGTTTGTGTTCTTGGTGGTGGAAAGATGACTGTTTGGGTTGGTGGTGGGGGTGGTTGGCACACAGATCAGGAAAGTGTGCATACCATTGTACAATCTCTATCGCTCTCTTTTTGGTTCCACTTTATTTTGTTCTATTTTTATTTGTGTTCTACTCTCTTTTGGTTATTATCACTTGTAACCTATATTATTTCTTGAAACACGACAGATCAGGGAAGTGCATTTACAATTATAGTCTGTTCTTTTTGAATCCTCTTTATTTTGTTCTAGTTTTCTTTGTGCTCCACTTTGTTTTAATTTTCTTACTTGTAACCACTATTATTTCTTGAAACAGTCATATACATGGCCACACTGACAATTGTTTCGTAATGCCTTGTGAAAATTAATAATTTTTTATTCTCAATCCCAGGTTCAGGTTACGACAATATGATTACTCGATATTCTACCCAGTCTCAGCTTATGAATTCCAGTTCCCGCACCCAGCTTGATACCACCTCTTTTACACAGCCTGACCAGCAGGTTAACCTATCATATGATGATAGGATTGGGCTTGCCCTCGGTCCACCTCTGTCATCATCATTCCTACCGGGAAACTCTTCTATTCAGCAAGCGAATCTTAATCCTTTTGAGGACTGGTTCCATAATCGGGTGAAGGGTGTTGATGACTTCTTATCAGAGGAGGAAATTCGCATCAGAAGTCACGAAATACTTGAAAATGAAGATATGCAGCACTTGCTTCGGCTTTACAGCATGGGAGGTCATGCCTCTGTTAATGTGCCAGAAGATGGATATGGTTTCTCCTCTTACATGCCATCGCCTTCACCAGGCATGAGTTATAATGAGGATCGAACCCGTTCTGGAAAGGCTGTTGTGGGTTGGCTGAAAATTAAGGCTGCAATGAGATGGGGCATCTTTGTCAGGAAGAAGGCAGCTGAGAGGAGGGCACAGATTGTGGAGTTGGAAGACGAATAGAATTTGCTCTGGTGATGGAGTTTGGCTTTGAATCTTAACTATCAAGTGTATCTGACAATTGCTGAAACTCTTCTTCAGACCAAGTAGATTCATTAGGTTTCAGGACTCTACATTTTCCGAGGAGTCTTGAAGACTTTTGTTGTTTCTTTTATTTGAAATTACAATGAATTTCCTGTACAGTCATATGTACAGTTTGTTGTTCGCTTTTTATAACTTTATCTGTCTAATTAAGTATTTTCATCAGACTATGATTTCAATGTTAAAATTGATGTAAATGATTGCTACTAAACATTCTGTACTTGTTCGTTTCTGTTACTTGCATTTTAATTTCCAAATTCTTTATTTATAGCTTTTATTCTCCCTGGGCTGTTCATGGACAACCCTTTTAGCCTGTGATGAAGTAAATGGGATCAACACATGTTTGCCTGAAGAAATGTTGGAATTACATTTTGGAGATAGTTTGCTCAAACAATAATTGCATTATCTAATATCGCTATTAACTTTAGGGGCAGGTGCAGATATTTGCTCAGTCACAGATTAAAATATCTATTGCCATAGTTTCGTGAGACATTAGTGATGACTGATTATCGAAGTTGTCATGTCTACAGTGGATAGGATAATAATTGCTCATTGTTGAAGTGTCATTGACGTGTCAAACCATTTTTCTTTTGACCGCTGACGTGACAACATCACATCATCAGGTGGGCATTGTAATCCTTGCCCAACCTGGGTGAGAGATCATTTCTAATATTATTATACCATAGAAATGAAGTATTGTAATGGTTTTTGCCCGCAACATGAATGATGTTTAGGGTTGTATAATTTATAAGAAATATGAATTGAATCACATATTTGCCGATATACAGGATAGTGAAAACGAACTTCCCTATACTGGTTCATAGCCAGTAACTAGGTACTGAAAAGTTAAAATAGAAGAATTCTATTAAATAGAAAAATAGGAGCAACGGTATGTGAATGCCTATATGATAATGATGCCACAATGTTTTTGTATTAACAAAAAAGAATGAAAATTTTTATGTACCCGCTGCAGTGTTTATCATGGTGTGATGTTTATAGTACACTCTGGAGGGAAGCCTCGTGGGAAGCGTTTTGCATCCGAGCAGTAATTGTAGATCATATAATTCTTCTGCACCCATTTAAGTCTTTCTTGGCCTGTGGTATCCAATTCTTCATTTGGCCATGCAGGGTTGGATGTCGATCGGAGGTGGAAAGTTGGAACTGCAAGAAGACGACCCTGAGGCCAAATACAGGCATTTGCATAGAAATTCCTATAGGAGGCAGTAAATGGAGCCTGACTCCAGTCTGTTTTCACAAGCCCGCCTCTAGTTGCCCAGTCGTCAGCGTTCCACAGGCTAGAGTATATCCTCATTGCTTGCTTATTCGGGTATGGAACTCCAATGGACTCAGAGTTCTTGAATTCTCTGATGGGAGTGCCATCCACAGAAAATCTGAAATTGAGGAAACTTTCAGTAAGTGAAAATTATGATAAAAATTGCTCTGGCTTGATTCAGATATCAGAATACTGGATATTGGCACTGACATGATCCTTTGTGGGTTCCAGAGGATGGAATACGTGTGAAAATCTGCAGTTGGGTCGAACCGAAGGTAGAATTGCTGCTCTCTGTTGCCTTTTCCTTGGCTGAAGACATTAGTGTGAAGAATATACGGGTCACCACTTAAGTTCCCTAAGAATTCGAAGTCTATCTCATCATGTGTCGATCCTTGCGAAGATAACTACAATAAGCACAGCACAAAATTTAAATACTAATGACCAGAGCCCAGAAATGGGAAGTCAGACGTGTATAAAACTTACATAGTAGGCAGTGACAGTGCCGGCTGAGTTTCCAGGTACAAGTTTAAGCTGCATATCGATTTTTCCGAACAGAAATTCATTCTTGGACTGGAATCCAGAGCCAGAAGCTTTGTCCAGTGAGAGCGTGAGAAGATCACCATTATCGAGTATTTTAGCCCGACCATCTCCCCATGTTATGTCAAAATCTTGGTAGAAGTTACCTGCGGAAACATCGGTAATTACTAGAATAGATATCATTAGTGCTAATAAGGAAGAATAAGGAGCCATCACTGTTTTAATGGTTAGTACATGGATTTAGTTCAGTTTATATAGGGGGTGGAGTGGGGGAAAGGAAGAGGAAGGTGCAGCATATGGAAGTATTTTGTTGTTAATTAATTGGTTTATAGTACGCGGTTTTGAATACTTCTACAAAGATGGCGGCATCAATACATCGTTAAATGCTAGGTTGCTGTTACCTTTTATTTGTATTATATGCAGGTTAAAATTCAGTTTTCTTTAATTGGAGTTTTTAATGAGTTGTTCGACTAAATGCGGGTAGATGAAAATTAATACAAGTTGTTGTAGATTTGAGAAAACGTGTTTTGAAAAGGTGTTTCAAAAATTGCAATTAAGTTGAGGCTATTTTTGTAATATGACACCTTATCCATGTGGATCCTAAATGGTCTCTACTAATTGGTTATCTGGTATCTCATGGATCTGTATTTTTCTATTCCCTTTGTTGGCCGTTGGATCTATTGGATGGTCGAGATCTTGCAAGACTCTGATATTGTTTCCTGGGTCTCTCGCTATCCGTTAGAACTTTCATTTGGTTAGGGTTGCAAGTCTTTGAGTTTTCTCTCTTTGAAAAGGCGATTCTTTTCCTTCTCTTTTCTGTTGAATCTGGAATCAATTCCAGGTAGATGTAACCGTGAGAAATACTTGTAAACTGGTCTTGCTACAGTACTTTATAGGCTGTGTTTGGCTGTGTCTTGTGCATTCCCTTTTTGGTCAGTTTTCGGTGTGAAGGAGTTGTGTTCGATTTGCAGTCTTGTGTTCAGTTTGGAGAACCTCAAGGATCGATGATCGAATTGTGTTTCTGAGTGGTTCTCTGTACTATACTCTCTCTATGAGGTAGACTTTTGCACATAGTGGATGGGTTGGCCTGAGCCCCCAGATTAAGCCGTTTAAGGTCGAACTGGGTGAACATCTTGTGTTACTTACTTTCTTGTTTGTGCGATTGGTTATTTGTTTGTGCTGTTTTCGCGATTTTGGGTCAAAATATCCAACAAATTTGGTATTAGAGCCATTCTTGAGGGTGTGCAGGTTAATAAATTTCTTGGATTCTGTGATCTTGACGTCTGGGCTGGATCTTGTAGTCGAAAAGGAAGTTGCCTCTGAAATATTTAGCTCTATTGAACAATAGAGCTGCGTGAGATCGTTTTAAACCTATCTCTGGATAATTCTGAATTACACATTTGCATGAATACATGACTGTAGATTAATTGATGTGAATTGAGTACTTCGTATGAAATTAATCTAACATAGATGCACGTGTAGAAATTATTGTTTGAAATCCTTTATTCTTGTTGTGTAATCTTGAATTAACAACACTGATTGCCTGTCGTTACTGTTTTTATCTATGCAAGTTTGTGTAGTTGTTTTCATTCTGTTATCAGCTTTCTTTAAGACTGTAAGAATATTTTTATCTCATGCATCTGAGTGATCACACTTTAAAGATCACTCATGTCCACGAGTAGTAGCCACCTTTTTACAGAGCCTGTAGTGGGTCCTAATGTTGAATTATCACAATTCAATGGGAAGGGGGATTACTCGATTTAGAAGCAGAAGATGAGGGCTATATTGGTCCAACAAAGGTTTGCAAAAGCCCTGGATGATCCGAATACGTATTCTATTGAACTTAAAGCCAAACCTAATGAGATTCTAGATATGAATGAAATGTCTATAGCTCCATTATCTTGCATCTGTCTGATAATATTGTAAGATAAGTAGAAGATTCTAAAACTGCTAGGGACTTATGGACTGCCGCAGATGCCCTGTTTTTAACCAAGACTTTACCAAATAAAATTTACCTTTGGAAAAACTGTTCAGTTTTAAAATGGATGTTGGGAAACACCTAGAGAACAACTTGAGTGATTTTAGGATACTTGTTTCTTGCCTTGCTCATAATGATAAAAAGTTCGAAGATGAGGATCTTGCAGTCATCCTTCTTAACTTTTTACCTGAATCCTATAAGGAAATCAAGAATGCTATAAAATACTCAAGAGATACCTTAACACAAACAATTGTCACAAATGCCCTAAGATCTAGGAAACTTGAAGTAAAGAAAGAATCAAGAAATAACTCAAGAGAGGAGGCATGTTTGTGAGAGGAAGATTGGAAAAAAGGGAGAACAATTCCCATAATAAAAGATTCAAATCTAAATCCAAAGTCAGATCAAAATCAAGAGATAAAAGCAACAAGAAATGTTATCACTGTGAAAAACTCGGACATTTCAAAAGAGATTGCTTTGAATTGAAAAAAAGAAAGATGAAAGATCATAACAACATTGAACTAAACAATGCTGCTATGGGTAATGAACTTGATAGCCGTCTGGTCATGACTGTATCTAATGAAGAAACTGATATTGAAAGGATACTGGACTTTGGATGTACTTTTCACATGTGTCTTATCAAATCTTGGTTTCATAACTACAAGGAGATAGAACCCACAAAAGTGTATATGGGTGATAACAACTCACAAAATGTTCTTCGAATTGGTGACATTGCCATAAAAATGTTTGATGACAGTGTCAGACAGATTAAGAAATGTTTGATGGCAGTGTTAGACAGATTAAAAATGTGAGGTATGTCCCAAATTTCAAAAAAAGAATGGTTTGTACTATTTGATGGGGGAAGCTGTTCATCCCCAAGACTCAAAATCTTTCAACGTAACTGAAAGTAAATCTGAATTGTGGCATTGTAGGATGTGTCATATTGGTAACAAGGGCCTAAAATATTTAAATAATCAGAAATTATTTGGAAAAGATAAAATAGAGCCTCTTGACTTTTGTGAGACGTGTGTGCTAGGAAAGCCTCATAGAGTAAGTTTTGAGACAGGGTCACACACTACAAATAGACCATTAGACTATGTTCATTCAGATTTGTGGGGTCCGAAAAGCTACCCAACCTTTGGTGGGAACAAATATTTTCTTTCTATAATTGACGACTATTCTAGAAAGGTCTGGATCTATCCTTTAAAGTCTAAATTTGAAATTTTTAAAAAATTCAGAATGTGGTTAAAGATGATTGAGAATCAATTGGACAAGAAATTGAATACTTTAAGAATAGATAATGGGTTGGAATTCTGTAACAGTGAATTTGATAATTTTTTTTTAATTAAAATGGGATAATTAGACATAGAACTATTAAGTATACACCCCAACAGAATGAAGTTGCTGAGAGGATGAATAGAACTTATATGAATAAAGTGAGATGTATGCTGATAAGTTCTGGTATATCTAAAGGGTTTTGGGCTGAGGCCTTATGCACTGCAGCCTACCTGATAAACAGGTCTCCTTGCAGTTCTGTAGAGTTTAAAACTCCGCAAGAACTGTGGACTGGAAAACCACCAAATCTGTCACACATAAGAGTCTTTGGATGTGTTGCATATGCACATCAGATTGAAGGGAAATTAGACCCTAGAGCTACCAAATGTGTTATGCTTGGATACCCTGAAAGGGTTAAATGGTACAGGTTATGGGTACTAGGTGTTAAGGGTATTAAAATCATTAACAACAAAAATGTGGTGTTTAAAGAAACTGATATGCCTTGTCTGAAGGATTTACAAACAGGATCCCACTGAAAAGAGTACTTCACAGAATGAGGTGAAGTTGGCTAGACTAAGTCACAATCAATCTGAAATAACTGAACCTGAAAATGAACAGCCTAATGAAAGAGTAGATAATATCGATGAAGGTAAAGTTATACTATCCCAAACTGAAAATGAAACTGAAATTGTGACTCTTGATAATCTTGTAAATGAAACTAGTACCCAAGATTTTCAATTAGTGAGAGATAGGGAAAGAAGACAGATTAAACCTACTCCCAGGTATGAAACAAATAATCTGACAGATTTTGCCCTAATCACTGGTGAGAACTTAGAACATGCTGAACCTTTATCTTATGAAGAAGTTGTGAACAGTTCTAAGTCTCAAAATTGGAGAGAAGCTATCAGAGAAGAAATGAAATCTCTGCTTGATAATAAAACATGGAAACTTGTGAAGAAACCAAAGGATCACAGAGTGGTCCAATGCAAGTAGATCTATAAACTCAAAGAAAGGAACTCATCCATTGACTCTTTGAGGTACAAGACAAGACTTGTAGCCAAAAGGTTCACCTTAAGTAAGAGAATTGATTATAACGAAATTTTTTCAAATGAAATCAAATATAAAACCATAAGACTAATGCTTGCTATTGTTGTTTAGTTCATTTGGGAACTTGAACAATTACATGTAAAAACTACTTTTTTTTACATGAGGAATTAGATGAGGACATTTATATGTGTCAACCTCAAGGTTTTAAGGAAAAAGGGAAACCTGATTTTGTTTGCAAATTGCAAAAATTCATGTATGGACTTAAACAAAGTCCAAGACAATGGTATATAAGATTTGACACATATGTTTTGAAAAATGATTTTAGGAGAAGTGAATATGACCATTGCTTGTATCATAATAACTCTAGAACTAGTAGTGAGATATATCTACTCCTGTTTGTAGATGATATGCTGCTGGCCAGCCCTAGTAAGGTTGAGATATTGAGACTCAAGAACCTCCTAAAATCTGAATTTGACATAAAGGACTTAGGAAATGCCAAGAAAATCCTAGGGATGGTGATAAATAGAAATAAACAGGAAGATATGTTAACAATAACACAAGAATCTTACCTGAATAAAGTTATATCAAAATTTGGCATGAAAAAAGCTAAGTCTGTTAATGTTCCCCTTGCTGGTCACGTGAACCTTTCTTCCATCCAATGTCCTAAAATTGA
Organism: Osmanthus fragrans; assembly: GCA_019395295.1. Taxonomy (NCBI): domain Eukaryota; kingdom Viridiplantae; phylum Streptophyta; class Magnoliopsida; order Lamiales; family Oleaceae; genus Osmanthus; species Osmanthus fragrans. The sequence goes on from CM033358.1 coordinate 7,225,970, forward strand.
ATCTGAAATCACAGATATGACAAATGTTCCATATGCTAATGCTATAGGATCCGTTATGTTTTCCATGATCACAACTCGACCTGATTTAGCATATTCAATAAGTTTTTTAAGTAGGTTTATATCAAATCCGGGGAAACCATATTAGGCTGGGTTAGAATGACTGTTAATGTATATAAAAGGAACACTAAGGGTAGGATTAGTGTTTAAAAGGGAATCAGAATCATTAACCCTTAAGGGATATGTGGATTCTGATTTTGCTGAAGACAAGGATCAAAGAAAATCTACCACTGCTTTTTTCTTTACACTTGGTGATAACTGTATCACATGGAAGTCTCAACTTCAATCCATTGTCACATTATCCAGTACTAAGGCTGAATATGTGGCAATAACTGAATGTGTTAAAGAATGTATATGGCTGAAAGGAATTTTAAGTGAACTGAATTTTTTGCATACACCTTCAATTATATTGATTGATAGCTAAAGTGCTTTACTCTTAAGCAATAACCCTGTCTATCATAAAAGGTCAGAACACATTGAGGTGAAGTACCATTTTATAAGAGAAAAACTCTCATTGAGTGAAATGGTTCTTGAGAAAATTCATATTGACGGTTACCCTTCTGATATGGGCACTAAAATTATGCATGTTAGTAAATTTAAATCTTGTTTGTGGCTTCTGAATAATGACACAGGTTAATTTTCTATGCGGGTACCGAGCAATGATGATTACCAGCCTTTGTTCATAAGTGTGCAATTTCTGTAACTGAGAGAGTGAGTGCAATTTGAGAACCAATGTGAAGATTGTAAGAAAACGTGTTTTGAAAAGGTGTTTCTAAAATTGCAATTAAGTTGAGGCTATTTTAATATATGACACCTTATCCATGTGGATCCTAGATGGCCTCTACTAATTGGTCTATCTGGTATATCATGGATCTGTGTTTGTCTATTCCCTTTGCTGGCCGTTGGATCTATTGGATGGTCGAGATCTTGCAAGACTTTGATATTGTCTCTTGGGCCTCTCTTGAACTGGTTAGAACTTTTATTTGATTATGGTTGCAAGTCTTTGAGTTTTCTCTCTCTAAAAAGGCGATTCGTCTCCTACTCTTTTCTGTTGAATCTGGAATAATTCCAGGTAGATTTAACCGTGATAAATACTTGTAAACTGGTCCTGCTACAGTACTTTGTAGGCTGTGTCTTGTGCAGTCCATTTTTGGTCAGTTTTCGATGTGAAGGAGTTGTGTTCGATTTGTAGTCTTGTGTTCAATTTGGAGATACTCAAGCATCGATGATCGAACTGTGTTTCTGAGTGGTTCTCTGTAGTGTACTATCTCTGTGAGGTAGACTTTTGCACATAATGGACAGGTTGGCCTGAGCCCCCCAGATTAATCCGTTTAAGTTCAAACTGCGTGAACATCTTGTGTTATTTACTTTCTTGTTTGCGCGATTGGCTATTTGTTTGTGTTGTTTCCGCGGTTTTGGGTCAAAATACCAAACAGTAGATATTAAGAATCAAGTCGTTTAAGGTCTTATATTAGATCTAACGATTATCTAATATTGAATTTTCAACCTCCATTTGGTATAGATTCTTTAAAATTTATTTTTTTATTAAATTCGTTTTTAACCACATATTCTTTTATTAAAATAAATTTGCAGGTAGATTCATGACCGTTTCCTACTTTTTAACCACACATATTTTTTCAAAAATTCTGTTCCCACAAAATTTATTCTCAAAAAATCAAAATCAATTAGACCTGTCCTTATCCCTTAGTCTATTTTAAAAATAGGATCACAATAACCAAGAATTGCAAAATTTTTGAAACACAAAATGAACTATTTTAGAATAATGAGTAGATTGTTAAATTATTTAGCCCCTATTTGGTGGCCATCTTTAGAAAAAAAAAGTTCAAAATAATTTTTTACGAGAATATATGGTTAAAAAGTAGAGAAAAAGTTTTTGATTTAAGTGTAAAATATATTATTATATGAATATGTGGTTGAAAATGATCATGTAGAAAAACGAGTTTGAAAAGAATGACATATTGAAGTGTTTAAAAATAATTTAAATATGAAATATTTATATTTTTATAAAACCTTGCCTTTGCGTTTAACGTCTTTTTTTTATTTTTTTTTTCCATCTCATAAGTATAGAGTTTACATATTTCATGCAACTTTAGATAGTAAGTGCAAATTAATTCGGTTTGTTGAAACTCATGTCGAAAAAAAGTAACTTATAAGTAGCTAGCACAATCAAACATACTTCGACTCTACAACTTTCAGCACAAATTCTCTCTATAAGTCATTCTATTTTTAGTAACTAGGTGCAAAAAATTTTGGTTAGCTCCGTGAATATATGTGTGACAACCCTAGATGCATGGATAACCACGGAGCTAGTAGCAAAAGGAATGGCTGTAGTTTGTTTATCCAATAGAGAGAAAAGAGCAGACCAACACAATTAGCATCCTCAAAGGAAGGTATGAAAAATATAGTAATTAAAAAACAATGCTGCGCATTTTCATCTTCTATATTAGAAAAAATTCAATCGTTATGCCACCAAGAAATTCCAACCAGTCTCGATCCGGATCCAAGTCATTCATCCCTTATTTGGCTTTCATCATCTTTTCTGCCATCTTTGTTTTCAAGGTTTTCCTCTAAATTCTATATTAATCCTTTCCTCTTCATGTCTATATATATATGCGTATATACACATATTTGTGCGCGCACGTGCTCGCGTTGTATATTTTCTTACAAGTAGGATGGTTTTCGACCATTGCAGGTCGATATTATTATTTCTCAAACCATCTCTACGGCTCGCCGTAACGTAGAAATTGCCACTAGGTATTTTCTACGCAATCTCTTTAGCTATGTAACGAATAATCTTAGTCATTTATCTTTCTTAATTATGTTCATGGTAGTGAACGTACTAAACATGCTTTTTATGTTTTCGTTTTTATCATGTATGCATTCATCATATCAGAGATTCTTAACTTCATTTTCATGGTAGTGTTCCAACTGTTGTCATCGGAAATGGTACATTTCACCGTCACTTTATTGTCTCCTGGGGCGAGAGTCGTGCTCGGATACTCGAGGACGGTGAGTTATTTGAGCTCTCACTCGACAAATTCTCAGGATCAGGCTTCGAGTCAAAGAAAGAATTCCTATTTGGAAAGATTGACATGCAAATAAAGCTTGTTCCAGGCGACTCGGCCGGAACTGTCACAACTTACTACGTAAGAAACAATAACTTTAATGTCTTAAACACACGTGTCTAATCCTTCAATTTGAAGATCTAAGGATGAATGCATTAGACGTGTATCTTATGTTCGAGTTTTGTCAGTTGTCATCCGAAGGTGATCACCATGACGAGATAGATTTCGAGTTTCTTGGCAATTCAAGTGGGAATCCATACACTCTTCACACCAATGTGTTTAGCCAAGGAAAGGGTGAAAGAGAACAACAATTCTTCCTATGGTTTGATCCAACTGAAGATTTCCACACATATACCATTCTTTGGAACCCTAGATGCATCATGTAAGTACTACTTTTTTGTCCATCAAATACACTAACAAGAAAATGTGACATGGCTAAACGAAAAACTAACATCAACGTTAATTATTAGTTAAATGTATACCGGAATATATCACAAAGTTAGACAGCTAGAGGGAAACATTTATATATGTAATTCGATTACTTATACTATGAAAGAACTTATTTTTCTAATTAAATTCTGACTTCTTCTTCTTTTTTTTCGTTAATCATAAGCTTCTACGTCGATGGCATTCCAATTAGGGAGTTCAAAAACTTAGAAAGACGACGAGTTCCATTCCCAAAAGATCAACCTATGAGAATCTACTCAAGTCTATGGGATGCAGAAGAATGGGCTACCCAGCATGGTCTGGTTAAAACGAACTGGACTTTGGCACCCTTTACTGCTGGATACAGAAATTTTTCAGCAGAAGTTTGCGTTTGGTCATACAGAACTAAATCTTCTGCTTGTAATTCTAATGACTTTAAGTCAAAAAGATGGCTAAAAGCGGGGTTGGATTCAAAAAGCCGTGCAGAAATGAAAAGATTGCAGAAGAAGCATATGGTATATGATTATTGTAAGGATAAATGGAGATTTCCTAAGGGTCCTGGAAAAGAATGCAAATTTCAGTAGACATGGATTTGATATAGATTCATTTATCGTAACAATTGCCCATTAGTTACCATTAATTGGTAACAATTACTTCAATTTTTGATTGCTAGCTAGCTAGACAATTGTTTTGTATATGTAGCTCTTTTTAAATTCGTTTTCTTTTCAACAAATTACCTCTTATTGAAAGTTTGCATAGTCGATTTATTTTCGCTAAATTATTCGAACGTTTTACACATGTATAATTTTAATTAATGGATGATAGTTCGACTTGAATTCAAATATTGTAATATGCGAAGACCAACACGGAAGTTACTAGATTGATGCGAATAGAAGTACTATGTTGTTCCAAGAGCCAATGGAAGTTCCTAGTGTGTTCCATAGTAGTCACCAATATGTACTAGTGCTTTTCTTCATCATTAAAAATATTTTACCTACTAAAACCGTGTGCCAAATTTCACTTTCTATTCCAAAGTCAGATCTACTAGTAGCAAATGAATTTCTTATCGACATTTGGATAAACTTTGCCTATTGGTTGTCACGTCAGCAGGTCAAGCAGCTTATTTTGACAAATAAAAAAAAAAAGTTTGAGCCGCTGACGTAGTAATGCTATTTCGACGGGTAAATAACATAACTTGTGTTCACTGTAAACATAAGACCAATTCCATTCAATTTCAATACCACATTTGAGTAGAGTTCATTTATTGATTAAAAAGTGGATATTCAATTTCCACACTGAAATCACGATTTTTTTTTACGGTGAAAAAACTTATTTATTTATTACAAAATTTCTTTTGTTCTTCGAAAATTAAAATTTTATTTAAAAACTTAAATGGTGAAAGAGACTGAAAAGACATTGATTAGTTGGTGTTAACAAACGCACTCAAGATTTGGCCACCAACACCAACTAGCATGGTAGTGGAAATCGAGAATTTCCAGCTGTACGCAACCTTACCAACTTCAAGCTTCTAAGAAGCTTCTATTTATCAATTTCTCCATTTATATATACCTGTTCAAATTAACAACATTTTTCTTCGACCATAACGAAAAGGTTGTTTTTTATTCAATCTCACAAATTAAGAATTAACTAAACCAATGGCTTCTTATAACTATTCTATTTCATCAAATGTTGTAGTTCTTCTGTTGTTGATGCTATGCACCTTTGGCTCTTTTTCTCCTAGCTCTGCTGATAACTTTTTTAAAGATTTTGATATAGCATGGGGCGATGGTCGTGCAAAAATACTCAATAATGGCAAAATTCTCACTCTCTCCCTCGATAAAGCTTCTGGGTCTGGCATACAATCCCAGAACGAGCATTTATTCGGAAAGATCAACATGCAACTCAAGCTTGTTCCGGGTAACTCTGCTGGCACTGTCACCACTTACTATGTAAGCCACAAAAACATGTTATTCTGGTTCTGGAATCATCTCGTTTAAAAGTTTACTTATTTTATTCCGCCCCTTGTGCTATTCACAAACTTTGTGACATGACATGAATTTTATGATGTATGCAGTTGTCTTCTCAAGGTCCAAACCATGATGAGATAGACTTTGAATTCTTGGGGAATCTTAGTGTGAACCTTACATTGGTCACACTAATGTATATACACAAGGCAAAGGTGACAGAGAGCAACAGTTCTACCTCTGGTTTGATCCCACTGCTGATTTTCACACTTATTCCATTCTCTGGAATCCTCGAACAATTGTGTAAGCACACTACAAGACATAGTGTTATTGACACAACTAGACTGTCTAGTGTCATCCGATCCACCACTAATTATTTTGTTAATTTTTAACTCATTTTCATTAATCTTGGTTTCTTGTTTTCAGTTTCTACATTGATGGCATGCCGATCAGAGTATTCAACAACCTGGAATCGCGTGGAATTTCGTTCCCGAAGAACCAGCCAATGAGGGTTTTCTCGAGTCTGTGGAATGCAGATGATTGGGCTACAAGAGGTGGTCTTATAAAGACTGATTGGAGTCAAGCTCCATTTACAGCTTCCTTAAGAAATTTCAAGGCCAATGCTTGTGTATGGAAATCTGAAAAATCTTCTTGCAATAATTCATCCTCAAAACCATGGTCCTCTGAAAGTCAAGAAAGGCTGAAATGGGTGCGTAAAAATTACATGGTTTATAATTATTGTGAAGATACAAAACGGTTCCCTCAGGGCCTTCCTCAAGAATGCACTTTCAATACTACAAGCACCAATTAGAGACAGGAAAATGAGTAGATATATATTGTGTAAATTTTCTTTTTTTCCTTTGCATATTTTGGGATACAAGAAATAAATGCTGCCACAGGATCAGTATCATATTTTTGTAATGTACGTACAATAAGTCATTCTTTAGTATAAAAACAGAGGGATTTGTTAAAATGGGCTTCATACAATGGGTAAAGTGGAAAATAACCTTAGGTTTTATAATTTTCTTTGAAAAAAAAAAAAAAAAGACACAGCCAATGTCATTCAGTTGGGCTTTGACCGGCGCCCCCTCCAATAGGAGGGAGCCAAATTGGAGCCCTGTCATAGGGCTTGTCAAAGCCTCTGTTTGAGCAGCATTATTCCATTAACTTAACTCATCACAAATGATAATCAGTGATGCTTCACGAACGCGCCGGTGGGGGGTTGTGGGGCTGCCAGGGCTCTCACATTGTGGGGGTTCGCCGCAATTTTTTATTTATTTTTATTCATGGGAGGGGGAGGAGGAGGAGGAGGAGGAGGAGGGGGGGGGGCGCTACAGTGAGATACCTGACAGCCCCCTGTAACCCCCCTGTACTTATAGATTAATTAAATGATAATGATATAAAAAGTGGCATAGAATTTATCCAAATAAAAACAGATAAATTAAAAGATGTGACATCTTTAATATCTTTATTATAAATAGGTGTATTTTCTTCCAACTAGTCAAAATTGACACCTTAGTGATGCACCCGATCAAAATGGGGGCAATGCTCAATCAAAATAGACCATCTGTTCTCTACCAAATCAACTCAAGCAAACACTGTGGGCAGAGGGGATTGGCCATTGTAGTTAAGGGGTGGGATGGGGCACGACAGGATTGGTCATTACGGGGTTGGTGCACGCCCAGGGGAGGGGAGTGGGTGGGGCACAATGTAGAGAATGGATGAGAGAGAAAATGAAATTGACAAAAAGATGTACTTAGCCTAGGAGATAAATGTGGGTATTTTCAAAATTTTAAAAAATATAAGAGTAGTCATTAAAAATTTAAATATAAAGAGAGATGAGTAGAGGGGGAATTTCCATATGGTATATTGGACCTTGTTACAAAACATTCTAGCCTATATGTGAAGATTGTTGAGGGAAATACTACATGACATATGTGTACCTTTATACATTTGTTACAAAACATTCTAGCCTATATGTGAAGATTGTTGAGGGAAATACTACGTGAAATATGTGCACCTTTATACATTTTTTATGGTTCATTTGTCTTGATTTTTACTTTTGTTTTTGTTTTTACTTTCTGTAGAAAAGTTTTAAAAGTTATTTTAATTTTTGTTTTGAAAACTAATTTTTAAAAACGATTCATATTTCGAAGGTGCTTTTAGATGAAATCATATTGGACCAACTTCCTCCAAAAGTTTTTCTAACTAGAAGAAACAATTTTATAAAATTAATTAAACGAGTCCGAGATCACCTTTTGACTTTTAAAAGTTATGTCGAATGAGCTTTTAGTGCTTGACAATACTACATAGCAAGTGCAATATATTGAAAATAGTTAAGTATTTTTTGAAATAACTTAAAAAGTTGCTAAAGAGTTGATGTAAAGTCAACAAATCACACATTTTATAAAATCCACTTTTATCAAAATCGACTAAATTTTTATAAAAATTTTTGTCAAATAACTTGTAAATAGACTGTAGACATAGAGAAACGAAGTATGCGAGATATTTATTTGTTATATTGTATTGTCCAAAAGCCCATATAAAATCTCATTTGAGCAGGGAGTAAAATTGGAACTTTGGGCCAAATTTATATGGTAACGTTCAAGAATCAATCATTTGGGATTTAGGTTACAAATAGGGAAAATTACAAGGTTCCAAGCATTTCAAAATCACAGTGTAAAAATCAGATGGAAAGGTTTTTTAATTAAAAATCAGGTATTATACCCACCCTATCTAATCCAAACAAACCTTAAATCATTTTTCTTCTACAATCTTCATTCTCTTATTCTCTCTCTACCCTCTCCCTCTGCCGTCACCGTTGAGGAGTGCCCACCGTCAGAGACACCTCCTAACGCCGCTACAAGATAGCGTTTGACGTAAGAGTCGAGCAGTCGATTCTCTCCTTTTGTTCTCTTCATATCTCACCTCTCTCTCTATACCCTTTCCCTCAAGCCACCATCACCATTTAGGAGCGCCCCACTGCTGGAGATGTGAGAGTCGAGCAACGGCATAGTCTCTGTAGTGCGATGCCCTTGCAGTCGACGAAGTGAGCGATCTGGTCGGTCAATGTGAGTGATCTAGTCACAACTTTAGATTTTTGGGGGTGATTTTCAAGTCGATCTAGCCAGTTGAAGTTTTTGGTGGTTTTGTTGACGGTTGTAAATGGTGATAGTGGTGAGGTGCAGCGGCAATGGTGGCGATGTATGTTGTGGTGGAGCTCTAACGGTGATGGTGGTAACAACGTTGATCTGGTTGCGATTTTTGTGTGGTGGTGTAGGTGGATATGCTAACGGTTGTGTTGGCGGTCGACGGTGCTAGCGGTTAGTGATGGTGGTGGTGTGGTCATGGCGATGGTGAGTGGTCACAAGTTGTGATGGTGGTAGTTGTAGTGTTGGTGGCGTGGTATGTGACACACGATGAGGTGTATGTGTCCAATTATTTGGTTATTTATGACCAAGTATTGAACCGTAATCTTAAAATTTAATAACTTGTAATTGAAATATAATTTGTGACAAACAGATTTGATAATTTGTGACGATAGATAAACTGTGACCTATAGATTTTTTGATTTGCAACCTCAAAATAAACTGTGACCTATAAATTTTTTGATTTGTGATCTTGAAATAATCTGTGATTAATTAATTTGATAATATGTGATCGATAAATAAATTGTGAACTATAATTATGTATATGTGACCATTAATTATATAACAGTGACATTATTATATTTATTTAATAAATAATTTTAATTAATTATATATATACTTGAATTTTTAAACTATACACCTGACTTTTGAATTGATGTAAATTATACACTTGAGTTTTGAATTTTTCTCTTACAAATATCCCGGTTATTAATGGACTCAGCTAAACCTAAACTGGGTCATATCTAAATAAAACTAGGAGTTTCAGCCCAAACTCTGGTAAAATTTTCTCGAGTCAATCCATGATTTTTTTTTAACTACAACACGACTCTTTATCAAAGAATAATGACATCTAGCACCAGTGATCTTAGTATACCAATCAAAGTGGTTACACTTGATATATTCAATTAAATGAATCACGTGACATTACATTTAAGTAAATCTATCATTTAGTGTCATGCAGTTGTCATCTACATTGATATGCTTGACACTATTGGTACTAAATAATATTATTGTCGTATAGCATTAATTTAAGTGATCACATTTAATATGTTCAATTATTAAATGAATCATGTGACAGTGCATTTAATTGAATTTATCATTTAATATCATGCATCTGTCACCTAAATTGGTGTTTGACGCTAATAGTTCTTAATAATACTATTCTTTATTTTGATAAATCGGTGTGTTATAAGGAATGAGAAAAATAGAGTTATCAAAGCAACTCACAAGAATAACACGTTCTGTTAATTTGAATGAGTTTGGTTCGATTTTCCATTTTAGACCAAGAATCAGATAATCGAATCTCTCTAAAAAGAAAAAAAATTATAATGAATAAGCCAAATTAATTTAATTATACTTTTTCAATTATTTCTTGTAAATTTTTTTATTGTGACAAGTCAAACAATAAATGATTGGTAAGTATTAGCAATACTTAAAACTATTTTATTTTTATAACTTCTAATTTATATTTCATTTTATTTTACGTAGATTTGAAAGCTTGAAGCAAAGAAATCGGTAGGATGGAGTCATCGATGTTTTAGCATCATTATTTACCTTTTGATAATTTGTATACATTGGTGAATGGAACTTATTAGACAACTTGTTATTTGTACTTTTTTTTTCTTTGGACTATGTTATTTTGTTAAAGTTTAAGATTGGACTATGAATATATCATTAGTTAGATTAATGTAGTGTTATTGTAAATATTAAAAAAATAATAATTAATTATGGTATGAAACTAAACAGAACCAATCTCATAATTAAATTTGAACAAGGCAGTTCCACTTATTAAATATTCGAAAATTCTAATTTGATTTAATTTTTTAAGAATCAAATCGAACCAAGTCATGTCCAGACCTACATGAATCAATCATCTAGGATTTGGGTTAGAAATGGCGTGGCTATTGATGGGCTTAACTAAACCCAAACTGGGTCATATCTAAATTGAACTAGGAGTTTCAGCCCAAACTTGGGCAAAATATTATCGAATCAATCCATGAGAAAAATTGAATGGAGTATAACTCTTTATCGAAGTATAATATTATCTAATATCGGTGATTCTAAAGCACCAATTTAATTGGTCAACTTAAGATATTCAATTAAATGAATCATGTGATATCTTATTTAAGTGAATTTATTATTTAATGTCATATAGTTATCACAAAAACTGATGCTGAATAATTTTATTCTTTATAAAAAAATAATATTATTTAGCATCAGTTTTGATGACAATACTTGATATGTTCAATTAAATGAATTATGTAATATTATATTTAACTGAATATATTATTTAATGTCATGTAATTGTCACATATGCTATTATTTTACATTAATAGTATTGAATGGTATTGCTTTTTAGAGTAAAATTATAGGTACAGCACGATGCACAACACTCTCTAATAGTGGTGGGGTCCCTAATAGGAAATGGGGCTATGATTAAATAATCATGAGTCCCATTTTTTATAATAAAATACTGTGTATCGTGCTGTGAAAACAGCATAACATTACTTTTTATTTTGATAAATCTGTGGTTTCAATAAATACAGTCATCGAAGCAAGTCACAAGAAATTACACGTTCGCCAATTTGAATGACCTCATGATTCCTGACTCTGAGCAAAGCTGATTGGAATGGTAGAGAAAGTCCAGTCGGCAGATACATAAAAAACAATACAATTTCAAATTTCAATGTCTCTTCATGCGGTAACAGCTCATAACCAGAGCTTCATGCCAGTACAATCAAATGCTTATCTTTTAGAGTTATGCTATCAAAACAAGGGTAGGTGACACGTTTTAAATTCAGGTGACACAAGTCACACATTAATTCGACAATTTTTTTTTTTAAAAAGATGACAAAACAGGTGACACGTAGGCCTATTGTCTGAGTAGCTCATTCCTATCTTTTACACATCTGTTCCTCCGACTTCCAGATGGCAAATTCTATCTACATCATGTGTGTATATATAAAAGAGTCATGCTACAGAAATTACATGGATGACCACAAAAATAATCGCACACTCACATACGAAAAAATATTATTTTATTCATATAAGTCCCGCACACTCACATGCGATCACCCATGTGATTACCCATGCGGATAGAGTAACATTTTCCTATATAAAAATAAGCTGAGACTTCTAATGGAAATGTAAAACTGAAGCTTCACTTTCGTGTTTAGAAAAGAAAAAAAATATGGGTTCACTGTCACATTTTAAGGTTACAAAAATTTTGTTTTTCTTTTTACTGCTTATGATCGTTTCAAGGGTTGCTTATGGAAGTAATTACTATGAAGATTTTGATATCACCTGGGGAGAAGGCCGTGGAAAAATTCTCAACAATGGGGAACTTCTTACTCTTTCTCTTGACAGATATTCTGGCTCAGGTTTTCAATCAAAGAAAGAGTATTTATTTGGAAAGATTGATATGCAACTCAAACTGGTTCCTGGAAATTCCGCTGGGACTGTAACTGCTTATTATGTAGGCCGTGTTGAACCTCTAGTCTAGTCTAAATACTTAAAGAAGGTTTCATTATGTGATTAATTCTGTGTTATTTGTAGATGTCGTCACAGGGATTAACTCATGATGAGATTGATTTTGAGTTCTTGGGGAATTTAAGTGGCGAGCCTTACACTGTTCACACCAATGTGTACACTCAAGGCAAGGGGGAGAGAGAGCAGCAATTTCACTTGTGGTTTGACCCTACTGCCGATTTTCACACATTCTCTGTTCTTTGGAACCCACAAACAATTGTGTAAGTATCCTGTATTCCACCCCGGCCTGGCTCTTAATAATTTCTTCAAAACTTGACAAGAATTCTATATAATTTGAGACGTTATTGACGACGTTACTCTGTTTCAGTTTCTCTGTGGATGGAACACCCATTAGAGAATTCAAGAATTTGGAGAAAATTGGTGTACCATTTCCCAAAACCCAAGCTATGAGATTATATTCCAGCATTTGGAATGCAGATCAATGGGCCACAAGAGGTGGGCTAATCAAAACTGACTGGACTCGAGCCCCCTTTACTGCTTCATACAGAAATTTCAATGCATACGCTTGCATTAAATCTTCTTCTAAAGCTTCCTCTTGTACTTTTGCTGGAAAATCCAATCGCACTCCGTGGTTATCCCAGGAATTGGATCCCACACTTCGAAAAAGGCTCAAATGGGTGCAAAACAATTACATGATATATAATTATTGCACTGATACAAAGCGATTTCCACAAGGTTTGCCTCCAGAATGCAATGCCAAAGTAAACTAGATAAATTTTACTACCTTGTTTTTTCTGTAGAAGTTTTTGCAAATATATGTATAAAATCCTGATATTATCTGATGCATGGAAGATAATAGTATATACCTACTGTATGCTGAGGGAAATCTCCTTGTAATATATTGTGACTATCTGTATTTTATTAATCGTTTTCTATGTATCTGAACTTCTTTTTTAAATAATTGTCCTGTACTCAGCGTTTATTAAAGATTTATTCATAAATCAATTACAGAAGCATGTGTGATACATGGTATTTTTATAATTAAACATTCAATAACATTGATTTAATCTTAGTAATTTTAGAGAGTACTACAATTACTTATGGGCTTTAGCAAACATTCAATAATGTTGATTCTACTTAGTAATTTTAGAGAAGTATTACAACTACTTACGGCCTTAAATGTTGATAAGGATATTCATATATCGAGATTCAAAATCATATATGAATGAATAGGTTCTAGAGTAATGCTACTCATACAACTTTCTCTTACAACATTACTAAGTAGAATAGGTTCTCTTACAACATTACTAAGTAATGAATAGGTTCTAGCATTACTCTAGGTTCTAAGGGTTGATAGCGTCTACAAGATGGATACTCTATCCTATCCGTCTAGGGATTGGGTCTTTTTTTATCACTCAGCAGAGTCCCTCCCTTCCAAGAAAGGTTCTATCCGTCTAGGGATTGGGTCTTTCCTTGTGCTTCAAAGCTACTAGCTGCTTGGGAAAGATCTCTATACATCATCGTTTTTATCACTTAATAGTCCCTCCCTCCCAGGAAAGGTTCATGTTTGTCTGGGGATTGGATCACTACATAGGCTTTAAAATCACTAGCTGCTTCGGAAATTTTTTGGGGAATTTTGCTACTTATACAATAATCTTTGACAATATTGGTTGACAATCTTCTCATATGAAGGAGAGCTCAAGATTTTTTTATTCATCATGAATCCCTCTTCTATATGAGTGATTGTCAATCAATATTGTCAAGAAATATTGTACAAGTAGCATGATTTTTGGAGAGTTCCTTGTCAACATGTCCTTTTCAAGAGGGTGGATACAGCATTATGACAACTTTTATAAAGTTCGAACATTGTCAACAATCAGATCTCATGATAAGCTCCAAAAAAGAATGAGCTGTAAAATTAGAGCCCATACCACAACAAACATCATATCAAAAGATAAAATAAATAAATAAATAAAAAGCTCAACAAAGTCACTCATTTATCGATTTAGGGCCTCGGACCACCAATACGTTTAGTATTTATAAATGTTACAAATGTCAAAAGAAAAAATATTTACAATAATTAATTGGGTTGAACCTGCTAGATTATAATGGAGAAATTATTATTCTTAGTTCTTATATTTGTCTTTCATTGTTCGTGGTATCACGTCTGATATGACAATTAATGAAGCTTATTATTCTTAGTTCTTATATTTGTCTTCCATTATTCGTGGTATCATATCCGATATGACAATTATTGTGCTTCATTATGGTGCAATTGGTAATTCTATCAAACTAATGAGCATATTGATATTTATTTATTTTTTCATTAATTTCTTTGAACAACCAATATATTTAATATTTCTACATGTTGGGAATATCAAATTTTTTATTCAATTAATTCGAGTATTTGTTATCCACATAATTCATTCTCTATTATTTATGAGTTGACGATGGAGTGACCGATATTGAATAAATTTGATAAGTTTGTTAGAATCATTTTTAAATTTAGTGACCAAGAGAAATTATGTTGAAAAAGTGCTATGGTCATTGGAGCCCTACAATCCATTTATTACCTTCATCCGTTTTACTTCTCAACAAGTGGTATTGGAGTTATTGGTTGTACTTGGTTCGAGATATTTGTTATTGATGGCAGCCATGAAGTATGAAATTTTACTCTTAAATCGCAATACAAGATTCTCATTGTGGCAAGTGAAGATATGAATTGTACTCACACAAATGGATTTGGATGATGCATTGTTAGAATTTGACAAAATGTCCACAATTTGGACGACGGAGGAGAAACAACAGAAAGGTCATAAGGCACTTTCACATATTCATCTTCATCTCTCTAACAATATTTTTCAGAATGTTTTGAAGGAGAAAATGGAAGCTACGTTGTGGTTAAAGTTGGAGCAATTGTGCATTACTAAAAGTTTGACAAGCAAATTGCATCTGAAGCAGATGTTGTATTCTTATCGCATGGTAGAAAGCGGATTTTTGAAAAATCATCTGGTTGTGTTCAAAGAGATTGTCGCTGATTTAAAAACTTTAGAGGTAAAGTATGATGAAAAAGATTTAGACTTAACCTTTTTGTGTTCGATGCCAGCTTCATTTAGAGACATGATCTTGTATAATAGTGATACTCTTATCATTAAAGATGCGTATGATGCCTTGTTTTGAAAAGAAAAGATGAAGCATCTGGTTGGATCTGAGGTCAAAGATGAAAAGACCTTATTGTTCATGGTGATTGGAGAATGGGTAAATAGAGGTCAAATTTCAGTAATTAGGTTTGTTATTATTGCAAGAAGAAAGAAAACATTAAGATGGATTGCGACAAATGGCTGAACAAAAATAATTTGACTGCAAATCATAGGAAGCAATCAAATACTTCAAACGAGATCGACATAACCAAGAACTATTTTAGTGATAGAGATGTTTTGACGATTTCTGACATGGAATTCTAATCTGATAGGAGTGAATTTTGGATATCGTTTGTGCGTTCCATATGTGTACCAATCGAGATTTATTTGAAATATATGAAACGGTGACGCCAATTTGTCGTTGTCATGGGTAACAACAAACATTGTTGGGTAACTGGTATTGGTAGAGTCGGGTTGAGATTGGTGGATGGAACATGTAAAACACTTGATCACGTTCGATATATTCCAAACTTGAAGAAGAATCTCATTTCGTTAAGTACTCATGATTTAAAATAGTACATGTTCTCTAGAGGATGTGGAGTTTTGAGGGTTTGAAAGAGTGTTCGTGTTGTATTAGAGGGATGGAAGAGGCCCCAGTTATACATCTTGCAAGGTTGGACAAAATTTGTGAAGAAAAGTCAGCACATATTCAGTACATTGGTGGAGATTCAGTTTTGTATTGTACCTTTGGGAGTTTGTTCGGGGTCTATATTAAAAAATACTACTCAGTTAAGTTTGAAGAATATGAGTAATTTTACTTTGTCACCATTACTTGCGATTCCATCATATTCAACTACTAGGAATAGACCAGGGGCGGAGGTAGGGGGTCCTGGGGGAGTCCTGGACCCCCCATTTTTTTGAGAATTTTTTTTTTTTTTTTTTAAATTAGAAGGATTGAAGAAGGGTAACTTCTATTTTATTACAAATAAACTTGCTAAAAAAGTTAATCTTATTTCTTCCACTTTTTTTAGGTTAATTCTCAACTTATTAGTAATATTTATACTGATGTACTATCCGTAGAGAAGGTAAATGATTCAATTAGTGAGCTTTTGTTTCCTCTCATTCTTGTAGTTTCCTTCAAAAAAAAAAAAAAATTCGGGGGTGCAGCCCCCAAACCCCCATCGGCCCCCACCTCTTCACCTATATATTTTCGAATCTGGATCCCCCATTTCCAATAAACTGGCTCTGTCACTGGAATAGACCCATTGAAAATAGGTACGTGGATACTGATTCGGTTGCACATGTTTTTAGTATTTCTGAATGTGTTGAGACTAGCTAGGGGGCTTCTATGAAACCATTGGTAGTTGATTCTACTACAATGTGTGATTCGACATTGTTTGATAATACATAATTCTTCGTGAATTTAGGGAAACCCGGTGTTTGAGTTTATGTATTTGTATTGGATATTGTGGAAGATGTGAGTATTTTTGTATTGGAGAAAGTTTGATTCTTGTTGAAGAGTTCAAATATTTCGTTGTAGTCAGATATATTTTTCTAGGTAAAGAAATTTTGGATCTTCGTTCATTGTATCGAAATTTGTGTCAAAATAGAAATATTGAATTTTTTTTACCCACATTAGGTCGAATTTTTATTTTTATTTGAAAATATTGTTTCCTTTTTTCCACACGTTTTTATTGGAAAAAAATATTATTTCTTTTATTCTACATTACTTTTATCTTGTTACCATCTTTGTGGTATTTTTAGGATTTGACATGCATCTCTATAAATATTAGACTCTTATGGGAGATTTTAATGAAATCATCAACCTCAACAAAAAGTTCGGAGCTGCTACGAGACCTTTTCTCAAATAGATAGTTTTTGCAAGGCGCTAGAAGATTGTGAGCTCAGTGACATGGAGTAACTGTTGAAATTATGACACTAGATTCAAGGACAATCTTGTCTGCTCGAAGAAAATTATGCATCCAAATGTGCTTGGCACGAGGACGGGACATGTTTGATTATTTCTCTCTTGTCAGTGGAAAAATCCATTGGTAAGGTAAAAAAAATTATCTCGATAAAAATTTACTGATTGAATATTTCATCGGTCCGAGTTTTTGAGAAGTGGAGAAAATAGTTCTATTGGAAAAGAAGTGAGCAAATCGACCGGAATCAGTTGATTTTGGTTCAATCCAAACTTGTTTCCCTAAACTATAATATAAATATTACTTACTTGACGACAGTGAATTTCGACATATTTATATTACAGTTGGAAATGAGCATCTTATCCGTCCTTCACGCACAGTAATGTTTCCAAAATACCTTCTTTCAGTCGGATCTTGATCTCAGACTGAACCCTCTTACCTGCACTAAAAGCAGACTCCGAAACTATAGTGCTAACATGAGGTGTTAATAGGTTTTTTGCAATCGCAGAAACCAGTGGTCATCGTCATTTATACTTACGCTAGAATTCAATTACTTTTTCTGAACTTTTTTTTTAAAATTGTTTTGTTATTAGGCATATTAAAATTAAAATAATCAATTAATTTAGCAGGCAATGCATTTGGACTTGCGTCAGATGTCTGATTACATGCGGTGGACATACTATACTAGATGAACATATTGCATTTGCATCATATCTATATGTATTAATGCCTTCAAATAAATTTAATATTTTAGTGGAAAGAGTAGGTGCAGATGATACTCGACTAATATTTGCACTCATTCGTTCTGCATATAATTCAGCACAAAATTCCACAAAAATTTTGTTTCTACTAGGTGAAATCATGATATATATTAGTGCATCTCTAATTCTTTGAATTTCATTATTAATATGTTCTAAACTATCTTGCACAATTAAATTAAAAATATAACACACAAATGAATATGAAATAAATAATTACTGAAATCGGACTGTAGTATCCTGCGCAATTTATCGACAACTGACTTATTAACACTAACATTTTTGAAATCAGGTTGAAGAACTTTTAAAGTTTAATGTCAATTGAAAAATATTTGTTAAAATTCAGTGACAATTGAAATATTTAACCCTTATCGAACACCATTTGCTTTACTCCATTTGTGGAACACCAATGTGTTTGCAATAGTTGAACTAACCAATTTTGTTGGACTAACGTAAATTATTGTAATTTAGTTTTACTTTTTATAATTTCCCAATAACGTCAATTAAAAATTTCTTTAAAATTCACAACCACAAATATAAATTTTGAGGATAAACTGGGAAACATACAATTAGGAATGGGAGCGGTTTGATTCAGTCCAGTTTTGAAGGGAACCAAATCAAACCAAACCGAGTATTAATGGAAATCTAGGAAGTGGAACCATTGGTTCCATATCCTACTATAGAACCAAATCGGAACCGAAACTATCGGCTCCGATTCGGTCCGTTCATGTTTTTTATATTAAAAAATTATAAAAATAAAATTTGAAACTACTTATCTATTTAGAAAAGACAAAAATAAAAGTATGCAATCTCTTGTAATTCTTTTAATCTAACACAAAAATCAATTAAACAAGACAACAAATAAAATTCAATCCAAAGCTCAAGATCAACTCATAAAAGTGAAAAAAAAAAAAAAAAAAAAAAATGGTATTAAACCAAGCATAAACGGTAAATTTTAGATTGAAAAATATTTTTTAAGAAAATTCATATAACAATAATCTGATTATCTTTAGTAATCATCAAGGATCTTGATTCTTGATGACCGATCATTTTGAAAATAACGTAAAATTTGAATTCTTATGAAATATTAAATTTCCGTAAAGTTATGAATTTGTAAAATATTTATAAAATTATTTAAACTTCAATTTTGATTACCCATTAAAGAAAAAAGAAGAAGAAGCATATGGAAAATGAAATTTTAACGTGAGATAATTTTGGAGTCTAATGCATGAAGATGTAATGCATCTTGGTGCAATCAAAAAGAGAAATTTGGGAAATTCGAATTCACTATTGGTTTTCAAGGCAGTACCGAGAACTGGATCAGAACCGATCGATTCTCTATGCATTGTCCCAAAATCAACCTATTTAATAGAAGAACCGAAATCGAATCGACTGATTTGGTTCGATTTGGTTCCATCGGTTGTGGGGAAAAATGTCCACCCTACTTACAATAAGGTAAATTATCCAAACTAGCAGAATAAAACGCAGGGCCTTAAGAATTTTAAATATCTGGACAACTAATTATTATGAGGTACTTATCATGGAAAGTACAAATGATTGCTTTGAAACCGAATATGAGGCTGAATGAGTAACATATATGGGTTGTGGTTGTAATCCCAATCTTGCACATGATAACAGTATAACAAACTTAAAAGAAAAAAGAATATTTGGATTGAAATTCAAACCATTTTTACAGAAAAAATACGATTTTGCGTCTCTGCAAATGTTGGGAAATAAAATGGATGAAGGTAATAAATAAGACAAAATATGAAGTATATAATCGCAAACAAACAAAAATATAAGGGGATGTTCTCTTCATATTTCAGTTTTGTGTTTTGAGTTTTGAATTTATTTTGTATTTTGTGTTTTAGGTGTCCATTTTGAGATTGTTGAAAACTCGTTCTTTTTGTCGTTTTGAAAAAATATTTCTCAACCCGTGTTTTTTGAGTTTTGGCAGATTTGTGAAGAAAACAGCCAAAACGTAAAAAAGTTGTTTTCTGTTTCTTCTCAAAATTTTCAGCCGTTTTCAAAAACTCGTTTTTGAAAATAGGAAAGAGAACGCGTTTTCAATGTTTTGGAAAATCGAAAATAGAAAACGGCCAGAAAACAGCAAATAAAAAACCTTAAAAGACAAAAGAATAAATTGATAGAGAAACAGAGTATTTTATTCAAATGACGAATATGAAGAAAACAAATACAATAATTGTGTCTACATAATTATTTTATATTTCAGTATTATAAACTTTTTTTTTTAAAGACAGTTCATTTATATTCAAAATAGCATATTACGGATACAATGATGAGTTTCCTCCAACACTATTCTCTCCTCAGAGAGTTTGAGTGCTTCCTTTACTAATGTATGAACGACCACATTAACCTTTCTAAGTACATGATTTACGGACCAAGAGTGAAATAAACTAAGCATGCTCCTCGTGTCTTGAATCAGTAGACTGGGTTAGTTCCAGGAATCTGATTCTCCCTTGAGACCATTCACAACGTTTAGTGCGTCTCCCTCTAAAATGATCGACATCATCTCGAGATGTTTGCACAGTGATACAGCTTCCATAGCTGCAATGGATATAGCCAAAAAAGCATCTGGGAGAACTTTTCTTTGTGACATCAACGATGCTTTAACAATTCCGGTCCAATCTCTCACTACAACACCGATTGCAATTAACCGAGTCTAGCGTCCCAGTTAATTTTGTACTTATTCGGAGGAGGCGCAGACAATTGTTGGGGAACTTTGATTCCTCTGTTTCTGGAACTGGAAGGCTGGGAATTCGCGTCTCTGTAGTCCAATACAGTCTGTCAAACCGTGTTTGAGATTTTTGCTGGGCCATCAATTTTATTCTCAAACACAAAGGAGTTCCGCCTCTTCCAAATCAAGTTTTTTGTAACTGTGAATACCTCCATATCCTCCTCAGACAACACATTGAACATATGGCAAACCAGTTCTTTGAAATGCAGCAATATAAAGGACATTTTCTATAATTTTCGTGAACTTGGAACCCCAGACATTTTGGACAAAAACATACTACCACAGTGCATTTACTACTAATTCCTCTTCCAGTTTACAAATCTGAAATAAAGGGGACTCCCTTATTTTTCTTCTGTTCAATTCAAACTTGTAGGTAAAGAGTCATGAGTCGCACGCCACAATAGCATTTTACTAGCCACTGGGGCTTTTATACTCCAAATATTTCTCTAGACTTCATTTTGAATATTGCTAGTTGAACATTGACCCAATAAGTCTTGCTTCAACTGACTGATAAAATGGTGAGCACTTTTAACTGTGAATTTGTCATCCTTCGTGCCCCTCCTAATGAGTTTGTCCGGACTGCCACAGAAGCTGATTGGAATCTTGCTAATAAGATTAGCTTCCGACTCGTGAAAGATATCAGAGACTAAGTACATGTTCCAAGTTTTTGTTTCTGCATTTATGAGCTCACTCACTCTACCATTCATAAATCGGTCACGTAGCGGAGATTGTAATTGAAAAGTGGATGCTTGGGGTATCCATTTGTCCTTACCGATGACCATTGATTCATCGTTCCCTATCTGCCAAAATAGTCTCTCTCTCAGCACTTCTTTGGCTTCTGAGAAACTCTTCCAAAGGTAAGATGCATTGCTTCCATTTTTGTTGTTCAAAAAATCTGTTCTGCTGTAATATTTCGCTTTAAGGACCATCGCAGCTAAGGAGTCTGGATTATGGATAAGGCGCCATCCCTGCTTCGCCAGTAATGCTACGTTGAAAAGCTCAAAATCTGCCTAGCCCCCCCAACATTTTTAGATGTCCCCAGCAAGTTTCAAGAGAGCCATTGCGTCTTAGTTTTGTCTCTTCTACTACCTCACCAAAAATTCTTAACTTGCCGATTTATAGCTTGAACTATGGTTTGTGGAAGCTTGAAAATACTCATACAGTACGTTGGGATAGCTTGGATTATGGCCTTGAGGAGAACTTCTTTACCCACCTGAGAGATAAATTTCACGTTCCAGCTATTCATTCTACTTCTAATCGAGTAAGCACCTTTTTGAACGCTTTTATTTTATTCCTTCCAACATAAGTCGGCAAGCCCAAATATTTCTCAACAGATTTCGCTTCTCTTACTTTGGCTGCTTGTAATACTGCGAACTTGATCTCCAGCCTCGTGTTATCGCTGAAGTAAATGGATGTCTTGTCCATATTAAGTCATTGCCCCGATGCATGTTCGAATGAATTTAATAGATAAGAGAGCTGCCACCATTCCAGAACGTTTGTCTTGCAGAAAATCAGGCTATCATTAGCAAAGAATAAATGGTTCACTAAAAGGTTACCTCTTGCAAATGGAAAACCGGAAATGATTCCTTTCGCCTCCGCTTTATCCAGTAAGTTTCCAAGTACTTCTGAGCATAAGATGAATAGGTAAGGGGGTAGAAGATCCCCTTGCCTTAATCCTCTCGTGGGTTAAAACTGACATTGTGGCTCTCCATTGATAATTAGGGAATATTTCACTGTTTGGACACAGTGCGTGAGAAGCTCTATCCACCTTTTGTCAAAGCCAAATTTTCTTAAGACAGCTTCTAAGAAATGCCACTCGACACGATCATAAGCCTTGCTCATGTGCAGCTTAAGTGCCATGTAGCCTTCTTTCTTCCCTTTAACTCGGTACTTCATGGAGTACACTGCTTCATAAGCCACAATAATGTTGTTTGAGATTAAACGCCTTGGGACAGAGGCACTCTGAGTTGGTGAAATAATAGCAGACAAGAGAGGTTTAAGTCTATTAGCCAAAACTTTTGACACCACTTTATAAAGGACGTTGCAAAGACTAATAGGTCTAAAATCAGAAATAGATGCAAGATACTTTTTCTTAGGAAGCAAGACAATGAAGGTATCATTTATCTCATTGAATCCTTGTTGCGATGCCAAATGGTCTTTAACAGCTGCACAAACTCCCTCTCCAATAAAACCCCAGTTGTCTTGATAAAAGCCAGCTGAGAAGCCATCTGGACCAAGGAAGCTCAGCGGATCCATTTCAAAAATTGCTTGCCTCACTTCTTCATCTGTGCAAGCTTTCTGTAGCTGGTCATTCATTTCAGGAGTTACTTTGGCCTCTAGATCCTGTACCGCCTCTTCAATGCCAGATGGGTTGGAGGTCGAGAACAGTTGTTGATAGAAATTTTGGAACGTGTTACATATCTCATCCCGTTTGGTGGAAATTTCGCCCTTTTTGTTCAAAATGCTCCTGATAGTGTTATGTTTTTCCCGTTGAGTTGCACACTTATGAAAGTAGGATGTGTTCTTATTTCCACTTTTAAGCCACAATTTTTTAGAGTGTTGCTTTTGGGTTTCTTTAACTTTTTCATTCAATTCCCCTTGGTTAATACTTTGCAGCAACCGAAGCTTCTGCATATTTGTTTTTAACTCTCTCCTTGTAGCTCCTGCATTAAACTTGGCCCATCGCTGGAGTCCCTTGCTGCATCGCACTAGGCCCTCTTTGAACCAACATATTGGACTGCTCTGCTCCCTAGGGAATGGTCAGGCACTTTCAATGATGTCTGTGCACTCTTGCTTCCTAGACCAGGCAGCTTCATATTGGAACAACTTAGGAAACCGAGAGTCCAAAGTAGCATGACCATTATTGCAGTTTATTAGGAGTGGGTTGTGGTCAGAATTGATGACCGGTAGCACCTGCACCTCACAATTGCTAAAGACAGAGGGGAAGAAAGGGTTAGCTAGAGCTCTGTCAAGCCTCTCTTTGGTGAAGTGTCTCCCCTCTAATTTATCGAGTCAAATGAGTAGTACAAATTCATTTTCAAATGAGTACTACAAATTGGTAACCAACTCTACCCATGTTGTATATTTCACCACCTAGTCCCTTATGTTGGTTCACGAACGCAAATGGAAGCCTTTCATCACTTAACCATTTCATCATAACAAAACAATTGAAACAAGTAATAACAAATAAAAAACGTATTGATAAGAAGTATTTATCTTTAAAATAGTTTCATTGAATTACTAATACTATAAAAGAGTTATTATATGATTGAAAGTTTAATCATGTAACAGCTATTTTTCAGAAAATAAATTTTTTGGTAGACATTTTTTAGTCTTTATTAAATAAATTATCCTTTTGTCTAAAAAATAATTAAATTAAAAACTACAATTACATTGAATATTAGAATGTCACATTGCTAGACAAAAAAAATAATGTAGTATAAATACAAGAGAAAATTATCCAAACCCCTACATCTCAAATATAAAATTCAAAATCAATGATGGTAAAGTTTAAATTTCACTAATCAGGTGTTAATACAAATTTAATAAATTAGTTAATACTTATTTATTACAACAAAGCATATATCTCACCCCACCCACCCCTAAATTTCAAGAATAATGTTACTTCACCACTTTTGTTGACACTTCGGATGACTCGACCTCACCACTCCCCTCACATGGGGGTCGGGTCCCACCCCATTAAATTTAATATTTTTGCCCCCCATGTGAGAGGAGTGGTGGGGTCGGGGTCATCCAAAGTGTCAACCAAAGTGGTGAAATAGCATGACCCTTTCAAATTTCAATCCCTGACATCCCAAATTCATTTCTCTCTCTCCTCCGCTCTCTATATACTCTCTCTCTATTAACCACACCATACCCACCACCTCCTACTTACCACCCAAGCCAAGTTATCGTCGCCACTACCATGACGTAAGTAGTGCCCCGACGACGGTGCTACGGAAAAACTGCACAAGCGGCGAACGAACGAGCGAATGTGAACAAATGAACGAGCAACGAACAGTGATGCGAAAACACCGTAGTAAGTTTTCGCTGCTACTGGCAGCTGCGATGGCGAAGGTGAGTTGCTTCGCCATCGCAGCTGCAGCAACGAGCTGCTCGTAGCTCGTCGACGACCATTGTCTCAAAATCTGTTTGGCTTTGCATTTTTGTTGAATGATTTCCTATTGACGGCGCTGAAAGCTAAGCTGTTCTCACTCAACTGTTGTCTTCATCTCTACTTGCTGTATTGAACTTAGAGCTGAGAATTCAGGGTCTGGGTCGACAAATTCATGTAATAGTGAAAGAAAAATATTTGAAATTGATTTAATGGGTGGTTGCTTGATCAGATCTGTTGTTTGATGTAATAGTGAAGGCGGTTGTTTGATCAGATATGTATGGTGGTGATTTAATCAGATATGTTATTTAGCTAGGGTTTTGGAGTCGTCGTTGGTGTTTTGCAAATGTTGTTGGTGATTTCCTGATCTATGGGGTGGTTTTATTACTATTTTTGTTGGTTCTGTTAGTGGTGCTGTAGGCAGTGATAGTTATGTTGCTGGTGGTGCATGTGGTCGTAGTGAGGTGGAGTGCGTTTGGTTTTTGACATTGTTGGGAGTGGTGGTGGTGACGGCAACCGGGTGTGACCAAGCCTATCTTCATGGTGACTGTGTGACTAAATTTATGTTAATTGTGACTGTGTGACTTGGTTACATTTAGTCACAAATTAGACTGACATGATCACAGACCGTCACACTAAAAGAAAATTTTAATCATAGTTAGTCACAGATAACACAGGTCAGTGAAGGTAGTATTTATGATCGTGGATTCGAGTTGAAAGTGGAAGTGATGGTGCATTGGAGGTGATGGTGGTGGTGACTATGTTACTAGTCTACGGTGTATACATATTTGTTAGTGGTGATTATATGTGACCAAGTATATGTTTAATGTGATTGGTTGTGATCAATTCTGTGTTAATTGTGAGCAGTTGTGACTTGGTCACATACCGTCACAGTTAATATTGATCTGGTCACAGTTAGTCACATCGAAAATAAATTTGATCACAATTAATCACGGATAACACATGTTAGTGACTTGGTTACATACAGTAATTTAAAAATTTTCTGAAGATGGTGTGAGTAGGGATGGGATAGCGTAAGGGGATAAGTGGGGTGGTTTCGAGATCACGTTAATGACTTGGTTACATACAATCACAAATTATATAATCACAGACAGTCACATTTAATAACATATAACATAGGTCTGATCACAAAAAATAATTTGGTTATAAATAATACAATTAGTTACAAATCTGGGGAGCTTCCATGGGGGGTGGGGGTGTAATCTCCAAAAAAAAAAAAAAGTTTTTAAAATTTTTGAATTTTTTAAAATGTTGGGGTGGAGTGGAGTAGGGTGGAGTGGGGTGGAGTGGAGTGGGGTGGGGTGAGGTGGGTCGTGGGTAATGGAATATCATTAATTGATGTATTATTAATTTGGTGGGGGTGGGGTGAGGTCATTATTAATTGTGTTGGAATAATTAATTCCAATAAATTTTATATGATTAATTTGAATTAACACCTGAATTTTGAAATAATTTGACAAATTTGTTAATTTCAAAATGTAATTCTTATATATAGGAGTTATGTATTGTTCCCTATATATAATGGTCTAAATCATATTCTTGGAAATTAATTTGAGTATTTTTATTTATTTGGCTCATGTGTTTGGACAGAAAAATTTGTTTCCCTCTTTTTTCCTTTTACTTATTTTACAAGTTTTTCAATTTTAATTTTGGCTCAGGTATCTGGAGGAAAATTTTCCAATTCCCTCTTTTTCCCATATTCTTGACTTTGTTGCAGAAAAAAAAATCTGTGTGTGATTTTTCCTTCATTTAGAGAATTTTTAACAACAAATATTCATTGTCACAAAAAGTAGACTCTATTGCATCATAAACACTTTGTTACACAAAAAAAAAAAAAAAAAAAGTTTGTCGTCAAAAGTTTCCCTCAAAAAAATATGTAGGCACCTTGCTTCCCTCCTTTTTTGGTGACAATCTTTATTATTTGTCGTGCCTTTGACATATTACGACAACTTTTTTTATATCGCCTTATATTTATTTTTTTGGTTTTCTTTATTATTATTATTTGTTTTTTTTACTGAACACAACTGTATTGAGAGTTGCAAAACCTTGACACTAACATGCATTTGAAGCTTTTTGCAAGCATTACATGTTATTGTATTCTTTTACTCTACGATAAAATATATGCCACAACATACGCGTGAACTTTACGAAAGATCGACAACATCGGTTTTTTCCCCATTGTAAAAAGCATTTTTATTTGTAGTGATTTTTTCCTTCCAATAATGGAATTTTTAGCAACAAATATTCATTGTCACAAAAAATAAACCCTATTGCATCACACACTTTGTTGCAAGATATAAAAATTTGTTGCCATAAGTTTTCCACCAAAAAATATTTTGGTGCCTTGCTTCTATCATATTTTTGGCGACAATCTTTATTATTTGTCGAGCTTTTTGACATATTACGAGAACCTTTTATGTCGCCTTATATTTTTTTAGTACCTATATTTTTTACTATAATATTTGCAACAAACTTTAAAAATGTGTCGTGCTAAATCACTTATTGTGACAATTTTTTGTATGTCGCAAAATATCTTGTCGCTAAATCACAATTTTGTTGTAGTGGTTTCATTTTATATGCATTATAAAAGTAACAAAATTTTTGGAAAGAATTAAAGTTAGATTTGATATGGGATGCTTTAGTATTTTTTTCATTCATCCTCATCAAATGCACTTTATTGATAACTAGGTACCAATTTGTAACGTGATTTATAACTCGATTGGACTACAAAATCAAATCCATTACGTAACATCTACTCGTTTTTCTTTACTATGATTTCGGCAGACCCATTTTAATGTTCCTTTAAGTGTCTTAATACATATGAGCACGATGGTAACTAAACTCATTTTACCGTCAAATATTGTCCAATCAGACCACCAAAGTTTAAACCAAGAAATAATTGACGAAACTAAAAAATCAATACAGTTAAACTGTACTAGACTTCGATGTTTCACATTTATGCTTCGATAATTTCTCCCAAATCTTATGCCAGAAACATGTGAATAAGTTGTTTATTTTTGGATAATAAAAGTACTAAAAAATTGAAGAAAAATGTTAGTTGTAATTAAAATTGCCTTATTAAATTTGGAAATAATTGTTTATATGTGATGTCCCATTTTTCCACTTTCGAATATGTTCAAGGGTAATGCTACCCTTACAGAAGTAGGGCTTCAGATACACACAAAGGGGTGGGGAGGGGGGGGAATTTGAAACGAATATTTTAATCAGGTCGGCCCCGCATCGGGAGCTATATCATGTGAGGGTTGGTAAGAGTTCTGTGAACCAACCCTTTGTACACTTGGCTTAATCCTATGTTCAATATGGTTAAGTTCCTTTTGACAGGGCCAAGTGTTTTCCTTCCTAGTGTTGATTCCAAGCCACCAATTTTTTTTCCTTGGTGATGGTTCCGAGCTATCCTAGTACATGCAACAAAGGGTAGACTAAGTCCCCCATTCCTCCCACTTGAGAACTAGCACTCTTTGAAGAATAATTTTAGAGAGAAATCTGTATTATTATTTACATTAAGTGTTGTGAGACTTCTATATAAACATCTATCAAGGACACATAATGAAAGGTCCACGAAGACGAGGGACAATTTTGAAAAGATCAGCGACTGGTGGAAGGTAATGTGACAAAATATGGTGATAGCTCTCTTTTTGAAGAGGGGATTGCACGAGATTGTCTCTATAAAGATATTATGTCGATTTTGGCAATGACCCTATCCACTTCTGCAATAGCTTCCAAGAGGGTGACCGGCTTGTGAAGGTGACAAACAAGTGTCCACATAAGCCTCCCATCAGTGGAGAGCGAGCCGCTCCCCAGCCAAATGGGGGTTGAGGTCAAGTCGTGGCTGCCCAACAGCAAAGGGAAGTGATCAGCTCAACCGTTCTTCAATTAGCGGCGGGAGTAGTAGGGTGGTCGAGTTTCTCATAGGGCCGGTTACTTTGGTCATGGTTTATAGTTGAAGTCGAATAGTCGATCGAATACCGTTTAGCTTTTGTTATTTTTCCAAAGCAAATGGCGGCAATTAAGGTAGTTAGTAATTAATTACCTGTCAATATGATGAAAGTCAAAGGAATGGGCTGGTCCGATGCTGACTTATTGAGTGGAGTTAAGATTTCATTCGACAAATATAAGGAATTGCCAAAAAAAAAAAAAAAACTGTTCAAATTTTAATAAAAAATAGAACATTATTAAAGAAATAAAATATTATCTTGTTCTTTAATTCCTGTCCAGTATTTTCAAACACACTCATTAAGATTTTTCGGTAGGTTTGACCTGTTAGAATTAGAAATTTAAAAAAAAATAAAATTTACATAATTAAAATCTTGCTCTTTTAGATATTAATTAGCTGATGATTAACATAGAATCAATGACCAAATGAAGTTACCCTAATCTAAAAACTAGATAGACGGTACGAATTTCTTTATCTAAAATTTATCTTGAACATGCGCCTAGGTTGCAGATTAAAATTTATCTTCAACATACGCCTATGTTGAAGATTAAATTTAGATAAATAAATATATACATTCTTTGACAACTTAAACTTTCACAACGTACATGATATATTCCTGGCTGGAATCAAAGCCTCAAAGACAAATCAAGGTTACTAAGCTCTTCATGGACACACTCACTGAATTCTATGTTCAAATTGCCATAATTTTCAGCAATTCTTCCGTTCTCTATGTTACTGTTAAACCTACCTGTTTGTCCACGATGATCAAGCCCAGGGATTGGCCTATGCATGTTGTTGATCTTGTTAAAGCCCGATCCAGCCGGTCGACTCAACCCAGCATGAGACGTAACAAATTCTCTGCTTTTCTTGGCTAAAGTTCTCTCCAGTTTGTGAGCATTTTGGTGTCCTCCAAGAGCTTGTGAACTGTAAAACTTCCTTCTGCAATAGTTACAAGAAAAGACTCGTGGTGGTTCGTGCGGACTAAATGTTAATGATGATGAAGAAACTGGAGAAGAAGGGTCCAGTACTAGGTCTAGGTTTAAATGATCATTCTTTGATAAACCCAAACTTAGACAAGTACTAGGTTCATAATCCATGGCTAATGAGTAGAAGAGAAAAAGAAAAATCAAGAAATTAACTTGTCAATTAAGTTGGTAACTTACAAGGGATGTGTAGTACTGTAGATAGGCTGGGAAGTCTAGCTTATATAGAAAATCCACCCTCACCACCCACTCCTCTAAATTATACACACACACACACACACACAGAGAGAGAGAGAGAGAGAGAGAGAGAGTGTGTGTGTGTGTGTGTAAATCATGTAGAAGAAATATGAATGGAACTATGGGAGGAAAGTTAAGATATATAAAATGGGAAAATAGAAGTATTTGTCTTGGATTACATAAGGTACAAACTACAAAGGTTTACTGGTACCCCCAGGGCACATCTTCAAATGGTAAAAGAGGAAGGGGAAGGTGGAGAATTACAACTTTGCTTGAGACTGTCGCGTCAAGGGTTTGAATCCTGACATATGGATTTGGCTCTTGGATAAGTGCAAATGTAAAAGCAGTTTTTCACCCTGTACCCTTGGAGGTATAACCTGCAATTTACCTCCTTCACGATGCTCCAGGACAGGGATAATGTGGGACCCTCAATGTTGGGGTTCAACCTTTTTTTTTACAAAGGTTTACTGGTCCTCCAACCTTAGAAATGAAGAAAAAATTAGTGTATCATTTATGTCATGAGAGAGAGAGAGAGAGAGAGAGAGAGAGAGAGCTGCGAAATCAGTGGGGGGAATCAAAGGTTGTCGCCTCTATCAATGGCAGCATTGAAGCTTCTTGTCGGTCCATCAAAAAAATTCCACTACATGTTCAAAAAAACATGCATTAAGTTGAGAATAATGTTTATATCATTAAAAGTGTTTAACATCAATTTAAGTAATAATGCTTAAAGAATAAAATTTACTACCACTTAGACTGATAATAAATTTCAGTGATATTACATAACATTATTCTATTGGCTAGTTAATGATAATATTAAGTTTTACTAGTATAAACATTTATTGTGGAACTTTTTTGGCAAATACTGAAAAGTTTTATTTTTAGTCAATAAAAGTCATCAACAAAAGCATTTAGATTTACCGATGAACTTGTATTTAACGACCGAGTCCATTAGTCCAAAAGTAAATGAATTATGTTGGATTTTTCGTTGGTTCAGTACAAACGTCTTTGTTGAAGATTTCATTGTATCATTGTAGACATATATTTCTATCAATAAAGTTGTATAAGATAAAATAAATAAAATTAATGTGTCAGTTATACTTAACGGAGTCCATATTACGCAGTTTCTAATTTTGATTATACAATATACTTTTTAAATAGAATTGATCTTCTGCCTCCAGTGAACATGATGAAAACTTCTCACTAGCGACGAAATGTAGACAAGATATCGGGACTGGTCTTTTAAAATAACAATAATCAATGTTATAACATAAGTTGATACTTTCTTTTCATCGATCCCCAACTTGTTACCATTCTATTTACTTGCTGCACAACCTTACCCTCAGTCCACGTGCCTCTAACGTCTAGCATAGCATAGCTTGACCGTAAAAGGTGACTCAGGTCGTGCTTTCATGTATTTGGGATGCCCCAAAATTAAACAACTTGATCAATATAATTTTGACATCAACAGTCTCTAGGACTAAAACGATGTACTAGGAGTACATGTTTTATCGAAAAAAAAGGGTTATGCTACTTGTACAACTTTATCTTACAACTTTATCTTACAACCACTCACAGTGGATTTTTTTATTCACTGTGGGACCCCTCCCCATGTGAGTGGTTGTAAGAGAAAGTTGTACAAAAAAGTTGTACAAGTAGCATAATCCAAAAAAAAAATGATTTTGTGGCATGTAGCAATGCTTGTAAAATCCTAGAATGTTTCTATTCTCAAGGACAATGATCTGATCTCAGAAGTTGACCTTTGCCCGTATCACTTGTCAGTGCCGAATACATCATCCTTTGCTTGCTTAATTCACTAGGAGTCCTAGTTCAATGCTAATCCAGCCTTGAGTTAATAATATATAATTCAACTTTATCACCCAATAAAATCCTTGGATTGAATCGTCTGAAACTTCCACGGGACTTGCCTCTTGCTGCAATGTTGTTCGACAAAAAGATCTTGTTGTAACCACCCGACTCTTTTGATCATCTCTAATATGAAAAAATTTCTAGCATTTATATATGGAGTATGAGTATTAATCCTCTATATCACTCTTTTTGTTTGTTATACATGTTTAGATGCAATTTTAGTTTTATTTATAAAAAAATAAAAGACACTCAAATAGTTTTATTGGGTCGTAAATAGAATTCATTGGAGAACAATATTGAATTCGATGTTGATTCTTTAGACATAAATTACCATGTAGGTAACAATTCATAGAATGTATTAAAAATGCTCTTATTAAGTTTGAATAATGTTCTTCACGTCTAGATCGTATTCATGCTTTTATTAAATACCTTTCCCATAGAAATTATATTTAAATACAATATTTGTAACCGTATACATGTGTGTATATATATATATATATATAAAAGCTTGTGCGAGCAAGTCCATCATGGATTGAGCGTAGTAGTTGACATAGTTTAGAGGTGTCAAACTATGTCAACTACTATGCTCAATCCATGATGTACATGCTCGCACAAGCTTTTAGTCTAGCAATTTGTTTGGGAAGTGATTATAATTTAATCACTTCTGGTCAAATATAAATTTATCCACACTTTCGTATGGTCCACAATTACTACTCACATATTATCTATACATTTTCTTGAAAATCACAACTTATAATTACTTAAATCTTAAATTAATATCTTCCTAAACATGTACTAAGAACTGCCTACCGATGTGGGAAATTGGGCATGTATTATCAAAAAAATAAAAAATCGAAAAAATAACCTCTCTTCGAGTTTAATTATTACTAACTATTATGAACGATGCTGGTAAAACGTGTGGACAATAATGAGTAATTGTTTTATGTGTGATTAAAAATAAAATTTGACTTTAATTGAATAGTAAATGTAACTTTTTACATAAGCATAAATTCCATAGACTCAAGCCATACCGTAGCATCGACACCTCTAACTCATACTCAGTTAAAATAGAACAACTAGTTGTGAGATGAGCGAGGAAGCACATGGGATCGGATTTTATAAGTGTAGAAGACAGGCTAATAAATCCACAACATGCTATAGAAGAGGCACTAAAATATTACTGACATGAGAATGGGCTAACTGCATATTATCCTAACTTGTCATTAACTTATGTTACATAGTAATTAATTGAAAGATCATAATCTTGTCTGTCGGCTATAATTGAGCGCGGTGACTGACTATTTTGTGTCATTTACAGAAACCGTATAAATATAGTAAGCTTCTGAAACGAACATTGATGCCTTCTGAAAATATATATAATATGATGTGGATGAAATATGTCTTTCTTGGTACTTTTACTACCCTGCAGAAACATGAACCAAAACCCAATCTGGCAGACAAGAAATGATCATAGAAAATGTTATTTGAATAATTAAGAGACAATTACTGAAAGTCGGAGTGCAATTGGAACCAAATACATCTGACTAATGATATGTAGTACTAACGGTGTTAACACTTGTTTAGATTACAGTGAGCTCTTGATTTTACAATGAAGCTGAGATGCATTTTAATTCATTCGACAATAAGTCAGGTGGCCTACTGGTAACTATATTGGTACTATATAATATTATTCAACCCAAAAACTTAAGTTACTATTTTGAAATATTAAGTCGGCTAAAATGTTTTGAATTGTTGGAGTGAAACTGAATTTATTTGTTTACTGAATCAACACACTTTCTTATGTGATGCAACATTTTGTGATTCATTGATGACCAATTTTAAGTCCGGATCAATAATTGTTTTCTCAAAGAAGTTGAAGTGGGATGGAGATGTGTGGAATCATGATAACATGCTTCTATTCAGTCGAAGTTTATGGGAGTAAATATTCATAGGTGTTTTAAATTCAGAGTAGGATCATTTAGTACCATTGTTGTTACAACACCAGTTTAAATGATATTAAGTAACAATAAGGGTTTGTTTGATAGAAAGATAGAAAATGGATGACAAATAAAATGTTTGGCAGGGAAGTGATTTGCCTTGAATTTATTTTGCCAAAAATTGTCAATCAAAGGTGTTTGATTGGTATAATTTTTCACCTGAAAAATGTTGACATTTTCCATTTTTTGGTGTTTGATAGGCATTTGTAAAAAAGAAAATTTTGTGTTTTTTTATTTTCTAAAATTGTGAGAGGATAATTCATTCTATAAAGCTACTACATACCATTATCGCATTATTGCTCAAAATCAGAGAAGTGAAACATACATGAATTTATTTATTTATTTATTTCGTTTTTTTTGTTTTTGTTTTTGTTTTTGTTTTTTGATTTTTGTTTTTGTTTTTGTTTTTTTTTTTTTGTTTTTTTTTTTTTTTTGAATTCTGATATGATTGACCATGTTATGTTAAACAATGATAACATCTACTTGATACACTATCAAATAATAATAAAATCCAAAAGAATATGATGCTCTTAAAATTAACCATGTTATGTTAAAACTAAATAGTCCAAGACTTGTGGGGGGATATTGCAAAATGGAAGCATCATTCACTGGTAACTCGAATGAACGAAACTATGTACCTGTAATTAGTCAACAGATCGAGTAGTAACAAACAAAATGAGCAATTCAAGATTACACAAGCAACACAACTTCACTATCTCCTCAAACATAAACTACAAACAACCACTTGTAAAGAAAACATCAAAGTGAAACTACCAAATCTGAAATTTCAAATCATTTCATTCATTTGATTTGTCAAGTTCACAACATGAGAAATTAATAAACTACATCCTATAATTTCAACGAACCCGAACCTGATCATTTCCACAATTCACCACCAAAAATCGTTGAAAATAATACTAACCATTCATTACGCGCCATAACATACATACTTCACAAAATATATCAACACCGTGTGTTAGGTGGAATAATGTTTACCACATACGTAATTGCCAAAATACAAGGGGCACCACTCGCTTCAAAACAAAGCACACTAGTTCATACGTGTGTGCGTTGCAAAAACATCCAAATCTGTCATTTTCAAATCTACGTATGTGAACTACGTTTTATTCATACATAACAGTTACTAAAATTGCACACCATACGTTAAGGAAAATCTAAGGGAGTGGAGGCGGTTCACGGCCAAGCAACTCAAACACTAGAGCACGCATGTATTTCATACTTGTCAAGTTCATAAATACCTTCGCCAAACCATTATTGGATCGAAATGATTTCATTACTTGCATGACGTCGTCCATATCTAGGTTCATGTTCTCCAACTTCTCCACAATCAACTGTCAGTTCACATGATTTAGTGTATCTATTGTGGCTTGCATTTCCATAACATGTGCAATTTTTGTCGATAAGTCGGCAATCGTCAGTAATGCGATAGTACTCTCATCCGTCGGTTGTTTACGTCGACGTTTGTTTTTCGTAAGGATTTCATCGGCCGAACGCTTACGAGAGTGCACTGGGCTGGGCCCCGTCTCCATACTTTCAAGTTCTACCTCATTCACACTTTCATTAGCCATTACACAAAAGAGATATCAAGTGGTTAGAAGTATATACATAAATCCAGGAATGTGAAGCACTGTACAAAATATATTGCATACCGTTCATTGAGGAGAAACTGTCGAATCCAGATACTGCTCGATCTCCAGTTGCAGCGTCATTGCCAAATATAGTCTCCATTTCTTCATATCGTGGACAAAGTTTGGTCTTCCACTTCCCAAATTCTGGCTTTCCCTGCAATATAAACAATGTGAGTACCAAATATGCAACTTCGAAAATACCAACATGATTCATACCTTAATAAATTCGTCCCAAGCAACGGGTTCAGCTACGATGCATCCAATTTCGGGATCCAACCCAAAATCGCTCATACTCAATAGTTGGTAGACTTCAGCATGCTCCTTTTTCAAAGTCTTCAATCTTGACCTTACGTTCGTTTCCGAAACCACAACCCCGCATCCATGTAGAACCCTTTCGATAGCCTTAGATACTTGAAATGAAGTAAACCCATTGTCACTTCGTTTGTACCCAGCCAGCATTTGTTCAACAAGTGAAGTGATCATCAAACCATCCTTGTCATCACTCCAACGTACTTGATGGGATCTAACAGTCAGATCTACCTGCAATCTGCCCAAGTTAATGCCATTCCTATCAGTGGGGGTGGTAGGTTTGAGAACTTAACAATAGGCCGTATTGCGTTTTGAGTTCTGTGCCACGATAGCTGTCACTTGAGATCAAGAAAATTGTAAATATCAGCATAATTGGTACGAACAACAGTTACATATAGTAAACAAAAAGCGCTCGAAATAAACTAGGCACAGAAGATTTCACAGTAAACCATACGTTCAAATTGTAGTACCATATTACAAGCAAATATATGAAATCGAAAATGTACATAACACAACGTAAAACGATACACTAACACAATCAACTGTATTTCCAACAACCATTACAGGAAAACACAAATATTGAAATACAACATAGTAGATTCAATCGAAATCAATCCCTGCATCATGACTTGGATGGTAAGCGGCCCACATGTCATCAGCCAGGGTATCCCTTTTAGATGACCATGCAGCTTCTGCTGTGAAAGATATATGAGCAGTTTGTGTGTCATATTCGGGTGCATCAACATGTCCAAGGTTAACCTCATCATCGCTACATGATTCATCCTCACCACAAAGATCCTCTGCGTCATAAATCCTTAAGAAGTTGTGAATTGCACAACAAGCAAGAACAATCTTTGCTGGTGTCTGAACGTCGTAGTATGGTTGATGCCTCAGATATGCAAATCTTCTTTTCAGCAAACTAATAATCGTTTCCACAATATTACGTAGACTTGAATGTCGAAAGTTAAACAGTTCTTTATTGCTTTCAGGATGATGTCCCTTAGTGTCTCTACGATGGTACCGAGTTCGGCGGTAGGGTGATAGAAATCCCGGAACCAATGGAAATTCGACATCGGCAAAATAGTATTTACCTATTCCAACACACATGGTTGTTAAGCTGACGTTATTTACGGAAAAATAATTTCTCCAAAAAAAAAATACATCTTACCAACAGGAATTGTTAGCTTATGTCCTTGTCGTAATGTTGCACTCCTTAATAAACGACTATCATGGGCGGATCCCTCCCAACCAGGAAGTACATATGTGAACTTCATATCAAATGTGCAAGCGACCAGAACATTCTAAGTTATCATTTGCTTCCTATTGCGATACTTCGCTTGTTCCTCTACGGGGACATTTGCAAGAATGCGAATACCGTCGATTGCCCCCACACAATCCTAATAACATAACAAGCAAAATTGGTTACAAACTTGATAGTGATCGTGAAGGGAAAAAAATTAAGTTATATATTAGCACCTTACCTGAAAATATTGGAACCATGGCTTCACCTTATCCTTGTCGTATGGTGAGTTATGAACAGTGGCATTGTTCACAACATCTCTGTACAATCCAATGTAGGCATGTAACACTCTATGGAAGTAATAACTCAATGTTTGACCATATCTGAAGAATGTAAAACTTTCAGTTCGATTACGGTGGTCATGTCCTACAGTATTGAGAAATATAGCCACTTGTTCATCAACTGTGACAGATCTATTGTCAACCAGTCCATATATTCGTAAACGATCACATAATCTTTCAAACGAAGCTATCTTCATCCGCAGTAGATCATGACATATTCTATTACTCGTACGAAACATCCGTGTAAGTGTCATTTCTCTTTCATAATCTCAGTTTCTATGTAGGGCTCAAAGAGTTGTCGGTTACGACACCGGATGGTATGAAATATTGCAATTGCTTGCATGATCATCATCCAAAATAGACCCAATTGTTGTCGTTGGCGACGACGTTGGTTCGATGTTGTATCCATGGTACTTAGAAGTTCTAGAAAGTGTCAGTATGATGGAAATCGATGTTTTATAAGCCAAAATGAACTACATCATTATGGAAAATACAAAAATAGTTTACAAATCTAGAAAAGGGGAGCTCAAATACAGTACAAACTTACAAATTAGAAAATAAGCTAAACTACTTATTTTTTTCAAAGTACCAATTTTTTCCATTGTTTGAGGTGGAAAAAAGACTGCAATGGTGTTGTTTAGTGATGTCGTGGCAAGGAAGGAGAAGTGGGATATAAAGGACGAAAGTTGTGGAAAAGATGAGATTTTTGACTGGGAAAAAGGGTGCTCGAATATTTCTATAATGGTCATATGAAAGTAATATACAACTTTGGAACTGTGATGTACAAATCCTTTATATTTCCTTGAAGTTATTGTCTCACAGTCATCTTCAAAAAAAATTCAAAAAGTTTTCAAGAATCAAATAGAATAGCTTGGATTTTTCTTCAGGGGTCATATGAAATTATGTACAAGTTTGGAACTGAGATTGTCAATCCCAATTGCTGACCATTTCAAAGGGCACTATAGCATATTGTTATTATTGTTATTTATTTAATAAAACTCAATTGCTGACCATTTCTTTAGCCAGGTGTATCTACCAGTACAAGTTTTTTCCCTTCTTTTGTGGGGTCTCAAGCAACACAGTTACATCTGAATCCAGTTTTTGTATCTGTGGCTCAACATGAGAACTGGGAAGAGCCAAACAAGGCAGAATCCAGCTCCCATACAGATACTTCAACCGATGTGGATCCAAATGAAAAAAAAATCGACAGGTATTTTCTCTTTCTAATCCCGCTGCTCCTTTATGTTTTGGCTTCTCAGAGTGAATATTGATACACCTTTTCTGTCCTTTTAATCACAAACCTTTCATGATTAAAGTTATTGCATCTTATAATTTATTCTATTTCACTCAAAATATGAAAGACCTTGGCAGACAAAAAAATGGTTGGAGAATTGAATTTTTAGTGGTTTACATGAAAAGATTTCTCATTGCACTATTTTTGATAAAGGACGTGGAGGCTACACAACCCAAAGAGGTTCCTTTATTCTGGTCTGGATTAGCAGAGGTTAATAAAATGAAAGAGAATTATTTTCTTACATTTTTAATGTGAAATCAGATATGTATTTGGAATGATAGTGATTATCTAGAAAGATAAATAATCAAAAGCAATAATAATGATCAAAAGCAAGTAAAGTGGTTCCACTGTGCATATAAATCATATATATAGTGTTGGATTTTCAGATTATGGCAACAGAATTTATGCAAATAAGCTACTTAAATAACTTCATTCTTTTCATTTCTTTAGGTTCATTATTCACTTGAGAAAATGGTAAGCATGCACAAAGAATTTTAGGCTAACAATTAAATTATCTTCATCATATTAATCACACGCTGCCATAACTTCACAGTTGCTTATAACACCCTATGAATCTGCCATAACACCCTGTAAATTTCTGTCATTGTGCCTCGCCCCTTTCCCTTTTTAATTTTTCACCCTTGTTTATTTTCAACATAAACACTCCTCATTCACATCAAATTTCCCAAGCCTTAATTCCTCTCATCTTCTTCCCCAACCACGTTTAACCCCAAATCTCCCATCTTCTCCTCATCACTACCCATAAGGAACTATCATCTTCTATCTCCTTCTTCACATGTGTTTCTTTGTTTTTTTTTCACATCACACATAGCACAATTTTTTTTTTTCAAATAACACATATTCCCATAACCCCTTCATATACCTTTGCTTTAAAGGTTTAAGTGTTGCACATTGTGAGATGAAAACTACAGTACAATAACCATTCAGACAGACTTACGAACACAAGCATAGAGTTATGTCGCGTTTTACAAACCTGAATCGATGATGTTAGGAATTGGGGCTTCTTGCGGGTCATCGACAAAATGGGTTGGATTTGGTGAGAAACCATCGTTGTGGTGTGTTATGAGAAGACACAGACGAGGAGAAGAAAATGGTTTTGTGGCGTGAGAGAGTGGGAATGGGGAGAAGAAAAGGGTTTAAATGGGTTTGGTGCTTCAATTGCCTGGAAAATGTAAAACCGTCTAAACCTTGAGAAAATTTTTGCATCAATTTCGTGGAAAATAGGATCATGTGCCTGAAAAAAGGCAAATAAAATGCCTGAAAAAATTGACTTATCAAACAGTAAAAAGGGTGGAAAATGGAAATTTTTTTCCAACTTCCCTAGCAAATACCTACTATTAAACAGGGCCTAAATGAGAGGTACAGCAAAATGTGTCACATAATTCTTTTCTTTAATTGAGCTTGTCACGTGGTGTCACCTAAATTGGTGTTATAACACCAATTATGCTAGATAGAATTATTTTTAAACCCGTCATCATCCCCACACACTATACCATGGTTTCATTTCAATGGCTCTTAATTGCATTTTCTAACATGTGTGATTACATTTATTTTGACACATTAAATATTTGATATTAAAATGAAATAGATAATTTGATGGGTAATACTATATGTACGTGATTATCCTCATGCGATGTGACATTAAATGATAATATGAATAAACTAAGTCTCATATCCATACATTTAATTGATCTTATCATTTCATCTCACTTGTTGCATCAAATGAGGACAAAATAGTTACAAATCTTATTTAAATTCAAAACATATTTAACTCGAAATCTTATGAAATAGGTTTAATTTGAAGTCTTAGCTTCCATTTGGGGAATTTTTTTTAAAAAAAGTTTAGTTTATTAATAGATTGAAATGAATTGTAAATAAGTGAATAATACTTGTGCTGTCAATTGAAATGAATTTTGAACATTTATAAACAATTTATAAATTTTTTAATGATTCAAAATTTTTATTTATATTCAAATAATAATGACAATTGGCACAATATCCCCTTAAACTTATCATGTTTTGTGGAATACCTCCCTAATCTTTCATTTTGGCACAAGACCACCTAAATCTTTCATTTTGGCACAAGACCACCTAAATCATTCAAATGTTACAAAAAAATTATATTGTCCACACCTATTAATTTCTCCGTTAAAAGGAATTTTGAAAGCCAAAATTAATAAAAACAAGAATGTCATTTTTGTCTCGTCATCTCCATACTCAAAGATTGTCAGCTACAAGAATATCTTGAGTGGATTTTATTTTATGATATAAAAAAAATTTGAAGCTAATTTATACAAAGAAATTGGATTTGCTTGCAATACTGGGACTATGTATGATTTTGAAGAGAGAAATTGCTTGTTTTTTATTTCATTTTCCCATTTTAGATGAATGTGCTTAACTCTCTAAAGCTTAATGACAATGAAATTGGGTTTGAAATTGGTGTGATTTCATTTTCCCATTTCGAATCTAGTTTTGTTGTTGGTTTGAAATTGGGATGTGTATCTATATTGAAGAAGAAGATCAAGAAGACGTGTTCAAATGTTTGCGTGCAAATTAACTATGGTATTGGTAAACGTTCCAAAATACAACCTTGAAATAGGTAAACTTTGTGGAATACAACCCTAGAATAGGTAAACTTTTCACAAATTAACCCTAAATCAAAACAAAACAGCGAAGCAAAAGAAACCATAGCAAATGTATGGAAAAAAAATTCAGTATTATTAACAATCAAGTAATATTACAAGAACATATCAAACATCAACTAAATTTTCTAAACATTGATATGAAAACGTAAATATTCAACTTATATATGCAAATTATCAGTACAATAACTAGTATAGACTTCTCCTATATACAAAAACGTGAAAATTGTGATTTTGGATTATTGGGATTTCTACGTAGATTTCTCTTGTTAGTTCCTCTTCCACTTTGTCTTTTGAATATACACGGTCTTAAGTAAATATACTGAGATGATGAGACCAAAAAAAAATGTCCTTGCTATTATTTGTAATTTTCTCTTTTAGCGAAGAAATAAACAAATGTGGATGACGATGAGGTTTCCGCAACATTGGATGATTTAAAAGGGGCGCCGAAATGAAAGCTTAAAAGAATAAGAATATTCCACAAAATAAACAAAGGTTATGGAGTGTTGTGTTAATTACCAAATAATAATAATCCAAAAATATTGAACTTGGTCCACTCTTTTCTGTTTCATCGCATGATGCAGACTACGTCTAATTTTAAATACTTCATTCGTCCCATAAAGATAGATTTGCTTTTCTTTTTTGTTTGTCCCAAATTATAGAAAACTTTCCTTATTATGAGTACAGTTGATTTTTTAATTTTCTAATATGCTCCTATTTAATGTGTCTTGTTATCAACAAATATGAATACTCTTATTTAAAAATTTATTTAATGTAGGGTTATATTAGGAAAAATGTAAGTAAAATTTATATGTTTAATTATATTAAATATATTTTATTAATATGTGTGAAAATGGAAGCAAGACTATCTTTAAGGAATGAAATGAGTATTTAGTTTCAACTTTCAAAAAAATGGAAATTATACGATTACAGATTTTTAAAGATGACTTTTAAAAAATCAGGTACAAACTTTAATTAAGCAAAAATAAGATATTATAATTAACCTTTCCTACCGTCTTCCTAAACTCTCTCTCTCTCTCTCTCTCTATACCTCTCGTCTCTCTTTCCACCGAAGATGGAGCTGCGCCGCACTCTCTTCTCTCTCTTCTCCATTCAGTCCGGCGAGACACATTCTACTTTGATGATGGTGATAGTGTGTGTGGTGGTGGCTAATGGTGGCGTATATGGCGACGAAGGAGACGTTCGCAGCAGCCAACAGAACCAGTTCTCTCTTTTGGGTTTTTTTTTGGGTTTTCCGACCCGATGATGTTTGAGTTCGCGATCGGTGGTGGGGAAATGGCGTTGAGTGGCCACTGCTCTCTCTCTCTCTCTCACCGTTTACGATGATGTGTAGTTGCGGGGTTAGGGGTTTTGCTAGTTCGGTGGAGACGGTGGTTCAGATTTTCAAATCTGACGGTGGCGATGTGCGGTGGTGTTTTTGTGATTTTAAGATCTGGCGGTGGTGATGTGTAATTGCAGTGGTTTTGTGATTTTCAGATTGGTGGCGGGTTTTGAATGTTTTTTTTGTGAGGTGTTGATGGTGGCGATTTTCAGATCTGGCGGTAGCAAAATGTGGTGGTGTTTAAAGCGAAATTGAATTGTGCATACTTAATAGTTGCTGGTGGTTTGCAAATTGTGGTAGTGTTTGTAGTTGGGTGGTGGTGGTGGTTGTAATGTTTGGCTGCAATGGTTGGATGATCTGGTGGTCATGGTGGTGATAATGGTTGACCATCCACGTGTTGGGCAGAGGAAGTGGGATCTGAGTTCGTAGGAGGTGGTGGTGGTTGGTGGTTTCTGACGACAGTGGAGGTGGTGGGTAGAGATTTGATAATGGTGGTTGTTGTGGTTTTTGTTGGCAATTGATTGGATTTGATGGAGTGGTGGTGGCGATTTTGTTCATGGTGATGTGGTGGTGCTGTTGTGGTGGCGGCGATAGTGACGGGGTGATAGTAGGTGCAAGTGACACGATGGTGATAGTGTTGGTAGCGACGACGGCGGCATGTGACTCATTATTT
The DNA here is from genome assembly GCA_019395295.1 of Osmanthus fragrans. Lineage (NCBI taxonomy): Eukaryota > Viridiplantae > Streptophyta > Magnoliopsida > Lamiales > Oleaceae > Osmanthus > Osmanthus fragrans. The sequence continues at coordinate 7,269,403 of CM033358.1, forward strand.
GGTTACCCGTGACTTGTCTGTGATCAATTACTCAATTGTAACCTTAAAATTCGATAATTTGTGACCTATAATTTTTTGAATTTGTGACCAATGAAATAATACGTGGCCTATAATATTTTTGATTTGTGACATCGACATAATTTGTGAAGTATAAAAAATTTGATATGTGACCTCGAAATAAATTATGACATATAAAAATTTTGATTCATGACCTCGAAATAATTTGTGACCAACTAATTTAATAATATGTGACTAGTGAATTAGTTGTGACCTTTAAATGGGTATCTGTGATCATGGATCGCATAACTGTGACTTTGAAATAATTAATTAATAAAAAAATTCAATTAATTAATGAAAACCTGATTTTTGCATAAACCAAACTTTAGGACTGAAATATGAATTGGTCATACTTAAAGCATGGTTTATGGATTTTCCCTTCAAAACATGGCTAGTCTTTGGGCTTTCATGCATTAACAAGAACTAAAACTAGAGATACGTCATGTTTCCAAAGGTTAGAAATGTTATGAAAATTATGTAATTTGGATAATAAAATATCAACTATAAATATGAATCAAATAACATAATATAATAATAGAGTTAGAAAAGCTGACCTAGAGAGTGTCGTGATAAATGCTGTCTTAAAATCACGTGGCCTCTCCTTAGTGCAAGTACTTTCGACAATGTACGGTTCTAAGATAAAACTTTTATAGCTCACATCGAATCTCCTTCTATAGGCACAACCACAGGGGGAGAGAAAACAAGCCCTTATTTATTATCAAATTATAAAAGAAGATAATATGTAATTATCATGGACTTCAATATCCTTCGTATTTTCTAAATAAATTTAACAATACTTAGAATAGTCATCTATAAATGTTACAAAATACTTATTGCCAGCTTGTGTTGGTGATCTATTAGAATTACAAACATCACTATGAATCAATTCTAAGAGGTTTGTATCCCTTCTAATAGATTTAAACGGTCTATTAGTTTGTTTGGCTTGTACACAAACTTTCAATTTGAACTTTTGGAATTAAGTTTAGATCCATAAGTTTCTTGATCTTCATATTACAGCATGACCCAATTTTTCATGAGTCATTTCTCAAAGTTACGCTTCGTCCACTTGAAGTCTAATAAGATTTAAAGAAACCCTTATCAAAACAAACATGAACATTTGCTCGAGAATCTAACTACCCTTCATTACTAGTATAAGTAAAATTGACTAAAGAGGTTGATGATCCACATGTAATGAAAGGTTCAACATCCTTCAATATGTTTACTTGATTCTTTTGAAATTTGTCTTTAAGCTTGTACTCATCCGTCCTTTTGTAATAGCAATCTCAAGCAAGATGGTTGGTTATACCACATACATAACATGACTGTTACTCCTTCTCTTTACCTTTGTTATCCTTAGTGTAATAATTCTTAGGTGGGAAATCTTTTCTATAACGGTGAAAGTTTTTCTTAGACTTATTACCTCGAGACTTAAATTGTTTTGAGGAGCTAGTAGTGTTTTTGAATTTTATTTTACCAAGTTTGCTTTAGCATGTGATTCATCAACTTTGTTGATACAATTTCTATGATGCTCTTCAATTATCAAAGAATTGAATACTTGGTTCAATGTCAAAATCCCTTGCTTATGTCTAAAACTTTTAGCAAAATCCGACCAATAAGGTGAAAGTTTATCTATAATGCATGAAACCTTATAAATTTATAATCCTTACTAAAACTTGACCATTTTTCTTCTACGTATCGTAGTAAATCTTGAAATTCATGGATTTGTTCATTTATAGATTTTCAGTCCACCATAACACATTTGTTAAAAGTTGACACATTAAATCTATCGACTCTAGCACCATCAATTGCATATTTTACCTCCTAAGTTTTCCAAAGCTCTTTAGTACTCGTAATATTTTGATAAATATCATAAAGTCTATTGGAAAGAGCACTTAGAATTCGATTATGGCAATGGGATTCAATTTGTTCTAGATTATACCATGAGGTAGACTCTCTACCTTCATTATTTTCTTTTATAGCAGAAATTAACCCCAGAGCGGTCAACCAATATTCCTTTTCTTTATATCTTCTAAAGTTTTTTCCATCAAAATTTTCAAGTTAGCACTAATAATATCTTCACGAGATGACATTCTTACACTATGAATTACTAAGGCAGAGAGAAGGTAATTGTAGATATTTATATTTTGCAATTAATTTAATCTAAACTATATATATAGTCTCAAACCATGAGGTAGACTTTCTACCTTCATTATCCTCTTTTATAGCATAAATTAACCCTAGAACGATCAACCAATATTCCATTTGTTTTTTCCATCAAAATTTTCAAGTTAGCACTATCTTCACGAGATGTCATTCTTAAATCTTACACTATGAATTAATAAGGCATAGAAAAGTAACTATATATATTTGTTAATTTATAGTTTGCAATTAATTTAATCTAAACAATATATATAACACCAACAACAAATTTTTCTTTTAAGTCAAATATTTAAAAATTTGACTATATTAATTCTCAAACAATAAAAGATTTCAAGTAATGATATAAGAGATTAAATGGATATTGAAGTTTTAAACGCAATAATTATAATTAATATTATATTAACAATGCACTTTTTAAATAATAAAATGAATATTGTTCATAGCATTTCCAGAATTGTAACTTGTGTGTCTAGAAATTAAAATATTTGTGATGTTATCTTTTGATTGCAACTAGAAATTACGTATTTAGTAACGCAAAAATAAGATTCAAGTAACTGACAATATGTTCCAAAACTTTCCAATAAGTCATCAAAATGAAAACACGTTCCTAAATTAAAATAGTGAAATTAGAAGAGTCCACTATTTAGTGAGAAATATGTAATGATTATATTAACACTTATCATAAATTACTATTAACACTTATCATAAATTACCATATCTTCATTATGAGGGTGTTAGCCTAAGAAAGTTGCGATAAACGCTATCCTAAAATCGTGTGGTCTCCTCCTAGTACGGGCACTTTCAGCACTGCATGGTCCCAAGATAAAATCCTTATAGCTCGTTGTCAAATCTCCTTCTATGAACACAATCACGAGAAGGAAAAAGCAAGCCGTTATCAATTGTCAAAATTATAAAAGAATAAAATATGTAATGACTAGAGAGTGTATTTCAAGTGTTTGTTTTTGTGTGTCAAACAAAGAAAATTTCATTCCCCTGTTATAGTGGAAAAATCCAACACCCTCATAATGAAGATTAATCAAATTAAATATAAGTTACAAATATAATAATGAGATTAAATTTTTCGTATTTAATCTGAAAATCAAGAAAACTGAAATTTTAATTTTGCAATTTGAAAGTTTTTAAACTTATTTTCAACACTTCATAGTTATCAGTTTTAGCTAGTTCTCTACAAATTAATTGACTAGTGGAAGTGACCTATCTATAGGTATAGAAGTAGTTATTTTAGTCCCACTAATGTTTGATATTAATTTAGGTAACTATACAATGACAATGAGATCCCCATGTACATGGCAAATTACGTTTTTGAAGCTAAGAATGACCGTGCATTTTTCTTTTAACCAAATAAATAAATTTAGTGTTGATAAGCACTAGGCCATGTTGGGACTCCATTAAATTTTTTATTTATTTTTCTTTAACTACTTATTAACAACACATTCTCCAATAAAAACAATATTACACGTAAATTCGAAAATTTTCCTTTTTTTAACTACACATTCTCCCCAAAAAAAATACTATTTCAAAATACATTTTTCCAAAATCTCATTAAAATTGATCCCAAACAAGGACAAAATAACGTTACTCCTAGGTAGATAGATGGATAGAAAGAAAGACTTTAAATCCTTATTTGGAGAGTCGAACTTTCTCTATATTTTTACTTTATAATAATTGAGTTTAATAATCTAAATATTTCAATATTCAATTTCTAAGCCTTTCTTTGGCCTCCATTTTAATTAGATTTTGGGAAAATGTATTTTGAAATAGTAATTTTTTGGAGAATGTATTGTTGAAAAAGAATGAAAATTTTTGGGTTTAAGAGTTATTTTTATTTAAAAATGTGTGTTTGATAAGAAGAGAGTGTAAAATGAAATATAATCTTAATGGAGACTAAACAAGGGCTAAATTGATTTGTCCTATTGACATTAAAAAAAATGTTAAATAAAAGATGAAAATAAATCAATAAATGTTTCCTAAGAAAATAAAAATATAGAGAGTTTGTTAGAGTCTATAAAAAAGTTTACTTCTAAACTTAAGGATGGCCTCTATTATATATAAGAATATCTTTAAATACAAGTTATTCTCTATTTTAAAGAGAATGAGTTTAGCTCTCCAAATTTTGAGAGTCAAACTCACTATCTTTTCTTAATTTATAATAACTGCATTTAGCTCTTGTTCTAGCCCCATTTTATCAAAAACTCATTTTCAATCACACATTCTCTAATAAATAAATCGAATTTTTTTTTTTTTTTTATTTTAACCACACATTATCTAAAAAATATTATTGCAAAATACATTTTTCCCCAAAAATTGGTCTCAAACAAGGGCTTAATAAGCTATGGATTTCAAATACTATTTGAATTTTGGATTTTTCTGATTGTACTGCACGGTGCACAGCACTCCCTATTGTGAGGGGGCTGTGCACCGTGTTATGCCCCCAGCAATGTTCTTGAATTTTTTATACATTTAAAGTGTGTAAAAAATTTTACTTCTAAAATTAAGGATACTCTTTATTATATATAAGAATGTCTCGAAAAAACACTCTCTAAATACATGATGCTCACTATTTTAAAGAGATCATGGTTAGAAGTAAGTTTCAAGAGATTCTCTATCATAACTTTTAAGATAGAGAATGAGTCTCTATTCTGAATTTATAATAATTGCATTTAATATGCTATAGATTTCAAATACCATTAAAATTATTGAAATCACATTTTTATTGATTACTCATTGACATATAAAAAATATTTTAATAAAGGATAAAGAGTAATACATAAATGTTCCTTGAAAACAAGTAAAATATGGAGTCAAAATAGCAAATATTGTTGGACTGTATAAATAATTTTACTCTTTAAATTTAAAGTTGTTCTTGATTATGTATAAGATACTTTTTTATAAATAGAATAAATAGAGAGTTTCTTAGTGTGAAGAAATATAAATTGTATTATTATGGTCTTGTAAATATTACAAATAATTGTACAAGGAAATAAATATAAAATGAAAGATTACACAATCAACTACTATGAAAAGTAATCATATACTAAAAGGAAATATTACAATGAAAAATACTCCATATTTTATTTCTATATTTAACACCATCTCCTCAAACTCGATATGAGGTAGAACATTGAGTTTGAAGAAATCGATCCAATCAAATCTTCCAAATTGAAGAACTCCAAACACTTGAGGTTTTTGTCATTGTTGATGGAGATAAGTGATTTCTTGTTTGCTGGAAGAAAATATTTGATGCACATTTTTTTATTTTTTTTTTAGTATAAGAAAATCCCGAATTTATCAAGGGGCAGGGGAAGGGCCGATAAAGTTCAAAATACCGACCCTTCAAAATTTTAAAAACCTCTATTTAGTTTAAGAGGCATGGGGAGTGCCGGTAAAATTTAAGGTACCGACCCTCCAAAATTTTAAAAAACCTCTAGGTAGTTTAAGAGGCAGGGGGAGAGCCGGTAAAGTTCAAGGTACCGACCCTCCAAAGTTTTAAAAATCTCTAGTTAATTTAAGAGGCAAGGGGAGTGTCGGTAAAGTTCAATGTACCGACCCTCCAAAGTTTTAAAAACCTCTAGTTAGTTTAAGAGGTAAGGGGAGTGCCGGTAACGTTCAAGGTACCAACCCTTCAAAGTTTTAAAAAAAAAACATCTAGTTTGTTTAAGAGGCAGTGGAAGACCCGATAAAGTTCAAGGTACCGACCCTTCAAAGTTTAAAAAAAAAAAAAACCTCTAATTTGTTTAAGAGGTAAGGGGAAGAGCCGATAAAGTTCAAGGTATCGACCATTTAAAGTTTTTTTTTAACATAAAAAAAATATCTAGTTTATTTAAGAGGTAGGGGGATGCCCGTAAAGTTCAAGGTACCGACCCTCCAAATAAAATAGAATTAAAATCCCAAGAAAAAAAAAATTATTTATTTATTTTTTTTTTATTATTATTATTTTTTTTTTTTAAACTGTGCAATGAATTTACCTTTCCATTAACATCTATGTCAGCCGAATATTTGAGAAGATGGCCTTGCAATGGAGTGAACTCGTCATCAACATATTTTTGCCAGTTAGTTTCAGTAATACGATTCACATACTTGACACGATCCAAACTTCCAAGCTCCTTCAAGCAATCATCAAGATTTCTCAAGTGCTCAGCCCAAAGCGACATTATATATCCATAAATCTGGCCATGTGGATGAGCCGAAGAGGAATAAAAAATCCTTCTTTTTTTCTTTTTTTTATGTTGCAAGTTTAACCCAAGACCAAGTTAAACCCGCTCTGATACCATGTGAAGAAATATAAATTGTATTATTATGGTCTTGTAAATATTACAAATAATTGTACAAGAAAATAAATATAAAAGAAAAGATTACACAATTAACTATTATGGAAAGTAATCATACACTAAAAAGAAATATTACAATAGAAAATACTCCATATTTTATTTTTATATTTAACACTTAGATACCCTCTTAGCAATATTATTGATATAATCAATCCAACATAGGCCATGTGAAATTCACATAGAAAAATATCAAGAATGTACGCATTACATGGAACATTTGATCATGTTCAGAGTTTATATGCTTGTAGTTAGTAACTTATAAAAAGAAACGCATGTAATTTCTTATTGTCGTTCATATTTTCGTCCTTGTCATGTTACCTCTTCTAATTGTACAAAATATTAAGAGTTATTTTCTTATGAATTTTGAAAAATTAAAAACTGTTTTTGAGATTAACAAGTTTTTTAGATTGTTCGGGTAATTTATGTTTTGCCTAGTTTAAAGAGTTCTTTAAAGGAAATCAACACAAGGATCTACCCGAATTTGATCTTAGGCTTCGTTTGATAGGCGAAAATTTTCTCAGGAAGTCTACTTTTGCACTATTTGATAGCGTTTTTTTTTTCATGAAATTGGTTTCCACCCAATTCTAATGTACAATCACTTGAAACGTGATTCCGTGTAATTCAATTTCTTGCTATATGGTGGAAATTGGTTTCCACTTTTTTTTTTTTTTTTTTTTTTTTTTTGTAGAAATAAATTTTAAGATAAAGTGTAAAAAAATTTATCCATTTAATTGACAAATTTCATGAAAAACAAAGTCAAACGTAAAAATAAAAAATTATTTATTTATTTAGTTTTTTTTTATTTTTTTATTTTTGACAATCTAAACATATTTTGTCCACAATGGTAAAAAAATTTATCCATTTAATTGACAATTTGGATTAAAAACAAAGTCAAACGTATTATAATAGAAAAGTGAAAAATTGTACCAATCAAACTACTTTAATTCAATTTCCGGTAAAACAATTTCAGGCAATTCAATTTCCTGTAATCTATTTCATTTCCACATATTTTTCACCCTTACAATTAAACGGACCCTTAGAGTTCAACTTCTCAGAAATTGTTTAGTAAACTCAATAAAACCTAATTATAGTAGAATATGTACTATTTAACAGTGGATTTTGAGAAGCAGTAAAATGGTAGTTTTTAAAATTTTGCTTTTAGGTTCTTCAATTATCTATAATTAAAGTATTATTTTTAACCCCAATTAATTAAATTAAATTCATCTATGTCGTAGATTTATATATTTTAAAAATAACTCATCGGCCCCATCATTTGATTTTTTTTTTTTTTAATATTTTAATACTATATGGTTTATTCTCTTATTTTGTAATTTTATAAATTTTGAGATTTAATAACTATTATTTTTCATTTGAAAATAACTATGGTGAATACATACGATTGCAAAATAAAATAAATTTTACAATACTATAATTAATAACAATGATAATTATATAAAAAGACATCATTATAATCGATGTCCATTTTAGCAATGAGAGATGTTAGGGAGACAGAGATTTAAATAGGGTTTAAATGTAGACAGGCCCTCCTCCAATAGCCTGAATTTCAACTCGGTTTAAATCCTTGTTTGAGTAGACATTTCTTTTAGCAATTGTAGATAAATATAGCAATAAATTACTTTTGTTTACCAACCACTGCAATTCTGAGTTTGAAATTGACATATTTTTTGAAACGTGACTTTATCAAACAAAAGTATTTAATCATAACAATACCAATCAAGCCTTCCTCGAAAAGTTCTTTTACGAAAAACAGAAACACGAATAGAAGTAGATTCCTTAAATTTATTAGGCTTGATCATCAACACTTGTGTAACCTTAAGATGCCTTCCTATCACATGCTACAATAAAAAAGTAGGTTATATTTTCATTTTAGTATTATTTTTGTCAATTTCCCATGAACGATTGGGTTGTAACAAGGCCCACAATAATCAGCCAGAAATATATGATTCGACAATGTGCAAAATGCCTCGCAGTTTTCAGATTGAGCATTGTGCATTAGTTTTTAATAGGTGAAATTGTAGTATACTATAAAGCCCGGTAATGATTAAAATTTAAATTTAAATTTAAATTTAATTCAAAGTCAATAATTAATTTTAATTATATATTTAGTCCTTGTTTTGGCTCTATTTTAATGTAATTTTGGAAGAAAATGTATTTTAGAATAGTGAATTTTTGAAAAATGTGTAGTTAAAAGACAAGAATTTCTTTTAAATTTACGTGTAATATTATTTTATAGAAAAATATGTAATTGAAAATAAGTTCTGAAAAAAAATTATTTTGGAAATGATGGAACCCAAATAGGGGCTTAATGGGTCTCATAACTTTTCAACCACACATTTCATCAGTTTTTATCAAAATTCACTAAAAATGTGATTTTAATCCCTACCAAACACGGGCAAAGTGAAAAAAAAAAAAAAAAAAAAAAAAAAAAAAAAAAGCAATAAAACTATTATTTATACATGAAAATTGTGTTTAACCAAGCTAATACATTAACTGCACTTAAAAGTTATATAGGCAAGCCCGTGGAATACGAATAATGTACACCATTCTTAAATCCTTGCCCGTAGAATTTTTCGTATAATTTTACCAGAGGGAGCTCTTGGAATTTCATCTGTGAAACACACACGATTAATACGTTTATAAGACACCACCTGCATGATCAACATAACACCATTACCTCATGATAATTTCCCCATGACACCAATTACATTTAAATTTTACACTTCACAATTATTACTACCAAAGTATTTAGTATGTAATATTAGACAATATTGTAAAAAAGACCAATGATAAGTACCTGCTTTGAGATATATTGCTTAATATGTTCCTCGGATATTTTGGAACCATTTTCTCGAACCACGAATGCCACCGGAACTTCTCCTGCAACATCATCATTCATACTGCATTTCAACACATAAATATTAGGATTTTGCTCATTTACCATGGAGTTGACCACCCCATGATAGAACCCCCACAACGTGGGTCCCAATTGTGGGGGTTCTGTCATGGGAGTGGTCAACCACCATGTTACCATGGCATGATCCTAAATATTAGCTTATTTAATATTAGATATACAAACAACTGGAATGGGCTTAATATAGTAGTATGACCCTTGGGATGATGAAGGCCTTGTTGCTTTAGTTCTCATTAATTTGCACTCAAATGTCATGAAATTAAGGATAACTTTTAAGGTTTGTTTGTCGGGACTTTTTGTGTTTCGTAGAAGAGTTTTTTTTAGAATGTTAGTCCAGCTTCCTCTATAAATTCTTTAGTCAACCAAAACACTTTCAGAAAATTATTTAAAACCCGTTTGACATGACTTATATTTTTACTTTTACTTCCTGTATAAGAGATATAAATTATCTTGATTTTTGTTTGAAAACTAATTTTTAAAAGAGTTTCATATTTCAGAAATGTTTTTAGAAAAAACGACATTGGACCAATTTTCACTAAAAATTCTTTTAACTAATAGAAGCACTTTCATAAAATTAACCAAACAAATCCAAAAGAAACTTTTAGATTTCGAAAGCTGCTTTTGATTTCTCAAAAATAGGTCGAATGAACATTAAGGCCCCATTTGATTCTCATTATTTGTAGAATGAGAATGAAAAATATAGGCCTCACACAAGAGATGAAAAGTCAAAAATAATGGCTGAATGAGATTGATAATGACCATATTTTTCATTTCTATGGCAGATTAATGGGAAACAAACAGGCTCTAAATATGTTCAAAAGAAGATTCTTAATTTTAGAAACGTTTTATCTCTTTTTAAACATTTTGTCAAATGGGCCCTAATCTGGTTGCTTCAATTAACTTGACTATTTTTTCCAGCCTCAAATTTCTCTACCGTAATTTCGAAATTGAAAAAAGCGAAATAGTGCGATATATTGATAAAACTTACGGTACAACTGCAGCATCTGAAATACTCGGATGAGCAATTAATAATGCTTCAAGTTCTGCAGGAGCTATGTGGAACCCTTTATATTTAATCAGTTCCTTCAATCGGTCCACAATGAATAATTCTTCATTTTCGTCCACATACCCAATATCACCTGTATGCATCCATCCCTCTCTGTCTATTGTTCTCCTCGTGGCCTCCGGATCATTCAAATAACCTGTTTTTGTTAAAATCAATTTAATTAGGCCATTCTCAAAAGAATATCTCGAAAATGAGTAACTGAAATTAACCTTTCATAATCTGGTCTCCTCTAATCCAAATTTCCCCAGCTCGATTATATGGAAGAGAGAGGCCTGTTTGGGGATCAATAATTTTCATCTGGGCGTTCCTAATGACAGTTCCACATGAACCTGATTTGAATTGGAATGCTTCTTTGGCAAATCCCAAACACATTGATACCACCCCACTCTCTGTCATACCATAGCCCTGTGCAAATATTATGATAAAAAGATTTGGAGAACATTATTAATAACAGTAAAAGTTAAATTTGTGAATAAAAAACACTACAAATTGACATAGTAAGCGAAATTAAAAGTTAAAAATCAACTTATCTTCTTTTGAGGCGAAGGTAATGCTTATGTTGATGTTTGATGATAATACTTGTGTAGAAGCAATCTAGTATAATTGATTGATAATAATTTAATGTATACCACGACTATGTTTTTTCTGCTCACAGTGTGAAGAATCTTATTCAGTTAAAGATAACCGTACTTACTGGTCTCACATTTGAAGAGAACTGTAAGTAAGATTCTCCTGTCACATTAATAAGTAGGCAGGAGAACAATTTCGTAAGAAAGAGTTAATTGAACTTTGTAAAATTTAGCATACCAAATTCATAGAAGAATCTCACACCAAGTTTTTGTTCTGACCCAAAATAAGTCGTGCATTTTTATTAGGAGTGTCAAAGAGTCGAGCAGAGCCGGCTCGCGAGCCGAAACTCAAGGCTCAGGCTTAGGCTCGGCTCAAGTAAAACAACCCCAGCTTTTCGGGCTCGAGCCGAGCAAAAGATTGCCCAAAGAATTCAGGCTCTTTTTTTTTTTTTTTTGCCTCTTGAAATTGAAAGGCAGCAAACTGCTGCCTTATTTTAATGCTCGAGCCGACGAACCAAATTGTTATCCCTAATTTTTACTTTTCGACATACATAGAACATGTTGACTATGTTTAAAAGTAAATAAAAGTTATTTTTAAGAAAAATTTTATTTCTATACATGTTGAATAGGTTACTTATTCTAAAATTGATTCTTTTTTTATTATCAAAATAACTTATTTATTTTCAACTTTGATCAATAAAAATTTTACATTGACAACTTATACAATCAATTATATGTGTGGATGACAATTTGACTCGCCGATTAGAACTGCCCGTGGCTCCGCCCTAAAAAAAGTCTGAGCCAGCCCAGCTCGAGGCTCGGGTGAAGCCCCATTTTGGGGCATCGGGCCTAGCCCAAGCTGGCCTGCGTGGCTTGTCGGGCCGATTTGAAGAGCGAGCGATTGAGCTACAAATAGGTAGTTACCGATTTATATATTTAACAAAAATCGAGCTGGGTTGGCTCGGCCTGAGCCAAAAGCTCGAAAGTCTCATTGTGACTGTTTTCCAATTTCCAAAGATTTAGACATATATCATAAATATTGATTAATTCAAATATGACGACATTCTTAAGGGAGGGCATTTTTTCCCTAAATCAATGGAATCGAACCAGATCAAATAGAATCAATCTGTTCACCTCCACTTCCTCTAATAAATGGGTCGATTTTGGTACTTGCATCGAGAATTGGACAATTTTAGTGTCATTCTCTATATTGTCTTGACTCTTGAGAACCAATAGTTAATTCAATTCTCTCAAAATTCTTCTTCTTTTTTTTTTTTTTTTATTGACGAATTGCATCAAAATGTATTAGATCTTTGAATACTAGACCCAAAATTTCATTTTTCCTTTGCAACAAAATCTAATTGATAATTTAAATAATTTAAATTCAAATCTAAATAATTTTATAAATATTTTATAAATTCATAACTTTTATGCAGTCCAATAGAAAAAATTATATTTGATAGGTTGTGTTTTTCGTGGAAGGTGGAAAATGGTTTCCTACTTTTTACTATTCACCTGTTTGATTGCACTAATTTTTCAGGGAAAACGTTTTCCAACGTTTTCCAAGGTACAAGCGGTTGATGCACAAAAACTATAAAACGTTTTTTCACCATAGTAGTGGAAAAACGTTTTCCAACTTTTTGACAATTTTTTTTTTTTATATATATATAGCAATTGGAACACATTCCAAAGTCAATGGTAAAAAAATTTATCCATTTAATTGACAATTTGCATAAAAAACAAAGCCAAACGAAAAATTTGCCAGGTGAAAAATTATACCAATCAAACACCATTAATTATAATTTCCTGTAAAACGTTTTCTAGGCAATTCAATTTCCTGTCATTCATTTTCTTTCCACCCGTTTTCCACCTTTGCAATCAAACAGACCCTTAGTTCAATACTCAAATTTCTTCTTGTTTCCAAAGTGTCTAACCATCTAGAGTCAAGATATTTGACGATTATTAAAAGTGCGATTACAAATACTACATGTATTTTTAATTTTGTTAAAAATTTCATTTTTACACACGTATGGATTTTCTTAAAATTAAATTTCGATCCAAATTTTTCCGTTTATATTGTGTTTAATAGTTTATTATTTTTCCTCTTTATGTGTTGATTTTGAGATTTAGAGTGAATTTTTTTCGTTGTCTTATTAATTTATTTTTTCGTATTGTCAGATTATAAGAATGACGAGTGATTTCTTACTTTATTTTATTTATTTTCAATCGATAAGTAGTTTTATACTTTTCTTTTATTATAAAAAAAATCAGACCGAATCGAACTGAACCGAAGCAAAATTGATTGATTCAATTTCGATTAGATTCTATAATTGAATATGGAACCAATGGTTCCATTTTCTAATATTCTTATTGATATTCGATTCAGATCAGTTCTTTTTAAAATTGAGTCAGATCGTACCCACTCTTAAGCATATTATATGAATATGTCAACCATGTTAATATTTTACACGAGTAACTTGGAACTCGTCTTCAATGCAAAAGTTTAATCAAAATGTATGTACAATAATGCAACCTTGAATATTAGACATTATGTTTTTTAATTATTATTTTCAACAGAAAAATTTCAAATGGTTTTAAATTATTATTAATTGTCAACATCATATTTATTGCGACATTAATTGTAACAAAATCCAAAATCCTAGGGAGCCGCTAGTTCAGCTGTTATATGTCCCCACGTTTATCATGACTATCAATTTACGCCAAAAAATAACTTGCAAGTTGCAAGTTAACATCACGAAAAATTAGGATCATTTGTATAGATACGCACACATATATAGAGATAGATAGATATTGGAGAGCTTCGTACTAAGCATTAAAAGTAAACTGAGGTTGGAAGAATTAAATATTGTTACTTATTCTATATATACAATTCTTCTAGTTGATATTTGATTCAACATTATTACTCGTACAGAAGAGGTTAACATAATATTCACAATAGATGGCTTCACTTTTTTTTTGAATTTTTTTATTTACGTGAAACTCACGCACATGTGAATGAATGTCAACATCTTCTGTAAAAAGAGGTTTATTCTATTTGATTAGAGTTTAAACAAGACAGAGAAACAGAGAGAGAGAGAGATCAATTTGTATTGCATATTTGGAAAAAAAAAAAAAAAAAGGCTTAAGCCCCTTGTACAGGGGCTCTTGACGGGGGGGGGGGGTTACAGGCCCCTCACTGTAGCTGGGCCCCCCCCATGTATTAAAAAAAAAAAAAAAAATTCAGCGGGCCCCCCCATGTGAGTGCCCTGTCAACGCCCCCTGTCACCCACCCCTGTACGCATAGCCCGGTCCAAAAAAAAATACAAATAAATATAAATTTAAGCATAGATCTAGTGGTAATAAGGAATTCTTACTAGCTCTTTGTTTAATTCTCATTATTTTCAAAATTTATTTTATTTCTTTTTTTTTTCATTCACACATTTTTCAATAAAATAGTATTACACATAAACCCTAAACATTTTCTTATTTTTTAATCATACATTTTTCATCAATCCACTATTTCAAAATGCATTATTCAATAAAAATGAGTTTCAAACGTACTCTAGATCATTAATTCGAGTTCAAGTCTCATTTTGGTGAAATTGAACAATGAACAAACAAGTAAAATACAGAAAAAAAAAACAAAATCCAGGTTCCCACCCTAACATCTTCTCCTATCCTTTTATTTTACCTAACTTTTATTTTCTCTCTATTTTTATTTTTTTTTTCACTTTGTCACCATTCATTTTATCGATCTCACAAACTTTTGTTAAATTTTATCAATGTTAAATTTTATCAATGTTACACGACCCATATTAAATACCAATTCAATTGCAAAACTAAAAGATTAAACGTTCTATCGTTTTTTATATTAAAATTTGCTAAAAATCTGACTTTTATCTAATTCAAACGGGGGCATGTGATTATGAGAAAATAAATTGAAGATTAGAGTTGCAATGAGGTTGATATATAGGTTCAATATATATGCAAATTCTTAGACAAAATATGGCAGAGAATATAAGGAAAAATGCAAGAAAAAGAAACTGTACCTGCCCAATTTTGGCATTGGGTAGCTTCCTTCTGACTGCATCTTCGAGCTTATTGTCCATGGGAGCCGCACCACACACCACCCGTCTTACAGATGAAAGATCAAAACTGTCAGCCACCGGACTTTTGGCTATGGCCAAAAGTATTGGCGGCACAAATGGCGCAATGGTCACCTTATATTTCTGCACATTTTCCATTAACGCATTGATCTCAAACTTCTGCATTATAAGAATTGCAGACCCCACTCGAAGAGTGCAAAGCATCACTGTAATAAGCGAGTAAACATGAAACAATGGCAGTACACAAATGGTGAGGTCCTCAGGATGAACATACAGAGTAGGGTTTTCTCCATCAACCTGTTGGGACATGCAGGTTACTAGGTTTTTATGTGTTAACATCACGCCTTTTGGGAAGCCGGTGGTGCCGGAGGAAAATGGAAGCGCCGCCATATCATCCGGGTGGATGTTGACTAATGGGACCGAGTTTTCATCAGCCTGAGTCAGCTCAGAGAAGTGGAAACAACTCTCCGGCGGAGGATCAATGCAAAAGATTTTTACACCATTTCGTTGAGCAAAGTTCTTCACTTTCTGAACGTAAATGGCATGGGTGATTATGAGGTAGGGTTTGGATATGGTGGCTTGTTTTTCAATCTCCGTCGGAGTGTAAAGTGGATTGGCGGTGGTGGTTATTGCTCCGATGTATGATGCTCCGAGAAAAGCGAACACGAATTCCGGCGAGTTATGGAGCAATAACATTATGACTTGGCCTTGTTGGATGCCGAGTTTGTTGAGTCCGGCGGCGACTTTACCGGCGGCGAGTTTGACATCGGCGTGGCTGAATACTTCGCCGTTGGCAGCGTTGATGATGCTTGGCCTTGTGCTGTGTTTTGATATGTTCTGAAAACAATACGTATGAATTGGAAGATGGTTTGGTATGTAAATATCTGAAAGTTTAGACCGGAAAATGAATTCTTCTTTATCTTTATTCAGCGACATTTTTGCCGTGGGAGGGAGGTGGCGGCAGAAGGTGGGGGGTGTTGCGGTGTTTCTTGACCCGAGTGAGCTTTGCATTAGTCGTGTTACGCAAGGTAAAATATATGGATTTTGCTATGGTAATGGGGCAGACACTACAGTCCCCCGACGTGGCCCCACCCCCTATTGTGGGGTTCCTGTCAGGGTCTGTTATTTCCTTATCTTTTTAGCAAAATCCAAATTATAAGTCAAACGAACACCTTGATTGGCACCATAATTGACATTTCCTTTACATGGTGTGTGAGTTTCGTGAGAATAGAATAAT
The DNA here is from genome assembly GCA_019395295.1 of Osmanthus fragrans. Classification (NCBI taxonomy): domain Eukaryota; kingdom Viridiplantae; phylum Streptophyta; class Magnoliopsida; order Lamiales; family Oleaceae; genus Osmanthus; species Osmanthus fragrans. Next base: position 7,285,879 of record CM033358.1, read on the forward strand.
ATTTTTCTCCTTCATGTGAGGAAGAGGTGTCAACCACGGTATCAACTAAAATATTCGAGTAGTATGGTCCATTGCTGAATATGAAAGTATGTGATACTGTGATTCTATCAATCAGTAATTTATGTCTGGCCCGGGGGGACAAGTGTCCCCCCTATGAGTGCAGCGCCCAACCAATAGGGGGTAATTTGTCCCCTCAGCCAGGATCGATCATTGATCTTGACCAACAATCATTTTTTGAAAATGTGGGTAAAAATTAAAGAAAAATGCTAAACAACCCACTTGGATGACCACTTACTTCATCACACCCTCACATAAGTGTGTGGGTCTTACGGAAATAAAATAATATTTTTCCTCCCAATGTGTGTGAGTGTGATCATCCAATCGGTCAAACAAACAGGTACTATAGCATGGCTCAAAATTAAAAGAGAGCTGCTACATGTTTTTCCCCGGGAATACAAACAAATAGCTTCGATCAAATTCAAAATATTTAGGGGCGTTCTTTTCGTATTTTAATTGTGTTTTCAGTTTTGAATTCGTTTTGTGTTTTGTGTTTTGAGTATCTATTTTGAGATTGTTGAAAACTCGTTCTTTTTGTCGTTTTGAAAAAATATTTCTCAACCCGTATTTTTTTAGTTTTGACAGATTTGTGAAGAAAATAGCCAAAACGTAAAAAAATTGTTTTCTATTTTCTTCACAAAATTTTTAACCGTTTTTAAAAACTCATTTTAAAAAATGGGAAAGAGAACGATTTTCAATGTTTGAAAAATCGAAAACAGAAAATGACTCGAAAACAGTAAAGAAAATGCACCCTTAGGATTTGTTTGACAAAAAATTTCATGAAAGGGATTTTAATAAAAATTGACGAAATACGTAATTGAAAGTTGATAAAAATTATTTATTTTATAAAATTATATTGTTAAGATTGAGTAATATTATTCATCACCATGGATGTTAAACACCAATTTAAGTGGTTAGATGATATTAAATGATAAATTCATTCAAATAAAAAGTCACATAACTCATTTAATTGAACTTATAAAGAGTAAACACCTAAATTGGTGTTCTAATATCATTGGTACTATATAACATTATTCTAAAATTAATTGTTAATTTTGACCTCAACTTTTAATATCTTTTTAAATTATTCCAAACAAGCACTTAGGCATGTTTGATCCATATTTTTTTTAAGAATGTATTTTGGAATAATTATTGATGAAGAATGTGTAGTTAAAAAATTTTAAAAAAAAAATTATGTGTAATATTATTTTAATAAAAAATATATAATTAAAAAAAGTAATAATAAATTTTGAAAATAATAGAAATCATGGAGTTTAGTCAAGTTTAATTTTATTCAACTACTAATCTATAATAGATATCAATCTAGGTCAGATATGCTAGCAAATTTAATTTTATTCAACTACTAATCTATAATAGATATCAATCTAGGTCAGATATGCTAGCAACCCTTGGCATTGACGATAGCACTGCGTACTACACTACTACTTAGATAAGGACATCTAACAACTACACTGTACAAAAGTTACGGAAATAAAAATATAATATGTGTCGGTAGAGTACTCATAGCCCTTGTTTAAGTTTTTTTTTTATTTTTATTTTTAATAGTATTTTGATATTATTTTAACAATATATTATTTAATAAAATAATACTACACGTAAATCTAAATTTTTCTTTTTTACTTTTTAACCGCACATTTCTCATCAATGCACTATTCAAAAATTTATTATTCCCTCCAAAATAGAGCTCAAACAATGGCATAATATATGATGATACCAATTTAATTTAAATTAAGTAAAAGATATTTTTTTCCTTCATTTTTTTTTCTCTAAACTAATTCTCTTCGTAGTTAATCTTTTAACAATTTAAAATTATTTTACTAAACAATTGTTTAGTATGAGTTGGGTTAGTAGTTTTTGCCCAAAAAAAATTTCAAATTTTATGTTAACTTGTTAGACTATTGTAAGGGTGTCAATTTGACGTGTCAACTCTGATCGCCCGTGACTCAACTCAGAAAAAGCATGAGCCGACCTCAAGGGCGGATCCAACTAATGCTGGATTCGTCGAAATTTTGGGCTGCCATAGAGCGCCGGTGGGCTGGGGATGGAACAGAGGGAGATCGGAGATGAATGATGAAGGGAAGACGCTAGGAACGAAGCCAGTGGCGGGCTGTGTTTTAAAAAAAAAAAAAATTAGCTCATATCATTTCCAGGCCTAATTTCATTCCCCTAAATTAAGTGACCACAGCCAAAACCAATTTCATTCCCCCCAAATCCCAATTGCTAACCCACAACCACGATTGAGGAAGAGAAGAGGAGAGATCAAGATTCTCCAAACCCTTACTCTTCCAAATTTCCAGAATTCCAATTGAACTGTTGAAGTCAAAGCCTCGAAGTCGAAGGCAGAAGCAAAAACCCGCTTTAATTAATTGGTTGGAGACTTGGAGAGTGGAGTTGGAGACTTGGAGTTCACTGGCGTCTGGGCACTATGCGTGCGTGCAGCATGCAGTGCGGTTGGAGACTTGGAGTTCGCTGGAGTTGGAGACTTAGAGGTCACTGGAGTTCACTGAAGAGCGGAGACTTGGAGTTCGTCTCGCATCGCGTGTCGCATCCTCTTCGCCAGACTCGCCACACTTTGCGACGACTTCGACTTAGTTAGGACTTAGGAGGTAAGTTCGATTTCTTTCTTCATTTCTCATTTAATTTTGCACTTTTCAATTGATTGTTCGATTAACTCGTGATTTGTGAGTTGTGTGACTACTGTGTTGTAACTTATGCGACCGTGTCCGTGTGTGTGACTGTGTTTGTGTGTGAGTCACTGAGTGTCTGTGTTGTGTTGTGTGACTGTCTTGAGCCACTTTTGAGTTGTGAATGTGTCGTGTGCACCTGTGCGGTTCTCTACTTGTATTTGTGATATTGGATATTGAAATTGATATATTGATATTGTAATTGTGAAATTGTGAAATTGTTTATCAATTCTAATTGAAAATTAAATTGGGCATTTTGGATATTGGAATTGATATATTGGATATTGTAATTTTTACGTTTAGTGCATTTACATATATATATTCAATAAGTTTTTATATTATTTAATCAGATTTTAATAAACGACCGGTTGGATCGGGCTATTACGATCATTGATTGTCGACGGTCAACAATCAAAATTAACTTCCGCTCTAGTTGAACATTTATGTTGGATTTGCCACTGGACTCCAGGCTTGGGCCGAACCCCATTTTGAGGCCAGCTCGTAAAAAAAATGAAGTTATAGACAGTGTGGCTGCCTATGTTTTATTAATAAATTTTAAAAAAAGTAAGTCAGATCGGCTCGACTCGATAAGGTCTGAGTCGAAAGCTCAAGTCGAGCCTAGATTTTTTGGCCAAGCAAAAACTCGGTTCGATTCTAACAAAAAAACGATTTTTACTCGAGTCGTGTCCCATAAGTTTCTCAATTGGGAGGTACTACGATGAGGTGTTATGCGATGTAGTTCCTACGTATGCGGGGCATATACTGTTGGGTAGGCAATGTCAACATGATAGGAAGGCAAAATATGATGGATTCAAAAATAGGTACAGTTTTACTAAGGATGGAAAACCTATTATTCTTGCATCGCTGACACCACAACAAGCGTATGAGAATCGACACAAATTAAGGAGTGAGAGAGAGAAGGGATTGAAAGAAAATGAAAGTAAGAGCGAAAATGATGAGTTGGTGAGCTCAAGAAAAAATAGTAAGGTGGCTAAATGTGAGAAAAAAAGCCACATGAAAAAAAAAAGAAATAGAGAGTGAAAATGAGAGTGGGGAGATGGAAAAAAGAAAAGAAAAATCAGGAGAGAGAGAGAAAAGAAAAGTTAGAAGTAAGCTTGCAAGAAGATGCGAATGAGGTTGAAAGAGATTTAGTTAGAGGTTTGTCTTTTTCTGTATTGCAGGTTTCTAAAGACTTGATCCATGAAATTAATTAGCCTTACCTCAGTTTCGAGAATTCCTTATTACCGAAAATTGATTTTGTGATTCCTGAAGAGGTGAAGAAGCTGTCATGGAAGGAATTCATATGCGAGGGTTTGAGCAACAAAGATGATCTGATTGAGTGTCTGTTACAATACATACATATCTACAAAGTTGATGGGTGCCATGCGTTGATCCTATGGCATGAAAGGAAAAGTTTTCCATTTGATCCTTGTGGTACAGTGATAAAACTAGTGGCATGTTGATTATCCCCTACGCGATCACAATACATGGATTCGAGGACGAATTCTTTCGAATAGAGAGGAGATGATATGATTTAGCACATGCCATAATTTGAAAAAAAAATTTCTTTTTTATGAAGTATTTTATTTTGACTAGAATTCTTGTTTTTTGAAACTTTTTTATATTTTAGGACTCTTAAATTCCGTTATTTCCATATTTTTTAGGTTTAGTATAAATATGAAATTTATTCTCATTGTATGGACAAGTTATTGATTATTATGAATTGAGAATTTTCTCTCTAATGTTCTTCGTGAACACTTTTTGAACTTATCAAATATAATTGTTACATTTGTGGCGTCAACCCTTAGAACTTATCAAAGAATTAGGCACCCTTTGTGGGGTTCGCAAATTGAGGTTCGTTGATTTTGTGATCAATAGATCTTTCAAGTTTCGTTCTTATTTGTTTGCTTGGTTCAATAATTTGCGGGTCGAGATCCTATTGCCTACAACTTGAATTTGGACTTTTCCGAAGTTTTCAATTCATTACGTGAGTTTCATGAGATTCCCCCAACCGGGATCTTATCATGGATGGGGCATGTTAATTAATTTATATTATAAAATATTATTGTTATTATTTAAATTTCTAATTAAATCTGATTTTTGAAAATAAAAACTTGTGTCTATTAATTATGAATTGAGATCTTGATAACACTTAGTCCTTATAATTTCCACTTAAAATAAATTGTTTAATGGGTAATATTAGTTTCCAACTAGACCACATTAATGTAACAATACTGAGCTCGTTTGATAGTTCCTAATTAATTATGTATATTAATATCGAGAAACAATTATTTTAGATAAGTCGAACTAAGTTGGAATCGACCAAAGAAGATTATAGTTAAATTTTTTTATAAAATTAATTCATTTGCTTTGGTAATTATTAGTACTTTGTATTTGAATTGAGTATTGTCTTTTGAGACCCTCGAAAGGTTGGCTTTGGTCTAAGGCTGGCTCTGCTTGAAAATAAATATGAAAAATAAATTAAACGAAAGTAAAGCAAAGTATAATAAATTCAAGGGCACCAAACAAACAAGGGCTAAGTGTTAACCACCATTGTACTTAGAGGTGGACAAGACACGATCGTACCCGCCAAAACCAATCGAACCGACCCAACTCGATCAGTTTGGATAAATTTTTTTAGATTTTTAAGTAGGTTCGATTTATAGGTTAACAAGTGAGTCGGGTTGGGTCAGGTTATAGATTAACCAATTAAACAGATATAAATCACCCAACCCGACCCGCCTAAAAAAATGGCAAAGTCAAGTACGTCAAAACAATTCACGAGCTGCACAAAACCTGTTGGGTATGCAACCAAAGTCCTACATTGGATAAAAATGGGGAGGGTCATGGGTTTATAAGTGTGGAAATATATCTCCATTGGTATGAGACCTTTTGGGCAAGTCCAAAAGTAAAGTCATGAGGGCCTAGGTCCAAAGTGGACAATATCATACCAATGTGGAGATATGTATGAGTCCATACTTATAACAAGTGAGATATGTGGTGTTACATATTCCTGACAGTGGTATCAGAGCAAAGCCCCAAAATTGGCCATGTGGATGAATCTTTGGAATGCCGAACGAAAGTGGTGCCTCGATTAGCTCGCGATGGGATCCATTGATGAGCTCTATTGGACAGGCGGTGTGCTCCGAATGCTTCACATAAGGCGTGTGCTCGAACACGATGAATAGGAGTTGATCTGGATAGAGCAAGCTCTTGGTGAGGAAGATGGACGGATAGATGATCGTTTGAGGGGAGGCTCGGTGGTCCTTTTTTCGAGGGAGTGATTGTTGGGTATGCGACCAAAATCCCACATTGGATAAAAATGGGGAGGATCATGGGTTTATAAGTGTGAAAATATATCTCCATTGGTATAAGGCCTTTTGGGTAAGTCCAAAAGCAAAGTCATGAGGGTCTAGGTCCAAAGTGGACAATATCATATCAATGTGGAGATATGTGTGAGTTCATATTTATAACAAGTGGGATATGTGGTGTTACATATTCCTAACAGTTGTTGAGTTTTTTGATACCCAATAATCCGGGCGATGATGAAAAATCGATGTCGGATATAATATCGACACCAAAAGTTACGGCTCGACTCGGAAACAATTAATACACCTTGGAGGGCCTAAGTTTGGTTGGGTTGGATTTGGTTATCGTTAGCCCATTGTGAGTAAATCTTGGCCCAAACTTAAACCCGAAACCTAGCATATTTATAAGGTAGAAACCCTAGCCATTTAGTATGGGATTTGTGTGGGATTAGAGAGGGAAAACACAGCCCCCTTAGTGGGAATCCGACTGTCTTTGGAGGACAGAAAATCGGCAGCTTTATGGTGCCCCAAAACGGCTGATAACTTGGTGGTTTCTTTGCCTCTTTCTTGCTTTCTTTGTGGAGTCTTTTCCCTTGCCTTTATGGCTACAAATCACCACCCCCTTTGTGTCCTTTGTGGAGTAGAAGAAGGGTAATGTAGTGGGTAAAATGGAGGCAACCAAGGTGTAGAGGATTGTTGGGTCGAACCGGTAGGTTGGTGTTCGTTTGGTTGATTTCTGAACCCGAATCAAAGGTTTATCGAGTATTTTCCGCTACAAATGGTATCAGAGCTTGGTTGGTTAAGAAATCTGTGATTTTTTGGGTGAAAATGGGCAGGAGAATGATAAAATCGGACCTGGAAGTTGAAGCTGAAATCTGTCCAGTTTTGAAAAAAAATCTGCCGGACCTATTTTGCATTTTTCGGCTAAACCAGTGATCGGATGGAGAAACAGAGACCACCGTTGGACTGTGCAGGTGAAGGCGATCCAGGATGAGAAAAAAAAAATTCCGGCGGTGGTGAGTCAACTCCGACGAGGGCGTGGGTTGCGCGTCGGTCAGAATCCGACGATGACTCCAAAAGGCAGAATTTTTTCGACGACGAGGCGGACCTTGTGGTGTTGTCGGATTTCAGTTTCAAGCAATACAATGAAAGTTGGACGATTTTGTCCTTTGACATCCGGGTGCCGGGTGTCGTTTCGTGTTACCGCAGTTGCTGGAGACTTTAGGACGAATGACGACGATCCTAAAGTGGTGAATTCGCAACTCTCGATATTTACGAACCTTCAGACGTGGTCCGCTCGGTATCGTATTCTTTCATTGTTATTATTGCAGTTAAAATTATTGTGTAGCGTAATTTATTTTTCGCTTTAGAAGTCATCGTGTGGGATAACATTAGGTTTGGGGTTACCGTGAAGGGGTACCCATTGCCTGTTGCTAGACCTAAGAATTATTTGTTAATTACGTGCTATAAATTCTTTATGAATTTGTTACCATTATTTTTCTACACTGTTAGAATTGCATGTGACCTTAGAAAATTTTGTTTGACTATTCTATGTGAATTATGTCCTTACTTTGCTTGTGGTCATTTTTGGTATTGATGGCATGTGTAGGTCTAAGCAAGTGCGAAAAATAATACGTGTTTTTAACTGTGGTGAATTTGGACATGGTGAAATAGATTGTCCTAAAAATGATAATAACAGGAGAAATGAGATGAGAGGTGAAGCGAATGTTATCATTGGGTCGAGTGATGACCTGTGTGAGGTTTATTGAGAGTAAACCTGGTTACTGCACGTGCATCTTCGTGTAATCCTTTTTGCATGTATGATCACTAATTCTATTGCAATATTATGTGTTACACTTTCAATATGTTTGACATGTGTAATCGCAAGAATTTGAGTAGTCCTATTACTGTGTGTAATATGTTTGCATGCATAGTAGGTTGAGAGTTGTGGCATACTCCGTTTGCTCTGTGAGTGGTGTGAGACAGTGTGGTGGTGAGAAGAAAGATGGGCAGCCATTAGCTCCTTTATCTTTATGAGCATGTTTGGTTTGTGAGATTGTGTGAGGTAGTCATGTAGGGTTACCTTCTTTCTCTTTGTGAGTCTCTTTTGTGAGTGTAGTGAAGTAACCAATTTTTCCTTCTTATATTCTCTTTGTGAGAACCACATTCACCCTTTCCTTTGTGGATATTTTTTGAGCATTGGTGATTGGAGTAACCTTGTGGTGCGTAGATCAATTTTTAAATTGAGCCCTAACCTTGTGGTCGCCGAAAGGTATTGTTTTGCCACAGTGAGTTTGTGATGCAATTGGCAGTATGTTAGATGTCTATTGGTGAGGTGGAGTATAGATGCCTAGGGGTACATTGTGGTTTGTACTGGGGGATGTGTAGTGTGACATTTGGATCACGATTGGAGATGTGATCAAATGTCTGGAATCCTTTATCAAAAAGAGACCCTGATCAGGTGGAGTGTGAGAGAGGACACTTCTATCACTTCTGTTAGGTGGAGCCCCATTATCCACGTAGTTTGGGAGAAGTGATAAAGTGATAAAGGATTATCCCAAGAACTTAGGATCTATTGTGACTTACTAGTTAGACATGAGTTGAGTGATTATTCTAGTGAGCATGGTGGAGCGATGAGAGGAGATATGTGTTCTCGAGGTAGGAGTAACACGGAATGGGATAGGATAAGTGTGGTGAGATCTTTTTCGTGGGGTCATTTATGCATTTGTTGCATATGTGTTGACTGTGGTTGATTAACTTGGTGTTAATCTGTTGTTCTGTGTGAACGTGTTTGAAAAAAATCTATGTGTTATCCTATAGTATATCGGCATCGCATGTTTATTTGCTCTTGACTGTTTACTGTAATTATCTGCTTCTACTTGGGTGTTCTTGACCTTAGCCCTGGTGAGTATACGGAGCAGGTATGGTATGCGTTTCAGGACGAAAACACGAGGTAAGGTCTGTAAAACCAATTTGATTGATTACCTTGATTGTGCAAATATAAACTGATGAGTATACGGAGCAGGTATTGTTCTAATGGATGCATAATCGAATCTTAATGTCATGACCTTGTGTGATAAACAGGAATTACTGGAACTTGGTGAGAGAATTGGGTATGTGAGCACAGGACTGAGAGAGGAAGAGATAACTCGTTCTTTGGGGAGGATAAAGCTTAGAATATTAGATAATTTTTCACGTTTCCCAACCGAACTGGAAAAGAAATGCAGTATATGTCGGGTTGGTCAATTTATGATAAACTGATGAACGCACAAGACCATTAATCTGTTAATCAAACCTCTATGCTCCATTTCATGTGGTGTGTATTCTTGAAAAGAATAAAATGATAGAGATCTTAAAGGCACCTGGAGCCTATTTTATCATTTCACACGGTCGTATAATTTGAGAGAATAGTATTTGGAAATTGGTTGTTACAAAGAACCATCATGTTTTAGTCCAGTAAATATTGTGCTAAAACTTTCTTGTTGCTTGTTCACTAATTAAGTGCAAACCACAAGTGTACAAGTCGCGTTCAAGTAATAAAGTGTACATTTTGAGTCCGAGTTGTCGATTCCTCGAGAAGTGTATACTTTCAATTACACAACTCTAATTAATTTAATTCTAACAACGAAAATAAACAAACACAAAATAAAAACATGATTTGAAACAAAGAAAATTAACTAAAAGTCTAAAAAATAAGAAAACACAAACGTTTTGAAATCTTGGACGATAACGTGGTTGGGATTCATGGTTTCGCTTAATCGTAACCTAATTAATCTCAACACAAGCCAATTAACAAATTACGGAATTTCGATGTTAGATCCGATCTTCCAATTTTAGTTAATTACCTCTCTCAAGTGAAATTAACCCTAATTGATTGGTTTAACCTACTATATCTATATGTCGATTAAAATCAAACAATCGCATTCAATATTTGTGAACATAGCTCAATGGGTCATCTAGGGTTAGTGGTATATCTTTATCCACTACACAAACCCAGGATTTCTACTATTGGGTCTAAAATGCACAATCTTCTCTCGAACGATGCACAAATCACTAAACATGTTTATCTATTAGCCACAAAAATAAAAATGCAATAATAATAATGGTAGAAACACATGAGAATAAGCAATTTAAAATCAAAGAGCAAATATAGAAATTAATTAAAAGTTAGATTAAACTAATATCACAAATTCCAACACAATCAATTAGCTCATTTTATACATATGACGAAAAAAAAGATTATTTATACAATACAGTACACATTTGACAAAATAAATGAGAAAAATCAAAGTTTAAAGATAAAACCCTATTTTCGAGCTCGGCTTTGATTTCTCCAAAGTTTTGTCAATTCCTTGATGAATCTCCTTTGTGCTCTAGATTAGATCCCCCAAAATATACAAGCACAATAAAAGAAAAAGAAAAGAGAAAGGAAGAAGAAAGAAAGAAAAATGAAAAATGAAGGAAACAAGGAAGGTCCCCAGAAGAAGAACTGTGAAAAAGAAAAAGCCTAGAATCAGTCCCAGTTTCTGGTTTTTGAATTAAAACCTAGGGGTGTAAGCGGCCCGATTTTACCGATTTTTGACAGATTTTCAAACCAAACCGTTTACACCGGTTTGAGAAAAACTCAAACCTAAACCTAATGGTTTGGTCTGGTTTTAAACCGTCAGTTTCGCCGTATATTTTTTTTGTCTGTCGTCCGATTTTAAACTGTCGATTTCACCGTATATTTTTTTGTCTGTCTACTTTTATGCCATTAATTTAGGGTGAGCATTTTTTTCTTAGAACCGGTCGATTCGGTTCCAGATCTTCTAAAAAATAATTTGATTTTGGGACAAATTATTAAGAACCAACCGGTTTCGGTCCAGTTCTCGGTTCTAGTATGAGAACCATCCGATTCTTATAGGATTTTTTTGGTAAAATATATGATTCAATCTCCAATCACTTTTATAAAAATAAGAGGGTTCCTTTTTCATTTTATATTCCAGCACTTTCCTTCTTCTTTTTGATTATTTTCTTCTCTCTTCTTATAATTCTTTGATTAATTGATTCTCAAGCCAAATTAGAATATTGGGTAAATCTATACCTTAATAAATTTATTTACAATATATAATTTCATTTCTAATATCCGAAATTTTTATTTTGTTTTCACTTTGATTACATAGTTATTGATCCGATCAAAACTTTTCATCTAGATTTCTATAAATTATAATCGACGGAACCAGAAGTTACAATAATTTTTTAAAGGATGTCCAATTCAATGTAGGATTTTGATTTTGATTGAAGTTTGTTTAATCATTGGAATACTATACAGTTTATATAAGTTAATGATTGTTTGATGATAGTAATTTATATGAAATACAACGTGAAATTGCTTGATGAATCGTTTCAGACTTTCAGTTTAAGAGCCTATGGAATATATGAGTCTCATTTAAAAATAAATAAAAAGTCCAATACAAAAGCCTTATAAATTACAACTTAGAAAAAAATCATTTTTTAATTTTTAAATTTTTATATATTTTTTTGCTGGTCCGGTTTGGTTTTAAACCGCAATAAAATTTCTCAAACCTAAACCAAACCGTTTTTCCCCGGTTTGGTTTGGTTCAAAACCATTTCGTTGACGGGTCCACGTGGCACCAAACCGACAGTGTCCAAAATGCGATTTCGGTTTGATTTTCCGGTTTGACGGTTTTTGCTTACAGCCCTATTAAAACCTAGGAAATTTGCACCTTTGTCCCTGAAGTTTTAGAAAAAAAAAGAAGCAAAAATGTCCCTAAACTATTTTAAAAACAGAAACGACGCAGCGCCATTGCCTCAGTAACCTGCAATAAAAAAGGATTTTGGGCAATTTGCAGCTTAGTTCCTCCAATATTTGCACGTCAGGTCCTTCAACTATGATTTTGTCATATTGGTCCTCGGGTTTTATCTTTCATTTCGATCTTGCCTTCCATAAATTGCACTTCAAATTCTCCACTTTCTGATTTGTTCATATTGGTCTCAAACTTCACAAATTTGTACGTTTTTAGTTCATTTCTCCTCCTTTTGCCTTGTTCTCATTCCTTTGGATGGTTTTTGCCTATAAAAGCATAAATTACACAATTGTGAGTAGAAATCCACTCATTTTATCAATAATAAATTTAGTTTAGATATTAAATAAGTATGCAAAAATACACTTATCACTACTCAATATGTTGTTCATATAATGGATGACTGGTAAATATTGTGCTAAGATTTTCCTCTTTTATTCTTCGTTTACTTGTCTTTATCCATTACTCAAAACTGACCAACTCAACCCAATATGATTGTCACTTGATAGGGTTGGGTTTCAACATTTACTTGGGTTGGGTTGGGTTGGTTTAATTTTAGACCAAATCGACCGTGTTGGGTTGGGTTTGGATTGGATTGGGTAAAAATCGACCCAATCCAATCCACGCCCACCCCATGTACTCTTTTAGATCTTTTAGCGATCTATGATTCATCAGTTCAAGTGCCAAAAGATACTTGCTGCAATAATTATGAAGGTTGTTCGTACATATGATGAGTTTATGTCTTCATACGTTTCTCGGCCCGAATGCAAAAGAGTAATTTTACAATGTGTAATTTTGCAAGTTAAAAGCAGAATGTTAATAAGACCGGTGTAAAAATGATGACAATTTTCTGAAAGATTGGTGTATATTTACTATTGCTTTTTTGCTAGATTTTATCTCACTAAGCTTTATCCTATAAGATCAAAGCTAATGTTCTTCTGTGCCCCTTTACTTGATGTGGAGTATGCTGGTGACGGAGTGGCCATCAACTCCATTATTGGCCTGAATCAAACTCCTTTTTCAGAGCTTGCTGCTACAATACAATTAGCTGAAGTGATGTAGCTTTTGGTGGTGAAATTGGATTTGATACACCATGTTAATCAAGCTTTGAAGCGATTTCACTTATATATATTTTTATTTGTAGATGTATTCAATCTATAATTCGATTTTCATTTTGTTAGTCCCAGATAATTGGATATTTACTTTTTTAAAAAGGTTTGTTTGTAAAAATTAAACGAAAATGCTTCAAAAATAACAAAGACACAAAAAATTTCGGCCACAGGCCCCAGCAAGTTCAACGACCACTTCAAACGCTTAGTCCCCCATTGAACATCCCTGAAGATATCATTCGAATCCGCTATAAAGCCCTCAAAATGGGCAAGAATTGAGTACATTACAAAATCAGTAAGGTTTCAACGAGAAACCCTAATCTCTCCAACTCTCTTTTCAGCAAACACTCACAAAGAATGTGTTGCTTAAACTATCTCTCAAACACAACAATCTCACTCAGAAATCACTCAATAGGATCATCCAGTTGATGAACGATTACACACACTTCCAGAGAGAACATGTAACGCCCCGAGTTCCGCGAACCCGAAGTGCCACGTCATCGTCTTTTGCCCTAATTTAACTGAAAAATTTGGCGAAAATAACTAACTTTTAAGACATCACATTTAAAATTTGTGAACTTTAACGGCAATAAATCTAATTTGAATTAACTTAAGAAAAATTGATTAAATTTTAAACTCGAGTTTTCGGAATAACTGAAAAGACAAAGTAAGTTGATAATGTTTAAATCTCAACAGTTAACTACATTTATTCATTCATGCCACCACTGCCCATCATACTCGACCATCTCCAAAATCTGCAATATTATTAAAATAATGGAATGAGCATTTCGAAGAAATACTTAGTAGACTCATCGCCAGTAATTAATTTACAGAATAATTGAACACATAACTATACAATCTATACAGTGACATCATCATAGGCTTATTTTCTTTGAAAAATCATAGGCTCTTTAAAATCATAGGGTGTGGATAGTCTCGTCTCATGCATTTAAGCAAGTAAGTTATGCATAACATCATCTTATCTCATAAGATATTCTCTTTTTTCTGATGCATTTAAACATATAAGTTATGACAAGCATAATAACATAATCTATCTCATAAGAGATTATCGTCTTATGCATTAAAGTATATAAATCACATAAAGTCACATAATACATGCAATTATAATTTAAACTAATTAATGGGGGGCGAGTCTACCTCAATCTATTTCGAGTGTAAAAAGTGGAGCGGAAAGAAATTTCAATCCCTCAATCGTCCGTACGTTTCGTCTACTCAAAATAGGAAATAAACTTTGAATTAGTGTTTCGAAATTTTTAAAGATTAAAAAAAATGATAAAAATAAAGTTTAGAGACTTAATTGAAAGTTTCTTAAAATTGAAATTTGAAAAGTTTAAGGATTGAAATTAAACATTTCTAAAATAGGGACTTAATTGAAAATTTATTAAAACTGGAAATAAGAATTTAAGGACTGAATTTTTTTTTTCAGAATCTGTGGGCTGATTTATTTAAAACATAAATTTTGGGACTGTTTTCTTTAAAATCGAAACTTTGGGACTGAAATAAATAACTTTAAAACTTGGGGACTGAAATAAACTAACTTCTAAACTTTGAGGCTAAAATCATAATTTTCAAAAAATCAAAATATTAAAATCTCTCTCTCTCTCTCTCTCTCTCTCTCTCGTTCGAACGAGAGCAGAGAGAAAAGGCGACAGAAAGGGAAGGGGCTTCGCCCCTTCCGTCGATTCCCACCGGCGATGCCAGCGCCGCCGTCGCGAGGTGGCGCCGGCAGTTGTGGAGGTGGCTGGGGGAAAGTTTTGGCGAACGGGTCGAAGGTGAATAGGTTCAGGTTCGACTTTCCTGAGGTAAGTGTATGGGTTTGGTTTTTTTCTTGGTTCTTTGGGGTTGTTTGATATGGGTTTTGGGTGAAGTAGGGGAGTTGGTTGCTCGATTTCTTGGTGACAGTTTGGTGTTGATTTTTGGGTTGAAGGGGGCTGTCGATTGGTGGTGTGTGGCTGCTCGAAAACGGGTGACTGGCAAGTGGATTTGGGTGTTATGGTGGCGACGTTTTGGGGCTAAAGTGGTGGAGTTGGTGCGGTGGAATCTGTGGTGTTGGGCAATGGTTTGGTGACTGGTTGTAGTCCTTGCAGTTTGGTGGTTCTGACTGTGGTGTTGGAGGTGGTGGTTCTAGGTTTCGACTGGTAAGGCGTTGGGGGTGTTGATGCTAGAAATTAATTTTCTGGCATCAACATGAGTTGGAGCTTCCAGCGTGCATTTCAGCTAGGTTCTAGTGAAGTCGTTGGTGGTGTTGTTGGTGTGAAATCTTCAGGTCACTGGTGCTAGAAATTATTTCTAACACCATCGTGATTTTTCAGTTGATGCTAGAAATTGATTTTCTAGCATCAATTGTGAGTTTCCAATTTAGGAAGGTGACTGGGAACTCACTGCATTGAGGGAAAAATTTGGAGAATGTGACATTTTCTTACCCCAGCTTGCTTGGAGGCTGTGTGAAATTGAAAGGGTGAAATGGGGGTATATGAATAGTAAAAATCTAGGGCACAAATCCCTAGGGCTTAGATTGGCCAGAAAATTGGGTTGGAGAATTTTTCTAATTGGACTTAAAGTGAATTGGGCTAAAAATAAACATGTTTGGACTAATGAAATTTTGGACTCCAAATAATAATAGATCGTATTAAATTTCGGATTTAAAACGATAAGGAATTTGATACATTAAAATATTCGAAATTGGACTCAATTCTAATAAGTTTAAATTTGTTTAACAACGGCTAGACGAACACGCTTTTATTTTTAAAATTCGGGGTTAGTATTTAGCGACACGTTTTTCAAGAAAAATAAATTTAAAATTCTCGCTCGCTACAACCTTACCCCCTTAAATTAATTTCGTCTTCGAAATTTAAACTTACTTGATCTATAATATCTGGATACTTAGCTAGAATCTCATTCTCCTTTTCCCATGTAGCTTCATCGCTATCCTGTCTACCCCATTAGATTTTGACTAAATGAACTTCTTTGCTTCTTAAGACATGGACTTTTCTCTCCACAATGCACATAGGTGTCTCCTCATAAGAAAGATTCATCTGAATCGAAATAGTCTGAAAATTTACCACATGGCTCGGGTCGTGGATATATTTCCTCAATAAAGAAACGTGAAAAACATTGTGTACGGTCGAGAGCTCGGGTGGTAACGCCAAACGATAAGCCACGTTACCTACTTGTTCTAAGATTTCAAATGGTCCAATAAAACGAGGTCTTAGCTTCCCTGTTTTGTCGAAACAGATAGTACATTTCATAGGAGCTACCTTCTAGAATACTTTCTCTCCAATCTCAAACTCCAAGTCTTTTCTCCTTTGATCGGCATAACTTTTCTGTCTATTTTGGGCGGCTTTAATTCGTAGTCTGATCTTCTCAACAGCCTCAACTGTCTTCTCAATCAATTCTGGACCTAAAATTCTTCTCTCGCCTACTTCATTCCAATAGACTGGTGATCGACAACATCGCCCATATAGTGCCTCATATGGTGCCATACCAATAGTAGCCTAAAAACTGTTATTGTAGGCAAACTCCACTAATGGAAGATGTGTCTCCCAATTACCACTCAAGTCTAGCACACAAGCTCTAAACATATCTTCCAGTGTTTGAATAGTGCGTTCAGACTGTCCATCTGTCTGGGGATGGTAAGATGTACTAAAATTTAATTTAGTACCCATTACGACATGTAAACTCTTCCAAAATCTCGAAGTAAATCTCGAATCTCTATCGGAGACAATAGAAGCTGGTACTCCACGAAGTCGAACGATCTCTCTAACATACAATTGGGCTAATTGATCCATATTGAGAGTCATTCTGATTGGTAGGAAATGAGCTAACTTCATCAGTCGGTCTACAATAATCCAAATAGCGTCGTGACCTCTTACTGATTTTGGTAACCCCGTCACAAAATCCATGAAAATTTTCTCCCATTTCTATTCTGGTATATCCAAGGGATTTAACAACCCGGATGGTCTCTGATGCTCAGCTTTGACTTGCTGACATGTCATACATCGAGAGATAAACTTTACAATGCAACCCTTTATGTTTCTCCACCAAAAGGTATTGCACAAATCACGATACATTTTCCTCCTTGCTGGGTGGCATGCATATGGTGTTGAAAGAGCTTCTGTCGAAATCTCATTCCGGATATGTTCATCCTTCGGCACACAAGACGTCCTCTGAATATAAGCGCTTTATCAGCGGCAATCTTGAAATCTATTATCTTGCCAGTCCCAACCTCGGATCTGATATTTTTCAAGAATTTATCTCCGGCTTAAGCTGCTACAATCCGACCTCTCAAGTCTGGTTTAACGATTAGATTTGCCAATCTATTAGATCCTTGGACTGATGGGGCTCGCACTTCAATTCTTAAATTCTGAAGATCTCGAATAAATTGGTCTTGCGTTGTTCCAAAAACTGATAACTGTCCAGCATTCTTCCTGCTCAAAGCGTATGCAACCTTATTTTCTTTACCTGGGTGGTAAAGAATGGTGCAGTCATAATCTTTCACTAGCTCTAGCCATCGTCGTTGTCTCATGTTCAGTTCCTTTTGAGTGAAGAAATACTTGAGATTCTTGTGATCGGTGTAGATTTCACATTTACTCCCATACAGATAGTATCGCCAAATCTTAAGAGCGTATACAACTGCTGCGAGCTCTAAATCATGTGTCGGGTAATTCTTTTCATGTGACTTCAACTGTCTTGAAGCATATGCGATCACTTTGCCATTCTGCATCAATACACAACCTAAACCATGTTTGGATGCATCGCTGTAAATAACGAAACCATCGGACCCATCTGGTATAGTCTACACTGGTGCTGAGACAAGTCTATTCTTAAGTTTCTGAAAGCTTTGTTCACATGGTTCTGTCCACTGAAACTTAACTCCCTTCCTGGTCAACTGAGTCATAGGACCTGCTATTTTAGAGAAACCCTCTATGAATCGCCGAAAATATCCAGCTAATCCAAGAAAGCTTCTCACATCTCCAACATTTGCAGGTGTTGGGCAATTCGTTACAGTTTCAACTTTAGAAGGATCAACCTCGATGCCTTTAGCTGTAACAATGTGACCTAAGAAACCTATTCGCTCAAGCCAAAATTCACATTTCATGAATTTGGCGTACAACTTTTCTGCTCTCAGTGTTTCCAATACAATCCTCAAATGTTCTTCATGTTGTGCAGAATTTCTGGAGTAGATCAGTATGTCATCGATGAAAACAATAACGAATTTATCGAGATACTGATGGAAAACTCTATTCATCAAGTCCATAAATATTGCAGGTGCGTTCGTGAGGTCGAAAGCCATTACTGTGAACTCATAATGCCCATAACGTGTCCTGAACGCTGTCTTTGGTACGTCAGTTGGGAAACCTTTAGCTGATGGTAACCAGATCTCAAATCAATCTTGGAGAAGATAGTTGTACCTTTCAACTGATCGAACAAGTCATCGATCCTGGGAAGGGGATACTTATTCTTTATCGTCAACTTGTTAAGTTCTCGATAGTCGATGCACATCCTCATGCTTTCATCCTTCTTCTTTAAAAATAGAACAGGTGCTCCCCATGAAAATACACTTGGCCTGATGAAACCCTTCTCTAGCAATTCCTCCAACTGCACCTTCAGTTCTTGCAACTCTTTCGGCGCCATACGGTACGGAGCTTTAGAAATAGGGGTAGCTCCTCGTACCAAATCAATGGAAAATTCCACTTGTCTATCCGGCGGAGCACCGGGTAGATTGTCTGGAAAAAGTACTCGCATACTACTGGCACTGAATCCAAAGTAATCTCCTCTACGGGTTTGTCTTGAAGACTAACCAAATGGCCATGACAATCATCCTTGGCTAATAGCTTCTCCGCTTGTAAAGCCGAGATAAGGCGATGAAGTGCTTTGATTTTCGTCCCGTAAAACCTAAATACTTCTTCACCATCTTTGCGAAAAATAACCTCTTTCTCGTGGCACATAATTGCGGCACGGTTGGTGCTGAGCCAATCCATACCCAGAATAATATCGAAATCATTCATTTGAATAATATTCAAGTCTGCCTCCGAAACTTGACCATCAAAATCTATTTGTACTGCTTTGACTATCTTATTGGTATCGATAGTTCCTCTTGATGGTAAACTAACCTCGAGAGTACTACCAGTTTCTTCTCCTATCAAGTTCAGTCTTCATAAACATACTTCAGCTATAAATGAATGCGTGGCTCCTGAGTCTATTAAAACATAAACGGGAATACTAGAAATAGATAGTATACATGTTATCATATTATCATGCTCAAAACGGGAAAGAAAATACAGTATGGAGAATAATTAAGACATGCACAAGAATACCAGAATAACTAGTATACCTGCAATCACGTCAGAATCCTCAGCTGCATCCATAGTAAATACTATTGCTTTCCCTTTTCTGTTCTGGTCTGGGTTCGTCTTCTGATTGGAACCCTGGGCGGACGGGGCACGACAATCCGATGCAAAGTGGCCCGGCTGGCCACACTTGTAGCAGACACCCTTTCCAAAAAGTCACTCTCCTTTATGCGACCTCTGGCACTTAGGGCAAGGTGGAGTGAAATTGGTCATCTGCCTCCCTGTTAGTCCTAGATTCAGCCTCTTGGTAAATGCTTGATTCTGGTTTTGATTTTGATTGTGATCTGGACCTTGCCACTTTCTCTTTCCTTGATATCTCTACTCGTTATGATTGTCTTGGTTCCCAACTCTCACACCGGCGTAGGCTACTGCTTGAGCCTTCTTCACAACATCCCCGTAGATTGGCAGTTCATGTGAACTGACAATCTGTCGGATATCAAAGCGTAGACCCCTCTCAAAACGCCGTACCTTTTTGAGCTTAGTCTCCACCAGATGTGGAGCATAACGCGACAGTTCCTCGAACTTCCTCTCGTATTCAGTTATATCCATTTCACCCTATACCAAACGCAGAAACTCAGACTCCTTGTGATCTCTGAGGGCTTGTGGGAAGAATTTATCTCTGATCTCAGCCTTAAATTTGTCCCAAGTCAGAGCAGTTAGCTGCTCTTCACTCCTTGTCCGTGATACAAATTCCCACCAAAAACCAGCTCTTCCGATTAACATAAATTCGGCAAAGATTACTTTCTTATCCTCAGGGCAAGATATGTGCCTGAATATCTTCTCGATGGCCTGGAGCCATTCTTCTACTGCTAGTGGACTATCTCCTCCATCAAACGTAGGTGGACGGTATCTCCTGAACTGTTCTAGAGTTAACCGGTTGTGGAGCTTGTCTCATCTCTTGCACCACGTTAAGTAATTTCCTGATGATGTCGCTTTGAGTTGGTGGTGCCATAACCTTCATAAAATTTAAAAGTAATTCGTAAAGGTTAAAATAAGTGTACCAACAACGTAGACGATAGCAGATAACTCTAAAAATGGAAATTGGAACCCAAATATCATTTTATTTAAAACTCGACTTCTTTTAATGAAAATACATGGGTAGGAAGGCATGTATGCCGAACATTTTTTTTTATAATAAAATGTCGAGTCTACTCTAATTTCTATCTCTATATTCTCCTTCGGTTACACCTGATTCAGCGTCCGAGGACTCTCCTAGCGCTGGATCAGCGTCTTCCTCAGTTTCTTCTTCTTCTGGGTCTTCTTCGGGAGCAACCCCAAAGCGGTACTCAAAGTATATGGGCCAATATGCCACAAATCTCGTGCAGAAGGTGCCATACTCCATTTTCACATTAAGAGACACTAGAGTATCTACATATATGCTATGAGCTACCTCCGCATAGTCACTTCGAAAAGTCGAGAGTAAGTGACGGATCGACCGGTGATTATTGGTCACGTAGCCATGCTGTATGGCCCGCTCACGTATGACATTCAACTGCTCTACATGTTGGGCAATTGTCTAACCAAGTTCAGGCCTGAAGCGGTCATAATCCCTAATGGCTTGTTCTGCGTCACTGAGTGCATTTCTACGAATGGTTGCCATGTCCTAAATCAATTATGCGAAGTCCAATTAGGCGGGGTTATTTATCTCTCCTAGTTAAAATTACGAGGACGTAAAAATTAAAGAAAACTCTTTCAAATTATGCTCAAACTCGTCTTTATTTCTTTCTTTCTAATTTGGATACACTTTCTTTCTCTTTCTTTCTTTCTTCTACATCTCATAAATCATTAAAACAGGTATCTGAATTAAAATAACATTAAACTTCATAAACTTCTTTACCTTCGGAGTCGGCTGATCGAATGATGGCAGTGACAACTTTTATTAATAAGAATTAAATAATGTAGAATTTCTCTTTGAAAATTTCTTTTTTTTAAAAAAAAAATTTGCCAGTCTACCGAAACGCAGACTGGCTCTGATACCAAGCTGTAACGTCCCGAGTTCCTCGAAACCGGAATGCCACGTCATCGTCTTTTACCCTAATTTAACTGAAAAGTTTGACGGAAATAACTAACTTTTAAAACATCACATTTAAAATTTGTGAACTTTAACGGCAATAAATCTCATTTGAATTAACTTAAGAAAAATTGATTAAACTTTAAACTCGAGTTTTCGGAATAACTGAAAAGACAAAGTAAAATGATAATGTTTAAATCTCAACAGTTAACTACATTTATTCATTCATGCCATCATTGTTCATCATACTTGACCGTCTCCAAAATCTGCAATATTGTTAAAATAATGGAATGAGCATTTCGAAGAAATACTCAGTAGACTTATCGTCAGTAATTAATTTACAGAATAATTGAACACATAACTATGCAATCTATACAGTGACATCATCATAGGCTTATTTTTTTGAAAAATCATAGGCTCTTTAAAATCATAGGGTGTGGATAGTCTCGTCTCATGCATTTAAGCAAGTAAGTTATGCATAACATCATCTTATCTCATAAGAGATTCTCTTTCTTCTCATGCATTTAAGCGTATAAGTTATGACAAACATAAAAACATAATCTATCTCATAAAAGATTCTCGTCTTATGCATTAAATAACATAAAGTCACATAATACATGCAATTATAATTTAAACTAATTAATGGGGGCGAGTCTACATCAATCTATCTCGAATCGTAAAAAGTGGAGCGGGAAGAAATCTCAATCCCTCAATCGTCCGTACGTTTCGTCTAACCAAAATAGGAATAAACTTTGAATTAGTGTTTTAAAATTTTTAACGATTAAATAAAGGATAAAAATAAAGTTTAGAGACTTAATTGAAAGTTTCTTAAAATTGAAATTTGAAAAGTTTAAGGATTGAAATTAAACATTTCTATAATAGGGACTTAATTGAAAATTTATTAAAACTGAAAATAAGAATTTAAGGATTGAAATAAACTTTTCGGAATCTGTGGGCTGATTTATTTAAAACATAAATTTTGGGACTGTTTTCTTTAAAATCGAAACTTTGGGACTGAAATAAATAACTTTAAAACTTGGAGGACTGAAATAAACTAACTTCTAAACTTTGGGGCTAAAATCATAATTTTTTAAAAAACAAATTATTAAAATCTCTCACTCTTTCTCTCTTTCTCTAGTTCGAACGAGAGCAGAGAGAGAAGGCGATGGAAAGGGAAGGGGCTTCGTCCCTTTCGTCGATTCTGACCGACGATGCCAGCGTCGTCGTGCGAGGTGGCGCCAGCGGTTGTGGAGGTGGCTGGGGGAAAGTTTTTGCGAACGAGTCGAAGGTGAATAGGTTCGGGTTCGACTTTCCTGAGGTAAGTGTATGGGTTTGGTTTTTTTTCTTGGTTCTTTGGGATTGTTTGATATGGGTTTTCGGTGAAGTAGGGGTGTTGGTTGCTCGATTTCTTGGTGGCAGTTTGGTGTTGATTTTTCGGTTGAAGGGTGCTGTCGATTGGTGGTGTGTGGCTGCTCGAAAACAAGTGACTGCAAGTGGATTTGGGTGTTATGGTGGCGACATTTTAGGGCTAAAGTGGTGGAGTTTGTGCGGTGGAATCTGTGGTGTTGGGCAGTGGTTTGGTGACTGGTTGTAGTCCTTGCAGTTTGGTGGTTCTGACTGTGGTGTTGGAGGTGGTGGTTCTGGGTTTCAACTGGTGAGGCGTTGGGGGTGTTGATGCTAGAAATTAATTTTCTAGCATCAACATGAGTTGGAGCTTCCACCGTGCATTTTAGCTAGGTTCCAGTGAAATCGTTGGTGGTGTTGTTGGTGTGAAATCTTCAGGTCACTGGTGCTAGAAACTGGTTCTAGCATCATCGTGATTTTCTAGTTGATGCTAGAAATTGATTTTCTAGTATCAATTGTGAGTTTCCAATTTAGGAAGGTGATTGGGAACTCACTGCATTGAGGGAAAAATTTGGAGAATGTGACATTTTTTTACCCCAACTTGCTTGGAGGCTGCGTGAAATTGAAGGGGGGAAAATGGGGGTATATGAACAGTAAAAATCTAGGGCACAAATCCCTTGGGCTTAAATTGGCCAGAAAATTGGGTTGGAGAATTTTTCTAATTGTACTTAAAGTGAATTTGGCTAAAATAAACATATTTGGACTAATGAAATTTTGGACCCAAAATAATAATATATCGTATTAAATTTCGGATTTAAAACGATAAGGAATTTGATACATTTAAATATTTAAAATTGGACTCGATTCTAATAAGTTAAATTTGTTTAACAACGGCTAGGCAAACAGACTTTTATTTTTAAAATTCGGGGTTAGACTTAGCGACACGTTTTTCAAGAAAAATAAATTTAAAATTATCGATCGCTACAGAACACGAAGATGAAGAGAACAAAAAACTCGAGAGACAAACCCTCATGAATGTGAAACACTTTTTATATGAGACAAGCCCAAAAGTCAGATCCAATGATGCACAGCATTCCAAGTTTCAATCATCCATAGAAGGCCTGTAAATGTATCAAATGAAAACATGTTTTTCTCCATTCCAGAATCATCCATTAATTGGATCAAAAAACCAGTTAATTGGGCGGGGTAATTGGGCTCAAAAAACAGCTTACTGGACCAGTAAATCAGTTGGGCTTATAAAAATGCAGCAACCCATTTCAGCACATTTGCATAGGTGTTCATTTAGTTGACCCATTGAGAGGAAACGAGGTTGCTGCTGAGATGACTTAAAGATTTTCTTCCTTCGAGAACAGTTTCTGCATTGGAAGTGTCCACAAAGTCGACCCATTCATCATAGTAAAGACTATACTGTCTGAAACACTGAAGGAACCTGTTTGGGATACTGTTAAGAGAGACTTGTCCAAAATCATCAGCAATTTGAAGCTGGTGATTTTCCCGACTCGTAAGAGGGAGGATCCTGGAAAGGCTTTGAAGGATTGGGATCAATGCGGGCCCTTCTTCTTCATTGTTTTCCTTGGCCTCACTCTCTTCTGGTCTGCCTTCGTTAATAAGTTATGCCACATTTGATCGCAATGTTAGAACCTGTTGTCTGAATTCTTATTTTGCACTGATAGTATATTTGATGCATTATTATTTTGAACCAGAATCTCAAATATATACCACAAAATATAAAAAAAGCCCTTTGCTTTGAAATTTATCTTCCATTTCCGTGTTTATTCCTTGATTGCCGACGTACTTCTTGGATCCATAAAAGCATTTTCTTGCGGTCAATGACTTCAAATTCAAGTGTGGTGTACTTTACATAATTCAAAACTCAATGTTCATGCAAAAGTACCTAACTAAACAAGGTTGACTATATGACCAAGATTTGTGCCAAAAAAGAAAACCAATAGGGTGGATCTAACTTTAGGCACGATCCCACTCATTTTCATGCTTTTTTCCCTCTCCAACCCCTTTCTTTAAGGATGAAAAGTCAAAATGTTAGACTCCTTAGCACGATATTGCCAACTAAACACTTTGAATTCAAGAAACTTAACATTTTATTATGATCCCATTCTTCTCCAATCTCCATTTCCATAACCATTTTGTTCAATTTTTCATATTTCTAACCACATTTGTTTCGACTTCCTACAGTTTTCAATATCGTAGTTGAGGCAGTAGGATTCTTTTCCTTTTACGTTTAAATAATATGAAGCCAAACGGATCGAATGGGCAGCGATTCATCATTTCTTGTTTCTTCTTCATTGTATTCCTCTGTATTTTAGCATTTGTCAATGAAATTCAACTTGACAGTCTAATGAAATTTGGAAAATGCGCTTTCACACATACTTCCCACAATTCATCTGCAGAAAATTTTCTTGTTGCTAATTTGACCGCTGCAAATTCACCTTCTGATGATATAAGAATACTCATTGGGATTTTGACACTACCTGATCACTATCATAAAAGACACTTCTTGAGGCTTATCTACGGCACGCAATCTCCGGTCGGAGGACTAGTTGATGTGAAATTCGTGTTCTGCAATCTCACTAAAGAAGATCAAACGGTGTTGGTGGCACTAGAGATCATGCGTTATGATGATATCATAATCATGAATTGTCAAGAGAATATGAACAAGGGTAAAACCTACACTTTTTTTTCGAGCTTGCCGGAGATGCTAAACACCACGGATGGGCCATATCCACCGTATCATTATGTGATGAAAGGGGATGATGACGCATATTTCAGGTTACAGAGTTTAGTAGATTCCTTAAGGCCATTGCCTAGAGAAGATTTGTACTATGGATATGTTATCCCGTGCCCGAGTATGGATCCATTCGTACATTACATGTCCGGTATGGGCTATTTAGTTTCTTGGGATATCGTCGAATGGGTTAGGGAGTCGGATATTCCAAAGAATCATTTGGAAGGACCGGAGGATAAAAATTTTGGCGAGTGGCTACGAGATGGTCATCGGGGAAAGAACAGGTACAACGCTAAATGGTCTATGTACAACTATCCCGAGCCTCCCACGAGATGTACACATGAACTGTGGCCGGACACCATTGCCGTTCACCTTTTGAAAACACAAGAGAAGTGGATTCGGACATTGAAGTATTTTAATGTCACTCAAAACTTGAAACCTTCTAAATTGTATCATATACAATAAGTAATTCATGTATTTAACGGGCTCATTTTTTTGTCCATTTTACCAGCATAGGCTGATTAATTGATTATAATATAAATTTTCAAGAAATTAAATTTCATTTTGTTGTATGCAATTCTTTTTCACTTGATATTTGCTGGAAATTGAATTCTTTTTTCCGCTTGGTGCATGTGCTGAATTCATAGCTTCTTCAAAAACGGCTAATTAAAAATTAAACTTCTTTGCCAGAGAAAAAATAAAACTAAAAATTGACAACTTTGTTGACTTATACTTACATAGGAGTGGGACTCATGCGAGATCCGTGTGAATAAAAAATGAATTATGCTCTAAGTACATTATTTTTGACACTCTACTCACATGCGTGGGGCCCTCGATTATTTTAATCATGGGCCCCATCTTTTGCATGTGAGTGAAGTATCAAATTTCATGTCAAAAATAATGTACTTGGGGCATAATTCATTAAAAAAAAAGCCAAAAAAAAAAAAAAATCATGTCCCCTATTGTAATGGGTATGTTAGGAAGGGTGTCAAGCTCTCTCTGGTAGCATGGTAGAATCGGCAAATAAAATATTTAAGGCGACAACAACTCATGATCTTCAAGCATGATTTGAAGTAAAGGTGGCAATGGATTGAGCTCCAATCGTGTCAAAATCTTAGGATCTACTTGGAGAGCCTCACGAATCAAACCGCCTACGAGTCGTTTCATTTTTTACTTTTTAAAAATAAAAGCTAGAAAAGGAGCAAATTTTTTATAAGAAATTAATAAAAATAAGTCCAAAATAAGGGGGAAAAAAGGAGTCAGTCAACAAGTCCAAATGAGCTGCCTCATGGGGGCTCAGCTCATGAAAAAATGTAAGCTTGGTATGGCCATGACTCATCCAAAACGAGTCCAAGTGGGAGAAATCGATCCCTCAAGTAGCTCGTCACATTTGCATCCCTAATTTTGGGTAATCTAGAAGAACAACAAAAAGGAAATTTGTTGAAGCATGCTACAAGAATAATTCCTAAATATCTATGCATTTTATTTACAAGAATAATTCCTAAATATCTATGCATTTTATGTTAACAAAATCATTATATTCTAGTTGATACATAAAATAATCAAATTTGGGTTTTTACCGACATTAATATCTATAATAAAAATATTTTTTTATGTTATATTATCAAATTTTCTAGACCCCTAATCCAGAACAGGTGTTGGTCTCATAATCGAATTCAAAAAGAATTTGTAACAATTATTTACAAAAAAGTAAATGAAGACGAAGAATTTTTCGCCTCAAAGACCCAAATGTTCAGCTGAAATCTACTTACCCGTTGAGCATCTACAAATATATTACACTCAATTCCACTAAAAAAATCCCCAAGAAGCAGTATAAATGTATGAAGAAATCAGAGATTTATTCAGATTTCTTTCAAATACAAAGACAACGTAATCTATACAATTTCCTTTGACTGATCGTTTACCAAAACCAATCAAAATCAAAGACTCAAAAGATTTACAGAGAAAGACACCAAGATTACAGAAAGAGAACCAGACGAGAAAACCCTAGATCTTCACACCGAAGAAACTCAATCGATATGAAGAAGAGAAAGAGAATATATATAATTTCAAATGTAACCACAGATCGAACAACTACAATTCTAGCAAATGAAGGGTCCAAATCAAAAGTATCTGAAGAGACCAAAGTCGTGTTACTAAAACGCTCTTTAGTAACGGATGATCAGGGACCAAACATAATCTTCAATTGGTCCAATTAAAAACATGCCAATGCCAAAAGACTAGAGCCAAATGAATAGTCAAACATCAAGCTCAAATCCAATAATCTCCACTTTGATGAACTATTCATGGATCATTTTCAGTGGAATCAAACGTTAATAGCAAGTTTCATTTGCTCTAAAAGTACGTGTAAAAACAAAAAAAAGTAAGTAAAGACTCAGAAAACAAAAAAGGTAAAGAAAAAACCTACTAATATTTTCACATAATGTTCAGAATTGATAAGCAATTCTTAAACTTGTTCAAAGGTAGAATTTTGGTGCCAATATTAGAAAGATTATAATCAGTTGGAATTTTACCCAATTTATCATACCTACTTCAATCATGTTTCTTACAAAGTGAAACTTCATATCTACATGTTTAGTTCTATCATGATATACAGAATTTACTTTTAAGTGTATGGCACTCTGATTATCTGTAAAGATTCTAACTACTTCATTCATAAAGCCAATTTTAGTCAATAGACCCCTCAGCCATAATCCTTCTTTCACAGCATCACATGTTGCAATGTGTTCAGCTTCAATAGAAGATAAAGCTACATGTTTTTGTAGTTGAGACTTCCGACTTATACAACCATTACAGAGAGTAAAAAACACAAGAAGAAGTAGATCTTCTTTTATCTAAATAACCTACAAAATCAGAATGAGTATATCCTTTCAAAATCTCACATTCATTACATCTTTGAAATTTTAAGCACAAGTCAAGTAAACCCTTTTAAGTATCTTAGCATCCATTTTATTGCTAACCAGTGTGTTTCACCTGGATTAGCCATAAATCTGCCCAAAATACTGATACTATAACCTAAATCAGGTCTAGTACATATCATAAGATACATAATTGAGCTAACTACATTTGCATATGGTATTTTTCTCATCCTATCAAACTCTTCTTCAGTTTTATGAGACTGTTCACTTGACAATTTGAAGTGATTTGCAATAGGGAAAGATATATGTTTACTTTCAATCATAGAGAATTTTTTAAAACCTTTTTCATATAGGCAGATTGATTTACATAGAGTACACGGTTACTTCTATCTCTTTTTATTTTCATTCCTAATATTCGTTTAGCTTATCTTAGATGTTTCATTTCAAATTTACCTTTTAATCTTGATTTAGCAAAATCAATTTCAGATCTATCATGACAAACAAAAAACATGTCATCAATATATAAAAGTAAATTGATAACTCTACTTGTACACACAATAGTGTACATAACACCCTACACCCCCCTCACATTGAGGGGGGTGTAGAGTGTTATGTATACTATTGTGTACATGTAGCACACTTCTAAGTAAATAGATAGAATCAGGTCCATCAGAACCTTTGAAATAAAGGCATGAATCAAAATTGTTCTTAGAGAATCCCATGTTTTGTATATATGATTTACATTTCTTATACCATTGCTTAGGTGTTTGCTTCAAACAATAAAGTGACTTCTTTAAAGGATGGACTTTTTCAGGTTTAGAATTCAGTTCAAAACATTTTGGTTGATTCATATAAATTGTTTCATCAAAGTCGCCATTTAATAAGGAAGTTTTGACGTCAAGTTGATCCAATTTCCAGTTGAAATGGGCAAAAAGTGCAAGCAAAATTCTGATAGAAGTGTATTTAGCAACATGTGAGAAGATTTCATTATAATCTATACCCTCTCTTTGTGTAAAACCTTTGACCACTAATCTGGTCTTATATCTTTTACCTTCAGTATAAGAGTCCCCCTCTTTCACTTTGTAGACCCACTTGCAATAAACAACTTTTTGATTTTTTGATTTATTAACCAGAATCCATGTTTTATTTCTAATTAAGGAGTCCATTTCTTCTTTCATAGCTTCCATCCACAGTTTGGATTCTTAACCGTTAATAGCTTCTTCAGAGGTTGTGGTCAAAATTAACAAATTTCAATTCAAAGTAGAAAGTAACGAATTCATCGGTGTTAATTTTGGTAGAAGTAAGCCTATTTCTTCTAGCTCTGTCTATGATTGACTGATAGTCTAAAAGGGTGTTAGTCTAGGATTCATTTTCTGATTCATCTTGAGATTGATATGTTTCAAATTGAGCAATCTCCATCTCAATAATATTATTGGGTTCAGCAGAATTATCTTCATTTCTTTCCAAAACAGTTTCCTTAATAGTTACAGATTCATGTTGTTCTGATTCTCAAAACAATTACAAGGAATGACATCTTCATTGAAGATAACATTTCTACTTTTGACCACTTTAAACCTATGTTGTTTCCCTACCCAAAGCCTATATCCCTTAGAACCTAAAAAACACATTTTAAAGATCTGGGTTCAAGTTTGCCTTGAGAGTAGGCTGCACAACAAAAGACTTTAAGTTCAAAATAATCTGGGAACTTTCTAAACCATAGTAATTCAGGGATTTTGAAATCAATAGCACTAGAAGGAATCATATTTATCAAATAAGTGGCAGTCTTTAAGGCTTCTCCCCAAAATAGTTTGGGAAGACCAAAACTTAACAACATATATCTAACATTTTCAAGTAAAATTCTATGCATTCTCTCAACAACACCATTTTGTTGAGGGGTGTATTTTGTTGTTCTATGCCTTAAAATACCAAATTATTTACGAAAGAAATCAAATTCAATATTACAAAATTCAAATCCATTATTTGTTCTAAGTGCTTGATTTTCTTATTTGTTTGATTTTCAATCATCAATTTCTATTGTTTAAAATTAGGTGTCAGGTTTATCTTTTAAAAGAAAAGTCAATTTTTTTCTTGAAAAATCATCTACAATCAGTAGATAAAATCTAAATCCACTCGTAGTACTTACTGATGTTGGACCTCAAAGGTCAGCACGTAGATGATCAAATATTTATGTGGATTTATGAATTCATGTTTTAAAATGTAGCTTGTTTTGTTTTCCAATGACATAATCTTTACAAAATTTCAAACTCTTGATATTATCCTTTCCCAAACATACAAGCTTGTTAAGAATCATCAAACCCTTTTTACTAAGATGTCCTAATCTCTTATGCCAGATTAAGGATTTATCATCAGAAGACTGAACAACAGTTGAAAAATTTCCAGCTGATGGTTCAATTTGAAGTGTGTAAATTCCATCAACCTTGAGTGAAGAGATTATTTCCTTAGAATTGAAATTCAATTTGGTGAATCATTTATTGATTTTAATTCCATATTCATTATCCAACTCTCCCAAGGAAATCGGATTCCTCTGAAGATCAAGAAGATATCTTGTTAGAGGGAGTTCAAGAATATGACTATTTTCTGACAAAAGGTTAATTTTGCAATGATTTTTATCTTACAATTCATATCATTTCCCATTTGAACTTGACTACCGTTCAGATCATTAAATTCAGTGAACCATTTTTAATGGGACGCCTATGAAAGGAACAACCAGAGTCAAGAACCCATTCTTTTAGGTTCATTTTAGTTGAAGTAACAAGGACAATTCCTTGTACTTCAAATTCATCATTGCAAGCTATAGTTGCTGACCCTTCAAAATTAGGTTTTCCTTTCATATCAGATATCTTTTTGAAACAGTTTTTTATAAGATATCCAGTTTTTCCATAATAATAACATTTTCTATCTTGATTCTTAGATTTCATTTACTCTTGTTCTGATTTCTAAATTTGGAAGTTTGAGATTTTCCCTTTTTAAGAGTTAAAATTGCATTGACTTTTCCTTTTATTTTGATTCAACTTTTCTTTAATGTTTAACCCTTCTCCAAATTTAGAGTCCTTGACTTCAATTTTAAGTACAAGTTCTCTATTCCTCAAGGCTGGGATAATAATATCAACAGTCAGATCCTCTTTTCCACATTCTAAGGCATTTCTAAGTTCTTTGTATTTATCACCTAGTGCATTTAACAGAGCAATCGTTTGTTGATCATCAAATAGCTTCTCATCACAATTAGCCAGAACTTGAATCAATTTGGTGAATCTATCAATGTTTTCTTCTAAAGTGGAGGAGGTATCAAATCTGAAATTATAGAATTGTCTAAGGAGATAGCATTTATTAGGCACTGTCTTGGTTAGGTAAAGGGATCCTAATACAAAGCTGCAGTAGTTGTAGTTTCTCCAATTTTTTTTATCACACTACCAGACAAATGTAGAAAGATTGTACTCCAAGCAACCTCATTTAATTTTTGTCTCCTATAGATACTAATTTCAGTACCCCATGATCCATCAAGGGTAGCAGCACACCTCTGTTGTAATAACATGACCATGTCTTATGACGCTAGAGACTAAATTCTCTGGTACCTTTCCAAACCTCTACTTCAAATTTGTATGCAGTTGTCATAACAATAGATAGAGTCACATAATGAAGTTTATACAGCACACAGAGTGTAACAGATTCAAGCAGAATGAGAAGATTATAAAATATGCAAATTTTAGAATAAGAATATTATAGAGAATTCTTCTTATCATACAATTTACGCAATCTATAAAACAAATTACACAATCCAAGCAATTCAGACTTATATAACAGTGACCAACTCAGACAAATATTAAGAATTGAATTGCTAGTTTGATAGGTTTAAGGGGTGATGGCCTGTGGATCTACTACTCCCTCAGATTCCCAGATCCTCTTAGGAGATCTTGGACAAAGAAAATCAATGATGGATCAATTACCTTAATAACTAGATCAAATTTAGAGAAGAAAAATTTAATGTGTCTGACCAAACAGATAAGAGTATGAAGGATTATACTAAAGCTGAAAATTTGAAATTTTAGTAAAGGAATGCAGGGAGAGAATATTAGAACCAGTTCGAAAATCCAAAGGTATGTAAAAATGTTCCACGAGTCACAGTAACTTAGCACAACTCGACAATGAGTCAAGAATAACAGCAGAACTCCAACTGAGTCAACCCAACTCACCAGCACTCAGGACAAGTTTTAAGATATCACAACAACTAAGTGGTGAGTCAAGAATCAAGAGTCAAATCTTCCAAAAACTTAATAAACACCAAAAAACCTCCAGATTAGGAGCAAATCAAAGGTTTTTTCTTAGAAAAGTTCAACATCGAAAAAGATCCAACACTAGTTTTCTTTAAAAAAAAAATTAAAAAAACACTAGATCTTTGAAAAATCCAACCAAAAATCGAATCGAAGAAAACAATTTAACAAAGAGAAAAACTCTTATGACGATTTATTCCAGAAATCATTTGAAAATTTTTAGGAGTTTCCAGATCTGCAAAAACATAAACTAGGGTTTCAGTCAAATTGAACCCTAAAGCATGATGGACAAAATTTCTAGGCTCTGATATCACTTGTTGGTCTTGAAATCGAATTCACAAAGAATTTGTAACAACTATTTGCAGAAAAGTAAATAAACAAGAAGAATTTTTCATCACAAAGGTCCGGATGTTCAGCTTAAGCCTACTCATCCATTGAGAAACTACAAGTAGATTATACTCAATTCCACTAAAAAAATCACTAAGAAATAGTACAAATGTATGAGATTTCTTCATATTTCTCTCGCCTCTCTTTCAAACACAAAGACAAAGTGATCTATGCAATTTCCTTTCATAGGTCGTTCACCAAAAAACAATCAGAATCAAACACCAAAAAGATTTACAGAGAAAGACACCAAGATTACAGAAAGAGAACCAGACGAGAAGACGCCAGATCTTCATACAGAAGAAACTCAATGGATATAAAGAAGAGAGGAAGGCTACATATACATATATATATATATATATATATATATATATTGAACGTCTACAATTCTAACATATGAAGGGTCCAGATCAAAAGTATCTAAAGAGACCAAAGTCGTGTTACTAAAACACGCTTTGCTAACGGATGGTCAGAGATTCAAAGGACAAACATTATCTTCAATCGGCCCAAGTAAAAGCAATCTAACGCCAGAAGACTAGAGCCCAATGAATAATGAAACATTAGACCCAAATCCAACAAGAGATCAAACCAAATTAATTAAAGGAAAAAATTCATAACTAAGAGGTTAAGTATCATCAATTTCAAAACAAAGAAAAAATGTTTCAAATTTTAAAAATCAGATATTTATTAAAATTTATTTATTTATTTAAATATATTAAGGTCGCAGATCTATATAATTTCATCACAAATTAACGATTTAATTAGTCACATATTATTTTTCGATCACAAATCAAAATTTTAATATGTCATAAATTATTTTATGGTTACGATTAAAAATTATCAATTTTTTTTTATTAGTCACAAATTACAAATATTATAATTAACAATTTTTATACAGTCACAAATTATAAAATTATCGTTCATAATTTAATAATTTTTTAGGTCACATTATTTCTTGGTCACAGTTTATTTTTTTCATTGGTTATATATTGTTTATTGATCACAAATTAACCAATTTAATAGTCACAATCAACCAAATAATTTGTGACCACCACATCACCACTGTTACCAACCGCATCGCCACCAAAATCGTTGCCGTCAGAACCACCACTACATCCCACCCCACCACAGCCACAACCACTGCTAGACCATTGTCGTTGCTGTTACGACCATCACCACCACCACCGCCAGATGCACCACCAAATACATCCCTACCAACTCTAGATCCACCATCAACAACGTTCGATCCACCACCACCCATAATAAAACCACCCAAACATCACCACACCATGGAAACCATCACCATGAGCACCACCACCTCCCGAGCATCACCTTAGCACCCGCAAAACCACCACAACACTATGCTACCACACCATCACCGTAGACCACACCCACACCCACAACACACCACCACTGCAGACCGCCATCTCTTCTATCTTCATCTATACCACACCACAACCACCACCCCCACACAAAAAAATCACAAACCCGCTGCTACAACCACTGCACACTAACACTGCGTGCACCACCACCATCTCAAAAACATACCACAAAATCACCGCAAAAGCACCACAAATCGCTTAGTTTGACCAACATGGAAAGGTAAGAGTGTCAGCCTGAAACCTCCGCACCCGTTGCAACGTCGCAAAAGCAGATTAATTTAAATTATTAATATTAGAATTTTAATTATATCTAATTTTTTAATAAACAAACTTTGGATCTGATTTTTTAAGTTGGATCTTAAAACATATGGATGGGTGTAATTTCTACTTAATTAAAACACATTACTTCTATGTTTGCTTATGCAAGTCCAGGGGCTCATAAGAGTCCATAGTCGATACCAATTTTCTATCAAGAAGACGAAAAGAAATACAATATAAATGTTTAAAGAGCGATTGAAAAAAAGTCTGCACTTTATGTTTATATTAATCATTGAATGCATGTCAAAACAAAGCCTCAAGATTACATTCTTTTATTTTTGGCCCATAGTACCAAGAAACCCCCCAAAATATTATTTTACTATACAACCTATACATCAATCGAAGAAAAAAAAATTCAAAATTACACCAAATCCACAACAAAAATGAGTAAAAATGGAAAGGGAAAAAAGTACATTTTTTTACCACCAATTTTCATACTTGTAGCGGAGATCCTTTCCTAAAACTAAGTCTCCATTACAATTTTGGACACAAATAAAAATAAAAAAATGAAAATTGTGCAGCAGTTGCATGAAATTGAAATATTTTCTACTTGGGTATTCATGGGGGTGGGCATGACTCATAAACAAATTCAACGATCTTCCTTTTTCAAGAAAGTGTTTTCAAAATTTGCAGCAAATCAAGAACTGATCCCGGCCGTCGATTATATATCATGGAGATGCAGAATCAAAACTGTTTCCTCTGTAGTACTTCAATTCCAATGAAATTTGTCGTTCGAGCTGAAGTTGCTTATGAAAGTTTGCAATAAATTTGTCTGCTCTCTTATCAATATCATCTTCTGATGGATAACTTCTTGTCCTCTGAAGTTCCCTTGAAGAAGAACCCGGTTGATCACAGTTATTCGGCTCGGATTCTTCCATAAATGCCCTCAGACCGGGCCTATCATTGAAGCTCAGCCTCCTCTTGCTCGATGAACGCCCGATCATCGACGCCAGTTTCCATCTGTTAACGTTAAGATTCAGTAGAAATGTTATCTTCTTCACCGCCCTCTTTAGACGGCCGATCAATGGCCACCCGTCTTCCGCCGCCATCTTGATTAATTGAATAGCTGAATCAAATATCTATGAATTTGAATGTGTAAATGGTAGTTTTGTGTCGGAAGGGAATTTAAAGTTGTGTTCTTGTATTGCAAGTAAATGTGATGGAAATGGATCAAATGGTACTTTCATGGCAATATGTAGGACAAAACCATTTATACAGAAAAATGATTTACCCACTGTTGATGGATACTCACACTGTCATGGGACCCGCTCAAATAAAAAATTTCCAAAAAAAAGTGGGCCCCCGTGTTTGTGAGTGTTCTGTCAGGGTGTTGGTCACCCATTTTCTGTACGACCAACACGGTTGCAATATGTATATACACGTAAAGGGAGACCAACGTAGACTGAAAATGTAACTTCGGAGATCCAAATAATAGAAAAATGTTGATTGGGGATTCACGTGCTTTATCTGTAAAATATGAAGACCTTGATTCCAAAAAAGACCTTGATTGCATGAAGAAAGAGGAAATTGCGTGGAAGGTTTTTTTGGAGGAAGCGTGGGAAAAAAGACTACCGTGTTAAATGTCAGCTACACGTTCAATTTGGAGGCTTAGGGAAGAATTTATTTCAATTTTCTCTTTTATTTTTCGTTTAAGACCGCGGGATTAGGTCAAGTTTTGGAATAATTAAAATAGATTATTTGGAACTTTTTCAAAAGATTTCATTATTTACTACCACAATGATTTGGATTCATTACAATTATTTATAGTTATAAATTTAAAGTTGGGAAATGCAATTTGAATTTTTCCAAAACTCCGGTGACTGGGTCGAGATAGATAAGAAGAGTTTACCAAAGATTGATTTCAAGCATCTGTTTTAAAAACAAATTCAAAGATTTCTACACTGTTTTTTCTTCTTTAGTTATTTCAATATAAATAAAAAGGTTGACTTCAGATTAATTTTTGCGAGAATTTCATTTGAAGGTGCAAGGTGAACTCATATGTATCGAATATTCTCAATCCAAATTTAAAAATTAAGTTGCTAACAGAGACTTGATAAATTTTTAACTTTTCAAAACTCATTGCTTTCAAGCAAATAAACAATTTTTTTTGAATTCGAATGTTATAGCGGAGGTCAATTTATTTCACTTTAAACACGTATACATTCACTTATTTCCATAATTTATAATAAATACAAGAAGTAGAAATATAAAATTGAAAAAAAAAAAATTATTTTACTTTGAGAATGGTATATAAATTGTATGAGTGAATAAAAAACAACTTGAATGTTTACAAACATGATCCATACATGGGTTTAGCTAAAAATCACCACTTTGAGAAGATTTTTCAAAAAAAAAAAAAATTTGATAAGATGTGTAGCTAAAGGGCTAACATAATTATGGACCAATAAAATGTGTGGTTGAAAATATATTTCAAACAATGAGAGTTGAGCATGAAGTTAATTTTAGAGAAAATGGTAGTGAATGTCCCAAACCTTTCAATTTACTGCATGATACACTTTAATAATTTATTTTTATGATTGCGGTCTCAAACCTTTCACTTTAATGGCAGTTGGAGTCCGTCAGACAGAATCCGTCGTGTATTTCATTAGTTAACCATGAAATTAACAAATTAAATTAGGGGTAAAATCGTCAAATCAACAATCCCACTAAACTCCAAAATCCATATTGTTTTTTTCCCTTCATATATTTTTTTTACGTTAAATTAGAATAACCCTATCTCTCTATCTCTAAATCAATTCACATTACCTCAGACTCTACGTTCACAATCATGAAAATGAATGTTTGTAGATATGGAAACTCTCTCAAAATGAAGACCTCTAGACGAACTTGAACCACGAAGGCGATTTCTCATTTGCTAATGCAGTGAAGATGTGAGGGATGTAAATTCTTTGTTTGGTATGCCCTCCCCCTTCTTAAAAAATGTGCGAGAAGTCCAGGAAGCTAATTCCTGCTCTCTCTTTTTTTTAGAAAGGTAGGAGATGAAAACTAAAATCAAAACCGTTCGTTCAACGAAAAATAGTGCGTGGACAATTTGGATGTTAAGATTTGTGTTAGAGGTTATTGTAACTTGGATCTGTAGCTAGATTTGTGTTTGTGTTTGTGCTACTGCTAGATTTCTGTAGGTGTTAGTAGTAGAGTGTTGTTTCTGACTTGGATATGTTGTTTGTGAGGCTGTATTTCCCATTATCTAGTAATAAATGAAGTATGTGCTTGATTTACGACATTGTAGCAGTGTAACACCCAAATCTAGATACCTAGATTTGAAAGTATTACCATTTCATTTTCTCTTATAATCATAATTCAGAAAACTAATTAATTATTTTCTTCAACATGCTAAAAATTAATGACTTTATTTATAAAAATAATTGGTATTTAACAAGAGATAAGACAATTAAATTTAAAACTAAACATTATTTTCAAAACGAAATCAATATTTGAAAATGATAGTACTGAGTCCGTCGCTCCACACGTCGTCGTTTAGAATCATTTTGTTTTCATAATCTGGAAATTGGGAGGGATAATGTAAAATGAGCTAACACTCAGTAAGCAAACCTCATGCATATGATATATGCTTATAATATGCACATGAATTACTTTAAAACAAAATGCATTTCTCAATATGTATCATCTTTCTTTTATTTCTTTAAAAACCTTAATATTAACGTTGTGAGCTCACTTGATATATCGTCTATAACCAATCAGAATGCAATGGGCTATGTTATTTGGAACTCGATCGAATCTACTGATAGTACCGCAAAGCGGTTGATATTAGCATTAACATTGAACATTCATCATTGAACATTGATCGGGTTCGCAGGTCCCTCACGTCCCATTTTCTACTCACACCTTCACGACATAGACATACATCTCATAACAAAAATATTCGGGATACATATATTTCTAAAATATTATTTGACTTATTGATATTTGCAAACTTTTTGTTTCTGAAAATTTCATGTAGGTTTATGGATGCATTGATATGTATAAATATGCATGAAACATTTATGTCATATAACATAATAACCAAACATCATTTCACATAAGGACAATTAAGATAACACATTTATACATTTAACCATATGACCTATGCATGGAAATGAGAGGAGGTTTACTTACTTGATATCCTTGGCAATTTACTTTTTGAATGACAAGTGAAGATGTCCTTAGCCGTCAATGAACTCCACGTGCCAATTATCCTAGGTCACTAATATTCATTTAAAATTTCAACAATGTTCATCCTAAAAATCAATACATATCCTTAGACTTGTATGACTAGTCAAAATTGAACGTACATTGCACGTTATTTTGAAATACTTTATAAATATTTAAATGTAATATTTAAAAGGGTATTTGGCACAAAACGTCCCTAACTTTCCATATTATTGTGCAAAATGTCTCTATCTTTCTTTTTTTTTTGGCATTTTCACCATTATTTTCACATTACATTGCGAAAATCATCATTTTCTCAATCAAAAGCTGTAAAATGACGAATATGTCATCATATTTAAATACAAAAATAAAGAGCAAATTGCAACTATATTCTCAAATTTTACAAAAAAAAAAAAAAAAAAAAGTAAAAATAATTTCAAATAAATAATTAAAAAAAGAAAGTGATATTTTTTTATTTTTTGTTTTTAATTATTTATTTGTACATTTTTTAAAATTTTGAGAGTATAGTTGCAATTTGTTCTTTATTTTTCTTTTCTTCATTTTTTTATTTAAATATGAGGGTATATTTGTTATTTTACAACTTTTAATTGAGAAAATAGATGAAAATGATGATTTTCGTAATGAAATGTAAAAATAAGGGTGAAAATTCCAAAAAAATGAAAGATAGAGAGGTTTTGTGCTAATTACCCCTTTGATAATTTATTTGGACTCATTTGCACTTTTTTTTTAAAAGTTAAGGAATATAATTGCAATTTATTCTTTAAATTTTTTTTTATTTAATTTTTAAATTATGGACCAATAAAATGTGTGATTGAAAATATATTTCGAACAATGAGAGTTGAACATGAAGTTAATTTTAGGGAAAACTGTAGTGGAAGTCTCAAACCTTTCAATTTACTGCAGGATACACTTTAATCTTTTATTTTTATGATTGAGGTCTCAAATCTTTCACTTTAATGACAGTTGGAGTCCATCAGACAGAATCGGTCCTGTATTTCATTAGTTAATAGTGAAATTAAATGTTTGACTCAAATTAACAAATTAAATTAGGGGTAAAATGGTCAAATCAACAATCCCACTAAACTCCAAAATCCATATTCCTAGTTTCCCTTCAAATTTTTTATTTTTACCTTTAGAATAACCCTATCTCTCTATCAATTCACATTACCTCAGACTCTACGTTCACAATCATGAATGTTTGTAGATGTCGAAACTCTCTCCAAATGAAGACCTCCTAGACGAACTTGAACCCACGAATGCGATTTCTCATTTGCTCACGCAGTAAAGATGTGGGGGATGTAACTTCTTTACTTGGTGTGAACCCCCCCCCCCCCCCCCAAATGTGTGAGAAGTCCAGGAAGCTAATTCCTACTTTTTTTTTTCTTTTAGAAAGGTAGGAGATGAAAACTGAAATTAGAACCCTTTGTTCAACAAAAAATAGTACGTGGAGAATTTGGATGTTAAGATTTGTGGTAGAAGTTATTGTAACTTGGATTTTTAGCTAGATTTGTGTTTCTACTAGTGCTATATTTTTGTAGGTGTTAGTAGTAGAATGTTGTTTCTAACTAGGACATGTTGTTTTTGAGGTTGTATTTCCCATTATCTAGTAGTAATGGGAAAACGAGGGGAGATTCACTTACCTGATATCCTTGGCAATTTACTTTTTGAATGACAAGTGAAGACGTCCTTAGCCGTCAATGAAGTCTTCGTGCCAATTATCCTAGGTCATTAATATTCATTTAAAATTTCAACAATGTTCATCCTAAAAATCAATCCATATCCTTATACTTTTAAAACTAGTCAAAATTGTTAAAATACTTTATAAGTATTGTAAATGTCATATTTAAAAGGGTAATTGACACAAAACGTCCTTATATTTCTATATTAGTGTGCAAAATGTCTCTATCTTTCATTTTTTGACATTTTCACTCTTATTTTTCACATTACATTGCAAAAATCATCATTTTCATCCATTTTCTCAAATAAAAACTATAAAATGACTAATATACCCTACTATTTAAATACAAAAATAAAGAGTAAATTGCAATTATATTCCTAAAATTTTCAAAAAAGTACAAATAAAACTAAATAAATAATTAAAAAAAGAAAGTGATATTTTTATTTTTTAATAATTTATTTGTACTTTTAAAAAAAATGAAAGAATAGTTGCAATTTGTTCTCTTTTTTTTTCTTCATTTTTGTTTTATTTAAATAAGAGGGTATGTTCGTTATTTTACAACTTTTAATTGAGAAAATAGATGAAAATGATGATTTTCGCAATAAAATGTGAAAATAAGGGTGAAAATTTTAAAAAATGAAAGGTTTGAACATTTTGTGCTAATTACCATTTTAATAATATATTTGGACTCATTTGCAATTTTTGAAAAAGTTGAGGAGTATAATTGCAATTTGTTCTTTAAATCTTTTTCTTTTTTTTGTTTTATTTAAATATGGGGGTATATTTGTAATTTTTATTGAGAAATTGATGAAAATGGTATTTTTCGCAATGAAAAATGAAAAGAATTGTGAAAGTGAAAAAAAAATTGAAATGTATTGACGTTTTGTACAATAATAATGAAAGATAAAGACATCTTGTGCTAATTACCCTTAATTTCTTAATTGCAACCATCAAATTGAGAACAAAGTTCAGTAGCACAAATAGAAGGCCGGTGCAATGAACAGCGTATAAAAGAGATGACTTGTGATTAAAAACTTAGATTTTTCAAACCAAATCGTCGGTGAAAAAGACAGCCTTAGGTCTTTTTTAGATGCCTTATCAATTCAAGGCTCATATACAATTTTAAAAGTTGAAACAACTGTTAGACGCCTTATCAACCGAACTAAGGGCTAACTCGTAAAACTTTTAAGATAAAAATAATAATAATAACTTCTTTTAAGATGTAATATAAATGGATGATGAGACGTGGGACGGAAGGAGCAAGAAAAGTGCAAGATATGCGCGAATTCAAAACACCCTAGATTTTCAAAGAATTTAAGTGACGACTATAGACATTATAGAAAAGACATTACTTTTCTTTCTAAAATTAACACATGCATATGAGTGTGTGTGTGTGTATTCCCAGTCACTTGCATGTCTGTATGAAAATCTCCAATAGACCACAATTTATATAATTCCACCAAAATTGCATTAAACACAAAGTCAACCATAGATCATAGTAAATCATAATCTTATACCTTATTGAAAGTAGTATATTCAAATCCCAAATGATGAATAACCATCCGGCATTAGGCAGGAAAGAAAGTATCGACTTAATTTACCAACGAAGCGTAATAAGGCAAAAATCAAGACTCCTAAATTTAATGACATCTAATTAGGTATTATTTATACTAATTAACTAACGGGATCGTTCCTCCTACTCATGAATTTGACACACTTATTTGACAAATAATCATGACATTTAATTTAAGTCAATCCAACGCTCAATATTTTATGGATCTCAAATGGTTATAACAAACTCTTCCATGATCTTAGTGAAATACATATTGAGCGTTGGATTGACTTAAATTAAATGTCACGATTATTTGTCAAATAAGTGTGTCAAATTCATGAGTAGGAGGAACAATTCTCATTAACTATTGGTAACCCTTATTTAGAAGTTGAAATATGTCTAAGTTCAATTCAAAGGCAATACGAAGAAAAAAAAAATCAATCATGTTACATGTACACTCCGGTTTACCCTTTGATTGACACGGTCTCATTCGAGCACTCACATGGAGGTCGGGTCCCATTCCATTAAATTTAATATTTTCGCCCCTCATGTGAGAGGGCAGGTGGGGTCGGGTAAGAGAAAAGGTAAGTCTGAAGTGTACAAATAGCTTATTCCAAAAAAGATACATAATAAAACATATATTGTATAATTAAATCTAAACTTATTAAGGATATAAAAATTATTAAATTTAAACTAATAGACACGTCGATTGTCTAGGATGTCCGAGACACATTCCACCGTAAAAATATAATTAGCCACGATAACGACAGATATATTAATTTAGTAGTAAATGTAACATTGATACATAATCTAAAGAGACATGATAATTATGAGAATGAAGCATGTTGTGTTACGAGCAGTTTCTTATTTACCCACTTTTTTTTTATGTCTGCTTTGAAATATAAGTGCAGTACATGCCCAAACATGTTGTAGATGATGCAACATAGTTCCCAAACCTTATACGAAAACTATAGATACGGTCTCAAACATTTATCGAATATTTCAGTCACAGTCCTAAACGTTTAAT
Source organism: Osmanthus fragrans (assembly GCA_019395295.1). Classification (NCBI taxonomy): domain Eukaryota; kingdom Viridiplantae; phylum Streptophyta; class Magnoliopsida; order Lamiales; family Oleaceae; genus Osmanthus; species Osmanthus fragrans. Next base: position 7,329,052 of record CM033358.1, read on the forward strand.
AATAAATGCGACAAATGTCCCAAACATTCTTCATTGTTTCACTTACCTTACTCGTACAATCCAAACTCTCATTAGTTTTCATATCAATAACACAAATTTCAAAATGCACCGACTCATCCAACGATAATTCAAAAACTTCAACTATAGGATACCAGTAAAGATCAACAACCCTTTTTCCCCAACTAACTTAACCAAATTCAGAAAATCAGCACCAATTACTTATCAAAATACTGTATCACTCAATCTCTTCATTTATAGCCTATAAATATACTTCATTTGCTTGTGATATCTCAACATCTTCATGGGATTATTCAGTACATATCTATTAAATAAATCAGGATCCACATAATCCAGATTAGCTTACCTTACAATGTTCATAAAACTAATTCCTCATCTTTGCAAATAGCATACCATCATGGTGTAGCTGTATTGGAGTTAAATCCACCAATGATCACCAAACTTTATACTAAATTTGATTAGTGTCACCATGACAATCAAATTTGATTTTATTTCACAATGGTCACCCAATTTCATATAATAGTTCACCATGACCACCTAATTTCATATAATATTTCATCATGGTCATCTAATTTTTTTTACCATTTTTACTAATTTAAAAATGGATAAAACGGTAACTTTATATTATAGATATATAATATTTTTTTAAAAAATAATTTTTTATTTTAAAATAAGTGTTTATTTTATTTTAGTTTATAAATAACTTTTTTTTTAAAGATAGTTATTATTTTATTTTAAAAACGTTGTTTTTCAAATGAGAGGGCCTGCCGGCCTGTTTTCATAGCATAACTCTAATTTTATAGCTCACAAATTTGTAGAAATTTGTACCAAATAAACAAATTTAACGTTCCAATGTCACACCCTGACGACAGCTATATAAAAGTCCTTTTGAAAACCTAACTCTCCAACTATCTAGACGTATCATTTCCATCATACGCCGTCGCGGGTGGTCGCTGCTTGTCGGAGATCAGCGATTTCTACCTCCCTTCCTCTGGTAACAACTCCTTCTCCTTCCCGTATAATATAAACTTCACTTACCTACAAGATGTATGTGATATGTAGTTTTACTTCTTCTTTTTTTTTTTCTCCAATATATTTTGTAGTCAAATCAAAATTATACACTATAACACCTGAGATTTGCATTTTCGAGTAAAAGTAAGAATTCACTTGTTTCGCTTACTTTTTTTTTGCCGTTTATAGTTATTGCTATTGTCATTAGAAGTACTGATAGGTTTTCATAAAGTAGTCAAGAAACTTTGGCAGTCAAGAAACTTTGGCAAAGTGTTGGAGACGTTCATTATTATTCCTCAACTTTTAATTCATATTTGCTCTGCCTCCAATTATATCAAATAATTTTTTTTGAAATGCTTGTGAGACCATTGGCTTGATTTTGTGTGGTTCTAATAAAATGCTTCTAAGATTTTTATCTAATTGTTTGGTAGAGTTTTATCGTACATTTTGCCATTCAAGAAAGCGGCAATGGGCGGCCGTCCAGCTCCATTTTCAGAAATCGGCAAGCATGCTAGAGGTGAATTTTAAATCATTTTTTTTTGTGTTTGAACAACTAGTGTGTGCCTATTTACATAAAGCATTTGGGTTTGACCTTTTTCGTGATCCCTAGACAGCAATTTAATCTACATATTGGGGTTTACATGCTTTGCTCCATAGAAGATGTATGTTCATTAACTTTTTTGTTCTAGGATATAATTGAAAGAAAGGAATAGGTGATATTAGTTGTTTGTTCAAAAGTATCTAGAATATTAAACTAGGAGTAAGCTAAAAAGGAAAATCAGATTTGGAATATTAATCACATTGAACATATTTCGCAGCTCAGCATTGTTAAATCCGGCAATTTTTTATTGTTAAATCCGGCAATTTTTTCTGGTTTCATTTTTGTATTCTACATTTAAGAACCACACACTTCCTTGGCTTTGGTTACAGTCATGGTTTAAAAAGGCGTGGTGAGGCGTGCCTCAAGGCGCGCCTCACCATGAGGCGTATGGTCCATGCCTCGAGGCGGTCTTGTGAGGCTAAACTGCATGAGGCTCACGACTCTGCGGCTGAGGCGCACGCCTCAAGGCTCGCGCCTCAAGAAGCATGAGGCGTGCGCCTCATTTAAAATTTGAGTTTTCAATTGATTGTGTTTAATTTGTTGAGATTTTGTTGGTGAATGGGGATTTAAGAATTGGAGAGTGAACCAGCAGGAGACTGGAAGAAGAAACAAGTCAGAATCTCTGACCTTGTGTGAAGAAGAAGATCGGACCTGTGTGAAGAAGAAGGAGATGACCGAGAGAGAAGAAATGAAGAAAGTGAGCCCAAGAAGAAGACCGAACCTGTGGTTGTATATAATATAAAATTATAAATATCTTTTTATTGAGCCCAATAACATGTTTGACTGAAAAATGAAAAGTGTATAATTTCTGGGAATTAAATATATGTTGAATTTTAATTTGTGTAATAATCTCTTTTGTATATTTTACAAAAAATTAAATATATGCTGTATTTTGTAAAATTTCTTTTACAGCATATATTTAATTTTTTTCCCAACTTTATTCTTTAACCAAAAAAAAATGTAAAATTTTATGTAAATTAATTATTTTACCATTTCACACTCCATTAAAAAACCAAACTTACTTATATATGTGATGCAATAATTTTTTGTATTTCTTTATAACTCTTTTACTTAAATTCTCTTTACATAAATTTATTTTATTTTATTTTTTTGTATTATTTTATAATTTTTTTACTTCATTTTTTTGTTTTTTATGAGGATTCCGCCTCAATCCGCCTTGAGGCTTACGACTCGCCTCATAACGAAAAATCGCCTCAGTACTAAGTTTCGCCTTTTTAAACTTTGGTTACAGTTTTGTTATGATGATGCTCCATCACTAATTATGTTTTTCTTAGTGGTGCCTAAACTTCCTATATTTAATGTCATTTTCTAGACAAAGTATATACCATCGTGATTCTGTAGTGTGTGAAGATTTTGCTTGAGTTTTATCAGTGTGTCAATTTTTAATCTATAAGATTCCCTTTAAGGTTAAAAGGCAAGTTCCATGGAAGAATTACTACAATACAGTGTTTTATGATTGAGTGATTCGCTGTTAAAAGGAAAAATACTTCATATAGCAAAAATGTAGATGTTAATTCAGAGTACAGATGCTAAACTGATAAGATTAAAGATGGGAACATGCATCAGTAAGTGGAGGTAACACTAATTGGGATAAATTAAGGGATGAGTGAGGTGGTTGCCGCATGTCTTACGTAGATCTAAAGAATTTTTTGTTTACAAGAGTGATGTAGTCCAACGAGAACATGTGAGAAGAGATAGAGGTAGACCAAAATTATCATAGCTTCATCTATTGTATATGAGTGTTCGTATTGTTTTCAAAAACAGGCTAATTAGCCTGAAGAAATTTGTTTTAAGAGGAAAACCATATGAAAATTCTTGGCAACTTTAGATATCATATTACCTGTATCATTATGTCTAGATGGTACAGAAATGCGTGAAATATTGCATCTTACAAGGAAACTAGAAAGAACTAGAATCCAGATTGAGAAAGCTCGAGCATGTGTCTAAATGTCCTGAAAAATTGTAAAGCTTTCTGAAAAGATTATACCTTTGTATATGGTTCTATTGGAGTCCAGGTGGCTAATTAGGTCTGTTTTTTAAAGAAGATTGTATAGCTCAATTTTTATTCATTTTTCATTATTTAAGTAGGTCAAGTTTAGGAACATTCAAAGAGAAGATGCTTCTACCAAACAGAACTTGTAGAATGTTTGCCTGTTGAATGCTTTAAGATTTTGCTACATTAATTTCCTGAACCCTGTCATTTCTCAAAGCTAGGTAGCATTTATGTTGAGTCCCTATTTTTTATCCTTGAAACTAGCGTGGGTGAAGGTCGGATGTATGAAGTCTGAGGTCACGAGAATATTGAGCTGATAAGTTTGAAATAATGGTCTTCGATAAGTAGCAGCAATGTTCCAGAATATGGCATTGGCATTAGGTTCCCAATTCTCTCTCAACGTTCGTGGATCCAACATCTTAATTTCCTTTACTTCTAGCTTTTGGTTTTCTAGCTTTGGTTTAGAAGGGGAAAAATCCTGCACTACTGTCCTTTTTGGATCTGACATGTTAGTGATACCAGACAAGCTCTCCAAATATGACCTTCAAATATTTTTTCCTCTTGGAGTATGTGATGTATGCAAATTCGCACCTTTGGTTATGTCTACGAATTTTTTGTTCTCAACCATATGAAGTGTCTTCTTGATCACTCTTTTCACTTCGTTATCCTCAATGCATAGTTTGTATTTTATTTTATTTTCATTATCTTCCATTTCATTCATTTTTTCCCTAAATTTTATGAATAGAAAATGCTTTGTTCTTTTGAATTGTCAAAGAAACAAATTTTCTATACATTTGGAATCATTTATATTTCGGATTGATAACTATTACTATGCTAAATTGTTCGGTGAACATTATCTCTCTTGTTGTCATGAATATGAACTTGAGCTTTAGATATCATTGTTATAAGGTGATAATCTTAAATAATTGGAGGATTGATCAGTAGCCTTCGTTTTTTTATTGTGTGGAGTTTTAATCAAGTGTGTTCCTTATTCAAGATGGAATTGGAATCAAATACTTTAGCTCTTGCCATTTCATCCCCACTCTTGGGTTGCTAAATAATATTATGATGTGAGTAAATCCTTTTATAGTGGAGGATGATTGGGACAAAGGACCTCGACTTTAAGAGTACCGTAATCTATATGGAGGGAGGGAGAACATGCTTAATTTGTCAAATTCCAAGTCGGTAGCATATCAATGTTGGCACTTGAGGATTCTAGAAATGAAATAGTCTTTCTGGATGTATATGTAGTTGTTGCTGCTGCTTGTCCGTAGTTATCTATATCTGGCATAGGTAAGAAATGGTACATGCTTAAGACCTACATGTCTGAATTAACTAGTTAATAAACTTCTTCATTGAATTAGTGTTCTCATCATTATTCACCAGATGCCTCTTGCCTATGGTTGATACTTGTTAGGACCTGCTGAAGAATTAGCATTGTGGTTTAACCTGTCAAATTTCATAAAGGCCTATTTGAGCCCCATTTTTGGGGGGTAGAATGTATTCTGGAATAGTAGATTGACGGAGAACATGTGGTTAAAAAATAAGGAAAAAATTTGGGTTTGCGTATAATATTATTTTATTGAAAAATGTGTGATTGAAAATAAAATAGAAAAATATATTTTGAAAATAATGGGAATCAAACAAGGGCTAAATGATTTTCCATCTCCTTGGAAACAAGATGAAAGAATATTTCATAAATGTTTTTCGTCTTCTTAGAAACCTAATGAAAGAACATGTCAGCATCTGTTGGGATTTTTTTTTGTTTCTCTTTTACCTCTTCCAATCTCTGACAGTTGCAACAGCTCCTGAATTCTAAGTGTTTGAAGGTGTATTATATAGCTCTCATTTAAGATTCACAACTGAATTATATATTGCACTTGACATCTATATTACCAAAAATGTTATTCTGTCTTCTAGTATGATCAAAATTGGTATTTATCCATATTGATAGTCGAGTGCTTATTTTTTTTACAGATCTTTTGACCAAAGATTATAACTATGATCAGAAGTTCTCCCTTACAATTCCCAGCTCTACTGGAATGGTATTAGGTTACTGTTGGGGCTTTGTGCTTTGTTTATATTCTGAATATTATCATGGTCTACCTATGCTCTTAAATACTTTACTTGAAATGTGAAATCGTGGAGAAATTCATGTTGCTAATGTATTCGAAATTCTTATGATTTGCCATTGCTTCTTGATAGTTTTTTTTATTTTGATACTTAGAGATGCTAGCCTAAATAGTAGTTAACAGTTTGGAAGCTCTTTGTTTGGGTGATGAGTGGTTTGAGTAAAAACACAATATTCTACTAGAAAATGACTTTTTTTTTCGGCAAGTGAAATACCAATAAAAAAGAGAAAAAAACTCGAGATTTTTGAGAAGTTTTACTTTTGTATTCCTGAAGTAAAAGGAAAGTAATACAAATTCATGTATTTTATCGGGACAGAATCAATATTTGAGCTGAACGCTGGATGATCCTCTATTCTGAGTTCTACTATGTTGCATAGTGGACAATGCTGGACAACTATAGACCTTCTCATGAAGCCTTCCCAAGATGGTTTCTTGGTGGGATTTAATGTGGATTAGGTGCCAATTAGTTTGGTAAAAGGTATCAGAATTATTTTCTGAAGATAAGGAGATTTTAGTGAACTTGTGGGGTGGCCGTTTTTTGGATGCTGATGATAGAAAAAGAAAGAAGAAAAGAGGGAAGGAAATGATTTGCTTTCACCCTTGCAGGGTTTAGGCATATTCACACAAGATGATACCAATTTCTGTCCATGGTGAACTCTATTTATGTAAAGATAAATATACGGGTATTTATAGCTTCAAATGATTTCTCTGGCAAGAACAAGGACTAGGTCCTAATAGCAAACCCTGACAGCTATGATTATTTTGGACCACCAAGAATTTTTTCTAAGCACTTTAACAGATATAATTAAAATGAAGACAGACTTACAGGATAGATATTTCCTGTGTTGATAAATTACTAGAAGACAAAATAGTATTGATGCAATGAAAAATTAGAAATTCTAAAATTCAGCCTTTAAAACATAAAACAAAATATTAAGTCCGCTTAAACTCCATCAAAATGGTTCTCGTCTTTTCTGCTCTAAAATACCAGATATTCCTTCTTGTTTAGTATAGGTTCCACATCAACAGGATAATATAAAAGAAATCCGAAATTGTGTCAGCACTGTCCAACTATTATGGCTTCTTATTGTTCAAACATTTAAATTCCTAGTCTTCTTGATACTTTATCAAGCCATTGGAGATCTTTATCAAATTGTCACTGCGTTATACTTTCTGATCAATATTGTTTTTCCTTCTGAGCTCAAGTAACAGGTCCTTCTACAAAACTCTGATATGTTTTCATATGAAAATGCAATATATTTTGTGTAAAAATCTTAGAACTGTGTTGTTTATGTTAACCTTTGTTGTATTCTTTTGGCAGGGACTTACAGCTGTTGGTGTAAAGAAAGATAATATATTTGTTGGTGACATAAACAGCCAATATAAAAGTGGAAACACTGCTGTGGATGTGAAAGTTGATACCTTTTCTAATGTAAGAAGATATTCTTGCTAATAGGACAAAATGAATTGGTCTTTCTGTCCAATTTGTTAGTATGAATTTGTTTTGTGATTGATGGAAGAGTGTCGTTCTCTCCTTAGCACACCAGTAGATTCTTTGTTCTCTGAATACCTATGTCCAATATATCTAAGGCGATATTTTTGCAGGTCACAACCAAAGTAACTCTAACTGATCTTTTACCTTCTACAAAAGCTGCAGTTAGCTTCAGTATTCCTGATCACAAGTCTGGCAAGGTTAGCACTCTGTGCTTCAGCTGTGCTAGTACTAAAAGATAATTGTATTGCAATAATTATGAAGCTTGTTCCTACATACAATGAATTTTTCTCTCTTCAGTAGGTTTCTCTTTCCAAATGCTAAGGAGAAATCCTTGTAGCCATCCTATATGATTAAGATACAATAGAAAAGGAAAATTATAAATTAAAAACAGGATGTTGATAAGACAGTGTCACATGATGAGAATTTTCTGAAAGATTGGTGTATTGTTTACTGTTGGCTTTTTGCAAGATTGTATCTCACTATGTTTTATCCTATATAAGATCAAGCCATTTTCTTATGTGCCCTTTGCTTGTCTAAGAAAATGGAAGGGAAAAAATGGGAGGTATTAAACTCATGTAGTGTTTTCCGAAACCAATAGATCTGCCGAAACACTAAGACATTGTTATTTTTTTATGCATTTTCAGCTTGATGTAGAGTATGCTCATGATGCAGTGGCCATGAACTCCAGTATTGGACTGAATCCAACTCCTCTTTTGGAGCTTGCTGCTGCAATTGGCTGCAGTGATATAGCTTTTGGTGGTGAAATTGGATTTGATACAGCATCTTCATCTTTCACCAAGTGCAATGCTGGAATAAGTTTCAACAAGCCAGATTTCTCAGCAGCTTTAATACTGTATGTATTTTAATTCCAATTGTCAAAATATTAAACTTCTTCTCCTTGTAGTATTTGTTTTATCCATATTGATCTACTCATATGTTACACGTCTCTGTAGCAATCATTTTCCTTCATAATTCGATTTGCACTTGCATAGGACGGACAAGGGGCAAACTCTGAAAGCTTCATATGTTCACTTAGTGAATCCGTTGAGTGGAACTGAGGTTGCTGCTGAGATGACGCACAGATTTTCTACCTTCGAGAATGGTTTCTGTATTGGAAGTCTCCACAGAGTCGATCCACTCACGGTGCTGAAGACTAGATTCACTGATAATGGAAAGGTTGCTTTATTAGGCCAGCGGGAATGGAGGCCTAAATCCCTTGTAACAGTTTCGGCAGAGTACGACACAAAGACCACCAGTGCCACACCCAAGTTGGGCCTAGCCATTGCTCTTAAGCCCTGAGTTTATGGAGCTTCATTAGATAATATAACCTTAAATACAAATTTTTTACAGCCAAAGTGGCTTAAATTTTCGCTAGCATTCCCCAAGGACGTGGAAAAATCAGGCCAATTCTTGATCATATTATATGACAACCTTAAAAAGAATTTTTGATAAGTTGGAAAAATGTTGCAGCATTGCCATGTATGGCAAATAAAACAACGTTTTGGTGTAGGGTCTGTTTGGCCCATCTCCTGGAACTCGCAAATTTCAATGATTATTACTACTTTTGATCTTGGAATTTTTTTTTTTTTTTTTTTTTTTTTTTTTTGCGTGTAGGTATTTAGTTTTTATTTGCCTAATTAATGGTGGTAGTGGACAAGCAAAATGATTTATTTTGAAATGGAAAATTCCTATTCATAGGGGGGCCGGGGGGGGGGGGGGTGTGTGTGTGTGTTTTTTTTTTTTTTTCTAGTTTATTATACGATAATTTTGGAATTTGGCTAATTTATGTATTTTAAAGTACTCAATTAAAGTTAGAAACTCAATTGAGATAAATTAAAGTATAAGGACTCAATAAAAAAAAAAAATTGCTGAAAGTTCAGCCACCAGTGCTTATAGACGCTACTAATTCTATTCATATCCCCAATTTTTCACACGGTGACGCACACAAAATGTCTCACGATCATAGCGATAATGATACGATTCCTTTACACTCGACCTCCCAATCGGACATTGACGAGATCGAGAACCTCATCAACTCCCAACCCTCCACCGTCCGCCCGGCGCACACCTCAATCGCCTCCATCCCCATCTCCTCCACTTACCCTCCGCCGCCGCCTCCCTCCTTTATCCCCTCCAATCTCCCTCCACCCACCAATCCGAAGCGGACGCCTGTCCCTTCAGCCCCATCCACAGTCCCGCAACTGCCTCCTCGCTCTTCCGAGTCTGGTGGCGGTATTTCTGTATCCGGCTTTGGGTCGCCTCCGAACACACTAACGGAACCTGTTTGGGATACTGTTAAGAGAGACTTATCCAGGATCGTCAGCAATTTGAAGCTGGTGGTTTTCCCGAATCCTAATAGGGAGGATCCTGGAAAGGCTTTGAGAGATTGGGATCTCTGGGGGCCCTTCTTCTTCATTGTTTTCCTCGGTCTCACTCTTTCCTGGTCTGCCTCCGTTAAAAAGGTATTGCAGCGTGTATGATAGTATGATTAACATTTTATTGCGATGTTAAACCCAGTCGTCTGAATTCTTATCTTGCACTGACAGTAAATTTGTACTATGTTAATATGTATACGCTTTTAACATGATTTCCCTGTAATTGGGTATGTGTAGATTGAATTACATTCACGGTTCACCCAGGCGTTTTTTCAAATAGATTTGTGCAAGATTTTAATAGTAATGTGCGTTACATTTCATGGCGGGGAAAGCTTAGACTGAAGTGAGAAGTCTAATTTTCTGGAAGCATATCAGGATTGGTTGTGTGACTGACGACTGTATTTGTTGAATTATGTAAGCTAACAGATATTAAACAGTGGCCGGTGGTTGGTACTGAAAGAATGCAAAAGAAAAATAAGAATGCTAGTAAACATGGAACAGAAATATGGAACTTGGTATAACAGTCTGTTTAGTTAGTTGTATTTATTATGTGTTGCTAACATCATGTGGCTGGATGATTTCTATTGATGGTTGACTGAACTAGGTCTTACAGAAATCTCCTGGATCATTAGGCTATGGTTTTGTTAAGAAGTCAGATTCATATCGGTTGATCGAGCTTGTGAAAAGTGTTTGAATTTGATGCATAGACGAAATTTCATCACCTTTTATGATTATCTGTAGTTGGTAGATCCAGTTTGTGAAAGATTGTATGCATGGCATTCTAGTCCAGATGTCTAGCTAATCCTTGTTGGATGGAAAAGTAGTTCGTATTTCATCATTGATCAAGCTTTTGTAGAGCTCATTAAAGAAGGTTTTTGAATGACGTGTTGAGAGGGAGCAAATGATTGAATGGAAGCATGGGCATCTATATTTTAAGTTGGTTTATATTCTTTTTTGATTCTTTAAGTTTTCTTCTCCCAAGACAAAATAAATACATCAGCTTAATTTTATTGGGAGTCTAGACTTTAATAAGGCAGAGTTCTTGGTGGCAAATTCTGGCTCCTGTAAGTACACCTCTGAGTGATGAAGACCGTGACAAGATGACATGGGATCATGTCTTTGATCTTTTTTTTCCCCTTTTTTAATATGGTTCTTGCAGTGTCAATCTTATGCAACCCAAGTTTATTATATATATTTTGGCAGTCAGTCTTGCCTGTTGTTACATTTGCAATGGAACTCATTTTCGAAAAATAAGTGACTTGACATCTTATGGCCTTAAGATAAACAGTTGGGAGTCCTGGTGCAACAGTTCGACTCAACTTGTGATTTCAAGTTTCTAGTCCTTAAACAATTATTTATTGGTTTCATCAAATTGCTGGCAATCTAAATATGTCAACTTGTTTTTTTCCGTAGAACGTGAAATACGCAATTCATGCAGAAGCTTTCTGCATTTGAGGAAAGTAAAGGATATTAATGTTTGGTTGAAAACCCTAATCAGGGTTTACCCATGGTATAAACTTTTGGCAATTGTAGTAGCTGGTTTGTGGCTAACGACATCTTTTCTTCCTTTCAATGTTTTCCAGTCTGAAGTCTTTGCTGTTGCATTTGCACTACTTGCAGCAGGTGCTGTAGTTCTGACCTTAAATGTATTGCTGCTGGTAATAGCCTCTCTTTCTCTCTCTACCTCTCCCCTCCCCCCTCCCCCCCTTCCAACCCCACCTCGCTTGCTGCACATATAAAATGAACGTGCTCATTTTTTCTACCCATGTGAATTTTTATGTCAAAATCTGGTTAATCTCGGAAGTTATTTATTTTATGGCTGATGCTACTATGCTAATTGACAATCATTTTCTCATATTTCAGGGTGGTCATATTATCTTCTTTCAGAGCCTTAGTCTTCTAGGTTACTGTCTATTCCCTCTAGACATCGGTGCCTTAATCTGCATGTTGAAAGGCAATTTGATAGTTAAAATGGTAGTTGCGACTGTGGCATTAGCCTGGAGCTCATGGGCTGCATATCCATTCATAAGTACTGCTGTCAACCCGAGAAGGAAAGCGCTCGCACTTTACCCCGTGTTACTCCTATACATGTCTGTCGGTTTTCTTATCTTGGCCATCGACTGATGCAACAATGGAGCCTATTCATGGCTTTTTTACAAGGTGCACAATGGGTACTCAACATGGTGTCTATCCCTACTCCAAGATACATTTCTCACGGCCATTTTTAGTTCTGTCATGTTGTCGAGCTTACCCACGTAACTAACGAATCATCTGAAGAATGGGTAAACGGTGTAATTTGTACAATTGATAATGTTGTGCTGATTAAGAACTTCGTAATGTACCTTGTGAGAGTTGGACGAATTAGAGTTAAATGCTTTGTTCGTCATTGAACTTATACTTCTATCATGATTTATTCATTGAACTTTTAAATGCTTTCGATTGGTTACCAACCTCAGGGGCGAAGCCAAAAATTAACGTCACGGGGGACAATTTTTTAAGAAGTTAATGTATGAAATAAAATGCATAAATAACCAAAAAAAAAAAAAATAGTCGTATAATATAAGATTATTTATTAAAGTTGTTCTCGGTGATATTTTATAACATAAATTCATTTACAATAAAATCTAAATTTAAATTCATTGTAAATTATCGTTTGATACAGAGTGTCATACAATCAGCATGAACAATCATCATTCATTTTATCGCTCTTGTAAAGAAAATAATAAGGTTTTTTCCTTTCTCGGCTGAAGGTTGATTTTATTTCATTTTAAAATCTAAATGCATAAAAACCCAAAACACTTCAGATTCCACAGTCCAAAAATAATTCATTAACAACAATCTAACAACTAATCCAACAATTAAAAATATTATAAATTTATAATTAATCAACATTGTGACATCAAATCAGAGAATTCTAAATCAACTCATACTCCAACATAAAATGCAATTCAAGTTGTCAAAAGGTCAAGCGAAGTGTGTGCTTGCATAATTTGTTACATGTCAAAGTGAGTGGAAAATTAAAGTCACAATAAATTGAAGCTTTTCGATGGTTTCAAGAACAGACCAAAGCCTATAAATCAAACAATTTAACAGGAGTATTTAAAAAAGTAATTTTGAAAAAAATAAAATCAAATAACGGCTTAATAATCAAGCCAAACTCCAGTCTTGGCAAAAAGTCACATTCATCAAACACAATAATCCCCACAAAAGAAGATAACTTAGTCTCACTATTATTTGGTAAATTTTCTTGAATTTATGCAGACATTTTATATCAAATTGAATATTATACTTCAGTAAATAATTTACTTTTATTTTGTATTTCTTGACATATGGAGATCAATCTCAAATGGAGCTGATAACTATTCTGAAAATTGTGCGTTCAATTTAATGCAATAAGCATATTGTCTTGACAAGTTTCTGGTAATATTTTAGTTTACTCGTTAATTTTCAACCTTTAATTGGGTTTTTGCACAGATTCGGGGAAAAAAGTAAAGAATATATATATATATATGGAAATACTTGCAGTCTACAGAGAGTCCGGTATATGTTCGGCGGTAGGCGGCTCCGGTGGGCGTTTGGCCAGGGGAAATATCTAGGGTTAAAAGGATTTGGAAATTTCAATTTTGGTTTTCAATTTCTCAAATTGACGGGTGGCTCACGTTGAAAAATATAAAGGACGAAAGATGGGTTGGGTTTTGTTTTTGGCTAAAAATTATACAAACAATTGGGTTAAAATTGAAACAAAAAATGGCAACTTACAAAAATACCTTTAAAATTAAAAATCCTTTGAAAAATCATATGAAAAAAAATTTAGAAGTAAAAAGTGCCATGTAAAATTAAAAAGTGGCACAATATCACTTTTTTATAAAAATTGTCACTTTAAAAAAAGTGAGACGATGGCACTTTTTAAAAGTTTAGTATTAGTTTTTTATTAAATAATTACGTACAATGTCATTTTTATTAAAAAGTGATGTTTGTCACTAAAAATGTGATAGAAATTTCATAAAGAAAACTGAAAGGAAAAAAAAAAGACACTAAAAAAATGACAATTGCTAAATTAGTGACAACATTTTAAAAAGTGACAAAAATTTTAAAAAAAAAAGTGACGAATTTTAAAAAGTTACAAGAAATAAACAAATGTGATAAACACACAAAAAAGTGACACATAAAAAATTGACATTATTTCAACATCTTAATACAAAGTTCATAGCATCCACCAACATCTTCAGTCTTCCCTTTACAGAGGCCTTAAATCAAAACCCCATAATTAAAGGGAAAAGTTCATAACTCGGGATATTCTTTATCTCAATTCAAAAATCAGATAAATAGTTTAAAATTTTAAAAAATAAGATATGTATTTAATTAATTAAAAATATTTATTAAATAAAGATAATAAAGTCACAGATTGTGATTAATAGTCACAGATTCATAATTATAGGTCACATATCGTCAAATTAATTAGACACAGATCAAAAATTTTGTAGGTCACATATTATTTTCGACGTCATATATCATTCAATTTATAAGTCACATGATCACGTAAGTCACCGTTTGTTGATCACAGATTAATTTTAGTCACGTGCACCTAATATTTAGTCACAGATCAGTCAAATAGTTGGTCACGGACACCGCTGCATCCACCGCCGCCACTACCACCAGAGCACCACAACACTACCAACAACAAAGTCACCACCACTAGATCCAATACACTCCCCAAAAAATTAGTTTTGCATTTTGAGCTGGGTTGGCCAAGTAGCCTTTTGGTTATGGAAAATTTCAGGAAAAATTACCTAGAAACCTATATTTAAAGACTAATTTTCATAAAAAGAGATATTAGTTTTAATTTCATAAATCAGGTGCTAATTAAGAATTATTAATTTAATCATTGCAGATTTATTATAACAAATCCACCACATCCCCAAATTTCAATCCCCACTTCCGGCACCCCCAAATTTCATCTCTCTCTCTAGTGTTCTCTCTTTCATACCTCCCCCAAATTTCATCTCTCTCTAGCTCTCTCTCTTATACCTCTTCACTCTCCACCATATCTCTCTTCATCGCGCTCTCTTGACGACGCACCACCGACGGAGGTACCACGAGACAAGCGACGAGTGTTGAAATCGTGACATCATTGCAACGACGTCGATCCAAGAGCGATGCCGCCCACCATCGCATTGCTCTTGGTGTCACTGCTGCATGCAAGTAGCGACGAGCGCTATCAACTAATTTGTAGTATCTCCCTATGTTTGAATGGAGAATGCCCTGTGTTTGATGTGGTGTTTGCTGATTAGCAATCTTATGTCAATCGTGATAGTAGTAGGGGTGTCAAAACGGGTAGGCCGGGTCGGTTTGGCCCGCGAACCTTTCGACCCGACCGGCCCGTAAACAAAAAAGCCCGCATCATCCGGGCTTACGGGCCGGTTCGGCCCGGCCTTCCAAAAAAAACCAAACGACCCGGACCGGACCGCAAGCTTTTTTTTTTTTTTTTTTTTTGTTTTTTCAAAAATTATCACTTAAAAAATAAATGGTAAAATTTTGTTTTTTTTTTTTTTTAAAATATAGGCCCGCGTTAACCGCGGGCCGGTTTCTCCAAACCCGAACCGGCCCGATAAATAAAAAATTCGACCCATGAACCGGCCCGCTCGGTTCGAGGGCCGGGCCACCTCAGGGTGGGCCGTGCGGGCTGGGCGCGGCCCGCCCATCTTGACACCACTAGATAGTAGCTTGGCAAGTGGTAGTGGGAGTGATGATAATAGTGTGAGTAACATGGGCCTGGTGTGGTTGCCCAAGCATTGTGTTGGTTTCATGTTTACCATCGTAGATTTACTGGTCATTGGTACCTCAGATCTATAGGTAGGGCATGCTTGCGGGAGATGCGGGATTGACATGGGTACAATCCTGTTTTCACCTTTAGCTTCAAAAATCAGGTGCTTTCATTTTATTTTATTTTGGGTCTTGTTTTTGCAGCCTCTGTTCAAATGAGACGTAAATGAAGATTTTATCTGTAAAACACTTTTCACCTAACCCAAAATCAAGAATTTTAATCTTTTAAATGCTGTTATTTCTGAACTAAGCTTGATTATATGATAATACAAAAATTTCTTATACAGCATGATAGAGAGTGTGGGAGAAGGAGTCACAAATCTGAAAGAATGAGATATAGTGATGCCACTCTATTTGGGAGAATGTGGGGAATGTCTGAATTACAAATCTGGGAAGACAAATTTATGCCACAAATATCCCTTAAATTTTAGAGAAGCTGAAGGTGAAAACAGGATTGTAGATGAAGGTTCTGGTAATATAATGGTGGTGGATTGTTGTTGTGGTTTTGAGGTGATAGTTGTGGATTTGACATTGTAGTTGTGGTCGCTGTTGTGGATTTGAGGTAAATATATTATTTATGGTTGTGGATTTGAGTTGAATGCGGTAATGGGGTGCATTGGAGGTGATGGTGGTGCTGATCTACGATGTGTGCATATTTGTTTGTTGTGGTCTTCTGTGACCAAATATATATTTATTATGACAGGTTGTGACAATTCTGTGTTAATTATCATCTATTGTAACTTGATCATATTTCGTCACAATTAAGATTGACATGGTCACGGATAGTCACACTGAAGACAATTATTTGTAATGCTGGGCACAGATATTGAAGAGGTGATGCTTGTGCATGTAGGATGGAGTGGTGATGGTGCAGTTGGTCACTGGTCACATAAGTCAATTCATAGGTCACATATCATTATTAAAGTCACATGTGTCATTTGTCACAAGTCACAATTCATACGTTACATGTCACAATTCGTTGTTAAGGTCACAATTCACTGGTCACGATTAGTCACACTGAAGACAATTTTAGTCACAATTAGTCACGGACGGTTACAACTCACCAACAAATCACATAATTTTCATTAGTCACAAACCACACCATTTCCTTTGGCACAAATTTCATCAATTCTGTCACCCATATCACAAGCTTTATATTTATTATTGAAAATAGAATTTGTCTTTACAATCATGGCTAATGGAAACAACCTTCCATTTTTACATGAGAAAAAGAACTAAAATGGAAAGACAGATGAAAGCACATACACTATAGCAATCCTCACATTTTATGTTACGAGTTACAGGCAACAATTCATGGGTTACAAGTCATAATTCATATGTCACAATGTGCATAGGTTACAAATTCAATAGAACTGATCATTGATCATTGGTTAAAAAAAAAATCATCGGAGCAGTCGCGAGAAACGCCGTCGGAGCGGTGGAAGAAAGGTGGTGTAGTGGAGTGATAGAATGACATAGGGTGGAAATAATTAATGTATATTATATTATAATTTAATATTTAATACATTTATTTACCACCTGATTTTTGAAATAATTTCACAAGTTTATTAGTTTTGAAAAGTAATTTTTATATATAGGTGTTATGTTGTGTTCCCCAAAATTTCACCCCCCCCCCCCCCCCCCCCCCCCCCCGATCCCAATTAAAATGTAATCCCATTTTTACTAGACTCAATAATTTATTCTGAAAATACTATCACTTGTAGTAAAAATGCTCACATTTTAATATCCAAGAAAGCAGCTAATCCCATGAATTACTCAACATGCCCCCAAAAAATCACGATTTATGAGATTAAATCATATCTAAATAAATCTTCCTTAATTAGTGTAATGAGTATCTGAAGCCTCCTTCATTTTATAATTTCTTCTTCGAAACGGGTTGGTGATGAATCTTGATTATCCGATGAAGAATATTGTGGTTGAAGTATCTATTGAAACTCGTCGCAGGTAAATATTGCATCGTGGAAGAAGAGCTTTCTCAAAATGAGAATAGGTGATTGAAGCTGTCGATTTAACCTCCAAGACAAAGAAAAAAGAGATAATTAAGGATGATGGTAGATGAGCAACAAAGTCTTAAACCTGGAGATCCTCATCCAGTGACGATAGGATTTTAGATGTAGCACCAAATTATGTGTCAACCCAAGAGAACTCTACATAATTAAAACCCCCCAGTTTCACATTTTTTTTCCCTTTTTTATGGTTTTGTTCTAGAGTATGTTGGTTTTATTATCTTGCAAAACAACAATTTTAGTTTCGTAGCAAGTATTAGGATTGTTCGTGAATATGCAAGTTTACATAAATCATCATCCTTGATTTTATTATGTCTATATTTTTATGACATGTTTGTGAATTAAAATATGTTTTAATTTAAATTCTTGCAACTTTAAATGCTTGATTACACGACTCGTGTTGGAATCAAATTTCTTAGGACAAAGTTACGTTGAGTAAAATATCAATTGCTTAAACACCTGAACAAGACTCATTTTTATCATTGTAATTATTTCTTGACACGCGACATAGCATGTATCACATTTTTGACATGTAAGAGTTAATAATCTTTAATCAAGAAATCAAATCCCACAGAGAAATTAAGTTACAATTCACAGGAACCAAATACGTTTATTTATTTATTTATTTTTTTTTAAGATCATCCTTCAAAATTTAAATCATAATATACTATAGCATTACTCTGGTGATTTTTCCTTAATATGAATTGTATAAAATCTGTATTAAAAAGAAAGTTCAAATACACAGAGGTGTCAATTATCTTTCTGATTCGCAAACCCACGCAATTCTTCCTTTTTTTGGGGTCATAATTTGAACTTTCCATGAGTTTTTAATTGGAAGCAAATGATAAGAAATTTCAACTAATGGTAGGCGTGTTCTTTGCCATTGTATGTGCTTCAGTTACAAAAATAAAAACCATAATAATTTTGGTATACTTTTCTATAATGCTCAGTATCTATAAAATATAAATTAGTGTAGTAAGCTTGGTTTACTTGTGATTTTTTGGCAATTGGGTATCGGTGGGGGCATAGACTATTCGATATTTATTCATTTTGTTGGAAGCATTTTATTGGGCTACAACCAAGTTCAATGATCATTCCAAAGTATTTTAAAGTTCAATAAGTAAAGCATGATGGATGTATAAGCTTAGTGACCAGTCAAAAGAATTTTAAAATTTAGTAAGCAAAACATTAGGATTTAACTCGGCGAGTTAAATTAATACTATTATTTTTCCTGTTTAGAGAAGAGAAATACGTAACAAGATCAGGTCCATAATTTTCAGTTCAGTAAAGCATGATTGCACAAAACGTTTATTATACAAAATATCTCTATTTTTCATTTTTTGGCATTTTCACATCTATTTTTACCTTCCATTGGGGAGAAGGTCATTTTTTCAATAAAAAAAAATGTAAAATGACAAATATACACTACTATTTAAATAAAATAAAATTAAAAAATAAATTACAATTATACTCCTAAACTTTTTAAAAAACTGCAAATAAATACAAATAAATTATTAAAGGGATAATTAGCACAAAATATCTATATCTTTCCATATTGTTGTTCAAAATGTCAAATTTCATTTTTTGACATTTTCACCATTATTTTCACATTACATTGCGAAAATTATCATTTTCATCCATTTTCACAATTGAAAGCTGTGAAATGACAAATATACCCCATGTGTTAGAATTAGGTATAGGAATGAAGTAATTCTCATTAGCCTTGAATAAAAGTACATCAATCTATTTATACTGTATGTGAAAGAAAACTAAGCTAAACAAGGAATGTAAGCAGTAGAATAAATACAATGGAGTGATAAGGAAATAATATCTTTCAATATGGCAGGACTATTCTAAATACTCTTCCTCAAGTTGGAGCATGAAGGTCCTAATGCCCAACTTGCCAATGAAATAGTGAAAGAGATCCTTTCCAAGAGCCTTTGTGAGTATGTCAGCTAGTTGTTGCTTCACGGGGACATGCGTGGGAAGAATGAGCCAGACAGAAATTTTTCACTCACAAAATGGCAATTAATTTCAATATATTTGGTGCGTTCATGGAAAACAGGATTGCATGTGTATGAAGAGCAGCCTCATTTTCATAGTAGAGCAAAATACGTTGCCGATGAAAAACAACAAGATCACGTAGGAGAGACTTGAGCCAGACAAGTTCACAAACGGTCATGGCCATGGCCCTGTATTGTATTTCAGCAGAGGAACGAGAGACAACTGCATGTTTCTTAGTGCACCAAAAGATGGGACTAGCGCCAAGAGAAATGAAAAAGCCCGTCGTGGTAGGACAACTTGCCCAATCAAAATCAAAGTATGCAGAAAGCCGGAGATCACACTGAGCAGAACAAAATATGCCATGCCCTGGAGAGCCTTTAAGGTAACGCAAACCATGAAGGGCAGCTAAGTGATGAGAATCCCGAGGGTGTTGCATGAGCTGGCTCAACATATTAACAGAGAATGAGATGTGTGGCCGAGTAATAGTGAGGTACAGAAGGTGACCCACTAAACATCGGTATGGACTTGGATCGGAGAGTAGAGTGTCATCATTAGGGGCAAGCGTCAAATTCTGATCCATAGGAAAATAGGCTGGTCGTGAACCCAAATTGCCAGAGTCAACAAGGATGTCCAATGTACATTTACGCTAGTTGACAAAAATACCAAGAAGTGATCGAGCAATCTCAAGGCCAAGAGAAATACTTCATGGTGCCTAAATCCTTGATTTTGAACCTGTTATCGAGAGAAGTTTTGAGAGCAGTGATGGCAGAGAGATCATTACCCACAACCAAAATATCATCAACATAGACAAGGATAACAGTAAAAGAAGAGCCAATAGTCTGAGTAAAAAGTGAGTGATCAGCCGCAGATTAAGTGAAACCATCAGACAATAACACAGGGGAGAGTTTCGAGTACCAATTCCAAGAAGCTTGCTTAAGACCATAAAGTGATTTAAGCAGATGGCAAACAAGAGTCTCCCTCTCTCGACCATAACCGGGAGGAAGGGACATATAGACTTCCTCGTCTAAACCTCCATGAAAGAAAGCATTATTAACATCAAGCTAATGAAGATGTCAATTGCGGGCAGCTGCAATTGCCAACACACAACAAACAATAACAAGTTTGGCTACAGGGGAAAAAGTGTCCTGATAATCAAGGCCTTCAACTTGAGTATAACCCTTGGCCACCAACCGAGCCTTACACCTTTCAATGGAACCATCAACATGGAGTTTAGTTTTGAAGACCTACTTACAACCAATGGGTTTCTTACCAGGAGGAAGTGGTGTAAGAATCCAAGTATGATTAGTTTTAAGGGCTTGAATCTCAGTCTGCATAGCATCACGCCAGTGGGAATGCTTAACAGCTTGAGAGTAACAAGTAGGGTCAGGGGATTGTGAGAGGGCAGAGAGAAAGGCAAAATGATTAGAGAAAAAATTATGATAAAAAACAAACTAAGAGATGGGATGAACCGTACCTGAAGATGCGACTGCAGCAATGGAAGGCATAATGGATGAAGTAGATAGCAAGGTAGGACAGATGTAGTCAACAAGGTAAGCATGACGGTGCATAGTGCGACGAGAGCGAGTGGGAAGTCAGGAACATGAAGGGGTACTGGAGGAGGAGGAGTTATAGTGGTTGAACATGGGAGTCAGGAACATGAAGGGGTAAGACAAGGAGCGAGGTGGAAGGTTGAGGTAAAAGTTTTAAGGGAAAAACATGTTCAAGAAATGTGATATCCCTAGAGATGATAAGGCGTTTGTGGTCTAAGTCGTAAACCCGATAAGCACTATGAGTGGAGGGGTAACCTAAAAAAACACAAGAATGAGCTCGAGGTTGAAACTTATCACTGTGAACAGAGGTAGTGTGAACATAGCAGAGACAACCAAAGACACGCAAATGGTCATAGCGAGGTGCCTTTTGGTAAAGGTTCTCGAAAGGAGAAATATTGTGTAGAGAAGATGACGAGGTGCGGTTAATAAGGTAAGTGGCAGTGAGCACACATTCTCCCCAAAAAGTAATGGGAAGGTGAGCTTAAAAACGTAGACAACAAGCCACATTTAAAATATGACGATGTTTTCGCTCAACAACACTATTTTGCTGAGGTGTCTCCACGCAAGTGCGTTCGTGAAAAGTGTCTTGTTCAGATAAAAAAAGCTTGAGTGGTGCAAGCGAGAAATTCTTAACCATTATCAGTGCGTATATGACATATCTTGGAATTGAATTGAGTGTGAACCAAGGCAAAAAATGCACATAGACAAGATAAGGTTTCAGATTTATAACACATTAAATATAGCCATGTGACCTGAGTATATTCCTCAACAATGGTTAAAAAGTAATGTACACCAGAGAGAGAAGTTGTATGATAACCACCCCAAATATCACAAAAAATACGTTCAAAAGGCATCAAACTTTTATTTCCAACTAATTGAAAATGTAACCGGGTATGTTTTCCACGATTACATATGTCACAATGTTCAATAATTTTAGAAGGAGAAATAAAACGCGGAATATTATGTAAAGAGGGATGACCTAAACATTGATGTCATGTATCAAAAGAAATGCTATTGACTAGTTGGAGCGCGGTTGCTGAAGTCGGCTTGAAATAATACAGTCAGTTACGCTCATCACCCATGCCAATCAGCATCTCCGTGGTTAGGTCCTGAAAAATGCAAAAAGTGGGAAAAAAAAAAAGAAACAACACAATTTAGCGATTTTGTTAGTTGATTGACCGATAACAAATTAAATTTAAAATCAGGAATTGACAAAACATTAGAAAGTGAGAGACGTGGTGATAAAGAAATATCACCCGTACTTGATACAAGAGCCTGTGAATCGGTGGGAAGACAAACAAAAGATGGGTTAGTGTAATTATAAGAATTATGAAGGGGTAAATTGGTAATGTGGTGTGTAGCACCACTATCCACTACCCACGACTCTCTATCAAAAGGAGGAGGAGATGTTGAACCTGCGAAGGAGAGGCTGGGGTTCTGGAGGAGTTCTATCAATTGGGTATATTGATCGGTGGAGAGCCCAGGGATTCCACTCATGGTTGAAGATGCACTGGCAGCGGACACCTGATGAGCAGCCGGCGAGGAAGAAGCTAAGGCGCTGCGTTTATGCTTGGACGGCCACCATTCCGGGTATCCAATAATTTCGAAACATTTGTTCCTTTGGTGTCCCGGTTTACCACAAGCCTCACATAGAGGAGTCCCAGCAGGCCACACACAACGGGGGCGAGAGGAAGTGTTGGGCAGCGTGGAGTGTGCGGTTAGGGCTGAAGCATCTGGTAGAGGCGTGGGTAATTGAATAGTCATTGGGTTTCCTCTTGATGCAGAATGGCATAACAGCGACCAATAGAAGGGAGTGGGTCTATTGCCAAATTTTGTGATCGAAGTTGGTGAAAGTTCTCGTTAAGACCCATGATGAATTGGTAAACTTGATGGCGTCCTGAATTTTAGTGGGGGATTTAGAGGCACCACATGTACACGGTATGATGGGTTGTGAAGAGGCTAGTTCATCCCATAGCTCCTTCAATTTTCCGTAGTATACTGTGATAGATTGATGTTCTTGGTGAAAATTGGCTAAATCCCGTTTCAATTGGAAAATCTTTGTACGGTTGCTTTGTTGGAAACGTGTTTCTAATTCCACTCACAAATCGTTTGGTGTGACACAGTAGATGAGGCTGCCTGTGAGTGATCGATCAATTGAATGTAGAAGCCATGACATTATCATGTCACAACACCAGTCCCAGAGTAGTGCTGCAGCGGTAGGGTGTTTGATGGTGCCCAGAACAAAGCCTAATTTGTTCTTGGCATTCAATGCACCAGTGATTGCTCGCCGCTAAGCCGTATAGTTGTCGCCGTTAAGAGGTGTATCAATCAGAAATTGGTTTGGTTGATCTGACGAATGGAGGTAGTATGGAGATGAGGCGTCTGTGAAGGATTTGTGGGCTTCTAAGACAGAGACAGAAATAGGTTCGGCCATGGCAGAGGTAAGGGTATGAATTTTCAAAACCTACTACTCTGATACCATGTTAGAATTAGGTATAGAAATTAAGTAATTCTCATTAGCCTTGAATAGAAGTACATCAATCTATTTATACTGCATGTGAAAGAAACCTAAGCTAAACAAGGAATGTAAGCAGTAGAATAAAGACAACTTTCTCAATTTTTTTAAGCTAATTTTATACATTTTCTAGCATTATTGGAGTTAAAAATACTAATTTAGGTGATATTAAATAATAAATTTAATGAAAATAGAATTAAGTAATTTAATTAATTATAGGAATAAATGCAGCAAAAAATCTCTAAACCTTTTAAATACTAGCAACTTTTCTCTAAGCCTTTGATTTATTGCGATTGTCATCCCCTACCTTTTCAAACGTTGCAGGTGAAGCCATCTTAGACGGTTTTCATCCATTTCTCTGTCAGTTGACCATCAAAATAAAAAATTGATCACTTTTCTACCAAAATACTAGGAGTGACGATCATAACAAATCAAATATTGGAGGAAAGTTTCTAATATTTAAGATTTTTGCTGCAATTATTCCTTAATTACACCTCTCATCCAGATGAATAATGCTTAATAGTATTCCCCTTGTGATTAATATGGAGTCGGAAGGAACTGAATCAGAAATCCCCTTTGCAGAGATTTTGATGATAAAAAGGGGATTCGGTCTATTACTTTCACAATCTGTCAGGCAGCATGCTCTGAAATTGTCCAAATATGTATTGTACTAACAAAATGATTCAGAAAAATCCAGCTACCACATAACACTAAATTCCAATTGTTCCAACGCAACTCCAGACCCCATTTCTGGCTTCTACCTGACCCAATTTTCCCAAAGTCCCATTTCTGGCTTTTCTCTCTCTCTCTCGATCTCGAAAGCAATACGACTCTTTCCTATTCAAGTAATGATATATATTCACATGTAGGATGGTCAAGATAGAGATAAAATGAGTGGACATAATCGAAAGTATTGTGATTTGAATAGTTCCAGACTTTGAACCATTAAAGTCTTGTTACTTCTTCAAATGTCAAACAAGCAAGAGAGAGACGGACTTGGCATCGAAAGTTTTGTGACTCTAAATTTAAAGTGGCCTGATTATAATGAACAAACCTAACATGTATATAACATATCCACACGTCCAAAATCTTTTTAACTTTTACAATTCATTTTCCTTTATTTCCTGAATTTTGCTACAAGTACACTTTTTTTTACACTAAGTTTGACACTCTACTCACAATTAAAGAGTGGAACCCACAATTAAAATAAGAACTTTGCTTCAAGTATATTGTACTTGACATAAAGTTTGACACTCCTCTCACATTCAAAATGTGGGGTCCACAATTAAAATAATCGCGGACCCCACACATGTGAAGGGAGTGTCAAACTTCATGTCAATTAAAAATGTACACAAAGTATTTTTCTTAAAATAATGGTGAACACATACATTATGAGTACAACATCAAAGAAAATATCAAAAAAAAATGTACTTAAAAAATAGTTCTTATTGCTTCACACCTACCCCACCTCCCTCCAACTCCATTTTTCACATGTTTCCATTGATTTTAAATACCGACTTCTCGTTCCCGAACTTTCTCTTACGAGATTACATTTTTTTCTCAAGATTTACGTAATCCATAACTCTCTCTCTCTCTCTCTCTATTTTCATTTAAACCAATAAATTCATCTTTCTCTCTGACTGTTTCATTCTTTAAGCATATCCAGAGCTTCCAAAATGAAGGAGATTTGGACAACCATGGCATCAATGATGGGCGTGTGGGCTGTTTGCCAAAGCCTTCTGCACACAGTCTTCCCGCCGGAGCTCCGGTTCGCCTCCATAAAATTCCTCCACCGCCTCCTCAACTGGTTCTCCTCCTACTGCTACTACGACATCACCGAGATCGATGGCGTCAACTCCAACGAACTCTACAACGCCGTCCAACTCTATCTCAGCAGCTCCGCCTCCACCACAAGCACCCGCCTCAGCCTCACGCGCGGACTCAATTCCAGCACCATAACCTACGGCCTCTCCAACAACGACCGCCTCGTCGATACCTATGATGGCGCAACCGTCGAATGGGAACACGTCGTCACTCAAAGACAATCCCAAACATTTTCTTGGCGACCACTACCTGAAGAAAAAAAAGAGGGTTCATTCTCAGGGTGAAGAAGAAAAACAGACAGGTGGTGCTGGGTTCCTATCTTGATTTTGTTGTGGAAAAGGCTAATGAAATACGTAGGAAAAATCAGGACCGTTTGCTTTACACAAATTCACGTGGTGGCTCCTTGGACTCTCGAGGGTATCCATGGGAATCCGTACCCTTTAAGCATCCTAGTACTTTTGAGACTTTAGCTATGGATCCTGTGAAAAAGGCTGAGATTATGGCTGATCTCTTAGATTTTGCAAATGGAGAGTCTTTTTATCAGAGAACTGGGAGGGCTTGGAAGAGAGGCTACTTGTTATATGGTCCACCAGGGACTGGAAAATCCAGCATGATTGCAGCCATGGCTAATTATCTCGGGTATGATATTTATGATCTT
The DNA here is from genome assembly GCA_019395295.1 of Osmanthus fragrans. Lineage (NCBI taxonomy): Eukaryota > Viridiplantae > Streptophyta > Magnoliopsida > Lamiales > Oleaceae > Osmanthus > Osmanthus fragrans. The sequence goes on from CM033358.1 coordinate 7,355,099, forward strand.
GAATTGACTGAAGTGAATACAAATTCTGAGTTAAGGAAGTTACTTATGAAAACTAGCTCGAAATCGATTATTGTTATCGAGGATATAGATTGTTCAATCAATTTAACTAATAGGAAAAAGAATGGCGGTGGGAGTGCTAATTCCGGTGGCCGGAAAAATAACCATGATGCTGCACCCCCGGCACCGCGGGGGGCTAATGGAGAAGATGGTGGCAGTACAATAACGCTCTCGGGGCTGCTGAATTTTACAGATGGATTGTGGTCTTGCTGTGGGAGTGAGAAGATTTTTGTGTTCACTACAAACCATATGGAGAAGATTGATCCCGCATTGCTGAGGAGTGGGAGAATGGACATGCACATAAACATGAGTTATTGTTCTTTTTCTGCATTCAAGATTTTGTTAAAGAATTATTTGGGGTATGAGGAAACTGACTTAGAGGAGCAAATGTTGGAGGAATTTGAGGGGGTGATTGATGAGGCTGAAATGACGCCTGCCGATATCAGTGAAGTTCTGATCAAGAACCGGCGAGATAAGAACAAGGCGGTCCGAGAATTACTGGAGGCGTTGAAGACGAGGGCTGAACAAAATCGAGCAAAGAAATTGCTAGAGAGTAAAAGAAATGAGGTTGAAGATGAAGAGCAAGAGAAGAGGGCTTTGGATATCCCAAAAGAAGGGTTTGATCAGTTGGAAGAAAGTTGCAACAAATGTGAAGAGAAAGATGATGAGAAGATACACTGAACTGTTAAAATAAGTTAATTGAAGATGAAAAATAAGTTCGAATTTCATCTTCTGTATGGTTCTATCTAGTACAGTTAACCTGAAAGAGGTGGGGAAGAAGATAGGCAGGCGGATTGTTAGTGGTATAGGATCAATTTTCAAGCTTGTGGGGGAATTATTAACATTGGGAAAGAAGAGAACATGATTGTAAGACCAATTAATTCGATGTCATTTATATTTTTGCCTTCAATCTTGATTTAAATAAGTATTTATGTTCGTTCAGCATTTTCTTCAAACACCTTGCCTACAATTATCTTTTTCTACTGTATTCTTTATAAGATCCTGGTATTGGAGTTTTTGCTTGTACTGTGCATTGCTAGCTGGCTGATATGTGATTGCACATGGGTTGTGTACCTTCTGGGTTGGAGATCATGCGATTATTATTTGGACAACGACATTGTAGCACATTGCCTTTAGGGTTTCTGTTCTATATGGGCTTAATGTTAACTGTCCAAAGTGACTATGATTTATTTTTGATAAGATTGAGGTTAATGGAGGGAGTTCTATGGGAAAATTATATTGAAGGTTTCCAACTATTAAATTTGTACGAGTATGTCCTATTCTTTTATTTTGGCAGCTGGGTCTTTAATTTTTCTAGCTAATTTGTAGCAATTTGGTCTATATGGTTGTCGATAGAACAAGTAGGTCGACTTTCTTTCCACTTTGTCTCCTTACCCTTCATGCCCAATATTTTTGTTTGTTGCACAAACCACACTAAAATAGAGGATCTTGAATACTATTTGAAATTCAAAAGAACCGTGCGGGATGAAGGTTCATTTGATTCACGCTTGATTACAAGAAGCTCAAAAGATATGGCCAAGGAAAGAGGCCAAATTCCACTGTGCTCAGAAACAAAGGGTGCATTCTCTTTGCTGTTTTCGAATCGTTTTCTGATTTCGATTTTTCAAAACATTAAAAATACGTTATCTTTCCCATTTTCGAAAACGAGTTTTTGAAAACGGCTGAAAATTTTGTGAAGAAAACAGAAAATAATTTTTTTACGTTTTTGTTGTTTTCTTCATAAATCTGTCAAAAATAAAAATACAGGTTGGGATCAAAACAACAAAAAGAACGAGTTTTCAACAATTTCAAAATGGACACCCAAAACACAAAACATAAAATGAATTCAAAACTCAAAATACGAAATTAAAATACGAAAGGAACGCCCGAAATGTCCCTAGAAATTTTTGCCACTATTGCAATGTGAAAAGAAAGCTAAAAACTTAGTACAAGGCCCATAATTTGAGACCTTGTTGTAACAAAGAAGAAACATGTGAACAATCAGAAGATTTTATGTTGGATAAAGAAAGATTTCCAAGGAAAAGCTAATGGATAGGCTTCCTGAAAAAGTAGACATTATTATATTTGGTTGGTTTTGTTAGTGAGTTGGAAAGGCCAAATTGGGTTTGCATTTTCGAGATAGTGTGCATTAGTCATAAGTTACTTGGTGATTTAGCAACTTTTGTGATTATTGTGCCTTTTGATTAAACTACGCTGTGGCGCATCGCATGAAAAAGGTGCACTTTTTCGCTACATTTCATTTGTCAAGGTTTACGTGTTTAAAACTTAGTGCTTTGCCTTCTATAATTGTATTAGCGACTTTCATTTTACTATATCATTCGTTTGTGAAAAGCTCTCCGATCGCCAATAATATGTAATTGTGTTGGAATCAAAGGCATCCTCATTAGTGATCCAGTTTCAAAAAAGGTCAAGCATCCAGACGTGCTAATTTGACACTATGTGGCGTGCATGCTCAGGCACAATTGAACAAAAAGACATTATACTCATCAATACTCATAAGTTACCGACAATAATGTCGTTGACGTTGAGAGTCACCGTACAGATGAGAAGTCGTTTGTGATAGTCGAATGTATGGCTAATGATGGTTTCAATATGGCAGGATAATATTTAATAATATAAAAATTGAACGGTTGAAATCTTGACGTAATCCAATCAGTTGTGAAAAGAACATACGAATTTCGAGAATTAAATTGCAATGATATTTCGACTTTTTAATATCATAATATTCAAATTCGAAATTCATTGCACTATTTTTTAATCACATGATTTAATATTTTCATTTTTGAAGTGTTTATACTAATTGTACTATTATTTTTATATTTATTTATTAATGAATTTAATATTTTCCTTAATTTAATGTAATTATTTATTTAGTAATTTATGTATTTGTAAAATAAATAAATAAATTATTAAAAATAAAAAAAGAGAAAGAAAATGATTAGACAATAATCATTTGGTGTAAGTTTTGGTGGAATGGTTGAAAATGATTTTTAATTTGGTACAACTTTTGGTGTACGGTTGGAAATGGCCTTATGACTCATAATTTATTTTTATCTATTGTTTTATTCCTAGTCTCGATTTCCTTCAATAGATCTTGATTCGTGTACTCTTTCTTTTTCTGAGTGAGTGGATTAACTAGGCCCGACCATCTTTGTAGAACATGGACGTTCCTTAGGTCAATCCCTTTCATGATTTGACCCCAATGGCTGTGGGAGGCTATGCATACTTACTATATGTGGGTGGAGGCGGATGCATAATTTTTTATTAATATTAGTTTTAGTATTCTTAACACAATTTTCTTTGATAAAAATTTGTTAAACTTTTCATGTATTTAATATTACTAACTAAAAAATTATTATTATTTTTTAAATATTAATTACAGATATAATTTTTTATAAGAAAAAAATGAAGGCAAAATATTTACAAATTTAAAAATCAAGAGTCTTCGATAAATGAAGGGCTAGACGAACGTTCAGCCTAATGCTCGAGCCGGCCATGATAGGTCCATGCCAATTTGACCCAACTTGACCTATTTTAGACGAGCATACAAGCCAAAATCAATCACAACAGAAAAATACGTACTCATAACCAAAACTAATCTAATCTCTCCACAACTTGAGACACCATTAATTAGAGTAACACTATGTTGCACGATTACTACTATAAGCACTGGTTGAGGTAAGAATATACCCCACATCTCACTATTTTATTTTATTTTTAAAATTGGATTTTTGCATGTAGACTTGTGCTTTCATAACATTTACTCTCTAGTGACACGATTCATTTTAAAAAGTATGTTTTACAAAACAATACGACCCTTGATCCAGTAAGTGCATAAATTATAATTTAAATCTAGTAAGCGCATATATTTCGTATGATTCATAATTACTATTCATTTATTATCAACACATACCGAAAAATTAACGACCTATGATAACTTAATTTTAATTTATTCACTCCCCGTCTTCACCTAAAAGTGTTACGATTTATAAAAAGGTAAATAAAGAGATCAAGTTCATGCACAAATTAGATTCGCTCGAACAAAGGTCTAAAATTACTTTTAAATTGTACTAGTCTTTTAGGTGCACACAGCATCTCTTCACACTTGTAAATGTCCTTACCACCGGACATAAACAATTATTACATGTAACAAACTACAAAGTTTTTTGCAATGATATTTAGGCGGTGCGATTGCAATAAGACAAGACATGCACCTTATAAAACCATATGCTGGCATGCATTATATTCTTTTGTACTTTTTATAGTTTGGAGTCAAGAAAGATAGTGATTGTTCCCTCGTGGAACCATCAAACATGGCCCAATAGTTTTAACCTTATTCATTTAACACCTCATCTTCCAATTATAGAATCGACTACAACACTGTCATATTCATTGCCTTATTTTATAAGATAAGCTCAAACGAGCAATTTAATCTATCCAAAACATAAGCGAGCATATGATATCGTTTCGAACCAATTTTCTAGCGTAAAAGAACTTACACTAAACGTTCTTTTATAATTAAATACTTTTACTCTACGAAAACTAAGCAGAAAATAATTAAATTTTGATGTGTTGTGACAGTGGTGAACAGAATACGCTCGTTCTTGAAAGTACATGCTCTAGAATCCGTTCCTTTAATATTTGAAATTTGAATTATGAACAATGAAAATTCTAAATTGAGAATCATACTTGACTGATCACATATGAAATTCCGAGGTAGCTATTATATTATTTGTACACAGCAATTATTTGATTGATAAAAGAAAGAGGAAAATAGTAGTTTTGTAATTGAACACCATATTGATCCTACTAAAACTTGTACCTGGACATGGTGAGGTTGGTGTTGGGGAATTTATTTAAGAATTATGTTATTTTGCCCAAGTTGGGTTACAAAAGGAGGGGTGTCCAAGTGATGTGGCACTCCCCTATTGGAAGAGGCGGCTGGTAGGCCAGCCGAGGCCAACCACCTCGGCCAATGGAGGGGTGCCACATCACTTGGGCACCTCTCCTTTTGTAACCCAACTTGGGTGATGTAGCATGGTTCTTTATTTAAACATGTACAACAAAAAATAAAACAAGTTTCAATTCTTACTAAGAATCTGCTTTGTGTTTAGATAGAAATTGTACAATCTTTAGATCTGCAATCTCTTTTGCTATTCGGCTATTCCTCTAGTTTCAACAATCCTGATCCGTCTCCCATAAATGTTCAATCGTCCAACCTCCAATGGAATCCAGACAAAGAACAAGATTGAGAAAGAGCCAAAGTTTTCTTTTCTTGTGCTATCAAGAATAATGAAAATTCCGACAGTTTTAAAATCCTAGCATCTTATTTATATAAACTCAAACAGGCTCGACCCGTCTTACAACTTAATCCGTGTTTAATTAATATAAGTGGTAATTACACAACCCTACTTTTGAAGATCTGATTTCTTAAATCAGGTGGGATGTTTGTCTTTTCAAATATCAGATATATCATATCATATTTATATATTATAATTATTAATTATAAAAAAATTCATTTCAAAACCCTAAAATTATTCTCGTCTCCATCTTCCCCTTTCTATCTCCACATCCTCCCCACCAACCCACCCTGGCGCTACACCCAACCCCACCACTGATTCAGCGGAGCAGCAGTGCAGATGGTGACAAGCAGACGGTGTTGCTACGTGAAGCAAGGCGACGCAACTACTGCTTTGCGTAGTTGCATCGTCTCCTTTTTCTTTGAAAATTTTTGGTTTTTGATTCTATCCATGTGCAATGGTTGTTTGGCAATGGTAGTGGTGCCAACAACGCGAGGAGCGGTGAGCTGCCGGATGTGCGACGTCGCCTCAACTTTTTGGGAGTTATTTTGTTTTTGATTCGGTGTTGGTGATGCGCCTTGCGAACGGCAGTGTGGACTCCAATCAGGTGTAAACGGCAATGATGCGATGCTTGTGAAGTGGTGTTGGTTGGTGGTCAACCTTTTTTTGGTTGGTTGGTGGTCGGCCTTTTTTGGTGTTGGTCGGCCTTTTTGGATTGAGGAGATTTTTTTTTTGTTTGTGGCGGTGTTGGTGGCAATTTTCAAATAGTGGTGGTGATAGCAATGTGCGGTGATTTTTTATTTGGGGCGGTTGATGGTGGTGGCAGCAGCAGTGATGATAGGATTGAGAATTTTTTGGTTGGTCGTGGTGATATAGTATGGTGGAGACGGTGGTCGGGTGATGGTCACAGTCTCACAGATTAGTTGGTTAATTGTGATCACTAAATTGGTTAATCTGTGATCAATAAAAAATATGCGACCAATAATTTGGATAATTTGTGATTAAAAAATAATATGTGACCTAAGAAATTATTAATTTGTGACCAATAATCTGATAATTTGTGACTGTATAATAAGTTGTGACTTATAATAATAGTAATTTGTGATCGATGAACAAATTGTAATCTTTGAAATCTGTGAATCGTGACCGTAAAATAATTTATGACATTAAAATTTTGATTTGTGATCTCGAAAATAAATCGTGACCTTTAAAATATTTGATTTGTGATCTCGAAAATAAACTGTGACCAATAAAATATTTGATTTGTGATTTCGAAATAATTTGTGACTAATTAATTTGATAATACGTGACCAATAAATGAATTTGTGACTAAATTGTATGTATCGCGACCTTTATATATTTAATTAAATAATTAAATAAATAAATAAATAAAAATATGATTTTTGAAGTTAGAAACTTGTTTTACTATTATTGAAATGGACCATACTTATACTCTTACTTATGAAATTTTTCCTTAATATAATTAATTAAATCTGGTTCATGAATTAATTAATTCGGGTCCATTAATAAGCAATCCAATTAATTAATTAATTATTCAAAACTTATCAATTAATTAATTGGTAAATTTCATTATTCTAGTTCTCCTTTTGTGTATGACAAATTAGGTTTCAACCACGATGCATAACGATGTGAATTATTATTTTGATCTGATCAAAATTGATAAACCTAAACACCTATTTTTATTTATCACAAATTCACATCCATCATCCCAGATTGACATCTAGCAATGTGTCAGGACAATACATGTGATGGAAAATGTCACGTGGTATGACAAAACCAAATTCATTTATTTATCATGAAACTATAATCACTTCATCAATATGATTAGATCAATTACGAGATATGGATATGTGTCAATCTCAATTATCGATCATATCTTTCATTCCACTATCAAGTCAATGTAAGTCAAAAATTCCTGTTCGACTTACGAGTACACCTTGGCCAGAGATTTCATTATCAACTTAACGGTATGAAATATAGATCATAATATCTTACTATCTAAGAGTAACGAATCATCTATTGATCATTCACAACTTTCATATGATTCTTGACGTACTCAAACGATACTGTATTAGCGGCTCTTGACAGAGTAACATCCAATATCACCAAATTATAACAGTCATCACATAAGGCACTGTGATGACCTCAAGTTGAAGGACCAATTCCACTATTGAACGTTAGAGATTAATCAGTGACATGCAGATAGCTATTCCAGTGGAATCTCCCAGCGGGTCTTTAATGTTTTGTTTTATAACAAAATATTTACATGTTCATTTAAGTGTCACCATATTTTAGTTTGTGAGATCAACTACTTATTTCACAAGTAAGAAATATCACACGTGATGATCTATCTGTAATAACGATATTCGTATCTCGTTATTACTTACAACCACGGATGATTGAAGATTCAATCATATGTAATTTGTATCTTACGATCACAACTCCTTGTGATTAACAAATTATCGAGATTTGAATCTACGAACTCTATTATATAATATCATAATAGATCTCGCCAAAATAAATGCATTAAACATATATCAAAAGTGTTTATACCAAAAGTTAATTGGACTTAAAGCATAACATTTACCGTTGGGAGGTTAACCAAGTCTGAGATTCAAACTCTATGTGATCATAAACAATGCACCGAAGTACTTGAAACAAGCAATTCGATGAGTGCCTCGTTCTAATCTACCATACACCATATTTCTCATACTACATTCTCGTGGTCGTGGATCCATCCTTCTCAACAGCATTTTTATTCTTTTAAGAATCAAAAGCAATTATCTTCTAGAATAATATGCTATAGGAAAAAAGACGGGTCAATGTACACCCAGGTGGCATGCTTTGTACCATTGTACAACTCAATGTCCAATGTTACTAATTCCATGTCCAATTATTCTTGCAGAATGGATGGACAAAATCGATGTAAATAGGTTGTTTCTGCTTCTTCAATTGAACAATGGCCAAGAATTCCCTATCTTAAAATCTAAATAATATTACGAGAATCTTGGACTAAATTTATAATAACATGTTATGCATAAACTTTAATTTTTATCTTATGACTAATTAGTTAAAGATTATATATTATAACTTTGTTTGACAAACCATTCAGATCACTATGCAAGTTTGACTTGACCACTTCACTGTATTCTCTTTGGCTGCATTTTTGAGTGAATTGTCCAAATAATCACTGAACTTTACACCATATTTCGATAAGGTCACTGAACTTTAAAAATCATCAAATTCATCACTGAACTTCCCAAAAGATTTTCACGGGGTCACTAAACTTAAAAAAATTTCTCATTCATCACTAAACTTTGCAAAAGGTTTTCCAGGGATCACTAAATTAGTGATCATTTAGTGAGCCATGGGAAACTTTTTGCAAAATTTAGTGATCTCGTGAAATTTTTTTACAAAGTTTAGTGATGAATGAAGTGGTTTTAAAATTTTAGTGAGCCCGTGTAAATATTTTGAAAAATTCAGTGATGAATTGAGTGATTTTTAAAGTTCAATAATCTTGTGAAAGCATGATGTAAAGTTCAGTAACTATTTGGACAATTCACTCCTGCATTTTTGGTCACAAATCTTGAATGATTCTGTTGTTACAAGTGAAATATGCAGATTACTGCTTAAGGGGGGTAAGGGTCCATTTAGAAAAGACATTTGAAAAGTCAAAAATTATTTCTGATAGAAAGTTATTTTTTAACATGTTTCAATAATTTTCTGAAAGTACTGTATCTGACTATAAGAACTTTTGGATAAAGCTAATATAAGGTAGCAAAAGTCCCTCCAAACTGGCTTTAAGAATCAAAATTTAATCCCTCGCTGAGTAAAAATCTTAAGAGTGACGGGGAGAAGGAAATATAAAACAAGAAGAGAGAATATTGGGTTACGTACTTATCTAGATGGGGTTGATGGACGATCACGAAGGCCTATAACCTAGGTTGTCGACTTCCATTGCACTTGGAAGAAGTGATTGCCTAATGTCGACACTACTGGTCGAGCCTACATCATAAGTTGCGGTAATGGGCCACGCTACCCAATTCAGTTAAGAAATTTCATGGCCTATTTGCCGATGTTATTTTCTTTCAGAGAGGCCCAATTAACTTTGATTTTGACATACATATAAGTTGGGCTGTCTAAACGATGTTATCTGGATAGTTTGTATTTAATATGCCGATGGCATTTAAGTGCATAAAATATAATAATATTCTTTTAAATAAATTATAGTATAGTATATGTTAAAAGATAAATTACTTAATTAAAAAATAATTGTTTTTATAATATTCCACTCTTTAAAATAAAAATAAAAATTTGTTGATCATTAAAAAATTAAAATATTATAATTAGCTGCAACCTCCACTTACTGAATACGTGGAAGTACTTTAGTGTAGGGATGACAATGGGTCGGTTCGGCAAAAATCATAACCGCACCATCAAATTTTTTGTCATACCATAATCGCACCATAACCACGAAAGTCGATTCGGTTCAACTCGATTCGTATCTCGGTTCGGCTCGATTAATAATCACGAAAATAAATTATTTTTATAAGTTCAACCGTCAAATTGAAAAAAAAAAAAAAAAATGTGAATAAAAATCAATGACAACAAAAACACAATACTAAACCAATTTAGCAAACAATATCTTAAATGAAAATGCAAATAATATCCCAACTTCCAAATGCAAAATTCGAATTTAACAAAAAATATTATCAATATAGATCAAAACTCTTACTAGTATAGATCAATTTTCATTCTTCTCCACAACTCTTACTAGAATAGGTCAAGAGTCAATACTCAAAATTGATTCCTATATAGTAAATAAGAAATGTAAGTAGAGTAATAATACATCCATACTACCTAATAAAAAATGGTTGTAACTGAATATTTAAAATAAAAATAAAAATGTACATCTTCGTCAATATCTTCCTCACTAAATCTTGTACAAGCTCCGAAGTATGATGAATGAGCAGAATTTTCTACACACAATAGAGAAAAAAATAGCAATAAAAGAAAGTGCATGAATAACAAATATAAAACAATAAATCTTACCATGAATATCAGTCCAAAGCCAATTCCGATAAATATAAAGCAACATTGCATGTAATTACTCTATTGGATTTTGAACAAAGCCAGTGAAAAACCATGGGAAATGGTCATGAACAAAATATAAAGCAACATTGCATGTAATTACTAATTTTCTCTATCAGGGATGTGGCTTATCATGCTGAAGATGTCATTGAATCTGATTCCTTGATGGAAGAGGATGTAATAATGGAAATGGATACTATCAAGGACTTGCTCGAAGTAATAACAGAAATGGATACTATCATGAAAAAGATGAAGAAGATTAAAGGCCGGAGTGGCGAACAAAATCTTCTGGCAAATTGGAGTTTTTTTCCCAGCAAGATTAGCTCTTGGTGGCCAGACTAATATGGTGGGATTTGCTGAAGACTTGATGCAGATAAAGGATCGACTTTGTAATGATCAACAACCGACACGCCAAACCATTCCAATTGTTGGGATGGAAGACATCGGTAAGACTACTCTGGCAATGAATGTTTATAATGATCCATTTATTTTTAATGCAAGCAGTGGGTAATTCTCCCTGCAACAAATGTATGAATGATCTTCCCTATGAAGATGTTTTTTATTTTGATCGTTCTAGTCTCTAATTTGAACCGGTATGGAAATAACCCGATCCTCTTTCATAGAGATCTCAAACGAGGGCTTCCTAGCAAAGGTAGTATTGACAAACAATTTTATCAAAAGAAGTGGAAAAACTCTATCTTCTTCCTTAGAGATCTCTAATGACGGTCCCAAGCCAAAATTGGTATTTATATGCAATTATATCATAAAATATTGAAAAGGAAAAAATACTTCAAGAGATGGACCCATTACTGCATTACCTAAACAATATTTAGCAATTTTTCATGGTATCAAGCTAGACATTCAACACCGAAGAATATCCTACACGTTCTAGTGTTCCAATAGTTCTATACATCACCAATAACCTTGTTCCTCATTCTAGCCACAGATTAATTTGAGTATTACTCCCAACAAATAATAAATCAATAATACGCACACTATGGAAGACACACAACCTATACCTTTCGAATTTAGATCTGAATAACGCCAAATATGGAGCGGCGACACGATAGAAAGGCGGAGACGGTGTTGTTGATTCCAATTTCAAATTTCCTTCCTCGCCATCGCCCGTTGATTTAATATTTCCTATTTCTGTGTATTTTCAGCGAGTGAGTGAGTGTGAGTAGGGTTAAGTTAAGGCCAAAAAAGGTGTAAGGGTTAGTGGGCCGGTCATGTTAACAGGTCGGTAAGGTAATGAGCCATAATTATACAAAGAATTATAAAAAGAAGCCCAATTATCCATTTTTTTAAATGGGTAATCGGTTCGGGGCATGTCACCGTCGCTAAATACCATACCATCCTACCATGAATCGGCTCATTAAAATCAGAATCATAACCACCCCATTGCACCATTGGTTAGATTTTTTTTGCTCCATTCGGTTCGATTAACTGCGATTTTCGATTTTAATGGTTCGAATTGTCATCCCTACTTCAGTGTTAGATATTAAGAATTGTGCCAAGAAAGTGTTGTTTTTTATTTTTGTATTTTGACTTGAATTTATTTAGTGCATAGAATAGTAATTGGACTTTTAATTTTTGAAAATAATAATGATCTGAATCATGTGGTATGACTTGTGAGAATTGAACTATATAATAAAACAAGAACAAACAATGTTTAGAAGGTATATACTTTTTTAATTGAAATTTTTGATTAGATATTAGGGTATTTAATTTATTGAGTGATATGATTGTATCAAATTGAATATGAATTACCTAGATACCGCTCCACATAAAATTTGATGACCCGTAAAGCCAGTGACAGATTTACTGGGGGGCTGACTGGGTTGTAGTCCTCCTATTTAGACCCATTTTTAAAAAAGGTTATATATATTTTGAAAAAACTGTTTTTCATGTGTAAAATTTTATTTTTCGCATAGTAGTTCGACTTGAAATTTTGTAGCACGATCTCGAATCGAATCCTAGATCCGTCCTTCATAAAGCATTTAACCCCTTGAAGTTTTTATCCTGTCGATTTAATTAAATGTTTACTTTTGCTCTATAGTTTGTTTTATTTTTGTGACTACATAATTCTATGTATGAGTCTATAAAAAAAAGTGCATATTTTTCAGAATTTGTGGGACGAAACTTGACATAATTTACACCCATAGTAAAATGATATTTGATTAAAGATAAAATATTGTTTGAGGAATCTACTTAATTTACACGGAAGATGAGATCATATTTACTTTTTCATCAAATGAAAGAGACATTCACGATTTTCATAAATAGGCGGCAACCGTATTTAAACTCAATCTCAATTTGGCTATTATCAAAGTCATCCATTCAAAAACTTGTAACATTTTGTAATTGTTTCGCAATAACTTGATATAAAATATAGTTTACGAACTATATTTTTAAAAAATAAATATAGAGGTGCACTAGCATGGATTTGCTTTATTTGAGTCTCTCTCTCTCAACCGTTGATTAGAATATTACAATGGAAGGTACACAATTAAGACAGCTTGACAACCATGGCCGGTAGTTATGACTTGTGACTCGGATGGTATGACTCACCCCACCAACACAAAGAAATAGTAAATCACCAAATATTCAATTCAATGCATATCATCAAACTACACTTCCACGTGTATACTTATGTCATATCACAGACAGAAGAATTTCCGATGAAGTAGTGACAGAAGATGATTGGATGAAAAAGTTGATTTTGCTTTAAACAATTGAATGATTGAATGTCATATGATATTATGTTAACACGATTATTCTTACCAATTTCCACCTCTTTCATTTTCAATAAAATTATTGAAATTTGAGTCAATTCGACTAAATTATTGCATGTTCGGTAGGCATTAAAACTAAATTTTTAATAAATTTTAATAAAAATTGATGATATTTTTTGTTGAAAAATTGTGAATCCTATAAAATATGTATTTAAAATCTAATTTTGATTTTGACTCAATAAAATTATTCAAATTTGAGTACTAATTTATTGCATGTTTGTTTATGCTTCTTCTTGAGAAGAAACACCAATTTATCGACTTAAAAAGAAAAGAAAAAACGAAATCACATATTTAGCCCCTATTTTGTAGTCATTTTTCTTAAAATGTATTTTCTCTTTCTTCTTTTCAATCACACATTCTTCAATAAAATAATATTACACGTAAATCAAATTTTTTTTTTTATTTTTAACCGCACATTCACCATTAATCAATTATTCAAAAATATATTTTCTCCCCAAAAATGACTACCAAACACGACTTAACATAAGATTAATGTAAAATTTACAAAAAATGTGAAGTGAGAGATGGGACCCTCCACGTGGACATAGAGTGGCTGTGGTTAGTTGGCCGATGTTGACCACATAACACTCAAGTAGTTAATAATGGTTATTTAGCGTATTTTGGCAAAAAATAAAATCCCGACTCTTCTCTCTCTAACCGCCGAAGCCGTTTTTTTGTTTTTTTTTTTGCTCTCATTAATATTATTTATTATTATGAGTCAGCATCCTGTGCATCATACCTGGATTGCCAACACAATAAATAGCCAATCAAAACATAAATATTATTATTGTTTTTAAAAAGGAAAAAAAATTCGTTCGATCCTTATCTATGCTTTGTTTTTGAACGTATGATAGGATAGTATGGACGAACCTCGAGTCTTATAAATTTAGGTGTGACGATATATATATATATATATATATATATATATATATATTAAAATTAAGATTATTAGTAATAATTCATTTCATTTAATTTAAAAAAAACATATTTTTTGACGTATAGACTCTGGTTAATTGTATCTTTGGACGTCTTAATGCACAATAGTCGCGTTTTAGCTCACAATACATGGAGTCAAAATAGGTTAATATTGTTATAACCACACTAAATATTTTCATTGTATAGTTCTTGAATACATGTTTAATACATAAACGTTAGACATGACGAGACCATACAACATAGTAGTTTAATTTCATATCCTTTAATATTGTTTAAATATTCCCCACATTGATTTTATGAGTTTAACTTAATTTTAATATATTGTTACGTAATAAAAAAAATTACTTAATATTTAATTGCTGAATATTCGAAACTTTCTCAAGTTCCTAAATTTATGAAAGTTTTTATATTTAATCGATCAATTTGTTAATATATTGTATTACGAATCCAGCATAACGTCGATTGTTATGCTAATTGAGCATTCTTGAAATAAAAAAAAAAACAAGTGAATTGAAAGAGAAGACTTAAAATTCTTAAAGCAAAATTTTCTCACCCATCCATTTTGGAGTAAAAGAAAATAAAAGGAAGAATAATTGGAAGAGTAAAATATTTGCAGGTGGTTCTATTATAAGGTTCGTACACCTGCCCGCACCTGATAACACTCATAATTGCACATTTGTACTCCAATAAATAAGAAAACTGAAAAAGAAAAAGAAAAGTATTCATAAAAAGCAGACATACCCTTAAAAACTTGCAGACGTAGAAAAGTAGAAGAGAGTGGATTAAAGATTCGTTCATCCGCCTCTCTTCCTTTTTCTATCTGTTTTCTTCTACCTTAATCTCTCTTGCTTCTTTGCTTTCTCTCAGCAAAGAAGAGAAGGGAGAACTTTAACTTTGGGTTCACTCACGCAATAGAGACAATAATTTGTATGTACTTGTTGATTTTGAAGCGGTTGTTGTTGGTGGGTTATCCAGGATAAAGAAGGCAAGAAAAGGAACGAGGGAAATGTTGGTTGCAAACAGTTTTGATTTATGGCAAAAGGATACCTTCTTTTCTGCAGCTGAGGAGGTCCAACAATCTGCCGATATGTAAGTGTGTGATAAATTATAATTATTTTATGCATATCTATTTTTTGTCTTTTCTTTTTCTTGTATTCTGATCTGGGTTTGATTGATTGATTGATTTTTTTTTTTTTTTTTTGTGTGCCTTTTGTTGGATAAATATTAAACCCTTTTTGGTTATATAAGGAATTTGCGTTTAATTTCATTTTCTTTATATTTTTATGGTTTTCGTTTTGGCTTTGAAAATTAAGTGGGTTTAAGAAGGTTCAATAATTTGATGCACCTCTTTTTGTGAATTTCTCCTCGTTTCTCTTCATTTTCTTTTTCTTTTATGTAGGTATGGTTAATTGTGTTTTTTCTATTGTCTGTTGGATTTTTCTGCAAATTGTATTTGCTTAATAATTGTGTAGTTATTCTTTCAATTTCGAGTATGTTTTTTGTTCGAACTTGGACATGCGAGGAACAGGAAGAAATCATACAAAGTAATTATCTTCATAGAAATTTTCATGGTTCTTGGCAACACCTAATGTTGATTCACGAGTCACGAATGGAATTAAGTCCTAAATAGCCACTTTCAATGATATATTCTCTTGACATTTTTTCTTTGGCAGAATGGAATCTGCTTACAGAACATGGTGCAGAGCAAGGAAAGAAGGGGAGGCAGCTCAAAATTTAGATGAACTCAGTAGAGAACTTCAAATGGCTTTAGGCACTGCAAAATGGCAGGTTGATTACCTCTTTCATGTAACTGAGTTTTGTACTTCATTTTATCATTTCTGGCATCAGCAATTCATTGGATATAGAAATAATGGACACTAAGTGAGTTGATTCTTGGTTTTGGCTTCAATCCCTTTATAAGTTTTTTCTCTTTTTGGGAGGATTGATGCTAGTTTCCGCCTTTTTTCAACATAAACCATTTAGTTCCATTGAGTATATTGTCACAGTTGGTTATTTAATCAGGTAGTTCTTGAAGTTTGTTCTGAATCATTTTTCTTTTCTTTTCTTTCTTTCCGCACAATAGTTGGAAGAATTTGAAAGGGCTGTTAGACTGAGCTACAGAAATCATGCTGATGATGTTACGAAGACCAGACACAGGCAATTTGTTTCTGTTATAGAAGATCAAATTTCCCGTGTCGAAGCAGCATTAAAAGAATCATATTCTGTGGATAGAAACCAACCTTTTAGCTGGGTAAACTTGGACGAAGAAGAACGTGATGACTTAGCTTTGTTTCTTTCAGGAACTCCCGATACCCCAAGTATGAAGCTTGTAGAACCAGCAACTAGTCCTTTTAAAGAGAAAAACCATACAAGAAAAGACATTAGATTCGACTCTAAAGTTGGTTCCAAGGCACAAATTCCAATTACGACAAAAGGTTTTGAAGAAATTGTCACAAGTAATATGGAAGCCACTTGCTTCACAGAGCCAGAAGAGGAAGAAATTCCTGAGGCAAGGGATGAACCTAGTTCTCGAAGAGCACGGAATTTGCCAGGTGTGAGTGCTTTGGAGATTGTAATTGATAATGATTACGAACTGAGGAATGCATTGGTTGAAGCAACACCCAAAGAGAAGGGATCCAAACTTTATTTTTTGAGATCAAGGTGTGAAGACCATCCTCAAGCAAAGGGAGGAGTGTTAACTTACACCCATCTGAAGATGATCAACTGCATAAAGCAGGTTAATACTATGATAACTCTTAAGATTGTTCTTTTTCCCCCTACCAAAATTACCTAACTATTGGAGTTTTTATGAAAATTTAGAGATTTATGCTGTGGCATATGCATCTCTTACCAATTACTATTATTTATTTATTTCCTTTTTTAGACTTACAGTAAATCTGAAGAAGTTAATTCTCTTTTCTCATGTTTTTGGTCTCTGTATACTTCAAACTCTGAATGTTTCTATGTAAAGGCCTCTTTACTTTTTGAGTTTGATTTGTAAGGTGGATTAGCCTTCTAGAGCTGTGCATGGTCTTGTGCCTCCTTTGACATAATTTCAATAAATTCTCTATATATAAATAGATTTTTTTAGTTGGTTTTGCTTATATAACACCTGGTGCATTTCCACATGGTTTTCAGCTGTTCAAACGAACTCCGAGAAGTCAGAGGCAACAACAAATTTCACCAACATTGCCTGTCAATTCCATTCGATTCATACTTGCTTTGATGCTAACCATTTTCTTAGTTGGTAAGCTCTTTGCTCAAATTAATATTCACTGAAAATGATTGTTGGCCGTTGGGAAGAGCAAATATATTATGATTATTTACACATCAGGCTTAAGAAGAAAATGTTTTTCTTGATACTGAAGAACAGATATTAATTATACAAGTGAATAACTTGGGATTGCGATAATGTGTAAAATACTTGTGCTTGTGACAAATAGTCTAAGACATAAAAAATATGTGAATTTGTCCTACTATTACTCGAAAAATAAAGTGACTTTTTTATAGTTGAAATAAACTCGATCGGATTTCTATTTTTTTATTAATTATTTTTTGATTTGGTTCGTAATTGTAAATGGATTTATTCATAATTATATTTGTTGATTCAAAAAATAATATTTTCTTCATTCTGGGAATATAAAATGATATAAAAATATATTTTTATATATTCTGTCGAATAATTTTTTTTAGTGAAAGGGGTTATTTACAGAGTAATCGAGCATTTCTTCTTGTTAATATTTGCCATTTTTTAAATCTTTTAGCTATAACTTGTTTTGTTACTTAAGACTAATATTTATTCCTCGAGTTAATTTTTTTTTTCCTATTCTTTTGTAATTCTTTCTATTTGGGTTCTAATTATATTTGTTCTGTCAGCCACATCCTTCGTTTTTGTTTTCCCTGTCAATGAAGAATTTGTCCAACATGGAAATGCAATTTGAGTAAATGATTCGTGAATCATCTGATTGTTGATTATGGGATCTGTTTCCTTTTTCTTTTCTGTTTTGTTTTTAATAAATTTTCACTCGATTCATATAGTTCTACTTCCCTTGATCTACTTAAAAATTAAACAGCATGGAAATGCATTTTGAAAATGACACTTTTTGATAATCCCGTGTGCGAACCTGTATAACAAATAAAGATTGTTTTTTTTGGTTTTTGCAGTACCTTTCCTGATTTATTCAGCTTAAGCTCGAGTTAAATTCTGCTGTTAGCGAACCAGAGAAAAGGTATATATACCATTTTTGACCACCTTGTTTAGTTATATTTTGGGGGCACTCTGAAGAGAAGATGATGAAATGAACTTTTAGCTCGAAGAACCTCTGAGATTCTGTCCCATAAAGTATTTGCACGATATGTGCTGCCTGCAATCTTGTTTCCACATATGAAGAAATTCTGCTTGTATGCTATGAGAAAACGAAAAACAGTTCCTATCCTGTGGCCAAAAAAATCTGTCTACTTTTCTTGCTATCTTCTACTTCCAGTTTACTTATTCGGGAAGATGATGTCCAACTATTACACATTTCAGAATCATAAGTGTCGCTGACTCCTACTTTTCATGGCTGGTTCATACTCCTAATTATATGATAAATGAAAATAAATTAGGAAATTTGCAGGACGTCGTTTCGTGTTGATGATGGAGAAATCTTCTGAGGCGGGGCGGGGTCAAGGTTTTGGATATTTCTTTATATGAAGTGACTTCACAATAATCCCAACTATAATACCAATGTATATGCATTCGGTTAGATGGCACGCAAGCTTCCAGAAACAAACATAGCGTAGATTATACCAATCAACGTAAGAACCTCAGACGTGTCATGTTTAATGTCTGGGGTTATGGATTTGCTATATCTTACACTGTTCTCTGGTATGTCGTGTATTTAATGAATGTTTTTCCTCATATATCTGCGCTCTGGGTTTGCTAATTTACTGCTCCCTTTGTGGTTATTCCTGGTGTTCTTACAATTCATCCTTGAGACGAACAAAAAATTGTAGCATGCTCATGTATGCAGGTTTTGTTCTGATGCAATTATCTAATGGACATTGTGTTCATCTCCACTGCAGAAATGAGATAACTATTGCACATGCTCCATGTAACACTTAATTGCAAGGACTGGGCAACAGGGGGTTGGTTTTAGGCCTTATTCGAATCGACCAGGTCGGTTTCGGCAATTTCTGAAACCGAACTGACCCTGTTCGGTGACAAAGCTTTCGGGTCGGGTTGTGTCAAGGTTTTTTTTTTTAATTTTTTATTTACTAAAATTATCGTTAAATTCCAACCAATCCTTAATTGTCTAAAATAAAATAGTAAAAGAAAGGATTTTGCCACTTCAATAAGGAATCAACATTCAAATGGAAATAATATTTCGCAAATCATGTACACTCAATCAATTAAAACTGAATATATCACAATTTTTTACAAATTTTGAAAATAAAAGCTAAAACTTTACATCTCAAATAATTATTATCATGCAAATGAAAATCCAGTCGTGCTAGAGAACCTGGGATTAAATCCTGGGACAACCAGCATTTTTCATGAAAATCAGAGTAAAAAATAAAATACAGTCAAAAGTGTAAGCACCAAAAGTAAAAAAAAATAAAATATTATAGTCGTCCAATCATTAATAATGTTACAATAAGCTAAACTCAATAAATAAGAAAATAAAAGTACCACAATCATCCAAAACTCGAACTCTTGAAACATAAAATAAGGTGGGATACTATAATCTCTATTTGTCGCTTAAGCTTTAAGCAGCATTCCTACAACATAGAAATATTTAGAGAAAAAATATTAATGTTACAATGATGAAGAATTATTCACATTGCAATACATTATACATCTACATGAAAAATTAGAAAAACCCATGAATCACTTTGAGTTAGCCTCCATTAGATTTTGATGATTTCAAAATAAAAATAATAATGAATGAATTAAAAACTAAACATATTTACACCACAATTTTTAATAATTAAATTACATTTTAATTACATGAAAGATTCATAATCTTTATACATTCTCACATTTTCATCTCAAACTTTGTTCATTACATTCTTATTCTCAAATTAATATAACTTGTTCCAAATTATAATTTCTCTCCAAAATTTTCCTTAATATAGAATTAAAAGACTCAATAGCCCATTTTATTTTTAAATACCAAAATAAATAATAATACAAAAATACAATTAAATATTTGCCCTCATTTAAAAATATATTAACAATATTTTTGGATAAAAATCATGATTAAGGACAATATTTTCTAATTAATAAAACGTTAAAAATAAAAATATTTTGAAGGAAAAAGTTAAGGATATAAGTATGATAATGAATTAAGGTCAATGATCTGTAATGTAAGTAAAATGTCGAGTATTTATTAAAAAAAAAGTGGGGTGAATACAACCACTCTTAACAATAAGCCCCTGTTTGTCTACCATTTTCTTAACATTTTTTTTTTTTTTTTTGTCTAACTCACATTTTCACAATAAGACATTTTGCACATAAATTCAAAACTTTATTCCTACTTTTTAATCACATATTTCTCCAAAAATTCACTATTTCAAAACTCATTTTCACACAATAATGATAGACAAACAAGAGCTACATTAGATGAAAACACATATTTAATGTAATTCATGGAACTCAGTTACCTCATTCAATTTGTTATACTCTTCACATAATCAATATAGAATCTCTCCATGCTTGAAGACTCTATTTAAGCCAATTTTGAGTGCATACCTAAACCTAAAACATCCTAGGGGTTAAAGAAGTACAAAAGGAACTAAGAATTCTTGCTTAAGAACATCACTTTCATCTTTGGACAAAGTACTATATTTTGTTTCATTAACCCTCGGCCAATTAAGAACATCAAAATCATTATTCTCTATATCTTAACCAACATCATAGAAGTATCTATGTTCCATCATTTTTTAGCTCAACCAAATATTTTGATGCTTTTTTTTTTTCTCTTAAAACTAGAAATACAAGTAAGACATAGACTTGAAGTAGAACATTCTTTTGCAGAAGAAAAATCCACTTAAAGAATTCACATCACTAGATACTTGATTAATTTCAAAACTTGCTTCACATCTCACATACTAATCGTAAATAGTCATCATATTGTCTTTCAAAATCTTTGTCATATTGTAAGAAATTTCCTTATCCTCATAAATATTATCAAAACAATAATATGCATACTCCAATTTTTATCTTGTTAATAGCCATTTCACCTAAAAGATAATCACCACTTGAACTCCATTGTTTCAATTCGGTTACAGTAAACATATTTCATGAAAATAAACAGCTCACATATAATGAAGTACTAAAATTTCAAAGTTATTTCATATAAGCCTTTAAGAAACTTTAAAAAAAATAGAAGTATTTTTCCAATCAAAAGTTCCGAGAGACCCACCTCATCTTCTACAACCATCATACTCCTGAAAATAATTTATGCATACCATCATCCTCTAACCTTTCAAAAGCTTTTGAAATTTTAAAGCAGCTTCCAACATCAAATAGGTGTAATTCCACCTAGTTGGTATGTCAAAAAACACAAGTGAATTTTTTTCTTTTTCTTTTACTTGCACATTCCTTTAACTTTTTTTTTTTTTGCCTCTAATAGGAGAAGATTTAACATATTTCATTGAATTGCTAATGTTAACAATCAAATCATGCTCTTCCTTGAACCCCTTACATACAATCAAATTAATAATATGCGCACAAACACCTCATGTGCAAATATTTTCCATTCTAAACATACATCACTACTCCAACCAATCATCTTCTTAAGATAAGAAATAACCATTTCATTTTCATTTTCAGTTGCATTGTCAATTGTGATTGTAAACAATCACTCAATACACCATTCGTGCAAACAAGTCTCAATAGATTTACCAATTGTTTCATTCTTATGATTAGTAATCACACAAACTCAAAATCGGTTTATGAATCTTACAACTTAACATAGTATGCTGTGAGAAACATTTTGTTAATTAAAGTTCCTAATGGAACTTCAAGTATTAGTAGTAAGAGAACTCTTTGACTTCTATTGATAAATATTTCTAACAACAATCCTACGACATTGATGATCGAATTTAGGACATGCTATACTACAAAATTGTCTAACCCATGACCTTCGACAGAGCTAAAATGTTGTTCATCCAATATTGTCATCTTAGCACATACAAGTCTTCCTTGTCCTTATTAAAGCAAACATCTAGAAGATTGCTCCAACCAATCCTCAGTTGGGTTTTTTTTTTAGTCTTTTACTCTTCCAAAGATACTTCTTACAATGAAAAACCAAATAATTTTGTCCCAAACTTCTTAACCCTACAAGCATAACCATGCCCACAATAGTTGCACGATCACTTAACATCTTCTGGTGTTTTCGAATCTCTTATAATTGTGAAGATTTTTTTTTTCTCTAAACATGATGATGGAAGTGGAAGAAAAGATGTAACACTTGTTTCTAAGTTTGTTGTTGAAGAAGCTTCACCGATAGCTTCAGTTTTACTATCATATCAATATTCATGTGTTTGATCCCCATTTTTTTATTAAAAAAATGCATTTTAGAATAGTAGATTGATGGATAAAGTGTGGTTGAAAAATAAAAAAAAAAAGTTTTTGATTTACGTGTAATATTATTTTAATGAAGAATGTGTAGTTGAAAAGAAGAGAAGGAGAAATGCATTTTGGTAAAAATGAGAATCAAACAAGCCGCTATAGAATCAAACAAGAATCCAAATAAGCACAAGAGAGCATATTTCTATAGAATATCAACTTGTTCTATCAATTAGAAATCGAACTTGTTAACTAATGAAATCTCAATTCTATCTGCTAGAAAGAGAGTAATTTTGAAAGTCCAACTTCCTTCCAATTTGTTAAATAAAAACTATAAAAATATGCATCTCTTAAAAAAGAAAAGAATATTTAGACTATAAAAATCCAGCTTGTTTGATATGAGTACTTGTCCCCGGGAAACTTAAGGATGTCTTCACGCGAAATGTGTTATGTTCTTAATTGCTTTGCATTTATGATCAAGAAAAGAAATATGGCCCCATTCCCTCAAAAATGTACTCAACAAGCCCATAATAATCTATTAAAAAAATGTTTGGTATGACTATAATTTTACGTTATCGTTTTGTCTCTTATTTGTCCCTTCGATGTTTCGTATTGGAGGAGGAATCATGTTAGATATGGCCTTGTCTCGCACAGTAGGTTAATTCTATTATAATTCCTACAATAATGAAAAGTAAAAAGATCTAGTGTCCATTTAAAGCTACATGTTTAGTCATGTTTGTTATGGATTTTTAGGAAAAATGTGTGATTTTTCGAAAAAATATGTGGTTAAAAAATAAAGAAATTTTTTAGATTAACGTGTAATGCTATTTAATAGGAGAATATATGATGAATTTTGAATTTTATTTTATTTTTTATTTTTTGAAAAATAGAGCCAAAAGAAGAGCTCAGTCCTAAATTCTTTTCAAACTATGTGGTCCGCAAAGTTCCCAAGATGCATTCTCATTTGAACTCTGTTGTGTACAGAAAATGGCTGTTAGAATTTCACCAGATGACACTTGGCAGTTTTCGTTGAATAATGGCAAAAAATAAATAAATAAAAATCAAACAAATAACTAGATACTGCCATCTGGTGAAATTCTGGCAGCAATTCCTCTGTACAAAAGGAATTGTTGTTCTTGTTTTCATCACTTTTTGTTTGAATCTTTTTGTCTTTTTGCTGGGCGCGCACGCAATATATATATATATATACAATTTTCCACCTAACAATAAATGATGAATAAATTGTTTTGAAAGTTTAAGTTTGGATCATGCTTTATCCTTAAGTGAAACTAAATGTTGGGTGCATAATGAAAGATTGAATAATGCTAAACAAACAGGGCCACGTAGGCTCTTTTCGTGACAGGGGCCAACTATTCGTGACAGAAGGCCATAATTAACGTGGCCATGTTAATGTAGCTAATATCTAAAAGATTACAGAACTGCACTTTTTTGGGGGTACTCGAACATCGTAGAGAGATTGAACCCTGATATGAGAATCGTGTGTAAAATAAGTCAAATTTTAATTAATACATATCTTCCTATGAAAATTAATTAATTAGAATTTGATCTTTCATCATTTTATATCCTAGGAAGATAGTCAAGTGATGTTGACACTGAATTTTACATTTTCAAGCCTTGAATTCAATCTAAAGAAGAGCTCCTTTTTTGGTATCACTTTTAAAAATGGTTTGTAATTAATCTGAAATAAACGAACATTTACATATTCATACGTACATGTGGGGTTATTTCACTTCTTTTGGACACTTTCAACCACTCACGAGCCAAGAAAAAGTAAAAATAGGCACATTTCGAACGTTAATCATATTTAATCATCAATATGTTTAAATATAACGAAACCTACTCATTCAACTTTTATACGAAAGAAAGATCAATTAAGCTAATAGATTTGAGTCTGGCCCGCCAATCAATGGCCTTTAAATTGGAAATTTAAAGCAGAAAAAAAAGAAATAATTAATAAAATTAAATATGATATTCATGTGATTCTTGTGATCTTCATTGATTGTCAATCCGTATCCTTCTTCTCAACATCAAGTACGGGGGCACACTCTGTACACTATCTTCTCTCCTAAGTAAATTTTTCATAACAACGTAAATATTCTATATTTAAAATTTTCACGAGCTACAATAAATTTTGACACGTCATGATTTTTGAACCCTTCAAACTTGAGGCACAAAATCATTGGAGGCGGTCACGGCCACGCTACCATGATCTTTACAACTTAGCACTCTTAACAAGTCATGACCCCAAGAATTTCTCTTATCATTCCGGCTAACTGGAGCTTTCCCGCGGGTATCAACAGCCGGAAACATACTCCCTGGAATATTCCGGCGAACTTGCCGGCTTTTTATATCTTGTAGATCCATTTCCGGTGGAAATTTCACTAGGCCAAACATCAAAATATACCATCTTGGTTTCGATATCTTTGATCCCGGGACATCAGATTTTGTCGAACTCTTGGATGAACTTCTTTGAATTTCCGAGTCCTCAGATTTCATTATCAAGCTTGCATTACGACGAAGTTTTCTGTAATCTAAAGACCGGCTGTTTCTCATCAACTTCTTCGTTTTCTGTGATCTTGTGTTCTGATCAGACAATGATTCGCACCTTCTTGCAGTAAAACTCTTTAAGCTATTATCATCTGTAGACAGAGAATTGTGAATATGATCCTTGAAAAGAGGTTGTTCTTTGTAGGGTACGAGTTTACCACAGAAAATGATGTCTTCTGCATGGGACATGTCGGAGCTAACATCACTAAAGAACTCGAAGAAATCCGAGGGTTCGGACGATGATCTTCGATCTTGAATCTTGGGAAATTCCTTCTTTTCGGGTTCGTCAACATTTAGAGGAAAATCACAAAGAGAAAGTGTCTCTTCTGCTTCTTCTGTTGTATATACTTGATCTTGAAAACTTTCAGAATCACCCATTTTCAGAGAAAGAAAATTGGGTTAGCTATGGAGTGATAATGCTATATATAATTATATAGATTAAGATATTTATAAGGTTGATTGAAAGGGAGGGAAATTGAGAAGGCCGGTTCGAATAATTCTAGAGCAAGTTGATATCAAGAACTGTGTAGGGTTATCAATATTCATGTTGTTTCCTTCAGGCTATTCAGAAGGGTCCAATTGTAATGTTTTTAGTGGTGGGTATACTATTTGATAAATAGTATTAATTATTATCATCAATATTTTAATTTTTTGGTAATATAAATATAATTTATGGCTTCTAGAAACTTGCAAGGAGAGAAATAAGACGAGGGAAAGGTCTCTATAGAGACAAAGTCCATTTCTACTACTTAGAATAGAGACAAATTCATTCTAGGCTACTAGGTAGATTTTACTTCCCTTTCTTATGGGGCATAAATAGATATGAGCCTTGTTGGCCATTCGATAATTTTGATGGTTATCCATTTAGCGTCCAGGGTTGAACATTGTACAAGTTTTTTATACGTGTGAAAAATATGTGATGCATGTTTAGTACATAAGATTGAACATTACAGTATTTAAAATTTTAATTTTAATATTTTTGGTCTTAATACAATTTGATGATCGTGAGTTCCCTGACTTACGATTGCTTCTCTCTAGGGAGTTGGTCGCATAGGCGCCTCAAGCCTTCAAAAGACAGGCACTAATACTTTTCGGCTTGAAACAACCAGCTATCATAAAGTAATCACATTTCTAGAATTACTCCCTTAATTTTTATTTTTATTTTGAATTACACTCCATTACTGGCGCCCTCACCTGCCATATCCTGAACCTTGGTGAATGAGGTAAATCGCAGGTTATGCCTCCAAGAATATAGGGTGGAAGACTGCTTGTACACTTGCACTTACCCAAAAGTCAAATCCATATTTCAGGATTCGAATTCTTGACGCGGCAGCCTCAAACAAAATTGAATTTCTCCACCTTCCCCTTTTACCGTTTGAAAATGTGCCCCGGGGGCATTACTCCCTAAATTTTGAGTGGATGAAGGATGGTAATAACTTAGTTGGAAAGACACATTTACTTTCAAAAGAGAGTAAATTTAGAGTAGTGCGTTATTTTACATTTTGAATATCATATTACATCTCATCTTCCTCAATATTGCTTCTAACCCGAGTGTCCGAGTCATATCGAGAAATACTTCCCCACTTGAATTTATTTATAGGTATTCAAGTGCTGAAGGTAAGAGGAGAGAACGTAATTTTTAAATTCGATTGGAATCAGCATATGATATGACACAACTATTATGTGATCTTAATTGCTCACTTGGAATGTGGTTACCTATAGGGCACTTGATTGTGGATTTTGTCAAATGGAAAAATCATTTCACTAAACGTAAGGAGAAGGCAAAATCTGTTTTTGTAGTGTACGTCAAAGGCTCAAATTCAAGCTTACTTGTTAAGTTAATTAGTGTACTTGATGGCAGCCAAGGAAAATTATTAACTAACCCACACTCCGTAAAAGGTACAATTGATTGTCTTTGTATCTTGATTTTTTAGTGTATTTCTTTGGGAAATGGGTTGAAATTGACATGTAACTTTTCATAAACGGTCAAATTTCATTCAATAAAATCATTTGTACAGAAATAGTTTTGCCAGAAAGCCACCAGAATACACTCAATGTGGGGCCCCCACCTTGAATTAATATATATATATATATATATATATATATATATATATATATATCCGTGTGTGTTTCTATTGATCTTCTGTGACTTCTTCTTCTGTACACGAAGCAAGATTGAATTTCATTAAGCCCTATTTATCTCATTTTAAAATAAAATTTCTTATTACTCTTACTCATTTTCAATCAAACGTTTATAAAATAAAATATTTTATACATAAATTAAATATTTTTCTCTACTTTTTAACCTCGTATTCTTCAAAAAAATCAATATTCAAGACATCATTTTCTCAATAATGACTGTCAAACTGGTGCTAATTCATTTGTCATGAACGTCTTACAAAATAAATATTTACTCCAATTAAAGTTATATATATCTTATTGGGAAATGAGATCAATTCCAACAAAAGTTATTAGAGCGGTAAAGCATACAAACTCTATGTCAAGTAACGTGGGAAATTTTGACGGGAGAATTACTTTTGGCTCGTGGCAAGTGCATGTCAATGTTGTTTTGAAATTGCTTGATTGCACAAGGATTTAAAAAAAAAAAAAAAAAAAATAATAATAATAATAAAAACTCTATTTTCAACAAATGTGGAGAGCTTGAAAACTTTAAGAAAAATGCTCAAAAGGTAGAGCATGTTTGGATAATTGCTCGAGTGAATAAATGAAGATATTGATGTTGCCATTAACATTGTGTCTTTTTCTCCATGGAAGAATGACATTCTTTACAAAGAATATGTTCATTCGTGTGGCATGTCTTTGGCCAATGACATTAGTGCTCACAGGTCTGTAATTTCATACATGGATATTGGTTTAGCGTTGATACAAAGTTTATGTTGGAATTAACGTTGATGTCCGATGGACTCCCTGGAAGCAAACATAAGGGTTGCACCATAATTTCAATGAAGTTGTGCTGATTTCAAATTCTAAGAAAGTTCGAGTCTAAGTATGTATACTCTTTATGGTAGAGTTTATGATAATTCTCCGTTTTGAAAATTATGAGCGTAAAAATAGTTCAACAAAATTTTGCAAGTTGGGTGACCAAGAGGGTGGAAGAAATGGGATTGTGACGGAGGTACATATCCAGATTGGAAGAGACATGGACGAGTTCCTATTTCAAGATCTTAGACAATTCAAAGTTAATGTAGAGATTGTTAGGATTTTGACAGAAAATTGTTCTAATTCAAATAAGATCGTAATGTTCTTTTTGTATTGAGATTGTTATAAGTCGAATGGTAAGCAAAAGGCTCTCATTTCGTGACCCTATAAACACTAGCGAACCCAGGGCGTCCCGCAGAGTCCTGGGACCCTCCAGTTTTTGCAATTTTTTTTGGGTGAAATTACAGCCCAAGTTTTAAAATAAAAATAAAACTCAATTCAAAGTATGAGAACACGTAGAAAACGATTGTAATAAAATATCTCTTACTTTAATTTTTTTGGCAAATCTGAGACATTCATATATTGAGTTCTCTTACTATTTTCATTCTTATCTTTGAGTTGCACTGAATTTATTTATGCTACATTACATCATCAAGATTAATGCTTATACATTGTGACAGATCGATTTTGTAAAAATATTTTCTTGCATCTATCTGTTTAATTTTTTTTAATGTTTTGTAGTGCTTATGAAATTCACAAATTGTATAGGTTCTTTAATCATTATGAACGTTTGTGCTATACCCTTAACTCCAAAAAAAAAAAATTTGGGGACAGCCCCGTACTCCCCCTCCTCCTTCATCTCAATATCTTTCATTTTAGGACCCCCAATTCAAACATCCTGATTCCGTCAATGCCTATAAATAGAGGTTGTTCCTTGTGCCATCTTCAACCCATGCACCAAATTGATGCAAATTTTTACAGCATCTTATAAAGTCATTTCCAACCCATTACATGAAATTAACCATATTTCTTTTATTTTTCTTATTTTTTTAATTCTCAACAATTATTTTATTTCAAGAATTTTTAATTACAAAATTATATTACTATTAATTACTAAATTAAAATTTATATTTAATTTGTTTACATTTATTAATAAATTATACAAATCATTGCTCCACAACACAAAAACAAATTACATCTAACAGGCAAAATTTAAAAATTAAATGTATTCAATAATTATTATTTATTACTTGATTACATTTTATTATAAATGTTAATAAAAATAATAACCGAATTAAAATAAATATAAGCACTTCTTTGAGCCCTATTTTGTAAGAAAAAAAATGCATTTTTAAATAGTGATTTTTGGAGGATGTGTAATTAAAAAATGAGAAAAAAATTCAATTTAAGTGTGATATTATTTTATTGAAAAATGTATGATTGAAAATGAATTTTGAAATAATAAAAATGGGGTTCAAACAACCCGTAAAATATAAATTATTAAATAACAGAATGATAAAAAAACATAGTTATCATACTCGACCCGATCGTTGACCTAGACAAATTATCAGATCATCGGGTCAGTGGTTCAACCGCTAGATCATTGCAAGGTCGAATTTTAGTTTTTTTTTTTTTAAATCAAAGAGACAATATATTTAATTATTTATTACTTTGCTAAAAGTCTAAAATTGAACATATATATTTTTGTTACATTTAGGGGTAAGATACTTCAATTGTCAAAGTGGTCAAACTTTCCTTTATTCACAAGAAGGTACATGTTCGGTTCTTTTCCATTGCGAATGTGTATAAAATTTTGCTTCTAATCAGTTTGGCAAGTACAGATGGAAAGATTTGAACCTGTGCTCCCTCTTATGAATAATGGAAAGCTTGATCACTATGATGGTTGAAATCTCTTAACACTAAATGTAATAGAAAATATATAAGTTCAATTTTAGGTTTTTACCAATGTAATAAATATATACTCCTTAAAAAAAATTAACTAAAATTCAACATTGCACGGATCCAACGTTGAACCACTAATCCACCAGTTGAACCACTGATTCGATGATTTGTCTGGTTCAACGAGTCGAGTCAGGTATGATAATTGTGTATAATAGGACTTAAAATTTCTTATATTATAAAATGAAGGACAAAAATGAAAGTACGAAAAACTTTAAAAATTACGTCAAATAAACATTGTTGCAACATTGTTCTTTGCACCAAATTGGCGTAAAGATTTTGTGTTGGGCTGGAGTGATTTTTAGAACCAATTTGATACTGTGGCTGAACATGCTTTTATTGATCCCAATTTGTAAGATAGTCATTGAATAAATTAAATACACGTTGAGACATTAAATGTCAAAATTCAATTAAACATTTCACTAACTCATTATAATTGAGGACCTTTTAGTAGTGTTTAACTTCAATAGACAGGCCATAATTTAAAATTCACATGTCGTATTTGTTACGCTGAAATTTTCACGACTAAGATATTGAACAAATATTTTGTATTATATCATTTACGTGCAATTCAAACATTTCATTCTCTTCTCATTTTGTCCTCTCGAACTAGCTACCAATAAATGCTTTGATAACTTGTTACTCCACATACTAGTTAATAATCGATTTCAAAGATTTCGTGGAAATTTTTCCAAACGTTTGTAGGGATGTCAATGAGTCGAACCAAGCAGACTCGCGAGTCAAAATTTGAGGCTCGGGCTCGATGGTGTGGGCTTTTTTTCTAGCCGAGCCAAACTTTTACTAGGCCAAAAAAATGAAACTCAATCCGAGCTTTCGGCCCAAACTTTTTCGAGCCGGGCCATTTTTTTACTGCCTTTTTTCCCAGCTTGCGGGTTAGCTCGGGCTCAGCTTGGCATCTTAAAATGGGGCTCGACCCGAGCCTCGAGCCGGACGTCTTGGGCTTTTTCTGAATCGAGCCACGGACGATTTGAACCAACGAGCCAAATTATCATCTCTAAATATTTGTATAGACAATATTTTGTTGGGAAAATTACACAAATGGGCCAATCTATGAGCCTTGTAATGAAAAATCAAGGTAATTGTAATAGATTATCAAATTACAACATACAGAATCAGTTTTATAGAATTATTCAGGAAATTCATTATCACTATTATAGGTCAAATTAAATGAGGTAGTTAGGATCCTCGTTGAATTTTGGATGTAACAGATACTACCATATCAAGAGGAATTGTAATTTTGCGCATTTTGATATCTCAAAATCATTTTCTAAGAAATAAATAAGGGTGTGTTTGATATGCAAAGATGGAAATGAATTGTAATTTCATATTAATTGAAAAATAAAAGCCCAAAATCATTTTCCATAAAAACAAAGAATATGCAGCTTAAAATGATTGTACCTTGGAATTCAAATTTCATTTCCATCTTTGTATCAAACGGTCAAAGTGGAATTCGTTTTCCTTGAATGTGATATTTTTCATGGAATTCATACCTGTCAAACGGACCCTAAATATTGAAACTCTTCGGCCAAGAATTTCAGCCCAAAACCATCGGATTGAAGAAAAAACAATAATTTTGATACGAATCATTTAGTTACAGTTAGTGTAATTCTTAACTTATAATTTTCAAATTACATTCGGGTTATGTTAATGTTAATATTACATTCAGACTATTTTGTGCGAATCATTTTACAAGAATAATAATTTATGTATAATTTAGCATTACTTTGGAAAATAGCAGAAAAGTCTAAAAAAATTTAATATTTCAATTTCGTTGATGATTGCACTTAAGTTACTTTCATGATTCCATCTATATATTAATAAGTCAAGATGAATGCTTTCGACTGCTTCCTTATTGTTAGGAATCGGGAAGTCAAAAGAAGTATTTTAGTCACTTACGTCCCATGGTATTGTAAGCTCCACCCTTTGATTGTGAGTAGAATATCAAATTTAATATAAAAAAAAAGTGTACTTATAGCAAAACTCTCGAATATATATTTAGCCCTTTTTTTTTTTTTTTTAACAACAAACACGTCGAAATAAAACCTGAAAAGGTTGGAAAAATCATGTTTAAACATATCCATTCATAGGGGTTAATGATAGACAAAACCGATATGATGATTACTCAGAATGATAAAGGTAAAAGTTTATAAAATGGATGAGTGATCAACAATTCCATCAACAACAGAAAATAAATGCATTTATCGATGTTAACTAAAACTATCTTGAATACAAAACTAAACTATGTACCGTGCACGCACTTACACAACTAATAACTAGCAAACAATAAATGTTGGACTCCATTACCATATAAATATGTTTTGAGTTCTAAACGACTTAACATGCAGAGATATTTGTTTATAATAAATAGTATGCTTGTAAATTGCAATATTAATCTAGTAATATCTCATTCACTAATTATGCCGTCTAATTAGGGGCGGAAATTTCGCCGATATCTCCTATGCGGAGAAAAGAGCAAACATGATAATTCAACAACCATTCTATGCTGATAGAAAGAGTTTGACACTCTTTCTGACAACGGTGTCGATTTTGGACAGAGACAAGTGAGGCCCATGTCTCAGGTCCAAAAATTAAAGGGTCTTAGATTTTTTTTTTTTTTTTTTTTTTTTTTTTTTTTTTTGAGGAAATTACAGCCAGTGAGGTATTTGAAGATCCATTTTCAAAAATAGGATGTAAGGTTTAGTTATACAAAAATCAGGTATTAATAATAATATTATAAAATATTTTAATATTAAATAATAATATTTTAAATTTTAATTAATCATATAAAATTTAATTAACCCTAATTCAAAATCATTCCTCACCCTCTCTCTCCCACAACCATCTCCAACGTTGCCGCCCCACCCTACCTATACCGGCGATGTTGGAGACGGTGGTGGCTATAGGCAACGGTGCAAACGATAGGCAGCGGTGTTTAGCAACGAGGACCAGCGGTGCAAACGGCGCAACGAGCGCTGGACTTTTTGGGCACTTTTTTGTTTTGAATAGATCCATGCGCGGGTTGTGCCGGTTGTGTGGTGTGTTGCGGTAGTGTGGTGGTGGTGATGGTGCTGGCGACGAGAGGTACAACGAGTTTTGGCGATTTTTGTGTGTTGGTAGTGGTGCAGTGCGCGGATCGGTGCAGTACTTGATGGTGTTAGAGTTCAGTGGTTGTGGTGGTGTGGTGGTGTTGTGTTGGTGTTGTGGTGGTAGGGCCGAGCATCACTATGGCAGTGGTAGTGGTGGGTTGTGTGTTGGGACAGCGGCGGTGAACCAATGGCGATTTTTGTGTTTTGGCAGTGGTGCCGTTTTTTTACGATGGCTCTAGCGGCGGGATGTGTTTGACGATAAGGTGCGATGATGGATCCGATGGTAAGGGGCAGGTCTGGAGGTTTTGGTGGTTCGATGGTGATGTTTGTTGGTGGTTGTGGTGGTATTGTGTAGACGACGATTACGGGGCAGTGATTTGTGACCAAGTATTGGTCGTGGATCTTGATCGGGATCGGTTTGTGAACATAAAATTCGATAAATTGTGACTAAAAATTAGTCCGTGACCTATTAAATTCTGATTTGTGACATGCGACCTGTGAAATTTTCAAATGATGATCGTAAAATAATTTGTGATCTATTAAAATTTCAATTCGTGACCTCGAAAATAATTTGTGACCAATAATTTTTTTGATTTGTGACCTTGAAATAATTTTTAATTAATTCATTTGATAATATGTGACCAATAAATGTATTTGTGACCAAATTGTACAAATTTGTGACCTTTATATAATTAATTAATTAATTAAATCATAAATAAAATTTAATAAAAACCAGATTTTTGAAATTTTGAAATTTATTATCTTATTATTGAAATGGACCATACTAAAAACCTTAGTTATGAATTGTTTTTTTATCTTTTTAATACCTCATTCCTGTGAATCCTACCTGTCTGGCGTCTTCCACTTTTCCTCTGTGCCGGTGCGTGTGAGAAGAACCAGAAAGGCGAAAGAAAAAACCCACCTGTACTGAAGATGTCACGTCACCGTCTTGTGTCTTCTCACTTCTCTCTCAATCGTCCGCAACGCTGGCTCCATCGTGCCAACGCCCAATTGCCACGCCACTACCTACCTAGTGCCTACCAATATAGAATTTGATTTCTATGTATTCCTTCTTCGCTTTTTTGCGTCGAACAATTTCTCGGATGAAGTGGATTAAATAGGGTTATTTTATTGAAATTTGTCTTTATTACTGGTGATAAGATAGAATTTCTAGAATAATGGAATTCTAGGTACTACCGTTTTCCACTTTTCCTCGGGCATTCAACTGTAACTCAAAGGCAAAGCAAAGAGGGGTTTTTGAATGTATAATATAAAATCTCTTCATCATGATCAGTTGGTGCTTTTTATTTCCAGCCTAGTGAGGGAAGACATTGTGCATTTCTTGAATGCAATTACAACCTATGAATGTATTTTAATTTCTCTATGTATAATAAATCATGGCGTGTTTTGTAGTAGCTCCGAAATTTTAGTGTTCTTGCAGCTAATCTGAGTGTTATCTTTTTACAAAAAATTTGCACGTGAATCTTCACCCTAGCATAGACGATGTTGTTCAACATGTTTGATAAAATGATAAATCAACGAAATTAGAACACCTGCAAGTGAAGATGACACGGTGAAATGCCACAACAAATTATCCCTCAGTCAGTAACAAAAAGCTTCAGATTTTGCACCCAGAGTCATTTTTTCGTTGAGGATGTCATTTCACAAATGTCTTTTAGTGAATATTAGGAGCTATCAGTTAAAATTGCATTTTTCATCCAACAAGCATAAATCATCTTCCATTTTAGAATATTTACACTTGTGGATTGTTAAATTTGGATTTCAGGATTTTGAGTTGTGACGGTGAAATTTTCAAAGTGCCGCAATGTGTCATGTCATATTTTTTGCTCAAATCATATTTTTTTAGATGAGCAATGGCTAACCCTTTGTTAGTATAAAACATATAAGAAATATTTGAAACCTTGTCGGCTCATATGATTAAGGCCTTATCGGCTCATATAATTGCATTGTAGTATTGCACCCTTATTGTGTTAGATTTAATCGTATAATCAATTGTACGGGCACACGTAGTCATATACCATGGTGCCTCCTAAATATGAGTCTGGAGCTTAAAAAAGAAAAAGGAAAAAATGAGTTGGCATTAATTTAAAGTCAAGTAGGAGATATTGACAAATACTTCAATAGAAATAATGTGAATGAATTTACTATAATGAAGAAGTGATTCAACCTGTCAGTATCAATGAAATAGATAAGAAGGAAGAAGATGAAGTTCAACGTAAAAATCTAAATCAAGAGAGTATCTTTTCTTTTCTTTTTTTGAATTTGGAGGATCATGGGAATTGGAAAAATATTGATAAAACATGAGGGATTATTTAGTTGAAATTGGTCCAAAAAGAGTTGATGATCAGGGGCGGATCCAGCTAGTGGCGAGCTAGAGCGGCCGCTCTAGCTGAATTCGCCGAAAATTTTGAGTTGCCGTGACTGTGGAGCGCCGGCGAGGAGGTGAGTAAAGAAGGAGACCGGAGAAGCTGAGAGAAAATGTTTCTGTGTTGTGCCGACTGTGCATTCTGGGCCATTTAAAAAAAAAGTGGCTTAAATTATTTAGGCCCAATTGGGTCCAGTTTTAA
Organism: Osmanthus fragrans; assembly: GCA_019395295.1. NCBI lineage: Eukaryota > Viridiplantae > Streptophyta > Magnoliopsida > Lamiales > Oleaceae > Osmanthus > Osmanthus fragrans. The sequence continues at coordinate 7,391,036 of CM033358.1, forward strand.
GTGACCCAAACCCAATTACCCAATCAATAACCCAAACCCAAACTCCAAAGACTCCAAACCAATTTCATTCATTCCCCCAATCCCTAACCACCAGCAGAAGGAGACGAGTGGAGACACAGGGAGTCCGAGATTTTGTTAACGGCAGCGAACCCTCGAAAGGTAGAAGCCGGCTTTGGTAGTTTGGTTGGTTGGAGTCTTGGAGTTGGAGACTTGGATTTTGGGTTCACAGTTCACTGGCAGTGGCTGCGTCGACCTGCGAGCGAGCTGCGGCGGTGCGGTTGTGAAGGAATCGGACTTCACCACTTCGCTGTGACTCTGCTTGGACCTTGGCCACCCACTTGACTTGGGTAAGTTCGGCTGTGACTCTGCTTCACTCTTCATTTGTGAGTCCTGTGTTGTGCCGTGTGCGATTGTGTGCGACCGTGTGTGACAATGTGTGTGTGACTGTGTGAGTTGTGACTGCAGTGACAGTCTATGTGTGTGTGTTGATCAATGGCTTGATGCCTATTGCTTTGTGAGTTGGGATTTTAGCTATTGGATAAATTGGATTTAGGAGTTGGGGTTTTACTATTGGATAAATTGGATTTGTGTTTGATTTTGATTGTTATTTTTTTGATATTGGAATTGGCTTTATAAATTATAAGTGTAGAAACTAGAAAGCTGTTGATATTTTGGATAAGAATATTAGAAATTTGGAATTGATATATTGGATATTGTAATTGTAATTGTGCAATTGTGAAATTGGATATTGTAATTTTGAAATTGGACATTATAATTGTGAAATCGTTTATCAATTCTGATTGAAAATTAAATTGGAGATTTTAATAAACGACCGGCCGGATCGGGCTATTACGATCGTTGATTGTCGACGGTCAACGGTCAAAGTCAACTTCCGCTCTAGCTGAACATTTATGCTATATTCGCCGCTGTTGATGATATCTCGTTTCTCAAAGATGGTGCAAATAAACATTTCGATTCTTCTCTATATAAACGATTACTAGCAAATAGGCATACAATTGATAGAAGATGGCTAGCATATTTAGTATCTATGGACATTATCTTTTGCTTTTGCTACAAGTTGTTTTAAATACCATAAACTTCAACTATAATTGGTCAACTGGGTAATGATGGATATAAGGATTGGCATAATTTGTACATGTCTATTAAAAGTCATGAAGAAAATGATGAGCATTTATGTTGTATGATTAGTTGGATTGAAATTGAAAAACAGGTTTTGAACCAAAAATACAATTGACAAAAGCGTGCAATTAGTTATCAATATAGAAAGAGAACATTGGAGATAGGTGTTAACAAAGACAATCACTATTGTGAAAAGACTCGCTAAAAACACCTTGACATTTTGAGGAGATGATGAGAGGCTTCATGTTGAGAACAATGGCCTATTTTTGCAAATGATAGAAATTGTTGTTGAATTTGATTCAGTAATGCAATAGCACATTACATATCTTGGTAAAACAATTCAAAATGAATTGATACAATTGTTAGCTGATGAGGTGAGAAGTTCAATTATCAAGAAAGTTAAACATTCAAAATATTTCTCAGTTATTCTTGATTGTACTTCATATGCAAGTCACAGGGAATAAATGTCTCTAGTAATACGATGTGTAAATGATTCAACAAACTTACCAATAGTGGAAGAATATTGGCTAGAATTTTTAGACTTGGACTTGCAACCGAGCTTCAAAAAGTTTTAATCAACCTTGATCTTAATATTGAAGATATTAGAGGGTAATGGTATGGCAATGGACCTAATATGAGCGGGAGACACAAATGTGTACAAAGAAGATTAATTGAAATGAATCCCAAATCTTTTTATACTCCGTGTGGCGCTCATAGTCTTAATATGGCATTATGTGATATGGTGAATTATATTCTTCTTTGGAGTGATACAATGAATCTACACTTTGTTTCTCTTTTACCAAGCCATGAAAATTTTCAAAGATAATGTATAAGGTTTGACAATGAAACCATTGTTACAAATATGTTGGGAAAGTCATGTTGAAAGTGTGAAGCCTATAATGGAGCAAATTGTACAATAAGAGACATTTTACTTGACTTAGCAGAAAATAATGAAGATTCTAAAATAAATAATGAAGTCAAGTCCTTAGCAACATATAACCTTCAGAATTTTGAGTTCTTGCTTGACATGGTAATTTGGTATAGATTGTTGCATGCAGTCAATAGTGTTAGTAAATTTCTTCAAACTGAAAACATGAATATTGATGGTGCAATCAACATCTTACAAGGACTTGTTTTCATTTCTCGAAAATTATAGAGAAACTGAATTTGTTATTGTCATGGATGAAGCAATGAACAAAAGTAAATGAAATAGGAATTAAAGCTATATTTCGAGGGAAAAAAACACATAATTCAAATAAATAAGCAGTTTGATGAAAGTGAGAGTGATAAGTAGTACAACAATCAGTTGAGGAATCTTTTAGATTTGAATACTTTCTTTTTATAATTGATCAAATTTTATCTTCTCTAAAGACTCGATTTGAACAATTTAAACAATATGAAGAGATATTTGGATTTTTATTTTATGTGGAGAGGTTAAGACATGGAACTTTTCCCAATTTGTTGAAGTCTTGCATGAATTTTGAGAAATATCTAGAACATAATGGACGTTCATATATTAATGGAGATTATTTATATTCGGAGTTACTGGTCTTGAAGTGCTATATACCAAGTAAAGCAACGAGAGCAATTGAAGTGCTACAATATTTGAAAATATTGAACGGTTGTTTCTCAAATGCTTATATTACTTACAATTTGCTAACCATACCGGTTACAGTTGCATCTGCAGAAAAAAGTTTCTCCAAATTAAAATTGATCAAAACTTATCTTCGATCAACTATATCATAAGAAAGATTGAATGGAATGACTATGTTATCAATTGAGAAAAAACAAAATAGTTGAACAACTAGATTATTCAAATTTGATTAATATTTTTGCCTCTAAAATCGCAAGACGAATATTGTTTACATGATCGTTTGGAATTTTGTCTACATTGTTATTTGATTATAATAATAATTTTTAGTATAAGCTTATTTGAGCCCCATTTTTTGTGTAGAATGCATTTTGAAATGGTAGACTAATAGAGAATGTATGATTAAGAAATAAAGAAAAGTTTTGGATTTGCTTGTAATATTATTTTATTCGAGAATGTGTTGTTGAAAAGAAAAAAGAAAATATTTTGAAAATAAAAGGGACCAGACAAAGGTTATATTACTTTTTTTTTTTTTTTTTTTTTTTTTTTTTTTACAGTAAGTATTAAGTTAACAGTTGGTACTATAATACACATATATTTTGCATGCATAAAACAACTTTTTTATTATGAAATTCGCCTTAAACCCCAAAAATCATAGAATCAGCACTGTCTGACAACACACTCACAATAGTCCCACGCGCATGTGAGTGTCGATCAAGGGTTTTTTCAACCCCTTTCTGGCAACTGAGCTTAATTCGTGTTTCAAACGGAAAACAATATTATGTATTTTTCTATTTTGTGTGGGTAGGTTAACCGTGGTGGGCCTAATTTTTCCTTGTTCTAGTTGGGTTGCCATATTAACAAGATAGCCCAAAGAAATATAGGCTCATAAAATTTTAGTCCAAAAATCTGCTTATCTTTCTATGGGAAAATTTCATAAGTAAGATGTTAAATATGACACATTTCAATAATAAAAAAAACAAGTTTTAAACTTCAAAAATCATATTTTTATTAATTTTTATTTATGATTTAATTAATTAATTATATATTGAATTAATTAAATATATAAAGGTAATAGATATATACAATTTGGTCACAAATTCATTTATTTGTCACATATTGTCAAACTAATTAGTCACAAATTATTTGAAGTCACAAATCAAAAATTTTATAGGTCACAATTCATTTCCGAGGTCACAAATCATAATTTTAATATGTCACAAATTATTTTACGGTCACGATTCAATTTGTTCATCGGTCACAAATCACAATTATAATAAGTCACAACTTATTATGCAGTCACAAATTATCATATTATTGGCCACAAATTAACAATTTTTTAGGTCACATATTATTTATTGGTCAGAGTTCATCTTTTTCATTGGTCACATATTGTTTATTGATCATAGATTAACCAATTTAATGGTCACAATCAACCAAAAAATTTGTGACCACCAACAATGCTTGTGACAACCACCTCATCATTGTCTAAATCACCACCACAACCTCCGTTGTCACCTAAACCACCACCACCTCCCGACAGCAACACCGTCAACACACATATCACAATATCCACCGACATACACCTCTTTTGAATCTTGACAGCACTATTGCCAGATCCACGACCACATCCACCACCGTAACATCCCCATCGCACAAAAACCGTCGCCCCACCGTCGTCCCCATCCCAACCCCGCCTAGCCCACTACCACCACCAGCACTACCACCAACACCACTGCACCACCGTCATCGCCACTAATCAATAACCGCCACCACCACCATTGACCGCCACCTGTATCACCATACAAAAACCCTACAGATCCACCATCGTCGCCACCACCAACACCTCGCAATATGAAAATCAGAAACAAAAATAGAAAAAAAAAATCGACAGTGCAACAGTTGACCGCCACCAGTACCACCATACAAAAATCGCCCACAGATCCACAATCACTGCCACCACCAACACCTCACAATATGAAAATCAGAAAAAAAAAAATTGAAAAAAATCGATATCACTGTGCTGCCGCCACCGTCATCGCCTCGGTGCCACAGCAATTCCATTGCCACAATAGCTCTGCCACCATACTACCGTCACAATAGTTGCGCCACCATACTCGCAACCTCCACTAAAAATCCCCAAATCGTCGTCACCATCACGACCTCCACAATCACTACCGACAAATGTCATCCACAAAACCATCCCAAATCACCGTCGAGAGGTAGAAAGAGAAGGGTTGCTGGGTGGAGGGAGAGAGACGAGAGGCAAAGAGAGAAACTGTTTGGTTGGGGGAGGGGAATGATGTGGGGCGGAGGGGGTAGGGATAGGCGTAGGGGTAGGGGTAGGGATAGATTTATAAATTAATTTAATTATTAATATATTTATCTAATAATAATATATTATTTAACAAAACATCTTATTTTTGAATAATAAAATCTTCCATCTTATTTTAAAATACTTAATTTATAAAGTAGGTGCTTGTGTAATTTCCAATCTTTCCGATGCTTAAAATTAAGACCAATGGACTGCGTCCTAATTGTAGCAATGTAGCACGCGAGTTATGGGAGGAAAAGTTTTTCTTTCATTGGACCGTTAGAGAAGTTATCCAACAAATTTTACAATGTAAAGTAATTATTACAAATAAATAACTAAAAAGAAAGATTAAAAAATAAATAATATCTAAAGTGCCTACTCGACTTTTATCTAGCATCAATGATACTAGAGTACAAGTTTAGGTAACCACATTTGATATGTTCAATTAATTTAATCAACTGACTTTGCATTTAAGTGAATCTGTTATTTAACGTCATGCAGTTATAACTTAAATTTATACTTGACACTCGTGATAATGAATAACATTACTCTTATTTCCCTAGGCCACTACCCTAATCCATCAACCAAAATGTTTCTTATTTCTTATCACGCCACTTGTTAACTACATTCCTAATCACATCACTTTTCAGCATGAGTCTCTTGCAACCTCCGATATTCATTCCAACCCCTTATCTAGGATGCCAATTTGGGGACAGTAGGGTTAACTGAGAATGGAGTGATTGGTAGATATTTTTTCTTTTTTTTTTCTCCATCTGTATTTCATTTCATTTTCTCTTATTTACTTATTTGTGATCAAATATTTAAATAGAATCCGTAGTACTGACAACTGAGTACTAATTTTACTATACTACACTGTCAAAAGAAATAGTTAGGGGGTCTACTTACTATAAGGCGAATAAATTGAGACTAACGTTGCAATTTTCTTAAAAACGAAAAGACTGAATTGAACACTGTTAAAAATATTTCCGTTATTCGAATCATCCGGCCACACGAATCAGCTATCCCTCTATCCCTGTGGAAGCAGTGAGACCGAGATCTGTTCAATTTCTCATTAATGGCGAATCCAAACGGAAAGGCATCAATCACTCACGTCATTTTCGACATGGATGGCCTTTTACTCGGTAAAAACCACTATCTATTCATTTTAGTAAGCGTGCGATAATTTGGGCGACAATGGATTGAGTTGATTATTATTATTTACTGATGAACATTTAACTGCGATATTACGGGGGGTTTTACACTCGATGCTTGATGATGAGTTGATAGTCATGCGCTGATTAACATTTAGCCCTACGATAGTGAGCTTTATTGAGTAGAGATTCTGTTTGGTTGATTAATGGTAACAAAGGAATGCTAAACCCCGAGAAATCTTGAAATTCGTATGGTTATCCAAAATGTTTTTGAGAACTGGAGGTTTGAATTTTAAATTTGAAAACGGAAAAAAAAAAAAAAAAAAAAAAAAAAAAATCTTCTGTTTGTTGCTCCCTTTTCCCATTTTTTCTCAATATATATATATATATATACCTTGACTTGATCAAAATTAATTGGATTCAGAATCTTCTGTTTAGGAGTTTTTGGCTCATTGAAAATTTTCAAAATGAGTACCGTGTGGCCTAACGAAGCCTACTTTGAACCAGAAACGCAATGGACTTGATTACTAACCACATTCCTGTATTAACCAGAGTAAAACACACTTAAAAATATTTTTGCTTTGAACAATTTAAAAGAATGTTTTATTGAATGAAATGATGGAAAACTATATACAGTACATTATAAGTGGGTTGGTAAAGATGCAGGTTTTTAGATATTATTAGCTGAAAACAAAAAATTAAAAATAAAAATTAGCATTTGAAATGTGTTCATTTTTGGATAGTGTAGAATTGGTTCTAGCTTATATCTGAAAGCAGTTTATTTGTGTTTGAGTGCTCTTGCTGTAAGACAACAGTGATATCAAACCTTAAGCCATTATTATAAAAGATGAAGGGAAAATGTTTGAGTTTGATTTGACTTCCAATGAAGTATAAAGAAGTTCTCGAGGTTTTTATTCTAATATAATGTGGATGAGGAAGCAATATGCTCTTTTACAGATCATATTGGCGAGCTATAGTTCCTTGCTAAATAAAGAGAATCTCTGTTGTTTACCTGCCTGAAGTTTGATACATATATACCTTCTCCAAACATGTATCAAGTACTTTCACTTTCACTTTCACTGTCACTGGAAGACTATAGTCTCTAGAAGTGAAATGATTGCATCCATATTCCAATATAACATGATTGTTCCACCCATGACGAAAAATTGTGTAAATCAAGCATTTACTATTTATTTGAGGGAAAAGTAAGTGTTTTTTACTGTTGGTTTAATTTATGTTTAACTTTCTTATGATGGAGATTATTTTCTTTAATTTTTCCTTTTACCAATTTTTATTTTCTCAATTTGGATGGTGTCGCATGTTTATATAGAGTGAGAGGTGGTACAGTAGTTATATGCTTGCAGATTAATATGTAGAATTCCAGCTTTTCGATGATTGATCACAATGTACTTAATAGATCGTCCTCCTTCACTCATCCCATTTTCAAGTCTTTATATTTATTTTTAGAGGAAATTACACCTCACCAGGTGTTTCAAGAACTCAGTGCAAAAGTCAGGCCATAAGGTTTTTTATGCATAAATCAGGTATCATATAATAATTAAATATTAAATATTTCCCAAATTATTTCAAACCTAGCCTTTTCCTCCTGAACTTTCTCTCTATTGCGTCGCTCCTTCTAACCTCTCCCTTCTCTCCACTCTGCCAGCCGTCGCAGCCGTCGTCGATTGAGAACAATGAAGTGCAGCAGCGGCGATTTGTACGTCTCACGTCCGTCCTTCCTCTCTCCCTCTCCACCACCTTCTCTCCCTCTCCCCGGTTCCTCGATGCAGACGGTGCAACCAAGGCTCAGCGACCCGGCTCTGCCGCTACCCCGATCTGCGTTTTCGATGGTGGTCGGTAGTGGTGCTGCCCAGATCTGCGTTTTTTATTTACGCCACTTTTTGGATCTGGTTTGTGGAGTGGTGGTTGACGCAGTTTCTGATTCTACTACCGTTTATGTGTTGGAGAAATGCCCAAGAAATTGTGAGCAATGGAGAGTGAGAACTCAGGCCGATGGGCTTGGCCTGGAGGTGGTTTTGTCGATGGAATCATTGAAAAAGAAACACAACGAAAAAATGATGCACCTTGAAATCCCTTTGGCAGTGCCTCTGACTACTATGAGTCCTGAATTCAGAGGTTGCTCTTTGTTGTTTCAGAAGGTGAGAGCCAAATCAAAATTAGGATGGTTAGTGAATATCTGTCCCATGTCGTCTACTATTATCATATCTGAGTCAGTAAATATGCAGTGACTGGCTTTCTCCCGCCGCTGATTTTTCTTCTCAAGCCTTGTTTCTAGGATGGCCTGCATACAACCAATCAATTGCAAACACAAAGCATTTTTTATTTTATGTAAAACTAGAAAGATAGAATGGGGCTATGCTAAATGAAAATTAGGTTTATATAAAATATTTCTGCCGAGACTTGCATTGAATGATTCATATAACAGGATTTACATGACATGTACCATGAACATCTGCCAGCAAGAGAATTGGCATTTTATGTCGTTGGTGGTGCATCTGACATGGCTATCAGACGGTGGCGCCACCTTGACTGTTGATTTTAACCACTGCTTGTGTGACGGCATAGGCAGCGGCGAGTTTCTCTTATTGGTCGATCTATGACCAATTATTGATGTCGGGATTCGGGGCTTCTGGTGTATGTGACCAATTATTTATTAATTTGTGAGCAAGTATTCAACTGTGACCTAAAAATTGTAACCAAGTACTCATTTGTGACCTAAAAATTTGATAATGTGTGATTGAAAAATTTCTGTGATCAGCTAATTGAAAAACTGTTGTGACTTATAATTTGTGATCTCGAAATAAATTGTGTCCTGTAAAATTTTTCTCGAAACAATCCGTGACTTAATAATTTGATAATATGTGACCAATAAATAATTTGTGACCTTAATTATAAATCTGTGACCAATAATTGTATAATTGTGACTTTATTATATTTATTTAATAATATATAAACCTGATTTTTTTAATTTTTAAACTATATACCTGATTTTTAAATTGGTGTAAACTATACACCTTAATCATGATTTTTTCCCTTATTTTTATTAGTATCCCCATTTTCCGTTTTCTTTGTAGTGGAAGGTCTCTGGGGCTTTACCTTATCAGATGGATGTCTGTATCATTCTACTACCTTCTTTTCTATTTCAGTCTCTGTCCTTCCTTTTTTTGGAAAATGAGCATGTTATAAAGTGTTTTCCTTTAATAGTTGCATAGTTGAAAGCTATGTGGCTAATCAGTTAGCAAAGAAACCAAAGCGTTACTGTGCTTTTTTTATTTTCTTCAGACACGGAGAAGTTCTACACTGAAGTCCAGGAGATTATACTCTCTAGGTACAATAAGACTTTTGATTGGTCTCTTAAGGCTAAAATGATGGGGAAGAAGGCAATAGAAGCTTCCAGGGTTTTTGTGGAAGAAACTGGAATTGTTGATTCACTTTCGGCAGAAGATTTTCTTGTAGAAAGAGAGGATATGCTGCGCAATATGTTCCCAACAAGTGAACTCATGCCAGGTTAGGTGTATTAATGCATGATGTATTATATTCTTAATCATTTCCATTTCTTTGCTTCTTCTCTCTTCTTTCTCTTGCATCATATATAAATGTGCTTTTGCACATGTTAACTGATAGGAATGCACGTAACATGTTTGTAATTCCAAAAAAGTGTGAATCACCTTTTGGCAAGAATATCATCTATTATCAGCAGTTTCTTATGCAGCTCAGAATGGTTTTCAGAAAGAAGTATGGCAATCATATATTGTTTTGATGTCAACAGTGGTACTGGATGTTAGTGCACTTTCAGTTGAAATTATTATAGAACTTTGAGTATCAAGTTTATAGTTGATTAATTAGCTATTAATTAGTTCTGTAATGGAAACAAGTGTAGAGGCTTTCTATTTTGGATATGTAGGATATTCTTATGATTGATGTGATGGAACTAGAATCTAGAGATTAACAAATTTTTCAATTGCATTCAACAAAAGATGAAACAGAAGAAGAAGACATCTTTCCAGAATTTTCTTATTAAAATTCTGATTTGTTTTATCTTTTTTAATTTTCTGAATTTTGATACCTTATTTGCAAATTCATAAATACTAGCTATAGATTAATTGAAGTTTTCCTTGAAGTTTCAGTAAAGATCGTGAAGGAAATGGATTGTGTATTTTTAGTAAATTTAGGGATTTCCATATGAATGATCCTTTTTTTTTTTTTGACTCTTGTGGATCTACATATGTGAGGCCTTTGTGAAGTTTTAAATTTAAGGATTTCCATATGAATGATCCTTTTTTTTTTTTTTTTTTTATTCTTGTGGATCTGTATATGTGAGGCCTTCATGAAGTTTTTCTTTTATGTAGATTTTTAATTACACGTGTCACTGCTTTGTCTTTTCTTTCCATCTTTTAAAACATAATCTTCTTCTTACAGGGGCTGAACATTTGATTCATCACCTCCATGAAAATGGAATACCAATTTGTGTTGCAACTGGGTATGATGATTGTTTTCTATTAAAATATATGAGTTATTTTAGGTTTTGCAGTGTTGACCCTAATTAAATTGCCAAATGAGCAAATTTATGACAATGCATCCTACAGTTCTCATAGGAGGCATTTTGAATTGAAAACCCAAAGACATGGTGAGCTTTTCTCACTGATGCATCATATCGTTCTTGGTGATGATACTGAAGTTAGACAAGGGAAGCCATCACCAGATATTTTCCTTGCAGCAACTAAAAGATTTGAGGTACGCTCTAGGTAGCACTTTAGCCTAACAATTACACAGTACCAAGGTAATATCAACAATAACTAGTAATAGTAGAATCCACACGTACGTGGGATGCATAACAAATTAAACAAGGGTACAATGAGACTTGAACCTGAGATAAAATCTCAGGATCTCAACCATTAAAACAAGGGTTCATTGTCATGATTTCTATTTAATATTTAGATTTATAAAAGCTTTTTGGTTGCGATCATGAATTTCTTTGTATGCAGGGGGGACCAGTTGATCCACACTCGATTCTTGTTTTTGAAGATGCACCGTCTGGTGTCCTAGCAGCTAAGAATGCTGGCATGTAAGTTTTTGTTTTTCATTCTCTTGCCCATACAAAAATGTATGATGATATTTGTCGTGTTCATATGTGGAACAAGTTAAGTTGGAAGAGTACAATTTGGTAGAATTTGAATATTTAATATTGACAACAACGGATTGGTCTTTTACAAAGGACAATCAGTTAAAAAATGCATAACAAATTTCGATCTTGCTAAATGCCCTTTGAAATTAGAAGAAAATTCATGGAAAGTTGCAATTCATATTTCCCTATTGTAGTCCTGAACTTTGCCTAGATTCCTAATATCGTGATAGAGTTTCCTTGACTTCAAATTATAATCTTAATAAAGGAGCGTTAACGCTTTAGTTTTCAAGAAGGACATTTAGGCTTGACTAATAAGATAGAAAGGCCTTTTTCATTAGGCTTGACAGGTTTGGGACACTGTGTATACAATATATAAAAAAAAGCTTTTCCTTTCAAATGACAACTACCAGTTTATGTTGCGAGTTTGTTGCCAAAGAAAAAAAAAAAAATCAGCCCCTGCCTGATTAAGACCAGTTATTTTGTTGGTAGGCCCACTTAGGTTAGGAGGCATTGTCTTTCTGTTCTTATCAACCTCCAGTGTGAAATTGGCGTGTTTCTAGCCAGAAGTCAGTTGGATAAGAATCATTGATTCATACTGTAGTCAATGTCTTAGTCATTCATTTTGCTTGGCTGATGCTTCTTTCTCATCTCAAACGAAAACAGCTCTAAACAATAGAAAGATATGGGAAGATCACCTAAGCGAATCGATTGATGGCACTTAACTTATTTGAACTGCACGCTAGCCATTTAAAGCTAAGCCTATCATGAAAATTAAAATCCTTGATTGATGGGGAGGAGCATTTCAAAGAATAGGGAAAATGATTAAGCACTTTGACATTGTCTCTCGAGATCAACCATAGGCTGGGTTTGAGAGTCGTGGGATGGGTCACTATCCAACACGATTCCGAGATAAATTTTAGTCTGCGTTGGTTAATAGAAGCCCTCCTATCGAGAAAGAAGGAAGCGGTTATTTCCAGGCGGAGTCACCATTGACTCTTTTTATTATAGTAAATCAATGTATCATGATGTCAGTATGAGATCTTATATCGGTTCAATACATCTACCGATGAGACTCATAATTAGTTTTCGTCTCGGTAGGTTTATTATTCTACATTTTTTCAAAGGAACGTCCATTCATTTATTTCTTCCCCATAGACCATGATGACTAAAACGATGGGAAAATTCAAACTGTGGAAAGGTGAAGGATTGGTGATGGGAATTTGGGATATTCGGCCCAACCGGATGTCTTCATTATAGGGACAGTATATAAGAAGAACGAAACGAAGTGAGAGGTTAGGGTCAGGGTAAAGAGTTGAGTCAATCTGGCTCGACAATTGGGAGAAGCAAAATGAAATTTGGATTTGGCTGAAAAAGAAGGCTGTGGATACAAGGCCGATAACCATCAATAAAGAAGAATCTTTCTAAATCACTTTGGCTCAATGGGTTTCTCTTGCATTTTTGCTATCATCGACATATATATGCTTGTCCCACCTTTACATTTCTCTTTTCCACCTTTGCTGATGGTTGGTATACCCTTGATGATATTTTCATCGAACAACTTTTTCTATTCTTTATACAGAAAGTGCAAGTAAGACTTTGTTGCAGGTTAATCATTAACGATTTGTAATGTTTATCACGGATTTCTGCCAGTCTCTAGCTGAGATTGCATAAAATTACTTTAATATGGCTTTAATGTTATTTAGGTGACTCTGTGGTCTGAACACATATTACATTCAGGTCAGTAGTCATGGTTCCAGATCCAAGATTGGATAACTCGTTCCACGAAACTGCCGATCAGGTTCTGAGCTCCCTATTGGATTTTAATCCAAGTGATTGGGGTCTGCCTCCTTTTCAGAATGCAGCGTGCTAATCACACTATTTCTTCTTTGTCCACCATCAAACCCCATTGTTTTGGATATGTAATTCATGGTAATTTATTAAGATATGCACTGCATTGATTTTCAAATTACAAGTATAGTTAAGATTGCAAATTGAGCATCCATTAATTATCCATAACTATACCATGGAATATGTGTGAACTTCAGATTATGCAAAAAGAACACTAATTTCTAGAGTCAATGAGATTGTACTATTTATTTGCTATTTTTCTCGTGAGCAATCACAAGTAGTTGAACATTTTGATCTCTTGATTATGTAGTGACTTGGCAGTTGGCACCATGTCATACATAAATGATTGATGGTTTATCATAACTTATGAGAAAACTTTATGAAGATATCTTGTTAGGTGAGGTTTTATTGCGCCTCCCAATTATTGGATCTACAGTGAAATGAAATATAATTGTTAATTGTTATGATTGGTTTTTTTTTTTTTTTTTTTTTTTTTTTGTGGGTGTGGAATATTTGAACTCTATATTATTTGAACTCTAAAAATCAAAATTTTAATAGATTTTCTGATAAAAGTCTATGAAAGCTATGTTGAAAAGTTGATAAAAATTGTAAGTCTCATGAAATGTGATTGAAAAGAGTTGGAGAAAATTGAATTTTAAAAAATGGGGGCCAAATAAGGGTTAGTGACTTGGCACTGTGTCTTACGTAATTGATTGATGGTTTATCATAATTTATGAGAAAACTTTTCAAGAAATCTGGTTAGGTGCAGTTTTATACGTGTTTCCAATTCCAAATTATTGGATCTATAGTGAAAATTGTTACGATCTTTTTTGTGGCAAATGCAGCATTTATATGGTAAAGTACGTATGGAATATTTGACATTGGGGTCAATGAAAGACTATGGAACAGTATTCTTAAAAAGTTCTACTGCATGTCAAACCTCTGAAGCTCATAATATTTTGTTTATTCATTACACTGATTTTTCTTTATTTTTAAAAAAAAATTCCTGCTCGTGCAACTTGGATTTCATAGTCGACTTGCTTGGGAGTGGAGTAAATATTTTGAAAGCGTTCGCTTGTGAGCGTGCGAGTGGTTGCGTTGATGTGGGATGTGTCATTATCATATTTGTAGAACTTTTTCACGCGTATGTGACATACATAAGTAGTCGTGATCCATGTACATTTTATATATATGATAAATATTTCTGTGAATTTTGACAATTATCTTGATGGGATTGCATTGAATATTTGTTTAATTGTTGTGATACGAAAATCTACGTTTTGACAAAGTGACATTGTTTCAATAATGCACGGTGAAAACGACGTAAACCATTCGTGCTGGTTTATTGCTCGTTGGCTAGCAGTTGGATTTGCTTTAAGTTCCATAGCTGAAGGCAAAATTATCAAATCCGTGGGCATGCTAGATACTGTGGGAAGTTAATTCTGTACTTCCAACTTTGAATTTAAGAAGTCAATGTTATGAATTCTATGATACAAAACAAAAATTAAAGCAATGAAAATTACACGATTTATAGTGATTCCCTCTTAATTTAAAAGTTACATTCTATTGTTGTTACAAGATTTTTCTATAAACGAAAAACACGATTACAACCCGACTCTGAGAACGTGTATTGGAAGTATTTATGAATAGAATGAGTGTTGAATAAGTGAGTATTACTTGTGAATTTCTTGAAATGTATGGATAAAAGTAATTTCAGTGTTCTTAAATAATTTATAAAATGAGCTACGTTCGTCCATATTGTACCTTGTCCTTCTTGCCTCCAAATTCAAACCCGGCTTTCTATATGATCACGAAAGTCAATCCGTGATCGGAGGGAATAAAAGAAAAAACAGAATCTATAATGCAATAGGACAGGACTTGAGATTCTTGTATAATGCACGAATGTAATTAAAAGTAGATGGATTATTTAAGCAAAAAGAGATTATAGGAAGGACCAGTCTTGTTAGTTTCTTTAATTAGGTGTATTAAGCACATGAAAAAACCAGTATTAATTAATTACTTAAAATTGGTCCATAATTTTACCAAACAAAAGTTGTCCACCCATAAACCAAAAACTGTTTTAACATTATTAAATTGGGTGATACTACATATACACTTTTGATCTACATAATGTTTTACACCCCTCATGTGAAGAGAACCCTGAATATAATTTATGAATAATGCTACAACAATGTTACAAGTACAACATTAATTGACAATCACTCACATAGGAGGGGGGCCCACGATGAATAAAAAAATCGTGGGTCCCTTTCATATGAGATGATTGTCAACTAATGTTTTCAAGAAATATTGTACAAGTAGCACAATTCATAATGCTATAGGTACGAGTAAATTTCACGTGATCAATACAGGGGGACACCTGTCTGCTTTGGCCAATTGCAGGGGAACAAGTGTCTCCCTTGTATTGACCCTGTGAAATTTGTCTATACGTGAAGCAATTTTCATAATTTATTATCCGTGGACCCTTCCATGTAAGGGGGTGTAACCTATTATGTACACATAAAATGTATAGGTAAATTAATCCTATTAAGAGTGTGTTTGGTGAAGATTTAAATTAGATTTTAATTGAAAACTAGTCGTTAGTGGGTCACATGCGTGAGATGAAAGTAACGGCTATATTTTCAATTAAAATTGAATTTTAATATCTACCAAACAAGCTCTAAATTTTGGATTTTGTTACACGTACATTAAGACTTACATAAAAAATTATTACATATTGCCCATATGACACTATTATTTGACAATTTAAAACACAATCAATTTTTTCATCCAATCTTTTTTCTCCACATCATTTTTGATAATTGTATATTCGAATGGACATGACAATTAATAAATTTTATTACACATCTCTTTTTGTTTAAGTCTACCTAATTATTTTCAAATAGCATATGATATGTACGTTGCAAAAGTTTTTTTTATTTTTTATTTTCAAACATCGATTAAGAATTAAATTTCATGAATATAGAGGACAATTTTAGTGTGTAGAAAATTAAAAGCAGTTGCTGTATTATATCAATAAATATTAAATTATTTTTGAATCCCCAAGACTGTGCATGGATTTGATATTTTCTTTCTTCTTTTTGGCCACTTAATTAATTAATATTTCTAGACTTCCTGGAGAACGAATTGATTAAATCTTTAAATAATTTCTCAGTCTGCCTCAAGCATTTAACGCCCCAACATTTTATCAAAATCAAGGATTAAATGACTATTTATCCACTGTAAAAAAAAAACTGAAAAGACAATATTTACTGGCAATAATTAATGAGTTTGTGAAATCATATGTTTTTGTTGGATTCAAGTTGCAGATAAATAATTGAAGGAAAATGTCAAAAAATGCAGCAGACCAGATGATGTATTTTACTGCAAGGGAAGTCTAGTTGTTAATAACATGTTGCATTAAGATTTAAGCATTTCTGGTTAATTTTAGGGTAAAAAAAATTGAATTCCGTGTGATTAATAAGCTGAATTTCCATCTCTTCCCTCTAATTTTTGAAAATAAGCTAATGAGTTTAATTACCCAAAACCAAAAATAAGTTACATTAATCATGCAAAGTACGATTTAATTAAAGACAAATTGTAAGAAGTAAAATTAATTTTACTCCTGATAATTGGAAAACAGTGGTTTACAGGATACAACTTATAATTTTCAATGGTTCCATAATTCAAAAGTTTTTAAGAAAATTTTTCCACGCCCAATTAGTTCAATGACCTTTCAATTCAGAAAGGGTTTCCAGTTTTTTTCTCAAATTTCATAGAACTGAATACTGATCAACCAGCAGCAATTTAAGTTAATTCATCTCCTTTTTTCTGTGTTCTTGATCTACCCTTTGCTGGTAAAATTCGAATCCTTTTCGCCACTCTAACAAAATCCCTGCAGATGCAGATAATTATTAGATCTTGAAAATAATTTCAAGATTTTGCTCCCTCTCACTCACCCACACACACACACAAAAAAGAAGAAGCAAAAAGTACTACAAAATAAGTGATTATCTTACTTCCAGTTCAGGTCACCAACAAGAAGAAGATCATTTTCCATGTCTTCATATGCAATGAGGTGACCAGGAACAGCATTTGAAAGATCGAGATCAACATCATTATCAGACGACGACGATGCGTCCTCATCAACAAACATTTGTCTCAAAGCCTTTGCCAGGCTTTCGTAGCTTCCATGTTTGTGAAGACTAATCCGCTGGCAGATCGAACGGCCTTCCAACACCACCGTCACTGGTGGCACCACCGACGAAACAAGATCATCGTCCAAGAAACCCGAAAATGTTTGGAGATTTTTAGGGTTTCCCATGAAGGGCGCTGTCGAGGGAGCCGTGTTATTTAGTTTGTAATAGAAATTTGATGGAGTTGAATGGTTAATCAACTGCTCCTGCCACCTCCTCTTCAGTGATTCTTGCCTTTGTGAATCGAAATTGCTCATTGTTTTAGATGTTCTTGATCAAACGTTTCTTTACAGAATCAACAAATTTTGTAAAACTTCGAAAAAAACAAATCAGAAAGAGAACTGAATGGAAGGAGGATTTAGGTCATGGACGTGGGTGGGCCAGGGGGTTGCGTTCGTGTGTAAACTTTCCTAAATATGCGTTTGTTGTGTGTATATTGTATATATAGATGAAGTGAGCACAAATGTCGGGGGTTGGTCTGAAACCGGCCTATCCTGGAGACCTATGATTTTCAGACTTCAAAGCTGCCATTAATTGTCTGTACAAATTCAAATTTGGTCCGTTTGATTGCCATGATAAAATTTGGATGAAATTTGTTTTATACAAAAAATTAAATTGTCTAAAACTTATTTTATTAAAAATTATTAATTAATTATGTTTGATTGATTGATATAATTTTCTACCTAAAAAATGTGGAAATTTTTTCTTGATATGTGGAGCTTTTTAACGATGGAAAATGGAATTCTTTTTTTGCATCTTCCATAAAAAATAAAGCCTATCAAACAAGCCCTTAAAATTTTGAAAACCTTGTTACTTCTACATAATAGTTTCACATAATTTTTTTACTAAATACATTTGGCGATGTGTGAATGGACGGTTAGAAAAAATGTCATCGTGTTCTTCAATAAGGAAATCATGTCACTTGAGTGTTAAGCAATAAAATTTCACATCGAATAAAAATGGAAACATAGATAAACTTATAAAGTTTAGGATTACTCATCTTAATAAAGTTGACCTTTTAAAATGGATCTCAAATCTTAACATGGTATCAGAGCTCATTGAACTCTAACGAGCAAATCGATCCGATTAAGATTCAAAAAATGAGCATACGGATTTCAAAATTGATCTACTCAAACGAGTCACAATCTTGTGGGGGTATGTTAAGGGATAAAATCTCACATCGAATAAAGATGAAAACATAGACCAACTTATAAAATTTTGAGCTACTCATCTTAACAAAGTTGGCCTTTTAAGATGGACTCTAAATCTTAACATTGTGTATCAAGCTCATATTTGAGCCACATTCTTTCAAAAAAAAATATTCTATAACAGTAATTTAACATCATTTTAACCACACATTCTTAAAAAATATATATTATTACACATAAATCTAAAAAAATTTCTTATTTTTTAACCACATATTTTCTATCAATACACTATTCAAAATGCATTATTTTGAAAATAATAGAGATCAAACGGGGGCCAAATAAGTCATGAGCTTAATATATACAAAATTAATCTTCCGTCCATAATGGACAGGAGGTATGTTTCCATCAATGATGTTGCCACATTATCGATGAGATCTAAAATACCGTTGCACATGTTGTCACATAAACGATGGACACGAAATCAGTTCTATTACTATATATTTTCAAGTGCAAGCTATCGAGTTTATTATGTCCCTATTTGATTTAAATAAAAATTAGATTATTAATAAATTTTGATAAAAATTGATAGAAAGTATGATTGAAAAGTCGTGAATCGAATAAAGTGTGTTGTTAATATTAAGGGTAATTAGCCTAAATGGTCCCTGATATTTACACTCATTGCTAAAATGGTTGAAAAAACAAAGAAGGAAAAAATTTCGATTTACGTATAATATTATTTTATAAAAAATTGTGTGGTTGAAAATAATAGAGAGAAAAATGAAATGTAATGGAATGAAATTTAATTAGATTCAAATAAGTTGTTACTCATTTTAGCAATTACTCATTTTAGCAATGAGTGTAAACGTTAGGGACAATTTCTCCTAATTATCCAATATTATTGGCAAATACCATTAAATTTTTAATGACTGATTTAACGGAAGTGGATGGAAGGATCAATTCCGCAACAAACGTTTGAAATAAGGGTACAAATGCTAAATTTAAAAAAATAGGGACCATTTTAATAATGAGTGTAAACGTTAGGGATTATTTATGCTAATTATCCTAATATTAATTATTGATCTTGAGTTATATTTAATCATTTTTTTAAATGAACCAAACATGGCCTACATAGAGTAGATACTGCAACTAGACTAGATATTTTTTTATCGCTAATATAGGTAGACTCCAGGTTTAGAGTGAAAAACGGTACGAGAGAAATTAATGCAAAAGAGAATGGCATATTTTTTTTGGTTTTGAATTTTCCGACTACCTAGTAAACATATAATTGAGATTACTATGCCCCGATTTGATAATCAGAAAAATAAAGTTTTGAATAATAATTTTTAAAAGAATGTGTGATTAAAAAAAAATTGAATTTATGTGTAAAATATTTTATTATGTGAATGTGTGATTGAAAATGAGTATATATAAAAAAATTTGAAAATAGTAGCTGTCAAACGGGACATAATATATATGTATAGTACGTTGGGAGCATTGGATTTTATAAAGAAACAATTTTTATTGGGATAGTGATATAATGCGTGAAGAAAAAGAAAAGTGAGAAAAATAATAGTTAACGTACCAAGAATTTAGATGGAAGAGGAGTAAGAAAAAGCATAGTAAATTGGAATTGCATGGGGCTATGGTGACGACCGCGCTGCAGTAGGCGAAGGGATCGCTAGCTTGTTTGACTCCAACACGGTCGGGCTTGGCACTCTATTCCATGAGGACCATGACTATTTTAGCTTTTCTCGTTTCTCCAATTTTATCTTAATTTTAGTATTGATAAGTGATATTTAATTTATCTTAAGAAATACATACAAGATTTGTAGGTGATACTTCTGAATTATAAAAGTGTACACATTTTATAATGAGCTGGCTACATGCAAATTTAGGGATGGATATTGAGTTAATTGTTTCTATGGCCACTGAACTTAGGTTCATATTTTCGATTGCTCATTGAAGTTTAAAATGTCGAATTCTAATTACTGAACTTAGGTCCATTTCTTCGATTGTTCACTAAAACCACACTCACTGATGTTGATACATTTTACTCTCATGCCCAAGCTGTGGATGGGGCCCCCAACGCCAGAGGATACATTGTTGGTTTAAAATATCGAGTTTTAATCATTGAATTTTGAAAAATGTTGTACGTTACTCACTAGCATAATTTTTGTTTCAAATCTCTAACGGAATTGGTAAAGTAACTGACAGAATGCATATGTAACGCCCCGTCGCATCGTTAAGCTTTGAAATGGTCGAATTTTGACAACTAAACTTTGAAAAATGTCATCTACTGCTCATTAAACATTGAGGTGGTCGAATTTTTGCCACTAAATTTTGAAAATGTCGAACTTTGGCCACCAAACTTTGAAAATGTCTTTTATTACTCACTATAAATTTGGATTTAACCACACATCTATACAATAAAATAATTTACACGTAAACTCAAAAAAAAATTCAAATTTTTAACCACATTCTCCAAAAATTCATTGAATTAAGCTACTTGTACCCTTAGCTTGATACTTTTGTTTACTCGATTTCACCCGTTCTCTCACATGAGGGTCGGGTTTCACGCCCAATAAATGTGTGGGACTTGATCTCCATGTGAGAGGACGGGTGAGATCGAGTAAACCAAAGTGTCAAACTAAGGGTACAAGTAGCAAGACTCAAATTCCTTATATTTAGAACACTTTTTTTTTTATGCTAAATATATTGCGTGTTTCATTGTCATTAGTAGTCACTTCCTTTGTATAGCTTTGCAAGCATTGTGATGCGAACCCGGTTAGGACGAACGCTATCAAACCCACAGGAGAACAAATCGGATCCCAAGAACGCCCAAATATAACCAAGGTTTAGGATTTAACCTCTAAACGTTGAACCAAGCAACCGAGAGTATATTAAACCAACGACCTCTTGATCACAAAGTCTCGAAATCTCATTCGAATTTGTTTTGGATTTTGAACCTAACAAGATGAAACAAGTAACCTAAAGATAACGACGATGCAATGAACTCATTGCTTACAAATTGAAAAACCCACGACCCGATATTTTGAACGCCACAAAAATTATTCATCTTTGATAAGTTCGATAAAATTGTTCATAAAAGAACAAGAAAAAAAAAATCTTTCAATTTTTCATATAATAATCAACTTGTTTAACATAATGAATTAAAACAACTACTTATACTAAACCCTAGAATATGGTAAAAACGAAATAGTAAGAATCCTAAAATAGTAGAAGTTGCCAAAATTAGCAATTGGAATCAAATAAGGAAACTCGCAAAAATTAAAGATCTCGTCCCAAAAAATGAACTATGCGATCGCATGAGATGCGGCCGCATAGTAGAATCTTTGATTGGATCTTTGGTTTCTGCTCAATGGAATGCGGTCGCATGGGTTTTCTTCTATGCGGCCGCATAGAAGCCCCGCCGGACAGCTTTCAATATTTTGGTCATAACTCTCTCTACCGACGTCCGATTGAAGCGATTCAAAGTGCGTTGGAAATATTAATTAAAGGGCTACAACTGTTATTCAAACATAATCCTCCAATTCGATCATTTACCAGGTTAAAAACAGATTTCAATATGAGACTGAAAACAATTACATCACTTTCGTATTGATCCAATTGATTTTCGATCTCGACCCCAACATGAAACTTGTTCATTGGCATGTGGTCTTCAATATTATGGACTCCATTGCTTCAACATGTAAATGTATAGTTTTTATGAACTCTTTTAAGTCTCGAACTTGGCTCAAATCTCTCTCAACATGCTTTGAATTCTTGATGGTTTCTAGCGTAGCCCGGATCATATCACATTGTCTATACCGTTAGGAATGATTACTCAATTACACATTAGTTAAATTTAAATTTAATTTAATTTTTCAAAATTTGAAGCTATTTTCATCATAATATTTGAATATTACAACTAAACACACAATGAATTTGTTCGTTGTTAAATAAAATTAAATCCAAATTTTAACAACGAATTTTAATTAAATCCAAATTTATTGTTAACCATAGAAGACGTTTTTCAAAGTTGTGGCAAAAACTCGGCCATACTTACTAAAATTTGAGATGGTCAAATTTTGGCTACTAAACTTTGAGATAATTGTATTTAGGCCACTAAAATGTGATTTGGTCAAGTTTTTAAATAGTGATTTTTTAGAGAATGTGCGGTTAAATCTAAATTTATAGTGAGCAATAAAAGACTTTTTCAAAGTTTAATAGCCAAAGTTCAACGTTTTTCAAAGTTTAGTAGTCAAAATCTGATCACTCAAAGTTCAAGGAGCAATATAAGATATTTTTCAAAGTTTAGTGATCAAAATTTGACCATCTCAAAGTTTAATGGTGTGACAAGGAGCCACATGTGCATTCTGTCAACCACGTCATCAATTCCATAAAAGGTTTGAGACAGAAGTTATGTTAGTAAGTAACGTACAACATTTTCTAAAATTCAGTGGCCAAAACTCTACATTTTAAATTTTAGTGAGCAATCGAAGATATAGACATAAGTTCAATGATCAAAATTCGATATTTTAAATTTCACTGAGTAATTGAAGATATGGACCTAAGTTCAGTGGCCATTAGAACAATTAACTCGATGGATGTGGTTCAATTCAATTTGATTCTCTTCGAAATCAACAGGAACCAAGAATCAATAAAATTTCACAATGAAATCATTAGTTCCTTCTGTAATTTTGGAAGCGGATTATAACCAAGCCGTTGCTTCCATTTATAATCAGTAAAGTTGGAAATAAATTTGAGCAAATTAGTCTCAAATTATTTTAGATAGACTAGGAAAAAAAAGACGAATTTTAGTGTTTAATAAACTCAGGCTTGTTGAGTGAGCAAATGTCACCGTTTATGGATCAAGAATATTGTATAGCTGCTGAGAGTATGCTTCCTCGTCTTGTAGAAGAATTCTCCATCCTTAATAAATTGGGAGCTGATTCCTACATTTTGCGAACGGAATTGAACAATACAATTAACAAAAGTTCAGTTTTTCTTTCCTTAATATTATTTTGTATTATCTTCAGCCTCTTTATCAAACGTGACCATACCATTCTGACTTATGTAGGTGTATTTTTTATTTTTTGTATCAGTAAATGTGAATTATATTGATCAAAATCATTTACAAATATATCGGACATTCCTGGACAATCAAATCAAAGTTAAGTGCCAATACAAGTACATCGTGCATTCCCAGACATATCAAAATATTTACAAATATACAGAGCATTCCCAGGCAATCGAATCAAATTTAAGTACCAATACTAGTACATCGAGCATTCCCAGAAAGATCAAAATCATTTACAAATACACCGACCATTCCTGGACAACCAAATCAACGTTAAGTGTCAATACAAGCATACTGAACATTTTCGAGCAAAACAAAATACAAAAAGAAGGAATAATCAAAGCGATCTAGAGATCCATACCTAAGGACTCAAATTGAATCAAAACATTTGAATACAAAGAGAACATAATTCCGTATACGTGTGTTTTGATCCGTCGTACTATACCATCAACATGCGGTATAAGGCCATCAAAAAATCTTCCTTTTTCTTGTCGTCCAAATGTGGTAAACGGAGTGCAATACGTTTAGCTTTGCTATGTCAAGATGTGCCCCGACTTTCCATTTCTAAATCCATTTCATTGCACTGTGAAGAGTAGACATGGACCTCCGAAGACCCACCCAAGCACGGATTGTACTCCAAACTGAATGGCTGAATGAGCAGCTGAGAAACAGGTGCCCGGCAATTTGTCGAAATTGTAATCTGTCCTTAGTTAGCAATTTAGACTTGGCTGCTAACAACATGATGAAGACATGTGTCGGTGTTACAAATGCGTTCCAAACAGAGCTGGCCCAAATC
The DNA here is from genome assembly GCA_019395295.1 of Osmanthus fragrans. Lineage (NCBI taxonomy): Eukaryota > Viridiplantae > Streptophyta > Magnoliopsida > Lamiales > Oleaceae > Osmanthus > Osmanthus fragrans. The sequence goes on from CM033358.1 coordinate 7,415,446, forward strand.
ATCTTTGTTCCTCTCGGCCTGCAGTAGTCATACGCCACAGAAATGCTGAATTTACCGTCAGTATTCCAGCTTGAAAGTTAGTCAACAGCAGCTTGAATACTGCGTTCAGCATTAATAATGCAATCTCTAATATCCTGCAGTTTTTTAAAGAGGGGAGAGTCCTCTTTCCTCGGCAAATACATCTAAATATTACTACCCCGACGGAATACTTGATTAACCCATTTGATCCACATAGTATCCTTCTTAGCCATGTATGTATTTCTACATGGCCAAGAGGAAAAGAATTGTATCGTTGTACCTTATGTATTAAATATTTTCACCAGATATTAATTACCAATGCTAGTAGCTGTCATCTTATTATTATTTGTAGCTGTCATCTTAATGGGACTATGAGAGGAGATAACTAGTCTTAATTAAACGCGTTAACATAAAATATATTTACATTTTTGTGCTAATATTGAACGAGACTGAATAGTAATATGAAGAAATTTTTTGAGTCTATAATTGCATCAAAAAGACCATTTACAAATCACGCGATTTTTTCAAAGTTTACTTCGTGTTCAGTAAACTTAGGAAAAATAGTGACTTGATTCGACCGTATCTGAAGAGGTAAGTAGGCTATGGAAGAAATCATTGTAACAGTATGATACACGACAACCTGGTATAAAATTGAGATGTGGGCATTCACGAATATCAAATTTTTAAAAAGTTGGTATAAATCACGAATATCATAATATTTTTAAAAATAATAATAATAATAACGGATTTATATATGATAAGTAATGTTATATAAAGTGGTAAATAGACAAGGACAAAACGTAATCTATACGACTATACAGATATATTTGCTCTCTTTATCGTATTTCATTCTAAATTTCAGCAAAGTATATTTTCTTTTCCATACTCATCTATGTACATGAACAAAATAATATTGTGATTGGATTCACATTGTTTAGCTCTCATTTTGTCGTGAGCAGTGGCGAATTCAGGACTGGACGTTAGTCAAGATGGACGTTGACTGACGACAATCAATGATCGTAATAGCGATGTCGTTTATTAATATTTAAAAAATTCAATATATATGTAAATGTATTAAAACGTAAAAATTCTATATATGTATATATATATGAAAATATAATTCCAAAAAAAAAAATACACGATACAATCTTACTTTGTAACTATAAATAGGGGTGGCGTGGGTTTAGTTGGGTCGATCGGTCGATCTTTTTTCCAACCTAACATGGTCAATTTGATCGAAAATCAATCTAACGCAACCCAATTATTGATTTAAACCCAACCCAAATCGATCGGTCAATTTGGGCTTCGGCCAAATTAAAGTTGGATCCGATTTATTTGTTAAATTTAAATAATTTTTTAGAGTTTGAAATTATTTAAAAACCTCCGCTTTTAAACACACATATAAGGAATTCTTTCTAAAAAATAATGTATAGATAACTTGAAAATTTATGAAGCATTTTTTTTTTTTTTTTTTACAATTTATTGAAATTCATTCATTTCATCATCATGTCTTTAATTTTTACTTTATCGTCAAATAACATTGCATTTATACATAGTTTTCATGTGAATCGGTCTATATGAAGAAAATTGACGTTTATATATTATAAGTCATTTTCTTATCTTTACTATTATATTTATTTAATTTTTTTTTTCATCTTAGATATTAATTTTTTACTTCATTGGGGTGGGGTGGGGTGGGGTGGGGTGGGGTGGGGTTTTAATTCATAACTCGAGACTCAACCCAACCTCAAATTCAATTTTTCAATCCAACTGAAGTTAAAAAATCGATCTAAATTAATCGGTTTGGTTTGTATTGGCTGAGTTAAGCGGTTTGGGTTGAGTTTTGCTCATCCCTGATGTAAACTTAAACATCTGAATTCTACGAGGGTCTCATATTTTGAAAACGTTGCAATATTGCCTCATTCTCAACTTTTCCAAAAATATATTTCTTCACGTAGATCACCAAATTGCCATTCAACCAATCATCTCCCATTTTTTTTCACTTATCCCTAATTTCCTAAACCTAAATTCTTAAATCACAAATCTAAATTCATATGAGTTTTAATTTTATGATAGGTTGAGACTTTCATTTCGATTGAAAAAATCGTTCATAATCGATACGAAAATAAAACACAAATTAAACTTCATCTTAAATAATCACCAATTTCCAAAACCAATTGAACATTTTATCACAAATCATAAAATTCTCAATTCACAGACACAAATTCACATATTCACAAAATTTAAAAACTCTCCAATTTTCATAAATCATAATCATCACAATTAACATACTAAATCACCAATCAAATTAAAGAATCAAAAAAAAAAAAAAAAAAAAAAAAAAAAAGAAGAAGAAGAAGAATAGAGGCGCTCAAATAGTCAATTGACAATGTAGTCGACAGTTACAATCTTAACACAAATGTTCACAAAAAAAAAAAAAAAAAAAAAGAATAGAGGCACTCATTGTTTCACAGCGACAGTCGACAGTACTATAGCAGTCGGCAGTCAATCAGTCACATTCATGGGTGACAAGGCGCATAAAGGGTTTGAAATTTTGAGATGATAAAATGTCGTGATTTCAGCCTTTGAATCTCTGATAATATGATGGTTAATGAATTGGAATGTATATATAGGACAATAGGTTGATTGACTATATGATGTTTAAGTAAGAAGAAAATGGTGGCCCAAAATCAAAAACCCACTACAAAAAAAGGCCAAACCAAATTATTTCATCCCATCTTCTTTCACTCCTCCCTGGACTCCATCTCCTGTCTGTTCAATTTCTTCAATTAGTGTCAGTCGCCATAGACGAACTCAAGGTTCCGATAGAGCAAGCACGCACGACTGGGCCCCCTCACCACTGGTTGTGACCAACATAGAGAATATATGAGTAACGATTTGATTTATATTGCGACTTCTAATATGACTGTCCATCTAAATAGTGAAATGACATGATAGACTTTTTGATATTCATTAATGTAGGTCAGAAAAAATACGTGTGACTTGGAAAAGTGAAATGGAAAAGAAATTTTAAAATAGGAATGACGATCTTTCTCTATCCACATCACAGTAAACACGATAAGATTAAATAGAAATTAGATGAAATTGAATTTAAAAATTAAATTTTAGATAATTTCATTTCAATTATCAGGGTTCGTAAAAACATAAACTTGAATATTAATACTAAATTTATTAAATTAATTATTTTTATAATAAATAACTTATTTTTGAAAAAAATATATATATAACCTGATTTATGAGAAGGGAACTAAAAGACATGATTTGGTTTAATTTTCTCATAACCAATATGTAGTGTGTAAGTCAAATCTTCAACACGCTCAACTGTACGGGCTTGAGTTCGTGGAAGATGAAATGGACATGCAAAGTGATTAAAAAGTCAGTTAACTAATGGGCCTATCTGGGTCGAAACTATTATTTGGGCCTATCTTGCAAAGCATTGCGTTGGTTTTTGGGCCTAATTTGTACTTTCCCTGTATAAGGTCAAATACTACCATACAATATTAGTTTTATAAATAAATAATATATGGTGTTTATTTATTCAATATATTTAAGAAATTTGGTATGAAATATTAAATAAGCATAAACAGTATAAATTGAATTTTAATATACTATAGTGACAAACAACACTTAAAATATTAGTTTGTGCATGTCTATCTAATTAATTTAAAAAAAACAAAAAACAAAAAAAAAATTAATTTTAAATTTATTTAAAAAATCTAATAATTGTAACACTCAGTTCAATAATTGAGGTTTTCACTAACTATAGATTTGATGTGTGCTTGTTTTTCTTGACTTTAAATTGGCCAACTCCCTGCAAAATGGGCTATCTTTTAATATATTTTAATGGAGAGCCGTGTGCACGAGCTATTTCCTAGTTGAAATTATGAATATAGCAGTTGCCAGTTGAGAAATAGCATGTGTAGAGTACCAATTACCAACTTTTAAAATTTTACTTTGTTAATCAATTTACTGATATCCATCAAAATTTTATTCAGCATATTTGATTCGTTAGATTAAAAAAAAATTAAAAAGATTGAAGAAAATATTTAATTCACGTGTTATTAATTGCCAATCCATTTTAATGTATCAATTCGTCATTAAAGAAACAGGGGTTGAGATCTATTATCCCGTAAAATTTGATTTGTGGTTATTGACTATCTTTATGACGTGGGACTCGTTATTTTTTACTAATTTCGATCTTGAAAAGAAGAAAATATAATTTAAGATCCATAGAATTGTGAAAAAGAAAGGGAGAAAATGAAGCAACGTATAAAATTATTTAATGGACCGACCGAATGATGCCTAAAATTAAGTCTACTTAAACATCATACAAAACTAAGCTTGTGAATGGCATTTGCTTTACCAAAAACAAATAATTCATAGGAAAAAGCCATATGAACTATTCATTTCACAGAAGTCGTCCAGATCTCTAGTGATGTGGGCTCCACCTGAATTTAATATTATTAAAAAAAGTGAGCCCCACATATGTTGTGTCTTTCCTGTAAGATTTCGTTTCTATAAGTCTAGCAGCGTTCTAATTCATATACCTAACCCCATATTCTATCACGAAAGGAAACAGAAATGGAATAAAATAATGTACCGACGACCAAAAAGTTTAGAGAGTTATCCCTCAACTTATTTCAATGAAGAAATTGACCCCAGAAATTTTATAGTTAGCATTCCTCAAATTTGAATCTAGGTCTGTGCATCGGGTCGATTGGTCCGAATATGTCAATACTCCAACAAATTCATTACATTCGGATATTTCGTAAATATCAAAGTAGATTTGTCAATTAATCACAAAATGCTATGGTTCTTACTAGGGGTGAACACGGTTCGATTTGGGCGGTTTGTGTTATATTTTCAACTCGAACCATTTCAAGCGGTTTGGAAAAATCAAATCATTTTATTTTTCAAACCAAATCAAACCATTATTTGCTGTTTGGTTCGATTTTAATCCGCGGTTTACCTATCGACATTATAGTAATAGCATTGAGTTGTAAGAATTGTTGTACTGCCAGTTTTTTTGGAGAATTTGAAATGTTTTAAGATTTTATTTTTGCTATCTTCTATTTCTATTATGTCACATGAAGCAGCTAACTTGAATTCTTACTACCAGTTTACCCCAATTAGTACTAAAATAATATACAAAATATTCTCATTCACTTGTACAAAGGATAGACATTTCAAGAAAAAAGTCCGATGTGACAATACAAATGTTCAAATTTGATAAATTGGAATTGAAGTTCTTTCACATCTCTTGTGGTGAATTTGAACAATTCTCTACTTGACAATAGGATATTAAAACTCAGATGGCTAAACAATCCCGTCATAATCCAGATTCTAACTACCTCAGAAGGGTTCTTTAAAATCCATTTGGAAACAGTGACTACTAACCAATCGACTCCCAAGATTAGCTTACTAGCTAGTCACATTAATAAGTAGCAATCTCAAGCATTAATAGTTCATTGAAACGAATTCACGGAGTTCTCTTTGAACACGTCATTCCTGTCTATGAGATAGGCGAGAAAAAAAACAAGATTGTTAGATGATTCGTACAATAGATGAAATGTGCTCATTTACTATTATTCTGCACTCTCTCACCATCAATCTGCAAACTAGTAACTTAAAGTGACATCACATGGCCAGAAAACGGCATGACAGAAACATAAACTAAGCAGTTTTATGAAATTCTATAGAACAAGTTTGTTAATCTTCATCATATCAAGTTTGTTAATCTTCATTTTTGCTGTTAATGTTTATTGGTTGTTATGAATATTGATTTTTAATTCAACTATTAGGCTCCCTTTGATAGCGAAAATTTTCCCGGGAACTTGAAATCGTTTTCCAACTTCCTGCTTTTGCGCTGTTTGATAGCCTTTATTTTCCATGGAATCGATTTCCAGCCTTTTTTAAGGTACAACCACTTGAAGCGTGATTCCGTGAAAATCAATTCCTTGCTATTTGGTGGGAATTGGTTTCCACCTTTTTTTTGGCAATAGAAACAAATTCTAAGATAAAGTGTAAAAAAAATTTATCCATTTAATTGACAAATTTCATACAAAACATAGTCAAACGTAAAAATAAAAAATTATTATTTTATTATTATTATTTTTATTTTTTTTTGGCAATCTAAACATATTTTGTCCCTAATGGTAAAAAAATTTATATATTTAATTGACAATTTGCATGAAAAATAAAGTCAAACGTATTATAATAGAAAGGTGAAAAATTATACCAATCAAACACTTTTAATTCAATTTCCTGTAAAACAATTCCACTCAATTCAATTCCCTGGAATCCAATTCCTTTCCACCCATTTTCCACCATTGCTATTAAACGAACCCTTAGAATTTGATTGTGTGAGCCTAGGATTTAATGTGCCCTTAATTGAAGGTGTTAAAAGGGCTAATTACGAAAACTGACAATGCACAAATGATGTTGGTTAAATATATTTGGTACCTAATATTGGATATAAAATTCCGACAAAATCGAATAGGACAACCATTGTTCTCTCCTTTAATCGCGTGTAGTCCTATCGAGTTAACATGTGTCTGAATGTGACTATGCACCATTGATTAGTTCTGTATCTGCGGTTTAATGTTATCAAAGCTTTTGTTGGATCAGTAAATAACTCTTATGTTGGCTTTTTTTGTTTGGCAAATGAATAGGCCACTATTCCAAGATTTCTGTCTAGAAGGCTGTCGATTGAAGAAGCAGAGTCACTGCTTTAGAAAAGTGTTACAATTGCAATCGAAGCCCTTTTTCTGTTGTCAAACCACTAACACTGCTTGTTAAAATATTTCATAAAAATATTTTTTAAATTTAAAAAATGCGATTTGGTTCGGTTTTGTGCGGTTTTTGAAAATCGAAACCTAAACCAAACTATTTTGAAACGGTTTGGTTCGGTTTGAGGGAAGAAAAACCACGGGTTCACGTGGATCCGACCCAACGGTTACGATTCGGTTTACGATTTCACAATTTTTTTGTACAGCCCTAGTTTTTTACCTATAATTTCTTAATTTCATTAGAAAGTAATTTACGATATCATGCACCAAGGGCCCCTCTGAAATTTCTTTCGAAGCCTGTTGGATAATTTCTGTGGATTCTGTAATTTCACTGATTCGTACTAAATAACAAGCTAATGAATCCCCTTCTTTTTGCAACCATTCGGATCCATGAAAGTTCGGGTTCGATTTTATCCATAATATTCTTCTTAAGTTGATAATACAAATTATTTTCTTAATATCCAGTAGAAATAGAATAAATAAAATATATTTCCATACTTTCTTAATCCAGTGCAAATATGTAATCAAATAACGTCAAATGTCTAGCATATTAGTGTCAACTTGTAGCTGTGGTTCTGTGTGCGGTGCCTCAAAAAGGGTTTATTGGGCAGAGAACATATAAAGTACCGTCAAGAGTGACTATAAACGAGACTGGTATGATTCAATTATTTAAATGTATAAATCTAATTGATTAAGGTACTTACTACTTGAGAATTGCAAATTTACTATTTGTCTGATTTTACAAACTTGCTACTTGTTGGTTGTGTCATTGAGTCCGGGTGACTAAGTTAAAAAAAATAAAAATTAAAAGAAATAACAAATTCGATTTCTGAGTAGAGTATCTGCAGTTCCGATTTAAGATTAAGAACCGTTTGAGGCCCAAACAATTCTTAGTTCTAATTTTTATTTTTATTTTTAATTCGAACTAAAACATTTTATTTCATGATTAAAATGTCCGGTCCGTATTTTGACAACTTCCAACTTTGAAAGCTGAAATGATACTAATATTAAACTAACTACTAATAATCGTTGCATTATTTTATTTACATCCAGAAAAACATTATAGGAACAGAAATTTTTTCACAGAAATCATACAGACGGACACTTTTAAATAATTAGGTCGAATCAAAATGCATTCTCACCGACTCCAAATTTCTTTTTTTCCCGTTCAAGGGCAGGCCTTACTCTACTCCATCCTTTTTACAATTGCTCACCAAACCCATTAACAAATTTAACCTTTCGAAAAATCAGTTATTTATTAGTCCATAATGTAAGTCTCATCTCATTACGAAGATAATCAAAATAATTATTTCCATATCATACATATGTTCTTATAAATTACATGAGCCAAAAAATCTCTTTAATCAAAGAATTAACAAGAACTAAACTACTATTATAACATTCACACTTCCCGTTCCCCAGGCTGGCAGGAGGAGACCATAGTTTTGGTCATTGCCACCCTAAATTTTCTTTAATTCAACGAATTGGTCTTAGCAAGTATAATACAGGCATTTTAACCCGAACCCCAGTTTTAGAAGGTCCACTGGAGGAATGATCACCATACATCGCGTAGATACCTTCCGGTCATCTGCAGATTCTTCACCATGCTCTCAGCTTTCGAGCTGTCCAGAGATCCCTGAAATAGGCAGACGGAATCAGAAAAGCCATGTAAAATCGAAGGAAAAAAAAAAAAAAAAGCCTAAATGATCTTCCAAACCAGTTGGTTACAGGGTTTGTCTTTTGACTTCAAACCTACGAATGTAACCAAAAAGGTGTGGACAAGCCAAATGGTAGAGTTCAAAAAATCGTGGTCCCCTCTGTATACTTTTCAACTACAAAAAGGACACGAGGTAGCTTGGCCATTAAACGAGGAACCCACAAAACGTACATAGTCGGGGAAGGCCATTAATCTACATAAGAAAAAATAGGCACATTTTATTGAAGAATACCTGCTCTTGTGCAATTGTGTGGAGAGTTCGGTGGACATCCCTGGCCATGCCTTTGGCATCACCGCAGACATAAATGTAGGCTCCCTCAGAAAGCATGTTCCAGATATTTGAAGCCTGCAATACACCAAAACATGTTACTAAATTTCTAAGAGAGGAATTAAGGAACTCACAATGGAAATATTTTAATAAAATCCAGATAAGGAGTTTTTGGGAAAAGCAAGTGGAGAAATCAAATTAATCAATGAAAATGGTGACATACCTTCTCTGTCATCTTGTGTTGCACGTATTCTTTTGCGGGTCCTTGACGTGAGAAAGCAACTACTAGCTCAGAAATTATGCCATCTTGGACGAAGTTATTTAATTCATCCTCATATATGTAGTCCTGCAAATAGTGCCAATATATTTAGAAACCTCACATTTATATTTTGATCACATACATGACAAAATATCTAAAGAATATTTAAATATCTTACACCTAATATGCGTATTAAAAGGATTGAAGCAATTTTATGAATGATATCAATAACTAACCATTTTACTGTTCCTGCATCCGAAAAATAATACGGCAGGACCAAGTTCTGCTCCTGATTCCTTCAGAGCTAATCTTTCCTGTAAAGTTAACATTATACTTGTCCTGTCAGATAGAATCCTATTAAAAGTAACAAGGACTTGTAATTTGAATTGCTTTAATCCAAACCTGAAGGAAACCCCTGAATGGAGCCAGCCCAGTACCAGGGCCAATCATTATTATTGGTACTTTAGGATCAGCAGGGAGTTTGAAGTTAGAGTTCCTAACAAAAACTGGCGCCCAACTGCAGTCGGGGCTTTGCTCCAAAGGCACAGCATTCTGGAAAAAAGGTCGAAGTGCGCGTTGACACACAAGAGATTCAAGTTAGAAGAAGTAAGGCTATCACGACTTTATAAGATGCAGTGTAAAGAGATGTAGAAAATAATATGCATCACACGCAAATAGCCTAATACATTAAGTAGTTTGCAGTGTCTCAAGAAAACCCAGGGACTTCAAACCCAAAATTCAATGGAGAACAAAGTTGTTACCTTCATCCATGTGGAGCAGACACCCTTATGGATTCTTCCTGCAGGTGTTTTTTCATAGACCAATGCACAAGTTACATGGATTCTAGATGGTGCAATCCTGCCAAAGAACAATCAGACAATGAGCATGTGAAGGTAAGAATTCTGAAAAGTAGAGAATCAAAAACATAAGAAAACAAGAAAGAAATCTTATTGAAGAACAAAATCTTAACATTCATTAGCCAAATGGACAATCTACAGAGAAGATATCCAACTGCAAATGCAAAGAATAACATAGAACACAGAATATCACAAGAAATGCAAGAGAACATCTTACTTGGGGGATGACGAGATAGAATAAAATCTGGGTTGCAGGCGAGGAGCAACTGCTGCAAAGAAAACCCCTACCGGAGGCTTGGCAGATGGAAATTCTGCCATGACCTCAAGGAGGCTTCTCTGATTTGCAACTACCCACTGTGCGTATTCCTCCTGAAGAAACAGGTATAGGTATATCAGAATAATGACTTAGGTTTAAATATACATCAAAATGAGGATTAAACATATCCAAAACCTTTCCAGAAGGGGATGCAAGATATTTTAGCCGGTCAGCTTCACTTGGAACAGAAGCATAAGTCGCTAATGCAATTAAAGCAGACTGGAAAACAAGTGCAATGGAGCGTTAATACCTTGTTACTCACGGGATAAACCCAAAATGGACATTGTTACCTATATAGGGATATAAAGTACCTTCTTTGGAGCACTCAAGAGATCCGCATATCGGGACAATGCTGTTCGTAAAGTGCAAGGAGGGAAGGGAGGTGGCAAGGAGCTTCCACTTAATGGTGTGCCATCCTCTTTTTCAGTGTGAATGGAGAAGTAAGTATCTGGAGGCATATTTAGTAACTGTTCAGCCTCCTCGACAACTTCAATCAGATTCTCACAGTACACACCAACATGGTCTCCGGTTTCATACCTGTGTAGAAAAACACAGATAAAGTGAATAAGATTTAGACTACATAATATTATAATCATGCTGTGATTGTTACTGGAAGATAAGAAATTAACATATGCTAGATGATGTAGAAGAGAAACTTACGAAAGTCCAGTGCCAGAAATATCAAATTCCAAATGAGTGCAAGAACGGTCCGATGCAGAAGTGTGAAGCTCTTTCTTCACGGCCACATTAGCTCTTTAAGCAAAAAAAAAAACATATAAGTCAGGTAACAATCACAGTGCCAAATTAACAGAGAAGAACAGCTCAAAGAAAGAGTGAGAAAAAAGAAAATCAGAAGCAACATTTGTTACCTGCAGGGATGTTGAGCATCATAAACAGCGTGGCCATTGGCATGAATGGAGCCGTTCTCAGCAATTGATGCTTCTTGTTTGTCGTGGAATACAACACGATATTCCAATACAGCAGCAGTGTATGGAGTAGCAGCTGAGGCATCATCCTCATCTCGAAGCAATTGATCCAACTCAGGCCACACTAACTCACGCCTATATCACCAACAAAAGGGTGAATCATTTGAGCTATTAACCTTGTGTTTTAAGATAATGGTATCCGATTACTTATAACTAATAATTCATGATACTCGTACCATGCAGTAAAGTCATCCTCAATGCATTGATCATCATCTCCAAGACCCACTGGGACGAGCTGCTTCCCACCTGGAATCGGACAGAGAGCAGGTAAGAAGCGGAAAGCAATAAGTGGAGCAAGATCATGTAAGAACTGATCGCGGAACATATAAAAACAGAATGTTCCAACAAGGGATTGCACTTATGGTATTTGGGCCTAAATGCCTTGACTCCTCGATACTCAATCAAATCCTCTTTCAATGTTCAAAGAATCAAATCAAGATGATTTCCAAATTTATACGGGCAAACACACTTGTAAATAGATCATTGTTATCCGAGGTATACCAAATCTTGATTACACAGTTATTATTAAATACATAATTGAGAAAATGGAGTTTATATAAATTTCTCTCATAAATGCAATTAGCACTGAACTTTTAACTTAAGGTCTAGATCTTGATGAAGACCCACCTTGCTCAGCAACCAGCTCATCCACCACGTTTGCAATCTGTTAATCCATGAAACAAACATGAAACAAACAGACAACATTTTAGTGAACAATCAACCACAGCTAAATATATTATATCCAACTGTCAATATATGAAAATTTGAGTAACTTAAGTAAAGAAAAGCAGAAGCTAGATAGATCTGAAGACCTTGTTAAAATGCTCATATTGCCTGTTCCCAAGGCCAAATACTCCATACTGGAGATTCTTGAGCCAGTCCCCTCTCTCTTTTCCCTGCACCACACATGCACATTAATCCCAATTTTTACCCAGATTTAAAAATCCAAGAAACTAAGCATCTAGTTTTATATTTTACCTCTGTAAACCATTTGTAGAACCTTGCTGCATTATCAGTAGGTTCACCATCACCATATCTACAACCAACCAACCGTCATCAAACTTAATAAATTACATGCACCGATCATTTATTATCAGAGTTGGCAGATGCATATCCACATTCAAAACTCAATGGTTAAATTGATTCAAAAAATTCATCACCATATGACTAGGTACATAAACCAAAAAAGAATAAGCAAAAGTCAAGGAACCTACGTAGCGAGGAAGAAGAAAGCCACAGTCTCCTTTTTTAACTTCTCCTCATATTCTTCATCATCAGCAGCATAATCATCCTATCGCAATAAAAAACATCTAGATCACATCTCAATAATAGTAGAATAACCAAACCATAAGCAGTTTATCTAAAAAGAGATAAAATTGATATAAAAACTCACCAAATCAATAACTTTAAACATGGCCTTATCATATCTCGCATTACCTTCTTCGGCAAGTGCCTGCATAACAACATCAACATTGATCTTAATTACTCAAACATAGTCAAGAATCTAAGATCACAATTATAAGGTCTGTTACATCATCCAGCCCAAAAAAAAAAAAACTAGCTAATTAAAATCGTCAAGTCCTTCATCTTATTTCCAATATTGACTAGACCCTTTTTGTCAATTCTCATGCTCGACTTAGCATCTTCCATGAAACCAATTGATTCCGTTTTCTTAGGGGAGAATATAAGTATTACTAGTTTATCACTTTAATTTTGCGATATTTCCCATTTTTTTTCCTAGACAGAGCAGTAAATATGTTAACTTATTTACCTTAGCAAAGCCTTCAGCAGTACCAGTTTGGGTCCCGAAAAAGATGGTGACCTTTTTCTTCCCATCATCTACTTCTTCCGGCTCAGCCACGGCCTTGGGTATCACCAGCTTCGGGGGCTCCACAGGCTTTTTGGCCGATCCCGCAACCCGACGCCACACTAGTACGACGACGCACCCGATTAGCACTGCCACGGAGGTGGTAAGCACCATCATCAAGTCCCTGTTCTCCATCAGCATCTTCGCCAACGCTGGCGGCACCTCCAATGATTCATTCGATTGGTCAAACTTCACGCCCTTGAGGATAGCCGTCAAAAAATCAAATGGAGAGAGCTTCTCTGAGGTGGAATCCATGAATTATCAACTGGGTTTGAGCTAGATTTTAATATAAATCAAGAATTATGGACCCTTTGGCCAAGCAACAAAATTGGGCAAATTTTTTTGAAGAAGTTCAGGTACTTTGAAGAAAAATTCTCTCTCTTTGTTAATGCGTGTTTTTGTTAGGTGAATTTTGTTGAGAGAGTTTTAGGTAAGTTCGGAGGGACTACGACTGACTTCTAAGAAATGAGAGAGGTACGTGCAGTTTATATGGACAGTGGACACGCCAAAACAAGACTATACAAATCCACCTAACACAAATTTGGAAAATGCCAACCCGCCTGGCAGAGCTGCCCCCTCATGTGAGGTGGGTCCGATGCATTAAAAAAAATAGGCGTTCCTCCAATAGAGGGCTACTATGTGTCTATTATGAATATCATTCGATACCCCATTATGTACCAAAAGAATATTTCTAAAAAAAATCTCCCAAAAACACCCATCCCCTTTGTTTGTGACGGCTCCACAAATTTACCATGGTTAGATGGGGAATCTCATGTCTCCTGTCACTAGTGATTTTTTTAAAAAGTAAATAATAATTAAGAGGTGTTCAGTAGAAATTAAAATCAGATTTTTAAATAGATTATGATAGAAGTTTTTGAAATATATAGTTAAAAAGTCTGAGACCCAAGAAAAATATGGTTGATATTAATTGTTTGACTTTGACAACAATCGGGCCTTAAGTTAAAAATATGCTCAGGTTTTTTGTGACTAAATAAGTCCTATAATTATACGACAAAAAAATTATGTAGTCCTTATTTGATTGGAATTTAAATTTTAATTTTAATTTAAGTCAAAGTTAATAATTAATTTTAACAGGATATTTTATAAGACTCGCAACTTTTCAATCACAAATTTCATCAATTTTTTTTAAAATCTGGTAAAAATATGGACATGATGTATTTTTCTTGGGGAGTGCTTGCCAAAGAGTCATGGACCATAATTTCTTATTTTCTTTACTTCGATAAATTGATTCACATGCTAAAATCTTATAAAACATTATTTATTTTCAAATATTAACAAAATTAAACATGTTACTATGGTTGTGTGCTCCTCTCTCTTTAAAGCTTGATATTGCAAAATGCGGACGATAAAGTAGGAGGTTCGATATTGTGTAGATCAATAATAATCACGATTAATAATGAATAATATTATTTTTTTTAAATTAAAAATATGGGCAAAAGTTTTCGTCTTATGTTCAAATATTGTTTTGTTTGTCTTCTTCCACCAGTGTTTTGTCTTCTACTATTTTAACATTTTCAAGAGTAATATTATTTGATTAAAGAGTGTATGATTGATAAAAAGGGAAAGAAAAATAAATTTTAATTTTAATAGGAGCTAAATAAGGACTATACGTTTCAGTATAAATCATATTTTAAAAATAAAAAATTAATTAAATAGAGATAAATGAATATTTTTTAAATTTTCGTCTTTGTCTAATCTCTTGAAAATTTCAAATAAAACGGGAATGGTAGTATCCTCTCGATTACTGGTTACCGTCTTATCCAAGAGCTGGAGCATGGAAATACCCGTCATAAAGCTATTTTATTAGTCTAAATGTCTGACCATGGTCAATAAAGTCGGTTTTGAATGGAGAAGTAATGAATGGTGTTAATTTCTGGCATAGTTTGACTTTTTATTTTTATTTTTTTATTTAAAGTATAAATTCAATCTCTAAAATACCCCTTTCCGTCTCCTATTGAAATTCAAAGAATACAGTATATACTATTAGAGGGAAAAGAAATGCCATAGCTTGTCTCCTTTGACAACGTAAGACGCGGCCAGTATTTCTCTTACACGTAAATGTTTTTCATTTGAAATTCTCCATTTTAAATTTATTTTGGATGATCGCTGACCATACACATCAAGAATTTAATTTTGGTCGGATGGAGGAGCGGGCGGATCCCATCCTTATGTCCTTCAACTGAAATCGAGATGAAATGTTTGGACCATGGATGCAAAAATAAAATGTTTAGATACATATGTCTACAATAATTTGAAATTTTTGGGACCCCATGTGCAATTCTTCCTTAAAATAATAGAATAGCCGTTTACGTTATTCATTAGGGTAATTGGCGCAAAATATCCCTATCTTTCACGTTTATTGTGTAAAACGTCCATACCTTTCATTTTTTGGCACAAAACGTCCATACATTTTACTTTCTTTGTGATGAACGTCATTTTCACAAAATTTTAACATAAAATGACCAATATACCCTCATATTTAAATAGAAGGAAAAAATGAAAAGAAAAATAAAAAACAAATTGCAATTAACACACATTTTGTGTATGATACAGTAAAGTTACTACTGTATATTACCTAATCGGGACGGATCCTTCTACTCATAAATTTGACACACTTATTTGATAAATAATGGTGACCTTTAATTTAAGTCAATCCAACGTTCAATATTTTATGGATCTCAAGTAGTTATAATCAACTCTCCAATAATCTTAGTGAAATACATACTGAGTGTTGGATTGACTTAAATTAAATGTCACGATTATTTGTCAAAAATATTTATCAAATTTATGAGTGGGAGGATCCATCCCGTTACCTAATTATCATTAACACTGTTGTGTACTGAATTTCCCATATTTTACTTTAGTTTCTTTTTTCCTTTTTTAAATTTTGTGTATAAATAAATTGAAAATTGACATCTACAATTCTTAATCATTGTCCAGAAATACAGGGTTAATTGTCGTCAATATGGTTGGCCCATTTTACTTTAGTTTCTTTTTAATTTTTTATATAAATAAATTGAATATTGACATCTACAATTCTTAATCATTGTTCAGAAATGAGTTATGCTAAAGAAACAGTATCAATGACCGACCTTGTTTTCAGGACACCACATGGCACCCCCCTATTGGAGCAAGGTTGGTTATCGACCCTATTTCTTTATCTTTTTCCATTCAGAAAATACAAGATTAATTGTCGTCTATCTGCACGCTAGTTAAATATGGTTGACCCATTTTTTTCAACTCCATAATTGACAAAAAAATAAAAATAAAAAGTCAAAATAAGGCAGGCCCAAAAATGTGCAAATTATGAACCTGGCAGCGGCCAATTTATTCTCTCATTAGCAAAGTCATGGGTTTGGGTTTCTTTTTTGATGTTTAATTAATATCGGTCAATAGCACGAAATTATTGAATTAGAAGCCAAGTCCAATGAGGGAGGTATTCTGCTCATTAGGAACTCTTCCCGTGTGGGAACAACCTCTTACGTGGTCCAACTTTTTACAATAGACGAACTTGAATCACAAACTATTGGAAAAGAAAGACAATTTTAATATCTTCTATGATACTATAAAAAATTACTACGACAATATTGAACATAAAAAGATAGCTCCAACATGAACGTGTATCGTTTTACATTTATACAAAAATCCTACTGTACTTCCACCTACAAATAAATAAATAAATATGACGAAAGATACGAGATTTTGATGTTTCAGAATCATAAGTAAATGGCAAATTTGTGTTTCATAAATCTTTTATGGTTCTACACAACTAGAGGAAATCTTAATTCTTACACAAAACCTAAATTCATTTGAATTTAATAAAGGGTAATCCATAAACTTTGAATAATTTAAATTAAGTTAACTTAATCCAAAAAAAAAAATAATAAAAACTTGTTGCTAGAAAAATACCTACAAGGAAGAACAAGGTTTAAAGTCGTTAATCAATTGGAGGCTGCGACTTTTCGTCGATTCCGCTAATTCCAAACATTTGATGCCAAGTTGGTCTCCTCTAACATGAATAAATGATATAATAATGAATAATGTTATTCATAGCAAATCAATCATCCTACATGACATACACTTGACAGTTTGTTATTTGATACATACTACCATATTAATGTCTCATTTAACAAACTGTTATGTGTAGGCCACATAAGACGACTACTAGTAGTCTTAAATATGAATAACATTACTCTATAATATTAGGACGAACATTGATTGTTAATGGGAAGGGGGTCTTGCTATGTGTACATTTCGGTTCACCATTTGATTGACTCGGGCCCACCCGAGCACTCACATGGAGGTCGGGTCCCACTCCATTAAATTTAATATTTTCACCCCCATGTGAGGGGGGCAAGTGGGATCGGGTAAGAGAAAGGGTAAAGGGGAGTGTACAAATAGCTTAATCCATGGGAAGGCAGCTATGAAGTGAAGAATGATATAGCTGCTGCCAATTAAGAGTGTGTTTGATAGAAATTATTTGGGAAAAATAAATTTTGAAATAGTGATATGATGGGAAATGTGTGGTTGAAAAAGAAGGAAAAGTTATTGATGTGATGAAAAATATTATTTTATTGAAGAATGTGTGGTTGAAAATGAGTAGAAGAATGAGAATGAAAATGAAAATGAAAATGAAAATGAGAATCAAATAGGGCCTAAATATCCGTACCTTAAAACACAATAGACTAGATAACATATGCAATTCCAAAAACCACGAATAAAAGGCAAGTGAGATGCACAAAGTTATTTAAGTAGTACAAGCTTATGATATTATTAGTACCGGTAACTTAAGACACACTTATAGTACTAAAGTACAAGGACTTCGATGACAAGACGACACAACTTTCCCAAGTGATGAAAACTAACTGAAATAAGCACTTATGGAGCAACTAAACATATTATGATGGCAAAGATACCAATTTTATGTAGGCTCAAGGCACAAAGATGCCTTTGTATTTCCATGCAGCCTTTCTACAGTCAATTGTTCCTACGTATTCCACCTCCGGTACTGGCTGATTTACTGCGTCTTTCTTTGGTGATGTGGAGACAGGAGCACTATACTGTGGATGCCTTGCTGGCTCAAACAAAGGCTTCCAACCGGTTTTTTGGGAGCGAGTGTCAGTTTCTGGTTTGCTCCGCGGAGGACTATGCCCAATTGGCCTATTTCTCCCTGTTTCGTGGTACGCGTCTATCTGTGGTGATGTGGAGACCGGAACAGTATACTTTTGATGCCTTCCAGGAGGAGGAACAAATGAAGGCTTCCTATTAGTACCTTTTGGGGATTCCGTGCCATAATCAGTGTCATATTCTGGTCTAGTATGTACCGGCTTAGGCGAGTAAGACCCTTCATATCCCCCATGCCTGTCATAATTTTCGTCATCTGAATCATCAGTGCTGTGATCATCATTATCCCATGAAAATGGGCTATGATTCTTATGGACTGGAACTCCCTTGAGACGCTCCTTAGCGGAAAATCCCTCCGCTTTCTTGGGTGATCCATAATCAACAATCGAAGGAAAGTGAGAGTACATATTAATATCATGGCCATGGTCTTTGAACAAGTTTAATACTCTGTTGTGATCATCAATTACATGACCAGTGCGGAAAATTCTTTCTGTTTGGCTCGTATGGAAAATTCTTTCTATTTGTGTGCAAAGAGTGGAAGAATAGTTAAGCATAGAATGGTTCTTGCCTTGAGAATCGTAGCCTTTTTTCCCCCATTCTTCGGCAGATGGTTCGGTCCTGCTGCTGAACCAGGCCATGAATTTGAAGCACAAACTCTGTAAGGAACTTGAAAAATTCTGCACTCCTGGTTCAAGAATGGTTCTGATTATATAGAGATTAATTTATCAAACATGAAAATCCAGTGTAGTAATATTGGTATAATTCTAAGATTCTTCCATTACATGAAAGAAGAATCAAATTCTATATAAAGATTAAAATGTGGATGTGGTCGTTTTGTGTTACATTAGATAGATTTGAATATATCTTTCGGTTCCAACAAGGCAGGAATAATCACTGTGGCATTGAGTAACTGAAATAAATTATTTGCAGTGTGATAAGATAATTATTTTGCCTTTGAAAATGGATGTTGGTTAGGCCCCGTTTCATTCGGGGTGGAATTGGGTTTCCACCCTTAAATTTGATGTTTGATTGCATAATTTTTCAATGAAATTCTTTTTACCCCTTTTCTAGGTACAACCATTTAAAGCACATTTTTCATATTTTATTTTCCTATGAGTATGATGGGAAAATGTTTTTAATTTATTTTTATTTTTAACTTTTTGGCAATGAAAACATATTTTAAATCCAATGGTAAAAAAAATTATCCATTTAATTGACAATTTGCATGAAAAATAAAGTAAAACGAACACAAAAAAATTTCAAAAATTATTTAATTTAATTTTTTTTCCTTTTTTGCAATCCAAACAAATTTTAATACAGATCGTGAAAAAATTTATCCCAAAAGGTAACAATTTGCATGAAAAATAAAGTCAAACGGATTAGGTAGAAAATTATACCAATCAGCACCATTAATTACAATTCCTTATAAAACAAATTCTATTCAATCCAGAGCCTGTTTGATACCAATTTTTTTTGGAGAAAATGCATTTTTTGGGTTGATGTGATGGTAAATATGTTGTTGAAAAAGAAGGAAAAATTATTGATGTGATGAAAAATATTATTTTGTCGAAAAATGTGTGATTGAAAATGAGTAGAAGAATGAAAATGAAAATGAGAATGGGTATCAAACAGGGGCTCAATTTCCTGTCATTCATTTTCTTTCCACCCATTTTTCACCCTTGCAATCAAACGGATCCTTACTTTAAAACTTAAAGAATCTATTCCGGTCGAGCTACTCCAACGTGCCAAGCATATGATTCCTTTATTTGGGTGTCAAATTTTAATCAATTTGAGATACAATCCTACCAATGATTAGATCGAGCAAAGTTGATTTAACATATCTATTCTAGTGAAGCTAGTCTAATTTGCCACGTACAAAATTCACTTAATTTGGGTGTCGTGTTTAGATTCAATTCTAGCATAAGCAAGTAGGTTTTAACAAACATATTCCGCTCGAATGAGTCCAATGTGCCACACACAATTCACTTAATTTAGATGTCGAGCTTAAATTCAATTTGAGTATACTATCTTATCAATGATTAAACGGACAAAGTAGTGTTTTTTTTTTTTTTCAAAAAACAATTGGCTAATTACTAATATCAACTTTAAACGACCTATAGAAATCAATTGGAGTTGTGTTGGATACAAGTTATTTAGCACTTGAAACTTTAGCCAAGCATTTACATATAATCTGTCTCATTTTAAATTTTTGCAAACAAAAAAATATTCAAGGCAAAAATTAATTATTTACTTATAAGTGAAAATTTTAAGATTAGACAAAATATAAAAAAAAGGCACCAAAACAGAAACTCTTCAAAAAAGTGTGCTAATAGGATTTACTCATTTAGTGCCGTCTGCATAAAAATGAATAACTTTACCTTTTAGCTCATTTGTGTTGTGAATTTGTTTTTGGAAAATTTTACGCAAACACCCTAAAAAAAGGCCAAATTAGTTTTTAAAGTATTATTTAACATTTTTTTCACCAAAATACTATTTTTACTTATTATTTTTTACACCACTGCTTTACCTTTAAAAAAAAAAAAAACAAACAGTCGCCTTTTTTCCATATGTGTCACAAGTGAGTGTTACACATATAATTTACTCTATTACGCATATTTTATCGATTGTTTTCATTATCACAAACAATCGCCTTTTTCCACCACTGACATCAAAATCATCGTTGTTACTATCATTATTACTTCTTGCTTCCATGACCTCCATGCCACGAAGCCGATAAGCAAAGCCACCAACGACCATAGCAAGTTGTGAATCACCATGGGCCCACAAATGCTATTGCCACCTCCATTCAACTTCACCACAAGGATCATCGTCACTTCAAGATCCACCATCATATCTACTAATCATATGGTTCTATATTATAAAGTCAACCTTATCAGAATGAGTAACCAAAATCTTTATTTAGGGATTAATATTTCTATTTTTGTTCGATATGAGATTTATCCATTAACTTGTCATTCCAAGATGATGAGTCGTGTAAGCACATTAATTTTTAAATTCGTATACTCGTTCAAGTCTGAATCGAACGTAAATGTCTGCTCGAGTTTAATGAGATTTTTTTTTTTTTGTTAAAATCTTTCAAATTTGAGTTGAATGAGAGACTTTTCACAAAATTTTATCTTTGTAATTTCTGCATAAAAGTTAGTATATAAAGAATTTTATAAAAGTTATTAAAAATAATCGACATTTTGAATACTCCATTATTTTTTTTAAGATTTAAAAAAATCTTGATTTAATGCAGTATGACTTTTGAGGACTTTTCAAAAAAATCATAAAATCTTTATAGAGGAAATTGCAAAGAATGTCCATTTGAAAAAATGTCCATCATTGTAAAAATATCAATTTTGAAATAATTTACACCAAAATATCCTTGTTAACAATTTATAATTCCACACTAATCCCAAAAATGGACATTTTTGTAAAATATTACTGATGAATAAAATGGACACGAAAATGTTGAGAACGACATTTTAAATGTAGAGAATTTTCATGTTTGGAATGAAATGTCATTCTACACAAAGAAAATGTCAACAATGACATATAAAATATCGATAATATTATTTTAATATAGTTTATCATAAAAATTATTAAAGACATAATAGATAATTTGTTACTAAATTCAAAAGTATGAATATTTTTCAATTAACACCCATAAAACTATACATTTTTTAAAATATCCCAATCTTATATTGAATTCTCAAGACTTTTATGAAGTCTTAACAATGCTTGAATGAATGCACAGAGATTTTTTTAGCCTCTAAAAGTCAATGCTCTCCTTAAACGTCACTCTATTGTCATGTATGGTAATGATGAATCATGATAACAAATAGGATTATTCTAGCAGTTGTGCCAAATTCCTATTTGATAGCAATTATTTTTAAAAAATGAAATTTTGAATAATATATATATATTTTTTAAAAAAAATGTGTGGTTAAAAAGTAAATTTTTTTTTTTTGAATTTACGTGTAAAATATTTTTATTAAATAAACGTGTAATTAAAAATAAATATAAAAATTAAAGAATTTTGAAATAATATTTGTCAAACACGGGCTATTTTATGGTGCCTATAATCACTGCATAATCAAGCTATTTTACAAGGGTTATTCAGATCTAGGCCCCGTTTGATACACATTTTTTGTAAAATGAGAATGAAAAATATAGACGTTATGGACCCACACAAAAAATGTAAAGTCAAATATGATGGCTGGATGTGATGAATAACGATCATATTTTTTATTTTTATGGTGAAAAAATGAAAACCAAACGAAAGCGTAATAATCAATAGAACTAAGTCCAGAACCAGCGAGATGAAAAAGATGAAAAGAAGAAGCCAAAACCAGAGAGAGAAATTAGAAGCCTTCTCTCGAACCAAAAAATCGACGATTAGAATGAGAGTGAAAAACCGTCTGAAAAGTCATATTTAGCCTTTGAGTCCCATTATTTTCATCAAAATACATTCTTGAACAGTAATTTGACATCATTTTAACCACACATTTTTTCAATAAAATAATATTACACATAAACCTAATTTTATTATTATTATTATTATTATTTTTAACCATTCCATTTCAACCATTTCGATATTGAGTCCCTATTTGGTTTATTTTTAAAAAAAATGATAAAAACTATGTCAAAAACAATAATAAATTTTAACATTTATGCACAATTTGATTCCCCTTTTTATGAAAAAAAAAGAAAGTATTTTAAAATAGTAGATTGATGAAAAATGTGTGGTTGAAAAATAAGAAATTTTTTTTATTTATGTAAAATACTATTTTAGTGAAAAATGTGTGATTGAAAAGAAGAAGAAAAAATTATTAAAAAATATGATTGTGAAATAAACCAAACAAGGCTAAAAGAACAAGGGAAGACCGGGCCAAAGCAAACCTCGTAAGCGGCAGTTGAAAACGTGGAACCCGCAACGCCAGGCCCACTAAATGAAAATCAAAGGCTTGTTTGGCTCCCTTCTCCGAAGAGAACAATACAAAACTAAGGTTTTTAATATGTCCAATTCAATAATAAGGTAATAAGTTTCAAAGTTCAAAAATAAGGTTTTTATTAAATTTTATTTATGATTTAATTAATTAATTAATTAATTAAATTTATAAAAGTCACAAATTTGTACAAATTGATCACAAATACATTTATTGGTCACATATTATCAAATTAATTAATTACAAATTATTACGAGGTCACAAATCAAAATTTTTATTGGTCACAAATTATTTTTGAGGTCACTGATTGAAATTTTAATAGGTCACAATTTATTTCTGAAGTCACAGATTAAAATTTTAATAGGTCACAGATTAATTTTTTAGGTCACAATTAATTTCGAGATCACAAATATGAATTTTAATAGGTCACAATTTCTCACCGAGGTCACAACTCAGAATTTAATAGGTCACAGACTAATTTATTAGTCACAATTTATTGAATTTTATGGTCACAAAACGATCCCGATCAAAATCCACCACCAATACTTGGTCATAAATCTGTGACCACCGACCCGCAACCACTGCCTCGCCACCGCAACAGCAAAGGAACCACCATGATCACAGTAAAGGAAACCACGCTTGACCATCCTCACTCTCGCCCTGCGACCATCCACACCACCACCACCGCAACAGTAAAGGAACCACCATCTCCATAGTAAAGGGCGCCTACCAGAAACCGGCAGAACACTCACAAAAACACCCAAGGCCGGCCATCAATCTGCACCGTTGTCACCTACCAGAAACCGACAGATCCACCGCACCCAACATCCCCCAGCAACCACCACTACCGCCTGCAAAATCCCTAGCAATCGCCACCGTCGCCTCACCATCAAAATCTACCGCCTGCAAATTCCCCACCACCACCGCCTGCAGCATCTCCCAGCCACCAAACCACCGCCTGCAAAATCCTCCACCACAACCACACCAACAAAATTCACCATCGCACCCAACCCCAACCACCACACCCAAACCCAAACCGACAACGGCACTATCTCGCCATCACCGCACTGCCGTCGTCACCACTTCCACCATCGCCGCCATCCCCATCATCACCACAACCACCATTTTCCAACCAACACCCCCATCACCACAGTTTGGCATATGTTCACGTCGCGACTTCACATCACGGCGCTCACCATCTACGATTTCACATCGTGGCTCTGCGAGTTCGACGACGCTCACATACAATCGGAGTATGTAGTGGCGGCAATCGAGGAGTGGAGAAGAGAGTTGGTGGGGAACGGCGGTGGTAGAGAGAGAAAGAGATGAGGGAATTGAGACGGGGAGGAGTGGTAGAGAGAGAGAGAGATGAGAGAATAGGATTGGATATTAGTTTAGGAATTATTAATTTAATTCAAAATAATTAAAACCTGATTATTGTATTATGAAAGTTGATTCTTGATTTAAGAAGATTGATCTTTAAAAACCTGGTTTTATGTAATTTCCTCTTCTCCGAATTCATGGTCTCTAAAAGGTGAGCCCACTGTCAACCACTCAACCTGTCCAAAGGTCGAGTCAAAATATTTCTACCTTTTATTAGTGGTGAATTATTATGAAATCTCAGAAAAATATATAAAAATCTAAAAATTTAAAAAAATTTCAGTTGAAATTTTGAAATTATTCAGTTACTCTGACTTCTTAAGCTCTGTTTGAGCCCCTATCATGTAATATCATATATATTTTTTCTCTTTCTTCTATTTTCATCCACACAATATTTCATAAAATAATACTACACATATGCAGAAAATTTTATCTTCCTTTTCAACCACACATTCTCTAAAAATACTATTTCAAAAACTTTTTTTTTGAAAAAAGAGGGACTCAAACAAGGCCTTAATCAAATTGACAAGAACGGAATTTATTCGAGGAACAAGCACTTGTAAACTATAATCTATGTAAAGATCTTTTGTTAGTCCTTGTTTGACATTCATTAAAATGATTTTTTTTTTTTTTTTGTGAATATATCCCCTATATATATATATATATATATTAAAAGAGTGAAGAAAAAATTACTGTAGAAACTCTCGTTAAAAACGGCGTCGTTTTTACCGTGTGATTTTTTGTGATTTTTTGTTTTTTTGTGATTTTTTGTTATATATTACTTTAAAAAAAAAAAAAGTTGTTATTTAATTTTTTTTTGCTCTATACACTTAAAAAAAATAACTAGATATTTTTGTAAAAAAAAAAAAAAAAAAAAAAAAAAAATGTGAGTGTTTAAAAAAAAAAAAAAAAAAACAAAAAATTAAAAAAAAATTTATCTCGCACAGTGCGAGTGCATGTCTCGCACTGTGCGAGACATGCCTTTTTCAATTTTTTTTTTTTTTTTTTTTTCAGAAACTTATGTTTTCGCCTTTACTTGAGTCTTAATTTGGGATATCAAACGAAGTCGAAATGTTACATTCTTAATATCATTTTGAAGAACTCACGGCCTAATATTTCACGACATTGATGGTGTGTGAAACGGCCAATCTTAGCGAAAATTACGTTACGTCAAAGTATGCTGTTCCAAACTAATATTTCGAAAATTTCGATAACAAACTAACTTTACAAATTCTTCGACTATTCTACGCTAGCCGAATCTATAAATCTTTTATATCCTCTCGAAACTCATTTCGAGAACTATATCGCAGATATATCGAATGATGTAAATGAATATCGAAAATAGTTAAACGGACGTCAAACGCGTGTGTTAAAAAAGACGTATAACTCGTTTTTTAATATATTACTTATATTTTTGTCTTCATTGTCAGGCTCATTACGGAACATCAAACGAAGTCGAAATATTACATTCTTAATATTATTTTAAAGTACTCACGGTCTATTATTTCACGACGTTGATGGTGTGCGAAATGGCCAATCGTAGCAAAAGTTACGTTACGTCAAAGTACGTCGTTCCAAACTAATATTTCGAAAATTTCGATAACAAACTAACTTTACAAATTTTTCGACGATTCTACGCTAACCGAATCCATAAATCTTCTATATTCTCTCGAAACTCATTTCGAGAACTATATCACAGATATATCGAATCATCTAAATGAATATCGAAAATAATTAAACGGACGTCAAACACGTGTGTTAAAAAAGACGTATAACTCATTTTTTTGAATATATTACTTATATTTTTGTCTTCATTGTCAAGCTCATTACGGAACATCAAACGAAGTCAAAATATTACATTCTTAATATTATTTTGAAGTACTCACGGTCTATTATTTTACGATGTTGATGATGTGCGAAACGGTCAATCGTGGCAAATGTTACGGCGCGTCAAAGTAGAAATAATATTTCGAGAATTTCGATAACAAACTAACTTTAAAAATTCCTAGACAATTGTACGATGGTCGAATCGATAAATCATCTATATTATCTCGAAATTCATTTCGAGAACTATATTATAGATATATCGAACGATCTAAATGAATATAAAAAATAGTTAAACGGACGTCAAACGTGCGTGTTCAAAAAGACGTATAACTTATCTTTTTAATAAAATTTATGTTTTTTCTTCATTTTCGGGCTCATTAGGAAATATCAAACGAAATCGAAATATTACATTCTTAATATTATTTTGAAGTATTCATGGCTATCATTTCACAAATGTGTGCGAAATGGCCAATCGTGGCAAATGTTACGGCTATCAAATAGGTCGTTTCAAACTAATATTTTGAGAATTTCGATAACAAGCTAACTTTAAAAATTTCTAAATGATTGTACGTTGATCGAATCGATAAATCTTCTATATCATTTAGACTTCGTTTGATATTAATAATATAATATTTCAAATTCGCTTGAATGTTTAAAGTTAGATTGTTATCAAAATTCTCGAAATATTAGTTTGAAATATTAGTTTGAAACGACCTACTTTGAAGCGTCGCAACATTTGCTACAATTGATCGTTTCGCACACCATCAACGTCGTGAAATAATAGGCGTGAGTACTTGAAAATGATATTAAGAATGTAATATTTCTTCTTCACTTATATGTCATTCATGACTTTATTTCCATCTATTTATTGTAGTATACATATACAGTCTCAACGCTAATATACACAAGGAGAATAACGTATGCACGTGCATCGTACGTGACTTCACTAGTTATTAAAAATGAGGTTGAGAAAAAAAAATCAAGATATTTGTCTCGACAAAAAGTACTTTTTTTTTTCCCAAGAACCTAAAATAATAGTAGCAAACAAACAAGACCCACGTTACCAACTGCTTTCTTTCTTTGGTCTCTCTTTTTCTCCTGAATTTCAATTCAAATTTCCCCAACATTCATCCAGATCTACATCATCAATCTCCTTCACTCTCACGTGTACACACAAGAAACACACTCTCTTCATAAAGATATATGCCTCCTACAGACATGGATTCGGATCTCAGAGTAAATTTTTCTGTCTCTAGTTGAAGATCCCATTTCAACATTTTAACTATTTTACTAAGTTTTGCTTGTTTGTGTGTGTTTGCTTTTTCTGGGTTTGCAGAGATCATCGACTAACCCGAGCAATCTGGGTATGAGGTAAAATTGTAGTATTAAGAAAATTGTTTAGTTTTAATCTCCTTGTTTCCGTACAATGTGATGAAGAAGGGCAAGACAATTTTGGTTTTCGAAATTCTCTGGCTGAATTTGATTAATCTTTTGCTTCAGTGAATACGCATTTGCTGATATCAACAATTTGGAGCACTGCGCCAAGTATCTGAACCAAACCCTAGTCACCTTTGGTTTCCCGGCTTCTCTCGATCTATTCGCCAATGATCCCGTGAGCGTTTTTTCATTTTCATTTTCATTTTTTTTGTTTTTTGTTTTTGTTTTTCCCTTACTTCAAATGTATGTGTTTTGGGTTTAGTTTATGTGTTCATGGGCTATTTCTTTGATGTGTGAAAAAATGTTAAAAAGGTTTCAATTGCGAGGACTTGCAATTGTGTACACGCGTTGTTGCAGCAGAGACAAAGAGATATCGAGTTCAGGGAGTCTGCCAATGAGCAGAGACAACGGTACAATTCGATTACTATATGTTGCTACCATTGAAATAAATTTCATTATTTTTCTTGAAGTAATATTTCATATCCATTTATTGATTTCGTTACTATGGTTTAAAGAAGATAACTGCTATTAAAGTTGTTAGATTTTCAAATTCAATATGATTAACTATAATTGACGCTTCAAGGAATCTTCTGGATCTTGGAGATTTTGTTTCTAAAGTTGAGGGTAGGCTGTCATCCTTTGATTAAGGGAAAGTGGTAATGTTACAATTTCAGTTAATGCAGTTTTGAATTTTCATGGTGACATAGAAATCTCAAATTAAATATCATTTCATTTATTGCGTGGATGTACGGAAGGAGAAGCAAAAGTGTTTATCTTTGGTCTTAGGATGTTTATTCTAACATCCATTCTAAGAAACATGACACTTGACTTAGAGGAGTTAATTAGTTTCATATTTCATTAGTTTATTACAGTCTGCTCAGCTAGTAGCCTTTTTCTTTGCACACCTAACTATAATTTTAGTTTACATCTGTAATTAAACAAGATGCTATAAGGTTTTGCATATAATGAGAGCCAAAATAAATGTAGAATGTAGTAAACAAGATGTAATATTTTATGATTTTATCTCTAGTTTAGACGAAATCCATTTTTTAGTGTGAGCTGGTTTTTGTATAACCTGCGTGCACAGAGTGACTTATACTTTTATATTCTTTTGAAAGACTCTTATCAGACATTTCAAGGTTGGAGGCCAAAGTGGAGAGGCTGGAGGCTCAGTTATCGACCAAAGAACGAGAGATAGCAACAATGACTAGAACGGTTGGAAATTATTCATCAATTTTTATGCAAATGCTTATTTATTTCAGAATGAGATTGTAGACGCCCTTGTAAACTGCGAAGAGTACTTCTTTTGAATTTGTTTCGAATCTCATGAGCAGGAAGCTAAAGCTACAGCAGCTTTGAAGGCCCAAATAGATAAGTTGCAGCAGGAGCGAGATGAATTTCAAAGGATGGTTTTGGGTAATCAGGTTGACACTTCATCTTATTTGATTACATTTGGCAGTTATCGTTATTGTATTGCTTATTTGATTTAAAATTTATTTAATCAACAGCAAGTGAGAACTCAACAGATACATGAGATGAAGAAAAAAGAAAAAGAGTACATAAAGTTGCAGGTATGATGTTTATCTGCGGAGTATAATCCTCGTAGATGTAACTATAAGATTGCAGAAAATATTTCTGTTATAAGGTATTGACTATATTTAAAAGTGACAGCCGTTCAGAGGTAGTAAATAACTAAACGTACCATCTTTTGCAGGAAAAGCTAAATCAAGTAATGATGGAAAAAAAGAAGGAATCTAGATCGGGCATGGAAATTATGAATCTACTACAGGTAATAGTGCACTTTTTACCCTAGTGTTATTACCTCCGTATAGTTTATGGACTTTCCTTTTTAAAAAGATCTTTAATGTGCTGATAGAAAGAAGGGCGGCAGCGTGGGACATGGAATGGGAAGAAGGCTGACAATGACTTCTATAAAAAGATTGTAAGTAATATCTATGATGCACTGACACGGGCACATGTCCGACACGATACTTGTTGGATACGTCGACACGCGATTTTTCAAAAAATTGTTGGCACGTTACTTCGCTTACATGATTAAATTCTTTAAAAATTTTCATTTAAGTATAAATTTAGTTTTATATTTGTTATTAATATTTTTTGTTTAAATCTTTTAAATATACTCTTTGTTATTTACTAAAATTTTGAGTTAAAAATATATAATATTTTTAATAAGAAAGAAAAATATTTATGGTAGAATGTCCGGGAAGACATGGACATGCTATCCTAGTTGAAGTGTACGTGCTACAGAGAGTAATATGATTGACTTGTTTAAATTTCTGTCACTCCTCTCAAGTTGTCCTATAACTATGAGCTGCTTGTAGGTGGATGCTTATGAAGTGAAAAACCAAGAACTGGTGGCTGAGAATGCTGATTTAAGGGCATTGCTACGTTCGATGCAGGTAATACGAAAGCTATGTGAATGGAAATACTATGTAGTGTGTCTTAACCGGTGGACGTTTCTTTTCTAATATTTATATTTTCTTATTTTTGTTAAGTAATTTATACAAATATAAAGAATCAGGCTTGCACTTGCTTTTCTTACTATATACAACCTGGCAAAGGATCTAACAGTATCGAGGTTTTGTTTATGCAATTTCTAGTTTACATTCCCCCCCCCCCCCCCCCCCCCCCCCAATTTATTCAAACCTCACTTGTACATATAAGCGTGAGAGAGTGTGTATTAAGATGGGAAATTTATGGTTAGGAAAGAGGATGCTGGGAAGTGGAAGTGTGGAACCAACTTATGGTTGATTATGATTTCATATTTCTGCAACATGATGGTAGAGAGTTTTTTCTATGAAGTGTGACGGTAAGGTTATCTTGTGAAATTATTGGATGCTGCAAAGTGAGAAGCAAATTTTTGATCTCTTTATCTTTTTTACTCTGTTTTTGCCTGTTTCATGGTGGATATTGAAATCATTAAAGCCAGAAGGCCCAGAACACATACAATCACTACCATCAGAATTAGCTTGGTCAAAATACAACAGTTTTGTCCATTTTCTTTGATTGATGAACTTCACTGTTTATGTTTGAAAGATGCTTTTATATCTGTAATAAGAAGGTGTTTTCTAAGTCATGCTTGTACAGGTGGATATGCGTGAATTCTTAAATGCTCCAAATGGATCGTCCAAGCAATCTCGTCTTGTCAATGAGAGGCCTGATGCAGACCCTTCTCAGTCCCCATTGGGCGGAAGGACGGTATGGCAGAATATTAGAAAGAGATACAAATGGTTTCTTGAAGGATATAATCGTATCGTAATATGACATCTGACTTTGTACTTTGCAGGATATGTTTGATCTGCCTCTCCACATGGCTCGAGATCAAATTGAAGAGAGTCTACGAACAAAGATGGCTTCTATTAAGGTAGACAATCTGGCAATAAGATGCAAATGCTTGTTATGTGTAAAAATATATCAGTATGACGTGCATAATATTTTTGTTAGCTTTTGTTTGAGGTGATCAGATGCATATGCTCTTTTTGTGTAAAAATATCTGAATATGATGTGCACAAGATTGGAAAATATAAGCATTCATTTTCTGCTTTTATTAAATCTTAAGGAGCGCATGGTTGAGCTTCAAGATGCACAAAAAGGTGCAGAAGTTACTTCGGAGGTGACGGAAAGAGAACTTGAGCTAGAGGCACAGCTTGTTGAGGCAAGAAGCATTATCCAAGAGCAGGTATTGTAATCATAATTGGGCCTTAGAAACTGTACATGATAATTTTTGTAGGAAATGAGCCCTCCGTAGGTGGATAATTCATTCCTCCGCCAAACTGTAAATCTGTAATATTTACTTCCATGAACATTATCTGTATTTTTGAAAGAACATCAACAAAGTTGCTAGTGCAGGTAATTTTCGATTAAGTCTCCATTATGTTTAATTCCCCAATGTCCAACCTTGTCTCTTCACCAGTCAGATTTTTTCAGTCTTTTAAGAATTTAAGGAATAAGATGAACAAACACACATTAAAATTTATTAATTCAATTTCTGTTCTGAGATTTCTTTTTCTTGTCAATATAGTTGCATGTTTAGATGCTGAAACTGGAAAACAGAATTCACCTTGCTGAGTGTTAAATATTTAGTGTGCTATACATGCTAAACAATTACGGAGTTGCTCTGTATGTTCTGACACAACTATGAACTGTACATGTTTTGGATATATTTTTATGCCTATTTTGGACCCAAACAGAATCTAAATTCTTATTGTTACACCCTTTGCCCAATAAATAGGAGAAAGAGAGGAAGCTAAAACTTTTTAGTAGGATAATCAGTGAAGTTTGAAAAACAATTTGCTGGACCAAAGCCTCTACAATGTTCACTTTAATTTAATTTTTTGCTGCACGTCTCATCTCCAACTTTTAACTTCCGCCTTTTCACATTCTTTCAAGACTATGTTTGTCATCTTTCTCTAAATCTTCTGGTGCTTTAAATTAAAATTGATAAGGTCAGTGCTTTAACGCAGGCATCTATTATGTCTAAACATCTCGAGAAGTCTGAAAGGCCAAGTAGGAGGTTGAGTGGCCATCTGAGTTCTGATTGAAACTCAATCTTGTCATCACAGTCTTGAGGTATATATATCAGTTTTTCTCTCGTTTTGTTTAATATTTAAATTATTGGGTTTTATGTATGACGTATTATAGTTGTTTCTAGAATCTAGATGTCGGGTTGATAAGTCGGAATCAAACTCTGGTATTTACTAGCTATATTTCGCATGATCTTGAAAATAAAGAATTAGACAAACCACTAAAAATGTGGGATTGGCTGAACAGGTGCACAAGATTGAATCATAGTTTTGTTTGAGTGTCTATCTGAAGTATATCGTCTGAATGCTTAGTTAAAATACTAAAGTTCATAGCATTGGTTCAGTGGAAATAGCATACAAGATTTACTATTGAATCATTGAAGGTTAATTCATAAATGCCTTCTTGGTGACAATTTCTCTTTGGTGCCTAGGGAATGTGAAATCGACCGAATCCGAGTTAACCCACTTATGGCCATGGTCATGTATTAGCAACGATGTATATTGATCTCGTGTACCAATACTGTGTATTCAAGGCCTCTTGAATACTACGAGCTTTTACTTGCGGAGTTGCATCTTGATGTCATTAGTTGTTAGCTGTAGTTTGATGCTGCTTGTATGCGTATGTAACTGCTTTATGCTTATCCTATCCTTGAACTTTCAGATACACGTGACTCTGACTCAGTTATGTAGAAAAGAAATATCCATTTGAATCCTCATTGTCACAATGTTATGATTGTCATCATATTTCCTTTTCATTAAAGCTTTTTCCATTTATCTATCTCTTGATGTATTTTACTTGTCTGCCTCTTGTTTGGTAGAGATCATTTATACTCTATCCTTGACCCTGACCCCGAACGGTCACCCACAGAAATTGGAAAAACGAAAAATAAAATTATTACTTCTTTCGTTTTTATAAAGATAAACTTGTTTCTATTTTCACATAAATTATGGAAATATAATTTTTAAATTTTTTTCTTGTATGTTTCATAATAATTTTTTTACATTAAATAATGATTTAAATAATAGTAGTTTATATTTGTTGATAACGAGATAAATTAAATACGAGCATATTAATAAATTAAAACATCATCTATACTTTTCCGAACAAGAAAAGTGGCTTATAATTCGAGACAAATGAAAAAGTGGCTTATATATTTGACGAATGCCACGGAATTAATCTCAAACACCTAACATAACGAAATTGTCAAATTCAAGTACATGCATATTAATGGGTTGACTAGGCAAGATTTTAAGCTCAAGTTTCGACCGTCTATTTAAGAAAATTTTAAAGATTAAGTTGACACCAAGTCGAGGAATTGTGTTAAAGATAAAATATATAAATATAACTTACGCTTCTTTAAAAGTTAGTTTTTGAAAGGGTAGTTCTAACTCTTCATTTGTTTATTTAACGAATTTTTACAAAATAAATATATAAGAATGAGAGAAGTCGTTGACATGCCTTGAGGACTCGATAAATTGCACATGAACTTTAACTTTGAGAGAGAACCAAAATGTTAGCGTAGCTTCAAAAAAAAGGGTGATTTCTTTGCTTGTTCATGACAAAAAGACGTCAGTTAACCACTGGAAATTGATTGATTGGATAAAAAAATGGAGTAACATACAAATGAACAACAAAAATAAATGAAAAATCAACAAATAATCCCACCTCAGCATTCCAAATTACAGAATCATGTGCTCTTGTTCTCATCTTTCGCCTTTGAACCAGGAAGACTTGGTGCAAGGAATTATTGGAGAGCTCTTTCTTTATATAGTTGCAGATTTTAAACTTTGCACATTCCCGAGAGAATTATTGCATGTAAATTTCTGTTGATCGCTCCCAATGGAGACCAGAAATCGTGTTGAGCAAAATCAAATCTCTGTGCTTCTTGAAGGTGAAGGATTTAATCGGATTCTTGCGAGAGAGTCTTCGGTAGGTCAATCTTCGCGTATATTTTATCGCCATGCAGAAGGGGTACCGTTCAAATGGGAAATGAAGCCGGGGACGGCCAAGAATCCGCCGGAAGAAGATGTCATTCCGCCACTTTCTCCACCACCATTGATACAAAGCTTGGGGCTTCCTTTGCCTCAAGTAGATGAACCAGAAGAGGCAGGATCAATGCCCTCAAGGATTTGGCACAATTGGAAGAAAATATTGAAGAAGAGTAGTCAAAATAATAGCTTCAGTTTTGGTGATTCTGATGAAGAATTTGCAGCGAATTCAGCTTCTTCATCTTCGTCTTCATCAATTGGCCATATTTCTGAATCGTCGAGGGTTCAAAGGGATTCGTTGGATGGTCCTTTCTGTTGCAGTCCATGGAACATCACACCCATACTGGTTCGTGTTTAATTAATTTGCATGAACTAAGTAACTAGGCTCCGTTTGATAGCCTCTTATTTTCCCTTCCAACTTCCACTAACTTATTTTCCTTTTGAAATTGCCAATTTACAGGATGAAGGAAACACAAAGATATATTACTGTAGAACGCACAAGACAGCTTTTGCGCTAGAAGATGGTTTAACGCTCAGCAGAATTCTGTCGAGAATCTCTTCTGTCGATCAATCTGGTCCTCTACACAGTACTGAAATTACTCCTTCCGGGATTCCCTTCAAATGGGAAATGCAACCCGGGACTCCGAAAAACGTACCGGAAAATGACGTAATCCCACCCCCGAGTCCTCCACCAGCGGTTCAAAGCCTGGCACTGCCTTGGCCTACGCCTCCGTGCACTGGTGGAGAAGAAAAAACTAAGAGCTCAAAATGGTCAAGAGTCTGGTTTTGGATTAAAAGAAAGAAAATGATCAAGCAAAATGAAAAGGTGCAAGAACTCAGCTTCAGATATGACCATAAGATGGAATTTTGCAAGCCTGATAAGGAATTTGATGCATTTTTGCGCAGTTCATCTTCGTCTTCATCTTCTGCTCATAAAACAAGTTGGACTTTGCAATTGTCTAAAATTAGAAGGGGCTGTTTAAGTTGGATTTCTAGGAACAATAAGGCATTTCTTGTTTATGCAACAAGAAAATTAAAGCACTAATTAATAAAACTTTTCACTCATATGAATCATTATTTGATTCGTAATATTACATGGTACTAGACATAACAATAGTACGGAGTACCCTTTCCCGAAAGCAAGTTCGCCACCAACCGTAGTAGCACCATCCGCTAAAACTTGTTCCTTTTTAATACATTTATCCTGCTTAACCTGGGTATGTAACTCACATTATGAAACATTGTGAACCTTCGATCCGTTTTATATCAATGGTCTAGACTCTCGTATAGAAGGAGACAACCGTAGCCACTTTCCTCGCTTCACGTTTCACTCTCTCTGGCTCTCCTTTTCTCTTTCGACTGTGTGATTTTCTTCCTGAAAGTTTCTCGTGTTTCTGTCCTCCTTTGTGAACGACTCTTGATCTCTGGGTGGTTTCAAGGGTGACGTTTCCTCTTCTTAGAAGGAAACAAGGCAGTGGTTTTGATGGTCAGATGATGTCTGAAATCTAGGCAACACAGAGCCAAAAGTTTCTTGGACCAATGTTGATGTCAAAACTCGTGTACAGAAATAATATTCGTATTAGATAAAGCATATATCTGTTTCTTGCACTGCGTTTTGAATTCTTGGTACAATAGTATATGGTTAGAGAACAGATAAACAACTAAAAACAGATAATATATTATTAATGTCAAAAATTGGTACATCAACTTAGATGATTTCAAATTCCTGAGAAGTATGAGCGGACGAAAAAAATGGTGCATTTTTTTGAACGGTAAATGTGTAATATATTGATAAAAACTTATGTACAAATACACTGAACATACCTGGGCATTTAAAGAACAATAA
The DNA here is from genome assembly GCA_019395295.1 of Osmanthus fragrans. Taxonomy (NCBI): domain Eukaryota; kingdom Viridiplantae; phylum Streptophyta; class Magnoliopsida; order Lamiales; family Oleaceae; genus Osmanthus; species Osmanthus fragrans. The sequence continues at coordinate 7,451,663 of CM033358.1, forward strand.
CAAATACAAGTACACCGGGCATACCCGGACAATCAAAAGGAAAAAGATGTACAAATGAGAAGATCAAGCAAAATAATGCCAAAGACTAAAATTGAATCAAATCATACGGATACAAAGAAAACATAACTTTGTGTAAGTGTGTTTTGATCCTTCGAACAATGCTCTCAACTTGCGGATGTAGATACTCAAATACCCTCGTGTTACGTGCCATCCATAAGTAGCAGACTGTGCTTGCAAGAGCAATCCGCTTAGCTTTGCTTTTCCAAGTCGTCTCCTGAGCCTCTTTCCTGATCCATTTCAATGCACTAAGTAGTGTAGTCATGGAGCGCCTAGTGCTCAACCATACACGGATATTTTCCTAGATAGAAAAGTTGAACGGACGGGAGAAAAAAAAGTAATTACCTGTCTTTTCGGTAGTTCCATAGAAAGTGCACATACGGTCAATATCCAAATGCTTCAATTTATACTCAGTAACTTAGTCTTAGCTCCTAACCAAATGATGAAAGCATGTTTAGGGGTCACAAATGCATTCCAAATAGTTGCAGCCCAGGCTGCCTTAGTCCCCTACGGCCTGAGAACATCATAAGCTGCAGCCGCCCTGAAGCTGCCTTCGGCTGTGCATACTGCCAGGCTGTCCATTGCAACCTGAGCCCAGTGTCTAGGCTATGCAAACAAGCTGCGAATTTCCAGCAGTTTTTTTAGTAAAGGGGAGTCAACTTTCCTTGCTGTGTACTCCCAAAGAAAATTCCGGCAAAGACTAATAACCTTGGATACAACCTTGGCTGGAATAGGTAGAATAGAAAGCCAAAAATATTCAACACCTTGTAGAACGGCCTCACTAGTTCCACTCTCCCCACATTGGACAATGTTGTCCTATACCATTCTCCAATATAGGCCTTAATTTTGTTGATTAGTGAATCATAAGAGCTGATTTTCAATTTTTCCACCGCTAGTGGGATACCCAAATACAGGAAAGGCATGGATCCTTATTCCTTTGGCCATATTGGTTAATTGAAAATGGTAAACATGAAATTGGAGATGGCGCTGGGGATGATTATAAGGTTCTTGTTATGAAATTAAGGATAAAATCCCACATGATTTATATATAAAAATAATAATCTATGTTGTGAGAATTAATCTCCTTTTCAACGTGGATTCCGAGCTCAGTTTCTCCTCCAATCGACACCTCAAGGAACCAACCCAAAACGTCTTTCACCTCTCGCACTTACGATTGCTATATATAGTTCTACCACTAGGAAACCCACCAAGGGAGACACAATCACACAGATAATAAGCACAAAGGTACTAGGAAGAACCAAGCTAGCAATTGACAAGAAGAGGGGCCAAGTTCTTCAAGAAAGGAAAAGGGACGGCTTTTCTTCGTGTACGTGAGAAAGAGAGAGACGGTCCAATATATAGAGAATAGGTCCATTTAAGATAAGTAGTTTTAGGTTAGACAAATGGGCCAAAGGCCCAACACGTGGGTAAATGGGCTCCAAAGTGGGTTCCTCTATTTAGCGATTCAAGTAAGTGGGTCGGGCTATGAGCAACACTAATAAATTAGGTTACTTCAAATAGTCCACACGGTATTGGGGTCGGGTCCATCCATTTGAGGTGTCGTTATAACGTTCAGTCATTTGGCTAAAGTCGACTGAATATAAAATCGAGTTTACATCATCGTCCGAGATTATTGGGTATCAAACCCAACATATGCATAAGCGTTTAAACTATTATTCTTATTAAACTGACATTTTAAGATAAAAATTCCAAATTTCAATATTTTTTCACTTACATCCCAGGTGAAAGATAACTATAAAGTCGAGTTAAATTTATTACGATATTCTTACTTATTTGATCTGGAAATTATTAGTGCACCGAAAAAATAGATTCGAAAGGGCGAACAATGAGCAGAAAAAACACAAGCCCATCAATTTTTATCGTGTATTTTTCTGGTTGACAGCTAGTTAAATCTTGGAGATTCTCTCACATGAAGTCTATAGTTAGTCATTTTTCATGGTTTTTGGACTATATGCTGGGTAGCACGTACGTCCAAAGCTCCCAATGAGATTGATAATTTTTCATGAAACGAGCCACGATGCCGAATATATAGGAAGAATTATAGGAGAAGGAAAAGAAGAGAGAAGATGAGAAAGGAGGGGGAAAAGAGATAAGAAGAGGGGGAGGGGGGGGGGTCGGAGAAATTCAATTTATTTCATAATTCAAGTTGTTCTATTACAACGCAAAAGACCCCGTTATATAGGGTTTAACCAGTCCTAATTAAAGTAGGAAATTATTATAAAATCATAAAATCAAAACATTAATTATGCTTCCTAGAATAAATTTCAAAATTGGAAACTAAATATAATAATATCTCTTGAATATTGCGTCATTTCTTCCCGACTGAAATAACTCAACTCCGACGAAGTAGACTGGAACTTCGTACTCCAAAATTGGAAACTAATTTGTTCACTTTTCCCTAATAGTACTATGGCATTTCAAAAATTAAATTATGTTCGAGGATCATATGTAAATCATTATATAACTCCTTATAAACAAATGAATTTATTCCTTTTTGTTAGATTTCAATGAATCAATTAAGTCACCAAGTAATTTTATTTCTTTCTTTAACAAACAATTTTTGGTATCAAGAACTAAAGTTAATGAATGGGAGTAATAATCATAATCGATTACACATCTCATCATGGGAGAAATTGTGACGAATACAAAAGGCGGGGGGGACCAAAAATTAAGATAATGAATGCGTAACTAATATTGGCTACATTATAAAAGCCATAATAAATGGTCCCGTGTCAAAAATTCATCTGCAAAATTGAGTAGTTTCCATCACACCATCTAATGCAAGAAATTTTCCGTACGCTTCTCTCATCATGTCACATCACTCGATATAGCGCAATAACAAATTATTTGATCTCGACAATATATGTATGTTTACTTGACGAGGTCGACAATCCGTCTCTAAATAATGTCAGTAAAAAAATACATTAAAATATTAAATATCATACTTATTATTCTTGTTTGGATTTAACTAGTTATTCAATCGGAGTTGACAATCATCTCACATGAGAGAGGGCCCACATTTTTTGTATTCATCGTGAGCCCTCCTCCCATGTGAGTGATTATCAATCCCATGTACAACTAGCATTGTCCTTCTTATTTAGTGCTGTCATCACACGTTTCAAAATGTGTTGCTCAATTTCTTGATAACTTAAACATTTGATTAGCAACTTGTTTTCCAAATGCGGGCACAATTTAAAAGTGCAAGTTAAGAAGTAAATTTTGCTTTTGACCGACTTTACCAATCATGGAATTAGTAATTACCATCCACTCTCTCTCCCCCTCACCTCACTCAAGGTTTCATAGAATTACCCAGCCCCTCTTTCTATCCCCCAATGTAGTTTGTTCCTCTCATGAGTCATGAGCTATAGCTAATGGAGACATGACACATGGAATTAAGGCCGAAACATCTCAACAAATTCCACAAGGATTCCTTTCCTATAAATAAGCACGCATAGGTAAAGGTAGGAGTCATTAATGTCGAATAATAAATTATTTAAGTTTTAAATTTTTAAATTAATACTTTTAAATTTGTTTTTTCTATTTTAATATCAAGTTAATACACAATTAAATTAATAATATTACAATGTAACATACATGTTAAATTATTTAATTGTCATAAGTGTGGAGATTAAATTTATTTATTCCTATAGTGTAACATACATGTAAAATTACTTAATTCTTATAAGTGCGGGGTTAAATTTATTTATCCATATAGTGTAACATACATATAAAATGACTTAATTCTCGTAAGTGTGGAGGTTGAAATTTTTCCTATAAAATGGATTGATTTTCATATAACATAAATTAATCACAACTTGAAAGATAAACATTCTATACAATTCATACTATATTTCTATATTATGACAACTTGATGAGAGAATCGTTCACTTATCTCCCTATGATCGTGCTGATAGAAGGAGAACCACATAAATTTTATCTTGGAGCCATGTAGTGCCGAAAGAACCCATACGAAGTGGAGACAACATGATTTAGGACAGCGTATTCGACATGACTCTCAATGCTTGCTTTATAACACTTCTCTTTTATGTTATAATATTGTTGAATTATGTTTATGTTATTTAACTTATTGTGTTAATTGATAATTTATCTATACACAAATCACCCATTTTTCCAACAATTAACACTAGCCAGATTTCTGTTCGTTTGTCTCTCCCATACCCAATTCCCCATAATTCTTGAACCGGTAGTTTACTTGGTCATTGAAGTGTCAATGATCGTTGGTCCAATTTTTGGTACAATGATCTTCGTACCTAACGACTTTTGTACGAGTGTGCTAGAAACATATGGACAGGCAAGTATGTAACACAAGATATGTTGACAATAGGAATGCGAAGTTTTGATGTCAATAGCCCTTGTCAAACGTGACAGCTTTTGGTAACCCAAGTTTTGTTGGTTGTGGAGGAGTACGTCGCAGTTGCATAGGTTTTTTAGGGATGGTTTTGCTACCTTGGGGTCTGTTATGCTTTTAAGGTTGAGTTAGCTACGGACATCCATGTAAGTGATTTTGCTTGATTTATGGTTGGAGAGTGATTCCTGCGTACTTGGTGGCCATTTTGTGCTCCGGGTCTCATAAAGGTCTATGGTGCTGTGTTTGAGCTGGCTTTTAAAAATGGATTTTGTCGTCACTCATACCTATCAAGAGGGTAATCGAGTAGGAGACTATTTGGCGTCCAGAGCTCCCATCGAGATGGTGGAATGTTCCTCTATTTTGTTGTTCTTTCATTTTTTATGATGCTTGTAGTAGGCCTTGCTACAAATTCTAACGATTTTTTCTTCGATTAAACTCTTGTGTACTTAAACGTAGGGATGGGTAAATGATTATGGTGCTATTGAAGTGCCAATATAATTAGGATATTCTGATTTGTCTACTGATTTCTATCAACAGCAATCTTATTAAGCGTCCATTTGACAACCATGATCTAAAAACTTTTTTTTTCTACATACTTATTTTCGACCATACAATCACAGAATAAAATATTCCGCACATAAATACAAAATTTTTTCTTACTTTTTAACAACATATTCTCCAAAAATTCACTAATTTTACGAAATAATGGCGATCAAACAAGACATAAAAAATATTCACGTTTAATAGATAAAATATATATGTTGAGTTTGTCGTGAACATGTTGTTTAAGTTGATTAAATGAAGATCATCCTACTAATTAATGTTAAAAACAAAAACCCAAAGAAAGGTTGAGAGATTTAACATGCACTATAAGCAGTAAGCACGTCTACATTAGGAGCATCTTATCTACCAGATTGGGCTTCATAATTACACGTTTTCTATTTTATTATTATTATGGGCCGTTGAAAACTCGCTATCGAGTTTTTAGGTATTAATTATTATTATCTTGTCTAATCATTTTCCTAGTGGTGACTAATGCAAACTCATAGGATATGATCTTCCCCCATCAATTGGCTTAATGAATAAAAATGAAGTTGACAAATCATATACATGGTAAAATCTATATTTTGATTTAAGTCAAAGCCAATATAATTTTAATCACATATTTCACAGAACTCACAACTTCTAAATCATACATTTTTTCAACTTTTATCGAAAATCTCTAATTTTAATTCTCGCAAAACAGGGACATCTTATTCGATGAAGTTAACATAATAATATAATAAAATGGATGAAACCATATTAACCATCGACGATAGGCATTAACATTATGCTTGGGAGGACACATGGGTGGGCATGAGGTTACGTGACCCTCAACTTTGTGGGCATTTTATTTTCCTATGTTTGTCTTAATTTTCGAAGTCATTATGAGATGTCAAATGAAATCGAAATATTGTATTCTTAATATCAATGGCCTAGTTTTCTACTTTATTAACGGCGAGCGAAATGTTCTACCGTAGTAAATGTTACGACTTGTCAAAGTAGGTCATTTTAAACTAATATTTTGAAAATTTCAATGACATGATATCTTTAAAACTTCTCTGAAGATCGTATACTAACCAAATCCACAAATTGCATATATCATCTCGAAACTCATTTCAAGAACTACATCATGAGCATATCGAATGGTCCAAACAGATATTGAATATAGTTAAAGATGCGTAAAATAGACATCTTAAAAATAGACGTATAACTAGTATTTTCTTTAAAAAATTTCAATTATTATTATTTTGACGATACAAATTTTCAATATAATTTACATTATTTTATTATAAAATTTTACATGGGATTTGACATAAATTTTTTTCGAAATTTTACATCTGAAAAAGTCATACCTATTTAAATTGTTGGATGTAAAGTTATATGGGATATATTTTTTTGGATGTATAATTATATCTTCTAATTCAAAATGTTTGCATTCGTTCCTAACTTTATGTTTCTATACTTCGATCCTTAATCCTTGGACGCTAAAGAAGTGATAATTACTCAAAGGGCAGAGCAAAAGGGAAAAAAGAAAAGGCAAAAACAAAAGAAAAAAAGATGTTCGTTGCCAAGGGTAGAAGAAAGAAATAAAAGTACCACGATTGAACAGCATTGGTAAGGTCCAATGACATGATAACATACACGTGTCAACTTTTTGTTTGGGAAGCAACAATATTTGCAAAATGGGGCCCCACACTACAATATGGCTAGTCCCAGTTGCGTGTGGACTGTATATATTGTATACACACTACCAAATTTACCCTTCATATGTGAACAACGTTAACGTGTGGTGTGGGATGTGACGATGTTACATGTAGTCCAAACCCTTCTTGTAAGGTGATCGTTTATTCCATGTATAATTTCCGTGGAACATTATTCACGCTTTCCAAATATTCGACATTTGAATAAAAATTAAAATATCATATTATATCGATCTTCTTCAGTGACAATTTATTGATCTTTTTTCCTCAAGGAGAATTATATGTTCTATCAAAATCCAACTCTTTTATTACTTTAAGGACCACCATGTTACATGGGTCAATAGACTAGAAAGCCAACCACAGATTTTATCGACAATTCGAACCCAGCTCAGAGTTAATCGACTACCACATTCTTTTAATTGCAATCGAGGATTTGCTTTGAGCATCATTTGATCGCAACTTGTATGAAATTGAGATTCAATCTCAAAAGATTCACTTATTAAAGTGGAGCAGCGATCAATCTCCTTATTATAAATCATTTTCTATCTCATGTGTTAATGGACGTGGATTTTATCCACACTTTCCCAATAAATTTATATTGTGTTTGTTTACCACTTTTCAGAGCCGAATCCCTTAATTTGAATTAAAATTTAAGTTATAATTAATAATTAATACTTAATTTTAATCATATGTTTCGTAAAATTCATAACTTTTTAATTACATATTTCATTATTATTATTATTTATCAAAATTGACTAAAATCTTTTTTTTTTTTTTTAACATAGTCTAATAAGGGTCCAATAGGCCATGGTTCATCAATGATGCACAATGATTTCTCATCTTCAAAAGTTGTTTGAGTCCCAATTTTTCTTCAAAAAAAAAATGCATTTTGCAATAGTATTATGATAAAGAATGTATTGTTAAAATATAAGAAAAAATTGTGGATTTGTGTGTAATATTATTTTAAGAATGTGTAATTGAAATAAAATCAAATCACTGTTCAAAAATATATTTTGATGAAAAAAATAGGCTAAACAATGACTCAGATGTGAAAAAGTCAAAATATTCAAGCCTGACAAGTAGGAGCTCGTGATCCTTAATACTATGATTAGAGCATGGTTAGGCGATGAGTTTCATGTTGGTTAAATAGTGGTCGAAAATGGACCAACACGCTTTGTGTGATTATTAGTGTCTCGTTGACAATTCCATGAATATAGTAATTTTAATGAATTTTAGAGATCACATTAAAAGAAAACAGTTGACTCAACTTTAATCATAGTGGGGTTTTGGATTAAATTGAACAATTTAATTTGAATAATACTATTTATCATCATGATGATAAAATTTTAGTGATATGACAATCCATTATCTCTCACATTTCTCACTCTCTCTTGAGATTACGTCTCCTTCTCATCTCTCATAAAAATTAAACTGCCAATTTCATTATTTCACGTAGACTGTTACATCATTGATATTTCATTATCATAATGATAAATAACATTATTTATCCAGTTTATTATTATCAAAGTTAACTAGTCGTTGTTTCGTAGGAATTAAAATATGAATTTTAATATAAGTCAAAAGGAAACAATTAATTTTAATAATATTTAATTGGATTTACAATTTTTCATTAATATATTTCATTATTTTTTTTATCAAGATTTGTTGAAAATTTTATTTTGATTCCCACCAATCAAGAGTTTAGCCCATATTTGTTTCTCATTCTCTCAAGTCTCAAACATCTTTTTTCTACATACTCAATTTCAACTACATATTCACACAATAAAATATTTTACACGTAAACTAAAAAAAAATTCTATTTTTTTAATCACACATTATCTAAAAATTCAATATTCAAAGTAATTTTTTTTTTTTCAAAAAAAATGTCCACCAAACATGGACTTCATTTTCAAATTGAGAACAAGAACAAAGAATATTGAAATTTTTATTTCGATATGATTTATGATGTTCCTAAAATGCCACAACATAGGAAATTGACCAACGCAAAGTTAGGGCGGAAAAGGTAAAATTGATGTACAGAGATTCAGCCGCTTTCTTTCTCTGTATATTATTAGAGGACTTCTTTTCCTCTTACTTTTCTAGTCTCTCCTCAACCACTCTCTCTCTCTCTCTCATACTCACACAGAGACACAGACATTATTATATGTATATGGTGCTTTGGGTGCTGAATAGCCCACGTTAAGGACCCATCTCTTCATGGATTCCTTGCTAGTTCCTCAATTTTCGCCCCTCGCGTCTCATTGGTACTCGTATTCCCCACCCCACTCCAGTCATCTGTATGTATATGCATGTTCGTGTATATATGCATGTCTCTCTTTATTATGTATCTTGGACTGAAAAAAATGTGTCTTTTCAGGCAAAGAAACAATGGGGTTATGGTGTAATGCGAGCATAGTTTTTTGTTATTGAAAGAACTGTAAGACATGGATGTTTCTTCTTTGGAGGGTAAAGAATTTCTCTCCCTTTCTGTTTTTTTTTTTTTTTTTTTTTAAATAAAAAATAAAAAAATTGGTCCTGGGTTTGTTAACAATGAGCGTGTCGATACTTTCGATGTGAAAAACTTTGGATCTTTATTTACATATTTGGGGATAGTAGGTCATAAAATTCATCTTGATCTGTTTTGTTAGACTTTTCCGTCGCGTGTTTTAGCTTTTTTTGAATGGATTTTGGGATTTTTTTTATTTGGTTAGACTGAGTCTGAGATCATAATTTTTTGCTTATCTTTTAGTATTTATTATAAATAATTATGTCAGAATTAATGCTTACCCAATTATTTTAGAGGATGCTTATAAGAAAAGAATGAACAAAGAAATGCCAGCTGTTTATTACTGTCTCTCTCTTCTCTCTCCGAAATGTAAAGATTTTTGGATGTATTTGTCTATAATTTGATGATATTGATGTTTCTTCTTAAAATATTGAATTGAATAGAATAGAATAGTGCCTACTGTTTCGGAAGTTCAACGTGGCGCATCATGGAAGTCAAACATGAAGGTTGTTAATACCAGCAAATTTCTACACCATTTTCTTGAATAGACTGTGATTTTTCTTGAATTTGGGGTTTTTGTAATGTGAGGTGAAGAAACATTTTTCTCTTGGTTTTCTTTTGGTGACTGCTCGATGGTTAAAGCATCATATAACGAGTCTAGATCGAAACTTTGTTAAATTTCAAGCATTATTTCACTAAGAGAACTGTCTATTTTAATAGCAGTTGAACTTACCAAATCAAGGGAAAATATGGTATCGTGTATTAAAATTGTCTTGTTAACTCAAATCGTTTTTGGCTCCAGAGTTGGTTCTTGATCCATCGAAGTGCAGTAAGTTGAGCATGGAGCAAAAGAGAGTAGTAGTCTATGAATTATCCAAGTGGTCAGATAGTGCAACAGATATTCTTCAAACATGGAGCCGTCAAGATATCTTGCAAATCCTCTGTGCAGAGCTCGGGAAAGAGAGGAAGTATACGGGCTTAACAAAGTTAAAGATAATCGAACAACTTTTGAAAGTCGTGTCTGAGAAGAAATCCCTGGAGCGAGGAACTGCGAATCTTCCTGAAACACATTTCTTATTAGAACACGGTGAAAGGACCCCCAAACGGCAGAGGAAATCTGATAACCCGAATCACCTGCTTTCTGCAGCAAATACTGATGCATCTAACATGGTTGATGGTGATTTAATTAATACCACATGCTGCAAAAATTCAGCTTGTAAAGCTAAACTGAATCGTGAAGATGTGTTCTGCAAAAGGTGTTCTTGCTGCATTTGTCGAAAGTATGATGACAACAAGGACCCGAGCCTGTGGTTAGTTTGCAGCTCAGACCCTCCGTTTCAAGGCGAGTCATGTGGCATGTCGTGTCACCTCGAATGTGCCCTGCTGCACGAAAAATCTGGCATCACTAATAATAGGGAGGATAAGGGACTTGACGGGAGCTTTTGTTGTATATCTTGTGGAAAGGTGAATGATTTGCTCAGGTAAATGTCTGGTCTTGGTTCTTATTTCTTTTATTCATTTCCTTGTTATGTACTGTACGATTATTTCAGAAGTACAAAACTTGCATTGCTTTTTAATGCGCATTGATCTGCTATTTTACTTACTGTGATATCTTATTAAGCTCATGGAGAAAGCAACTAACAGTAGCAAGGGATACGAGGCGAGTGGATATATTGTGCTATAGGCTCTCCTTGAGCCAAAAGATTCTTGCAGGAACTAAGCATTACCAAAATCTATATGGAATCGTAGTTGAAGCAGTGAAAAAGCTCGAAGAGGATGTGGGTCCTTTAACTGGTTTACCTGTGAAGACAGCAAGAGGGATTGTAAACAGGCTTTCATCAGGACCAGAAGTTCAGAGATTATGTGCTTCGGCAGTCAATTCTCTCGACTCGATACTTTCTAACAGGGTGTCCGATATACCTTCTGGTACATCTCTCTCTCTCTCTCTCTCTCTCTCCCCCCCCCCCCCCCCCCTCCAAATTTTCGACCAATAATAATTTATAACCGTTGTTCGTATGCTGGTTTCATTTTGAGGCAAGTGATAGTCATTATGCTAATTTGTGGGTTTAATTTTGTCTAGATAGCACTATGCTTGCTGCAAAACTTGTCAGATTTGAAGATGATAACAATCAAGAGATGGAAATGCATAGTTCTCGAAGTGAAGTAGCAAATATAAATTCTACGAACGTGGAAGTAGAGCAAAGTCGAAGTCCGGCCACCAACTGTAGCACCCTTTCTAATCCTTCTTCGGTGGACGATGAAACTAACAATGTCATGCCATGCAGCAACGTATATGAGAATAGAGGTGAAAATTATCACTCACTTTGTAGAAATGCCGATAAATCTTCTTCTGCAAATCTTCTTAACAACACCATCACCTGCTCAGAGAGACAAAAAGAGACTACTAGAGATGAAGTCTCTTTATTGAACGAGAAACAAAAACAGAACAATGATCCTGTTATTCTAAAAAACAAAGGCACTTCAGAAGGTCAGATGGTCGAGGGAACAAGCACTGGTAACCTGTCAAATACCCCTAGTCGCGCTGCCTTGGAATGTGTGCCATACATAGATAGTTCAGAAAATGGCTTGCCTATCACCCCATGCAAGTTGGAGAATGTAAAGGATGGGAATGGAAGGAACAAGAGACATAACCATGGCGGAAGGGGTGTATCTGCAAAGGAGAAGGAACCCTCGAAGAAGAGAAGTGAAGAAAGAGTCGAAGATTGTACTGGAATTGGAGAAAAGAATTTCGAGTATTACGTCAAAGTAATCCGTTGGTTGGAATGTGATGGTCATATAGAAACAACGTTTAGGCAGAAGTTTTTGACTTGGTACAGCTTGACAGCAACACCGCAAGAGGTGAGGGTTGTCAAAGTATTCATCGATACATTCATTGAAGATCCAGCTTCTCTTGCTGGACAACTTGTCGACTCCTTTACTGATGTTATTTCAAACAAGAGATGTTCCGCTGTGCCGGCAGGGTTTTGCTTGAAACTTTGGCATTAAGGAAGGGATTCAGTATGCAAATCAAGATCATTCTTTGGAAATTAGAAATATTTTATAATTCTTCTTTCAAACTCTATATGTGGTACCATTTGAACCAAATTTGCTGTCTATTTATGTATAATTTCTCTATTAGTTTGACTTTCCTAATACATTACTCTTCGCTTTATATTTAGTTGATTGAAGAAATTGTGACTCAATTATATCTCATTACAATTTTAGAATGCAAACCATTACATACATCATGTAGTATAACCAATTATTATATCTAAAAAAAAAAAAAAAATTGTAGTATAACCAATTACAATTATATCTAATTGTAATTTATCCATCTTTTGTGAAGTGACTGGGCATTTACTGACAGGCAGAATCATCCGACCAAATTGACTGTGCTGTCCAAGTTCGTCAATAAAGGGGGTTATTGTCAAACAGCGTCCATTGGGCCATGCCAACAGCTGCTTGCATTAATTTACTTTATCTGTCAACTCAACTCAATAACATCCACAAGCCTAAAGTTCTTGCAAATAATAATTCAAAGAAAACAATGTTGGAATATTTAAACACCATTAACAAAGTATATTTCAAACGATTATAATGACACAGTCGCTGCTAATATAAAAATCAGATGAAAAACAGCTTCAGAGAAACTACAGTAACAGGTAAATGTGATAAAATGGTACAAATACATTCCCAATAGATCAAATCGATGTAGTCTTACATCATTGCTTCACAGTTATCACTCATCCCACTCGTTATAAAGCAAGAAGCCTCTATATCTTCAAAGAACAGCCATGTCCTGCAATTTCATCTGCAAAAGACCCAAAAGAGTTTTGACTTAAAAAATGGTTGTTTGTATGACATTTTGGTATACGTGCATCATTATTTCAGCGATGGTATCAAATAAATTTAACAGCAGTATCAGCATTAAGAATGGAGATAATTAGTTGCACCAACTTTTTCATTCCAAAAGGTGGCATGCATATAAATCAGACAATCTTCATTTACTACAGGAACAAATTGTAACCTTTCCCATCTTGTGCATCATTCTTTATGAAAATGGAGGCTTCCTCCCAAGGGTATCTCTTTTTACTGTCTATTATTGCTAGATGAAGAGACATCGCTTCTTTGGATTGGGCAATGTTAGTGGCCGGTCACACCAGACAACCGGCATTACCAATTTGATGCATAGCAGCACTCTATGCATATAAGTTTCTCAGTCTCTCCACCACATTACATCTGTCACTCTCTCTTTCCCCCATCACACACCCTCTTTTCATCCCACATAATCTAAGTTACAGGTCCCTCCATCCTACCAAAATAACCCGTCCTTCCAAAAAATGCAAAACGACATGACTCCCACACATACAAACATGTGAATCTATAAAACAAGAAAATGATAATTGATAGTGAAGAAAGAACGACAAAGAGGAAGGAGTGAGAGTAGTGAAATTGAGAGGTGAAGTGAGAAGTAGAGAAAAAGATGCAAACAATAATCTGTCGCGGAAATGTCAATTGTACAGAGAGGCATTCCACTAAATCAAGCAATAAATGTCTTTCCCCATCCAATATAACACAAAAGAACAAGAAGACATCAGCGATGACCAAATGTTTAGAATTGCATCCCCACAAAATATAATGGACCAACAAATGATGCACCAGAAGAACAATATAATGACCATGGGGTTGGAACACCACCCCACAATCCAGTAAAAGCTTAAGTCCTGTTTTGTGTGTGGAAATATCTCCAACAACAACTAATAACATTTTGAAATATCTCCTCAGGGACTGTTAGTAAATATAGTGACTGTTTTGAGAAATAATAACACAACTATGGTTATATTAATTAACTGGGGTCATTGCAAAATTTAAGCCCTGAACAGTAGACCTGTACATATTGCCATGTGTTTTGAATTGAGCTCTTTCAAATTACCAAGCAAGCCAGTACCAATGCCTTAATTTAAAAGACATGACATAACTTTTAATTAAAGACACCAATCTAGAATCTCTGTAACATAAAGATTTCTTAAAACTTGCAAATCAACCTTAGATCAAGAAGTACTTAAAAAAAAATTAGACGGATAGCCAATCAATAGTAAAGGCAGGTGGAGGATCATGGAGGCAACCACATAGGCTGCGATGGATGTGAAGAGAAAGACCCACATGAAGCCCCACGATTGGGCATGACTCCACACAAAGCCAACGATTGATGGGTGCTCGGAAAGGTGATACATTATGTTGTCAATTACTATCGCCAGCCTTGCTCGGCAGCAATTTGCAGCAAAGGCAATAGCATTGACCGATCTGAATTCTCGTCGTTAACTTGAGAATGCAATGGACCCCCAAAACAAAATTGTTTATGAACGATTGGTTTTTTTAATGTTTGGAGGTTTTGACGAAATTTAGGTTAGAATGACCGGTGACTACGAAGGGGTTGAAATAATAGGATGTGTGTGTGTGTGTGTGTGTGTGTGTCATCTGGACTCAATTAAGAATTCTTGTAGATAAAAATCCATATTATTCCAGCAACTCTTCCTCTATACTAGCTTTTTGAGGAGTGCCTAGTTGCCAGCATCAAAGTCAACCCTCGACAAAGTGTCTTAAATTATTCCTTATCAAGCCTTGAGTTTTTTTAGAGTATTTTCAGTCCAATGTCATTTTGGTGATTTGAGAAAAAGTATAATCATAAAGAACTATTGATGTAGGACAATCCTATTGTAAATAGGATAAAAATTAGATCATTATAATAAGATGTCTATCTTTTTATTCGCATTTCTTGTTTAGAATATGATTTCTAATTTCTTTTAAATTAAGATTTATTTTACTTGCCTTATATTAATTTCTTAGCAGTAGTAGAAGTAGGGAATAATTTTGTCTATAAATATAGAGATATTGTACACTTTCCAACAACAATAAATTAGTATTCAATATATATATGATATGATTGTACAAATATCGTTTTTATTTATTACATAATTCTTATTATGAAAATTTCATAATGCTTCCGCACCAAAATTGGTATTAGAGCAAGGAAATTGCCTTAATTTGATGGCTGACGATGGTCTGGTGGGAGTTGAACCATCGATGATGAACGGAGGCTCGACAAACTCGAACAACGAATTGAGGGAATCGACGAAACCCTTCACAACATCACGAAGATGCTGACCGCGTTGAATCTTGAAAGGAATCGCGAGCTCATGGAGAAGCAAGCTAACAAGAATTTACAAACTTTAACCGTTATAAATGTTAGTTGTTTCAACAAACATAGAATATGACATGTGGCTAGAGAATTTCCTTGAGTCCCAGCAAAGTTCGAAAACACATGAGTTATTAAGAATTATTTTCATCAGCAAAACTCGAGGACAAGAGTTTTGTTCAAGTGGGAGAGAATGATGTAGGACAATCTCATTGTTAATTTAATAAAAGTTACATAATTATAATAAGATGTATAGTTGTAATAGGTTTATCTTTTTATTCATATTTTTTGTTTAGAATAGGATTTCTAATTTCCTTTAGATTAAGATTTATTTTAGCTCCCTTATATTAATTTCCTAGTAGTAGTTGAAGTAGGGAATAATTTTTCCCATAAATATTGAGTCATTGTACACTTTTCAACAATAATTATTCAATATATATATATATATATATATATATATGATTATTCAAATATCGTTTTTATTGATTAAATAATTCTTATTATAAGAATTTCATAACGCTTCCACACCAACTATGGAGTGGTTTACTGCAAGGTCAAGTCAAGTCACATCTCATTTTCTTTTTTAAGTCATCAATGCTAACATGGTGGTAAGTCCATTGTTAAACATCTAGTAGTTGAATGGGAGCATTCAGCCAGACTTATTACACTTTGTCAGAATACACAATATAAAGCAAGAGGCAGGGCAAACAGTTGGCTGATCTCATTCGCTGATTTTGGTGGTTAAATTTTTCTTAACAAGAACAAGTTCCAAAACTTCGTCACAACTACTATGCACTCTCATCCTATAAGGAAGAGGATAAAAGAGCAATTTGATGCAATAAATAAGGAATGAACAGCAGAACCAAAATCAGAACTAAATGATAAAAAATTATGAGCGAAGGGGTTGGTCTATGTCCAGCAAATCAATATTCACGTAATATACTCGATCATCCTAAGATCCATTAACCATCACCTTAATTTCCCACTTTAGGCCTCAAGTTTACTTCTCCCAAAAACATAGCATAAATTCAAGATATTATTTAATTAGAACAAATTTGCAAGCTAGAAAATACAAATTCCATTTCTTATAAATATATCACCTATACAAAAAAAGCCTTGTTTTCTCATTTCTGTAATCTATTCATAGAAAAATACTCTAAATCACACGAACTCGATGAATAGAAATCCTTGATTAGCTATTTTTTTCTGTCCTCTATTATTTCTCTGACTTTCAAAATGTAACTTTTAGAATAATGTTCTATGCTTAAAGTGTTACTCTGGCCTATTTCCCTTGAATCACGTTACATAACTTCTTGCCACTAGAATTGTTAAGATTTGCAACTTCAAAAATATATGGCATGACAACAAAGAAGATCATGATAATAAATTGTACGGCAAGATTTCATACTAAACAGGAGTTGAAATGGGGATTCTTCAACCCAACATGAGTGAAAGAAGACAAAATATACAAGTACATTACATTTTGGTTCAACAGTTTGGGCAAGACAACATGAACTTCACAGATTTTAAATTGTGCTCTAAGAACCAACTAATTCTCATAAATTATAGGCTTGGCACTATATCAAGAAGAAATAGACAATCGCAAGGATAACATACACTTCCAATTAACCAAGCAACTGACTTCCAATCATCTAAACAACTGGAAGGATAACATGTTAGGAGCAGCATAAAATAAGTACTACAATATATAATAATTCACAATCAACTAAGTCAGCCAAGAAAAGGCAACCAAAATTAAATATCAAGTTGCCAAAGATAACAAACCCTAACCTGGACAATAAATTATTTTTCCTTTTAGCGGTTGACCTCGGCAGGCAAAGGGCGATTGAAACCCCCTCGGCGGTTCATGTACTGTCGCGGCTGCCGCTTTGTGACCTTTCTTACAGCCCCCAAGTCGTTGCCTTGGACAGGCTTTCCCTTTGTTGAATCGAAGCCCATAGGAATCCCCAATTTCTTCATCATCTCAATCTCATCTTCGTCCATCATATTCCCATCATTATCATTATCAACGTCATTCTCTTTATGCTTCTTTTCTTTCTGATCCTCCGACGCTGCCCTAGTGCGATCCTTGTGCTTGTCCCTTTCTTGGGAGACAGTTTCGTCCTTGTGTCGCTTTCGGGGAGGGGATGAAGGGGAGCGAGAGCGGTGGTGGCGATGACGATGGCGATGGCGGTCATCAGGAGAGCGTGTGCGGGATCTGGTGTGGCGGGATCGGATCCTGTCGGGAGTACGAGAACGGGAACGTTTGCTACGTTCACGGTCCCGGTCGTAATCTCGGTCCTCGCGTATTCTTTTCCGGTCCCGGTCTCGGTCCCTATCCCGGTCCCGGTCGCGACGGTCACTCATAGATCTGGGAATTAAGGGGAACCGAGTAAATTTCTGTAGATTTCTTCCTAGTAAAAGGAAAAATGAATCCCAAGTAGACTTGTTTCAACTTTCAACAAGAGAAATCAACCCTTAAAAAATCACACTACTCACAAACCTTTTTGGCTTTTTCTATTTACGGGTAGAAAATTAAGAAGGGATTTTCATTTAATAGGCCTAATCAAACTAAATTTTTATTTAAAAAGATCGCAAACTAAGTTTTTTAGCTAAAAGACCTAAATATATGAAAAGAGAAAAATATAATTTGTTAATGTTCAAAATTTCCTTGTATACAAAAAGACATTATTGCCTTAATTCTCATTTCAATTTCCATTTCACCTTTCTTCTTCAACAATCGGTTCCACAGGTGGGAAAATGAGCTCTCTTTCATTTTTCTATTCAACATTTTTCTCTACTTAATAAAGAAATCATAAACTCTACATTCTCTTTCCCTTGAACACTTATTTAGTTGAAGTGAGTAGTAAAATCTTACAACATTGGTGATTAGCAATTGTAGAAGAAGAGGATGTTGTGAATTTTAAATTTTTGGGTTACTTTCTTTCTCTATTTTTTGTCAATAATTTCTCCACATTGTATACATGTTTGAGGTGTTTATTTGTGAACAATGATTTTGATTTCAATTTAACATTACATTAGAGTTTTGATATGGGTTAGTTTTCAACCCATTTTCTCATTACCAGTTATTTGCATTAATTGAAGTGAAATGTAAGTTGAAAAATGCATGTTTGGCTATTCTTTCCATTTTGGTACCATAAAACACAAGTTTGATTTTATTATCTGCATAACGACTTACACGTCATTTTTTGAAGTCCATAACGACTTCTATATCGTTATCAGTTTTGTACTATGTTCGAAATGAAATGTAAGTTGGCGAATGCATGTTTGGCTATTCTTTCATTGTTGTACCATAAGTTGAAAAATGTAAGTTGGGTCTATTTTGTACATAACGACTTTGTTCAAGCATATGTGTTGTACTAGATTTTTGTTTCATAATGACTTTAAAATAACTTATAAAGACAAGTTGATGAAATTTTTATATTAACTTACAGTTGTACTAGTAATGTGGGAAATGTTCATGTTCTCAAACTAGTGCGAGAGAGGAATGTTGTCTCTTTTGCTGCAAAGGATAACCTGAACCCAATAAGCGGTAGCAAATTAGTAAATTTTTCCCCTTCGATGGCTCCATCAGTTTCTACAGAAAGGAGCTTTAAGACCCTCACTTGTGAATGATGAGTAAGAAATCGATCATGTCCACTCCACTTGTAATGACCAAATAGTTGGTAGCGAAACTTGAATTTGTCATATTATCGTGACTTAAAACTTTATTGTTTAGTCATTATGTTATTAGAACAAAAATTAAAGTCTTTTTCCATTGTTGAAATCTTTATTGGAGCAAATAACGACATACATATCGTTATGATAGGAAAAAGTGACTTTTTCCACCATAACGACATTGAAATCGTTATCGTGCTTCGATAACGACTTCCATATCGTTACAATATAAAAACTACACTGTTTTTCAAATACGTCCATAACGATTTGGAAATCGTTACTGGAGCAAATAACGACATACATATCGTTACAATAGAAAAAAATGACTTTCTCCACCATAATGACATTGAAATCGTTATCGTGCTTCAATAACGACTTCCATATCGTTACAATATAAAAATTACACTGATTTTCCAAAACTACCATAACGAGTTCGAAATCGTTCCTGGAGCAAATAACGACATACATATCGTTACCATAGAAAAAAGTGACTTTTCGAACCATAACGACATTTAAATCGTTATCGTGCTTCGATAACGACCTCAATATCGTTATAATATAAAAACTACACTGTTTTTCAACGACGTCCATAACGAGTTCGAAATCATTCCTGTAGCAAATAACGACATACATATCGTTACCGTAAAAAAAGTGACTTTTTGAACCATAACGACATTGATATCGTTATAGTGCTTCGATAACGACCTCAATATCGTTACAATATAAAAACTACATTATTTTTTAACGACGTCCATACGAGTTCGAAATCGTTCTTGTAGCAAATAACGACATACATATCGTTACCGTAAAAAAGTGACTTTTTGAACCATAACGACATTTATATCGTTATAGTGCTTCGATAACGACTTCCATATCGTTACAATATAAAAATTACACTATTTTTCAAAGACTGCCATAACGAGTTTGAAATCGTTCCTGAAACAAATAACGACTTACATATCGTTTCAATAGAAAAAATCGACTTTTTGAACCATAACGATATCTACATCGTTCCCCAAAAAAATAACGACTTACATATCGTTACAGTACAATTAATAAGGAAAACGACATTTATATCGTTTTTTTTTACATAGAAAACGATAAGTATATCGTTATGCGTAGTAAGACGTTCTTGAGCATCCACGATTATTCGACATACCTCCGACATATGTATATGATGACCGAAATAGGTTGTCGAGCAAGTTTAATCACGTTCCAAAGAAACTTGAGGAACATTAGTGTTTCTATAGTAGTCCAACACATTGGACTAGTTTCGATATAAAAAAAGTATCTCCGTTGGCCCGTTCTAAGCCATTTGAGTGCTATCAGTCCACTTAATACCCTCTTTCGGTCATCATACATATGTCGAAGGTATGTCGAATGATCGTGATGCTCAAGAACATCTTACTACGCATAACGATATACTTATCGTTTTCTATGTAAAAAAAGGATAAAAAATGTCGCTTTCCTTATTATTTACACTGTAACGATATGGAGGTCGTTATGTCTTTCGGGAACGACGTCATTGTCGTTATGGTTCAAAAAGTCAGTTTTTCCTATTGAAACGATATATAAGTCGTTATTTGCTTCAGAAACGATTTCAAACTCGTTATAGTAGTCTCTGAAAAATAGTGTAGTCTTTATATTGTAACGATATGAAAGTCGTTATTGAAGCACGATAACGATTTAAATGTCGTTATGGTGGAAAAAGTCACATTTTTCTATTGTAACGATATGTAAGTCGTTATTTGCTCCAGGAACAATTTCAAACTCGTTATGGTAGTCTTTGGAAAACAGTGTAATTTTTATATTGTAACGATATGGAAGTCGTTATCGAAGCAAGATAACGATTTCAATGTCGTTATGGTGGAAAAAATCAATTTTTTCTATTGTAACGATATGTAAGTCGTTATTTGCTCCAAGAATGATTTCAAACTCATTGTGGTAGTCTTTGAAAAACAGTGTAGTTTTTATATTGTAACGATATCAAGTGGGTTCGATCCCACTTAAAAGAAATTATGGGAACATTTATGTTCCCATGATTGTGTACCACTTTCGAACTATTCAGATAGAAAGTATTTTCGTTCGTTCTTTCTAAGCCATTCGAGTGGTATCAACTCGTTTGATGACCTAGTCCGATCGTCCTATGTATGTTGAAAGTATGACGAGTGACTATGGACGATCGAATCGTTGTTTTTAGCTAGAACGATATAATTATCGTTTTCTATTAAAAGAAACGACATCTATGTCGTTGTAGTTATAATTTGAATTGGAACGATTTTAAATTCATCAAATTTGTATTAAAACGATATGAAAGTCGTTATATTATTTCGTGGGTTTGATACATAACGATGTCATTATCGTTTCAGTAAAATTTTGACGACATTGATATCATTTTAGTTTTAATCTTAACTAAATCGATTTATATATCGTTATAATTTATATAAAACGATAATTATATCGTTTCTGTTAAAAATGATGATTCGACCGTCACGATCACGAGACATGCATCTGATATATTTAGGATGATCGAAATAGGTCATCAAGTGGGTTCGATCTCACTCTAAAGAAGCTACGGAAACATTTGTGTTCCTATGATTATGTACCACTTTCGAACTATTCTGATAACAAGTATATTCGTTCGCTCTTTCTAAGTCATTCGAGTGGTATCAACCCGCTTGATGATCTCTTTCGATTGTCCTGTGTATGTTAAAGGCATGACGAGTGGCTGTGGACGGTCGAATCGTTATTTTTAGTCAGAATGATATAATTATCGTTTTCTATGAAAAGAAACGATAGTTATGTCGTTGTAGTTATGATTTGAATCGGAACGATTTCGAATTCGTCAAATTTGTACTAAAACGATTTTAATAAATGGTTAGTTTTATTTACAATTTTATAACATATTTCTAATCGAACAATTATATTATACAATTGTCAATTTAAAATTTTACATAACTAACAATTGTTTATATAATTTATAAATTCAGTTATTCAATCTTTTTATTATAATTAAATTATATAATCTGAAATTCTGAATCATGATAGTTAAATAAATATTTTTTACTTTTTGAAAAATTTATACCAATTAATTAAAGTAAGTTAATATTTTGATTGAAAAAACTAGAAAAAAATTTAAAATATATGAAATGACTTTTAGGTTTTGGGTTAAGGGTTGAATTTTAAATAATAACATAACTCGAATTTTGAAAGTATACTTTAAATATATGGAATGAACTTTAGTTATATATCGTTTTAGAGCATATGAAACGACAATTATATCTTTTAGAGTATATAAAAAGTATATTTTGCACGCCATAAAAAATTTACGTAGGGGATGAAAGGGAAAAAACAAAAAATTTAGTGGTTGGATCAGTTAGTCATTACTTAAAAATTATAAATAAATATAAAAATTATTTGAAATAAAATTAAAGATTTTAAGTTAAATGTCACTAACTATTTATATATTTTGAAGTCATAAATTTTGTTAGACATTTAATTCATCTTAATTAAAATTAATCTTTTAATACATAATACATATATGAATAAAGTAAAATATTTGACTCTAACTTTTTAAGACATTCAGAACTATAAGATTATATATAGGTTATTGAATTAAAATAAATAATATTGTTCAATGTCCTAGTGGTGAGGGAATCATCATTTTTTTTAAGAGGTTGAAGGTTCAAATCCTTGGACATGAAAACTTGGCTATAATTTTTTAAGATATATATATATATATATATATATATGTTATTACAATAAAATAAACAACATTGGTCAATGTCCTAGTGGTGAGGAAATCATCATTTTTCTAAAAGGTTGAAGGTTCAAATCTTTGGACATGAAAATTTCGCTATAATTTTTTAAGATATATATATATAAGTTATTACAATAAAATAAATAACATTGGTCAATGTCCTAGTGGTGAGGAAAACATCATTTTTTTAAGAGGTTGAAGGTTCAAATCTTTGGACATGAAAATTTGGCTATAATTTTTTAAGATATATATATATAAGTTATTACAATAAAATAAATAACATTGGTCAATGTCCTAGTGGTGAGGAAAACATCATTTTTTTAAGAGGTTGAAGGTTCAAATCCTTGGACCTTGAAAATTTGACTTTAATTTTTCAAGATATATATATAAGTTATTACAATAAAATAAATAACATTGTTGAATGTCCTAGTGGTGAAGAGGTACATTTTTTTTCTTAGAGGTTCAAGGTTCAAATCCTTGAATCTTGAAAATTTAACTCTACTTTTTAAGATATATATAAGTTATTGCAATAAAATAAATAACATTACTAAGTGTCCTAGTGGTGGGGATGATACTTTTTTCCTTGGAGATTCAAGGTTCAAGTCTTTGAACCTTGAAAATTTAATTTAAATTTTTTAGATCCGATCAAATGGGTTTGACCGGGTCGGGTTAGACCGATCAATCGGGTCGGATAAAATAAATTTGGC
This sequence comes from Osmanthus fragrans, assembly GCA_019395295.1. Lineage (NCBI taxonomy): Eukaryota > Viridiplantae > Streptophyta > Magnoliopsida > Lamiales > Oleaceae > Osmanthus > Osmanthus fragrans. The sequence continues at coordinate 7,475,200 of CM033358.1, forward strand.
CCAAATTTATTATTTATTTGATTATAAAAGAAGGGTAAAATGGATATTTAATAATTTTAAATAATTAAATTTTCTTTTCTTTTAAATAATTTGGTCAAAGACCATTTAAACAAAAATATTGTGAAGGGTGGCTATCTCAACTCATTTCCCCAATTAAGAATCATACAAACCATTTTTTTTTTAAAAAGAGTAAAAATATTATTAATTCCACCAAGTCATTATCATATAAAAGAACAAACAACAAAACCCAACAAATTTTCCAAAATCTGAAATTAGACATGAAAATATCCAAAAAAAAAAAAAAAAAACATATTATTCGAAGCCTATAGAACATGATAACAATAAAGCTCAAACCTTCGAAACCAATTTCAAAAAGCTACAACCAGCCAAGAATCAAGCAAGAGATGAGGAGGAGGAGAGAGGCGTCCGAAATTTGGAAGGTTGCAAAACTGAGAGAAAGAGGTTTTGGCCTATTGGGTAGTCTTGAAGCTTTGGTAATTTCATTTCAAACCTTTAAACCGTTGCCGGGTCACGGGTCATCAATAAACCGGCCGGTTTGACGGGTTTTTAGACTGCATTTTCATTTGAGGGTGTAGGATACTACCCGGACCAGATTTGGGCCCGGTTCCCGGGTTTTCCAGTTGAACCGGCCGGTCCGGTCCGATTTTTAAAATATTGGGAATTATAAGGGGCTTTTCAAGAACTTGCCTGATTCATAAGAGTGGTTCAGCATTCTCTTTTTGCAAGAGAATGAATGGTTTGTAGTATTTGGAATGCGAAGTCAAGAATATTTGGTGTTATGTGTGTTATTGATGTTGGCATTTTAATTGTTGATGGCCTTAATGTAATAAATTATGTCGATGTTGACATTTCAAGTTTAAGTTTATGTTATATTTTTATTATTTCGGCTCAAATTTGTAATTAAGCCCCTGTTTAATCCATATTCTAATTTTATTATCATTCTTGTACTCATTTTCAACTATACATTCAATATAATTCATTTAAACACGTGTATGAAGGCGAATTTCGTTATTTTACAATTGAATGTGTTCCACTACACGTTGTTCAAGTATATCATAATTGATTTTTAAGTATACAACTTATAGTTCATTTTGATTTTTCCAAGTATACCGTATTTTGTTTAAAAACGTATAAGAAGATGAACTTCATTATAATGATACATTGTTTAAATATATTATATTCGATTTTCAAGTATACGACTTATAATTAATTTGAATAAGTTAAAATCATCATGTATAATGGAAGACGAGATGTCAATCAAACACGTAACTTTATAAGTTAAATCATAATGCATAATATTTTAAGTTGTGTTCGATTTGCTTTCAAAATATTTCATATACAAAATATATAGAAAAACGAGTATATAATAAAAAATGAAATGGGAATCTGAAAAACGACTGCAGTCGTTTTCTTGTTACAACTGAAAACGACTCCGGTCATTTTAAAAGACTATAGTCGTTTTATAGAAGACGACTATAGTCGTTTAAACGACATGAATCGTTTTTCATTCATCATTAGTTATATGAAATGAAAGAACATGAAAAAAAATGTCCAACATTCATAAAAATCAAATTAGGTATGAATTATGACAAAAACTCACAACATAGAGCATACATTGTAATATATATGGCATCGTGCTCCACTACACACTATTCTAGTATACCACATTCGATTTTTAAGTATACGACTTATAATTGATTTAGATAAGTTAAACCATCTGTATAATGAAAGAGTCAACTGAATTTCTAACCTTTTAGAATGAGTTTGATTTCAACCTATTTCATTCAAAATGTAAAGGAAGACAAACTTTGTCATATACAACTCATCGTGCTTAACTATACGTAGTTCAATTATACCATATTCAATTTTAAGTGTACATTTTACAATTGATTTCGATAAGTTAAAACATAATTTAGAATGAAAAGACGTGTCAATCAAAATTCTAACCTTTTAGACTGCGTTTGATTTTAACATATTTGTGTAAAATCGTATAGAAAAGTGAACTTCATCGTCATACTCCACTACACATTGTTCAAGAATATCGCATTCGATTTTTATGCATACGACTTATATTTTGATTTGATAAGTTAAACCATCATGCATAATGAAAGATGAGATGTCAATTAAACTTTTAAACTTTCAAATTGTGCTAGATTTCAACCTATTTCATTTAAAAAGAAGCATAGGAGAATGAACATCGTTTTATACAATTCATTGTGTTTCACTGCACACAATTCAAGTAGAATTATTCTTCAAGTACATTTTTTTTTTACATGGAGTTTGACACTTCACTCACATGTGGAGTGTGGGGTCCATGATTCGCGGACCCCACGCATGTGAGTGGAGTGTCAAACTCCATGTAAAATAAGAGTGTACTTGAAGCATCACTCATTCAAGTATACCATATTCGATTTCTAATTACATGACTTACAATTGATTTTGAATAAGTTTAAACTATCATTTATAATGAAAGACAAAATGTCTTTCAAACTTCTAAATGGTATATGCTTGATTTCAACATATTTTGTTTAAAAAAATATAGGAAAGGATACTTTATCATTATACTCCATTACACATTGATCAAGTTTATCATATCAGTATTTAAGCATAGAACTTACAATTGGTTTTGATAAGTTCATGTATAAGACGAGAGGCTAATCAAACATGTAACCTTCTAAACCGTATTTGATTTCGATCTGTTTCGCTTTTTAAACGTTGTAGAAGATGAAGTTCGTTATATACAATTTTATCGTGCTCCACTGTACATTGTTCAATTATACCATATTCGATTTGAAGTACATGATTTACAATTAATTTTGAATAAGTTAAACTATTACATATAATAAAAAGGTGAGATATCATTCAAACTTGAAAGTAATAAATGAAAAACAACTGCAGTCGTTTAAAATGACTGAAGTCATTTTTATTTTAAAAAAAGTTTTTGATCGTGATTTAAATGGATTTTCTGCTTGCCATGAGTTGGCCGCGACCATGCAAATCACAACCCTGGGTTTTTATGAAATGAAAAACGACTCTAGTCGTTTTAAATGACCGGAGTCGTTTTTCTCATAAAACGACTAGAGTCGTTTTGGAAAAAAAAAAAAAAAAAGACTACAGTCGTTTTTTCGTAATTCACTTTTTTTTCTGAAAATGTTATTTAAAGGGTACTATAGTCATTTTATGTAAAAGACATCTAAAACATATCAACAATATAGAAAAAGATAATTTAGACAACATAAAAGAGGCCTTAAAAACTTATTTGAAGTAAGTTAGGCCTAAAAAAGTTTTGAAGGATTTAAATAGGACATTTTTAAAAATCCCCCGAGGGGTTTTGAACTCAGTTGCTAATCATACTTTTTTTTAAAAACATTTTCACCACTATTTTCTTCTTTTATTATGAAAAATGTTATTTTCTCATTAAAAATAAAAATAAAAATCACTTTCTTTTTTAATTATTTAATTGGAATTTACTTACTTTTTTTTTTGAAAATTTTGGGAGTACAATTGTAATTTGTTCTTTATTTTTTTTATTTAATATGATAGTATATTTATTTTTTTTACAATTTTTAATTAAGAAAATGGATAAAAAAATGATTTTGATAGTGTAATGTGAAAATAAAATTGAAAATGTCAAAAAAGAAAGGTATTAACGTTCTGCACAATAATATGAAAATATATGGATATTTTATACTAATTATCCTTTTAATAATTTATTTGGACTCATTTGTAGTTTTTAAAAAAGTTTGGGAGTATAATTATAATTTATTTTTTATTTTTATTTTTTAAAATTTAAATAGGATGATATTTTTGTTATTTTATATTTTTTTATTGAGAAAATGACATTTTTCGTAATGAAATATGAAAATATGGGTAAAAATATCAAAAAATAAAATATATGAATGTTTTTTTACAATAATATTGAAATGTAGGAACGTTTTGTACTAATTACCCATTTGTGAAACATTTGAATTATAATTTTAACCCTTCAGACATTCTTTTATAGGACTATGCTAGTTATACAATCGGGGTTGACAATCACTCACATGGGAGGGGCCCACGATGAAATAAAAAAATCGTGGGCCCCCTTTTCTGTGAGATGGTTGTCAACCTCGATTGTACAACTAGCAAAATTCCTTTTTATATACATTTCTTATGATCCAAAACTTACTTTTCACTTATTCAAACATTTAATAGAAATCAAAATTTAGAACCACTTTTTTGTTGATAAGGTCATGTTTGATAACATTTCTTTTCCATGGAAGTAGAATTTTTTTTTTTTTTCCATTTTTTTGTTGTTTGATAACAATTTTTTTTTCCATGGAGTTACTTTTCTTTATTTCTCTTACGTGATATGATTTGCTTGGTTTTTGTGTAATTTGTTTTCCCACCTTGTTGGTGGGAACTTCTTTTCCAATTTTTTTGCAATGAAAACAAATTATATCCTTATTTGTAAAAAAAAAAATTAAAAATAAATCTCTTTAATTGACAATTTTCATAAAAATAAAGTCAAACGATCACAAAAAATTTTACAATTTTTTTTTTTTTTTTTTTTTTTGTTTTTTGACAATCCAAACAAATTATATCCCAATTGTAATATTTATCTCTTTAATTAACAATTATTATGAAAAAAAAATTCAAATGGATCAGGTAAAAATTATACCAATTAATTACATTTCCTTGTAAAACAAACTCTAAACATTTCAATTACCTGCAATTCATTTTCTTTCTACCCAAATTCCACATTTACAATCAAACGGACCCTAACTATAATTTGAATAAAAACCCTAATCTTTTGGGTATTTATGCTGTCATCACATTTTAATTGATATGAAGGTCCTTAACTCATTTTTGTACTTATATATATATATATATATATATATATATATATATATATATATATATATATATATTCAACTTTCTATTTCATTTTTATCTTTTATCTTCAATTTGTTATCATCTAAACTCCGATGATAGTATCTATTCAAATATTCGGGATAAAATATTTTGTCAATCTTTTGTATTTACTGTTTATCTTACTTTTTTAAAATACGAGGGCAAACTTTGTCTTATTCTATATTTGCCCATAATTGGTATAAGATGTGCTAATTATAAAAGATTGAAGAAAGGAGACGAAGAAGAATATTTGGAGACCTAAATGAAAAAAATGAGCAAATTTTTAGGAATTTCATTTCAATTAAATTGTGGTATAATTAACAAAATAAGTATTGTGGATATAATTAATCTATTTTTAATTAAAATTTTAAGCAAACTAGTTAGAAACTTGTGCCGTGCAAACAGTGTTGTAAGTTTACAAAACATGTATCTAATCTAGTGCATGTACCAACAATCGTTCCATTCTTCCTCCTACAAATAAATATCCATGCATATACAAGTATATTAATTCGCTAATGCATGAAAAATTTGTGCACATATTTATTAAGAGTGTGTTTGATAGAGATAATTTGGGAAAAATGAATTTTGAAATAGTGATATGATGAGAAATGTGTGGTTGAAAAAGAAGGAAAAGTTATTGATGTGATGGAAAATATTATTTTATTGAAAAATGTGTGGTTGAAAATGAGTAAAAGAATGAGAATGAAAATGAAAATGTGGATCAAACGGGGCCTAAATAAAATACAAGTACCACGTAATTCAATACATATACCGAAAAGCAAAAATATATTAATTGATGGTCTAGTAACATTGTCCCTCATTCTTCCAAGTGAAAAGCTCTAGTCGATTCCGAGTAGCCCAACACATTAAGGTCAAGTGTCATTATCACTTACATTTAGACAAACAATTTTACTCGACCACAAATATCTTTAGTTGACAGAGTCAAGTTTCTCACTGGTATGAAAGGTTGAGTATTCAAATAGATCATAACAAAACAAACAAACAATAAGGGTGCGTTTGATTGCCCAATATTTTTCCATTAAAATTCTTATTTTTGTATTGTTTGATTGACACTTTTTTCTATGAAAAATATTTTCCTACTTTTGATCACGTGACCACATTTTCCACGAAATCAAGAAAAATATTTTCTTTGGATTGAGCAGGATTTTATTTTCCACGGAATTCATCTCTTATCCTTCTCTCTCCTACTCACCCACGTCTCCCTCTCTCTCATCCATCACTCACGGAAACATTACCTCCCTGTTTTCTCTATCATAAACCCAGAAAAAAAAAATAGGAAGAAGGTCACACCATTGCTCAGATCAACAAGTATATTTTCCATTTCCTTTTCGTTAGTGTGTGTTTTAATATTCAGTTGCATCTGTATGGAGTTTAAATTTGAACAAATTGGTTGATTTAGATTTTGCATATTTGATTTGAAATTTTGCTCTTCCATAAGAGACAGGAACTGGGGATCCATTCAATCGATTTCGAGATCTAGGGTTTTATTTTATACCGCGTATATACATTTCTTTTGGGCCAAAATGAGTGGATTTATTGAAAGAATTTTTGAGAGCCACTGCTCTTGCTCACTCTACAGACTCTATTCTGCAGCTCCAAGAAGCCTTCTCCAAATTTCTCACTATGTATACCCAAAGTATCAGTCGTGTAAGAAGTGAGATGATTGATCAGCTAAGGTTGACCAAGTATTCACACCTCTCTAGTGCCGGTTTGAAGGTATGCCTTGATTGTTGTGGATTTGGGGAATATACAATGTCTTTATAACTCACATTTGTTTCTTCTAACTAGACCAATTTGTGAGTGCTTATACGGATGTGTTCCTAAATCACAGAGTGAATGGGATGTACTTGAATGGTCCAGTGGATGTGTGAGGAGGATTCCATTGAGTTGCTTGCAGGATACTATTAATTTTTTAAAGCTTAGAGGTGTGCAATTGCTAGATAAAGGGTTCATGAGACTGGAGAATTTCGACGGCTGCCGAGTCAAAACGAGTTTAAAGTTTCTGTCAAGGTCAAATTGGTAAAGATGTGTTGAGATCATGGTCTGGGTTTTGGGGGGTTTCTACCAACCTGGTTATCGAGATGGAGCATAGCTACATTTGAAGATGATGTGCCTTGGTAAAAATTAGGACCCTGAGACAAGTGTGTACAGTGACGAAAGGCCTACTGATGGAGCTAAACCTCCTCCTATTCCTGCTGAGTTCCTGCAGTTGGTTAAATGAGCAATTCAAGACTCTCATTCTTATTTAGAATCAACCACTAAAGTAAGAAAAGTAGATGATATTTTTCCCTCAATGTCACCAAACATTTGCATTGTCAATTTCTACATGCAGAGTGGCTGTCTAGGTCTTCATCAAGTTTGTAGATTTACGTAATCTTTGACTCTGTTAAATTGGTTAATAGATTTGTATTTAAAGAACTTTTTCTTTGTTTATTTACTGGCCTAATTTTGTTCTTTTTGACAAATTTATTAGCAGCTGGAAATACATATAAACCTATGTTGCAAGTCTTCAGATCATACTAGACTTTTCACGGGATTGTTGCAACATAATTGCCTCAAGAAATTGATGGAAGAAAGCAACTTAAGGGAATATTGTAGATTATTCAGATTGTATTTCTCTGGTCTTGTTAGCCAATTTCTTTTAAAAACAAAAAATTTCCTGTCCAGGATAAAGATGAAAGCCAATAAAGTCTACGTCCTGGATCTCTATGGGTGACTCTGCAGAATTTTTCTCTAGGGAACAGAGGGACATTGACAAGGCGGAAAAGGTTGTGTTGGAGTCAGGAGAAGTGTTAATATTTGGTGAAAAGTCTAGGAATATATTGTTGGAAGAATGGGCTGCCCACATAAGCCGTAGTAGGCAATTCAGCACCCAAGCCTGGTCCACTGGAGAAAATGATCTTAGGGTCCGTTTGATAAAAAACATGAAATTTGGTAGGAAAGAAAACGAATTATAGGGAATTGAATTGTCTAGAATTTGTTTTAAAGGGAATTGTAATTAATGGTGTTTGATTGGTATAATTTTCCACCTGACAAATTTTTACGTTTGACTTTGTTTTTTACGCAAATTGTCAATTAAATGGATAAATTTTTTTACCATTGACTTTGAAATGTGTTCCAATTGGTTAAAAAAAAAAAAAATTTGTCGGTGAAAAAGCTGGAAAACATTTTCTCACCAAAGTGGTGGGAAAATGTTTTCCAACTTTTGTGCATCAACAACTTGTACCTTGGAAAAGGGTGGAAAACGTTTTCCCTAGAAAAAAAAGCCAATCAAACACCATTAATTGGAAAAGTAGGAAAACGTTTTCCATTTTCCCTGGAATTTGAGCGCAATCAAACGCAGCCTTATAGTATGCAATATTAATTTATTTATGAAGACACCATTGTTTAGTATTTGTAAAAATTGATTGACTAATTTTCATGGAAAAACTTACAATTTCCATAGAAAAAGTGATAATTTCCATTGAAAAAAGTGGTTGTCAAACAAGTAAAGATGGAAAAAATGACTAATTCCATGGAAAATAATGGCTATCAAACATCAAAAGATGGAAAATTGCAATATTTTCTGGGTGAAAAATTAAGTCAATCAAACGCGTTTAATTGGCAATTTCCGTGGAAATAATTTCTAGACAATTCAATTACCTAGAAAATATTTTCTTTCTATGCAATTTTCATATTTGCAATCAAACGCACCCTAACATTTAATGGTAGGAAAGAAGTAAATTCCTTATCACCCTTCTGTTGGAGACATTGTTAACTCGTTAGAAATTGAACTCGGTTTAGTAGAGGACGAAGAAGACGTGCCAAAAATGCGTTTTCTCATTACGAAAGCTGATTAATTTGGAATCAGAAGAACTATTGCTTCACCTCTCCGAGCATGAAAACTACATTCGACATGGTGGGGCAATCACGGGATCTTCTTGCACACACAGTAGCCCAACATTTATATACTTCATAACTTCAGATTTTTCACATTGGATTCATTGAGTTCAATGTGTTATTTTTGTTTTTACTATTCTAATCTATAATTTATTAAATATCACGTTAAGTGAGAATAATTTTTTGAACGATTTTAACTATACTACAATTCAATTATTTCAATAATATCTTACTTTTCGTTTTTTAATATGTAACAAATATTACAAAATTCTTGACATGTATGAATTTCGTGTTATTAATGCTCAATTAATTAATATTAACATTAATCTATATGAATCTAGAGTTAATTATAGATTAATTTATTTATATTCATGTATCTAGAAATTTTAATATGTGTTTAACTACATGTATTAGCAATTAATTTTTATGTACCAAATGTAGTATAAAAATTAAAAATGTTTCTTATTTGTAATATTTTATTATCACAAAAAAATTGAATAATAGAAGTTGAATTTTGAAATTACAATTTTTTACTCTTAAATTTCTATCCTAAATTTTATTTTATTTAGTTTGTTTGAGACTCATCAAACCCTTTCAACAAATTCGCATCAAATATTATTTTTTCAACACTTATAAAATATTTTAGAATAACGTGCAATACTCGTTTAACTCTGAATGGTTACAAAAAGGGGGAGATTTAGTTGACTATATCTTATTTGACTGGTATTTTGACTATGTTATGAAGTGTTATTAGTTAGGAGATGAGTTGTTTGTAAGTTAGGGTTATTGATTTGTAGTGACTCCCAGCTTGATATGTAATGATGCATATTTTTATGAACGTTTGATGTTAATTGCTGGTTATGGTGTATTTGAATTGTTGGTCTCATTTCTATTGCACTTAGATAGAAATTCGTCAAAATTGGTTTTGTAATTAAAAAAAAAAAAGAAAAGAGAAGAAGCTAAAAAAGGGGATATTATTGGGAAAAAAAATGTTCTTGAACACATTCTTCTATCAATAAAATCATATGTACAGAATAGGTTCTCACAGAAACCTTACAGACAACTCACATGGGGTAGACCCCATGTGAATACAATATTACAAAAAAATACTCACCCCCTGCTAATATGTCTGTTCTGTATGCATTTTTTTCTGTAAGTGCAACATTACTCTTCTTCTATTGACCTTTTGTTTTATTAATTAATTAAATTCATTTTTTAGTGGATGATTTGGAGTAAGAATAACAAAAAATATTCATTTGGAGTAAGGATAATAAAAAAAAAATAATAATAATAAAAAAATCGTTAAACCCGATATTACAAGCCCTCGCCTCAAATGGATGAGGGTCATTGTCTCAGGGTGGGTACAGGGGACATAGTCCTTGCGCCGTACCTCTTTGTTTAAAATTCATTTCAAAATGTGGTTTTTTATCACACAAAAAGAAAAGAATTATCATCATTTCTAAAAGGATCATGAGTTGTTCTACAAATTGGAGGGAAAAAAAGAGTAAAGGTTTTCACCAATCAAAGATATAAAATAAATGGAAAAAAAAAACGGATGGATGATAAACGAGGCAAGTGATTTGTCGAGTCCCGCCACGCGTAAACGGAGAATGGGAACCGGACAAGATAATAAAAATATCCGATGAGGCGAGGAACGGGAATGGCGTCCTTGGCCTTAATCCGCCCCATTGCAATTCCCAATTTCGAGAAGTTCAGGGATATATCATTCGTATGTATTAGTTAAGTCAGTGGATTTGTGCATTGATTCGAACTCATCTGACTCGAGAACTTGCCATATCAATATGGTTCTGTCTTCATAAATTCTCTTATTAGCACCTATACTGTATAAACTGACTTACGGAATGAAGAATATATTATTAATTGCCTGAAATGTAAGTAAAGTCTTTCCTTTATTTTCCTCTAGTAAAGATTTGGTAAAATATTATTTGGTAGTACAATATTCTTTGTTTATCTTGCTTTTCATTGTGCTTATGGTACGTAATGAAAATTTTGTTTAGTATATTGAGCTACAAATAGTGTTAAAAATTGGTTTAAAACTTGAGAAAATTGGTTCAGAATCGAAAATCAAACATTGAAAAGTGCGACTTTATGTTAATTTCAGCCAAATATTCAACTTGAATTGTTTATGCAAATGATTTGCTACTTCGAAACGGAGATCGATCTGTTCGGTCAGGTTGCGAGGGTAGAGGGGGCAACTCCTCTCGTAGGGACTTGGGGGCAACGCCGTGTATGTGTATGTATTGAGGAATATATTTGGTGTCTCGAAAACAATTTCGGATGAATGAAAAATTGCGATCAAAAGATGGAAAGAAAATAGAGGAAATTCAGATAATACTGTCGCTCTAGCGACAGGTGGTTTCGCTTGAACGACGTCGAGCGAAGAATGAGCGACCAACTCTCTATATGTGCTACTCGAGCGAGAAAGCGAACGAACAACGGGCAAAAATAGAATCCCGCGTATTTTGAGTTTTGGCTTGCACTACTTCGCCCACACCCCCCTCATCTTCTGTATATAGGACCTTTTGGATATCCTTTTTGCATACCATATCATTTGTGTATCAAACATAACATAACATTCTTGCCAAAACTCTTCTAAATTTATTCCAAAAATTGTTTCTTTGTAGAGAGGGAAATCCATTGAAGTTTGCCGTTATCTTGTGGTTTGAAGTGCTATTACCACAAGATTGAATTGTTGTATCTTAGGAGACAAGTACCGTCAACCGTGAACACCATAGCGGGACAATATTGTCTAAAAGAAAAAATGTTATCACTTGTCTCGGATTGCCTTTTCAAGTTCTTTCTTCTTTTCTCTGGTTTTATTTCTGAATTGTGTGGTTTATATATACTACACTTTACACCATAAATATTGTAGTTTAATTACGCTCTTGCGGGTTAAACTTTATCATTTTCATTTACCACATACAAACAACATTTTTCCGCTTATTAACGTCCCGGTGCCAACAAATAGAAAATAAATAATTGAAATATCAAGAAAATTGAAGTGCAAAAACTATCCATATATTGCAAAAGGACATGGACATTTCTGACTACTTCTTGAAGCACGAAAATTCTTTCAATAAAATTTCTAGAAATCGTATACTGCGTGTTGAAGGATTTCACCGGTTGAAGTTGCATCTCGCATGAAAACTAGAACATGGTGAAAGATCAATATTCTAACTTGCGGAGCAATCTGAATTTGATTGTAAGATTGGCGAAAGATCAATATCATATGCTTGGTTTCACTCCTTAACAAATCAAAAGGGTTAACGTGAGGGAAGTTATTAGTTGCTTTTGAACATAATTTTAAAATGAAATTTCGATTTTTTAAAATTAAAATGCAGATGTCTAAGGAAGACAAATAATTGGCATTTATCTTATCGTTTCCCAAAATTTATAAATGATTGAATTTTATTTTCGATCATGCATTTCTATGATTTTATAAGGACTATTAACTTATTTTTCGCTCGTAACTATTTATAAAATTCTTCCAAACTGAGGCTTAATCAATTGAATCATAAAGAGGCATTGGGCTAACTCAGGTGGACTTGAGCTGGGTCAAATAGAAACGTTAATGAACGATCCAAATGCTCACCTAGCCCATAACCTAGCCGTCATGCATCTAGTAAATGTCTATTCTTGAAAGTTAATAGGCTTGGAAAGAAAGGATTGGGCCAAGTTAGTACATAAATCGGAAAAAATCATATATACATGACAAATAAATAATATTTCATTTTATACTATTAAACTCATTTAATAACCAAAATTACTACAAAACTCTATTGGAATTCCAAAAGTACTATACAATGACCTTTCCTATTCTGAATTTGTAACTGAAAAATTGACAGTCCTTCAAAGTTGGTGCATTAAATCATATTGCTAAAAACATGGAGATTACAATTCAAAATTACATTGCTTGCCATGATAATTGTAGTTAATGTTATGAATGAGTGATGTGATATTTAACTCGATAGGATGAAGTCACGTGGATTTGATCCGACGATAGACAATTCGGCTGTTTGGCTATAAATATCAATTCTTGTGATTTTGTTAAGGATGCTTAACTTGATATTGAAGGAGGCAAAAACTGGAACTCTTTACAAAGGAATCATTACAAAATCCACATTTTGAGTTATATATTGCTTCAGATTATTCAAGGAAGAACCGATATCATCTATAAGCAGTGATTTACACGACACGATAATCATCCGTTGGTATTCCTACTCGTCTTTTTATACTCAGATTTCAATCATCAACTCTGGTCAACTCGTCGGAACTCACACGTGTCATAAGTCCGATATTGACATCTGTTGATAACATTTTTTGGAATCAACAATAATACTCACTTGCGAGAAGAGAATACTTATCAACGGCTAGAGGATTGGTTTTCACAAATATAATCATCCATTTACATCTGACGACTGATTCGGTTGAAACGTATTCCAGAAATTTTAAATAACATGGCTATGGGCAATTTTTTTTTATGCATTATTATTGCAATTATTACAGATGAATATTGTAGATTTGGAAAATCAATTGAATTGAATCTATGTTTCTGAATCCTAGTTTTTTGGGTCGTTTGGAAATAATAATGATTCTTGTACAGCAGCAATATAATTTTCATGATCTGTTCCATTATATTTGTAACATCACATGGTACGAAACTCATCTTCTTTGAATATAAAATTTTTAATCTAGCTGGAATGTGTTGGTGATGGTGATACAAGCCATAAATTCTTGACATATGAAAAAGCATAGATACTCCCATTCACGGATGTATAAGATGGCTTTACAATAGCTAACACCTTAGTGTCATGAAATTTAAAATGCTTCAGACAGTGATATATATTAACAAGAGTACTAGGAAAGATCTGGTATTGTCAGAACATCTGGTATTGTCAGAACATCTCCGTCAATATTGGAATTAAATTTATGGAGAGTCACTCACGTTATATATATATATATATATATATATATATATATATATATATATGAAAACAAATTATAGAACAGATGACATATATCTATATGATACCTGACATTAAGCTCTACATATACCTTAAAGAATATTTTTTTAATCTTTTACTTTTTTAAGTTATATTGCATCTTATAATGAATTATGTATCTATTATTTCAACTGGAGGAGAAAGTTGATTTTGAAAGGTGGTCGAGATCACATATGCAAGCAAAACGATACAAGTGACATCGAACATTGTAGAGTCGGTCAATGCAGTGTCGAAATCGATGAAATATTGCCCAGTTGGTTCTTTGTTCGAAGTATTGAAACATGTAGTACAAAATAGGTTTTCCAAGAACAGGAGTATCACCCAAAGGAGATTCACACGCCTAGCAAGAAAGTCAGAAAATTTGCTGAGAATAAACGCGAAGCACTAGTTGAAACTTAAGGTGAAATATCATTTCAAGAATTTTACATTTTCATTGTCATACTAGTATGGATTTTACAAAATGTAGATAGAAGTGCATCTGTTTGTGAATGATAATATTCATGTTGATCATCACTTGTATGATACTGACGCATTATATCCCATATTGGACCTAAATACAATATTATGAATCACAGGTATCAGCGTCCAACGAATTCTTGTACCAAGTTTTGGATGAAAGTGTGATAAGTGCGTTTTACGCACTTATTTACATCACAAAACATGGACAATTGATTGTAATTATGTTGAAATATGGCTTAATTCTATGTAAATTGTGTTTGCAGGACAACATTGATGGATATAACGAGAAGTATGTGAAAACGAGCGAAAAATGATCAAAATGGAAGAAAATGAAAGTTCGGGGATCAAAATGAACAACATGAAAACAATCCGTAGATGTGACGGATGATGAAATGAAGATTCAAGAGTACTAGGATTCAATTGGTTGAAAGAAGATATCAAAGGGATGAAATATCGTCAAAGTATGATCATACATCAATTTCTAATCGAAAAGTTACGCACCGATTTTTAGTCTCATATTGCGACCCATATTTGACATGGTAAAAGATCGAATTGGAAGATGATATCTGAAGAAAAGTTGTAGATCTTTGAGTTGTCTTTCTAACGCACTTTGAATCACTTCAATCGGATATCGGTAGAGAAAGTTATGACTAGAATACTGAAAGCTGTCCAGTGGAGAAACAATTGAACCATGCGGTCGCATGTTGTTATTTCCATGCGGTCGCATGGAAAAAACCGAGAGCTCCGGGTGCCAATTTCAGTTAACCATGCGGTTGCATTGATTATAACCATGCGGTCGCATGGTACAATCCCGGCGTGAAAATTCTGGTTTCCTTATTTGATTCAACTTCTTATGGAAACCAATCTTTGACCTCTTTTTAACCCTAAACTCGACCAAAAAAAGGGGGCTACGCATATTTTGACATATTCTACACATTGGAGAGCAAGACAACAAGGAAGGAGAAGAAGATTCATCCCAAGATTCAAGATTTAACTCAAGAATTAACAGGGTGATGTCGTCTCCAACCTATTTCTTTTGTTTTCTTATTTCTATCATGTTAGGCTAGTTTTTCAAGTACTAGGTGAACGATGAACCTCACAATGTGATCTTGTAATTTCTATTTTGTAATTTGATATTTAAACACGTTTGATGGATGTTGAATGATTTATATACAATTTATTTTCTCCATAATTAAATGCATGTGATTATGTGAGTTTAGGTGGTCTATTTTATGCATTCGAAAGAAGGGAAATAGATTTTACAAGGTATAAATCATCGTAAGGTCCGATAGGGGATAGAAATATACCGCTATACTTTGCGTGAATCTCTAAGTGTTTACAAAACGTTATGCATTCTTGTATATTGCATTTGTCATAGAAACATAGTCAAATGGTATGCTAGAATAGGTTCAATTCTACTCGAAAGAGATTGTTGGATAAGTTAGAAACATTGATTCTTCAATCAATTCATCGTGTCATCAATTTGTGAAATAGGAGTTAAAAATGAACTTATTTGGTGATTCGGGATCCTAGTGCGTTTTTATTATATTAATTTCATAAAATTTGCATTCTGCTTTCATATTGCATTCTAGGATAATTTGCATTTAGTTTACCACTCATTCACAGTAGTTTTTATAATTTAGGTTGGTTAGTCTTTAGTATAAAAACACATCTAGTTTCGGTTAAGGTCGAAATAATTAATATTGAACTACTCAATCTCTGTGGGATCGACAATCCGGACTCTAAAAGTCCACTTTATTACTTGTAACGAACCGTACACTTGCGCTGATTTTAAATCGAACGGTATTTTCGTGAACAAGTTTTTGGCGCCGTTGCCGGGGATTGAGTTTTAGTTTAATTTTAGTTATTTAGACACTAATTCGAAATTTTCTTTTTCTTTTTATTCTAGTTTAGTTAGATAACCTGTTAAACTTCGTTACTTCGACTTTTGCTAATTTTTGGGCAATTTTGGCTATTTCAGATTTGCATGCTAAGATCGATTGGAGGGGAATTGATTCCAACTGAACTTTTCACCAATTGCAAAGAGAAGCTAGAATAGTACAACAACAGCAAATGGCTAACGAACGACATAATCCAGTAATTCCGGCTAACGAGGAGGAAGCTGTGGACGAAGGAAACATGCTTGTAGGGGATTTCATGATTCCCCAGATCATTCAGAGCCAGTCTAGTATCGTGTACCCACCATTTGGGCAACAAAACTTCCAACTGAAGACCAACGTCATACACTTGTTTCAGAATGGGCATCAGTTTTATGGGAGAGCTAAGGAAAATCCGCATACACACGTCTCTAGATTCTTGGAGATGTGCCAACACTTCAAATATCAGGGTATCTCAGATGACGCCATCCGTTTGAGGCTATTTCCACACACATTGCGTGACAAAGCACTTGAATGGCTGGATTCTCAACCGATTGCTAGTATCACAACTTGGAATGATCTTGCTCAAAAGTTCTGTACCAAGTTCTTTCCACCAGCCAAGATTGCAAAACTGAAGCATGATATCTCTATTTTCCATCAAGAGGAGTATGAATCATTTGATGAAGCTTGGAACAGGTTCAAGAACATGCTTCGGAAGTGTCCACATCACGGTATCAGCAAGGGACTCCAGGTCCAATACTTTTATGCGGGACTGCTTCTATCTTTCAAAAGTAATATAGATTCTTCATCTAATGGGTCGGTGTCTACTAGGACAGTTGATGATGCACTGAAGCTATTTGAGACTGTGGCTACTACTTTAGCCATGTGGTCTTCAGAACGAGCAGTTCAGAAGAAGGCACCGGGTGTGTTCGAGGTGGACACTATTTCAGCTTTGTCGGCGAAAATTGATTCACTATTCCATAAGGTTGACAGCATGTCACAGACCGCCAATGCAGCAACTGTCAAGAAACCAAGTTGTGGGGAGTGTGGAGCTGATCACACTACTTCAAACTGTCCAATTCTCACACAGGAGGTAGAGCATGTGGATTATGTGCAATGGGGTCAACGCCAGCAGAACAACCCGAATTCTGAGACATATAATCCGGGGTGGAGAAAGCACCAAAATTTCTCGTGGAGTAATCAGAATCAAAATCAAAATCAGAACCAGAACAGACCACAGGATCAATTTCAGCAGCAGGAGAAGAAGCCACAGTTGGAAGAAGTGCTTGGAAAATTCATAGAAACAACTCATCAGTACATGGAATCTAACAATCAATTTATGAAGAAGACAGAAGCCACTCTCCAAGAACAAAAGTCTGCAATTAAAAATTTGGAGATTCAAATGGGGCAGATGGCACTTGCTATGACAAGCAGGGCACCAGGAACTCTACCCAGTAATACCGAAGTGAATCCCAGGGAACAATGTCAAGCCATTACTACAAGAAGTGGGGTTCAACTACCAGAGATCACTGTGAAGAGACTGGGTGAAAACAAAGATACACTATCATCTTCAGAGAAGGAAAAAGCTGAACAAACAAAAGAGACATCTCCAAGGGAAGGTTCAGATACATCACAGAATAAAACACCTGCCCCGATCAATCCTTACGAGCCACCAATTCCATTCCCTCAGAGGTTGAAAAAGCATAAATGGGAGCAACAGTACAAAAAATTCCTCGAAATTTTCACAAAGCTCCATATCAACATCCCATTTGCGGAAGCACTGTTCAAAATGCCTAACTATGCCAAATTCCTGAAGGACGTTATCTCCAAGAAACGAAAGTTAGAGGAAAATGAGACAGTGATGCTAACAGAGGAGTGCAGTGCTCTTATTCAGAAAAAGCTCCCACCAAAATTGAAAGATCCAGGGAGTTTTACTGTACCTTGCACTATTGGTGAATGCCATT
Source organism: Osmanthus fragrans (assembly GCA_019395295.1). Taxonomy (NCBI): domain Eukaryota; kingdom Viridiplantae; phylum Streptophyta; class Magnoliopsida; order Lamiales; family Oleaceae; genus Osmanthus; species Osmanthus fragrans. Next base: position 7,493,338 of record CM033358.1, read on the forward strand.
TTGATAAAGCTCTATGTGATCTTGGTGCCAGTATTAATCTGATGCCTCTTTCTGTTTTCAGAAAACTTGGATTAGGCGAGGCAAAAGCAACCACGGTGACGCTACAATTAGCTGATCGATCATTGACACATCCGAGGGGGATAATTGAAGACGTACTGATCAAGGTGGACAAATTCATTTTCCCAGCCGATTTCCTCATTCTGGATATGGAAGAAGACAAGAATGTTCCACTTATTTTGGGCAGACCATTCCTAGCTACCAGCAGAGCTCTAATTGATGTTCAAAAGGGAGAATTAAATCTGAGACTTCGCGAAGAACAGATCACATTTCTTGTGTTCAAAGCCATGGACTTCCATACTGAGTCAGATAAGTGCTATCAAATTGATGTGGTAGAGGTTGCGGTGCAGGACAACACTGTTTCTCAAGACTCTTCAAACACTGCTAATGTTCATAATGTGCATACTCAACTCACTCAAAATTATGAGAAGCAAGAAGCCTACATTGTGGATTTTGAGGCAGGAGATGAGGAGAAATCAAAAGACATGGATAAAGGTGCGGTTAAAGTCTGGAGGAAAGCTGCAGTAAGAAAGAAATGGTCGTTGAAAAAGTTGCTCTCACACCACCGAAATCAAACTAGCACGGTATAGTCGAGCTATAGACTATAAACTAGCGCTTGTTGGGAGGCAACCCAACGTTTCTACCCTTTTATTTATTTCGTTTTATGCATTAGATTAGAATTTTTTTTTCATGATTTTATGCATTTTTAGTAGTTTTAGATCATCGTTCACCTCTTCTATCAATTTCCATTATGCAGGCCAACTTTCGTCCTTTGTAGGATTGCACCATAAAAAAATTCCTAAGGAAAAATGTTGTCTCCACCACTTGGAAATAACATATCGAGACTCAGTTTCTTCCACCATCTTCACCACCGCCTCCATTCTGATCAAGGGAGTTTTCATACCCCCATATTTTATTTTGTTTGAGCTTTGTCATTCAAATTCTGTATTTAACTCTTACACTTTACACATTGAGGACAATGCTTAGTTCAAGTTTGGGGGGTGGTAGAATTTGTATGACAAAATTGGTAGACGTTTCATTACTTTTTCGCTATTCATCGATGTTTACTGCTTTTGTGTGTTTGTTAAAAAAAAAAAAAAAATTCGTTTTTGACATTCTGTTTTAGTATTTGTTCAGTTAGTTCAATTTGTGTGCTTGTGTGGGTTTAATAGCCTTGCCGGCAATGATGTGAATAGTGGAATAGGTATGAACTGTGAATAGTGGAAATGGTGCATGTCTAGATTAGCCAATGCTTATGTATGTGATACTTGACATTTCTTGCGCACGAAACTCATGTTTGACATGTTAAGTTGATGATTGGGTTCAGTTTTTATAGGAGATCAGAACATGATAGGTTACACCTGAATTACCTCTTCTATGCTTAAAAATATTCCATTGTTTTAGTGGTTTTGAGGACTAGTTATTGCAAGGGAACATTGAGATGAGTAGAGATTCCATGCATGAAAACTGAGTTGTGTGGATTGTGTAAACTGATGAGACAAAAATGAGGCGAAAGCCTGAAATCAGGGGTTGGTTCTTGAAACTAAGTGTCTAAATAGGGGTTTACATAAATTTTTGTGAGGAAAACACTCTTTTCAAGCCTTTATGACTCGAGCAATTAAGCCTGAAAGGATGAATAAAAATCTGGTGCCCTAAAATCAACTGATTTGGGAGTCATCGGCCTAAAACTCGATACAGGAGTCATATAGAAAGCAAGAGGGAAAGAGTGAAAAGAAAAGAGAGAAAACACATTTCTCGAGCCTTTATAACTTGAGCAAGTAAGCCTGTAAGGGTGAATACAAACCTGGTGCCCTAAAATCAACTGATTTGGGAGTCATCGGCCTAAAGTTTGATACATGGGTTATATAGAAAGCAAATGAGAATGTGTTTGCAAAGAAAAAAAAATAGAGTGAGAAAAGTGCCCCATGACATTTAGTTGATAGAATTGTACCTTTGATGTAAGGCAAGTAACTTAGTTGAGTTTTAGAGGTTGAAACAATCAAAGAAATAGGAGAATCTCTGTTTGTTGAAGTGTAAACTTGTGATTGCGAGACCTATCCAAACTAAGAGAGGGTGAGAATTTAAGTTAACCAGATCTCAAGTATAGAACACACCCCGGAAAAAGTGAGTAAAAGAATAAGTTTGGGGGGTGTGTATCTCTCGAGCGAATAAAAGAAAAATTTGACTACTGTAGGTCGGGATTTGAATCTATTAAAAACTGAGCATGTTTGCATGAGTATACACACACACACACGTCGGGTTGCATATGATAAGTGGAGGTTGATTTGATGTTTCACTGTTGATATTGTTCACTATGTTACTACTAAATTCTAATTCTGAGACACGACAGGTTGTTTAACCATGTTTTGTTTAGAGTTAAATCACCATCTTGTTTGAGGACAAACAATAGTTCAAGTTTGGGGGGTTTGATAAGTGCGTTTTACGCACTTATTTAGATCACAAAACATGGACAATTGATTGTAATTATGTTGAAATATGGCTTAATTCTATGTAAATTGTGTTTGCAGGACAACATTGATGGATATAACGAGAAGTATGTGAAAACGAGCGAAAAATGTGACGGATGATGGAATGAAGATTCAAGAGTACTAGGATTCAATTGGTTGAAAGAAGACATCAAAGGGATGAAATATCGTCAAAGTATGAGCATACATCAATTTCTAATCGAAAAGTTACACACCGGTTTTTAGTCTCATATTGCGACCCATATTTGACATGGTAAAAGATCGAATTGGAAGATGATATCTGAAGAAAAGTTGTAGATCTTTGAGTTGTCTTTCTAACGCACTTTGAATCACTTCAATCGGATATCGGTAGAGAAAGTTATGACTAGAATACTGAAAGCTGTCCAGTGGAGAAACAATTGAACCATGCGGTCGCATGGTGTTATTTCCATGCGGTCGCATTGAAGACCGAGAGCTCCGGGTGCCAATTTCAGTTAACCATGCGGTTGCATTGATTATAACCATGCGGTCGCATGGTACAATCCCGGCGTGAAAATTCTGGTTTCCTTATTTGATTCAACTTCTTATGGAAACCAATCTTTGACCTCTTTTTAACCCTAAACTCGACCAGAAAAAGGGGGCTACGCATATTTTGACATATTCTACACATTGGAGAGCAAGACAACAAGGAAGGAGAAGAAGATTCATCCCAAGATTCAAGATTTAACTCAAGAATTAACAGGGTGATGTCATCTCCAACCTATTTCTTTTGTTTTCTTATTTCTATCATGTTAGGCTAGTTTTTCAAGTACTAGGTGAACGATGAACCTCACAATGTGATCTTGTAATTTCTATTTTGTAATTTGATCTTTAAACACGTTTGATGGATGTTGAATGATTTATATACAATTTATTTTCTCCATAATTAAATGCATGTGATTATGTGAGTTTAGGTGGTCTATTTTATGCATTCGAAAAAAGGGAAATAGATTTTACGAGGTATAAATCATCGTAAGGTCCGATAGGGGATAGAAATATACCGCTATGCTTTGCGTGAATCTCTAAGTGTTTACAAAACGTTATGCATTCTTGTATATTGCATTTGTCATAGAAACATAGTCAAATGGTATGCTAGAATAGGTTCAATTCTACTCGAAAGAGATTGTTGGATAAGTTAGAAACATTGATTCTTCAATCAATTCATCGTGTCATCAATTTGTGAAATAGGAGTTAAAAGTGAACTTATTTGGTGATTCGGGATCCTAGTGCGTTTTTATTATATTAATTTCATAAAATTTGTATTCTGCTTTCATATTGTATTCTAGGATAATTTGCATTTAGTTTACCAAACTCATTCACAGTAGTCTTTATAATTTAGGTTGGTTAGTCTTTAGTATAAAAACACATCAAAAACTCATCTAGTTTCGGTTAAGGTCGAAATAATTAATATTGAACTACTCAATCTCTGTGGGATCGACAATCCGGACTCTAAAAGTCCACTTTATTACTTGTAACGAACCGTACACTTGCGGTGATTTTAAATCGAACGGTATTTTCGTGAACAAAGTGCATAGCATGTTGTGGACCCAAAATTGATGGCATGTACTTACAGCTATTTTCAGATGGATAGAGTTCAGAGTCTACATGCTTTAGCTGTTGTAGGTGATAATGTGGACAATAAATACAATTATTGTTCGAAATACCAAATGAAGGATAGTTATCTCTCTTCTTATGTTGGAAACGTTGTACTGCTTGGAGATGACGAATAATGGAAAGTCAACAATTATTGATGCCATGATGAGATATTGGTGCCTATTTTGAAGAGACAACTTGGCATGCCCAAAAAAAGGGCAAACACAAGGTTGGAGTTATCCCATTCAACAAGTTGTGGAATGTGCAGCAGTACGGTCACAATAGAATGTGTAAGTAACCTCGACCTTTGAGTCATCTAGGAAAATGTAAACAGAGTATGGATGAATAGACGAGACACGTATCATCTTCCATGTCACTTTCAATTACGTATTCGACATGCACTTTTACGCGGTAGCATTACATCAATGCTGAAAATTTATATTAACATTTGCTAATATTCTCAATAAATTTTGATGTTTACCACTCAAATCGTCTATTTTCGAATTTCGAATGAGATAGTGATTGTGATTAATGGGTGATTTCTATTTTATATACTTACCTTATGCATTCGGTTGAATCGCATGAACTCGAAACCGTTACCCCTAACAAAAATAACCCCACTCTCCATTTCTATTGTTTAATCTCTAGAAATCCAATGAGCTATTGAATGGTTTCTTCACCATCGAGATTGGTCTTTTTTTTTTTTTTTTTGTAATGGGGTTATTTTTGTGAGCCACCCAACCTACTGTGAGAGGGATGTTATTATTGAGAAATGTTGTTCAAGATCAATAAAGGAAATTGTGGAATTAAATGGAGATGGTTGTCGAAAGTTTGGCCTATGCGACCGCATAAGTTTGTTTTATGTAGTCGTATAGAACAAATTTTCAAATAATTGATGACCCTTTTTTACCATTTGTGTTTTGAATTTGGTGGCCTTTCATTCAATTTTTTGTACTATTTCATCCATCTGGTTGAGTTGTATATATAGGGGATCAATGTTCAAGACATATACATGTGAAAATGCTTATGATCCAAATATCAGTCCAAAAATCAAGATCAAAATTCTATTCATTATTCAAAGTTTTTCTTTGTGCTCTTGTAGTTTTGGGAGATTTCACTTGTGTTTGGTGTCAATCTTTTACAAGACTTGTTAAAATCCTTAAACCATTTGTTAAGATCCCTTGAAGCATCTCATTCAATCCGAGAGGGGGAAATATCGTTTGAGGACAACAATATCGTATTCGAGCCTTTGAATTCTTTTTCTTCTTTTTGTCATTCTAGTTTTTGTTTCTTCTCCATTCTCTCTTGTCGAATTATTTCCAACAATCTCAAATGATACTTTTTCACAATGGAGAATGAAACCACTATGGTGACAATCAAATTGATGAATCAAGATCTTGTTCGCTTGGATCGCTTTGATGGCACCAATTTCATGAGATGGTAAGACAAATTGAAATTCCTACTAATGGCGTTGAAAATATTTTATATACTTGATCCAGAATTGGCGTTGCTACCGGAACCAACAAGTAGAGAGATGAATGCCATAAAAGTCAAAAGACAGAAGCGCCAAGAAGATGAACTCATATGTCGTGGCCATATACTCCATGCATTGTCCGATTGATTGTATGATCTTTACACTAACACATCCTTGGCAAAGAAAATCTGGAACACTTTGAAAAGTAAGTATAAAGCCGAAGAGGAATGTACCAAGAATTTTTTTATTTCAAAGTATTTTGATTTTTAAGTTTCCTGATAACATTCCTCTTCTTCCCCAAGTATATGAGTTGCAAGTGATTGTCAACAAATTAAAGGCAGTAAAGATTGAAATCCCGAAGACTTTTCAAGTGGAGGGCAATTATTGCAAAACTCTTCGGGACTTGGAAAGGATACCGGAAGAAGATCATGCATAGTTTCGAAGATTATTCTTTAGAACAATTGCAGAAACATCTTCGAATTGAGGAAGAGTCAAGAATGCGAGATAAGAATGAAAATTCTTATGAATGCACTTCCAAAGCCAATGTAGTGGAGAAAATTGAACCGCCAACAAAATCCAACAAGATGAAGCCTTCTAGGAACTTTAATAAGTCCAAGAAGAAAACCAAATGAGAATGTTTCGTGTGTGAAAAATCTGGTCATTATGCACAGGATTGTAGGCACCAAAAAGGAAACAACTCCAAGGGTAAGGTGAACTCCATCTAAGAAGACAAGATTGTGGATACCGTAAATGAGATAAATGCAATCAAGGGAAATATTCCCGATTTGTGGTATGATACATGTGCAATGGTGTATGTATCGTACGATAAGTCTTTGTTCAAAACATACCATGAGGTGGATGGAGACCAAGAGATCCAGATGGGTAACGAAGTTCGATCTATGGTGATTGGAAAGGAAATGTAGATATCATCTTCACATCTGATAAAATCGTTACTTTAACCAATGTATTACATGTTTCCGACATGAATAGGAGTTTGGTTAACGGGCATCTCTTAGGAAAATCGGGCACTAAAAGTGAGTATGAGTCCGGTAAACTTGTATTATCCCTTAATAAGAAATTTGTTGGAAAAAGCTATTCTTGTGAGGGAACGGTCAAACTATGTATTGTTAACAAGTTGAATAATAATAAAGTCAAATTTTCTTATATTGTTGATTCATTTACTTTGTGGCATGCTAGATTAGGTCACATAGGTAAAGCTACTATGAAAAGAATGATAAGATGTGATTTAATTTCATACAATGAAAATGATGTAATTAAGTGCAAAACATGTGTTGAATAAAAAATGACTAAGAAATCATATCAAAGTGTAAAAAAACTTGTAGTATCTTAGAATTGATTCATACGGACATATGCGAATTAAATGACATGTTGAATAGAGGTGGAAATATGTATTTTATTACCTTTATGGATGACTACTCTAGGTATACATATGTCTACTTAATGAAACATAAACACGAAGTCTTTGATATGTTTAAGGTATATAAGAGTGAAGTTGAAAATCACATAGGAAAGAAAATAAAAACTTTAAGAAGTGATAGAGGTGGTGAATACATTTTTAGTGATTTTAACTTGTTTTATGAACAACATGGCATAGTTCACCAATGTTCTGCTCCTAGGACACAAAAATAAAATGGTTTGACTGAAAGAAAGAAAATCGAACATTGGATACTTCAAAGTGTGGGGGGTATATTGCTTATTGTAAGAATACGAACCTTAATAGGACCAAGTTGGGTCCGAGAGGAATCAAAGTGCCTTTATTGGATATGCTAGCAATAGCAAATCATACAGATTGTTGAACTTGAAGACCAATGTGATCATTAATCCAATGATGTGGAGTTCTTTGAGAATTCAATATTTTCGGATAATGAATTGAGGGAAAATCTTATAGATATTCCGAACTCAAGTGAAACGCAAGATGAAACATCTTCTCAAAATATTGATGAATCTAGTGAGCTACGAAGAAGCAAAAGAACTCGGATTGAGAAGTCTTTGAGACCAGATAAAATTGACTCTCAACTTATTTCTTTTTACTTAGTAGAGGGAAATGAGATGAATATTGTAAAAAAAATTTCTTTGTTTTACAAGTGGAAACCGATCCTAAAATTTGTAGAGAGACTATAATTTCTCATGATAGCATTTTCTGGAAAGATATGATTAAGGACGAAATGGATTCAATCATGTTAAACAATACGTGTGAACTTGTCGATGTACCACCTAGATCCAAACCTATTGGATGTAAATGAGTGTTTAGAAGAATAATTTAGATAAATCCGGGCTAACATTGATGTCTGATGACCCTGCCGAGATGACTTTGAAGCGATGGGTTGAACAACTGAGATTGACCAGTCGAGTTCAAGATTGATGAGAATATTGCATCAACCCAAGAAACCCAGGTGGGCCAGCCCAGTCCAACAAGCCCACAGATTGAGCAAGACGTGTTAGATCTCTCCGTCTCCGTTACATCGAACTCCGAACTTGACGTTTAGAATATTGCATCGTCACCCAGAAGCTCGATTGGGACAGTTGGCCCAGCCCAGCCCTACAACCCGTTTCAATGCAGCATAACAATCTCTAGCTATTTTGTTGGTCTCATGGACACCTACAATCCTTTTTAATTCAATAAGAAGTTGCTTGATCGCAGCTTTGTATTGTGTCCACAGTTATTTCTTTTATTAATGGAAATCAGAGTCCTGGTCGTGTTGTCCCTGAGGAGGGTATCTTCTTTCGCATGATGATCCGAAGCAAATTGGGAGTCCCCTATTGATGGGGGATCTTGAGCTTGAATGTCACCAAAGTCTTGAGATCCAAACCCAAAAGCATGATGTAAAACCCCCCAAATCTAGATACCTAAATTTAAAAGTATTATCATTTCATTTTCTCTTAAAATCATAAATGAAAAGACGATCAGATTTTTCTTCAACATCATAAATATCAATGGCTTATTAATGTAAAAAAATTTGCACTTGATAAAATATAGGACAATTAAATTGAATGTAAACTTTATTTACAAAACGAATTCAATATTTAAATGTGATAGTACTTACTCCCTCTCATCACAAGTCACCACATCGTATCATCTTGCCTTCATTAGCTGAAAATGGAAAGGGATATCGTGGAATGAGCCAACGCTCAGTAAGAAAACCTCATGCATATGATGTATGATTATGGTATGCATAGGAATTACTTTAAAATAAAAACATTTTTAATATGTATCCCTTTTTCTTCAATTTTTTTAAAAACTTAACATTAATATCGTGAACTCACTTGGTGTATTTGAAGTGATTTAGGAGAGATCAGAATTATGGATCGGGACAAACCATCATCGTATTTTCGCTAGCTAGACGCTTGAGCGATTTAAACAGAGAGTTGTCGATCGCTCTTCGCTGGCCTGTCACTCGCTTCTCGTTCGACATCGCTCGAGCGACGATGTTTCCCGAGATTTCGCGTTTTGAACTCCTATTCATCTACAACTTGATTTTAAGGTTTTATATATATACAGTTCGACATGTATAATCTCTATAATAGAACATAACATATATACAACATATTGAGAGTTTTAGATCTTAGTTGAGTGCATTGAGATCTTATTATAAACACATATTACTATTGATTATAGTAAAATTATCCTCCACTGCCAGTGATTTTTCCGTCTTGGATTTTCCACTTAAAACTTGATGTTTACCGTTTAATTGTTTTTTTCATTATTGCATAATATTTTGGTCAATTTAATAACATGATTCATCCTACCAGTGGTACCTCAAAGCGATTAACATTAACATTATCATTAAACATTGGTTGGGTGCGGTGGTCTCTTACGCCTATTCCCACTCACATCTTTCATGACATAGACATACACATCTTAACAAAATATTCGGGATACATATCTTTAAAAATATTCTTTGACTCATGACATCTGAAATTTTTTTATTCCTTGAAACTTCATTTTATGCTTATGGATGTATTGATGTGCATGAATATATCATGAAAAGCATTAATGACATAAAACGTAATATTCAAATATTAAGTTCACATATTAACAAATTTAGGTAATACATTTATATATCTAACGATGTAATGTACATATGAAGACAATGAGAAGTTTACTTACCTGGAATCCTTAACATATTACTTTTTAGTTACCAAGTGGAGATGTTCGTAGCCGCCAATGAGATCAACATGCCAATAACCCTAAGTCATTACCATTTTATTTAGGAATTTCAACATACTCAATTCCTTATTTACTTATATGTATTACTAGCTAAAAAGAAATATCAATGTATAATTTAAAAGTCCCCAAAAAAAAAGTACCCAAATAATTTACAATAAAATAGCCCCCAAGATGAGCATTTAGTTTCTATTCTCAAATTTATGGGACACTTAAATCAAAAATGTAAAGATTGTATTTTTGCAGTAAACTATATTTTTGGTTTTTAGGGATACTAACAGTAAGCACGTGTGTTGCACGTCTTATGTATCGAAAGAATGATATGAGCAATATTTTTTAAGTATTAATAATTTTTTTTAAGTAATCGATGTAATTGATATTGTTAAAGGAGAAGACATGTTAATAATCTATGTCATTTCATGTTAATTATATATGTAGTATTATTATAATTTTTATTTTGATTTTATATAAGTTTTTATTAATCATATACTGATAATGAGTAATAATATTGTTTAGTGAAAATTAATTTACTTAATTTTAAAATATAAATAATTTTAATTTTAATAATAATTGAATTTAGTTGAAATAAATTTAATTTTAAGAGTATTATTGACCATAAACATAAAAATGTAAGGATAAAATGAAAAAATAAAGATATAAGAATAAATGAGGGTATATTGAACATATGACTAAATATGTAAGGGTAAATTTGATAATCAAAGATTTCTCGTCAATCCACATTTTTAATATATACTAGTAGTAAGCACGTAGGGGTGTAAGCGGTCCGGTTTTACCGGTTTTTGACAGATTTTCAAACCAAACCGTTTACACCGGTTTGAAAAAAACTCAAACCTAAACCAAACCATTTTGAACGGTTTGAAAAAAACTCAAACCTAAACCTAACGGTTTGGTCCGGTTTTAAACCGCCGGTTTCTCCGTATATTTTTTTTTGCCCCTCGTCCGATTTTAAACCACTAATTTCGCCGTATTTTTTTTGTTTGTCTACTTTTATGCCATTAATTTAGGAGTGAACAATTTTTCAAGAACCGGTGGAACCGGACCAGAACCATTTAGAAAAATAATTTAATTTTTGGACAAATTATTAAGAACCAACCAGTTTCGGTCCAGTTCTCGGTTCTAGTATGGGAACTGCTGGGAACCGGATGATTCTCATAGGTTTTTTTTTTTTTTGTAAAATATATGATTCAATCTCCAATCACTTTTATAAAAAATAATAAGATTCTTTCTTCATTTTAGACTTCAATACTTTCATTCTTCTCTTTGATTCTTTTCTTCTCCTTTCTTATAATTATTTGATTAATTGATTCTCAAGCCAAATTAGAATATTGAGTAAATCTATACCTAAATAAATTTATTTACAATATATAATTTTATTTCTAAGATCCGAAATTTTTATTTTGTTTTCACTTTGATTACATAGTTATTGATCCGATCAAAATTTTTCATTTAGATTTCTACAAATTATAATCGATAGAACTAGAAGTTGCAATAATTTTTAAAAGGATATCCAATTCAATGTAGGATTTTGATTTTGATTTTGATTGAAGTTTATTTAATCATTGGAGTACTATGCAGTTTATATAAGTTGATGATTGTTTATGATAGTAATTTATATGGAATATAACGTGGGATTGCTTGATGAATCATTTCAGACTTTTAGTTTAAAAGCTTATGGAATATATGAACCTCATTTAAAAATAAATAAAAAGTCCAACACAAAAGTCTTACAAGTTACAATTTAGAAAATTTCATTTTTTAATTTTTTAATTATTATATATTTTTTCACCGGTCCGGTTTGGTTTTAAACTGCAATAAAATTTCTCAAACCTAAACCAAACCGTTTTTGACCGGTTTGGTTTGGTTCAAAACCATTTCGTTGACGGGTCCACGTGGCACCAAACCGACAGTTTCCAAAATGCGGTTTCGGTTTGGTTTTCCGGTTTGGCGATTTTTGCTTACAGCCCTATAAGCACGTGCGTTGCACGTCTGATATACGAAATAAATGATTTGCGTAATATATTAAAGTAAGTTAATTGATAATGTTAAAAAAAAAAATTGATAAAGAATGTGTGTGTGAGAGAGAGAGAGAGAGAATAAAAGTTTATGAAATATACATACTGTGAAAATGTTGAATAAGTTCAAATGCAATGTTTTGTTTACGCTAGACATTGGTTGGACCCCTATGTTCAACCATTACAGAGGCACCGATCAATTTTGTAGTATAGACGGACATGAATAAGAATCGAATTAAGAAATGTGCATTTGAGTAAATTTAAATTGTTTACTTATAATTAAACTAAAAATACATAAATGATTTTCAAAATAAAAAATTACTCATTTTGTCCGTAACATAAATTTTTTACCTTAAAAAGTAAAAACAAAAAGTATTTTATCTAAACACATTTAGAAACAAAAACTTACGTACTAATTATACTCGTCATATTAATCCATAACATTTATTTTAAATTAAAAACCAAAGTTACATTCAAGACAGAAATAAAAGTGAAAAATCATAAAATAAAAGTGTTATTTTTCTTTTCAATGGGGTTAATACAAATGGAGAAATAAAAACTCTCCCTTTAAATGTATCAAGATAAAAATCTTTTTATTTTCTTTATATATTTATATCTCATAAGTAAATGGATTACCATCAATTTTTACACTTATAAAAAAATGAACATGTAATAATAATAATAATAATAATAATAATAATAATAATAATAATAATAATCCCAATACATAATATTAATTTTTAGAACACATAAATTTTATTAATACTTAAAATTTTGATTTTAGTGAAAAATGTGTAATTGAGATACTTGTATTTAGTGGGGGTGGATACAAATATGAGAATGATAAGTAACTCCCAATTATTAGGAATAATTACTTAGGTTTTTAAGAGTGATGAATAATTTCTCCTATCTTCGATTCTTTCCCTCCTAATTGTTTATCATATTTAAGCAATTTTTTTTTCTTTTCAATTTATTGTCCTTTATATTTAAATAGTTATTTTATTTATTATATTAATTAAACGTGCAATTTATAATCTTTGAATGAAAATGTTGACTATGTTATATAAGGACCAAATAGTAAATTGAATTTTTTCATATATCTTCACATTATATATATATATATTGTAATTATAATATAATTATATAAGACTTTGTACATAAACATAGTTTATGTACATGTATATATATATATAATATATATACATGTACATAAACATTGTATGTATTTATATATATTGTAATTATAATATAATTATATAAGTAGATGGACATTGTTGATTTTAAGTTAATCTCACTCGTATAAATGTGGCATTGATGATAAATTGATTACAATTTAACTTCATGTAGTATATATTTTAAGTATAGAGTTCATTTTTCATATTAGAGTACTCATAATTATATATTAATTAAATTAAGTTTAATCACTTAAAATCAAAGTTCGTCTACATAAATAATTATATTAAAACTATAATAACTATTATTTTATATTGAAATTAATCTATCATTATAATAACGCAACTTTAATATGTTATATTATATAATTATAATAAAATTACATCTATATATGTGAACTTCGATTTTAAGTAGTAAATTAAATAAATAATGTAATTTAAGTAATCAAATTAAACTTGATTAATGTAAAATTATAAGTACTCCAATATAAAACAATAAGCATTACATATAAACGGTTATTAAATGATATTAAATAGTATTACATTAAGTAGATAAGGTAAACCTATGTGTTATGTCAAACCCCCAATTTCCATATAATTATCGCCGAACCATTTATAATCCTAGGTCTAAAGTGCCTTCTGTAAATGTTTGAAGGGCCAATACTATTAACTAGTGAATGCATTTGAGAGAGAAAGAGAGAGAGAGAGAGAGAGAGAGAGAGAGAGGTCAAAGGGCCAATACTATTAACCAGTGAATGCATTTTACTAGCAATTAACTTTTGATAAATCACTTATTCATAAGAATTTCATTTCTATAATTAACTCACTAAAATAACAATGGGTTAAATTCATCAATGGCCGTCCAACTTTATAATTAATGTCATCATGGTCACCAAATTTAATTTTATTTCGCTATGACCACCCTATTTTATTTTATTTAATCATGATCACCCAATTTCATATAACGTTTCATTATGGTCATCCAACTTTTTTTTTTTTTTTACCATTTTCACTAATTTTAAAAAAGGTAAAACGATAACTTTATAGTATATATATAAAATAAATTTGTAAAAAACAAAAATAATTTTTTTAAAATAATTTTTTATTTTTTATTTAAAATAACTTTTTATTTTTATATTTTTTTAAGTAACATTTTTTTTAAAATAAGTTTTTATTTTATTTTATTTATTTATGTAACAGTTTTTTAGATAAGATTTTATTTTATTTTTTAATTTATTTAATTATCATTTTACCCCTTCTAAAATTAGTAAAAATGGTGAAAAGAAGTTGGATGACCATGACGAAACATTATATGAAATGGGGTGGTCATGATGAAATAAAATCAAATTGGGTTACCATAATAACACTAAATATAAAGTTGGGTAGCCATGGTGAAACAAAATCAAATTGAATGACCACTGTGACATGAAGTATAGAGTTGGGTGGTCATTAATGTATTTAACCCATTAACAATACATACATTGACTACTATTGAAAAGTATTAAGGACACAATTTCCCGACATTTATTTTGATCGTAAAATTTGGTACATTAATCACTGTAAGTTTCGTACAATTAAATATGTATTAAAATTATAATGAGCATAATGCGTAAAAATTCATTAAACATAAAGTATTTAACCAACAATAAATGTAATGAAACTTTCAGTTGATCTAATAGTTATAATTTATAACTAAACAATTTAGAGAAAATTAACCTTAAACTTTTAACATGAAATGAATAATTCCATCCCTATTATCACTAAAATAAAACAATTTAGAGAGAACTAACCCGTGTATATACGTTTGTGAATCAAATGTTGTAATAGGCTCATATTCAAACAATTAGGATACGTTTGATTGCAAATGTGAAATTTGGGTGGAAATAAAACGAATTGCAGGGAATTAAATTACCTATAATTTGTTTTACTGAGAATTATAATTAATTGTGTTTGATTGATATATTTTTCCACATAGTTTGGTTTTATTTTTCATGCAAATTGTCAATTTTTGGAATAAATTTTTTTTTACAATTGGGGATAGAATTTGTTTGGATTGCCAAAAAGTAAAAAAAAAAAAAAAAAAAAAAAAAAAAATATATATATATATATATATATAAATTTAAATTTTTTTTTTGTATTCGTTTTGTTTTGTTTTTCATACAAATTGTTAATTAAATGGATAAATTTTTTTATCATTGGAGATAGAATTTATTCGCATTGCCAAAAAATAAAAAATAAAAAAAAAAGGATGGAAAATGAAATCAAGGCAAATTTGTCACGTGGGAGTGGGGGGGGGGGGGGGGGGGGGGGGGATTTAGGAAAAAGCAAATGCCAAGAAAATAAATACTATCAAACAAGTCAAAATACGAAAATGAAATTTCATTTTCATCTTACATGAAAAATTATGTGCTATCACCTTAAGAAAGAATTTGCAGGAGGCGTAATTATGTTATTAAACATTAAAAAGGAGCAGTGTTTGGTCCAAAAAGAGAAGAAGCAGGTACGTGTTTGGTATGGGAAAGTCTTACTCAATTTATAAGGTGTAATAACTAATAAGTTAAAAACGTTGACTACTAAACATAAGAACGTTTAATTAGGTATGATTTGTATCAGTTAACTATTGGGATCCCTAATTTATTCCTATTAACTTATTTAAGACTTAAATTGGTCAGTGGTCACATTGATTTATTAAATTTCCATTATGTTGTCCAATTATAATATTTGAATTAAATATCTGAAAAATATACTTATTGAGGAAGAAATTATTCTAATTCGATATCTATATACAAATTCTAAAAGAAGATTGTACATATTAATACCATAAACACATTAAACTTAAATTAATAAGCATGTTGATAGTCTAAGTGTCCCAAGCACATTCCATTTTATAGTTAGTCATGACGAAAATAATTATATTAAAATTAAGTAGTAAATGTAGCATTATTACAATTAATCTAAATAGATATGATAATCACAAGAAATAAAAGCACAGCGTTATACATGATGTCTTGATTGTGTATCAACCATGACATTTTGTAGCGCTTTCTGCATATGACGCCAATGATGCTATCAAGGGACAAGGGATAAGCACAAATAGGACCTTCGAATTTCCTGCAAAGAGGCTAAGGAGATGTTCTCGCAGTCTTTCCAATGCTTAAGTAAGAAAACAGATAGAGAGTACATGTGTAAGGCTATAGAAAAAATAATGAAAAGCTATATATGGAATTTGATTAGGCATACTCCAATAAAAATTAGAACACGTGTAACACCATATTAACCCTAGAATTGAACTTCTGAGGGTCAAGGACTCCTAGCTTGCTTGTAACACGGAAGAAGTGATGAAATGGACTTCATAAGGGAACCATAGTAGGACTACCTGCATAATTGGAAGGCTAAGACCCGGGGTGAAATCTACAAAGGGATAGGACCCTGAGCATTGGCAACGGAACCTAGACGCCAATTGGTGATGTCAGGGATCCTGGTCCTTGTAAGCATTGTAATGGGAGATGGAGGGGTGAGGATTTGGGCAATGTTGAATGAACGTACGTGGTTGGAGACCCATATGCCCCTAGGTTGGGCCAGAGAGATGAATAGTTTCAATAGTGGGCATAATGGTCATTTTACAAAATATTATTTGTTATCTGATACATAAGTGGCAGTTAAGTCAAACGATAATTATATTTACACCACAATTTTTATTTTTTACACCACATTTTAATTTTCATTAATGTTTTTAATCTTTGCTCATTATGACATTTATGTCCCTAACGATATTTCATATCATTCGTATTCTCAAAATTTTCATTAGTTAACACATTTTTGCATTTGATAACAATTTTATATTAAAAAATTCATTGAAAATGCATAAAACAATTTATTTTTTCATCATATTTTTAAACAAAAAAAAAAGATATAAATAGAAAGTGAGAAAAAAATATTTTTTTTCCTCATTTCAAAGCCAGAAAACAAAATATTTTGAATTAAAACATTATCAAGGACGAGATTTACTAATTAATTGAAGGCTAAAGATAAGAGTTTGATGAAAAAAAATTAAGGAAATAGTTGCTTCGATGAGCAAAGATTGAGAAGCTTAACTATAATTAAAATATGTTGTATTAAAAAAAAATTGTGGTAGTAATATAATCAGTATAAGTCAAATCTTGGACATAATTCATGAGTCAATGTATTAATTGTCATAAAAACTCAAGTATAGAGAACAAAATACCGTAAAAATTTTAGCTTGGAGGCGTGATTACCTTTCACAATTTTGCATTTTTCCAATGGGATTTCGGAGATATGTTTAGATAGGGTGTTTGGTTAGGAAACCTAGTTTGTCCTTGTACTATACATGCTGCTTAGAAATAGTATTCAAAGTTCAAATTGTGAAAATTAAGTCACTTAACTTCAGAAATTTAAGCAATTACTCCTTACCTCCATTTTCGCGACTAAACACTTGATGTATAACGTGTCAAAGCAAATGATGATGTGGCCCATTTATCGTCCGTTCAGTGCCATGCCATTGTCCAAATGTTCAAAAGTGTTTTCATCATACCATACGCAAACACTAGCCCTCAACTTCCCCCCCCCCCCCCCCCCCCCACCCAACCATTTTGTATTATTGCCCCAAGAGTTAAATATTTTATTGGCCACCGAACTTTGTACTATGTCAAGGTTTACTCATCGAACTTTCAAAATTGTCTCATTAGCCACTGAACTTTGCTCTGTCAATGTCCATTACTCACCAGGTTGAATCAATTAGTAAACGTACTGATGTGGTTGACGGAAAATTGAGGTGACAAGTTAAATCCATACAAATGTAAAATGTTTGCCAACTCAACGCCACGTCATCTAGTTGAAAACACGCCTTCATCAAACGGCTATACCAATTTCATAAAACACGACATGACAAAATCAAATTCCACCATCGCAGCAAAGCTTGAAGTCAATTTATCCCCATCCCAAATCTTTTAAACTCTAAGTGCTAGAATAAAGAAGAAGACAAAAATTCCCAAATAAATTGGCCAAACTCTATCCCTGAATCCCCCAAATGACTATGAAATTTACCCAAGCTCCCCTAAACCCTAAGCCCCAAATTTCCCAAATCCCGCAGCACCAAATAAATAAAATTAAATACCCAAACTCCATCCTGTTGTTCATATCAGCACGTTTACTAATAGATTCAATGCGGTGAGTAATGGACACTCACGGAATAAAGCTTAGTGGCTAATGGGACAATTTTGAACTTTAGTGAATAAACCGTGACATGGTCCAAAGTGTTGGGTTTTGTGCCCATATAATATTTTGTTATGATAAAATAATAATTTATAATAAATAAATTGTGATTTTATTACATTTATACGAATTAAAGTGCATATGATCAGTTGTGATAATATTATTTGGGTACTTGGTTCGGGTTTTTGTTGTAGAAAATTTTTACGTGCAATTTTTTTATTCAAATCATGCGTGTCACGCAGTTTGGGTTGACTTTTGGTTCGGGTTCATTTTGCAAATCAGGTCATATCTGAATAAGTCGAATTCGAAATTAATTAATTTTTTCGGGTAGAGTGGCGAAGTCCTATTACTGTTTGGGTTGCTACTGTTGGATCCTTGAAAATTTTTTGGGCTAAAGATTTAGATTAAATATTGAGCTTGGGTCTAATTAGTTTTGATTTAATTCTTGAATCGTTTTTGGGCCACAAATAATTATTAATTTATCGTTTTATGAATGGTTTAAATTATTGTTTGAATTATTAACTTTCTGGATATCATGACATATAGATTTATTTGTGACATCGCTCGTGATAACTATGAATATGATGCATATAATTGGACATCGATTTTTCTTTGATTAATTTAATTTAGATTAATTTTTTTTGGATTGAAAAATCACAATAATTAAAATGAATATTAATTAGTTTATTCTGACATGTGTGGACCTGTGAATACACCTGAGAATGGGAACTATGAGTATTCTGTATAGATTATTACTATGATTCAAATATATTTTCTTGATGTCTTGAAAGTCAAATACTTTTGAGAAATCAAAAGAGTACAAATCTAAGATCGAGAAACATTTGGGTAAGAGTATTATGACATTTCGATCTGATCGAAGTGGTGAATACTTCTTGGGAGAATTCAAGGACAAGTTGACAGAAAATTGTATTATTTCTTAATTGAATACGCATAGTATACCCAACAGGACAATGTTTCAGAAAGAAGAAACAAGACATTGTTAGATATGGTTGGGTCATTGAAGAGTTTCACAACTCTACCTATCTCAATTTTGGATTTACAATGAAAACAGTTGGATATATTCCTAACTTAGTTCCTTCTAAGTCTATTCTTAAGACTTTCCTAAAATTTTGGAAAATTTGGGAGTCCAGCACATGTGTTATAAGAAAAGGGCAGAAAAGTTGAAGTGTAGATCAAATATGTGCCTGTTTGTAGGATATCCTAAAGATACCAAGGATACATTTTTATAGTCCTCCAGAAGGGAAAGTTTTTTGTTAGCACAAATATAACATTCTTGGAGGATAAGTATATTAATGATCGTCAGTCCAATAATAAAGTCGTGTTGGAAGAAATAAGTGGGAGCAATTCTTTTCCATCAATTCCTGGAACACAACCTGAGACAGACATCCCATGGTAGCAAACATATCTGGACAACATGGTCTGAGTGGGAGAGATGAATTGTCATTTGATCGAATAGATCAATAGATGTTGAATGTAATGAGGAGATAATGGCGTCGCCTAATGGTAATGTCAGCATTAGCAAAAATATTACGTTCCAAATGCACTACAGTCCAAGATCAATCGCCCATTAGACAAGTCAGATGATTATCAATTCACTTTCAAGGTACTTGTTAAGTGGAGAGTCCAATCTAGTGATCTCCATGGTACAAGTTGATGATCAGACTTTATATAAGGAGGCTATGAATGATATGGATGCAATAGTCTATTAGACATCGAGATCTTGAAATAAGGATTCGACAAAGTGATTAAGACATATGGGTTTAATAAAAACTTTAATGAACCCCTTGTCTATAAAAAGATACAAGATAAAATTGTATTTTTCTGGTGCTTATGTAGATGATATTTTACTCTTTAAAAATAATATGGGTATGTCATCGTCCACGAAAGCATAGTTGGCCCAACAATTTTATATGAGAGACTTAGTGAAGCTAGTTATGTTTTAGGTTCCAGATCTTTAGAGATTGAAAGAACAAGAAAATAACTTTGTCTCAAGTCTTATATGTTGACAAGATACTTGTCAGATTTGCCATGCAAGATTTTGCTCGGCATCAAATCCAACTCTATAAAGATCAATCTTCTAAGATTTCTAAAGAGATTGAGTACATGAGTAGGATACCTTATGCGTTAACAGCAGGTAGTCTCACGTACGCTATGTTGTACAATAGACTTGACATTTGTCGTGATGTTGGTGTGGTGAGTCGAGATTTATTTAACCTTAGGGTTGAAACATTGAATGGCAATAAAACATATCTTTTAATACCTCCGGAGAACAAGAAATTATATGCTCCTCATTAGATCTTGTTTCAATAGGTTAAAATGATTCAAACTTCTAGAGTGATGAAGACTATCATAGGTCTACATTAGTATCATTGTTTATATTTGATGGTGGGGCCATTATTTGGAAAAAAATATCAAACAATCATGTGTTGCTGATTCCACCTTTGATGTCAAGTATTTGACAGTTTGTGAAGCTATTAAATTGGCTGTATGACTCAGAAAAATTCTTACGAACATTGAGATGGTGCTTATATCTGCACAGCCCTTTACACTGTATTGGGATTATAGTAGGACTGCTGCAAATGCTAAAGAACCAGAGTCATCAGAGGAGTAAACACATTGAATAAAAATATCATCTTTTAAGATAGATAGTCGGTAAAGAAAATGTGGTTGTCAGTAAGATTACTACTAGGATAATCTTGTAGACTTGTTTACTAAGAGCCTATTGACTTTTTTTTCGAGGGACATCTGCAAGACATGATGTTGCAAGACATGAAACATATACTTTAGGACAAGTGGGAGATTTGTTGGGTTGTGTGCCCATATAGCATATTTTTTTATGATAAAATAATAATTTATAATAAATAAATTGTGATTTTATTTATTTATTGCATTTATTTATTATCGAGCATGCGAATTAAAGTGCTTATGATCACTGTGATAATATAAGTTGGGTACTTGTGTTGACAAATATAGTATGACACAACTTATATTTTGATCATAAAAATTTGTTCACAAACAATGTATAAGGGTTAGCACCTTAGAGTGAATTGCCCAAATAATCACTGAACTTTACATCATGTTTCCATAAGGTCATTGAACTTTAAAAATTATCAAACTCATCACTGAACTTTTCAAAAGGTTTACATGGTCACTGAATTTTAAAAATCACTCAATTCATCAATAAACTTTGTAAGAAATTTCCACGGGATCACTGAACTTTGCAAAAGGTTTCCTAGAATCACTAATTTAGTGATCATTGGGAAATTTTTTTGCAAAATTTAGTGATGAATGAGAAGATTTTTTAAGTTCAGTGACCCCGTGGAAACCTTTTGGGAAGTTCAGTGATGAGTTGGATAATTTTTAAAGTTCAGTGACTTTATGGAAGTATGGTGTAAAGTTCAGTGACTATTTGGACAATTCACTCAGCACCTTATACTAGAAGGTTGTAGTGTTGACCGATTCACTATCCATATTTGTGATTTGTCCTTATCACATAAATAGTTAAATGTGACACTAGTACACTTAGAGTGTATTGAACGGACCATGTGTCGGGTTTAATTCTACAGCATGATCGTGCGGAGAATTAAATTACACTTGATCACTGTGTATTTCATCTAAATCCCTTAACAGGGTTATGTATATCTTTTAGTGATTTTAATGGCTCTTTGATTCATCAATGGGTGAGACCAATTTGATTGATCAAATATCTCGATGAGTTGAAAATTTGAGAATGAGCGAAGTAGAGAACATGAATTCGTGTTGGGAACCATTACCCTAAAAAATGGGTAGAGTGACTACTTAAATATTTTATGTTGAACGGTATGAATCTGAGTTCAGTATTTAGCGACGGCTAAATTTCGACATCTGTGATTTGTTCAAATGACCGTTGAAAAAAATGATACTTAAATTAGTGAGAATTATTAGAAGGGCAAAATTATCATTTATACTCGTACCTAATTATCGGATCTCGAATGGGGATAAAATACATATATGACATGTCAGAGGAAAGAATTACAGATTTATTGGCTACTGTGATCTTATATATTCTGAGAGTTCAGTCTTTTACCTTTAGTGAAAAAAATAAAGACTAATAATTAGATTGTGTGATCTAAGATCGACTAGAATGATCTTTTTTTTTTTTTTTTTTGAAATGACACAGATCTAATTAATGGAGCTTAGATAATATATGTCTGATCAAATCCCTGTGGTAATTTTATAAAGTATTGAAACTTAATTACGGTAATTATAATAGTTTTGGGGTTAATTGTAATTAAATAACATTTTGTACTTAGTTATAATTACTATGAAAATTGTAAATTTAATTATAATTGTAACTAAAGTTCTAAGACTACGCATGCAATTAAATGTAAACTAATTGGATATGGACCCTAATTAAAATGCTGACTTGGATTTTAATTAACATTTCTATTTGAATGTGAAATTATTATTGTACAAGAATTATAACTATTCTATCTCTATAAATAGATATTAGATGGAGTTTGAATTAGTTTCTTGATTTAATTAAAAGAAGGTGTCCACCTACCGGTATGGTATTAACTTTGAAGAATACCATAGAAGATTTGGAGGTTTGAAATATCAAGTTCTTGCAATTAAAAACTAGAAGTTCATGATTCAAAATTAATTCAAGAACTGACCATCGAATTTAGGTAAAAATTCGAATCCTTTAATTTTGATATATTATACACGTGAACATCTAGATGATCTTATTTATTGAATTAGAGAAAAAAAATTGATTTTTAGATAATTCCGCTTCCGCATTCCAACACAAAGTTAGGTGGCCAATGAACTTGCTTGGACTTCAATTACATACCTTAACTAATTTATATTCGACTTGACTATATAATGGATAAAAATGCAAAAAATTTCTTTTGTGTAATCAAACTATCAAAGGATTGGAAAAGTAAATAGCGATTCTACGTTCTTATTCCAAATTCCAGTTAATAAATTAATTTTTTTAAAACACAAATTTCGGCTACAAATTTGTAATGAAGAGTTAATGCTCAACTACTTTATGTGGAAGGATGTACCCCATTGAACATAATGGCTCCTTGATGTTTTGACTCTTCATTTCTTTGCTTCCATAAAAATTGTGTGGACTCTGGAGACTGAGAGATTAGGGATGGCTTATGTTGCTCTGGTTTCTCTTATGCAAACTCTTGAGCAGATGATCACCAATACAGATGGAGTTTCGATTCCTTATGAAAAGCAAGGGCTTGTACCTCTCTTAGAAAAGCTCAGTTTATTACTGGATTTTCTAGAAGAATCTTCCCAAAATAGTTGCGAAGAAGTGAAATCACTGGAAAGAAGAATCAGAAATGCGGCTTATCATGCAGAAGATATAATAGAAGGGCGCAATTTTCTATCACGATCTGAAAGTATGATGTCTGACAGCGAACCTCATGCAGACTTGCAGAAAATAAGTACAGAAATGGATTCCATCCTGGAAGAGGCGGGGAAGATTGCAGACTTGGAGGAAAGATTAACAGAAATTGATACCCACATGGAAGAGGCGGTGAAGATTAATGATGGGAGTGGTGAACAAAATCTGCACGCGAGGAATTTTTCGCAATCAAAACCTGCTCCTACTGGCCAGAATAGTGTAGTGGGATTTGGTGAAGACTTGAAGAAGCTAAGAGATCGACTCTGTAACGAAGAGCAACCTCAACTTCAAATTATTCCCATTGTTGGAATGGGAGGCAGCGGTAAGACTACTCTCGCTATGAGTATTTCTGATGATTCATATGTCCAGTATTACTTTGATATTCGTGTTGGATTTATTACATTAAATCACCCATGTTGAATCATTAAGAATAATTAACCGAATGCGGAAGCGTACCTGAATCAGACATGATTATTGTGATAAATAATTCCTGCGGCTTTAGTCTTCCAGATCTACACGTTGTTCTTTTGTTTCTCTCTGGTGATGGGATCCAGAATGAATGAATACAGAACATGTGATCTGGGGACCATAACCCTATATATATAGATTGCCTAGTTAACCTAATTCGGCCCATCATGAATTAGGAACAGGCCCGGTCTCTACACATAAAAGCCCATACTTTAATTAGATGCATTAAAACCCGACGGGTTTAACCAAAATTGATAGTCTTTAATCCAATATACAATATTTCACATATAAGCCCAAATAATCGATTAAAACCTTACAATCTCCCACTTGGGCTGTATGTGTTACCTTATAATTGTGCATTAAATATAGCCTTATGAGTACTCAGAATCTTGCTATCATTACCGAATGCATCCCCAAACAATCCGGTCCATCAATCATATCAACATAGGATCAAAGCGGCTTTCGCTACCTTCTATTGTAGCTAAACCCATCAATGGTCACATATATTAATACAACTGAATGACATGGATCAAGCATGGATGTGTAGCATGGAAATTGCATGTAATGTGATCTTATCATGCCTATTTCCAACTGGTCCACCTTAATACTTTAGTGAGATCATTTTCAAACAAGTTCAAAGATAATAAACCAAAAACTTTATAACTGAAAATAACCTTAACCATAATCCATATCCAAAATGACAGTACATGTGTCTAATATGAAAAGCAAAAATATACAAACTCCCACTGAAACTAGATATCCTCAAGAGATACTACACCCATATGAGCAGTGTGCTCATGAAAGACCTTGGGTATTAATCCCTTAGTAAGTGGATCCGCAATCATGGAGTTTGTCCCGATATGCTCTACAGACACCTGTCCACTCTGAACTCTTTCTTTAACAGCTAGGAATTTGATCTCTATATGTTTTGACTTCGTCGAGCTCCTGTTGTTATTTGAATACAATACTGCTGATTTATTGTCACAAAATAACTTGAGTGGTCTTTCTATATTGTCTACAATGCGCAGCCCAGTGAAAAAATTTCGCAGCCATATTCCTTGATTTGATGCCTCATAACATGCTATAAACTCCGCTGCCATGGTGGAAGTAGCTATGAGTGTCTGCTTAGCACTCTTCCAGGAAATAGCACCTCCAGCAAGTAGGTAAATATAGCCTGAAGTGGATCTCCTACTATCTTGGCATCCCGCGAAATCGGAATCAGAATAACCAATGATCTCCAACTGATCCGATCTCCTGTATGTGAGCATGTAGTCTTTTGTTCTCTGTAAATACCGCATGACCCGTTTGGCTACTTTCCAATGATCCATTCCCGAGTTACTTAAATATCTCCCTAGCATCCCAACAATGTACGCTATATCCGGACGCGTACAAACCTGAGCATACATCAGACTCCCTACAGCTGAGGAATAAGGAATCTTCTGCATTTCTTTAATTTCCAAATCATTCTTGGGGCATTGACTTAGACTGAATTTATCTCCTTTAGCCACAGGGGTGTCACCTGGTTTACAATCTTGCATGCCATATCTTTTAAGCACCTTTTCGATATAGCCCTTTTGCGATAATCCAAGAATACCCCGAGAACGATCTCGGTGTATCTGAATTCCTAATACAAAGGAGGCGTCACCAAGATCTTTCATCTCAAAGTTCTTTGCTAGAAATCTCTTGGTTTCGTGCAATACGCCTATATCGTTGCTGGCAAGCAAAATGTCATCAACATATAAAACCAGAAAAATATACTTACTCCCACTGAACTTGTGGTATATACAATCATCGACTAGATTCATCTCGAAGCCAAATGAGATGATTACTTGATGAAACTTGTAATACCATTGACGAGACGCTTGTTTGAGTCCATAAATGGATTTCTTTAATTTGCAAACCATTTGCTTTGCATCATCCGATACAAAGTTTTCTGGTTGCACCATATAAATTGTTTCATCAATGTCACCATTGAGAAACGCTGTCTTAACATCCATCTGATGTAACTCAAGGTCGAAATGCGCCACCAATGCCATTATAGCCCTGAAAGAGTCTTTTGAAGAAACTGGAGAGAAAGTCTCTTTATAATCAATGCCTTTTTTCTGTGTAAAGCCCTTTGCGACAAGATGAGCCTTATACCTCTCTACATCACCTTTCGAATCCCTCTTGATTTTAAATATCCATTTGCAACCAATGGGTTTCGCACCTTTAGGCAATGGAACGAGGTCCCATACGTCATTGTCCTTCATAGACTTTATCTCTTCATTCATGGCATTGAGCCACTTTTGAGAGTTAGAACTTTCCATGGCTTGACGAAAGTTGATAGGATCATCTTCCACCACACCAATGTCAACTTCATGTTCTTGGAGAAATATGATATAATCATCTGAAACCGCACTTCTCCTTTCTCTAGTGGATCTTCTTAATGGCATTAGTTCTTGAGGCTGTAGAGTTTGTTCATCTGGAACAATCTGTTGACCTTCAGAGGGAGATACAATGACATTGTCATGATCCGGAGTTGCTTCTTGGACAATGTCAGGGATAAAAGACTGATTATTGTCAATGGCAATTGGAGGAATTTCAACATATTCCTCTTCAAAGACAAAGTCTGTAACCCTTTCTCCCCCCCGCAAACTCAACATTCTCAAAGAACCGAGCATTTCCTGTCTCGAAAATTACCTTAGTTGTGGGATCATAAAACTTGTAACCCCTGGACCTTTCAGATTATCCAATAAAATAGCAACTGATAGTTCTTGCGTCCAGTTTCTTTTCATTTGGCCTATAAGGCCTTGCCTCAGCTGGACATCCCCAAATGTGTAGATGTTTCAAAATAGGTATTTTGCCCGTCCAAAGCTCATAAGGGGTTTTATCAGTGGCCTTAGTTGGAACTCTGTTGAGTATATATGCTGCGGTCTTTAATGCTTCACCCCAGAGTGATTCTGGCAAGGTAGTATGAGCAATCATACTTCTCACTATGTCCTTAAGCGTTCTGTTTCGTCTCTCAGCAACACCATTCATAGTGGGCGAACCCGGCATAGTGTACTGTAGGACAATACCGCATTCCTCTAGGAATTTAGCAAATGGTCCTGGACGTTGTTCACCTGAACCGTCATATCTGCCATAGTATTCACCACCACGGTCAGATCTGACGCTTTTAATCCTTTTGCCGAGTTGGTTCTCAACTTCAGCTTTATAATTTTTGAACACATCCAGTGACTGTGATTTTTCATGAATGAGATATATATAGCCATATCTTGAAAAATCGTCTGTGAACGTTATAAAATATTGTTGACCATTCCAAGAAGTCGTAGGAAATGGTCCACAAATATCCGTGTGTATAAGTTCTAAGACGTCCAAAGTCCTGTTGGCTTGAAATATCCTTTTATTGGTTTGTTTTCCCTTTATACAGTTAACACACGTATCATAATCTGTAAAGTTAAGGGGATCGAGAATCCCATTGGACACAAGTCTCTCAATTCTCCTTTTGGAGATGTGACCTAATCTCTTGTGCCACAACGAGGCAGAATTCTCGCCGGTTAATTTACGCTTTACACCTCTAGTACTTACATGCAAGGATTCATTAAAAGAAGCAATTGTGTCAATTAAATAAAGATTATCGTAACCTGATAAAGAACCGGAACCAACCAATTTTGAATCATGAAACAAACTAAATTTTCCATTCCCAAATGAACAAGAATAACCAGATTTGTCCAAAGCAGAAATAGAAATCAAATTCCGTCTAAAGGACGATACAATAAATGTCTCATTAAGATCCAAATAACATCCAGTTTTTAACAATAATCTAAATTTTCCTATTGCCTCTACTTCTACCGTCTTGCCATTGCCAACATAGATGTGTCTTTCACCATCACTTGGTTTTCGGCAACTCAGGCAACCCTGCATAGACATACTGATGTGAGTTGTTGCACCAGAATCAATCCACCACGTATGTCTAGGTACAGAACTTAAATTAACCTCAGAACAAATCAAATGAAGAAGAGTACCTTTCTTGACACGCCACGCGTGGTAGTTGGTACAGTTCTTCTTGTTATGACCTACAGCTCCACAGAAGAAACAACCACTTTCAGCTGGGTCCTTATGCTGTTTCTTGTGTGATGCTGTAGCCGCAGCTACCTTATCACTTTTTCTTTTCTTGTTCCTTTTGTCCTTGGAGATCCTGGCCTGATGAGCACTTTCTGTCTTATCATGCTTCAATCTTTCCTCTTCTTGGACACAATGTGAGATGAGCTCATTAAGGGACCATGATTCCTTTTGACAGTTATAGCTCACCCTAAATTGACTGAAATGTGTCGGAAGGGATATCAGAACCAAGTGCACTAACAAGTCTTTAGATAAATCCAACTTGAGTGCCTTTAGTTTTGAAGCAGTATGAGACATTTCCATAATGTACTCCCTTATGTTTCCTTTTCCTTTGTACCTCATTGAGATCAGATTTGCCAAAAGTGTACTAGTTTCAGCCTTTTCATTCTTGGCAAACCTTTTCTCAAGGTCTTCAAGGAAACCCTTAGCCGTAGTCACCTTATCGGACATAGTGCCCCGGAATGCTTCTGGAATAGCACGCTTTATGACCATTAAGCTTATGCGATTTGATCGTTCCCACTTTTCCATCTCCCTCTTGTCATCAGAGGTACTTTTATCAGTGAGTGCAGCAGGTTGATCAACCCGTAAAGCAAGATCCAGGTCCATGACTCCGAGAACAATCATCACGTTCTCTTGCCATGCCTTGAAATTTGTGCCATTAAGCATTGGAATTGAATTGATGCTAGCAGAGATATTAGCAGCAGAACCTGAAACTGAATTGGAGAACAATTAATTTGAATAGCTCACATGAATATCCTTAATATGCAAATAATAATAATCTCAAATAATGGTAGGGCCCATCACAAGATACCTAGCACAACATCAACATTTAGTCTTTGGACAGAAATATTGACTTGTAAGTGGTACTCTTGGTGTAGTGATCAAACATTGACAATAAAACAATATGTCAACCAATAAACCTTTCTTTGGACCGATTTATTGATCACACATTAAACCAAATAATTGTCACATGTTTATCACCACAGGTGCACGTGTAATTCGGCTGAATATTAATCTTCCTTTGGACCGATCAAGTATTCCCATGAATAACACATACACAAACACCTTTTAATATTCTAAGTTAGTTAATTTCCGCAAGAGAGGTTGCTTTGGCAACATGTTGCTTCAATTAATTCACTTTCGAATATTATATCTCTTAAAAAGAGTCTTTTGTACCAAAATTTGAGAAGAGAAATCGCCAATTTTGCATATTTGATTTTGTTTTATACTATAGGGACCTTAAGGTTAATAATTCAGAACTTTAGGGGTTGAAAATTAATTGTTGAAAACTTTATGAGTCAAAAATTGATTATTAAAAATTTTAGAGATCCAATAATTAATTATTAGAAACTTTAGGGATCCAATAATTAATTATTAGAAACTTTAGGGGCCAATTTAAATCAATTATGAACTTTCAGGGGCTTAATTATAAAATTCAGAACTTTATTGGCCCAAATTAATTAATTTTCAAACTTTAGGGACTGAATTATTAAACCCAAAACTTTAAAAGGTCCAATTGGATGAATATTTACTTTAGGGGGCCAAATAACCAAATTTTAAAACTTGAGGGACTCAATCTTTAAATATTTAAAACTTAACCCTAATTTTAAATTGCAACCAAGTCCCTCAAAACTTCTAATTTTCAGAGGAGGCCCCCGCCCCCAAAATTCTCCCAAACCGACTGAAATTTCAGTACACCAGACGGGGCGCTAGCCGGAGTCGCCCCACAGCTGGCGCTGCGTCTGCTGCCTCGCCGGCGCGAGGCACTGATGCGTAATACTGTGGGAGCGCCGCTACAGCCGGCGATTCCAGCAGCAAAGCCCAACCATTTTTATTTTTTTTTGAATAAAAACAAAGCAGATCGGTACAGAAATCTGCTTAACTACATCCGTAATTCTTTGACCCCAGTTTGATGCTCTGAATCAAGAATATATATCTATACATAACACTCTACAAATTACACAATTTCTTCACATGTGGCAACCGTATGCATATGACAGTCATATTCATCATAATATATTTGACCAAAGCATATTATAATATTCATATTCAATTGGCAGTATGCTTAATTCAATTCATGCTCCACAGTGAAGATATGGCAGTATGTAAATTGGCTCATATTCAAAGACGGCGCAGTAACTTTACCACTGGATGGTCTTAATCAATATTAATTACCGTTAATCAAAAATTTGCATGATCAATTGACCCAAACAATTCTCAGTCAATCAAAATCTTTATTTCTCAAAGATTCAACAATGGTTTGGCTCTGATACCACTTGTTGGATTTATTAAATTAAATCACCCATGTTGAATCATTAAGAATAATTAACCGAATGCGAAAGCGTACCTGAATCAGACATGATTATTGTGATAAATAATTCCTGCGGCTTTAGTCTTCCAGATCTACACGTTGTTCTTTTGTTTCTCTCTGGTAATGGGATCCAGAATGAATGAATACAGAACATGTGATCTGGGGATCATAACCCTATATATATAGATTGCCTAGTTAACCTAATTTGGCCCATCATGAATTAGGAACAGGCCCGATCTCTACACATAAAAGCCCATACTTTAATTAGATGCATTAAAACCCGACGGGTTTAACCAAAATTGATAGTCTTTAATCCAATACACAATATTTCACATATAAGCCCAAATAATCGATTAAAACCTTACAATTCGTGCTTGGGTAACACTGTCTCAACAATATCGTGTTCGGGACATTCTTCTAAGCCTTCTAGACAATATTGTTGTCGTTACTGATGATATTCGCAAAGCGCATGATGAACAATTAAAAGAATATGTCCACAAAAATCTGAAATGCAAGAGATACCTAATTGTAGTTGATGATGTATGGAGTAAGAAGGCTTGGACTGAAATACAAATGTTGTTTCCAAATGACGACAATGGAAGCCGAATCATATTGACAACCAGGCTAACAGATGTGGCTGATTATGTCAGCTCATCTAACACTCGTCACCAGAAACATTTTTTAAATGAAGAAGATAGTTGGAATTTATTTCTCTCTAAGGTGTTTGGAAAAGAAAATTGCCCTCCTGAGTTTGTGGATGTTGGAATGAGAATAGTGAAAAATTGTCAAGGGCTTCCATTACTAATTGTTGTTATTGGTGGATTCCTCTCAAAGGTCAGTAAGACATAAGATTACTGGAAGTATGTTGCTGAAAACTTAAGCTCAATTATCGCAGAAAAAGACAATTGCTCGGAGATATTAACTCTAAGTTACAGCCACTTGCCTCCTCATTTAAAAGCATGTTTTCTTTATATGGGAGTTTTTCCAGAAAACTATGAGATTCCCGTCTCCAGACTCATCAAATTATGGGTTGCCGAGGGATTTGTAAAGTCACATAAATCTAAATGCTTGGAAGAGGTTGCAGGGCAATACCTTATGGATCTTATTGATAGAAATCTTATTTTGGTTCGTCAAAAAGGGTCTATTAATGGTAAAATTAAAACCTGCAGCATGCATGATCTTTTGAGACAGCTCTGTGTGAGGATGGCTCGTGAGGAAAATTTTCTGTGTGTCAAGAGCAGATATCTGCATGCCTTTCTAGAAGATGAAAGTTACAAGCGTCGTCTGAGTATTCACGATGATGCTTCATATAGTCCGAACGAGGAGGACTTCACAATGCAATCAATGTATCTTGTCCGTTCTTTTATATATACTGGTTGGGATGATACCCGATTGCATTCTTTTTATTATTTTGGTTATCTATTGCTGAGGGTATTGGATATGGTTGGAGTAGAGCTTGTTAGATTCCCAGAGGAAATACTGCAACTAGTTAACTTGAGGTATATTGCTATCATGTGTCACATTTCTGTCACCAGTAATGCTGAGTTTCCTCCTTCTATTTCCTTACTTAGGAATCTGCTTACTTTAATAGTTGTCGAACCATCGGGAATTACAATCAAACTACCAGTGGAAATTTGGAGTATGCCACAGTTGAGGCATCTCAAATTCTCTCGTGTTTTTCTGCCTCCTCCAATTATTCACCCAATTGATAGAGAACAATGTTTCGTTCTAGAAAACCTGGAGACACTTTCGATGGTAGAAGATTTAGGGTATACAAAACAAGTCCTTGAAACTATTCCAAATGTAAAAAAATTGGGTATTCATTATTGTCAATCTTTTATATGGAGTCTCGGTGATTTTGTCCATCTCCAAAAACTCGAAACACTAAAATTTCTCTTTGACTCACCTGCAACTTCCACTTTCCGGAAGCACATCACTTTTCCATTAAGTCTCAAAAAGATTACTCTAGAACGTGCTAGATTTCGTTGGGAAGATATGACAATTTTCGGTTCACTTCCCAATCTTGAAGTGCTAAAACTGCGAGATTTTGCCTTCCTAGGCCCAGAGTGGGTGCCAACTGAAGGGGAATTTCCCAAACTAACATTCTTGCTAATTTGGGAGACAAATTTGGAGCACTGGAGAGCGGACCACACCCATTTTCCTAGACTTGAACACCTAATCCTCGGGAATTGCTCGAAACTGGTAGAGATCCCTTCTGGTATTGGAGAAATACTTACACTTGAAATAATTGAGATAGATGACTCCAGTCCTTCCGCTGTGAAATCAGCAAACGATATACTTGAGGTCCAACAGAGCCAGGGATATGATGGCCTTCAAGTTCTTGTCCATCCAACAAAAGAAAGATTCTATCCATCAAAATTCGGGGTAAATCAATTCCTCATCCTACATATATTTATGTTACTTTCTTAAGTTTTAGATACATCAGGGAAAATATTGATCTTCATTGCCAACAGGCCCAGCAAGATGAGTCAGGTCTCTTCCATACGAGGGAAACCAAACTTGATCGTTTAAAGGTAAATAAATTTCTCGTCCTATATTTGTATGTTACTCTCTTAATTTTTAGATACATGAAGAAAAATACTGATGAACCTGCCAATAGATCAAGAAAGAAGAGTTAGATGATTTGTTTCCCAATGTTGTGGCCAATACCCAACCTTCTATGTCTGAGGTAATTCAAATCCTCATCCTGTATTTCTCTGTTATTTCCTAGATTTTGGATATTAATCCAATTAATGCCAATATATCCAGGAAGCTGAGTCAGATGACTTGTTCCCCAATGTAGTGGACAATTCTCAACCTTCTACGCCCAAGGTAAATAAACTTCATCCTTGTTTCTCTGTTGAATAATGCGATTCATAATGAAGGCTACTGGGAGTTGCCTTACATGACATAATCATGGCAGTTTGTTATTTGATGCATAAGGTAATAAAAAACTACCATATTGATGTATCAAATAACAAACGGTCACATATATGTCACGTAGATGACTACCGGTAGTCTTTACTATGAATAGCATTACTCTTCTCTGTTTCTTTCTTAAATCAGGGAATTAGTGAATCTGCCGAGCAAAGCCAAGTTGTAGAAATAAATAAGTAATGCCCTCACTTAAAATGGCATCATATTTGTTATCTCCTTCAAATGTCTCAGTTGAGTAATTACCCACAAGAGATTATTAGCATATTTGATCAGATGGACCAAAAAATATTGAACAATATTAAAGAAATAAATAAATAAAAGCTTGAATGTACATTGTGATCATTATCAATATTGAATACGATTTGTGTTATTAGGATATAAGACCTCGTTAGACTCTTCAGCACTGGAAATCTTTTTCTCCAAATACTACCAATGCAAATGGATTGGTCGATTTCTGCAACCCATAAACATTGGAAGATATCTCAGTTATCAAGTCAAGCTTCTTCCTCCCACAAATTATGGGATAGCATAAATAAATGTTCCTAATCTATTATATCTTTGAGTTCGATTACTTTTGCGACTAGTTGTTTGTTATTTGTTAAAAAATTGAGAATGTATTTTGTTTCAAAGGATTTTAATTTTCAGATTTTGTTTTGGTATATCAACGGTACGATATTGTTGATTTTATTTGTGTCACTAGTATTTTATCTTTGTAAAAATATTGTTTATTCAGCGGTTAAATACCATTCAAAGTAACTATACTTTTACCAATAATGTCAATTATGTAACATTACTTTAATTTTTTTTCAATTGGATTACTGTACTTTAACTACATATGTGCTTATTTAACAAAAGAAAAATGGCCAAGACATGAGCATCTATTTGCATTTTTTTTAAAAATAAAAAATCCATCTTAGTCCATTCACTTAAAGTTATATTTGTTTTGTTGTGCTAAAGTATTTATCAAATAGACATTGAACAATCAAGGTTTGAGGGGTTCATTTGGTTGAGGTGGGGGGGGGGGGGTATATTACCAGGAGATATAATACTAATACCTGTATACCATCTCTATTTTTAGAAATTATAGTAACATTTATTCTAAACTCTGTAGATCAAGTAGTGTAAAAAATTATATATTTCCAATTAAGAATGGCAAAAAAACTCATTTAATTCAAAACCCGTTGGATCCCGCCTCAAATGGGACAAGGATTACTAGTTTAACCGGATAAATATGATGGGAACGGGATTGGGGTCAATTCCCTGAATAGGGTACCGGGGACATAGTCCCCGCCTCGCTACCCGTCCCATTTAAAATTAATTTCAAATTTAAGTTTCTTATCAAACAAAAATAAAATATTTATCATCATTTTTAAAGAGAACATGAGTTGTTCTTAACAAATTGAAAAAATAAAATAATAATATTTATTAAAGACATAAAATAAATAATAAAATAAAATAAAATAAATAAAATAAATAAATAAATAAATAAACCGGAGATAAATCCGTCCCGTAACCCTTTAACCGGGTATGGGAATGGAGGTGGCAATCGAGTCGAGTAGCTCGTGAGCTCGTGCTCGGCTCGTCTAAAACGAGCCACGAGCCAAACTTTGAAAATGTCAGACGAGCAGAGCTCGGTTCGGCTCGTCAAGTAGATGAGCTACTCGACGAGTAGCTCGTGGGCTCGATTTGACGAGCCACGAGCCGGCTCGGCTTGTGGCTCGTCAAATTTTTTTCTAACAAAAAAAAAATTATAAAATGTGTATTATATAATATAAAAAAAAATTTAAAAAAAAAAGACGAGCTCACGGGCCGAGCCTACGAGTCGAGTTGGAGCTCGGCTAGTCCCAACCCACGAGGTCGTGGGCCGAGCCGAACTCGACTTTTTTTTCACTAGCCGAGCTCGACTCGACTTGTTGCCCACGAGCTAGTTGGGCAACGAGCTCGAGCACGAGTCGAGCTCGTAGGGCGACGAGCCGAGCCGAGCCATTACCACCACTAGGAGGAGGTGATAATAATACTTGATGGGACGGGGTGAGAATGGTCAACCCATCCTATACTCACACCGTTGTAATCCTTGTTTCCAATTGGACTCCCTCTCTTATGTTATTAACTTTAATTTAATAGTGATGCTTTTTTGGCATGGGCGGATCCAGGGACAGGCTGGCCCGTGATACAGCCCGCCCCAGTCCAGATGTTCATTTAAAAAAATGAAATTAAGTACCAAAAAAAATATAATTATGTGCGATTTTATTATTATTATTATTATTATTTTTTTTTTTGCGTATTAACATGTCCTTAATTTTTTCCTGAATTCGTCACTGTTTCTTGGCCTCCCGTCCACTAACGACCGTGTACAAAAAGTGGTGGGCCTCTTCTCCCAATGTGAGAATTAGTAGGAGAAGAAGATTGAATATTTTGTATGCGTGAAGTGTGAAAAACAAATCTATCGCTACATTTGTCAAAGCTCAGAATCTAATTTGTTTACTTAAGACGGTGTGCTTTTATAGTAGCAGTGGTGGATGAAAAATGTTTTCATCTCATGGGTGAGGGCTCTCGCATGTTCCCCACTCTCTCCTAGATTTCAGGAGTCAATATGTGGACGTGTTTGTAGCCTCTTCAATCGTCAAGAATAACCATTTGTGTGTAGTTTCCAAGAAATATTGCTTACATAGTCTCAATCATGAAAAAGCAGAACATACGACCTTTTTTATGCAATTGAGCTAAATTTAATAAAGAATGAGAAAAGAAAAATCCCTAAAAAAATAATAATAAAAAGAAAAAAAGAGAGCCAGCACATTTTTTATTTTTTATTTTTTCTTAACAAAAAAGCAAAATAATAATAATATTTAAAAAAAAAAATTGGTGTTTTTTAAGTTTTGAGTTATGCTACACAACCCAAGTTGGATTACAAAATGAGGGGTGCCCAAGTGATGTGGCGCGCCCCATATTGGAGCAGTCGGCGACCTTTTTTATGCAATTGAGCTAAATTTAATAAAGAATGAGAAAAGAAAAATCCCTAAAAAAAAAAAAAATAGAGCCAGCACACTTTTTAATTTTTTATTTTCTTAACAAAAAAGCAAAATAATAATAATAATAATAATATTTTTAAAAAATTGGTGTTTTTTAAGTTTTGACTTATGCTACACAACCCAAGTTGAGTTACAAAAGGAGGGGTGCCCAAGTGATGTGGCGCCCCCCTATTGGAGGAACCGACGGCCTTTTTTATGCAATTGAGCTAAATTTAATAAAGAATGAGAGAAGAAAAATCTCTAAAAAAAAAAGTAAAAAGAAAAAAATAGAGCCAGCACACTTTTTAATTTTTTATTTTCTTAACAAAAAAGCAAAATAATAATAATACTTAAAAAAAATTGGTGTTTTTTAAGTTTTGAGTTGTGCTACACAATCCAAGTTGGGTTACAAAAGGAGAGGTGCCCCCAAGTGATGTGGCGCCTCCCTATTGGAGCAGCCGATGACCTTTTTTATGCAATTGAGCTAAATTTAATAAAGAACGAGAAAAGAAAAATCCCTAAAAAAAAAAAAAAAAATAGAGCCAGCACAGTTTTAATTTTTTATTTTCTTAACAAAAAAGCGAAATAATAATAATAATAATTTTTTAAAAAAAAATTGGTGTTTTTTAAATTTTAAGTTATGCTACACAACTCAAGTTGGATTACAAAAGGAGGGATGCCCAAGTAATGTGGCGCCTCCCTATTGGAGCAACCAACTTGGGCAAAGTAGCATTACATGTTTTTTAATTACCCTATTTTTTAAAGCATGTTTTATGAATAACCAATATGATTGAATCTTGTAGCTTTGAGTATGGCTTCGTATTCAATATCTAGAAAATGAAATAAATTATTTAAATATAATTTTTTTAAACGATAGATTATCAACACTTAACAAAACTCCTAATAGAGATCAACTTTTCACATCTATTGACAATATTTATAAACAATTGCGCAAAAAAGTCTTGCAACAATGAAAAAAATGGAAGCAGCGCTGACAAAAACAGAAGATGGAGGTTCATCCCAACAAAAGAGATTACTTCGAACATGTGATACATATTCCTACATATATCAAATTTCGAACATATGTATAGCTGCTTACACTGTTTAGTGCGCCAAATGCTCCATATGGAGGATTGGAGCATCTGAGGAAATTATGTACAGAAACGTCTTGCTCAGTCTGCTAACTCATGACATGGGAGACGTTGTGATGCCAAGTTTGACGATTAATGCTGACTCACTAAGATTTACTGTTCTTTGGTAGGAAGGGAACTGTACTTCAGATGCTGAGGCTCCTTCGGAAAGTTGAGGTATTATTATGTCATTTTCCGAATGCTTAATTTGTTCTATTGTCCAGTTTCCTTTTTGATTATGTCAGTTGGAATACATAGCTTCTTCTTTGCCAATAAAATTATTTGTTATGTATGCCTAAAAGCTTGAAATCCGATAAACAAGAATAAAAATTGATAGGCAAAGACATCATAGTTTTATTGTTGATCCATATATCATGGAGCTGCTTTTGCTTGGTTCGGATGTAAGGTCATTGATAGTGTTACTTTGTTCTGTTTAAGTTAAACCTCTCTGATTCGGCAATTTATTCAATGGCGTATTCTAACTGCTGAGTATTTAATCCGAGCTGTCAGCATTAGTCCTAAAAATAGTAAACATGATGGCTTGATCCAAAAGATTGTTTATCAAGATTATTTGTACCCTAATACTGGAACCTTAGGGTATCCAGAAGTTATTTCTGTCTGTGAGACTGATATGAATGGTTGTGTACTCTAACAACATGTTTGGGGCACAATATTGGACGATATCAAACAAGGCAGATATAAGATTTCAACTTCATTCTTGTTTTGTTGTCTGTTCTTCTTGCAGAATCTTAATTATGTCATTATGCGAGGTATCATGGCGTTTCTTACTGACAACATGTTTTCCCTTTCTCACGCCTCTTTGTGACTGGTTTCACCCAATCCCATCCCTTCTTGTGGATCTTCTTATAATGGAAACATAAAATCAGCATACCACGACCTCACGTCTTCAGCACCAGTAAATGACGAGATTTATTGAGTTAATATGAAAACAAATCCGATGCTAAGTCTGTTCAATATTGAAACCTGTAAGCTTGACGTAGGAGGGTGTAAGATCTTAAGGAAGACTCCATCAATACCTTTCATTTATTTAGAATCTTAACATTCATAATGTGACATACTACTTAATCCACAAAATCATATATATATATATATATATATATATATATATCACAACAAATTCCTCGATCTGCTACGTCGTACTTGTGGTATTGCAATTGGGATTTTTACTGGTAGTGTCACTTGTTCTGTTTAAGCAAGCCTCTCTTGTTTTTCAATGGAGTATTAATTGTTGGTTTTGATGGAAACTAGTTGAAGCTTGGTTGAAGCATAATTAGTCATAAACATTATGGTCTAGTCACTGTATAGATTAATTGCTAGGATTGATGTTTGATCCTCGTATCTTTCAACTTGAACTCTGCATTGAGTGTCTCAACCATATTGGTAATGTGACTTTTGACGACGTTGTGGACTTGTGGCTATGTTTACATTTTTGAGTTTTCGTCCATAACTGGAATATCAATTCAAGGACCTTTTCTATGCACGCTTTACTTTTACTGAGTTTCTTTTAATTTCTGATGTGAATTAATTAAGATTTTTTTGTCTATGGTTTTAGGTTGGTGTGTCAACTGTCGACAATCAATGTGTTGACCGCTATGCTGAGAATACAAGGGATGCAGAATATAATTAAAAATTATTTATTTTCTTCATCATAAGGACCATTGAAAATTATCACAATTCACATACTTGTCTTTTCTAAAGAACGTGAAAATTTATTTTTAATTTCGGATGCTTGCTTCTTCCTGTCAAGCAGAATAAGTATTTTTTCCATCTCTTTTTCTGTTTAATTTTATTTTTCTGAATTATGCATCTAAATTTCTTGTCCATAATTGTTGTAGTGTAATGCTCGAAGAATGTGTGAATAGTCGATTGACATCAACATTTTCTTAATGGTCTAGCCTATTAAAAATTGCGGTCTGTGCTGGCATTTGAGTCACTTGACACATCTAGTGAGGATCAATCTTGGCGAGTCGTTATAAAGAGTGATTAGTCGGTCAAATCGTTTCATTTCATTTCAAACAAGAAGAGGAAATTGATCAGGCTAAACATATTAGTAATGTAATTTATTACAACTGCCCTTTAGGCTTATTCTATTACACCAGTTACATCAACTTTTGATACATCCATGATCTCATGAATCTCTTATCACCGTATATTATGCTCCCCATGATTGTTTAGCTGTGGTCACAAATCAAAGACCAGAACATCAGAACAACTAGTAATTTGCTTGATAAGTGTATTTCAAAGGTAAGCTTTTTGCTTTCAATTTCACAAACGGCATGTTAGGTACACAATATTAGTTGGAGTACTCGCCAATTTCAATTGGAGAGATTTTAGATTTTCTTATTTCTATTGTCTAAGTCAGCTTACCATTTACCAAAAGAAAAACATGTTTATTAAAAGATCAAGATACTGACCTTGTTGAGACAGAGCCCAATTGTTATCTACTCCAACATGCCATGCAAAGTAACCCAGCAACCCTTTTTGCTTAGCGTACGAAACCTTGGCGGCAATGGCTTGAGTATCATCAAATCCTATCCAAGTAGTTCCAGCATAGCAGTAGTTGGTTACAATAGTTGAATTGTAAACCGTTACGGCTTTGTTTTGTGCGATAAAGTTCTTGATTTGTCTGTAACCCATGGCTCCATTATCAGGACTTGCAGGGCCATTCGCTGGCGCCAATAGGCCGTGGTCGTTGGCATTCACCAAACGCCAAGCGTACCCATAAAATGGCATGCCAAGAACCAGTTTTTTCGCTCTTACGCCAGCCTGGGTCCAAGCCCCGACACCGTAGCTGCCACTGACTTGGCCTGAGGGATCGTAGAGTGCAGCGTGTGAATTGGTAAATTTGTACCAAGAGGGATCATAAAAGTCATACGCCATTAAATTGATCCAATCCAGGTTGCTGTTTATGGACTGAACTGGGTATTTCAAATCATTCACAGTTGGTGCAAAATAAACCGCTGATGTCAAAATCAGCGCCGCCTTGCTTGAGGCTGTGGCCTCGGCAGCCACCGCCGTGCGCCACTCGTTTAATAACAGACCTAAATTAGCCATCTCCGAAGCCGTTCCTGGGTATTCCCAATCTAAGTCAAGACCCAAAAACCCATAAGATCTTGCTAATTTTATTGAAGAATCAATGAATGATTTTCGAGAAGTGGATTGAGCAGCCATTGAAGCAAAAACAGTCTTGATTGCATTTCCACCACCAATGGACAAAAGGGTTTTGACAGAAGGGTTCTTAAGTTGGACAGTTTTTTGTGAATTGGGCAAAAGAGGCATTGTTTGTGGAGGAAATTGTGAGTTGATAGGTTTGGGGATCAAGATTTGCAAATGCACAAAATAAATGTGTGAAAAGATTGGAATTTATATCTGAGGCTTCAAATCCACTTTCAGGGAACCAATATCCTCCTTGAACATTTTGTCCTATAGAGAAGTTAAACTGGAGAAGAGAAATAACAGAAAATAAGAGAAAGATTTCAGCAGTACTGGAAGCCATTGAAACTTAGAAGTTAGAAATAATTGAACCAATTACATATGCTTATATAACATGTATTCGATACGTTTGCTACTTGTGTTTGACCAATTGAAAAGATATGAAAAATGTTCAAATTTCTGGATCATTCTGGCCAGTCTACTCCAATTTCAAGAGCTTAGCCTTTTTAACAACTAATTAATATAGTTATAGTCGATGTTGCACGAAAATCTATTGAAATTAGGTACAAGTTATGAGCCTCATAACAAGTTTGAGAAGTCCTTGGCATGTGGGCTTCGCCTTTTTAACAACTAATTAATGTAGTTATAGTTGACGTTGCACGAAAGTCAATTGAAATTAGGTACAAGTTATGAGCCTCATAACAAGTTTGAAAAGTCTTTGGCATGTGGGATTAATTTCGCTTAAAATAATTTTTAAGTTCATTTGTCAAACATAGATAATTTTCAAATATTTATTCCGACTCTTAAAATATACTTCAGTTAAACATGTGTACGTGCATAATTTTTATCATATTCGGTTAAAATATACTCTTAAAATTTTTAAAGTAGGAATTATCTCTCGCTTAAAGTCACCTCGTTGAAGCTGGCAGCCAGAAGACTGGAGATAAAGTAGCTGGCCAATTTTAATTTTATTAAATAATATGATAGAAAATATAGATCAAGATTTGGCTAATTAAGAATTTAAAAATGAAGAGGTTCAAAATGTTGGGGGGGGGGGGGGGGTGATATGGATAAAGAGCATGGAAAATATGGATAAAGAATATATGAATCATGGACAAGAAACTTAAGAGATTGAGGAAAATAGGAACGAACAACACGAAGATTTTGATACAAACTTAGTAGTTTTCCCTTTGGAAACTACAGAACCATGAAATTAGAATATAATTGACCAAAATTTAGTAGATTTGTTAATATAAAAAAGGTCCTCTTAGAGAGAATGCGGTTGATTTCTCTAAAGATTTAGGATTCATACATACTGTAGAAGGCTCATTCGAAGTTTGTCTAAAGCCCTCAAAATCCTGTAACTGGTCTTGCCACTATATTTATCATTTGTGTATTGATAGTTCCATTTTGGCAGATATTAGCGTAATTTGAAAGAAATCGCTCTACCAAATGTACTCTATATATATTTGTTTATGAATAATGGCCGTATAAAATAGAGTCAGAAAACGTGAATTATACACTCGCTACAAAAAAAAAAAAAAAAAAAAAAAAAAAAAAAGTGTAACTGATGAATTTTTTTCAATTTTTTTTTCCCTTTTTGGTATGTTCTTCTTGGTATGACTATATCCTAGGATGTGAATAAAATGTAGCTCACATTTATTGTGAGAACTTAAATTGAGGTTTACTATCTTTGCGAGTTCATGGAGGAGTGTAATCTTCTAGTTCAAAGTGAATTTCAAGTTTACTATAATGGTTAGTAATATTCATGAATTGACGGCTTGATTTATCCATTGTAAACTAATTTTACTTTTTGATCAGGTTGTCGTGGAACCATGATAAACACTCATTATCTATTTTATTTACTATAACTGGAAATCATATTCACAATGTGTGAAGTTATAGAGTTTTTTATTTGCACATGTGCAAAATATGTGCAAAAATGTGGATTCAATTGTTGCAATTCTATGACTTGTTAATTGATTTAGTTCTTACAGGTTCTGCTTGAGCTGCAACTGCAAGAATGAGGCCTTCACAATCCAACATCAATTCACATATTTCCCTGTAAAATCAAAACTTACTTAAATGAAAACTACATTATCAACCTTGACCTCGATGAAACAAATGAGACATACCAAATGCAGCCTCAAATATAGTCACAGAATGCATTTGAAAATTTTGGTTCTTCTAATTTTACGAACAGTGTTATAGAATCTCACCTTTCAATTGAACTTATCCACAACCCTTCTCCGATTGAGACTCCAATTCAAAATCTTTCAGAAACTTTTGTGCAAAATCCTGTAGAGAAGAAAGATGACTACTCATTGTCGCATATAGTGGCTATGGCCTATGGATAGAAATTACTGGTCAATGGTTAAAGATCGTAGCAGAATATCACTAGTAACATAGACAATGCCAACTCTGGAGTTCCCAACTCCCATAACTACTTTTTGTGTCCACTGCCACATTTAAATTGGTAAATCCCTTGGATTGACTATAAAGGATTTAATTAATTGTTTAAGTCTTCTTTATTTTCTAGTCACTTTATTATAATACTGTTAGGTCTTATGTAATTGGAAATTTTGTAAACAAAATGACTAAAATAAATATGTTGTAAAAAGTCAAGGAGTTAGTTGCAATATTGTATAATTGAGTTAGATAGGTTAGGGTTCGAGTTCGGAATACCGCAATTTCACTATCCTATCGTCTAGCTATTGCTCGAGTGACAAAAACACAAACCCCGTCGCTCACCTGTCATCTGTCTCTCGCTCGAGCATCATACCGTTGCCCGCCTATCGTCATCCCCTCACTCAAGCGATAGTTATATACGGAAAACCCTATTTCACGTTTTTGAAGAGTTTTACGTGACCTAAATTACCTAATAGCCTTCAACTATAAATACCAAATACTTTGCACGAAATTGGTGTGATTGTTCATAGTGTCTCTTCTCCATAACACATTCATAACATTCTTTAAAGATCCAAGTGCTTGTTCATGTATTGATTCAATCGCTTACTCTTGAGATTATACAACCAAAGATTAGGGGAAAACTTCAAATCCATTAAATCCAAAACACTTACTTCCTAAACACTCTTAGGAATGTACTTTCTCAATTGATCTTCAAAGGCTGTTGAAGATTGGGAGAGGTTGGACTACAAGCGCAGGAAGAGTACAAGAATTGGTCATTCTTGGTGAACCACTTGGAAGAGATAATTGTTGGAGACCGGGAGCTGGTGGTTTCAATAGGATCTTGGAAGTTACAGAAAGTAGATTGGGAAGTTTAGTGGAATTGGCTAGGCATCATCTAATTGTAAATACATATTGTCTATAGTGAAGATAACTGGCTTGGCCCTAGAATTATTACCCAGTTGGATTTCTCCGTCAATATATCTGGTGTTATTTACTGCTTTTTTATTACAAATTGTGATAATTCAACTTACGATAATTGGATTGTTTGACTAACCATCTAGAAACAATTAAAAATTGACTTGCTTCTTTTAATTGTTTTAATTTCGCACGCAAGGTCAAACTAAATTAATAATCTAGATTCTTCTAGAAAATGTTCAAGTGATATCAGAACTTTTCAATTGGTATCCAGTTTTTTTCAAATACAATTTACATGTGTTTCCTGTACACTTATTTTTTGGTAGGTCGGTCTAGCACGAACCTTGT
The DNA here is from genome assembly GCA_019395295.1 of Osmanthus fragrans. Taxonomy (NCBI): domain Eukaryota; kingdom Viridiplantae; phylum Streptophyta; class Magnoliopsida; order Lamiales; family Oleaceae; genus Osmanthus; species Osmanthus fragrans. Next base: position 7,537,812 of record CM033358.1, read on the forward strand.
CGGGGAATAACAGTAAGCATTGACTTGAAAGAGTCCCAATGCTGGCAGTTCAAGTAGTCCAAGGTTCAATACATAGGCATTTCATTTTTAATGGTTGTTTATAAGTATGTTTTTTATACTTTTATAATTCATAAGTTCCCGTACTTACAATTATTTAATTTTTATTTTTAATTTGTCTAGTTGTAGAAAGGATAAAAATGTCATGAGTAGCATCCCCCCAGACCACAAACATGTGTATGTGCATGTGTGCTCAAATTTTTGAAAGAAAAGTGTCTACATACGTATGTCAATTTTTTGTCGTGAGAGAAACACAAAATTTTTGTCTGTTGGTCAATTTCGAAATCTTCCAATTGATTTTTGAAGATTTTACCGTGGATTCATCCACTTGTGTTTTTCTTTTGCACAGATAATTATGTCTTTGATTTCAAATCAAAATATAATTTTAATCTTAATAATGAATAATTCTTAGTTCAAAGAATTTGATAGGTGTCGAATATGAGCCTTTAATTTTCAACACTAACGGATCAATATAAAGTTCATGTGGTCCCTCGTCAACTAAGACAAACCCCATTTTCCACACAATGCCCTCCATTGTCAGCAATCCTTTTCTTTGTTTATTTTGAGGTACCAACAAATTAAACATTATTATAAATTTCAGCTTCATTACGAAAATTATTTTTCGTATCATTCTACTTATTTTATCATTTCATCTATTCAAAGATATAATAAATTGACATGTTAGGTATTATATTATAAAGGTAAAAATGTTGTCTTAATTTTCTTTTGTCTAGAATTGATGGGATTAAGTAAAACAGATAAAAAAAATCTATTTGACATAGGAAATCAACGTTATCAATAGAAAATAAATAAATGTAAGGTGGCAATGAAAAATAGAACAAATACATCGATAAGATATTAAAATAATAGATGTGCAAAAACATGTTTTGGAGTAGGTTTCAAATTTATATTGCAAAAATCCAAAATCTGTGTACCTAGTTAACAAGGTCAAAACGATTGTTCAATAGTGCAATTTATTAAAATTTCATTTGTTGCTGAAGTTGTCCTGTCGTCCAGTCCAAACTTTGTTCTTCGAGAGGGCATCAGAATAAGTTTGCAAGTTTGTGTAGTCTGGTCCTACAAAAGAGCTAAAATGTTGGAAATCTTCATCTGGATGGTAAAAAAAAAAAAAAAATTAGAAAAATGCTAAGTAGTTAGTTTGACAGCCCTCTCACACACACTCATGCAATTATTTTAATCCCCAGCCCACTTTCTCCATGTGAGAGGACTATCAAACTTGGTATACAAAGTGCTGCACACCAAGCAAAACTCTACAAAATTTCATTAAGAGTTCAATTTGGACACCTATAAAATGAAAAGAGAAATAATTTTTTTGTCAGCGGACCGCACACCGTCAAAAAATTATTTCTATTTTATTATTCCATAATTAATTAATAAGTCAGTACTATTTTAAAAAATTAATCGCTACTTTTGCAAATAAAAGTATTTAGATAGAAACATATAGCTTATGTGCAAGTTATGTTCCCAAAATTGACATGAAATAAAAAAGTTTGCTGTTATCTGTTCCAAAAGCAAAAGCCCTACGGTAGTCTAGTGGTGAGTTGGTTGTCTTCAAGATATTTGCTAAGTGCATACTTCATTTCCATTTTGTAAATTTTTTAGTTATCTCATTAATTATTTGTTATTTTGAATATTGTATTCCAGTTATTTTATCGAACATTGCATTTTTATAGCACTCATATGACATTACTTCAATTCCAGTAGTTCACAAAAATTAGGAAAAATTACCAAATTTTCTGAATGTAAGGGTAAAGGTTTTTAAATACATACCTTGCACGTTGTGGGCTCTCTTTGCATTCGCTTTCCATTCTTGCCACTTCTTGAAGTCGGAATCAACATTAATATTTGAAAGCGTGCTTCTAAGCCACAGTTTGATCAACAAATAAATGAATAATTCTTGATTTACGAGTGTGCATTTGTATGCATATGCACATATTCACATATACCAAGTAAAGAAGAAAGATTATACTTGTACAATCCAAGGTAAAGAAGAATACTACTCGAGAATGTTTTTTATTCTCATCTTGCTAGTGTGAACAAATACGAGAGTTAGTGTGCCTATTTATGCACTTATATGAGGGGGAAAGTAAGATGATACTTCGTGGTATAAGGTTTGGGTTCATGTCCACGTGAATATGCACAAATACAATTATACAAAGTAAAGATGGAAGGAAATGTGTAGACAGTTTGAGGTCTGGAGGGATGCTACTCATAACATTTTTATCCTTTCTACAAGTGGTCAAATTAAAAATCGAAAATCGAAAATAAATGAATTATAAACGTATAAAAAATATACTTATAAACAACTATAAAAAGAAGAAATGCCTATGAATGGAACCTTAGACTACTTGAACTGCCAGCATAGGGACGCTTCCGAGTCAATGCTTGCTGTTGTTCCCCGACAAGGTTTGTGCTTAACCTACGACAAAATTTGTAAGTGTACAAGAAACACATGAAATTGTATTATAATAAAATGATTAAAAAAATAAAGAAGACTTAAACAATTAATTAAATCCTTTATAGTCAATGATCTAACTTAAATAAAAGGGACTTACCTATTTAAATATGGCAGTGGACAAGAAAAGTAGTCATGGGAGTTGGGAACTTCAGTGTTGATATTTCTGCTACGATCTTTAGCCATTGAGCAGTAATTTCTACCCATGGCCACTATATGTGACAATGAGTAGTCATCTTCCTTCTCTACGGGATTTTGCACAAAAGTTTCTGAAAGATTTTGAATTGGAGTCTCAATCGGAGAAGGGTTGTGGATAGGTTCAATTGAAAGGTGAGAATGTATAGAATTGTTCGTAAAATTTGAAGAACCAAAATTTTCAAATGCATTCTGTGAATACATTTGACGTTGCATTTGATGTGTCTCATTTGGTTCATCGAGGTCAAGGTTGATTATGTACTTTTCATTTAGGTAAGTTTGATTTTGCAGGGAAATATGTGAATTGACGTTGGATTGTGAAGGCCTCATTCTTGCAGTTGCAACTCAAGCAGAACCAGTAAGAACGAAGTCAATTAACAAGTCATAGAATTGCAACAATTGAATTCATATTTTTGCACATATTTTGCACATGTGCGAATAAAAAACTCTATAACTTCAGACATTGTGAATAAGATTTCCAATTATGGTAAATAAAATAGATAACGTGTTTATCGTGGTTCCACGATAACCTAATCAAAAAGTAGAACCTAGATAAACCTGATCAAGAAGTAAAATTAGTTTACAATGGATAAATCAAACCGTCAATTCATGAATATTACTAAGCGTCATAGTAAACTTGAAATTCACTTTGAACTTGAAGATTACACTCCTCCATGAACTCACAAAGACAGTAAACCTCAATTTAAGTTCTCATAATAAATGTGAGCTACATTTTATTCACATCCTAGCATATAGTCATACCAAGAAGATCATACCAAAAAGGAAAAAAATGAAAAAAATTCGTAAGTTACACTTTTATTTTGTAGCGAGTGTATATATCCATTCTTCATGCCATACATCTATGAATGAATTAATTCACGTTTTCTACCAAATGTATTCTTTATCCATATTTTTTTTCCATTTTGAACCTCTTCATTTTTAAATTCTTGATTAGCCAAACCTTCTATCGTATTATTCAATAAAAAGAAAATTGGTCGTCTCCTGGCTGCCGGCTTCAACGACGTGATTTAAGCGAGAGATAATTCCTACTTTTTCAAATAGTAAAATACAATGATTTTGGAGAATAAAGAAAATTCATTTTTTCACTTTATCTAAATTTTCTATTGTGATTTATGATTGAAGATTGAAAAATAAAGCCAGGATGGTGATTGAATTCTGATTTTTGAAGGAAGATATGAAGGAAGGATGAAGGAAAAAGAGCGTGCATAATTAGACCATCATTGGATATTTTCTTTGGAAAAACTTCCTTGGACAGGCCCAAAAACAGGGCCAAATACATCGCCCCCTATTGTAGGGGAGCATGTGGTGGGGAGCGGGGACAGGCGGCCCTCCAATAGGGGGCACCACATCGCCCCTCTGGATTTGGCCCTGTTTTTGGGCATGTCCAAGAAGCAAGGTTCATTTTCTTTTATCCAAAACAGTATAATCTCACTTAAACTCGTGATGTAATTTAATAATCATCATTTTAAAAATTTACAAGAACCAATAATAATGATACAATCATTATTAATTTAATTATTTTTTCAACCACATCAAGTTATAATCTAACGTATGAAAGTACAAACGTTATTAATATTCACTTTAAAAAAATACATGCCCTACTTCAAAAAAATAAAAATAAAAAATCAAGCTTTTACCACAACTCAGTAAAAAAAAAAAAAAAAAAAAATTCAAATTTAACAATAAATTTTTTGGTCGTAAAATCGTTTTTATGTTTTTTCATGGAAAAGGACGTCAAGAAAAATTTGAAGAGTAAAAAATTGAAAAATTCAGTTGTTGAAAATGAAATACTTGTAGAACCCAAACCATATATAATAGAACAAATGAGTGTTGTAATTATTCATAAATATAAAACGCTAACACTAATAATTTGTTATCATCAGTTCAAATGAAATCTAAAGACCAAAAGAAAATTTGCGAAGAAAAAATGGCCTAAAGTCATTACCGATGTTGCTTTTCAATGATGAATCTTCACCTAGTGATGCGAAGCAAACCTCAATGGCTCAATCCTACAACAACAGGAACAAACATAAAAACCAAACAAATTAATGCAAAAGCTTTACAATAAATATCACGTAAATAGATGAACACTTCATTTAACACAGATAAGTAATAACAATACGTGATCAAATTGATCTAATAAAGATAAATAGATTTCATAATCCCACACTTCTATTTCGACTGAGTTATGCTACGTGTATCCCTCACGAGAGGGGGCCCACCATTTTTTTATTAGTCGTGAGCCCCCCTCTTGTGAGGGGGATGTACACCGGGGTGTCAATCCCGATGTACGAATAACATTTCCCATTTCGAATAGCCAATAAAACTTGTTTACGTAGCAAGCACTCACTCAAAATAATCAATAGAACTTGTATATGCGACAAATACTCACTTCTCCTTGCTAATTTTACTGTGTTTGTCTTGTGTATCAACTAATATATAAAATAAATCGAGATATGATTGCATTAATTATCCAACTGGATCTTATATTTTACGTAGTTGTGTACACTTAATTCTATATCAAGACAAATAATTATTTTTTAAAGAAATTGTACTTTCAAATAAGTTGTCTTGTGTAATAGCTAATACATATAAATAGAATATGACTGCATTAATTATTCAACTGGATCTTATAATGTACGCTTAATTCTTTGATATGACAAACAATTGATTTTTAAATAAATTATACTTTCAAATAAGATGTCTTGTGTATATAAATCGAATATGACTACATTGATTATCCAACTGGATCTTATACCATACATAGTCATGTGTACTTAATTCTGTATTATGACAAATAATTAACTTTTAAATAAAGTAAACTTTAATATTGGATATCACTTAATAGATATTATACGTGTCAATTCAGGGTAGATTCTACAATTAATTTTTCATGCAGTTAGGAGATAACAATTAATGGGTTTATTCACTTAGAAAATAAATTTGGTAGGTAAATTAATTTTTTTTTTCTTTTTTTTATATAGAGGAAAGAAGTTTGCTTTGTTGTATAAGAATAGACAAATTATAAATTCAGATAATAAATGTTTGGGCCACAATATAAATGTTTAAATACTTGTTAATTATGAAAGCAATTTTGAATGGTCTTTCCACTGTGCCATATGCGCTGGCTTAAAAGACATTTCCATTACGTTTTGTTTAGAGAGTATACTTAATTAAAATTCATTAATTATCATCAAAAATCACATTTTATGCATAAACCCGTCGTTATCAAATTAGATGTATGGTAAGGAGTTTTTGAACTTATTTATATGAAAATAATAAATTAGTTGATAATAGGGGAATTTAGGCTCATAACGCTCATTTGTTAAAAATTTGAAAAAATGAGCTCAAACTTTTAAATAGTTGAAAAATATGGCACATGACTTTTTATTAAAGAAGTGACACGGTACATGACTATTTAATAGATGAACGTAATATAGTCAAGGGCCTAGGATGGAAATTTGAGAAAGTCGAATGTATCGGATGTCTTTATCCAAGTGACAGTACATATGAAGAATGAAACTTAGCGACAGTATGATCAGGTATCAAGAAAAATAGTTGATTGATCGGGCTCAACAGTCGAGCGAAGCAAATGAATGTTCTGCTAAAAAAAGAATACATAGTATGTGACCTTATAACTAAAGAGTGAAACTTCATGCCATTTCCTAATATAGAACCTTAATTCACAGCTCACAGCTACACCCCCCCCCCCCCCCCCCCCCCCCCCCGGGGAAAAAAAGAAGTAAAATTAACAGCTAAAGAGTAGGCAGATAAAGAATTCAGTAATGCTATTTAGCCCTACTAGGGTTACAACCCCAATTTATGTACCGTTAATGTGACATTAAATGATAGGTGGAATTTAATAAGTCATTTAATTTCATATTTCATTCACCTTATCATTTAATGTCATCTAAATTAGAATTGTAACTCGGCGGAGTTACATAGTATTATTCTAAAGAATTTGATAAGCTCTTTATAAGATTTCATAACGTGTGATCTTTTAATGAAAAAGTGACAATATATTATTTTCTAATATGGATAAATATCATAACAGAATAGAAAACAAACATTTAAATTCACACAAAAAGTGTCAAATTAAATCACCGCCAGAAAGCAAACGTCAACCTTAAGGACACCCACCCCAAATCCACAGTCAATTTTAGCAATATTGTTGGAATATTAACAATCATAAACTAAAACCCTAGAAATATATACAAATAAGTAGATTCTATGGCAATAAAAGAGATGGAGAACTCTTGGCTGAGATTGCAGCTTCTGGTATCACAGTGCTGTTTTCATGCATAAGAAACGAGGAAAAATTAGTGCAATATGACTACTCCAATATAAAAACAGGGAAAATCACCACAGCAGATTACCAGCAATAGAAGCAGAGTAAAAATCAGGGAATACAGAGTTGAACGAGAGAGTGGAGATGAACAGAAGCTTTTTCGTTTCTTCAAGATTTCCTTCGCTATTTTTCATCACACAATTTAAAGCATACAAAGCTATTTATGAGGACTCTAAACACACTGCAAAATTACAATTTTAGACCTCATTTGTTTGACACGTACTTTGACTTTTCTACAATAAAACACATTACACAATAACAGGAACAAAAGGAGTTTATAATAGAAATTAGAGATGAAACTGTTACGCCTAGCCACTGAGGCTCCCATCAAAAACCACATCACACACCATGTGGAGCGTAAAGTCAACAACCATCGAAGACTACGTCAAAGACCACGTGGAGTGTAAAGTCAACAATCAGTCAAAAAACAAGTCAAAAGAGGAGCCAACGCTCCTTGTCCTGATGTTCCTCACACTATCGACCAAAGCTCCCTCTTAATTAGATGAAGCCGTCCTTCCATCCGAAACTCCATTTGGTTGAAGCCCTTACTGTCTTTTAAAGGATATATAGGCAATCTTTAGAAATAATTGATGTAACGTTTGTAATAATGAATGTCAGAATTGTCAGCCTAAGATGTATGACGACTGACCTATTGTTAATGTATTAAATACGTAGCAGACTGAGTTATGTGACATCAGCTTGGGAGATGTAGCCACGTGGTTCCAATCCAACGGCAACCACTTCAGCTAGAATCATATAAATGAAGAACTCTTGGAATATTTGTTCTTAATGCAACTCTTTACATTTAAAGTTATCATTTGTCTTCTCTCTTGCTTATTTGCTGAAGTTTAGATTATCTTGCTTTAATTGAGCTGTTAGTGATTAATTATTGTTATGCAATAGTCTCTAAATATATTGTCTGTTGTCTGAATGTTTTTGTCTCGTGTCATAGAGCATCTCCCACATTCATATGTGGATCAAGTCTCCGGTTAAAACGTGTTGAAATTTGCTTGCATGGATGCGAGTGGACCTGACATATATTGTCCACGTAATCACTACAAAAAATGAGATCAACATATTGTCTTCGTTTGTGAGAAATTCGCACATTCAACCATGAAAACCTCGTAGGAAAAAAGCTGGCAAGAAAAGTTCATTTTCTTGAGGAAAAAGAATCGTTCTTGAGGAAAGAACCATCAAATACCCCGGGGAGATCTACTCACACAATTGTAGTCAGTCACGGCCTAGCTACAAGGAATGGGTTGTGAGTGGGGAAACCGAAGATGGAAAAGGATCTTATTGCCGATGCGTATCCACATATTATGGTATTGCAGAGCAATACCCAGTGAAGACGGTGATCCAAAATGTTGTACGTATGTTGAGATGGAATCAGACACAAATCTTTTTTCTCCTTTTTATCAAGATTGATAGGTTCATTTAGGTGAGGATTTTCAAGGGCAGATTTAGGGAGCAATATTGGGTGCTGCCACAAGCCCAGCAACATCAAAACTTTTAAGGAATAATTACATGGCACAGGTGTTTTCAACACCCCAATGCAAAAGTCAGGTTACCAAGTTTTTTTATCCAAAAGTCAGGTATCCAATTAATTATCTTAAATTATTGATTTTATAAATCAATATTTTCAAAAACCTAAAACTCTCTAAACCGCAGACGCCTCTCTCTCCCCAACCCTCGCGCCCCCGTCCCCCACCACTGATTCACCGGTCCAGTTAGACGAAGCGAGGCGGCGCAGCAAGCGCGGCGCTTCTGCTGCTTCGCGTAGCTGAGCCGTCTCGACTTTTTTGGGGAATTTTTTGGTTTTTGATTCGTTGTTGTTGGTGATGCGGTGGTGTGCCGGCGACGCGACGACAGTGGTGGTGAGGTGTTGTTGGATCTGGGATGTGGTGGTGCGGTGTGACGGTGAGGTTGTAGCGGCGCCGGCCTTGGTTGCTGGAAGTGTTGGTGCCGCAAAATCTGGTGGGCTCAAAATGTCTCCTTCAACAGCACAAGCAATCGATTCTCTTCTCTCTCTTTTCTCTCTTTTGTTGCGTGGTTGGTTGGTTGCAGCAGATGCTGTGGTGGTAATCAGGTGCTGTGGTGGTGAGATGCCGGTGACATTAGTGAATCTGCTTGGGGTGTGGTGGTGGCGTCGATGCTTCTTATGATGGTGGCAGTGGTAGTTTGGGGTGATTTTTGGTAATTTTAGGGGTTTTAGGTGGGTTTTTGGCGATGGTTGTGGCGACGGCGACGATCGCAGGGTGAGGGTGGTGACGGTCGACAGTGGTGTTGAAGTGGCGGTGGTGGGCGGTGACGGTTGTCGGGCGGTGGTCACGGATTATTTTGATAACTGTGACCACTAAATTGACTAATCTGTGATCAATAATAAATCTGTGATCAATTGTGACTTATTAAAATTTCGATCCGTGACCTCAACAATAATCTGTGATTTAATAAATTTTAATTTGTGACCTCGAAATAATTCGTGATTTACCAAATTAATGATTTGTGACCTCAAAATAATATGTGATCAATTAAATTGATAATTGTGACCAATATTTATGTATATGTGACTTTTAATTAATAAATATTTTTAATTAATTAACTAATACCTGAGTTTTGCATTTTGAAACTTAATATCTGAAAATTGAATTGGGCCAAATTTAATACCTGAAATATGAATTTTTCCCAACTTTTAAAATGGAAGTTTATGAATAGGCTCAGTAATAATAAGCAGTAGCCCAGCCCAAGAAAATTCAATCATGTAAAGATTTACCAATCTAAGTTTATGTAGAAAAGTCATGGGCAATAATTATACATGTGCACTTATACTTACGACTAATATCACGTCTCTCTGTAGCTTAAGGAGAGATTATTACATATACTCATTTTTCCTCCGGGTTAATTATATGAATAGTCACTGAACTTTGTCATATGTTACTACTTAATAACTGAACTTAAAAATGTACCTAAATGGTCACTAAACTTCGTTAAATGTTACTACTTCATAACTAAACTTAAAAATGTATCTCAATTATCACTGAACTATGTACCGTGTTACAAATCAATCACTCAAGAAGAAATTAAAAAATGAAGGGAAAAAAGTGAAAAATCAAATCGACCTCAGTTATGTTAGCATTATTCGAACATTTTTGTACTTTATTTAATTTTTCTCTGTCAATTTCTTCCAGTGTTCCTACTAGTTCTCTTTCAATCTGTTTATGCGAAGTTCGAGATACGTTAAACTGATACTGTTGATCTAAAGTAAAACGTACTTTCATCGTAACGGATGAATATAAGCAAAAATTCTATTTTTATTCGATTTATAGGTCTCTTATTTTTGGTTTCCCTTTTTTCCCTTCATTTTCTTTGATTTCTTCTTTCATAGATATTGATTTGTTGAACTTAATGAATTTTTCCATTTAAGTGATGGATGAATAACACAGTGTATAATTCAGTGACTATTGAGATACATTTTTAAATTTAGTTATAAAGTAGTAACACTTGGTGAAATTTAGTGACCATTGAGTTACATTTTAAAGTTTAGTTATTAAGTAGTAACATATAACAAAGTTCAGTAATCATTCATATAATCAACCTTTTTTCCTCCACAAAAATGAAAAATATGACCGTTATCCGTCACATTCAACCACCATATTTGACTTTCCATCTCTTGTGTGGAGCCCATAACGACTATATTTTTTATTCTGATTCTACAAGGAATGAGAATTAAACGGAGCCATAATATACCACGCTTTTATTTCTCTGCTTTAATTCAATGAAAATGAGTTTTGTAATAGTGAAGTTCGAATAATGTGTAGTTAAAAAGTAAGAAAATTTTTTAAGTTTTACATGCAAAATATTTTACTATGAGAACGAGTGGTTTAGAATAAGTTTGAGGGGAGAAAAAAAAAAACAGAGTTCTAAAAAAAAGGTTGGACAATAGAGTAAATTTTAAAAACCTCATTCCTTGAAATTTATGACAATTATAGAAAGATCCCTCTTTTCTCAAAAAATTTAGAAACCTCTCATCTTAGCATAAATTTTCCATTTTGTCATTCTGTCTTATGTTATACTTGTATCTATGATTATATTTTCTTTCTTATTATTTTTATTTTTTGTTAATTTTAGTTTAGATAAAAATAAATTAATTTAATTATAACTTTTATTTTTTCAGACCTTTTGGTATAACTTTATCAAATCTTGATAATACTTTTGTGAATACTGATTTCTCATTTAATGGACAAACTAAAATTGATCTAACATATTTCATTGAAAGATGAATTTAAAGAATATACAATTTAAACATTTGATGATATAACTCTTTGTATTTATAGTGTTATCATAATATTATTATAGTTTTCTAAAATTAATATAGTGTATATGTAAAGAGTATTAAAAATACCACAACAATAAAGAAAATGTACTAATAGCAATATAAAACATTTAATGAATTTCTCTGTCTTTATTTAATTGTATTTAAACGTTTATTTATGCTTATCTTATTGATAGAAATCTTCTTTTGGTCAACCAGAAAGAGTCTAACACTACAACAAAAAAGTCCTTTTGCAACACTCAAAAGGCAACATTCAATCAATGAATGTTGTTAAAGGACTCTATGACAACATTCTAATAAATGAATGTTGCAATTGGTTAACTTAATCGACCTTTAGCAACATTCTTCAAAAGAATATTGTCAATACTGCTTTTGACAACGTTCATTGCACGTTGCGAAAAATAGACTTTTGGCAACGTGCAATGAACGTTGCAAAATGAGACTTTTCGCAACGTGCAATGAACGTTGCCAAAAGTTCCACATTTTGCAACGTTCAGTTCATGTTGCAAAAGAGAAAACTTTTCACAACGTGCAATAAACGTTGCCAAAAGTTCCACTTTTTGCAACGTTCAGTACACGTTGCGAAAGGGAAAACTTTTTGCAATGCACAACGTGCAATGAATGTTGCGAAAAGTTCCTTTTTTGCAACATGCAATTAAACGTTGCGAATGCTACTTTTTACAACGTTCATTGCACGTTGCGAAGAACCTTGCAAAAAGTAACTTGAGAAAGTCTCTTATTTCTTTTTTTTTTCCCTGATTTTTTCATTAGAAAGCCCTAAATTTGTGCCCCTCTCCCATTCTCCTTTTCCCCAGTCGAGCACTGCGAAATTCGGGCGAAATTTTGCGATGGAGAGGAGAGATGACCTAGCTGGCTTCGGGTGAATCATCGAATCGGGTGTTCGATGGTGTGAGCTCAGTAGACTGCGACTGTGATTTTGAGAGTTCGGGTGAATCGGGTGTTCCGCGTTTGACGCGACGACGCCTGCTGCAGTGCTGTGCCGTGCCGTGTGCGGACCGGGCGGCAATTCGCCCATCTCTCTCGACTCTCTGCGTGTGTGTATAAAGACTGAAGAGCATGATGTTGTCGGTTCCAGTTCAACCAAGTGCGAAGAAATGGGAGTGTATGGAACCCAATTAGTTGAATTTGTAAATATGGGAAGATCGAAGAATTCAAAAAGGGTTAATTGGGCTTCAGACGTTAATCTTTGTCAGGTAAATCCTCTAAAAGGAATTTCTTCGTCTTGTTTAATGATTTTTCTATCCAATTTCAATATTGAAACTTTAAAAATAGAAACTTTATAGCTGATGAATGTGAGAAATAGACTAGTCAGCAAAATTATCACTTGAAATTGTTGTCACATTCTGACGTTGCACGAGCGATGGTGGTCTTAAAATATAAGGATTGAGATTGAGCATAAAAACCACATGGAATTTGTGAAGATTGTTCTTTTGAAAATGAGAGTAGCCAACAGAGTATTTGATGTGAAAAAGGAGGAGGATCATAGTTCCAACTGACATTTATTTTTTCTTCTCAAACAGAGTGGTGCACCTTTCTGGAAAAAATGATGAGCTCTTGTTATTTTCTGTTCCAGAGAGAGTTATCATTAACTAGTTGCTTAAGTAACAGAAACCAATGTCACTGTCATTTTTAGATTCATTTGAAGTGGAAATTAGATGGGTTTGTTGATGATGTTACCGTTGGCACTTCAGCTAGTAAGATCTATTTGGTTTACATCTAGTTGCAGCCCTTTCAGTAAATGCAATGCTAATTCTAGTGATCAGCAAAAAAAGGATTCATGTAACTGACCCAGATCATGCATATTGTCAATGATTTTTGTTGCATGACCTCCAAAGTTTGGAATATTTATACTGACATACAGCTGAAGGGTCATTTACACTTATTTTGATGTTGAACGAGCACATGCACCTAGAAATCATTCTTAGTTCCGAGAAGATTGTCATTTCCTGATTACACCCTTAATGTTTTCATTTTATTGACCTTTTGCAGCATTAGATAATTGATGCAATTTGTTCATTGCTAATATTCTGGAATTTAGGGTGCAATTATATCAGCACACAAGAAAATATCAACCACCTACCTCTCCTAATATTTTGAAGTGGCTCAACTGTGTAACAGAGATAGATTCTTTTGTGGTCTAAGATGAAAATGAGTATCATATGCTTTTCATTTATGATAATTTAAACTGTGTTAATAACTTCTTCTCTAGTTGTAGCTGTGTAGATTCGAAGTTAATGCTATCCAAATGTTTTTGGCATTTAACCAAATTTTCCAGATCATAGGAATGTTTTAATTTGAGAAGTCTCCCTTGTAGTACAATATCGTCTGATGAAGTTTCTAGGGATTGAAAGGGCTTAGTTATTTAAACAAATAAGCAGCCATGGTGGCTAAATAATGCTAGTATTCCAGTTTGAACAATTTCTGTATCTTGGGTTTCACTGACATTTGGGTCATCACTAAGGGTTGGCCAGGTTAGCTCAATACCTCCTTTCTGTTATGGAACCTTAGAGGTGTCTTGAGTCATATCTGAAAAGTTGTGGTGGGTGATTTGAAATGAATGAAAGTTACAGTGAATCATTTGAATAGGAGAAATTCAACGGGCATATTGAAGTTTCTTGGTCTCTGATGCCCTTTACCTTCTCTATTCATGCATCAGTTTAAGTGTGCTATAAATTTTTCCTTCCTAACAAGGCTTCAACTTTCACATCCCTTGTGTCAAACTATTGTGGTTAAATAACAATTGAAATAATCAATGTATACCATGAAAAACAAATATGTGTATTGTATGAAGAAGTGAGAGAAAGAAAAATTAGAAAAATGTATAGAGGAATTTCAATATCACTGGATATGTCGAATCACTTGTCTATATTAATAGATAGTCATATTTATACTTGAAAATCCAAGAATTTGCTGACAATGGACACCAAACTTTTCCTATTGTAGCACTTAGTCTTCAATCAAAATTTCTTGTCATTTGGATAAAAAAAACATTCATTTTTTGGTGCAAATTAATACCGACTGGATGGAGACCATGTTTTTTTTTCCTGTTGCAAATTGGTCCAAACCTCAGGTTTCATGAATCGTGGAAGAGAGAGTCCCTAGTTTTTTAGAGGGGTTTTGCAAAAATGAAGGGGTTTTCTCAGTGGGTGGAGGTGGGTAATGGAGGAGGTTGATGGCAACAAGTCGGAAATTGATGAAGGTAATCCTTTTGTCCGTTTTCTTTTTACTATTTCAATTAATTTATTTTTTTTGGGAGAAATGTAAAAAATTGATGAAAATAACCCTGCCATAAGTGTTCATGTGGTGCATGTGACATTTACCAGAATTTTTAACAGTTTTTGCCTAGTGGGGATCAACTTGCACCAAAATGGAAGTTTGGGTATCTGAATGTCAAGAAATTTTGGGGACCATGGCTGTAAATTGTAAAACTTTCCAAGCAAAATAGATAACTGCTGAAAAAAATAAAAAATTGAACTAGTTACAATGAACAAGTGATTGGGTTCAAGAAATGGGTTCTGTACATTTTCTAAACTTTACATTGCAATTTTCTTATCTCTAATATTTTCTTGATTTCTTCGTACACTTCAAATGCTTTGTACATGTATTTTATTAGTAAATCATATGGAAATTAAGTTGATTTTGCTTATGATGTTTGATATCTCTACAGGGTTCAAGTCGCTAGAGACGAGGAAGTTGATGGAATGACACTTGTAGTGGGATGATTCAGTTAATGTACTTCATCTTCTTTTTATTTTTATTTATTTAATTTTGTATGTAAACTGTAGTTTTAACGTGTCTTATTTTATACAAGTAATTTTATTTTTTTAAGAGGAGTGTAAAAGAGTTTGATCTTATTTCAATAGTTTGTTTATATTTTAAGTGTATGAATTCAAATTCGTAACGAAAGTACTTTTTTTTGCAATCCAAAAATGTTTCACAATGTGTAAATTTTTAATTTTGCCAGGTCAATTTCGTAAATTGCTATAAAAAAGTAGAAAAAATGTTGAATTAATAAAAGAAACATAAAATGATCCATGACGATGACAAAAAAAAAAAAAAAAAGTTTTTCGCAACGTGCAATGCGCGTTGCGAAAAGAGTTTTTCGCAACGCGCATTGCACGTTGCGAAAAGGGTTTTCGCAACATGCATTGCACGTTGCCAAAAGGGTTTTTCGTAACGCGCGTTGCACGTTGCAAACACTGTCCACTTTACGGCAACATCAAAATTCGCAACGCACGTCCGAACGCTGCAAAAGGTCTATGGCAACGTTTTTCGCACGTTGCAAAAGGCGGTTTCTAGTGTAGTGTAACGGGAAAGTTAAAACCTGTAACATGCATGATCTTTTGAGAGAGCTTTGCATTATGATGGGTCAGAAGGAGAAATTTCTTTATGTCAAGAACGTGAAATCAAAGGCCCTTTCGGTGAACACAACTCAGCAGCGCTGCCTGAGTATTCATCCAAATGTCGTCAAAGATAATGATGTGATGAGTCATGAGAACCACATGGCAATGTTGGCTGCGAAAATCGCAACAAGATTGTTGAATCCAAGAAAGTAAAAATAATCCCGGTTTTGAATTTAAACCAAGAACGATGAACCAAACAAGCAACGCAATATAATGATTTGTTGACCTCTTGATTATACAATCCGTGACTCGCACCCGGTGTTCCCGGTGTTGAACGCCACAAGATCACTTTTGATAAGTTCCAATTTGTTCAAAAAAGAACGAAGATTGAAAGTAATAATAGCCTCTCCAATAATTTCAATAATGTCAAAGGTTCTTAACAATGAAATAATAAAAACTATTTATGCTAAATAGAATAAACTAGGTAAAAACGAAATTAAGGTCCTAAAAATAAGAAAGTTGCCAAAATTAGGTAACTTTCGAAAAAGGAAAAAATTCACCTCAAAATTGCTCTATGCGACCACATGGTATTAATCCTTGCAATTGCATGGTTCATGCCATGCAAGTTGCGTTGGTTTCAGTTGGTGTCCATGCGATCGCATGGAGTTTACTCTATGCGATCGTATGGCTTTGCAGTTGGTCTCCTTCTTCGGCTGTCTCTATCACGTTGATCCAAAATGTTTCGGACTTCGACCCTAACATGAAACTTGCTTATTTTCTTGCGTAGATCATGTGTCGTCCATCGTTGATTGCACAAGTAGCCCCATCGCTTGATTTACCCTCTTTGCCCTTGATCGCGTTATCGATTCACCTTCGACATTCAAAGGGTCTCGTCCTGGGCTCGTTTTTCGTTGGATTCGACTCTTGGATCACATCATGATGCTTCTTATAGTTTCATTGAGGACATTCGCACTACAACAAAAACCACTTTTTACGGCGTGCATTGTACGCCGTAAAAACTATTTTACGGCGTGCAGACGCACGCCGTATAAAGCAATGCCGTAAAAAATACACTTTTTATGGTGTACACATGTATGCCGTAAAAAGTCAAAATTTACCTTTTACGGCGTGCATTAGCACGCCGCAACAAGTCAGTTTTACCTTTTACGGCATGCATGTGCACGCCGTAAAAAGTCCTTTTTTTAGTTTTTACGGCGTGCATGCGCATGCCGTAAATATCAACCAATTTTTTTTAAAACTTGTTCATTTATTTGATTACCAACATTCCTACAATAATTACAAAATATGGTATACTAGTATCAGAAGGCTAAATTTAGCAATCTTATATTTTCTTTGTTTTTAATTTTCAGTCCTCTTATGGCTTCCCTAACACTAATACACATGAGGAAAAAGAGTTGAAATGAAAAGGTAAATCATAGAAATAAAAACTTCAGTTTCTACACAAACATTCATCGCCGCTTTTTTTCTTAATCAATAATTTCAATTAGCAAAAATAGTCACTAAATAGCATCTCACATCATCATTTGAAGTTACTAAAATTAATCATCAATGTAATTCAAAGAAGTTGACCCACAGCATATCAAATTCTGTGGTATGCGATGAATTGTGTTATTGAACCCTTTCCAGTTTCCACTAACCTAAACATGAGAGATCTGGAGGGAGCAGAGCATTAACAACTTGAAAGGTCAATTTATACTTATGTAGAGATACCTTTCTTACATAAATACTTTTTGAAGAATTAAGATCGCGTACAGATGCTGTCTAAATGGAATTCTGTTTGTGATACAGTATATAAGAGGTTTCCAACTGTTCAGTTCATTAATGAAACAGATAAATGCAACAGAACAGGTTACATATTCTACGCACCACCAATAGAGCCACCAATAAAGCACCTTTAATTGCTACAAACTTTAGTATGAAGCTAAAAAAGTGAAACTCATACTAGTTACAGCAATTACCAAGAATACCAGAATGCATTAACATCTGAAGCAAACTGCTCACCTCAGAACGGAGATATGGAACAGAAACAGTCGTAAAAACAAATCCAGCAACGATATAATATGAGGGAGGTCTACCCTTGTTGTGAGCTGGAATGAGCCTCCGATGAGAACCAAGTTTGACATTGAATTTCAGATTTTCAAAATTGCGAAGAACTTCTATTGCTGCACTATCTCGAATATATTTCTGTGATACAAGATATTTGAAACCTATGCGCCCTCCGTGCCTAAATGGAACTGTAAAAAAATGACCAAATATAACCAGGTTGAACGAGTGAGAGATAATTCTAGAACAATGCCATTAAACATGAAAGTTCACTAATTACCTTAGCATTCTCTGAATGAGACCTTCTCCAAAATGGTTGTAGGCAATAGTCACTTGCATTTGCTTGTCTCTCACATAAGTATTACTGTTTCCATTAACACAAAGCACATAAGCATAATCCAAAAGCGTAAATTCTTACAGTAAATAGTGAAGAGAATCCAGGATCGAAGAGGTGGATGGAGGGAGGTTCAGTTTCAATTCCTTTGATCACATTAGCATCTTGGGTTGCTGATGAAGTCTTATGACTCTGTTCTTTCAGTACATCAGTATCTAAAAGGATTGGGTCTTCATGAGTCAAAGTTTCAGCCAAATTCATATGTTGTTTCTATTGTTTGTCCTATGAACATCACATTTATAATCCATCATATGCATTTCAAACTGCAAGTGTTCTGTTCCACATGAACTTCCCGTGCAAGCTTTTCAAGTTCAAGTATGATATACAAATCAACGGCAAGTAGATATGGATATATCAATGGAAAGTAGATTAAGATAAATCTCGAGAGAGTGCACATGACCTGAGGCATGTAAATAGCTACCAGTGTAGAACCAATGTAATTTATCAACAGAAGTCCAGATCCAAGAAATGCAATATTTCTCACACCAAGCTTGGTGGCCAAAGTAGAAATCTGAAATCTAGCAATTCGTGTGGAATCATGAGAATTTTAACAATAAGAGAAGCATCTTATTTTAGATAGGATTGCAATTGATGAAAAGGTATGGCTTCATTCTAAGATTCAAAATTCAAAAAGCACATGCAAAAATGAGTAGAAATGGCGATAAAAAATTGTCAGTAATAAAAAGCTTTCGTGGCAAAAATAAACTAGAGCAATTCATGAAATATTTTGGTTTTAAAATACATCTAAGTCGTATATTCACTTATCTTCAAACGAAGCTTGGTCTAAATTTGTAAACCCGAGTCCTAAATTTGGATGAAAATCAATCATCCAAAATCAATCGTCATAAGCCCTAAATTTGAGTTTATACCCTAAAATCCAATTTCAAAATCAATCGTCATAAGCCCTAAATGTATATAATATATATATCATAGCAGAGAGGGAAAGAGAGAGAGAGATATACAGGAAGGTGGAAGCGGGCGCCGCCGCTAGAGGGAGAACCGGAAGTGCGCAGAAGCGGGAATCCAGAGAATGACAGAGATAAAGATACAAGATTGCCGGAGGAACTGGAAGCCAAGGTTGACGGTCGTCTCCACCCTCCAGAATCGCCACTCCACCTTAGGTTTCGTCGAAGCCTGTAGTCGCCTTTGTTGGAAGTTGTATGTTTGCGAGAAAATAAACGGGCAGAAAGAAAAATAAAGGAAAAGAAAAGGAAATCCAACATTTACGGCGTATAGATGCACGCCGTAAAATGTCCAATTTTTTTATTATCCACGGCGTTCACAAGATGCACGCCGTAAATGCTAAGAAATTATGCACGCCGTAAATACTTTAAGCGCCCCACTTTTAACGGCATACAAATAGCTCATGCCTTAAATACACTATTTTTATGGCGTGCGGTAAATGCACGCCGTAATTAGTGAATGCCTTAAAAGGCTCCTTTTGTTGTAGTGTCGTGAGACAATGAATTCAATGTCAAGTGCCCGTTCATATCCTATTGAATCCAAAAATCATTGTTGTTTTCGATTGCTGAGGGTATTGGATATGGTTGAAACAAAGCTTCTTTGGTTCCCTGAAGAAATACTACATCTGATTAACTTGAGATACCTTGCTATCAACTGCGAAAATAATTTTCCTTATTTTATTTCCGTACTCTGGAATCTAGAGACCTTAATTGTTTACTCTCCTCGACATTCATTTCCCAACATAGCATCGAAACTATGGAATATGCGCCAGTTAAGGCATCTCAAGTTGGCTCGAGTTTACCTGCCTCCTGTTCATTTTGAGACTGTCCTAGAAAACCTCATCCCAATTTCGGTAGTAGTAAATTTTGCATGTACACGTATGTTCGTCTGTAACATTTTCAGAAATTTGGAATTTATTTTCGAGGTAATGAGATGACAGTTCTAAGGTCATACAACTCTCTCAGCAATCTTTGCAGTTTCAATAAACTCGAAAAATTTAAATTTTGCTTTCAATCTCCTTCAGTCATCACCTCCTTGCGGAACATTGCTTTCCCCCCAAGTCTCAAAAATATAATTTTGGACAGTTGTAGAATTCCTTGGGAGTTTTTGTCGATTTTCACTTCGTTGCCCAATCTTGAAGTGCTGAGGTTACATTATGCCTTCATAGGCCTAGAGTGGGTACCGACTGAAGGGGAATTTCCCAAACTAAAATTCCTGCAAATTTGGGGGACAAATTTGGTTCACTGGAGAGCCGAAGATAACTATTTTCCAAGCCTTGAGCACCTAGTCCTTGGGAATTGCTTGAAACATGTAGAAATCCCATCTAGTATTGGAGAAATTCCAACCCTTGAGACAATTAAGATGGATGACTCTAGTCCATCGGCAGAGGATTCGGCATGGGAGATACTAGAGGAGCAACAGAACCAGGGAAATGATGGCCTTCAACTTGTCGTCCATCCACACAGATCCGAATTCTAAACGTAAATCTACTTTGCCACTCTCCTAATTTTACATATATCAGAACAAAAATTGATCAAGAAAGATTGGGGCAAAATATATGAGCTCTAGACAACTTCATATGGTTGATTGATCAGTCAAGTGAATCTTTGATAAGTCCAATATTCTTTTGATTTCCAGATTTTTATTTATCTTTTACTAACTTTATTTAGGTGCTGTTTCTTTTCTATTGTAGCGTTACAGGCAGAACCTCGGAAGGTGTCTTAAATAACAGGTCAAGATTTTGTCCAAAAATCATGGGATTATGCAAGTAGAAGTTTTGATTTCTGGTTTTTACAATTGTTATCTATTATATTATGATATTAAGAATGTATTATTTCAAAGAGATTTGTAGTTACTGAATTGTATTATGTTGTATAAGTTTATTGGATGGTTGAATTCGTATAGATATCTATCTCAAGATATCTCTTTCATTGTCATTACATTATTGTTTAAAAAACTCAAGATTTTGCTCTTGCTCTGGCATCCAAACCATATTAGTCCTTTGCATATGCTTCTCATTTACAACTGTAATTCAAATGAGACATTAACCTGGGTAAAATGGGTTTAGTTGAGGCAGAAAGTCGAAGACTAGCTTCAAAGGTTAAAGGACCAAATTCATTGGTAACATTGACGTGTATTACAAGAAGTCGTCTTAACTGTTGTGTTTGGAGGAAACTAAATAACTAGCATTTTTTCTTACCGGCTATAGCTTAATTTATGCTCAGTTGTAAATTTCATGCTCCAATTGCTAGCTTTTGCTGCTGATCAGATTAACTGAGTGCTCGGAATTGATGCTTCATGTTTGAATCATTTACAGCTATGGCTGTTTAATTCTATTTCCTTTTCCCATTTCTGTTGCTATAAAACACGGAAATAATCTACTATATATTAAAAGTGTGGATTGAGAAGAAACTTTTAATTACCAAATCTACCCTTACATATTTAGCTATATGTCCAATATACCCTCATTTATTATTATATATTTAATTTTTAATTTTACCCTTACATTTTTATGTTTATGGTCAATAATACTCTTAAAATTAAATTTATTTCAACTAAATTCAATTATTATTAAAATTAAAATTATTTATTTTTTAAAAATGAAATCAATTAATTTTCACTAAACATTATTATTACTAATTATCAGTATATGATTAATAAAAACTTATATAAAATCAAAATAAAAATTATAATAATATTACATATATAATTAACATGAAATGACATAGACTATTAACATGTCTTCTCATTAACAATATCAATTACATCAATTACTTAAAAAAAATATTATCTACTATATATTAAAAGTGTGGATTGAGAAGAAACTTTTAATTACCAAATCTACCCTTACATATTTAGCTATATGTCCAATATACCCTCATTTATTATTATATATTTAATTTTTAATTTTACCCTTACATTTTTATGTTTATGGTCAATAATACTCTTAAAATTAAATTTATTTCAACTAAATTCAATTATTATTAAAATTAAAATTATTTATTTTTTAAAAATGAAATCAATTAATTTTCACTAAACATTATTATTACTAATTATCAGTATATGATTAATAAAAACTTATATAAAATCAAAATAAAAATTATAATAATATTACATATATAATTAACATGAAATGACATAGACTATTAACATGTCTTCTCATTAACAATATCAATTACATCAATTACTTAAAAAAAATATTATTAGTACTTAAAAAATATTACATATATCATTCTTCCGATACATAAAACGTGCAATGCACGTGCTTACTACTAGTAAATCTTAAAAAGTTATGTAGTTAGTCTACGAGTAGCATATCAAAATAAGTTGAAAGCCTTTAATGTCTAAGAGCATCATGAAGAGACTCATTCATAGTAAAATGCTTCAATTCTTAAAATTATGTTTCAACACAGTCTTCAATTTGGCGTATTAAAATTGAAATTTATTTCTTGAAGGGTGTTTGAGAAAGCAAATTGCCCTGAGAATAGATTCTGAGGTGGGATTCCAATTTTGAATAATTTTCAAAAGAACCACTGAAAAATATTATAGTTTGAATGGTAAAGGAAATTGAGTAGTTGTTTCACCACTCTAGAAAGTCGTCCCATTAATAAGGTGTGACTTGGTCTAACAATAGTGCCCAAATAATTTCAGACTGTGCGTGGAGTTTCCTATGAAGTAATGCAATCGACTTCTTCTAGACATACGAATGTGACAACAGTATATTTTTATCAGGATATAAGTAAAATATGATTAAGAAAGAGATGTGTATGAGATTTATCGTACCAAACATGTCGTAAATAATTCCCGATCAACTTTTGCCAGAACGTTTGAAAGAGATAAACACAAAATATTATTCTTGAAACATTTTATTTCGGATCCCCTTTTCTTTTGTTTTTATCCTTTTATATAGGCTATTGGACATGAGCTTGTCGCTATAGTCACGTCAAGCTACAATGTTGCAACCTCGGGCCGTCTGCCACCGCTTGTTTGAAGGTACCTAATAGGTTGAATAATTGGACGGCAATGGGCCACATAGTTCATTACTCTCTCTCTCTCTCTCTCCCCTATTTCTTTTACGGCCAAAGAAAATAATATTATTAAATGCATTAATTTCACAAATGATCACTGAATTTACATTAAAATAACAAAACGAACACTGAATTACAAAAGTTGCACAAACGGTTACTAAATTTTTTAGTGGTTTCACAAATGGTCATTGGAGGACCAAACTCATTCCCTTCTCAACCCACCACCTTTGGACCACCATAACTCCAATCTCGGGACACATTGGCCATCAACCAACATACCGTCTTGAAGTCCTCAATGCCCCTCTTCACAACCCACCCAATCACTGGTCGTAACCCCGTCGAAATTGACTAGAAAATCGCTCCAAAGTCGGCTACGCGCGCACAACGAACGCGCCGACGCTGAGATCCACGGTGGGGGATCACCGCCATTCGATTCTACTCATCAAGGCGAAGAAGAAGAACATATGGGTCATCATCAATTCGATCCACGGTGAGGGATGTCCATGTAATTATGAACCATTTGCTCTATCTATGAAGCGCCAATTTTTGAAATATGTGATTAAAAAGTTGTGAGATCCATGAAAGATGTTGTTAATATTGATTATTTAACTTTAATTTAGATTAAAATTATAATCTGGCCCAAACAGGCCGTAATCTCAATCTAGGTGACATTGATGTGATATTAAATAATAAGTGACATTAAATAATTTAATTTCACATTTTATTTAGCCGATTATTTAGCGTCACCTAAAGTGTAATTGCAGCTCCAATGGGATTGCATATGCCCTGTTTGATTTCAATTTTGGAAGAATGAATGCATTTTGAATAGTTTATTGATGAAGTATGTGTGGTTAAAAATTAAAAAAAAAAAAATGAATTTGCGCTTAAAATTACTTTATTGAAAAATATGTGATTAAAAAATAATAATAAAATAAATTTTGAGAAAAATAGGTATCAAACATGACATAATATTATTATACGGTACAAGGTCCCAGACAGCCTCAATTATGACCGTCACAGCCATATATTCATGCATGTGATATTATAATGACGATCTTGCTACATGTACATCCGGGATGACATTCCCCCTCACAATAGGGGGGCCATGATTATTTTATTGAAGCGTGGGCCCTCCCTTCTTGTGAGGGGGAATGTCATCCGGGATGTCATCCCGGATGTACAAATAACAAAATTCTTATAATGATAACCCTCTATAGAACCTTACCCCTACTCTACACCATAGTACCAAGGGTAATTTTGGTATAAATATATTCAGCCTCAGTCAACTTTTGCAACTGTCACGTTTATATTTTTGCTTAAGGTACGTTTGATTGCAAAGATGAAATTTGAGTAAAAAAAAAAACGAATTTCAGGGAATTGAATTTTCTAGAATTTATTTTAGAGGAAATTGTAATTAATGGTGTTTGATTGATATAATTTTCCACCTAATTCCTTTGACTTTATTTTTCATGCAAATTATTATTTTTTGGAATAAATTTTTTTATAATCTGTATTAAAATTTGTTTGGATTGTCAAAAATAAAAAATAATAATTTTTGAATTTTTTTTTTGTTCATTTGGCTTTATTTTTCATGCAAATTGTCAATTAAATGGATAAATTTTTTTACCATTGGATTTAACATATGTTTTCATTGTCAAAAATTAATTAAAAAAAAAAGTGAAAAATCACTTTCCCACCAAAATCATGGAAAAATAAAAGGTGGAAAATGTATTTTAAATGGTTGTACCTAGAATTTGGATGGAAATGAATTTCATAAAATTATTTAACAATCAAACACCAAAATTAAGCATAAAATTAAAATTAATTTTCTTTTTCCATCCATTTTCTAGACTATCAAACATAGCCTAAAAGTCATTAAAAATTACTCCCAAATTTGGGATAAGAATTTGTAATAGTCAGTGAATGCTTATCAACTTCAAGTGGAAGGACTCATTGTTAATGCTTCTTGACTTTCAAATCTTTGCTTGATCAATTTTTGTCCATTGTGAGTCTGATAGATCGGAGATGGCTCATGCTGCTGTTGTTTCTCTTATGAATATTCTTGACGGGATCCTCCACCCGGAACCCCGTCCATATTCATATGAGAAACATTTTTTTATTTCATGGGATGGAAGGCGTCAAATTGGATCTCTAAATGTAAAGCTGAGTTTATTATTAGATTTTCTTGAAAAATCTGCCCAAAGACAGTGCAGCGAAGAAGCGAAATCACTGGAAATAAGAATCATAGACGTAGCTTATCAGGCGGAAGATGAAATTGAATTCCGCATATTCGGTGCTCGTCCTTCAAAATCTCAGAGTCCTTTAAGCGATCTTTCTATAAAATTGGAGAACATTATAGAAGAAATCGATTCCATCACGGAAGAGATGGTGAGGATTAAAAATGGGAGTGGTGAACATAATCTGCAACCAAGGACTTCTTTGCCATCAAAATCTGCTCCTCGTGGCCAGACTACCATGGTGGGATTTGAGGAAGATTTGAAGCAGATAATGGATCGACTCTGCAATAAACAACAATCTAAGCTCCAAATCGTTCCCATTGTTGGGATGGGAGGGAGTGGTAAGACCACTCTGGCTATGAATGTTTATGATGATCCATTAGTGACAGATCACTTCTATATTCGTGCTTGGGTAACATTGTCCCAACACTATAGTGTACGGGAAGTTCTTCTAGGCCTTCTAGAAAAAATTGTTGATCTTACTCATGAAAATCGTCAAGAGTCTAATGAAAAATTAGCAGAACATTTGTATAAAACTCTAAAGCGTCAGAGATATCTCATCATAGTGGATGATATTTGGAGTATCGAGGCTTGGGGTGAAATAAAAATGTTATTTCCAGATGATAACAATGGAAGTCGAATCATATTCACAACCAGGCTAACAGATGTGGCTGATTATGTCAACTCTTCTAACCCCCATCACCGGATGCGATTTCTTAACGAGGAACAAAGTTGGAATTTGTTTCTTGAAAAGGTGTTTGGACAAGAAAATTGCCCTCCTGAGTTGAAAGATATTGGTCAGAAGATTGCAAACAATTGTCATGGACTTCCTCTGTCAATTGTGGTAATTGGTGGACTCCTCTCGGATGAAAATAAAACACAAGACTACTGGGAGCATGTTGCAGAAAATTTAAACTCAATCGTGACAGAAAATGATGACCGGTGCTCAAAAATATTAACTTTAAGTTACGACCACTTGCCTCATCATTTGAAAGCGTGTTTCCTTTACATGGGAGCTTTTCCGGAAGACTATGAGGTTCGTGTCTCTAAACTCATCAAGTTATGGGTTGCTGAGGGATTTTTAAAGCCACATGAATCCAAACTCTTGGAAGAGGTTGCAGAGGAGTATCTTGCAGATCTTATTAAGAGAAATCTTATTTTGGTCCTCAAGAAAGGATCTAACGGGAAAGTTAAAACCTGTAACTTGCATGATCTTTTGAGAGAGCTTTGCATTAGGATGGGTGAGAATGAGAAATTTCTTTATGTCAAGAACGTGAAATCAAATGACCTTTCAGTGAACATAATTCAGCAGCGCCGCCTGAGTATTCATCCAAATGTCGTAAAAGATAATGATGCTTCATATAATTTCACTGAGGACATTCGTGAGACAATGCAATCAATGTCAGGTGCCCGTTCACTTTTACTTATTGGTTCATATCCTATTAAATCCGAAAATCTTCGTCGTTTTAGAAGGCTGAGGGTATTAGATATGGCTGAAACGAAGCTTCTTTCGTTCCCTACAGCAATAACCTCTCAACGTAACTTGAGATACCTTGCTATCAGCTGCGAAAAAGATTTTCCTTGTTCTATTTCCATTCTCCTAAATCTAGTGACCTTAATTATTTACTCGCCGCTACATCGATTGCCCCCATTGAATCTATGTAAAATGCTAAAGTTAAGGCATCCCAAGCTGGTTCGAATTTTCCTGCCCAGTACTCTGTTTAAGAATGTGCTAGAAAATCTTACGACAATTTCGGCAGTAGCAAATTTTGTATGTACAGATATGGTAGTCCGTAACATTCCAAATCTGAAGAAATTGGGAATTTATTTTGGAGGTAATGATGAGATGACAGTTCGGAGGTCATACGACTGTATCAGCAATCTTTGCGGTTTCAGTAAACTCGAAAAATTAAAATTGAGCTTTCAATCTCAGCCAGACTTCACCTCCCTGCGAAACATTACTTTCCCCTCAAGTCTCAAAAAGATTACTTTGGACAGTTGTAGATTTCCTTGGGAGTTTATGTCGATTTTCACTTTGTTGCCCAATCTTGAAGTGCTGAAGTTGCATTATGCCTTCATAGGCCCAGAGTGGGTGCCGACCGAAGGGGAATTTCCTAAACTAAAATTCCTGCAAATTTGGGGGACAAATTTGGTTCACTGGAGAGCCGAAGATAACCATTTTCCAAGCCTTGAGCACCTAGTCCTTAGGAATTGCTCAAAACTTTTAGAAATCCCATCTAGTATTGGAGAAATTTCAACCCTTGAAACAATTAAGATGGATGACTCTAGTCCATCAGCGGTGGATTCTGCATGGCAGATACTAGAGGAACAAAGGGACCAGGGAAATGATGGCCTTCAACTTGTCATCTATCCTCGCAGATCCGAATTCTAAAGGTAAATCTACTTTGCTAATCACCTAATTTTACATATATCAGTGCAAAAATTGATCAACAAAGATAAGGGAAAAAAGTATCAGCTCGAGACAACTTCATATGGTTGATCGATCAGACAAGTGAATCTTTGATAAGTCCAATATTCTTTTGATTTCCAGCTTTTCATTTTTTTTTTTTTTTTTTTTTATTGCATTGGGACTGAGATAGGGGCATTGAAATAAATAAATAAATAAAATTTCCTTGTCTTCAATTCAGTACTCCCTAACTCATGTACTCTTGGTTTCTAAAATTCTGCTACATCACAAGTGATTTCTTATTTGAAATTAAACATAAATCAAATATTTGAAATTAAGTGATTTCTTATTTGAAATTAAACATAAATCAAATATTTCGTGAGCAATAAACAATCTAAATTGTAACTTTGTATTACAGACATCCGTTGAGCGATGAAAATCCATCCTCAGACCATTTTACTAACTTTATTTTGGTGTTGTTTCTTTCAATGTAGCGTTACAGGCTGAACCGGGGGAGGTATCTTAATTGTCAAGTCAAGTTTGTCCAAAAATCATGGGATTATGTAAATAAATGTTTGAGTTTGGTTACTTTTACGATTGATTTGTCTGTTGTATGATGATATTGAAAATGTATTATTTCAAAGAGGTTTGTAGCTACTGGATTGTATTATGTTGTAAAAGTTTATTGGATTGTTGAATTCGTATAGATATTTTTCCCGAGATATCTCTTTCATCGTTGTTACATTATTGTTTTAAAAACTCAGTATTTTGCTCTTGCTCTGGCATCCAAGTCATAGTATTCCTTTGCTTGTGCTTCTCGTTTACAACTTTAATTCAAACGAGACATTGACCTGGGTAAAAAGGGATTAGTTGAGGCAGAAAGTCGAAGACTAGCTGGACCAAATTCATTGGTAACATTGACATGTATTACAAGAAGTCGTCTAATGTTGTGTTTGGAGGAAACTAAATAACTAGCAATTCTTCTTACAGGCTACAGCTTAATTTATGCTTAATTGTAACTGTGTGCTCCAATTGCTAGCTTTTGCTGCCGATCATATTAACTGAGTGCTAGGAACTGATGCTTCATGTTTGGATCATTTACTGCTATGGCTATTTAATTCTATTTCCTTTTCCCATTTCCATTGCTTAAAACACAGAAATAAACCTTAAAAGTTATGTAGTGCGAGGAATTGATGATTGATGAGTGCTCCACACTCATGATATTTATGCCACTTAATTTATTATTTTGAGAGTATTTTAGAACGTTTTAATGTGTGCTTTGATGTTGTGGTACAGGTTGATGAAATTGAAGAAATAGGAAAAGTTGGCAAATTTGGAGAAAAATAGCTAAATTGTAAGAGATTCAAAGTTCGGGGACTAAAGTATAAATACTCAAAAGTTGTGTTGAACCTCACGATGAAGATCCGAGAGTGCTAGGAGTCAATTGGATAAAGAAAGATGTCAAAGGGATGAAGTATAGATAAAATATGATCACACATTAATTTCCAACCGAAAATGTTTTTCCCCGGATTTTTAGTCTCATATTGAGACCCATTTTTGATATAGCAAACGATCGAATTGGAGAGGGATGTCTGAATCAAAGTTATATCCCTTTGAGTTATCTTTCCAACGCATCTTGAATCATCTCAATCGGACAATGAAAAAGAAAGTTATGATAAAAATACTGAAGGAAGCGCAATCTGCCTTTTTTACCCGAACAGGAAACATGGCGCCAAGGCGCCCAATCTCTGCGCCAAGGCGCCAGAAAGATGCATCAAAACCGGCAGGAGACATGGCGCCTTACGGGCTTCAGATTTACGCCGTTTTAACATCTTTTCTTGGCCCAAATCTGCTAAAAAACTCTCCCCAAACTCGACCACATATAAAAGGGAACATCTAAACCTAGTTTTGGAGGTTGGGCAGCCAAGAGAACAGAGAAAAAATCAGAAATCATTGCTGGCAAATTTTTTGGACTGTTTGGGCGAAATAAGGGTGCGGCTAGAAGCAATTTTTGAAGAGGTGATATCAAGAGTTGAAGAATCAACAGAGGAGAACGTGAAGAATCAAGGGGGAATACCTTCAAACAGTTTTCTTTTCTCTTTACTCTATGTTTTCTATTACAAATCATATGGATATTGTCAATTTAATTATGAGCTAACTTTCTAGATCTAGGGTTTGATTGTAATCGACTTGAGGCGTGTTTTGATACTTATTTAGTTATCTCCTTTGGATTTTCTATTGATTTATTTATGTTGTCGTGTTTAATGCATTCTATTACCTAATCAATAATTGGATGATTTGATGCTTGAATTTTGACGCTCGAGAGAGGGAAATTTAGGTGTGATCTAGAATAAATAACTTAGGTTTCGTAGAGTTCGAAAGAAGATACGAATCTTTGAGGTGTATTTGGATTTAGAACCATGCATGTGTACTTTCTATACTTTTAATTCAAAATAGAGATATTATGATTAAATTATAGAATTAAATTCTATTTATCGCTTGAGAGAGGGAATAGGATCACTTTAGAGGTTCTTGCCTATAAATTGTGGAAAATCTGATTGAGATAACACGATAGGTTGAGAAACATTGTCGAGAGTGCGATGAAATCATTCCCCAGGCATTTATAACTTGATAACTTCTTTGAATTTTACTTTCATCTAGTCCCATTTTTTTATTCAACTTTCATTAAGTTCAAAATTCACACCATTGATTCCATTGAGATTGTCTAAATAAAGTGAAAACTAAACCATCATGTACTCGATAAAAATCGGATATCAATCCCTGTGTGTTCAACATTTTCCACTTCATCACTTTATTACAAAACTTGACAACGTACACTTGCGGTATAAAATCAATTCTTCTTACAGGCTACAGCTTAATTTATGCTCAATTGTAACTGTATGCTCCAATTGCTAGCTTTTGCTGCCGATCAGATTAACTGAGTGCTAGGAACTGATGCTTCATGTTTGGATCATTTACTGCTATGGCTATTTAATTCTATTTCCTTTTCCCATTTCCATTGCTTAAAACACAGAAATAAACCTTAAAAGTTATGTAGTACTAGGAATTGATGCTCCAATCTTTTTAAGATTTAATTATTTAAGTTGTTGGATTAAAGAAATTACTATTGCTACTTTTATGTAAAAGAGAAACCGCTACTGTTTCTATAACTTTCTTATTTGTACAATATTTTTTAACTTATGATATTCCTGAATTTTTGTTTGTAATGAAATTTACAGATCACCATTCTGATTAAAAATTATATATTTTAGTCACATTCCTTGATATTTCGTTGTGCAACTAGCAATTACCAGGAAAATGAGAGGTAGGTGGGTTTGCTTTTACTTCTGGTCAAGGAGTTCAATTTGAGGACTTGCATTTTTTAGAGAAAATTTTCTAAAGACCCACTGATACATATTATTGTGATACATTTATCACATTTGAACATTTGATACATATTCGATCATCTATCAAATTTCAAACATATATATAGCTACTTACACTGTTTAGTGCGCCAAATGCTCCATATGTAGAATTGGAGCATTTGAGGAAATTATGTACAAAAACATCATGCTCAGTCTGCTACCTTGCCTGACATGGGAGACGTTGTGATGCCAAGTTTGACAATTAATGCTGACTTACTAAGATTTACTGCACTTTGGTGGGAAGGGAACTCTACTTCAGATGCTGAGACTTCTTCGGAAAGTTGAGGTATTATCGTGTGTTATGGAAACAGAGTATTTAATCTGAGCTGACAGCATTAGTCCTAATAATAGTAAACATGATGGCTTGATCCAAAAGATTGTCTACCAAGACTTTTTGTACCCTAATACTGGAACCTTGAGGTATGTAGAAGTTATTTCTGCCTGTGAGACTGATATGAACAGTTGTGTACTCTAACAACATGTTTGGGGCACAGTATTGGACGATATCAAAAAAGACGGATATAAGATATCAACTTCATTCTTGTTTTGTTGTCTGTTCTTCTTCCAAAATCTTAATTATGTCATTATGCGAGGTATCATGGTGTTTCTTACGGACAACATGTTTTCCCTTTCTCACGCCTCTTTGTGACTAGTTTCACCCAATCCCATCCCTTCTTGTGGATCTTCTTAAGATGGAAACTTAAAATCAGCATACCACGAAAAAATCAGCATACCATGACCTCACGTCTTCAGCAACAGTAAATGATGCGATTTATTGAAGTTAATATGAAAACAAATCCGATGCTAAGTCTGTTCAATATTGAAACCTGTAAGCTTGATGTAGGATGGTGCAAGATCATAGGGAAGACTCCATCAATACCTTTCATTTATTTTAGAATCTTAAACATTCAGAATGTGACATACTACTTAATCCACAAAATCATCTATATATATATATAGCACAACAAATTCCTTGATGATGACAAGAGCACGATATTGCAATTGGGATTTTTACTGGTTGTGTCACTTTTTCTGTTTAAGCAAGCCTCTCTGTTTTTTCAATGGAGTATTATGATTGTTGTTTTTTATGGAAACTAGTTGAAGCTTGGTTGAAGCATCATTAGTCATAAACATTATGGTCTAGTCACTGTATAGATTAATTGCTAGGATTGATGTTTGATCTTCGTATCTTTCAACTTGAACTCTGCATTGAGTGTCTCAACCATATTGGTAATGTAACTTTTGACGACGTTTGGCTATGTTTACATTTTTGAGTTTTCGTCCATAACTAGAATATCAATTCAAGTTAAGCACTTTTTCTATGTACACTTTACTTAGTATGAGTTTCTTTTAATTTCTGATGTGAATTAATTACGATTTTCTTGGCTATGGTTTTAGGTTGGTGTGTCAACTGTCGACAATCAATGTGTTGGCCGCTATGCTGAGAATACAAGGGATGCAGAATATAATTAAAAATTATTTATTTTCTTCATCATAAGTACCATTGAAAACTATCACAGACTTGTCTTTTCTAAATAAATAAAATACTAAAGAACATGAAAATTTATTTTAAATTTCGAATCCTTGCTTCTTCCTGTCAAGCAGAATAGGTGTTTTTTCCTTCTCTTTTTTCTGTTCAATTTCATTTTTCTGAATTATGCATCTAAATTTCTTGTCCATAATTGTTGTGGTGTAATGCTCAA
Source organism: Osmanthus fragrans (assembly GCA_019395295.1). Taxonomy (NCBI): domain Eukaryota; kingdom Viridiplantae; phylum Streptophyta; class Magnoliopsida; order Lamiales; family Oleaceae; genus Osmanthus; species Osmanthus fragrans. Next base: position 7,570,824 of record CM033358.1, read on the forward strand.
AGAATGTGTGAATAGTCTATTGACATCAACATTTTCTTAAAGGTATAACCTATTAAAAATTGCGGATTGTGCTGGCATTTGAGTCACTTGACACATCTAGTGTGGATCAATCTTGGCGAGTCGTTACAAAGAGTGATTAGCCAGTCAAGTCGTTTCATTTCATTTCAAACAAGAAGAGGAAATTGATCAGGCTAAACATATTAGTAATGTAATTCAATACAACTACCCTTTAGGCTTATTCTATAACACCAGTTACATCAACCTTTGATACATCCATAATCTCATGAATCTCTTATCACCGTATATTATGCTCCCCATGATTGTTTAGCTGTAGTCACGAATCAAAGACCAGAACATCAGAACAACTAGTAATTTGCTTGATAAGTGTATTTCAAAAATAAGCTTTTTGCTGTCAATTTCACAACGGGCATGTTTGATCGGGGAGAATTTAGATTTTCATATTTCTACTGTCTAACTCAGCTTACCATTTACCAAAAGAAAACATGTTTATTAAAAGAACAAGATACTGATCTTGTTGAGACAGAGCCCAATTGTTACCTACTCCAACATGCCATGCAAAGTAACCAAGCAACCCTTTTTGCTTAGCATACGAAACCTTGGCGGCAATGGTTTGAGTATCATCAAATCCTATCCATGCAGTTCCAGCATAGCAGTAATGGGGTACTTTTAAAAAATGGCCTAGTCAAAGCTTCTAAGATAGCCAAATGATAAAAAGACTATATTACCCTTAATGAAATGAATTGAATATTGCAAAATATATCCTATCTTTTATAATCGGTTTACAAACTAGTTTTTATCATCTATCTAGAATTTCAAAATATAAATTCATTCTTTGATCTAATAGATTAGAATAATCTATAACATATTGTTCATATTTTTCTTTAAGTCTATTATATTCTTCTGATAATGTATTAATATTTTCTAATTGAGAAGTAATATTATTTATTTTATCTAACAGTTTTTCTAATAAATTATCTAATCCTTCAATTGTATATCCAGACATCAAACAACAAATATAATAAATACTCTTAACGATTTTAAACTTCTAATAACAGTAATTAAAACATCATAAATAGCAGAAAAGCAAATATTAATGCAAGAATATAACATAAATAAGAAAGATCTTACAGTATTAGAGCAGAAGGTAAAAGCAGATTAATATCAACGAGATTTCCCTCGAGCTTGCACCCATAAGTTTGTATACTCAGATATAAGTGATCGGTGTTACTTGAATTTAAGAAAGTGGGTTATGGTCCAACACGACTTTCGCACACTCACTGATTTTCTCTCCGACTCTTTTGCATATCTCACAATGGATCACACGAAATCACAATTTTCCTTTCAACTCCTTGTTAAAACATCACCATGAATGGTAACATGGTTCTAATGGCTTTTTCTAACAACGCCAAAAACGGCAACACATCAACGAGAAAATACACAAACCATCAAGGCTTTCACCGTTGGAGTATAAATAAGATAAGAGTTTTCGAGAAAATAATAAGGATGAAAAAGAAATGTTTTGAAACAACTTTGATTTCATAAACACATCACACTAATATCTCTTACATAAGAGTACACATACATATTTTGACTACACTCTTGGTACTTTCTCTAAGGAAATAAGAACTCCATAGAGATTTACCTTATTACACTTTTCACTGAAGAAAGACTGAAAATATTATAAGATATGGAAAACTAGGTAGAGAGATATTTTTGCTTAAGACTTGGATGCCTTCTTCTGAGAATTCGTCTTCAATTTATAGACTTAAAAAGCTTCTACAGTTATCCTTCATTATTGTTACTTTAATTGTGTAGGGTTTTGAAAATCTCACTGTAGAATAAAGTTCTTTTGTCATAATATGAAAATTATTAGGGTAAACCCACAGTTTTTCTTTACCAGAATCTTTCTGATAAAGTAGTGATAAAGGGGTCCCTTCTATTTTTTCATATGTGACTCAAACCACTTATCCAGAAATTCATCTGGATCTAGAGAAATTGGTGAGATGTCACCTTCAGTGCAACAACATTCGCACTTATGTTTTGGATAATGCCAAAACTGTTTACACAGCTCTTCTCTTGTCTTCTGTGTCCCACTAACTAGTCATTCAAAGATATGATCACTCAATATGTCAAGATAGTGTCAATCTTCTTGTTTAGTGGGTGCCACAGCTTTACTGTAGATCATGTGATCTTGTGACTCGTACACCCATATGTTTTGTGTTTTTTCAATAATTTTTTGGATATGCTCAAACTGTTCCTTGTATCTCTTGGCTCTACGAAAAGTTATTATCTTGATTATATCTTCTGGTGTGGATTCACTAACTTCACGCTTTTCAGGCTGAAAATGTTTGGTAGTAGTAGCCATTCTGATGACATGGCTTGCTGGAAGCATCCTATTTTCTTCATCATCCCATTCAGGACTTGCAGTGAAAAATCTGATATAAATATTCTTATGTTTAAGAACTTGACAATATCTTTCAATAGCACGGACTACATCTGTTTATCCTCTATAGTTATTTGTAGGGTATTTTTCTGGATAACATATGGTGATACTTTTTCAAGAAAATTCATTCCAAATAATATTGGGCTAGTATCTTTTCCTTTCCTATAATCTTTATGGATTTTAAGGTTTAATTTAAATTATTCTCCTTCTATATCAGTAAAACTTAGTTCAAGATTAACAAATGTTTTGATTTCATATTTAATTCCATGATAATCTGTAAGAGTTATTTCTTGTGGTAGGTTTTCTTCAAATAAATGATCAACTAAGTCTGCTCTTATATGACTAGTACTAGCTCCTGTATTGACAAGGGCTATGATTTCTTCGTAGTTATTTTGATTATTGATATATTCTATTAAGATAAAGAAGTTATCTTCCTCACACTTTTTTAGGTCAATATCAATACTATTTTTAGGTAATGTTGAGTAGTTTTTACTTGTAGATGGTCTGCTAGAACTTACGAGTTCTCTAGTACTGATACATTTTTCTATTCTTCTACTAGGCATTCTAACCACAAGTTGTCCAGAGTTACTCAAAGTGGCTAATCCTTGATTTCCTACATTACTGTCTATTCTTCTAGCTCGTTGATGAAAATCAAGCAATATGTCTTGTGGTAAGGAAATATTATTATCACTTAACATTTTTGGTGGAGTGAATTGTGTTAGGTTTCTAAAGTCTTCATGAATTTCTATAAATTCTCCTGAAATTTTATTGATTTCCTTTTGGTGTGTAGTAGTAAAAGCATATAAAGCTTTACAATGTAAAGTTACAGCTTTACTCCTTGGTGGCATCATTAATCTATCGATTTTGTGATATAAATTTAGTTCTAGACTTAAGTTTTCAGCTGATAAAGACATGGCAAATCCAGGTCTTATAGTAATTATAATTTTCTTATAAACGAGATTTCCAGAGACCATTCCTATTAGGGCATCCATGGGATCATGAAGTATTCTATTATCCATCAAGTATATCTGTATAGGAATATCCATTCTTTCTCTAAAATATCCTTTGATCATAATTTGGATCCCCCAATAACAATATTCTTTAATCTATCTCTAGTAGATTTTTTAATATTTGTTAATTCTCTATTAACCCATTCTCTTGTTATAAGAGGTATAGTAGTATTGCCTTTAACATTTTCGATAATAATAGGTACTTCATCATACTTGACAATGTATATTGTTTTGTTAAACCAAGATAGTATAGGTCTTATAAAAACATCTTTATCTCTTAACGATATTTGTTTTTCTTTTATAGCTCCATATCTTTCTTCATCAAGTACAACAGTTTGCGAAGTTCCTTCTTCATTATCTAAGTTGGTCTCAATAGTATCAATAATTTCTTGATTCATATAAATCTGTTCATATTCTGGTTATTCAATTTCTTCTATATCTAGTTCATAGATTGAGTCAGTTTCAGAAAATTCGTCTAAATCTTCAATTAACTCATATTATGAGTCAGTTCCTATTTCTTCCATTAATCTAATGGACTTAACATTTTCTCTTCTATTTTTATTAGGACAATTGGGAGATATATGTCCTATTTCGTTACATGTAAAATATTTGCATTTTTTATAAAAAAATTTCTTAGATTTTTTCTGGGATTTCTTATGTTGGTTAAATTCCATTTTCCAAGGTTTTTTCTTCTTAAAATATTTCTTGTGGCTCTTAAATCCTCTATTTTTCTTCCAAAATTTAAGATATTTCTTAAATTTCCTTTTATAATATGGTTTCTTGGATGGTTAATGACAACCAAATTGTGGTACTGCTGTTATTTCTCTATAACAGCAAAAACTAGCTTCCTTACCATGTTTTCTAAATAGGTGTTGGTACATAGATTTTTTGCACCATTCAGATATTTTTCTCTTAGCGAATGAAGTTCTCATTCCTAGAGTATCAACATTTTGATTAGGATCTTCTCATTCTATTTTCTTCCAATAAATTTGATACTCCTCAAATAATTTCTGACCCCATGGCCAAGGTAGTTTAAGGAAATATCTATTTAATAATTTTTTATCCTCTTCAGATATATTCCATTCTTTTATGGATTTGGATACTTTGATATATATTTTTTCGAATTTCTTAGTATATTCATTTAATTCACACATATCACAGATTTAATAATTCCATTTCTCTTTCCGCTTGTAAGGTTTCTTAAGTAATCATATCAATTTTAGTTTCAGGTACAACTTCTCCTAAGAGTAGATGTCTAAAGAAATTTTCTATTCATTTTAAAATCTCTTTAAAATTTTAGCATCTAAACTTTCATTACTATCTATGGTAGTTATAGTTTTTTCTCCATATTTGATTTGATTTTTGGTTTCTTCAGAAGTTCTTCTCCAGATGTCTCAAGTAATTCCTCTAAAAGTGTGGATTATAAAGTTATAAGCTTGAGTGGTATTTCATCTATGAAAAGCAACAGCTAAATCAGTAGCTTTTGCCCAAGAATCAATAACTTCGCTTTTATTATTCCTATAATCAATATCTAACCATATTCCTATTGTAGGAATTGGTTCAGTAAATAATCTAACATGATTACTATCTCTAAGATATATAGACTTGGTCGCAATAGTTTTTGGACCTTTTCTAAAATTATAACCTGTTCGCTCATTAGTTATTCCATGTTCTCTTATCCATTCCAAATTCCAGTCATCAGATTTATCTTGAATCCAATCAGTAGTAACATTAGTTCCACTAGTTTCTCCGACTAACGGCTCAACTTGTTCATTTAAAGGTGGAGTATTAATTTCAGTAGTCTCCTCTTTAGGTGGAGGATCATTCATATATATATATATATATATATTCTCAGTTTGGATAGTCAATTGTTCTAGACTTTATTTATAAGCTTCTAATTCCTCTCCAGTAGCTTCAAAGAATTTAGTTTCTAATTCTTCTATAACGTATGCCGGTAAAGGTGGTTCAATTGAAGTATAAGAATTATTTTTAAGTTTTAATTCTTTAAATTTTGATTCAATTTGTTTATATAGGATTTTTGGTCCAATCTTAATATTATCATTTACAATTTCTAAATTTGATTCAATATTTTTCACATGAGTCATGATGTCTTGATTCATCATATCGGTTTTTTCTAAAAGTAAAGCATAATTATCATATTGTTCTAAAAATTGATTTATAATAATATCTTTTTCTTCATATTTGGGAGATTCATCTACTAAAATTTGTAATGCTTTATTTTTTACTTCAATTAACTATTGAGAATTATTTATTTGTTTTATCTCTTCACTTAGAAATTTAAATTTGTTACTTAAATTTGTCGCTAAGTCTTGTAATTTAATCCTATTAATATTAGTTAAAATAGCAATATTTTGTAATTCTTCTAAAATTAGTTTATCTTTTCTATCCATTCTAAAAATATTTCTAAAGATTTAATAATTTTCTGTAGGTTCGTTACCAGGCTCTGATACCAATTTTGTGAAAAGGCGAAAGCGTTAATATAAATCAAAAATATTTTGAGGACTAAATTGAAAATCTTTTATATTAAGATGACAATGGGTGCAATTTTTATATTTAGGGGTATTTTAGGTAGTTAGTAATGTAAAAACTGGTCAATGGCTATTTTGAAAAATTGGCTTGATTAACTGGCTATTTGCCACTTATTCCTCAGCAGTAATTGGTTACAATAGTTGAATTGTAAACAGTTACGGCTTTGTTTTGTGCGATTAAGTTCTTGATTTGTCTGTAACCCATGGCTCCATTATCAGGACTTGCAGGGCCATTCGCTGGTGCCAATAGGCCGTGGTTGTTGGCATTCACCAAACGCCAAGCGTACCCGTAGAATGGCATGCCAAGAACCAGTTCTTTCGCTCTTACACCAGCCTGAGTCCAAGCCCCGACACCGTAGCTGCCACTGACTTGGCCTGAGGGATCGTAGAGTGCAGCGTGTGAATTGGTAAATTTGTACCAAGAGGGATCATAAAAGTCATACGCCATTACATTGACCCAATCCAGGCTGTTTATAGACTGAACTGGGTATTTCAAATCATTCACAGTTGGTGCAAAATAAACCGCTGCTGTCAAAATCAGCGCCGCCTTGCTGGAGGCTGCGGCCTTGGCAGCCACCGCTGTGCGCCACTCGTTTAATAACAGACCTAAATTAGCCATCTCCGAAGCCGTTCCTGGGTATTCCCAATCTAAATCCAGACCCGAAAACCCATAAGATCTTGCTAATTTTATTGAAGAATCAATGAATGATTTTCGAGATCAAGTGGATTGAGCAGCCATTGAAGCAAAATCAGTCTTGTTTGCTTTCCACCACCAATGGACAAAAGGGTTTTGACAGAAGGGTTCTTAAGTTGGACAGTTTTTGTGAATTGGGCAAAAGAGGCATTGTCTGTGGAGGAAATTGTGAGTTGATAGGTTTGGGGATCAAGATTTGCAAATGCACAAAATAAATGCGTGAAAAGATTGGAATTTATATCTGAGGCTTCAAATCCACTTTCAGGGAACCAATATCCTCCTTGAACATTTTGTCCTATAGAGAAGTTAAACTGGAAAAGAGAAATAACAGAAAATAAGAGAAAGATTTCAGCAGTACTGGAAGCCATTGAAACTTGAAAGTTACAAATAATTGAACCAATCACATATGCTTTTATAACACGTAGTCGATACGTTTGCTACTTGTGTTTGACCAATTGAAAAGATATGAAAAATGTTCAAATTTCTGGATCATTCTGGCCAGTCGACTCCAAATTCAAATGCTTAGCCTTTTTAACAAATAATTAATGTAGTTATAGTTGACGTTGCACGAAAGTCTATTGAAATTAGGGACAAGTTATGAGCCTCATAACAAGTTTGGAAAGTCTTTGGCATGTGGGATTGATTTCGCTTAAAATAATTTTTAAGTTAATTTGTCAAACATAGATAATTTTCAAATATTTATTCCAACTCTTAAAATATACTTCGGTTAAACATGTGTACGTGCATAATTTTTATCATATTCAGTTAAAATATACTCTTAAAATTTTTGAAGTAGGAAGTTTCTATCGCTTAAGTCACCTCGTGAAGCCAGCAGCTAGGTGACCGGAGATAAATAGCCTGCCAATTTTCTTTTTATTAAATAATATGATAGAAAATATAGATTACGATTTGGGTCATTAAGAATTTAAAAATGAAGAGGTTCAAAATGGGAGAAAAAAATATGGATAAAGAGCATGGAAATTTACTGGATAAAGAATATATGGATCATGGACAAGAAACTTGAGAGATTGAGGAAAATAGGAATGAACAACACGAAGATTTTGATACAAACTTAGTAGTTTTCCCTTTGGAAACTACAGAACAATGAAATTAGAATATAATTGACCGAAATTTAGTAGATTTGTTAGTATAAAAAAGGTCCTCTAAGAGAGAATGCGGTTTATTTCTCTAAAGATTTAGAAATCATACATACTGTAGAAGGCTCATTCGAAGTTTGTCTAAAGCCCTCAAAATCTTGGAACTGGTCTTGCCACTATATTTTATTATTTGTGTATTGATAGTTTCATTTTGGCAGATATTAGCGTAATTTGAAAGATATCGCTCTGCCAAATGTACTCTGCATTGGTCCATCATAATGTCTTATTGAAATGGGTAGATTAAAAAATGTAGAGGGATAAATCATTTGGACCTGATCCCGTGTGTGTGTGTGTATAGGGGCGAATGGGCCCTGTCCCACCCCATAAGCAAATGTGGAAAATATACTCATCCATACTTTTCAAGATTCAACTTAAAAAATGAGACACAAAGTTTGTTTATTAAAAAATTAGATAATAATTTATTTATTATAAAATTAAATTAATATATAAACCCATCCAACCCACCAATCTATCCCAATCAATTTCACTCACAAACCTAATTCATTTCCCAACATATTCCCTCTCTATCTTCTCTCTCCGGTACCGACAAGAGGACCAGTGCAGCTACGAGGGACTCTGCCTCCAGGTGTGCCGCGCGACCTCTGCTCAGGCCGAAAAACACAGTGTTTCTCCGTCGATTTGTAGTGCACGATGATTCGCGATCGCTGCGGCGGCAGCAGCGATGGTGTGTCTGTGCTCTGAGTCTTGATTTGGGGATATTTTTGTTGTTGGGTGGTGTTAGATCAGTGTGCGGAGGTGGTGCAGAGGCGATGGTGGTGGGTCTAATGGTGACGGTGGTGATTTGTGTGGTTGTTGGCGATGTTGGCATGCGACTTTAAGAGTAGCAGCAGCTAGGGTTTGGTTGGAAGTGATTACGATTTTTGGTTGGTGCGGTTCGAGCTGATTTAAAGTGCATAATTTATTGTAGATATGTTCACGGTTTTCAGATTTGTTGGAGTGGCTTGCTGGTGTTGGTGGCATAAATGGGTGATGGTGGATCTAGTGGTGGGATTTAAACTAGGGATGACAACGGGGCGGGGCACCCTTGCTCGGCCCCGCCTTGTGGCTTGCCCCACCTTAGACGAGGCGGGGCGCGAGGCGGGACAGGTCGAGGACAGGGCGAGAATTTGCCCCATTTTTTTTATTTACATTTTAAATATTTCAAGTTATGCTATTATTCAAAATCCAACCCTTAACCCAAAATCTAAATGTCATTCCATATATTTTAAAATTTCTTCTAATTTTTTCAATCAAGATATTATAAACTTACTTTGATTAATTTGTATAAATCTTTCAAAAGCAAAGAATATTTATTTAACTATCATGATTTAGAACTTCATATTATATATTTTAATTATAATAAAAAGATTGAATTGCAGGATTTATAAATTGTATAAAACAATTGTTAGTTATGTAAAATTTTAAATTGATAATTGTATAATATAATTGTTGTATTAGAAACATGTTATAAAATTGTAAATACATTCAACAATATTTTAAAAATAACTATTTATCAAAATTCTATTTTTAATTTTTTTTTCACGGGGGACCCGCTACGGGACGGGTTAAATTATTATTTATAATTTAAATTACGCAATTTATGATAGATATGTTGATGGTTTTCACATTTGTTGAAGGTGGCTTGCTGGTGAAATACGTGGGTGATGGTGGATCTGGTAGCGATTTGTGTGGTGGTACAGGCGGCTGTCAACTGTGGTGGTGGCGGTGATAGTGTTAGTGATGGTGGCAGGGCAATGACACGGTGATGGTAGGTTTGAGAATTTTTTGGTTGGTCGTGGTAGTGTGGTATGGTGGAGATGGTGGTCGCAAGTGTTGGTGGTGGCAGCTATGGCGGTGGTGGTAGGTTTGGGAATTATTTGGTTGGTCATGGTGTGGTGGAGATGGTGGTCGCATGGTGATCACAAATTATTTGGTTGACTATGACCATTAAATTAATTAATTTGCAACCAATAAACAATGTGACCAATGAAAAAGATAATTTGTGACTAAGAAATAATATGTGACCTAATAAATTATTAATCTGTGACTGATAATTTGATAAATTGTGACTGTATAATAAGTTGTGACTTATAATAATTTTGATTTGTGATCGATAAATAAATTGTGACTTATGAATTTTTGATTTGTGACCGATGGACAAATTGTGACCTATAAAAATTTTGAATTGCGACCGTAAAATAATTTGTGACATAAAAATTCTTATTTGTGATCGAAAAATAATATGTGACTAACTAAATCGTTAAATTGTGATCAAATTATATAGATCTGTGACCTTAATGATGGGAACCCCGTAGCAACGGTGACTACGAAATTCGCAACTATATTAATGCGGAACCCAAGAACGCCAATGAATAACCCGGTTTTGGACTTGAACCCAACAAAGTAAACCAAAAAATCCAACGATAACGAAGATATGCTGAACTCCTTGATTACACAATAAAGAACCCATGATCCGATGTTTGAACGCCCAAGAACAGATATTGATCAGTTCAATTGTTGTTCAATAGAAGAATAAGGAAGAAAGCAAAAGCCATTCAATTAATTCAATGTCGAATGTTCTTAAGGTAACAAAAGAGTTAAGTACTTACACTAGACCCCTAAACCTAGTAAAAAACGTGCATAAGGTAATAAATATTACAAAATATGGAAAGAAATTAGAATTCTAGTCAAAAGGAAATAATTCGCCTGAAAACAGGTTGTACCGGACGACTCTGTCGGATGTAGCAACTTGCGTCTGGTTTGGTAGAGATTTTAAAGCTTTAACTACCGGACGTCCGGTATTGCTCGTCCGGTAGGCCCTTGTGCATCCAGTTGGCCAGATGTTCTTCGGTCAGCTTTATCACGTTAATCCAAGTCTTTTCGACCTTTGACACCAACATGAAACTTACTTCAATTTGCGTCATGTACATTGTTTCATCAATAGTGGCTTTGACGAGCATCCCCACGCATCTTTGACTCATTTTGCTCTTGATCGCGTCATTGCTCCTTCTTTGATAATCAACGGGTCTCGGTTTGAACTTGCATTCGTGACTCCCACATCCTGGATCATATCATCCCCTCCTTCTTCAAAAGGATTCGTCCTCGAATCTGTACCTGCATCAAACAGAGAGAGATCAGCAACATTAAATGTAGCTGAAACATTATAGTCACATGGGAGATTCACTTTGTTTGCATTGTTATTGATCTTCTTGATGACTTGGAACGGACCATCTCTACGCGACTGCAACTTAGATTTCATCTGCTCCGAAAAATGCTCATTTTTTAGATGCACCAAGACCCAATCTCCTGGTTCGAATGTCACGCGCCTTTTTTTCCTTTGGTCGCTTGCTGTGCAACGAGCTTACCTTTATTTTCAATTTGCATCTTGACCTTCTCGTGTAATGACTTGACCAATTCAACTTTCCTTTTACCATCCAAGCTACCCTGTTCATTTACAGGCAACGGTAACAATTCTAACGGTGTTAGTGGATTAAACTTATCAACAATTTCAAATGGTGAAAACGAAGTAATAAAGTGTACAGCTCTATTATAAGAAAATTCAATAAAGGGTAAACACTTATCCCAACTCTTCAAGTTCTTATTTATCACCGTACGAAAAAAATTGAGTCATGGTTCTATTGACTACCTCAGTTTGCCCATCGATTTGTCGATGACAAATAGTAGAAAACAACAATTTAGTGCCTAACTTATTCTACAGAACACGCTAGAAATGACTCAAAAGCTTAACATCTCGATCTGACATTATGCTATTAGAGACCCCATGCAAACGTACTATCTCCCTAAAAAACAAATCTGCAATATTGGTGGCATCATTAGTTTTGTGACAGGATATAAAGTGCACCATTTTACTAAACATATCCACCACAACAAATATTGAATCTCGACCCCTTTTTGTCCTAGGTAAGCCCAACACGAAATCCATTGAAATATCCACCCAAAGTTCACTAGGTACGGGCAAAAAAGTATACAAACCATGAGGTAAAACCTTAGACTTAGCATTTTTACAAGTTATGCATTTCCCACAAATTTGTTCTACGTCACTTCTCATTTTAGGCCAATAAAAATGTTCCCCTAACATGTCTAAAGTCTTTTGTACCCCAAAAAGACTCATTAAACCCCCACCGTGTGCTTTCCCTACCAACAATTCACGTATAGAGCAATTAGGAATACACAACTTATTTTCTCTAAACAAATATGCCTCATGCTTATAAAATTTATCAATAGCCCATTTATTGCATGTTTCATAAATATCAGAGAAATCAGGATCACTCACATACATGCTCTTAATGTGTTCAAAGCCAAGTAACCGTGCATGTAAGAAATTTAGAAGTACGTACCTCTGTGACAACGCATCCACAACAATATTTTCCTTACCTTGTTTATACCGGATGATGTAGGAAAACGACTCTATAAATTTCATCCACCTTGCATGCCTTTTGTTCAACTTATCTTGACCCCGCAAGTGCTTCAACGACTCGTGATTGGTGTGTATCACCAACTTCTTAGGCCACAAATAATGCTGCCAAGTTTTCAATGTCCGAACAAGTGAGTACAGCTCCTTATCATAAGTAGGATAGTTTAAAGAAGCCCCACTCAGCTTTTCACTGAAGTAAGCTATAGGCCTGCGATCCTGCATCAACACTACTCCAATACCTATTCCTGATGCATCACACTCAATTTCAAAGGTTTTGTCAAAGTTAGGTAATGCCATAACAGGTACTTTATACAATCTATCCTTAATAGTATTAAATGCATGTTCTTGTGCATCACCCCAATGAAACCCTATGCTCTTCTTAACAATTTCAGTTAGTGGTGTAGTGATTGTGTTAAAATCCTTTACAAACCTCCTATAAAAACTAGCCATCCATGGAAACTCCTAACTTCAACTATGCTCTTAGGTGTTGGTCACTCCTTAATAGCTTTAATTTTCTCTTCATCCATTTCTACCCCATTAACACCAACCACAAATCCTAGAAAGACAAGTTTTCCATGCAAAATGTACATTTCTTGAAATTAGCATGCAACTGTTCTTTCCTAAGCACCACTAGCACACAATTCAAATGTTCCAGAAGCTCATCTAGGTTTTTGCTATAGATTCACGACAATAAATTTTCCTATAAAAGCACGCAAAACATGATTCATTAAAAGCATAAAAGTGCTCGGTGCATTAGTGAGACCAAACAGCATAACCAACCACTCATACAATCCATATTTAGTTTTAAACGCCGTTTTTCATTCATCACCCTCCCGCATACGAATTTGATGGTACCCACTTTTAATATCAATCTTACTAAAAACACAAGCATCATATAGTTCATCAATCATATCATTTAACCTAGGTATGGGGTGACGATACTTTATCGTAATATTGTTGATAGCCATGCAGTCTACACACATCCTTCTTCTGTACTAATAGGACAGGTAGAGCACATGGGCTCATGCTCTCCCTTACATAACCTTTGCTCATCAACTCCTCCACTTGCTTTTGAAACTCCTTTGTCTCATCGGGATTGCTTCGGTAAGTGGTCGGTTTGGAAAGACAGCTCCAGGTACGAAGTCAATATGGTGTTCGATGCCTTGAATTAGTGGCAATCCACTAGGCACATCCTCCGGAAACACGTCTTCGAATTCCTGCAATAAAGACTCAACCAAACTAGGGAGGGGTGTGTTAGATTCCTCTAAGTTGAGGAGTGACTCCTTCTATACCAACAACAACACTTGTTTTTTTTATCAACTATAACCTTTTTCAATTCACTCCCACTAGCAAAGAAGTTCGCTTTCGAATTTTCTCTCCTCTCAACTGGCTCTTTTTCTCTCCTCTCATGTGGTCTCTCTTTCTTTTCCCCATCTTGGCCACCACACTATTTTCTCTCTTACTCACTAGCTCACTGTTTTCTCTCTTTTTTCCAATCCCTCTAGTTCTTTTCTCTTCCTCATTTCTCAATCTAATTTGGTCTTCATAAACTTGTGCCGGTATTAATGGTGCAAGAGTAATAGACCTTCATTCTTTAACAAAGCTATACCGGTTCCTATACCCATCATGGGTAACTTTCCTATCATACTGTCATGACCTTCCCAATAAGATATGATCCGCTTGCATAGGCACCACATCACATACAACCTTATCACTATAACCCCCAATCAAAAAGTAATCATTACTTGTTTATTCACCCTAATTTCTCCACTATCATTCAACCATTGTAATTTATAAGGCCTATGGTGTTTAAGTAATACCAATCCCAATTTCTCAACTAAGGTCGTGCTAGCTACATTTGTACAACTACCTCCATCAATTATTATACTACATACTTTATCGTTGATGTGGCATTGTGTATGGAATATGTTCTCTCGCTGCTGCTCCATATCATGCGCCTTGACTTAAGTGTTAAGAGCTCCCATTGTGACCAATAGCTCCCCAACAGCAGCAAATTCCACTATATCTCCATGATCACTAACCTCTTCCAACGCCAGCATGCCTTCAAATTTATCCTCACTATCAGTCACCACTTCATCATTATGCAGAATCATGGTCCTTTTCTTTGGACTTTAAGAAGAGATGTGTCCTTTCCCAAACACTTAAAGCACTTGATATCTCGATTTTTGGTTGGTTGTAATTCTGCCTTTGGTGCTGCCCTGCTAGTATATTCATCCCTTCTTTTTGGTACTGCCTTTGGTACAACTACCTCCATCAATTATTCATCCAGTTTTTCCCTTCGAATCAGCTCCATCTCCCTTGTTATCCCACCATGGTTTCCAATTGGAGTTAAAACCCGAATTACCCACTGGTTGCCTAGTTGTTCCCTTCCTTTTCAACTGTTTCTCCACCTTCATGGTCACATGCAACATATCTTCCAACTCCACATAATGCTGCAATTACACCACATTAGTGATCTCACTGTGCAACCCATTCAAGAATCTAGCCATAGTAGTTTCTCGATCTTCCTCTACATTTGCTCTAATCATTAAAATCTTCATCTTCTTATGATAATCTTCTACGCTCTTCGACCCTTGATACAAACTCTGCAGTTTCTGATAGAGTTCTATGCAGTAATGACTAGGTACAAACCGTTTTCTCATCACTACCTTTAATTCATCCCAAGTATTGATAGGACTCTTCCGATTCCTGCGCTGTGAAGTAACCACTTGATCTTACCAAGTGATGGCAT
The DNA here is from genome assembly GCA_019395295.1 of Osmanthus fragrans. NCBI lineage: Eukaryota > Viridiplantae > Streptophyta > Magnoliopsida > Lamiales > Oleaceae > Osmanthus > Osmanthus fragrans. The sequence goes on from CM033358.1 coordinate 7,585,885, forward strand.
AATCAGTGAATTCCAACACTGCAATCTTCACCTTCTTATCCTCTGAGTTATTATGGCAATCAAAAATCAACTTCAACTTCTTCTGCCAATCTAAATATGCACCGGGTTCACTTCTACCCTTAAATTGTGGAATTGACATTTTTACATTACTCAAATTACCATCAACTTCACCTCCATGATTATTTCAACCCTTCGTTCAAACATATCTCATCTATGCCTCATTCGTCCCATCTCAACCCCTTCGTAACCATCTTCACCCCCATTCACTACCAATCTCATGCTCATCCATCCTAGGAACTCGCCTACCCGTCCCCCTGTCATGAGGTACATCAACCGGTTGTCCCCTACTAATATTTATCATCGAAGTACTCAATTTCTCCATCTTTTCCCCCATATCCAACAATAATCGCTCAAACTGATCCATCCTATCCTTCCGCTTGTTGGTTTGATTAACGTACCTGCTGGAATTCGAGCATTCCATATCGGACATTCTCTCAATTTCTGCCTCACCAAGTCCACTCGAAATCACTCAATTGGCTTTTACCCTCTAGTAATCTCACCATCTACCTTTTACCACTCAATACTTTCACCAAGTGCTTCCAAAGACAACAAGAACTTATCGGATCAAACTTGTGAATTCAAAAATAAAATATGAGAAAGAATGTGATTCAAGAGAATTATAGAGAAAAACTGAAATTTTGGAATGAAGAATGTTAAGAACCGAATGGAATTTTCAACTTTGAATTTGACACAATTTGGTTGAAAAGATTTAAGTGAAGAAACAAAGTTGTAGGAGTGTTGGTAGCAAATAAAAAAACTCAAATTTTTTTAACTGTACTGATGAATAGTATTGTACGTGAACAGTAATTTTTTTATGAATAGTAACTTTTTTTTTATAAACAAAATATTGTACTACCAACAAAGAAAATATGGATCTAGGAAACCAAAAAAAGAATGACTCAAGAATCAAGAAGAAATTAAGAAGAGAAGAAGAAAAAAAAGGAATTTCAGATTCAACAAGAAAATTAAGGAATATAACCTAATTAAACTGGAGTCAAAGTTCTGATACCAACTGATGAGAACCCCATAGCAATGGTGCCTACGAAACCCACAACTAGATTGATGCGAAACCCAAGAACGTCAATGAATAACCTGGTTTTGGACTTGAAACCAACGAAGTGAACCAAAAAACTCAACGATAACGAAGATACGCTGAACCCCTTGATTACACAATGAAGAACCCACGATCCAATGTTTGAATGCCCAAGAACAGATCTTGATAAGTTCAATTGTTGTTCAATAGAAGGACAAGGAAGAAAGCAAAAACATTTCAATTAATTCAATGTCAAAAGCTCTTATAAGGTAACAAAAGAGTTAAGTATTTATACTAGATTCCTAAACCTAGTAAAAACATGGATAAGGTAATAAATATTACAAAATATAGAAATAAATTAGAATCCTAGTCAAAATGAAGTAAATCGCGTGAAAACAGGTCGTATCGGACAACCCTGCCGGACGTCCGATTGGACAAAATTTTCTACCGGACGTCCGGTAGAGCAGCTTGCGTCCTGTTTGGCAGAGATTTTAAAGCTTTGACTACTGGACGTCCGGTATTGCTCGTCCGGTAGCCCATTGTGCGTCCTGTTGGTCATACTTTTTTCGGTCAGCTTTATCACGTTGATCCAAGTCTTTTCGGCCTTCGACCCCAACATGAAACTTGTTCCATTTTGCGTCCCGAACATGGTTTCATCAATAGTGATTTTGAAGAACATCTCCAACGCCTCTTTGACTCGTTTTTCTCTTGATCACGTCATTGCCCTTTCTTTGATAATCAACAGGTCTCGGTTTGGACTTGCATTCGTGACTCCCACATCTTGGATCATATCACTTAATATATTTAATTAATTAACTAAATCATAAATAAATATTAATTTGAAATTTGATATATTTGCTCTTAGTTTTGAAATGGGTGATAATTAACCTCTTAATTATGATTTTTTTCCCTTAGCAAATTGGTATGGAAAAAATGGAAAATTTAGTCCAAATTCATGGTGAAATCAAAATGAACAAATATTTAGTTCAGCCCAAAAATTAATTTTTGCCCAACTAAGTTCATTTTCAACCCAATACCAACGTTCAATTATTCAAATTTAATTTAAGATTCTACAACAATTTATTTGTAGTTTAAAATTTTCACTTATAATCAAATTAATTTATTATATAAAAAATAAATTTTATTGATTAAAATAAAGATAAATGACATATTTTAACAGTACGAGATATTACATCTTTGACTAAACTTAAAAGTAATTAAATTTTCTTATGTACTTTTTTTTTTATATTACTTATTTATACTTGTGAATTAAAAATCTATTTGTTTCAATTATGAAATGGATGTTATTATCAAAATAAATAATATGCTCTATATTTAATTTTATTAGTAAAAAATATATTTGTTAGAACTTTGTCATGAGTGTCCAAGAATATATTTCGATCTACTTTGTCACGAGTATCATGAGTTAACCTTTTAAAACTAAATCTTGTGGGCATATAGCATCTTTTATGGTATGAGTTCATCAAAAAAACTTCAGCCCACCCACACACACACACACACACACACACACTTATATATATATATATATATATATATATATATATAATGGCCGTATAAAATAGAGTCAGAAAACGTGAATTATACACTCGCTACAAAATAAAAGTGTAACTTATGAATTTTTTTCATTTTATTTTTTTCCTTTTTGGCATGTTCTTCTTGGTATGACTATAGGATGTGAATAAAATGTAGCTCACATTTAGTATGAGAATTTAAATTGAGGTTTACTATCTTTGTGAGTTCATGGAGGAGGGTAATCTTCAAAGTTCAAAGATAAATTCAAGTTTACTTGATGGTTAGTAATATTCATGAATTGACGGTTTAATTTATCCATTGTAAACTAAGTTTACTTTTTTATCAGGTTGTCGTGGAACCACTATAAACACTCGTTATTTTATATACCATAATTGGAAATCATATTACAATGTGTGAAGTTATAGAGTTTTTTATTTGCACATGTGCAAAATATGTGCAAAAATATATATTCAATTGTTGCAATTCTATGACTTGTTTATTGATTTAGTTCTTATAAGTTCTGCTTGAGTTGAAACTGCAAGAATGAGGCCTTCACAATCCAACGCCAATTCACATCTTTCCCTGCAAAATCAAACTTACTTAAATGAAAATTACATTATCAACCTTGACCTCGATGAAACAAATGAGACATATCAAATACAACCTCAAATGTATTCACAGAATGCATTTGAAAATTTTGGTTCTTCAAATTTTACGAACAATGTTATAGAATCTTACCTTATAATTGAACCTACCACAACCCTTCTCCGATTGAGACTCCAATTCAAAATCTTTCAAAAACATTTGTGCAAAATCCTGAAGAGAAGAAAGATGACTACTCATTGTCACATATAGTGGCTATGGGTAGAAATTACTGCTCAATGGTTAAAGCTCGTAGCAGAAATATCATTAGTAACACAAACAATGCCAACTCTAAAGTTCCCAACTCCCATGACCACTTTCCTTGTCCACTGCCACATTTACATTGGTAAGTCCCTTTTTATTCAAGTCAAAATTGACTACAAAGGATTTAATTAATTGTTTAAGTCTTCTTTATTTTATAGTCATTTTATTATAATATTGTTAGGTCTTATGTAATTGACAATTTTGTGAACAAAATGATTGAAATAAATATGTTGTAAAAAGTCAAGGAATTAGTTACAATATTGTATAGTTGAGTTAGGTAGGCTAGGGTTTGAGTTCGAAATAAAGAAAGAAGAGACGCCACAATTTCATTATCCTATCGCCTGGTCGTTGCTTGAGTGATAAAAACAAAAAACCCTCCGCTCGCCTTTTGCCCGTCTCTCGCTCGAGCGACATACCGTCGCCCGCCTGTCGCCATCCCCTCGCTCCAGTGACAGTTATATATGGAAAACCCTATTTTGCATTTTTGAAGAGTTTTCGTGGCTTAAACTATTTAATTGTCTTCAACTATAAATACTCAATGTCTTACAAGAAATTGGTGTAGTTGTTCATTGTGCCTCTTCTGTATAACACATTCATAGCATTCTTTAAAGAATTAAAATCTTATTCGTGTATTGATTCAATCAACTTACTCTTGAGATTATACAACCACAGATTGGGAGAAAACATCAAATTCATTAAATCCAAAACACATACTTCCTAAACACCCTTAGGAAGGTATTTTTTCAATTGAACTTCAGAGGCTACTGAAGATTGAGAGATGTTGAACTACAAAAGTAGGAAGAGTACAAGAATTGCTCTTTCTTGGTGAACCACTTGGAAAGGACAATTGTTGGAGATCGGGAGTTGGTGGTTTCAGTAGGATCTTATACGTTACAGGAAGTAGATCGGGAAGTCTAGTGAAATTGGTTAGGTAGCATCTAACTATAAATCCATATTATATATAGTGGAGGTAACTGGCTTAATCCTAGAGTTTTTACTCAGTTGGATTTCTCTGTCAACATATCTGGTGTTATTTACTGCTTTTTTATTACAAACTGTGATAATTCAACTTAGGATAATTGGACTGTTTGACTAACCATCTAGAAACAATTAAAAAAATGAATTGGTGCTTTTAATTGTGTTAATTCTGCATGTAAGGTCAAACTAAATTGATAATCTAAATCCTTCTAGGAAACGTTCAAGTGGTGTCAAAGCTTTTTAATTGGTATCTAGTTATTTTCGAATACAATTTACATTTGTTTCCTGTACGCTTATAAATTTTTTGGTAGGTCCAGCACAAACCTAGTCGGGGAACAACAACACGCATTGACTTGGAAGCGTCCCTATGCTGGTAGTTCAAGTAGTCCAAAGTTCAATACATAGGCACAAAGGCAGACCCTCAATGGGTCCTAGTGGGTCACGTGACCCACCAACTAAAAAGTTTTTTCCCCAAAGAGTCCTTACAAATTCAAATTGAAAGTTGAAACCGTCCAAATTCCAATTGAAACTCTTTTCTGTTGGCATTACCAAAGTGAAATACAATGAAAGATTAAAAGAAGCAGTCCCACTCCCACAGAGAGAAGACTCCCAGGCCCCAACTTGACGGTTCCTAATTCAAAATTTGAAGCAAAATCCAACAATTCCTATTCCTGCCCGGCTGAATTCCGTTGACGATTCAACAATTGTGGGCATTTGGCTGCAGGTAAGAGGTTGCCAATTTTTGGAACAATTCCTTTATCTTGGCTGCTTTTTCTCTTGCAAAAGAGTCCAAGTCTTGTTTAATTTCCAGCCCAATTCTATCTTGGCATAATCTGCCTATGTCCCTCTGCGTGTTTAACCTCTCTTTTTTCCAATCACTTGCCAATTTTGGTGCCTAAATTCCAAAGCCGCACAATGCCTCTTTTTTGTCCGCATACGCGCTAATGTGTGTAACCTCTCCATTTTTTTACCCTGCATGCGTGTTTATATATATATAACCTCAAGGTCCTCAACAGCAGTGCAACCCTTTTTTCTTAATCCAATGGGTTGGGTAGGAAACTTCAGCGTTATTGGTCTGCGTCCGAACAGTGTTCAGTAATTAGTACCTTCTATTAGGTTTCCAACTAGGCATTGGTTTTGGTTTCTTTACTAGTAATGGTGGGCTTTGGTTTTGGTTTTGGTTTCTTTGCTAAGCACTTCTTTTTTCTGTTTTGTAATTAAATAAAAAATAAAATATACATAGTTATTTTTTTGGGCAATTGGGTGCAGGTGAACAACATACAAAATTACAAATCAAGCAAGGTTATCATATTCCTATCCTATTTGGCGTTTTCAGAGTGTTAAGGTGATAAGGTTAGTATGTTTAATGTTCTGATTTGCAGCAGCCATTTATATTTTTGTGATATCTTTAATATATTAATTTCTAATTTTTGTCAATTTGTGATTTGTAAATTGTAAATTTTGTGATGGATAATAGATTTGTGATTTGTGATTTGTGAGATTTAGTTGGGGACTTCGTCAAAAAATCAAAATGGATGTACCATTTTTAGGAGATTGTGATTTGTAAAATCATTATACTCAGTAACTTGAAATTTTAGACAATTTCGAGATTTATTTTATGATTATCGATAGAATGATTACTCTTTCACTTGAATAGATTTGTTTCGTTGTATGTTTGTATCAGTTATGGAAAAATACTTTAAATGTAAATCTGTGTTTCCTTGCGATGAGCAAAATGTTGAAGAAATAAATGTTCAAGATAAAATGGATAAAAATGATGTTGGAGATAAAAAGGATGATGAATTTGGTGATGAAATGAATAAAATTGATGGAACTAATCTTGGAGATGTCCCAATTGAAACAAATGTCAGGGATGTTGGGGATGAAAGGCTAGAATTTGATGTTGCACAGCTTTCTTCGGATCCTGGATTGAGGGTTCCAATACAAAATGATGATACTAATGTTCGAGATGTAATTCGAAGAGTATATGTGCAAAGGGGTCCATGTCAGCCTCGTAATCATGAATTTCCACCCACAATAATGACTAATAAAGATAGGTGATTTTGTGTTTCATGGTATAACGAGTATCCTAGTTAGATGGAATATAGTATAGCAAAAGATGTTGTATTTTGCTTATACTGCTATTTTTTTAGTACAAGTGGTGGTTCATTTGTTAATGGTGGGTTCTCAAATTGGAAAAGAAAGGAAATTATTAGAAAACACGTTGGGCCACCAAGTAGTGTACACAATCAGGCGAGGGTCCAGTATGAATCATTCAAGAATCCAGAACAAAGCATTCAATCATGTCTCTTTAAGAAATCACATCAAGTTCGAACAGATTATCGAATTCTTTTAAATGCATCAATTGATTGTGTTCAATTTCTTCTATGGCAAGGGATGGCCGTTAGTGGACATGATGAATCTACAAATTCAAACAATCTAGGGAACTTTCTTGAACTATTATATTGGTTGTGTGATTATAATGTTGAGATTAAGGTTGTTGCTTTGACGAATGCACCTGAAAATAACAAATGGATTTCACCACAAGTTCAAAAAGATATTGTGAGTGCTATCGCTTCTGCAATTCTGAATTTGATTATCAAAGATATGGGGGATAGCTTGTTCTCCATTATAGTTGATGAATGTCGAGACATTTCAGTGAAGGAGAAAATGTCAGTTGTCATTCGTTATGTGAAGAATGGGCGTGTATTGGAACATTTTATTGGTGTCATGCATGTTTTGAGTACTACATCTATTGCACTTAAGGCTGCAATTGATCAATTATTCTCCACGCATAGCTTAAGTATATCTAATTTGAGAGGTCAATGATATGATGGAGCGAATAATATGCGAGGTGAGTATAATGGTCTCAAATCAGTTATTTTGAAAGAAAACCCAACTGCTTACTACATTTATTACGTTGCGCATCAACTTCAACTAACATTTATAGCTGTAGCACAAAAAATCCAAAAGTTGAAGCTTTCTTCACTTCAGTACACAAATTGGTGAATATTGTTGGACGATCGGCTAAGCGGAGTGATCTTATTCGTGAGAAACAAAGACTCAAAATTCTTGAAGCACTTAGTATTGGTGAAATATCAAGTGGATGGGGTCTCAACCAAGAAACTAATCTTGAGCCTTCTGGTGATACTCGTTAGGGCTCTCATTAGAGTTGTTTGATTACTTGATTCTCATTTTTTCAGCCATCGGTGATGTTGTTGAGATGATTGCTACTGATACTACAAGTTTCGGAGCAAGAGGTAATGCAAATATTTTATTGGAGACAATGTTAAAATTCGAATTTGCATTTAATCTACATCTCATGAGAAAGATATTGGGAATTTCAAATGAACTGTCGAAAGTATTACAAAGGAAAGATCAAGATATTGTCAATGTCATGAAATTGGTGAAATTATGTAAAGTACAGATTCAAACCATGAGAGATGATGGGTTAGATTCTTTTTTTTGGAATGATTTGTTCATTCTTTGAAGCTCACGAGATCAATATTCCAAATATGGATGACATGTTCATAACTCTATGTCGTTCACGACGTGCTATAGTGACAAATTTACATCACTTTCGTGTGGAAATATTTTATGTCATCATTGATATGCAACTTCAAAAATTGAATGATCATTTTTCTGAGGTGAATAGTGACTTATTTCTTTGTATTGCGTGTTTGTGTCCAAATAATTCATTTGCTGCTTTTGACAAGAACAAAGTGATTCGACTATGTTGGTATTATCCAACAGATTTTGACACAACAAATATCTCGGAACTTGATGATCAATTAGTTACGTATATTCTTGACATGCGCACTGATGAAGATTTTGAAGGATTACAAGGCCTTAGTGATCTAGCACAAAAATTGGTTGCGAAAAATAAACATGAAGTTTATCCATTAGTTTACAAGTTTGTGACATTAGCCTTAGTTCTTCCTGTGACTACTACTACAGTTGAGAGAGCATTGTCTACAATGATTTACATCAAAAATCATATGCGCAATCGTATTAGAGATCAATGGTTGAATGATAGTTTGATTGCATATATTGAGAATGATGCATTTAACAGTATCGAAAATGATGTAATTATGGAATGTTATCAAAGTATGAAAAATCGTAGAGAACAATTGTATTACAATATCGAATACATAAATTTTTCGTAACTTTTTTATAAGTTATATTGTGCTTTACTAACTCCAAATGTCTGCGTACGCCACTGGATAGACATTTTTTTTTATGGTTGTTTATAAGTATATTTTTTATACTTTCATAATTCATAAGTTCCCGTACTTACAATTATTTAATTTTTATTTTTTAATTTGTCTACTTGTAAAAAGGATAAAAATGTTATATGAGTAGCATCCCTCCAGACCACAAACATGTGTACGTGCATATGTGCTCAAATTTTTGAAAGAAAAGTGTCTACATACACGTATGTCAATTTTTTGTCGTGAGAGAAACACAAAATTTTCGTCTGTTGGTCAATTAGAAATCGTTCCAATTGATTTATGAAGATTTTACCTTGGATCCACTTGTGTTTTTCCTTTGCACATATAGTTATGTCTTTTTATTTCAAATCAAAATATAATCTTAATCTTAATAACGACTAATTCTTAGTTCAAAGAATTTGACAGGTATCGAATATGAGCCTTTAATTTTCAACACTAATGGATCAATATAGAGTTCATGTGGTCCCTCATCAACTACGACAAACCCCATTGTCCACACAGTGCCTTTTCTTTGTTTATTTTGAGGTACCAACAAATTAAACATTATTATAAATTTCAGGTTCATTACGTAAATTATTTTTCGTATCATTCTACTTAATTTATCATTTCATCTAACAAAGATATAATGACTTGACATGTTAGATATTATAAAGGTAAAAATGTTGTCTTAATTTTCTTTTGTCTAGATTTGATGGGATGGAGTAAACAAAGAAAAATCTATTTGACATAGGAAATCAACGTTATCAATGGAAAATAAATAGATATAAGGTGGCAATGAAAAATAGAACAAATACATCGATAAGAGATTAAAATAATAGATGTGCAAAAATCCAATATCTGTGTACCTAGTTAACAAGGTCAAAAGGATTGTTCAATAGTGCAATTTATTAAATTTTCATTTGTTGCTGAAGTTGTCATGTCGTCCAGTCCAAACTTTGTCCTTTGAGAGGGCATCAGAATAAGTTTGCAAGTTTGTGTAGTCTCGTCCTACAAAAGAGCTTGAATGTTGGAAATCTTCAACTGGATGGTAAAATAAAATTGAAAAATGCCAAGTACTTAGTTTGACAGCCCTATCATACGGGTGATTCCTGCGATTATTTTAATCGTCGGCCCACTCCCTTCATATAAGAGGACTGTCAAACTTGGTGTACAAAGTGCTGCACACCAAGCAAAACTCTACAAAATTTCATCAAAAGTTCAATTTGGACACCTATAAAATGAAAATAGAAATGATTTTTTTGTCGGCGGACCGCACACCGTCAAAAAATTATTTCTATTTTATTATTCCATAATTAATTAATAAGTCAGTACTATTTTAAAATATTAATCGCTACTTTTGCCAATAACATATAGCTTATGTGCAAGTTATGTTCCCAAAATTGACATGAAATAAAAAAGATTGCTGTTATTTGTTCCAAAAGCAAAAGGCCTTCGGTAGTCTAGTGGGGAGTTGGTTGTCTTCAAGATATCTGCTAAGTGCATACTTCATTTCCATTTTGTAAATTTTTTAGTTATCTCATTAATTATTTGTTATTTTATCCAACATCGCATTTTTATAGCACTCATATGACATTACTTCAATTCCAATATTTCACAAAAATTATGAAAAATTTCCAAATTTTCTTAATGTAAGGGTAAAGGTTTTGAAATACATACCTTGCACGTTGTGGGCTCTCTTTGCATTGGCTTGCCATTCTTTCCACTTCTTGTAGTCGGAATCAACATTAATGTTTGAATGCCTGCTTCTAAGCAACAGTTTGATCAACAAATAAGGTCCGTTTGATTGCAAAGATGAAATTTGGGTGGAAAGAAAATAAATTATAGGAAATTGAATTGCCAAAATTTGTTTTACTGGGAATTATAATTCATTGTGCTCTATTGGTATAATTTTCCACCTGAAAAATATTGAAAGTTTGGTGTCTGTTTGGTTTTATTTTTTATGAAAATTGTTCATGAAAGTGATAGATTTTTCAATCATTGAGTTTAGAATTTGTTCCAATTGCCAAAAAAAAAATTAAAAATTATTATACCGAATATCATTCGTTTGGCTTTGTTTTACATGAAAATTGTCAATAAAAGTGATAAAAAAAATTTACCATTGGGTCTAAAAAATTTTCCAAAAAATAAAATAAAAATTGAAATTAATTTTCCCATCAAAGTGGTGGGAAAACTAATTCCCTAAATAAGAGGAAAAGGGGCGCGTGGGGGTGGGGTGGGAAAAACTTTTCCATGGAAAAAAACTTGTATCAAATACCAATAATTTGAAAAGGAAGAAAAAGTTTTTCCTTTTCAAACAGGCCCTAAATGAATAATTCTAGACCTACGAGTGTGCATTTGTATGCATATGTACATATTCACATTTACCAAGTAAAGAAGAAAGATTATACTACTCGAGAATGTATTTTATTCTCATCTTGCTTGTGTGAACAAATAATAGAGTTAGTGTGCCTATTTATGCACTTATATGAGGTGGAAAGTAAGATGATACTTCGTGGTATAAGGTGTGGGTTCATGACAGTTTGTGGTCTGGAGGGATGCTACTCGTAACATTTTTATCCTTTCGACAAGTGGACAAATTAAAAATAAAAATAAATGAATTATAAAAGTATAAAAAATATACTTATAACCATAAAAAGAAGAAATGTCTATGTGTGGAACCTTAGACTACTTGAACTGCCAGCGTAGGGACGCTTCCGAGTCAATGCTTGCTGTTGTTCCCCGACAAGGTTTGTGCTAGACCTACGAAAAAATTTATAAGTGTACAAGAAACACATGAAATTGTATTATAATAAAATGATTAAAAAAATAAAGAAGACTTAAACAATTAATTAAATCCTTTATAGTCAATGATCTAACTTAAATAAAAGGGACTTACCTATTTAAATATGGCAGTGGACAAGAAAAGTAGTCATGGGAGTTGGGAACTCCAGAGTTGATATTTCTGCTACGATCTTTAACCATTAAACAGTAATTTCTACCCATGGCCACTATATGTGACAATGAGTAGTCATATTCCTTCTCTACGGGATTTTGCACAAAGGTTTCTGAAAGATTTTGAATTGGAGTCTTAATTGGAGAAGGGTTGTGGATAGGTTCAATTGAAAGGTGAGAATGTATAGAATTGTTCGTAAAATTTGAAGAACCAAAATTTTCAAATGCATTCTGTGAATACATTTGACGCTGCATTTGATGTGTCTCATTTGGTTCATCGAGGTATAATGTTAAGGCTAGATTAGTAGCCAAATGGTATCGACAAAAGGAAGAAATTGACTACTTTGACACTTATACACCGGTAGCTAGAATAATATCGATAAGGGTATTATTTGTGTAAGCTTTCATACATAACTTGCATGTTCATCAAATAGATGTCAAGATGACATTCTTGAATGGGGATTTTGATGAGGAGGTCTAGATGGAACAACCCGAAAGATTTGCTCTACCTGAAAATGATCATAAGGTGTGCAAGTTGGTAAAATCGTTATACGGTTTGAAGCATGTACCTAAGAAATAGCATGAGAAATTTGACTTAGCTATCATATCTTTTGACTTTGAACATAGTAGTGTAGATAAATGTTTTTATTCTAAAGTATGTGATGACTATATGACATTTATATGCTTGCATGTTGATTATGAGTAATCACATGGACGGAATAGAAGAAACAAAGAGGTTTCTATCTTCCTCATTCAAATTGAAGGATCTTGGTCAGGTAGATACCATATTGGGTATCAAAGTCACTAAGACTAGTAGGGGTTACCATCTAAATCAATCGCATTATATCGAGAATGTGATAAACAAGTTCAAACATTTGAACGTAAAGGAATATAGTATCCTTATTGATCCAAGTTCAAAGCTAGTAAAGAATGATTGAAGAACAATTGCTCAATTGGAATATGCAAGTGCTATAAGAAGTCTTATGTATGTAGTTTAACGCACAAGACCGGATATAGCCTATGTAGTTAGTAAACTTAGAAGGTTTACTAGCAATCCGAGCAATGATCATTGAAAGGCCATTAAGAGAGTTCTTGGATACTTCAAGAAAATAAAGAACTTAAGTCTGCAATGTACTAAATTCCTGGCTGTATTGGAAGGATTTACTTATGCTAGTTAGGTATCTAGCACGAGTGAAAGTAAATAGACTTCGGATGGATGTTAACTCTTGGAGAAAGTGTTGTTTCTTGAAAATCAAAGAAATGGACATGTATAACACACTCAACTATGGAATCCGAATTTGTAACACTATCGAAAATTCGGAAAGAAGTTGAGTGACTTAAGGATCTTTTATATGAGATACCTTTGGGACCGTAGAACACATCTTCAATACCTATCATGTGTGATAGTCAAGCTACGTTAGTAAAAGCATACAATGAGGTACAAAATGAAAAATCTAGACATATGAGTATTAAACATGACTACATAAGAAAATTAATCAAGAATGGAATGATTTTCCTAAATTATTTAAAGTCAATCAAGAACTCAGCAGATCTTTTAGATCTTTTAACTAAACCTCTAAATAGATATTTAATAGCGTCCACTTCAAATAGGATAGGGCTAAAACTCCTAACCTAAAAGGTTCACCAATGATTGCAATCCTACATGTCATTACTCAAAAGGTAATCCATGGGTTCAAAGGGTAACAACAAGTCATTCAATATGTGGATAGTTTTAGCATTATTAAAATTCGGGATAACCCTATCCTAATAAATAATGTTGGTTGTTACTAAAGTGATGGTTGAGTTTTAAACTCTTAATGAAGTTCAGTACCAAGTACAAATATCTCTAAAAGTAATAAAGATACTGGAAGAACTTCACCTAGATAAACTTTGAGGTGATGCCGCCTCAATAGAGAGTAAGAGTTTCTCTCTTAAAAATTTGTTGAAAATGATAAACGCAAGGTCATATTAGCATTAAACGAGTTTGAGGAACTTGAGAACACATAATACTTGTGTGTTCTTATCGCTATTGTCACATGGAATAATTGGTTCAAAACTTCATGCTACTTCTGATTCCGACTTTACTTTATTTGAATTACACTATGGTTAGATTCAAATAGAAAGATATTTAATCCTTTTGTATGCGTATTGTATACTTTGAATATGAGACTTTATTGAATTTTAAACAAGTGGGAGATTGTTGAGAAATGTTGTTCAAGATTAATAAAGGAAAGTGTGGAATGAAATTGAGACGGTTGCTGGAAGTCTGCCCTATGCGGTCGCATGCAAAAATTTTGAGACCGGTATGGAGGATAACTATGCGATTGCATATGTTTGTTTTATGTGGTCGCATAGAACAAAATTTCAGATGGTTGGTGACCATTTTTTACCGTTCATGTTTTGAATTTGGTGGCCTTTCATTCAATTTTTGGCATCATTTTGTGCATCTGGTCGAGGTCTATATATAGGGGATCAATGTTCAAGACATATACATGTGAAAAACACTTATGATCCAAATATCATTCCAAAAACCTAGATCAAAATTTTATTCCATATTCAAAGTTTTTCTTTGTGTTCTTGTAGTTTTGGGAGATTTCACTTGTACTTGGTGTTAATATTCTACAATGCTTGTTAAAATCCTGCAAATCATTTGCCAAGATCCCTTTAAGCATCTAATTCAATCCCGAGAACAGGCAAATATCGTTTGAGGACAACGATATCGTGTTCGAGCCTTCGAATTCTTTTTTTTTTCTTTTGTCATTCTGGTTTTTGTTTATTCTCCATTCTCTCTTGTCAAATTATTCTCAATAGTTATTAAACCAAAATTCCAGGTAATACTCTCTTGGAATTACATAGTCGATAGATTCCAAATTCATATCTTATGTTGGAGGAAATTATGATTTGGCCATCACTGAGGTTCTGGTTTAGTGTTAAGGTGTCTGTTGCAATGGAGGTGTAAAAGGCCGATGATATTAACATGTAAAAGGAAATGAAAACTTGAAGAATATCCATACTTCACTGGCATGAGACTTGGTTAATGAATTATAATTGATATATAATCAGTGTCAGAAAATTCTTTACGAAGATGAAAATTTAATTTAATGATAAAATAAGATTTTAAACTGCTAAAGCATTATCGTAGAATCATAAAAAAGGGGTCATTGTGTAATCCAATACATTCAAAAATAGGAAACACTTTCCAAACCACAAAAATCCTCTAACAGCGGAATCTCAGTATGTATCGCGAATTTTGTGGTTAAACTTTCAGCAGAGATAATGATGTAGAACAGATGGCTATGAATTTTGAAGAGAAGATGGACCAGATTTCTATTAAAAGGGGTGTTTCGAAGAAACGGGCATATCTTTCAGCTCGCGCGTCAGAATTTCTTTTATAATATGTTTTGGGAAACGGGAAGCGGCGCTCCAGACCATGACAGCCAGGGGAATCCCGGTTGACATTATTTTCAAGCCCAAAATCGCAGTTTAAGGCGGGTCGTCGGGCGTTTGAAGTTTTTGGCGTTTTTTCTATTTTTTTGTTTTGTCTATTTTGTCTTTTCACTTAAATTAGGGTTTTTGGAGACTATTTAAGCAATTTTCGATTTGAGTTCATTATTTTCTAGAGAGTTTCATTTTGTGTTTTAAGGATTTACGTTCGTAAATCCTTTGGTCTTCAATTCTGCGTCAGATAAGAAAATGGTCGAATCTGTGAGATTTTGAGACGCGACTGTAAAGTTTTTCACCGCTATTAGGGACAACATATCCACCAGAAAAATCCGAAAAACATACGAAATTTCAGCATGGGTTTTATATTTTATGGCATGATTGTTGAAATAAAACTAAGATTTGTGAATTAAGAAATCTAGGTTTGAGATGTAATGGGGGGAATTGATTGAAGGTAAACGGTGATTAGGAAAATAATCGGGACTGTTGTTTCCTTTTTAGGTGGATTAATTACAAGCATTGAAAAGAAGAATAGATGAGATGGATGATTTTTTTGTAATCATTTTTACTGTACAAAATGCAGTATTATTAGTTTAAAATATATATAATAGTATTATATGAATATTTATTAAAATTGATGTATTGGGTGTAAATTCCTTTTATAAATTCCCTATTGAGGAAATTATGCGTGATATCCATTTTTATACTATTATTACTGTATTTTACATAGTAAAAATAGAAACCAATAAACAACTAAATATAAATTAATTTTCTTGACAGCTTCCATCACTCCACCAAACAAGCCCCAATTTAATTTATTCAATTAATGTTCGAAATCCCAAAATTTTATTCTTTGCCAAATAAAACCCCCATTTCTACATAACCATATTTGACCAAAACCAAAGTCCCAAATCCCTGAAAATCACAAATCACTCATATTCATACCTCATTCTACGAAATACATATTCTGTATATCAAATCAACGTTCCTTATCATTGAATGTTGAATTGTTAAGTGTACATGAGTGACATTTATGGAGTTCCAATCCAATGCCATCTCAGGAGTTCCAATCCAAGTTCATCTCTGAGTTACCATTACAGATTTTATCTAAATTAAAAGGGATTGGTATGCTGATTTGTCTGATTAGTTGCACAATTTTCAAATTATCTTGGCACATAGCTCAACATATTGCTTTAACATTTATAATAAGAAATGTATGCGATATGTGGAGCTTTATCTGCTTCACCATGAGTGCACATGCTATTGGCTACGTTGTTAAGTGAAACAGCCTATTCCAAATTAAGGGTGTGTTCAGTATAGATTAAAATCGGATTAAAATTGAAAAACTAGCCGTTATTGTTGACTTTTATTAGACGAGTGGGACCCAATAACGGTCATATTTTCAATTTTAATTGTTACCAAATGGGCTCTAAGTTTGACAGTAAATCTCTATATGAGGCCTTTGATGCAATCAAATGTTTCCACGGATAACTGTGCTGTGATACTGCAATGTATAGGCATATTTACCATTTGTACGTTCAAGAAAGAAAATTCTGATGCAAGCATTTCAGAATATTGATTCTATTTATCTTTAGTTCCATTTGTACTATCATTGAAAGGATATAGAGATCCAAGTTACAACATGATTGATGCATAATGGAGTTTAGTATTTTGGCTCACAATTTAATCAAACTCGAACCAGATTGTGATAGCCAAGAATCTATTATTGTAACAGCCGTGCTACTGGTACATAATGGGGTACCAAATGATGTCCATAATAGACACATGGCGGCCCACAATTTAATGCTTATGGCTATGCCTCCTGTTGCTGCACTTCTTTCGCTGGCTTCTATCCTTGGAATCGAATTATGAGTCCGTGTATGAATCAAAGAACTCTGATAAGGGAGCTGTACTTCCGATGCCTCCTCTTCATTTGTTGCTTCCGCTTTTTTTTTTTTTTTTTCCTCCTCTCTTCATTCAAATATGTGGATAAACTATATTTCGATTCACTCTCCAGAAGAATAATCTAACCCAGTAAATCTAACCCAGTAAATCTAACCCAGTAACTGCACTGTCTGACTCAAATACTGAAGCCTCACAGTCTGATTCAACTGTAACATGAAACAACCACTTATGAGTTTATCCTAATTGGAATGTAATGGATCGTGAAGTTATTTGATTAACATCTTCTGCATATACATATTTGATTATACAAACACGTTTAAATATAACACAACATAGCAAAGTCAAGATATGGTGATGAAGATTGATAAGCAATCATATATTCAAATTGCTCCGGTGTGAAAATACAAATTAATTTTGGATATCCTTATCAGAAGCAGGACTG
The DNA here is from genome assembly GCA_019395295.1 of Osmanthus fragrans. Classification (NCBI taxonomy): domain Eukaryota; kingdom Viridiplantae; phylum Streptophyta; class Magnoliopsida; order Lamiales; family Oleaceae; genus Osmanthus; species Osmanthus fragrans. The sequence goes on from CM033358.1 coordinate 7,603,346, forward strand.
TAAATGCTTTCCGTATAATCAACCCATTCATAATTTCTATTACATTGTCATTATTTTGTAAGTTTGTATGGCAGTAGTTTTGATGATAATTTATGGAATGTATAGTATGTTTTAAATTTTGAAATATACTTGGTATTGTATGAAATAGTTTATATTTCATATGCAAATGTGAATATTTCCTTTCTGTATTTTAGCGTACTGATATCTATTACATTTTTACAAGCTAGGAAAAGTTGGATAAATTATGTCTCTCTCAATCTTTTTTTTTAAATTTTAATAGATCCAGACGATTTGACAGGACTTTTGAAAAGTTAAAAGTTATTTTCAAGCTATTTTTGAATGGGTAATGCTACGTGTACATAATGGTGTACACAAGAGTTTACACCCCCTCACGTGGATGGGCCCATATACAATAATTTTTTTTTTTTTTGGGCCCTCTATGTGAGGGGGTGTAACTCCGTGTGTACGCTTTGAGATGTACACGTAGCATTATTCCTTTTTAACATGTTTAAATAAATTTGTAAAAATTCTTTGTTTGATTAGAAGAAATGTAGATGAAACTGTACTAATGTAGCTTTTTTATGAAACCTTTCTAGAAAAAGAAAAAGTAAAGTCTTGTCAAATGAACATCTAATGTAGCTTTTTCAAGAAACTCTTTTACAAGAAGTAGATTCAAAGTGGTCTCATCAATGTAACCATAGGCATACATAGAAAGCAAGTAAAGGCAGTTTAGTCAAATTCCCATATACAACAAGTATGCAAACTGCACACTATTCTAAAAATTATGTTGAGATCCAAAACATGCATTCACATCAATCAAGGCTACTAATTTTTTTTACCCTAATGCTACTCAAACAGGGATTTGTACATGGTTAAAAACAAGAGTAACCCTGTTTGAGTAGCATCTCTCAAAATTTTAATGCAAAGATGCATCACTACCAAAATCCACTCCCTATCTTTAATGAAGTAGGCGAATGTCAATTGCAAAGGCATGCCCTCATTCACTCCCAGCTGCCCCCATAAGCTTCTTTCTTTTATGTACCTTTCTATCATTAATATTTTTCTTGTCACATTAATGGCTCTTTTGGTATGACTTTCGTTTTTGTTTCTATCTACTTTTATAAAAGAGCCTTCTTGAAGAAGTTATCTCACATCAGCTTCCTCTAAAAAAAATTTGAATCAAACAAAACACTTTCAAAAATTATACAAACATATTCAAAAACAGCTTTTTAGTCTCAATAGCAACGTTTGATTTTTCGAAAGTCTTAATAAAAGGGCTCTGAATAGGATTGGAAAGTATGTATTGAGCACAACTACGCTTATGCTAAATTTATACCTAACTTTCTTAAACAAGAGACGATTTATTTCAAACTTTTAGAATATGCAATGTTAAGCTTTAAAGCAACATATTAATGAGAAATGTAGAAATGAAGGATCCCAAAGAATCGATCTTTCTTTTAGTTGTTGAATCGGTAGTTTCTTAACTACATTGAGAACTTCAAATTCTATTTTGGTTAATATACTTTAATTACTTGAAAATTTGTCTACATAATAATGATAAAACTATAAATTCCAACCCAAATTCGACAAGACACCTTTTATTATAATCTTTCCATGAAACAACCAAAGAATTTAATGCTATGTTTCTCATATACTCTGCACATTTACCAAACACAAATTGAATGGTCCGGATTGTACTTGACCCATTCATTTATTCTTATTTCAACCACTCTTCCAATCATTTTATATTGGATTTAAAACACTTGTGATCGATCAATTATTTGAGAAATGCTAGGGGATCAGGCTCAATGCCAAGCCCCTAGTCAGGGGCTATTGGAGGGGGGACTGGCCCCCTCCAATAGGGGGGTGCCAAATGTGTCCCGTGGCACTTGGCCCGACTGGGCCAAGTGCCTTTCTCCCAATTATTTAGAATCCTGTTAACAAAGTCCCTGTTTGACCATATTTGAGAAAAATAATATTTTGAATAGTAGTTTTTAGGAGAATGTGTGGTTAAAAAGTAGAAAAAAATTTGGATTTACGAACATAATATTTTATTTTGTGAATTCGTGCTTGAAAATGAGTACGTAGAATTTTTTTATTTTTTATTATTTTTTTTCAAATAATGATTGTTAAACGGGCAAAATTTGTGAAATTAACACATCCCCTGCCCTGTTGACATAGACTCATTTTGACCCTCTCTAAATACAGTGTCCTAGATAGAAAGAGGAGAGGAAGCAGGCTGTCTATTATTACTTCTACCTGTTTTCTGTTCTGTTTTGAGTTTTATGTTCTGCAACAGAGTTCTTCAGAATACAAGTATTTACAATGAGATACATACGTACAGCCAGTCTGAAGAGGCTGTTTTCTTTGAAAAGACAAAGTTTTGATGAAGAAATAAGTAGAGAATGTGATTATAATTCAGAAGAAAATAAGTCCACCTCAGGCACTGCTCCACCACCAGCAGAAAATCTTCGAAAACCCACTTGGAAATGCTTTTCCTATGAAGAAATTTTTGCTGCCACAAATGGTTTTAACTCAGGTTCACTCTCCTTTTCCGTTTCCTTTCTTGAATTTTTTGGCTTTTTCTCTTCATTGCAATTTTGGGTTTTGACTCTTTATGTTTTGTTTCTTTTATGTGTATACGTATCAGACAACATGGTTGGGAAAGGAGGGTTTGCAGAGGTTTACAGAGGAGTGTTAGAAGAAGGACAGGCAATTGCTGTCAAAACATTGTCAAAATCTGCTAATGATGAGAGAAAAGAAAAGGAATTCTTGACAGAAATTGGAACCTTAGGGCATGTTTGCCACCCAAATGTAACAGCATTATTGGGATGTTGTATTGATAATGGCCTTTATCTCATTTTCCAATTTTCCTCCAAAGGCTCTGTTGCTTCTCTGCTCCATGGTATGCCCAAAAGACTCTTTACTCTTTTTTATTTTTGGGTTTCAATGATAATCTTAAATATTTATTTTTCATTATATTTTCTTGTTCAGACGAGAAAGTTACTGTAGACTGGAAAACAAGACACAAAATTGTAGTTGGAACTGCTAGAGGCTTACATTACTTGCACAAGAGTTGTCCAAGAAGAATAATTCATAGAGATATTAAGGCTTCAAATGTTTTATTAACAACTGAATTTGAACCCCAGGTGAAGTAGAGAAAGATGTTGTGGAATAAATTGGACTAACACCAATATTTGACATACTATATTAATCATGTTGTTTCTGGTTTCTTGGTGTAATTTATACAGATATCTGATTTTGGGTTGGCTAAATGGCTTCCATCACAATGGACTCATCACTCAATTGCTCCTATAGAAGGAACATTTGGGTACATAATCCTTCCTTCTAGTTCCTAATTCTACTTGATGAAAGTACTTATTACTTAAGTGCATAATTGGCTTATAATTGATAATTTGTGCAGGCATTTAGCGCCGGAGTATTTTATGCATGGTGTCGTAGATGAGAAGACAGATGTGTTTGCTTTCGGAGTCCTTTTACTCGAGCTTATTTCTGGAAAGAAACCAGTGGATGGTTCTCATCAGAGCTTACATAGCTGGGTAATGATGAAATCTATAATCAAGCACTACATTGAATCATACAACAGACTTTACTGAGTTCTCACTATCATTAATACAACAGGCAAACCCAATATTAAACACAGGAGAATTCAAAGAGTTAATTGATCCGAGGCTTGGAAATGAATACGATGCAACACAGCTTAGTCGTCTTGCATTTGCAGCCTCTCTCTGCATTCGAGCTTCTCCTATTTGGCGCCCGTCCATGAGTGAGGTGACTATTTTCTGTAATATACTTTCAGATAGTACTCTTATGTGATTTCTTTCGAGTTTAGTGATTATTCACATTGTCCTTATTAGATATTCTGCTAGGCCTGGTTAAGGAGGTGAAAAGGGATTTTCTATTTTAGTATAACACAACAAATGAAAAAACAAGATGAGTGTGCAAGAACATAACAAGTATTTAATCAGTTTTTTCATCCTTTTGCTCCTGGGATTTTTTAACTTTGATTCTTGCTTATGAATCCTGTCCACTTGTTCATTGTTTGGAGGGACCACAAATTGTTTTCAATTTCTTTACTTTATGTTATTTTTTGTCATTTCTGCAAAGACTTCTGAATCAAGCCCAAGTTGCCTCAATCTTCCATGTTATAAAATTGTTTCTTGATTTGCATGATAATTTTATGTTACCATCTCTATTTATTTATTAAAGAATTATTTGAAGTTCTTGTCATTATCTTATTTTAGTCTTTAAGTACACGCCATTTATGCGCCGATTCACCTAAACTCGTGCTAATTTTTTCTTTTCTGCTGAGTTTACTGATGGCACGCCCACATTAACTAATCCATTAAAACCATACTTAAATAAGAAAATTGTCATGAATTTCATACAATGTTCAAGGTTGACCTGCTGTATGGCGTTTAGGCAGTTTATAAATGATATAAGATTAGATTTAAAAGACATTAATGTTATCCTAATGACATGTATGATCCTGTGCATTGAAAATTAGTCAAATTTCACATCATCATAAAAGTGAAAGTTCTTGTTTTCATGATTAGTCTTCTTCTGTCATTTAATGGTGATTCACTCCTTTGCGTCACGCCATTCCAAATACTCGGTCGACATTTCTATTTAACCTAACCATAATATTATGATCTATTAGGCAAATAATATGTTGTCCAATTATTCAGATTAGACAAGCTTATTGCTTGATAATAACAGCCAAAAGTGTCTTTCAAAATCACTATGTTATCCATTCGATGTTCGTTTCGTTTTTGGAAAAAAGAAAATAAGAAATGGTTAGCCATTCTTTTATCCCTATGCAACTGGTTGTCTAAAATTTAATTATTAATTTTTTGTATTCTGAGTCTCTGACAGGTATTGGATGTAATCTTAATGGAAGAAGAAATTGACAAGGAAAAGTGGAAAATGCCAGAGGAAGAAGAATATCAGGAAGACTTTTGGGGTTTAGAGGATCTTGAATGTGAATATGATAGTTCCTGCTCAACCTCCTTACTCGAAATATTTTCGACCACCAGTTCTTAGAACCCGAAAAACAGTTTTTCCTCAATATATGTAATAATAAAAATTAAGATAACATCCTCCAAAAATTCTTCTGCATGAAGTAAAAGTTATGCCAAACGGGCCATTAATCTTTGTATATATAATTTTTGTATTAAAAAAATTCTATCTCGACTATTAAGTTAAGTTGATATGTGTATACAGTCGAGTCGTATGCAACAAGTGATCTGGCTATGCCAACCTACGGTATCAGCTCTACGGATAAGTCTCAATATTCCAACATAGTTATTGAATTCCAGCACAATAGGGTGAAAATATGTCGGGCTTAGGAAAAAGTGGAATTTGTATTACGAATGCTTTGTATGGACAAAAATCATCTAACTCCAATAATTGTAAAACGTACCTTGTGAACTACTCATCGAGAATGGGTCCTGCAATGACACGAATATTTTTGTTAATAAATTGCAACAATTTTCAAACTTTGCTTGTTTATTTACTTAAGTCCAAAAAGTGGAAATTAATTATAAAATGATGAAGTTTGTCACTCTAACCTAATGGGGTATATTTTATTTACTCACTACTATATATATATATTATTTTTAATCTTAGTTATTAGGCAAAAACTTTATCTACATGCAGTGACGGAGCCAGTTTATTGGAAATGGGGGGTCCAAATTCGAAAATATATAGGTGCGGCCCCCGAATTTTTTTTTTTTGAAAGAAACTACAAAAATGAGAGGAAATAAAAGCTCACTAATTGAGTTATTTACCTTCTCTGCGGATAGTACATCAGTGTAAATATTATTAATAAGTTGAGAATTAACCTAAAATAAGTGGAAAAAATAAGATTAACTTTTTTCGCAAGCTTATTTGTAATAAAATAGAAGTCCTTCCAATTTTTAAAAAAAAAAACTCAAAAGAAAAAAAAAATCTCAAAAAAAATGGGGGGTCCAGGACCCCCCCCCCCCCCCCCCCCCGCGCCTCCGCCAGTGTCTACATGAAAGGAATAATTCCATATAGAGATTTCTTTAGAAGGACATAAATTATTCAAATTACTATACATTCGTGAGTCAATAATAAAAAGTAAAAACATAAGTTCTGGGAAGATTTCTTATCGAGAGCGATTATTGTATATTTCCTAGATCTATAGGAAAAGGAGTAAGAGTGTTGTAAGACCAAATATCAAACTTCTTATTATCACAAGTTTTGATTTTACTTTTGCTTATATTCACAAAGTAAATGGACAAAATTAAATTCTTTTTATTTTATATATAGTAATATTGAGTCCAACAAATTAAATATGTCATCAATGTTCTATTGATCTTCAAACCGTTCAACTTGGACGAAATTTCTATTAACTTAGGGCCCTCTCCTTTTGAACCTAAACAAGAATGTCAATGGTGTGAGTTAATTACAGCGTGCCACTAAATGGCCAAAAGCTCTAAGATGCCTACATTGGAAGGTCATATTGTACCACCAAATGACCAAGAATGCATTGTTGCCTACATTGGGATGACGAAGAATTATTCATAGGTCGGCAGCCGACTGAGCAGAATGGGCCGGCACTACTAATCAAGCCCAACTTCAATGAAATCGGAAAAGTTTTGTATACTACTACATTAGCATGAAATCAAATCGGGTTCAATCCTCCTAGTTAGCGCTCCATTGTTCCCACGTCTCCTACCTTCATACTGCAAGCTATCCTTGATCATTAGACTTCGTACAGAGAATTCCTGTATAAATTCTATGTACTTGGAGAATAATTATATTTTTTGTCAAGTTCTCATACCGTATTAACTATTTCACCTAAATCTTTAAGTTATCAATAAATTCGAAGTCAGCTTCATCATTATTTATATACAGGCATAACAAAATGCATACTGAGGGTTCAAAATATGATAAGTCAATTAAATTTGATCTACAAGGACACAAGGGGAGAACAGCTGGCTCCTTGGGAGGGTTGACAATGCTATTTCAACGACCAGAGGACTGCAACTTCAAGACACAATACATTATTGGTGACCCAAAACAAAACTACAGGATATTTGATGGGAATTAAAATTAAATTTTTTAATAAATTGTTATAGAAAATTTTAAATTGTGTGGTTGAAAAGTTATGAGACCATAAAAGATATTATTAATATTGATTGTTTGACTTTAATTTAAATTAAAATCAGATTTTAATCCAAATCAAATAAGCTCTTAACATCGTAAACAGTCAACAAATCTTGCATTCGAAATGTATTATACTTTCCCATGTTCATAGATTTTGTTCACAAATTTTTCCAATAATATATCATAGTATTAAATTCATGGGAGCATGTGCATGGCAGTTGATGAACAGATAAGTATTGTCCCCTCCTTTTCATGATGGATTCAGTACTTAAATTAAATACACCAAATGCCACTTTCATACAAAGGCAAATATAAGTTAGTTGAAGTTCCCAAAGGAAAAAAAAATACAATTAGGTCACTTAAAAGCTTCTCTTTTTCTCATATTACCTAGGTAGAAGGTTGTCTTAAGTTGTTCAGAATGAATCTAAAAGCGTTGGATCAACCTCAAGTTTCTCATTTTGGTAATAGATTTGATCTTCATATGCACGTCAATGATTAAATCATGATCATTTACGTGTAAAAAAGAAGATTCTGCAACTACCATAGCCCATTTACTTCACACAAAACTTCATAGTCCAGAGATTGAAATTTATGAAATTTTCACTCTATCTTGAAACTTGCAAGTTTTGATGTACCGAGTACCGACACATAGTTTTCCGGATATTTATCATACTAAAAAAGGTTTTATATTCAGTTTTAGATAAAAGTTGTGACTTATATATAATGTTATCGCGATAAAAGTATAAATGTATTAAATTGTTGAAGATTCTTGTCTTTGAACCTTAGGGGACGTTCTTTTCGTGTTTTGAGTTTTGAATTCGTTTTGTGTTTTGGGTGTCCATTTTGAGATTGTTGAAAACTCGTTCTTTTTGTCGTTTTGAAAAAATATTTCACAACCCGTGTTTTTTTGAGTTTTGGCAGATTTGTGAAGAAAACAGTCAAAACGTAAAAAAGTTGTTTTCTGTTTTCTTCACAAAATTTTCAGCCGTTTTCAAAAACTCGTTTTCGAAAATGGGAAACGAGTTTTCAATGTTTTGAAAAATCGAAAACAGAAAATGGCCCGAAAACAACAAAGAAAACGCCCCCTTAGTTACTTTTTATTGAAGTTTTTCATAATGAAGCAATTCAACAACTAATCATACATTACAAAGTAAATTGTTATTGTTAATTGTAAAATAAAACATATTAATATTTGCTCAAATATTATATGATTAACCACTACATACAACAAGAGGACAAGGGTTTTGGTAAGTAGATACTGCCGACCACTGTTGTTTTTTCACTTTACCAATAATTTCAATGTCAAAAATTAATATTAAAGTTCAAGATTTTACAAAAAAAATAAATAAATAAAAAATATCAGATCTTCAGTGGAGAATCTTACAGAATGTTAGAACAGAAGCCCAGGTGGAAGAAACTAACCAGCTCTATAGAAAAAAATAGTAGTGTTCACCTAAAGGGTATCCAATTCCATAGAAATGTGAACACCTGGTATACAAAAAAAGGTTGGGAGGAAATTTGCACGATTTTCTATGGATATTTTATGATACACTTGTTAATAGTCGACACATGAGATCCTCAAACTTAACGAGTTATTTTTACAATTTTCCATTTAAAAGGATTTCTCCTATCTGTTTCTTGGATTCTATTTTTTAGTCAAATTTTTAATGACTCGATGATTCAGCATCTTAAGTGAATAAATAATATGATCAAATCTAACAAATATAATTACATCTTCTTAAATTAGGGGTTTTTTTGAAATTTTCTTCATTAAAAAGCATTGATTAAAGGAAATGCAGCGGTCCCTAATCTTTCACTTTTTTTTTTTTTGCAGATGTTACCTTAAAATTCACTGTCTTACCCATAATCTCAAATCTTTCAAAAATATGCATATAAGATCCAAATGGATGAAATCTCATTTATTTGAACGTTAGTTGATCAGAAGTCAAAATTTGATCAATTTGGACCAAATTAAAAATGGCAAAATGGTACTTTACATTTTTCTAAATATTAACAATTAAAATAAATAAAAAGTCTGCCACCAACCCTAAACCCTACTTCTAAATCCATCCTCCACGCCATCTCCTTCATCTCTTTGTTGGAAGACACTAAGACAACGCCACCACAACCAGCCACCCCACCATAATGGCTACCCTCCGTTGCCACCAACATTTGGTAAAAACTGTCTCCACTGCCATAGCCACGGGATCTACCAAATTTCCGCTGCCACCGTCATTTATATTACAATTCCTATTTTCTTAAATTCACTAAATTACAGAATTAGATCGTCCCATTGCAGCAACAGCAAATGAAGCAATAACAACAACGAAAAGGCTTGTCCCTTAGAACCCGATTAACAGCAATAATCCTCCTTCATTAGCCAAGCTCAAGAACAAAGCCAAACACTGGAAATATGGATGAATATTGGGTTGTGGGTAGGGCTGGGCATATCTCCCAAACTGAACCGACTCAAGCGGTTCTTCGTAATTGAAATACCCGAATGGGTATCTGAATCTAGAACCGACGGGTTCGGTTCGGTTCTAGACCCAGAATCGAAGAACCGAATAAGAACCGAATTTTTTTAAATTTTTAATTTTATATATGAAAAAGATTAAATTATTTTAACTTTTTAAAAATAAATTAGCAAAGATAGAGTTTGCATTGAAAACACTGAGTTCTATGAGAGCACTGAGACGGGTAATAAAATATATATTATATTTTTTCTTATTAAATCTTATTAGTTGAACAATTTTTAGTTTATTTATGTTAGTTAATTGTGATTTTTCAATTTTTCTTTTAGAGTTTCTTAGTATCTAGTATGATAAGTCAAGCAATTGATGGTTAAATCAAATAGCTGGTAAGTACTACTGTATTAGCAATATTTTAAAATATTTTACCTCTACGAGTCTATGATTTCTAATTTATATGGATCACCGATATTTTAGTATTACTAATTTACTATTTACTTTTTGTTATTTGTATACATTGGTAAATTAATTTTATTGAACTTGTTATTTATATGTTATTAAATTGGAATACGTTAATTTGTAAAAGCTAAGATTAAACATGTCAGACTGTAGTGTTGTTATAAATGTTAAAAAAATTAATTATAGTATGGAACCAAACCGACCCAAACCGAACCCAAACAGTACCAACATTATATTTGGATCCGATGGTTCCATTTACTCACTACCCGAAAATTTTCGATTCGGTTCGGTTCTCTTTAGAATCGAATCAAACCGAATCGGACCGTGCACAGGCATAGTTGTGGGTGATGTTATTTTGCTATCAATTGCGATTGAAATTAGAAAATTGATTTCAAGATTAGAATATGATGCAGTTCGAATATGGTGTAATTTTTGGTGGTTGGTTTTGGTTTAATGGTGGTGGTAGGGGCTGAGCTAGTTTTTTTGGAGTTGGGGGTCCCAGAATTGAAAATATAGAGGTAAAGGGGTGGGGGGCCACGGGGGTTCGAGGGGCAGCGTCTCCATTTTTTAAAATACCTTATTAACAAAAAAATCAATAAACGTATAAAATAAAGTACTTTTTGAGTATCAATCTTTAATTTAACACAATCATACCTTATTACAAGCGTTCCTTTCGAGTTCTCATACCTTATTAAATAGAATCATTAACATCATCAATCACTCTCGATTAAATCACGCTTATTTTTAAACCTGTTTTTCTTAGACAGTCAATCAAAGTCAAAATCAGTGGTGATTATAAGCTTTCCAATTTTCGACCTTGGGAAAAAATAATCAGTATAAATACCATATGGAGCACTTGCAAATCATCAAATCGAAGTCTCGAGAATCAGAAATATTTTTTTTCCATTAATGGTTGAAAATCGTAAGTCCTCTGTTTACATTAGTAAGTTTTTCTCAATTTCTTGTTTAATCCATCTTTCAATTTTTTTTTAAAAAATTGTCAAAAAATTGGGGGGTCCAGGACCCCCCTCCTCCGCCAATGGGCGGTGGCGGTTTATGGTGCTCTTGTATGATGGTAGTCATGGATGTAACCGACCTACCGATAATGTGTCGGTGATGCTATTGCTGGAAAAGAGGATATTGTAGAGGTGGAATGTTTGGAGATAAACTTTTTTATTTTTTATTTTTTGGTTTTATAGTTTTTTCTAATTTTTTATTTTTATTTAAATTTGATGTAAGGAAAATGCAAAGTATCATTTTGCCATTTTTAATTTAGTCCAAATTGGTCAAATTTGACTTTTCTGGTCAACTAACTATCATTCCATCCATTTGGACCCTAGATGCATATTTTTGAAAGGTTTGGGACTGTAAGTGACACAAAATAAATGTTAAAGTAAGATCTCTAAAAAATGTGAAAGATTAGTAACCGTTGCTACAATTTTCCCTTGATTAAATGAAGTGCTATGGTAAAAAAGGTTAATTGTTTTGTCTTGGTTGATTCGAAAGTTTGGATCTAAATTTTCAAAAGTAAGCTATAAAAGTGACAAATAGCATCATGTATTTATTGGAAAGAAATAAAAATATATATTGTTGGTTGCAATGATGGACTACTCAGGGACCAAAAAATGTCTTCGCCGTGCCTTAGAAGCAGTAATCCAATAATAATAATAATTATTATTTATTATAATTACAGCTGCTGCTTTATTTTTATGGCATATTTTTAGTTAATTGTATATGCAAATTTTTGTGGGAAGAAAAACTTGGGTTTGGAATGATACGAAGGATCTTTGGAGAAGGGTGTGTAAAGATCGGCTGAGCAGTCCATGTAGATCAGGCCCATTTATAAAGATTAACTAAAGAGATTAGGCCCAGTTCACTACCCAACCTTCACGGCCCATCAAAAATTGCAAACTATGATATTTCTATTTTACTAAAAATGGAACGAAATGATCTTTGTTTTGGTCCTTAGTTGAAAAGAGATGTCTTAATCATCATTGATTATCACATACCGTCAATGGGACACACCCGCACGGAAGATGTGTTAGGTAAGTCGATATAATATAACTCAGGCAGGTTGAAAAAATAGCTCACCTGTTTAAAATAGAGAGTTGACAAGAACAAATTAATTGGGCAAAGATATATATTAAGCAAGAATATAATATGAATCAACTAGGTGATTCTTGATGAAAACTTACAGATGCGATCTCGATGTTTAGAATCTTTAGAACTTGAATTTAAACTGTTTTAGTCTCGGTAGTTGGGTACTCTCCGTGATAAATCACATTCTTGCAGCTAAAAAATAAGCAAGGAATCTCCGCACAAGCAGTGAAGGATGCAAACATTTTGAATTAGAGGAACAATCAAATTTGGAAAATCGAATACATTGTTTTTGATTTTTGAATGATTCATACTTGATTCGATAAAACATAGATTTACGTTTAAAAAACATTCATTCATTAATATTTTGCTCATCATTTTCATCCATTTAATTTCGAACAATCCTTTTATTAATATTTTGCTTATCACCAAAAAAAAAAAATGCATATTTACATTTAAATTATTTATAGTGTATTTGATATGAACAATCAATTCAAGTAATCGGAATGAAAAACATATAACCAATATTCAATACTAAAAATCAATTTAAATAAACACAAATCATTAAATATAAGTCAAATTGAACATAATTATTTCAGACGTATTCTATACACACAATTTGATACGAGAAAATACAAATTTAGGTTCTAATTAATTGAAATTTTTATTGGGAAATGAAGACTTTGTAGTAAATATGATAATTTATAGACAAATTTTTAAAAATTAGAAAATTTAAAGTTTTGAATTTTGATAAAAGGCACCAGGGAGAGGTCGCAAAAGAGAAGGGAAGAAAAGTTTAAATCTATTGTGATTTTGTCCCGATTTAATGGGGATTAAAATTAGATTTTAAATAGACTTTGATAAAAATAGAAAAAGTTCTAAATTTCATAAAATATAATATTAAAACTAATTGTTAATTTTGATTTAGATTAAAATTTAAATTTAAATCCATACCACACCCTTCCTCCTCTGTTTTGAGAACCGTGTGAACAGAGAGTGAGTGGGGAACAGGAGTTTATACCAAAAAAAAAAAACCTCAAAAGGTTTCAGGGTTACGTGACCCGCAGGATCCTCTCTGTGTCCATTCCTTGGCACAAGTATATATATATAAACGTGTTAAAATGGTTGATTGCGCTTAAATCTCAAAGTATGTCAAATGGGCATCAATATATAATAGAATCCATTGTGTTCATATTTGTTTTACTCGATCTGAAATGAAGTATGCAATGTCACGAAATGAATGAAAATTTTTAGATAGAGTGGGAGATGTTTACTATGTTTCTACATTCAAATTTGCTATATATATATATATATCAAGTTTGACATTATTTGAGGTGACATCTTTTTGTACATTAATTTTAATACCATTTTTTTTTTCACAATGACCATAATTCATCAATATAGAAAGAATGTCATTCACAATATACCATGAAAATGTACAACTTGCATAGTTGCTCTACGTTTACCTCCCAACATCTCTTCATGCCAAATGTCTTTGGACCCCGAATCAGGGATGGATCTAGAATTGAACCTGAAACGGGGCTAAAAATTTTTTGATCGGGCTAATACGGAAAATAAATAAATAAATTTACTCAAATTTTTTTTTTTTTTTTGGCCTTAATGGGCTGGGGGAGGGACTGGGCTACAGCCCTGTCCAATCCTCCCTCCATCCGTCCCTGCCCCGAATAGTTTATGGAAGAGGAAATAAGGGGCGTACAACGCGCACACGATTTTTACGGTAGGTGACGGAAATGATCATTCCACATTAAAAGCAAACAGGGTTCATATGGGGACTAAAAGACTAGGATCAAAACAATAGGACCTATTTCCTCATAACCCCAATACTTTGGGGACCATTTTTGCACATTAGCCTTTAATTTTTGAAACAAATAGACCCTTTTAAATAGTGTCCTCCTAAAACAAGCGTAAATTATTGGGGAAATGAGTTGAGATGGCCACCTTCACAATGTTTTTGTTTAAATGGCCTTTGACCAAATTATTTAAAAGAAAAGAAAATTTAATTATTTAAAATTATTAAATATCCATTTTACCCTTCCTTTATAACCAAATAAATGATGAATTTGGGCCAAATTTATTTTACCCGACCCGGTCAAATCCGACCCGGTCAAACCCGTTTGACCGGATCTAAAAAATTTAAATCAAATTTTCAAGGTTCAAAGAAAAAAAGTATCATCCTCACCACTAGGACACTTAATAATGTTATATATTTTATTACAATAACTTATATATATCTTAAAAAGTAGAGTTAAAAGAAAAAATGTACCCCTTCACCACTAGGACACTCAACAATGTTATTTATTTTATTGTAATAACTTATATATATCTTGAAAAATTAAAGTCAAATTTTCAAGGTCCAAGAATTTGAACCTTCAACCTCTTAGAAAAATGATGCTTTCCTCACCACTAGGACATTGACCAATGTTGTTTATTTTATTGTAATAACCTATATATATATCTTAAAAAATTATAGCCAAATTTTCATGTCCAAAGATTTGAACCTTCAACCTCTTAGAAAAATGATGATTTCCTTACCACTAGGACATTGACCAATATTGTTTATTTTATTGTAATAACATATATATATATATATATATATATATATATATATATATCTTAAAAAATTATAGCCAAATTTTTATGTCCAAGGATTTGAACATTCAACCTCTTAAAAAAAATGATGTTTCCCTCACCACTAGGACATTGAACAATATTATTTATTTTAATTTAATAACCTATATATAATCTTATAGTTCTGAATGTCTTAAAAAGTTAGAGTGAAATATTTCACTTTATTCATATATGAAAAGATTAATTTTAATTAAGATGAATTGAATGTCTAACAAAATTTATGACTTCAAAATATATAAATAGTTAGTGACATTTAACTTAAAATCTTTAATTTTATTTCAAATAATTTTTATATTTATTTATAATTTTTAAGTAATGACCAGTTATCCAACCACTAAATTTTTTGTTTTTTCCCTTTCATCCCCTAGGTAAATTTTTTATGGCGTGCAAAATATACTTTTTATATACTCTAAAAGATATAATTGTCGTTTCATATGCTCAAAAACGATATATAACTAAAGGTCATTCCATATTTTTAAAGTATACTTTCAAAATTCGAGTTATATTATTATTTAAAATTCAACCCTTAACCCAAAACCTAAAAGTCATTCCATATATTTTAAATTTTTTCTGGTTTTTTCGATCAAAATATTAACTTACTTTAATTAATTGGTATAAATTTTTCAAAAAGTAAAAAATATTTATTTAACTATCACGATTCAGAATTTCAAATTATATAATTTAATTATAATAAAAAGATTGAATAACCGAATTTATAAATTATATAAACAATTGTTAGTTATGTAAAATTTTAAATTAACAATTGTATAATATAATTGTTCGATTAGAAACATGTTATAAAATTGTAAATAAAATTAACCATTTATTAAATAACATAACGACTTTCATATCGTTTTAGTACAAATTTGACGAGTTCGAAATCGTTCCGATTCAAATCATAACTACAACGACATAACTATCGTTTCTTTTCATAGAAAACGATAATTATATCATTCTGACTAAAAATGACGATTCGACCGTCCACAACTACTCGTCATGCCTTTAACATACACAGGACAATCGAAAGAGATCATCAAGCGGATTGATACCACTCGAATGGCTTAGAAAGAGCAAACGAATATACTTGTTATCAGAATAGTTCGAAAGTGGTACATAATCATGGGAACACAAATGTTTCCGTAGCTTCTTTAGAGTGAGATCGAACCCACTTGATGACCTATTTCGATCATCCTAAATATGCCAGATGTATGTCTCGTGATCGTGGACAGTCGAATCATCATTTTTAACAGAAACGATATAATTATCGTTTTATATAAATTATAACGATATATAAATCGTTTTAGTTAAGATTAAAACTAAAATGATATCAATGTTGTCAAAATTGTATTGAAACGATAATGACATCGTTATGTATCAAATCCACGAAATAATATAACGATAATTATATCGTTCTAGCTAAAAACAACGATTCGATCGTCCATAGTCACCGGTCATGCTTTCAACATACATAGGACTTTTAAGTGGGATCGAACCCACTTGATATCGTTACAATATAAAAACTACACTTTTTTCAAAGACTACCATAACGAATTTGAAATCGTTCTTGGAGCAAATAACGGCTTACATATCATTACAATAGAAAAAATTGACTTTTTTCTACCATAACGACATTTAAATCGTTATCGTGCTTCGATAACGACTTCCATATCGTTACAATATAAAAACTACAATATTTTTCAAAAACTACCATAACGAGTTTGAAATCGTTATTGGAGCAAATAACGACTTACGTATCGTTACAATAGAAAAAAGTGACTTTTTCCACCATAACGACATTAAAATTGTTATCGTGCTTTAATAACGACTTCCATATCGTTACAATATAAAGACTACACTGTTTTTCAAAGACTACTATGACGAGTTTGGAATCGTTCTTGAAGCAAATAACGACTTACATATCGTTTCAATAGGAAAAACTGACTTTTTGAACCATAACGACATCTACATCGTTCCCGAAAGATATAACGACCTCCATATCGTTACAGTGTAAATAATAAGGAAAACGACATTTATATCGTTTCTTTACACAGAAAACGATAAGTATATCGTTATGCGTAGTAAGGTGTTCTTGAGCATTCACGATCATTTGACATACCTTCGACATATATATGATGACTGAAAGAGGGTATTAAGTGGGCTGATAGCACTCGAATGGCTTAGAACATGCCAACATGGATACTTTTTTTTATATCGAAACTAGTCCAATGTGTTAGACTACTATAGAAACACAAATGTTCCCCAAGTTTCTTTGGAACGTGATTAAACTCGCTCGACAACCTATTTCGGTCATCATATATATATGTTGGAGGTATGTCGAATGATCATAGATGCTCAAGAACATCTTACTACGCATAACGATATACTTATCGTTTTCTATGTAAAAAAAGATATAAATATCGTTTTCCTTATTAATTGTACTGTAACGATATGTAAGTCGTTATTTTTTTCGGGAACGATGTAGATATCGTTATGGCTCAAAAAGTCAGTTTTTTCTATTGAAACGATATGTAAGTTGTTATTTGCTCCAAAAATGATTTCAAACTCGTTATGGTAATTTTTGAAAAACAGTGTAGTTTTTATATTGTAACGATATGGAAGTCGTTATCGAAGTACGATAACGATTTAAATGTCGTTATGGTGGAGAAAGTCACTTTTTTTCTATTGTAACGTTATGTAAGTCGTTATTTGCTCCAGGAACGATTTCCAACTCGTTATGGACGTCGTTGAAAAACAGTGTAGTTTTTATATTGTAACGATATTGAGGTCGTTATCGAAGCACTATAACGATATAAATGTCGTTATGGTTCAAAAAGTCACATTTTTTACGGTAACAATATGTATGTCGTTATTTGCTCCAGGAACGATTTCGAACTCGTTATGGACGTCGTTCAAAAATAGTGTAGTTTTTATATTGTAACGATATTGAGGTCGTTATCGAAGCACTATAGCGATATCAATGTCGTTATGGTTCAAAAAGTCACTTTTTTTACGGTAACGATATGTATGTCGTTATTTGCTCCAGGAACGATTTCGAACTCGTTATGGACGTCGTTCAAAAACAGTGTAATTTTTATATTGTAACGATATTGAGGTCGTTATCGAAGCACGATAGCGATATCAATGTCGTTATGGTTCAAAAAGTCACTTTTTACGGTAACGATATGTATGTCGTTATTTGCTACAGGAACGATTTCGAACTCGTTATGGACGTCGTTGAAAAACAGTGTAATTTTTATATTGTAACGATATTGAGGTCGTTATCGAAGCACGATAGCGATTTCAATGTCGTTATGGTGGAGAAAGTCACTTTTTTCTATTGTAACGATATGTATGTCGTTATTTGCTACAGGAATGATTTCGAACTCGTTATGGACGTCGTTGAAAAACAGTGTAGTTTTTATATTGTAACGATATTGAGGTCGTTATCGAACCACGATAGCGATTTCAATGTCGTTATGGTGGAGAAAGTCACTTTTTTCTATTGTAACGATATGTATGTCGTTATTTGCTACAGAAACGATTTCGAACTCGTTATAGACGTCGTTGAAAAATAGTATAGTTTTTATATTGTAACGATATTGAGGTCGTTATCGAAGCACGATAACGATTTAAATGTCGTTATGGTTCGAAAAGTCACTTTTTTCTACGGTAACGATATGTATGTCGTTATTTGCTCTAAAAACGATTTCGAACTCGTTATGGTAGTTTTGAAAAACTAGTGTAGTTTTTATATTGTAACGATATGGAAGTCGTTATCGAAATACGATAACGATTGAAATGTCGTTATGGTGGAAAAAGTCATTTTTTCCTATTGTAACGATATGTATGTTGTTATTTGCTCAAATAACGATTTCAACAATGAAAAATGACTTTAATTTTTGTTCTAATAACATAATGACTAAACAATAAAATTATAAATCACGATAATATGACAAATTCAAGTTTCGCTACCAACTGTTTGGTCATTACAAGTGGAGCGAACATGACCGATTTCTTACTCATCATTCACAAGTGAGGGTCTTAAAGCTCCTAGCTGTAGAAGCTGATGGAGCTATCGAAATGGAAGAATTTACTAATTTGCTACCGCTTATTGGGCTCAGGTTATCCTTTGTAGCAGAAGAGACAACATTCCATTCTCGCGCTAGTTTGAGAGCATGAAGCTTTCCCACATTACTAGTCTTTGAAATATCAAACTTCACAAGCCCACCACGAGGAGAGTGGCTAGCAGAAAGTGAAGGCGAAATCAGATGCTACAGCTGACCCCCATTCATTTTTTGTTTATCTGAAGAAGTCAAAACCAGAGGGAAAAATTCAACATGATTAATCATATTTTCAAATTTATCTAAAAAAATAAAGAACAAGATAATAAGTTGTCCATTCATATTATCCAGAATGGCCCCAAAAGCACATAAAGTGTGATGGAGATAATTGCAAGCTTAAAATAAAGATTCAACTATGCAAAATATTGGATTCTTGTTAACAAATGATGTGTGTCTAAGATGGAACTGCAACTGAACAGAATGCCCAATGGACAGGTTTCTTACCTTTTCATTTTCGTTGAGGAATGTGATGCAGAAAAGAATTAGAGCTCGGCGCCTTGTTTCATTTTGATTAATCCCATCCATCCGACTCATAGAAAAAGGCACTGTGGAAGATAAATATAAGTGTTAGGAAAAGGTATACTTGATGACCATCACTAAAATGTACTCTTTTAACAGGTCTTACATAAAGGATCCGCTTTAGATGCTTCAAAATGCTCCAGGTCTACTTCATGATTGCCTCCATCCCCAGAGATATAGATGCATGAGTTATGTATATTCAGCTCAAATGTTAGTTTACATTTTGGGTGCTTCAGTTCTGTTAGAAAATGCAGCAATAGACTATTGTACTAAAAGCCTTGTGATCAGGTCATTCCACGAGGTCGAAGATAAATATCAGAAATTTTACAATACAACTTATTAACCAGCTTGAGATTATTCAAGTGTCTTATCAACTTGCAAAACAATTCTAATCCCAGGTATCTTCCTGAACTTAAGGTTCATACAGAGTTAAATACAACTCATGATTTTGCTTGTGCGATGCATGTACTAGAATATATATATAATTTAGCAATTCAACAATTCTACCCAATGATTCTTGGAAACAAGTGAATACAAAACTCACATTTATTCTACTTTAAATTTATATAATGACAGATTATTTTACGGCTTCTACCAGTTAGCACCCTAATTATTATGCTAAAGTAAAATTGAAGGCAGTAGCTTGGCGAGAAAGAAGAGAACTAAAAAAAGTAAGAAACAATACGTAATATATTCTCATTAGTTAGAAGACCATCAAAATCGAAAGGGATATTGAAATTTAACATTACCTTCTCTTCTTCTCCAAATGCCCAACAAGAATATTGTAAGATTTGATTACCCACTTCAATCAAATTAATGTTCAAGAGAATGACAATAGATTTATGGATTTTAGAAGGAGAGAAGATGATGACAAGAAAATGAGAAGAATAATTGCAGGGAAAGTCGACTGTGGAAGAAAGATGCTAAAATTGAATTAGGGCCAAATGGAAATTGAAAGGGGAAATAGGGTTTTATGTCTTTTTACATACAAGGATATTTTAGTGATTTATAAATGATATTTTTCTTTTCCTATCTTTCGGCTATCTAGCCAAAAAAGATAGTTTGTGGTATTTTTAAACTAATGTTTAGTTTGGCTAGGCCTATTAAATGAATCCCCCTAAATTATTAGAAAATAAATTATTTGCTCTAAATTTCAAACAAATAAATAAATAAAAAATAAAAAGGCTAACGAACAATTGCGAACTCTGGATCATGCTAGAGCTCGTTTCAGTGCTTGAAGCTCGAATTGAACTCGAATTTAAAGATCTGCTTTGGAACATCACAAATTAAATAAAATTTGATTCAATGAAATTCCTTGGCGAGGAGATCGTATAAAAATTAGAGCATGTTTTACTTCATTCCGTAATTCATTTATTTTGAGAGGAATTTCAATTTATAACTCACTTTAATCAAAAATCCTTTTTTCGAGTTGTTAAAAAAAAAAAAAAAAAAAAAAATTAAGTATAGCAGAAATTTAAGTTTTAAAATAAATGATTTTGTTGATCAAGTGGAAAATGAGTTATTTAATAAAATTCGATTTTTTACTAGTTAAACTAATAATTTATGTCTATTTGATATCAAAATTTACCGAGTTACAAAGGTAGGAGACTCACGTCCTCGATTTTTAAGGTTATGACACAGATAATCATGTTGTTTCAGAGGAGGAAGATTCCAGCCCTAATTTTCACAACTACATTTTACTTGAAACAATGCATCCATACCTATATGATAACAAGAAGAACCTTGTTACAGGTACAGAGATTTAAATCCCTGTATCTACCGAACACGCACATCCAAAGGAGGGAAATTTTTTTTTTTGGAATATTTTATACACGGTACTCACCTCCATGCGAATAGGTATTCAAAAATCTGTTCATTTTCTGTCAAAAATTGTCTGTACGTGAAGAATTTTTCTAACAAAAATTGTACGTACTTTTAAGATTAACAAAATGTGCCAAAAACTTCTTTGCTTGCAAAAACACCGATGACGTTGGATACTACAACGAAGCCGGGGGACCCGACTTTGACTATTTATTTTATTTTATTTTATTTTTGTTATAATTTTTTGCACTAGGGCGATTGTATGATTTATATCTTTATTCAAGTTAGGGTTCTTTCATAGTTACACTTTTCTATTTAAACATTTTATAGTTTATCGTTCTTAATTGGTTGGTTATTGAATAAAAATTGAGATTCTTCTCAAAACTCTGTCAATGAGCGAACTTTTGATTATTGAAGTCTTGGCATACATAATTAACAGATTTTCGAATTTATGGATCTAACCTATACTCCTAAAGAAATAAACTTGAAAACCTGCAAAAAGTTCATAGACATTATTAAAATCAATATACTCAATTATCTTCTTCACAAGCCTTACTAGTTTAGAAAGAAGAATATCATTTATGATAAAAATATTTATGACGTGTAAACCTAAAGAATGTTTTCTTCACCATTTAACCCTAAAACATCATTTCACCCTATGCTATTCCATCATCTTCTTCCTTTCACAAATTTCACATTCATCAACTACACTGTTGTGATTTTTTTATCGCAAGTGTACAATATCGAACAAGTAATAAAGTGGACCTAAGAGTCTGGATAATCGTTCACTTGAGGATTATACTTAAATGCCTAATCTAGTTCATTTCAACTTCTATTTGATGAATGTAACCTCAAATTTGTGTGAAGATGATTGTAATCTAAAGAAAACTTAAAATTAAAGTGTGGTGTGCACAAAAACGATGTTGAAATTTAACAATGAGAAGAATGTTAGGGCAGAACATTTCACCTATTGGATCACCGTTACGATTTACATCAAGATTTATAAGCTAAAGTAGTGTTCAGCCGAATTCTCCTAATATATTCAACTTACCCCTCTCGAGTTCTCGTTGAGCCTATTTAATTAAGTCAATTTCATATCTCTATGCAAACTAATATTAATTAAACGAAACAAGGTTCTGAAAATTCACACACGACCGCAATAATCAATATAGGTATCTCTATACATTATATCAATTTACCGGATTTTATTATATGATCTAGACAAACAATCCGCATCTCTATGTAATTATTTTTCACTAAATCATTGAATAATTGGCCAGAAAATTCAAAGCATTAAAACATAAATAAAACCAACACATAAACAAATTAAAAACTAGAATCTTGAATTAAAAACATAAAGGTTCCACAAATAGGTTACATGTTCGCCCTAACAATGGATTTATACACAAGGAGAAAGAAATAATCATTATAAAATGCATCACCGGGTTTGAAGTAAAGATTTAAAAGAATAAAGTCGATCTTGCACCAAAATCTCTTCTTGTTCTTGTCAATCCTTCAAAGATGAGTTCCTTTGTGCTTCCTTCCTTGAGTTCCTTGATTGAATCTTCCCAAACTTCTCTTTGAAACCCTCCAATTGATTGTAAATCTCTCAATGTGTTCTTGTGCCTCTCCAAGTTGTGTAACCCCTCAAAAGGTCTCAAAGAAGTCTATTTATACTCATCTCCACGCCCATGCTTGAATAGGGTTTTTTTAATGGGCATTTTGAACATAAATTTCCCGTATTTGCTAATACAAAGTGGCGTCGCGGCGCCAAGTCTTTTACGTGCATGGCGCCGCAGCGCCGTGCTTTCTGCCGGTGGCGCTGCAGAGTGGTCGGCGCTGTGGCGCCCTGTTGTGGCGCCGTGCATGGTGTTTTGACTGTTTTGTCCTTTATTTCTTATCATTCCACGTCAATAGCCTCGTTTTCTCATCCCTTCATCCTTTTTTCACCATCTACAAGACAACACTAATAAACATATAAAAAACGTCTACTTCTCATAGAATCTAGCTTATAATTAAGTCAAAAGTAGAATAAAATTCGTGAGTAAAACACACTCGTCATATACCAATTGTTACGCCTCCGCCAGTGAGACTCCAAGCGTGACCATGTAGTAGCCAACATAGGCCTGCACTCCATGTCACTCTACCCATAAGACAACACCGACCGAACCCCTATGAAAGGCTGAGCCCATTTGCTAGAATCGACCCCATTTGGGGAACTAAACCCTCATTGGAGAAGCAAGGCTGTTAGGGGCTTAGTGGAAGATCTCTAATGATTTTAGTAATTGATTGATTTGACAATTTATTGCTACAGTAGCCCCACCCAATCAAACGGCTCAAGTCTAAGCCTTGCGTCAAATTTTGGGCAACAAAATAGTATTAATATTAAATGCTTATAATTGATTGATACATATGACAAGAGACATCATCCGTCTAGATGAGACCACATATATTTTTATCAAACAGTTATTATTCATTCTCTTCTACTGTAAAAGATCACACAATATTCCATTCTGAAGATGAGGCGTTTCAAACTATAACTTTGCTATCTCTTACTTAAATCTCCAAAGCTGAACCCCTTTTATTCTCATAAATATAAGAAGATTGTGTCTAGAGTAGCTCCCACTTTCAAACACTTATATCAACTGAATTGATCATAGGAGTGCGCGCAACCACCTCCACTACAACCAGAGAAAGACGCATGTGGCTAACGGTACGTCTTAGTGTGTAAGAATCTGTTTGTGTGGACGCGAGATGCCTTGGCATTTGTTGATCACGTCAGAGGTACAAGATTTGAGGTCAACACCAACATTTTGTACACTCTCCATAGACGAGCTGGCTTTAAGGATAAATTGTACCTAAAGCAATTTTAAATGAGAAATGAGAGAAAAACATAAACAACAATGTAAAATGTGTTGCAACCATGTGAAAGAGAATTTCTTTATTTTTTATTAATAATTAAATTCTATCTTTTGGAAAATGTCCTGCAAAGATCTCTATGGAATTCTTTAGACAGCCTTAAGTTTAGGAGGTATTGCATTATTCGTATGTTCTTTACGATTTCAATGTGCTTAGTTGATTGGCTTTTTGGCTTCTGGGATTTAGTTTTCTTGGGAAATTGTTATTGTTATATCTTAAAATAATCTTCAACCTTTCAAAATTATAATATATTAATTTCAAGTTTTATAATAAAATTACCTTATCCATATCTAGCTACTGACTATGGGATCCAACTGTCATTGTTTACACATCACATGTGAATTGATGGATTTCTCATAGTTGGAGTTGTTGTGCATGCAGACCATAATGCATATTGTAACTTGTGTGTTTAATGGTATAATTGTGGGGGTTGAATTTTTCCCTATAAAAGTGAGTGATTTTCATGGGGTAAAACATAACATGAAAAAGAAAATTTCATAGAATACTCTCTATACTTATATATTATTTTTTTATAGTTTTGACAACTTGATAAATGTTCGTTCACTTATCTCCATATGGTCGTGTCCGTAGAAGGAGAACCGACTTTAGAACAACGTTTTCGACGTGACTCCCAAGCCTTGTTTTTCTAACCATCTTCTTATTTTTATATTATTGTTGAATTATGTTTATGTCATTTAATTGATTATACTAATTGATAAATTTATCTACACACAAATTCCCAATTTTTCCAACAATTTAAAGTCGTGTTGATGCTTTGTATGTAGAACAATCCTTGTTACGTGATTTGTGGGTAAATTATTAGTTTTATGCTCTTGAATAGTAACATTGCAAAATTTCTTATTCTTTTACTTAAATTAAGAAATTTGGGCATTGTGACATCTTTACAAAATTGTAAATGAAGTCCCATAATTCGTCCTTGGTGTAAGTGACCTAATTTTTAAGTTAGGAGGGTCATGAAGCTGTTGCATTCTAGGTAGCTGTGTTCACTTAAGAAGTTGATGAGGGTTAACATGTATAAATAAAGAATGGCTTATGGAGTTAACATAGTTTGCCGGCTAAGAGCCATGATATGTAGATGATCATTGTTTCAATGAATTGGTAACTAGCCCTGTCTAATCAGTAATAATAATGTGATAGTCTATAAAATAAATTTAATTAGACTTAGAGGTAGTGAAAATAATTTCATTCAAGGAGTGTGTCTAGAGCGTTCAACTACTTCATGTGTAACTAATTGTACTAAGTAAATCAATTTATATTGGAGAGTGGATAACTATAAATTTGTTATTCAACAATTAAAAAATAAAATAAAAATTGCAGAAAATTCAATTATGCATATTATTGGTTTAGACCAATATGGAAAACTCGTTCTCACATTTGAAATAAAGAAAAACCAATATACAAATTAGAATGTAACACATAAGTTCTTATACTATTCATAATAGTTCGTTCATAGTTTTCCAACACAATGTTTGTGATTCCTTAAATATATTTGGTTTGCCTTGTTAATATGAATATCAATTAAGTGTCTTGTTTTTATTTTTAAAGAATAAATAGGTATATTATTTTCTTCAAAATGAAGTTGAAGAATAAATAAAGGTAAAAAAATATTTGTAGTTCTACATCCAATGAGGATTGCAATGAAATTGGTTAGTGTTAGAAATTTTGACAATGCTATGATAAATAATTTATCATGTTAAAAGTTTGCTAGCGGTTTTCTAAAATAACCTAAGTGCATATAGGTGGTAATGGATATTTGTTGAATAAATTATGCTATAACATAACTGCAATTCATTTAAAATTTATTTTAACCAATTGGTAACAAAAGTTATGCGAATAATGTTTCAAAGAGAAGTTTTATATTTAAACATTATATAAATGCTGTAACTTAAGTTTTAAATTTTCAAAAAATTAAAATTGATTTTAAATTTCAGTTTTATATTTGAATTATCTTTTTAATACATAATTAAAACCTCATAATTTATATTGTAACCTATATGGTTAAATGTTTCCTTCCTCCAAGACATTGTGCAAATGTCTTAAATCTAGAAGGCAAAACAAGATGAGAATATGAATTTAATTTGTGGTAGTGTTCTAATCTCATTCATAATTAGTGGTACTCATACTTCAGTAGTATTCTAAATATAATCAATTATTTGGGTTATAATTTATTATTATGTAAACAATATTTTGCTAATGTGTTTAATAAAAATTTGTGGATATATTGGTGAATGAAAATCATAAAAGTGTGGGTAACATGTGCATTAATCATCTCCACGCAATGTTGGATCCTATCAAAAGAGATGAATTGTAAGATCGTATACTCACTCTATTTAAGTTAGATATCTTTAGAATGTGGGGGTGTTTAGAATTTTCAAATAGATGCACCTTGCATTCTTTGTTGTCAAATTGACTCTTAAAATGTGTTAAAAGTTAAATTGTAGATTTGCAGGTGAAATACAATAGCCCAATGGATGCATATGCTCAAACATGTTACTAGAAGTCAATTTCTAAATTTCATATATTTATCATATTATAATTAAATGTGTTATTGATATTTTGAAAACTTTAAGAAAACTTTGCATGTGTGCAGATTGCAAGCAGATAATAAAAGCTTGTAAATTAACGTTACCAAATTATTATCCAAGAGGGCCATGAAACAAATTATAATTCGGAATGGACATAATAAATCATCAAGGGGGAATGAGCTTAAGCCAATAATGGAGTCACCTCCGGGAGTAACCCAACCTTTGTGATTGGAGATCCCATGAAGAAGGTTCAATGTGGTAGAAACAACCCAAACTACGTGACTTGTAATAACATTATTTAATTTGTGGTCATCCCTATGGTGATAGTGATAATAATAATAATGTAATGTTAGGAAGGGTTTAACTCTAAATGAGTACCGAGAGGAGAATTCTCGCGAGGTGCAGATCACATGCACCTTTGGAGGACTCACTTATGTAAAAGTTGACTTTAGGCCGTGGCTATGAGATTGAGTTATTCCCTAGAGATTCTAACTAGAATCAAGATTAGAGTGAATGGTCATTAAGATCGCTACCCGCTATGAACTAGAGCTAAAATCGATATATGTGTGGGATAATTGAAGTTTGGCTAAATGGACCTAATTCAAGGCTTAGTCTATTATGGACCCCTCAAATGAACATTGTTATCACTAAGTGAGGCTCAAATTCAAAAGACACATACACCTATTACACAGTATAACGTTGCTACTATATATTATATTTATTTATTTATTTTGAAAGCGTAAAACTTGTAGGTTCTTGTTGTTACTTAAAATAAGTTTCAAGCTTTCAAAATTATAACCTACTAATATTAAGTTTTATCATAAAATTAAAAGACATAATACATATTAACTTGTGTGTTTAATTGTATGATTGTTGGGGTTGAATTTCTCCTCATAGAAGGGAGTGATTTTCATGGGATAAAACATAACAAAAAAGATAATTTCATAGAATAATCTTTATACTTATATATTATTTTCTATAGTTTCGACAACTTGATAAGGATTCGTTCACTTATGTCCCTATGGTCGTGCCCGTGGTAAGAGAACCGGCTATGAACTACATGTGTTTTATCTTGGAACCGTGTAGCGCTGAAAGTACCCACATGAAGAGGAGGCAACACGATCTTAAGACATCGTTTTCGACGTAACTCACAATGCTTGCTTTGTAAACTTCTCTATTTTATGTTATATTATTGTTAAATTG
The DNA here is from genome assembly GCA_019395295.1 of Osmanthus fragrans. Lineage (NCBI taxonomy): Eukaryota > Viridiplantae > Streptophyta > Magnoliopsida > Lamiales > Oleaceae > Osmanthus > Osmanthus fragrans. The sequence continues at coordinate 7,631,303 of CM033358.1, forward strand.
TATTTGTTATTTTATTGTATTAATTGATAATAAAACTACACACAAATCATCCAATTTTTTCAGCAGTTATGCCTAAACACAGTGGATGAGTGGAAGAAATTTCCATTGAGCTTCCTGGAAAAATCCTATGTAACTATGTAAGATTCAAGTTTCTAAGTATTCTTTTAATGTAGTACTTTAGCTTTGATCTTTTGAACTTCTAATGTTGTTTCACCAGGCACCAGCTTTTGTCTTTCAGGCATGGTGTTGGAGAAGGGAGATATTTGAAGATATTGGAGAATATATTATGGCATAATCTGGAGAATATTAGGTAATCTTCAAAAGAAACTTATGCACGAATAATCCGATGGGTATCTCTAACAGAGAAAGTTGCTTAGAATTCTAAATTTTCTATATGGTATCCACCAGTAACTTATATACAACATAATTTCCACTATGCTTATGGTGTAACATCAAATAATTCAAAGAAGCAAAGTGTTAGTTGCTCGTGCCGGAGAGCTCAAGAAAGCCAATGATATTAGACCTAGCTGAAGAACACGCCCCGTCCATAGATTTACACCAGTTTGGAAAGGAGAAAGAACTTATAAGCATTGATGAAGAAACTGGGGATGCTGAAGTGGAACTAACACTGTGTATAGGGCGTTACCAGAAGAAAAAGAGATCATTGCAGAGTTCTTCTCCAGTGAAAACTTGTACAAAAGAACAATATTTTTAGCCAAGTTCCAGTATTACCAATTCAAGTGCCACCTTCAAGATTACACTCGATCGAATTGGGTACTGAAAGATCGAAGAATAAATAAGACATGATTTTTATTTTTTATTTTTCAGTTTGTCGTGCTAAAGTAAATTCCTCCACAAATTTGTTCTGTTTAACTTGACATATTGAAAATGTAGCATAGCATGACGTTTGATTTTGATGTACTTCTATTAATAGTCAAGATTATTTGTCAAAAGTATTGATAGGTGAAATTGATAAGTGCGCTTTTGCACATTTATTAGACACTTTTTGGGATTTAATTGTTGATAAATTTGAGTATATTTCTACCCATAATTGTGTACTTTTTGTATTTATAGGCCAAAACCCTGAATTGGAATGAAACGGAGGCAAAACAAGTGAAAAAGGACTTCAATTGCACAAAATGTGAAGTTGAGGACTGAAATGCACTTGACCAAAAGATAGAGGGCTTTGACTACAATTTGGTAGGGGTTTAAATGAAAGAAAGTTCAAAATCTGAGGACCAAATTGTATTAATTCAAAGATGAGGGATGAAATCGCGCAAGGACAGAACGTTCAAGAACCTGAGCTGCAAATATGAAAAATCCATGCGACCGCATGAATTGATCCGAGACGTCAAACCATTATTTTGGTTTGTCTATGCGACCACATGGGTTATAACCATGCGGCCACATAGAATTAAATTTGTTAAGACGGTTTAAATTTTGTCTAGATTTTATTTTGGCCCAACTTGCATTATTTTGTAGTTGTTTATTAGTAGATATTTTAGGATTTGTGGTGTGTCTAAAGATATCCTAGAATATCTAATATAGGGGGAGTGAACACAAAAGAATCATTCTTCTCTTCCTCCTCTCTAGTTTTAGTTAGCTTTTCTTCTCTCTTTTTCTTCTTTTTAGTTTTGTTGTTTCTTTGTTTATTCAACTCATTTTGAGAAGAACCAATAAGGGAGCAAGGAGATTACATAAAGAAATTGGTAGAAAACTTGAAGGAATTCAAAGACTACAAGGATTGTATCTTAATCTTGTTTTTCCTTCATTTAATCTCCATGTTTGATATGTATTGTAATAGAATCTCTTTGTTTATCACTTTTATAAAATGAGTTAATTAATTTGTGTTGGAATTTATGTAGTATCTTAATCTTATTTTCATTAATATTGATATATGTTGTTAAAAATGCATTTGTTATCAAAATAATGGTGTATTCATTATTGTGTTTTCATTGACTATCATTTATGTGGCCAATAGATGTTGTGGTTAAGTGGTTAGAGCAATTATTGAATAAATTCTTGCAATAACTAGACCAAGATAATCAATACCCTAAATTGTGTAGTATACTATGCTGAGTGAGGTGTATAGAGATATACATCTCCCTTAGGTGACCCTTTAAGCATTCTCACAACAATTTAATGCGGTCGGTTAAGTCTTACTCGGCATAGAAATATCGTGGAACGGCTTGATTGATTAGTATTAATTTCACTCGGGAGAGGTTGTTAACTAAAATTGGAGAATCGGGTCTAATCATTTATTTTGGTAATTTGCATGTGCGTTATTGAATTGATGTTAATGAAATAAAGGTCAAGTGAAATCATAAATTCCAACCACTTTTAAATCAAAGACTCAGCTTCTTTTTAATTTGTTAGTTTAGTTTTTTCGTAATTAGGTTTAGTTTTAATTTAAATCTTTTAATGTGTGTGTCTGTGTCATTGTTAGAATTAAAATCGATTAGAGTGCGTAATTGAAAGTATACATTCCCTGTGGGATCGATATTCGGACTCAAAAAGTCTATTTTATTATTTGTTCACGATCCATGCGCTTACGGTACATTTTTTAGCGAACAGAAATGCTTCCCATAAAATTATAAGGAAAAAAAATCTTGATAACAACCGTGATGAAGCCGCATTGAGTTATAGAGTGTGAGCTATTCGAGTTTTGTACCTTCTGATTTATCTCAACACTGTTAGATCTAATGAAGTGTCACTTGGTGCGCAATGCACTGAGCATAATAATAGGTAATTTGGTTTTCATCATGGTTCTTCAAACGAAATCGGACCTAAATTAATTTTTTATTAGAAAATCGACATAATAATTTTTTTGTTAGAATCGGACCAAATTGACTAATTTTAATTCGGTGCTAACTGATTATAAGTAATTTTTCCCACCCTTACTCAAATCAGAATTGCTATTTGTACAGCACCGTGCACAGCTGTGATCGAATTGGTGGGGTCCACGATTTTTTTAATCGCAAGCCTTATCCCTGCATGTGAGGCAGCTGTGCATCGTGCTGTACTGTAGCCGAACTCTACTCAAATATATTTATCTAGGAAATCTAGACTTCTTTTCAATTTTCTCGTTCTTCTGTTTCGTTAAATGATTTTTAACTTTCTATGCAATTTACCATTTTGCCATCGAATTTTCATTATTTTTAATTTTTTTGCTTTTGTCAGACTGCTGAAACCAATTATCTAAATTTCTAAGTTTCTGACACACTTAGCCTATATCTGGCTCATGTTTATAAACATTGAGATAAGTTTTTATAGCCACATTCATGAAATTCACAAGTATTGTTTACATATTTATCACCTATTTTTGCCGGTTTAAAATTAAAATCGTTTATAAATACTTCCTACATATGTTTAAGTTAGTTAAGTAATTTGTAACTTTGAGCATGAAATTAAGTAGACATTCGAAGAATTTGAACAAATATAACACTCAATATATGCAAATAATAAGTAATTAAATTTGGTTTAGCCTATGTTGGACCATTGTTTATAAAATGTTTATAAACGGGATAATTGCAGCAGCGGTCTCTAATTTTTCACTTTTTGTAGACTTTGCCTTAATCTTCAGTTTGTGTCAGTGAAGATATCAAACATTCGAAAAATTAGCAACTGTGGTCTAAATGGATAGATTTGACCGTTAGTTGACCAAGGAAGACAAAATCTGATCAATTTAGACCAAATTAAAAAGGATAAAATAATAACTTTGCATTTTAACACATTAAATAAGTTAAAAATTAAATCAAAAAATAAAAATAAAGTATATAAACCCTTCTTCCACCCAATCAAAAGCAGAAAACCATCCACCATCACCAATGCCGACAACTACCCATTTTCAAACTTCAAACTCAATTTTAAAAAATTCGAAAATGTCTCCACCGCCCAACTACATGAGATTTCAGCATTAAACTCAACAACGCCTAGGGATGACAATGGGCTGAGTCGAGTCGAGCTGGCTCGACCCTTAGACACACGAGCTCGGCTCGTTACATGAAGGGCAAGCTCGTGACTCATGGGCAAAGCCGAGCTCTGGCTCGCGAGCTCCTTTTTTTTATAAATAAAAATAGATAAAATATAAACTCTCCTCTTTTATCCGAGTTTGGGACAAACTACTTAAATTTCAAGTAGGTGGAGTTAAAAATTGTATACGAACAACTTGTAATGTGCACAATTTTTTGAAAATAATGAAAAACGATATTATAAAATAACAAATTTTGATTAATATGGTTAATTTAAATATCACTTATTTGACGTATGCAATTTTTGCAGATATATCTTGTAGTTGAAAATTAGCGTCCTGTCAATCATTCACGCCCATTAATGCTTTCAAAATATCTTCTTTTAGTTAACTCCTGACCTCGGACAAAAATCTTTTACCTGCACTAAAAGCGGATTCCGAAACTATAGTGCTAACCGGAGGTGTCAGTAGGCCTTTTGCAATTGCAGAAATCAATGACCATCATCGTTCGTACCCTCAACAAATGACTGTAGATCCATTTGTGAATTGTGAAGAAATTAAAATATATAGACGATATACGGGTATAGTAAGTAGTATGTAGTAACCAATAGTAAGACGAAAAGAAAGCACTTCAAAACAGTATGTGATAATTGAAATTGAATAACTGAAATTGAAGACGGTGAAATTGTAAAAATGAATGTAGATTGTGTATAATGTTGATAATTGTGGAAGAGAGTGAGAAATAGAGAGTTGTTAATGCTTGGTGTGGTGAAGAAAATGAGAATTGTGCCATCTATTTATAGAGGAAGAAAGTAAGGAGGAATAAAAAAATTAAAAAGCCAGTCAAGAACGGCCACTGAATTAAGTTTAGACCGTTTTGGTCACTGTAGTTAAACTAGCCATCAGCCTGAGCTCGTGGCCCAGGCTCGTGTGATGCGAGCCACGACTCTACAACTCCAATCAAAAAGTCGATCAAGTGAATTTGGACAGCTGGTGTTGTTTTCATTTTTATTTACAGTAATATTGGATGTTGGAGTGTTAGTCCCCTCCTTGCTTGAACTTCTGATTCCACAAGCTTCTGGTTTTGAAATTTCTAGATTCTGAAACAAAATGGGTTGGGGGTTTCTGAATCTGATTAGTCTATAACGTCGCCAATCTTTCTCATTGTAACTTCTAGCGCAGATTTTGGTTCATTGAACTATAAGACTCAATAGAATTTGCAATCTATGAACATTCAATGGTGAAGCAATTTCTTGTATCTCTAAACTCCCTTCCCCTTTTTTTTTAGCGCAGAAGATAATGTAAAATTTAATCCCATTGGAGCCAGGTGATCCTCGAGCAAACTTGTACGATCATGGGTAATCATTCATTTACTCCAATCGAGATTGGTTGGAAGTTTGATGTGGTGGGATCGAGGGCTGGTTTGATTGATTGTATTTCCAATTTAAGGTGGTGGCGTCTGCTTATGAATTGAGATGTTGACGATGTGTGGGTGGCTTGGTGGCCGACCTTTAGGGCAGTGATGTAGACCATCAATGTGGGTGGGAGTGGGGAAGAGTGGAGTGGGACGAAGAAGAGTTTATATATTTATTTTTATTTTTGGTATTTTTATTTAATTTTTAACTTATTTAATGTGAGAAAAATATACAATTACCATTTTATCATTTTTAATTTGGTCAAAATTGATCAGATTTTGACTTCTTTGGTCAACTAACGACCAAAATCCATCAATTTGGACTCTAACTGCTAATTTTTCAAATTCTTGAGACATTTACCGACACAAATTGAATGTTAAGGTAAAGTTTACACAATTATCTCTGTATAAATACTTAAACATTTACTCACATGTTTCGACACAATGACTACTTATTCATCTCTCATTATTATTTATTTATAATTTTAATCATTTATAAACACTTCCTAAACATGTTATCTTTCTACCTAACTTTAGTGAAATTTTGTTAATAAGTTGAGCTTGAGTAATTTTTCCTAAACTTGTAAGTTGTAACTCATAAAATAGGCTATTTAAATACATATTTAAATTGCCTAAAGCCTTGTTTGATTCTCATTTTGGAAAAAAGAATGCATTTTCAATAGTTGATTGATGGAAAATATGTGGTTAAAAATTTAAAAAAAAAATTGAATTTACGTATAATATTATTTTATTAAAAATGTATTGTTGAAAGGAAGAAAAAAAATGAATTTTAGAAAAAATGGGAATCAAAGAGAGGCTTAAATCTAGAGGTGTCAAGACAGGCGGGCCGACCAGACCCGTGACTCGAGCTGACCATTCACGGGTCAAGGAGGTGTGACCCGCGGGTTACGCGAGTTGCACCTTCACGGGCCTCGGTTAACCCGCTGACCCGTGAAAAAAAAATTAAAATATAAATAAATATATAATTTTTGAACAACTAAATTATAGTTAAGTAAGTGTCAATCTAGTTAAGATATACTTATACTATAAATATTTGATAATAACAATTAGAAATGCATTTAGTTATTTGTTTAAGTTAAATTTAACTTTGCAAAGTTATAAATAATTCAGGTAACATTAAATTTGAATTATATGTAAATATTTCTTGATATAAATATGAATTTATCATTTTGTTCAATTCTTAGTTTACATTTAACAAAAAAAATATTTTTTGCTATAAATATCTATAATTTTATAATTTTATTTATACAATCATGCAGGTCAAATCAGAACAAATCGCGATCCATGATCTGCATGGGCTCGACCCGAATGAGTCAGCAGGCTGGGTTGTAGTCCAAAATTTGTGGGCTGCGGAACCGGCCCGGAACTCGTAGCGGACGGACTTTTTTCACGTTAATCGTTATCGTGCTCATATGTTGACGGACTGACTCAACTCGGACCACCCGACTCGACACCTCTACTTAAATCATCGTGAAATAATTAAACAAATCTATATTTTCTAAGAATTCAAAGATCAAATTTGGAAAGTGACAAGTTACTACAAAAAATCAAAGATTTCTTGAAACTTCCAATTCACCACTGCTATATATACACGTGGCCTCTTCTCTATCATCAGTTGGATCATCCGCTATATTCACGAACGATAAATATCAAATGGGAATTCTTGAAACTTGTCTAATCCCAAGTTCCTTAAACCAAATCTTATATACTTCACAAAAAATGTCAGTTCCCTTGCTAGAGAGTAGCTTCCTAGCAAACCCTCTTGCCTCAAGTTTCAAACCCCAGAGAAAAACCAATACAATCCCTGTAAAAAATGTTCTCATCTTATCCAAACACAGCCAAGAAGATTTTCCTGGGTATGTAATGATTCCAAATCCTTCTCAAATTGTTGATTTTTCATTTTTCTGCTTTATGGTTTTATGGGTTTGGAGTGAAAATTTGGTTTCTTGGAAATGAAATATTGCAGTAAAAGTGAAAACCGGTTTGCAAAGTTGGCACTGGTTGCACTGGCTGCTGGGGTGTTGACACTGGGCTCCGTTGATCCTGCAGCAGCCGCTAAAACTGGTGGTCGGGTCGGCGGCCAGGCCTTCCGGTCATCTGAGCCGCGCTCCTCTGGCCCAAGGATTAACAATTCAAGGTATTTCTCCGGATTTTAATCAAAATTAATGCATTTGTATTGAAAGTTTGTAACTTATTTGAGTAAAGATTGATAAACAATGTGTAGAAAAATATTTGTAAGGGGACAACATTGTTGAATTTAAAGTTTGTTTATGCTGCTGATAATGAATTAGACTGTAGTAATTTCCATGTGCTTGCAAAAGTATTTTGAGATCCCTATTTCCGGAATTAAAAGCAGAATCTGTTAAATTTCGTGGACTTTATTGATTTCAACTGCATATCAATGATACTTCGTTAAATTTCTAGCTAAAGTCCCATAGTCAATATCCATACACTGGTACTAACAGATAATGCACAATCCCACAACAGAGATTTAGAATTCGGGAGTCATTAGTATGTTATCACTTGTTTTCTTCCTTTTTCATGTAGGCCTTTTCCTTTCATGTATCTTAGAATTTTCAGAATGTGGAACTGTATAAGATTTCCAGGTTCAGATATTGTGTTGTCTTAGCCAGAAACAGAAATCATTTATCTGGCTTTCTTTGGAAAATTCTAATGATGCAGGGTAATTGTGGTTCTAAAATTAATTTTTTTTAATCATGAAGACATCAGCCAATTTTAACCATTGAAGACTAATAAGTTCGAGATGGTTTCTTAGATTTACGAATATTCCTCTTGTCCAAATAAACAAATGCAATGGGAAATGAAGTTCAGTCTCTAAGATAATGCTATTTGAAAATGGTGCTCCATCACAGTTATAAATTTTCATCTTGCATCACGTCGAGCAGGAGAATTGAACTTGTTCACTTAATACCATTTCAGCACGTAAATATAAAAGTCTAGATTTCTTGGTTTACAGGGCCGTAAACTCGTGTCTTACCTCTCATGGATTATTTGATGTTACTGTCTTTGGTAAAGCTTGATTACTAATGGCTAAAGAAACCATTACTTTTTTTGACAAGTTTAAATTGCATTTTCTTGCAGAACCAATGTGTATATCAACCCGCCAGTTGCTCCTCCTTTAGTTGGTGGATACGGATATGGCTTTGGTGTGCCATTTTATGGTGGATGGGGTTGGTCGCCCTTTTCATTCTTTGCACCTGGTCCCAGTGTTGCTGTTGGCATTGGAGGTGGATTTGAACTCTTTGCTTTATTTCTATTCCTCGGTGCAGTTTCTGCTGTTGTTAGGCGATTCCGTGGATCAAGAGATGAAGATGATGATGATGGATACTAATCTTGAGAAAACTCGTCTAGATGTCAAATGAAATTATGTATATTTTTTGTAAACGAGATTAAATACTTGACATTGCGGTATAATTCAGTTCTTTAAACAAAAATATGTGCACAATCCTTTATTCAATAATGTCATCCTAGCTGTGCAGAATACACTCCAGAAGTCGGGATCAATGTTGCAGAGTCACTAAATCTTCAGTGCATTATATTCATGGGGAATCAGATCTTGATTCCTTTGAGTGAAAATATCAGAAACAGATACTCAGCAACCAAAGATCACAACAATAATATAACAGGAAGATGATTCAAGGATTAAAGCAAATGGAAAACCAGGGAAATACCAGATTTTTAGTAGAAAAATTAACTGTTTTACATGAGATGTCATTGTGCACTTGTAATCAAAGACCAGACAACCCTTTCCTGTGGGCACTTACAAATACATCAGAAAACTCACACGTTCTGTACATCAGAAAACAAGAAAAGATAGAGGGGGAACTATGGCTCGTTACTGCCTCCCTCTGTCTAGACAGATTTATCTAAGTTATTCTTGCTGTTCCCTGTTTTATACTTTTGCATCTTGCTTTTGCTCCTCTTTTATGGAACATATTTGACCTCTTCACACGGTGTAATGCTGCTGGATTGTGTCAATGTCGAGGCCTTTCAGCTTCACGACTGACTCGACATGACCCTTGAGCGTGAGCAGCTCTCGAAGCCTAAAATGATAAAAACAGAAAAAGACGATTTTTATAATTCGCAATGATCACAACAAAACTAGTAATTGTTAAAGGGACTAACAAGTCAATTTATACCTAGCAATCTCAGCTCTCCTCTTGGCCTGCTCTGCGATTTCAGAAAGTTCTCTATAGTTATGCTTCTCGTTGAAAATATTAGCCGTCTCTGGTGCTTGAAGCCCATGTAGGGTCCTCTGTGCAAGAGCCCACTGTGCTTCTCTCTCTTCTTTGCCATAGTCCTTCTTGGTGGTGAAAGCGGTCTATTCCAAGTAAAAACACATGATTAGTGAAATGAACATGATAAGGGAAGGAACTCATCTAGGCTTTTTGTTAGACAGAGTTAATACCTTATTCTCGTACAAATTCTGCCAGGCTTTTCCGCTTAAGATGTAACGAATGGCAAACTTAATTAGGTCTAGCGGTAAATAGAATGCAATACTGTAAAGCCAGACAACACCAGCCCATCCCCAACCACATCCTTTGATTTCGGCAAACCCCCAGTTGGCGTATACGGCTATTAAAGTTGCAACCTACATCATTAAACCCGTTTCAGCATCTTAGAACTTGATGTTCTATCTAAATTCAAGCTTTATTCTCTTTACAAATAGATGAAGAAATTTAACTTTGATAAAGGAGCAAGGGAGAAGAAGTTTCAGGCAGAAGACCTAGAGAAGGTTTTTAAGTTTTGAAAAGGTACACGATAGGCATGGAAGAATTACCAGCTGTGCGACGACAAAAGCAATCATTAACATTGATCCGGGGCGTTCCATGAACGACCAGCTTCGTGATCTGGTCACAAAAATCAGAGCCTGGCTGATAATACTCACTTGTAGATAAAGAGCAGCCATCATTTCGTTTTCGCTATGTCTAATAGATCTTACTCCAAACTTATCCTGCAGGCAGTTAATTTATTTTTACTTCACATTGAAACTATTTATAATGTAAAAGCATACATAAAGAAACATTACTAGTCCTCACCGGGAAGAACTCAGTTTCCTTCATAATCCAGAAGAATAAAACAGTCATCAGTGCAAGGTAACCTCCTATTACTATGCCGGTGGCAAATATCTCTTTCAGTTTCCAACTATCAGGTAATGGAGATGGCTTTACTCTATCCTTTGAGATTGTCATAATTGTTCCTAAATAGAACAAAGTTATTGATATGTCAGTTTCCACGTGTCACCCAAAATATAAGAGCTATTCAAATGAGAAAGAGAAATCTTACCATCATTGAGGATGGCAATGATCAAAACCATGAACGGAGAGAAATCGAACTTCCAAATCAAAGCAATAAGCATGAAACCAAACTGCAAAAAATGAAGCAGAGGGCATAAGAAAGTCCATCAATCTCAGGAATTATAGTGACTTCCTTAGTTCAAATGCAGTAATGAACTTACAACAATACGGATTGTGATGGAGACTGCATATATCTGGCAAAACAAAAACGCAAATAATTTATACCTGCTTCAGCCAAAAATGTGGAACTGTAAAAGGAGAAGATGAGAAAAGAAATGGCTGACTGTGTAGTTCTTCATTCTTTGGAAAATAGTTCGACTGGTCAATACTGCGCTGATGATAACGCTCAACCCAGGTTCAGTGAGTACAATGTCAGAAGCACCCCTTGCAGCATCTGTAGCATCAGCAACTGCAATTCCAATATCTGCCTTCTTTAAAGCCGGTGCATCATTGACACCATCTCCCGTCATTCCAACAATGTGCTTGCTCTCCTGCAACTTCTTCACTATTTCATATTTGTGTTCTGCATGCCAATGAGAAAAAGTATGAATTTCCATTTCCACTGTTAGAAGGTTTAGAAATTTTCATAATGCAATGTAACGTGAAGGGTTCATGGACTAAAAAACCCACCTGGAAATACCCCAGCAAAACCATCTGCTTTCTCAATCAACTCCTCAACTGGAAGACTGGCAATAGATTCATCTTTATGTTGCCCAAGCAATGAAGCAGAGGGGTACATATTTGTTCCCATACCAAGCCTACGACCAGTCTCCTTAGCAATGGCGAGTTGATCACCTGTGATTGACACACTAATATAAATAAGCAACAGACTAAAAGAAAATAATAAATAGCTATAAGATTGCCTTTCAGAATGATAAATATGGAATTACCGGTAATCATTTTCACATTAACACCAAGATGGAGGGCTTGGCGGATGGTCTCGGCACTGTCATGCCTGGGAGGATCAAACAGGGATAACAATCCAACAAACTGCCATGGACCACCAGGGCTGTCTTTTGATTTCCCTGGCACTTCCTGGAAATATGACATGGGCCTCAGTAACTGGAACAATTTTTCAATTGGGAAAATATCTAAATTGCTGCAATTTTTTCATTGCAAACCTGTCTTCCAACTGCCAATGACCGAAGCCCGCGCTCAGCAAATTTATTAATAGCACCGTGAACCTTTTTCTTGAAGTCTTCCTTGCAATTGCAGAGAGTCAAAATCTGATTGCAGAAGGGGGGGAAAAATTAGTATGTTTGCCTAGTAACATCTTATATATTCACCGCGCAGGAGGCCAAGCAATTGAGAATAAGAAAGAGTACTTGTTCCGGGGCTCCCTTGCTAGATCGATGCCAGTTACCATTGGAATCAATGTAAGTCAAAGCAGTCCTCTTGTCCACTGGGTTGAAGGGGAAAAAATGGACCTCCCTGATACCAGCTCGAGCCTAAAAATCGAGGACATGTACCATGAGCCATTGAAATCTATTTAGATTTTAATATCTAATATCTACAAAATGAGAAAGAAAGAAAAATCACACATACCTCCTTTGGATCGGCAAGGGTACCGACAATGGCAGCATCAATTGCATCTTGATTCTCAGTTCTAGAAGCCCTTGCAGCTAGAAGCAGAACATGATCAGTGTCTACGCCCTTTGCAAAGACCTCAATCAAGCTTTTATCAACAGTCAACTTATTGAGAGTTAAAGTTCCAGTCTTGTCACTGCATAGGACATCCATGCCAGCCAATTCCTCTATGGCAGTCATTCTCTTGGTGATTGCACCTTGCTGTGATAGCTTGTGAGATCCAATAGCCATTGTGACAGACAAGACAGTGGGCATGGCAATAGGAATGCCTCCGATTAACAGAACGAGGAGATTGTTAATCCCGTCCCTGTACTTCCTACGCTGAATCGGGTACATGACAATAATCTCGGCTAGCATTCCAACCGCAATGGAGCAAATGCAGAAGTTTCCAATTGCAGTGAGCACTTTCTGGAAGTGTCCAACCTGGTTTGTGCTATCCACAAGATGTGCTGCCTTCCCGAAAAATGTATGAACACCAGTAGCAATAACCACAGCTTCAATCTCACCTTGTTTGCATGTTGAACCAGAGAAAATTTCATCATAAGGATTCTTGGTGACAGGAAGCGACTCTCCTGTGAGTGCGGATTGATCAACCTTTAATGGATCACCTTCAAGAAGACGAGCATCAGCTGGAATTATATCTCCCAGTTTAATGCTTATAATGTCTCCAGGAACCAAAATGGCTGCTTCCTCCTCACTCCATCGACCATCTCTGAGGACCTATCATCGAGCAGTCATCAAACATGCGAAGTTAATGCATACATCAACGAATTTTATACTGCATTTGACGAGGTACATTCAAAATTTGATACCTTTGTTTTAGGAGCAAGACCGGCCATAAGAGCTGCAGCAGCATTTCCAGCATTGTTCTCTTCAATGAAACTGATAGTCGAGTTGATAACGAGCAAGCAAATAATACCAACGAAATCTTGCCAATCTGGGGGCTTTCCGTCTCCATTAGCCAGCGCAATTGCCATTATAGCTGCAGCTTCCATGACCCATGAAAGTGGATTCCACATAAAACCAAGGAACTTGAGTATTTTGCTTTCCTGTGTTTCAAGGAGAAAAACCATTATCAAGCATTGCAATTTAAATGTATTTAACTGGTAAAAATCAGCGGTTATAAAGAGAAGAGAAACACCTTCTTCTCTTCCAATTTGTTGGGGCCAAAAATTTGAATCCTGTTAGCTCCTTCATCAGAACTCAACCCTTCCCGGGAGCATTTCAGCTGCTCGAACACTTCCTCTATCGGAACTTTTTCCTGTTATTTGGTTTATACAATCCTTTAAAAGATATGCATTAAAAATATTTTTTACTATTTATTTCATTTTCTATAACACATAAATTATCAGAAATACAAACTTCATAACAATCATTTTCAATAATTCATAACTTTCCTACTTCTTAATCACATATCTCCAAAAAAAATTATTATAATAATAATAATAAATAAATAAATCATTTTTCACTTGAAAAAATCCTTCCTAAACATCTCTAGATCTACAAAAATGCACGACAAGAAAACTAAAAGTTCAATTTCAATTTGTTGACCAAAACCAGGAAGAGAGAAGTCATTATTCTAACCAAAAATATAAATATACAAAGAAAATTCCAAAACTGATGACGAAAATAAATTTATTTGACACAAATTTTAAATATAAAAATTAATTTAATAAATTTGTTGATCCAAAACTAATTTACCTATAAGTATAAACTTTTTAAGTTTACCCAAACAAGTGTTTAATGATATTTGGGATATTATAACAGTATAAGAGCATCTACAAAAGGCTCTTTAAAAGTGAAATACTCTCTATTTTAAAGAGCTAATTTTTAAAATTTTACTACAAGAGACTCTTCAATTTAACTTTTTAAAATAGAGAGTGGGTTTAGCTCTCCAAATTTTGATAGTCAAACTCACCTCTCTATAATTTAATGCTTCAAATATTCAAACTCTCAATGTGCATTTTATCAACTTAATTAAATAAAGTGATATAATTATTGGAGGGAAGATAGAAAAATAAAAGAATGAAAACAAATAATAAATACATATTGAGAATGGTAAAATTAAATATTAAAAATAAAGAGACTATTAGAGTATTTTAAAATTTTTGCTCTTTAAATTTATAGATGCTCTTTAGATTGTAGAATATGCTCTTTAAAAATAGAGAGTCTCTTAGAAATGTTCTAAGTCTTTATTTTGTCCTCATTTTCTAAAATTTATTTTTCTTCAAATTTATTTTCAATCACACATTTTAATTCTACACGTAAACCAAAAAAATATCGTATTTTTTAACCATACATATTTTTAAAAAATAAAAAATTATTTTTCATAAAATCTATTCTCAAAAGATATTGGAAAATATTTACCAAACATGTGCTAAATGAAAAATACAGCTAGGCAAAACGTTTCAAATTTAACATTTTAAAATTAAAAAGTACTGGATGAGGTTAAAACTAATTTAACCTAATCTGATTTTTGTTTAGCTAATAAAATTTTTATATCTGGTCCCATTGTATGCATGAATGATGCATCAATCCTGCTACAGATACAGAGATTTAAATTTTTGTATCTATTGAACATACACATTCAAGGATGGGATATTTTTTTTTTTTTTTTTGGTAGTATTTTATACATGGAATCCACCTTCATGTGAGCAGGAATTCAAAATTTTGTTCATTTTCTGTCAAAAATTGTCTGTACGAAAAGAATTTTTCATGATGCATTTAGTCACGTAAAACCTTCTTGCAAAAGTTGACTTTTATGTAATTGGCTGTTGACGCCCCCACAATTGAGTTTCCCATCAGAAAAGAATGCCTTGGTTTGTCAACCAATCCAATGCACGCTTTTCAAAGAAATTATAAAAATTTTAATTTTAATTTTCATCTGAATCAATTGATAATTAATTTTAATAATATATTTCATGAAATTCATAACTTTTCAACAATATATTTTATAATTTTTTGTTAAAATATATTAAAATTTTCATTTTCATTTTCACCGATCAGCATGTAAATATTAATCGACTAATTAATTTTTTGAAGCCATCATATGAAGGTTAATGTTGGGGTTAGGTTAGAGGAAACCCGTTAACAAAAGTTTGAATCCCAACAAATATCCAAAGGGTGAAGTACCAGGAAAAAGTACTCAAATAGATTTCTGAAAAATCAGACACTAAGGTGCCTTTGATTGCAAAAGTAAAAAATGGGTGAAAAGAAAATGAATAACAGAGAATTAATTTGTTTAGAATTCGTTTGTCTGAAAATTATAATTAATGGTATTTAATTGATATAATTTTTCATCTAATCCGTTTGGCTTTATTTTTCATGTAAATTGTAACTTTTTGGAATAAATTTTTTAACAATCTGTATTAAAAAAATTTTGGATCTCCAAAAAATAAAATAAAAATAAAAAAATGATTTTCATAAATTTTAATGTTCGTTTTATTTCTTTGTCATGCAAATTGTCAATTAAATGGATAAAAAATTTTACCATTGGATTTAGAATATGTTTCCATTGTAAAAAAAAAAAAAAAAACCAGCAAGTTGGAAAACAAATTCCCACCAAAATTATGAGAAAATATTTTCCTACTTTTGTGTTTCAAGGGATTGTACCTAGAATTTCAAGGCAAAAAAATTTCAGGGCAAAAAAAGACAATCAAACAACAAAAAGTAATAACTAAAAAAACATTCTCTCTTTTTCATGACACATTTATTGTATCAAACAGGGCCTAATGTTTTTTGTTACGGAATTAATAAGAAAAAAATGAACAATCACTCTCACGATGCTCCAGGACAGGAATGATGTAGGACCATTAAAATTGAGTGGTGTTTTGTATTTGTTAGGCTGACATTGACAATGATTGACCAACCTTCTAAACCTAATCATGTGAATTTTGGAAGCAAACTTCGGGTATGAGAAAATAAATTCAGTAAGAGACCAAACGATAAAATTTCTGGCATGTGTTTTTTCATGCATACCAGAAAAAAAAAAGAGTACAAGATATTCGGTTTACTTCCTCTAAAACTCTTCAAGAATGAAAAAAATCACTTTCAGAAAATTATCTCGAAAGCGGTTACTCGTAAGTAGTTTTTTACTTTTCAAAAATCGTTAAATAAAATGGGAAAGCAAATTAAGCATTTAATTCAAACGCACGCACATACAATGAATCGTTTTTATTACCCTTCAAGCACGCAATAAAGTAAATTTCTTCAAATAATAGTTAGCATTAATCCTGAATGAATAAGATTGCAGAGAATCAAGAGAGAGAGACTGAGACAGATCTCATAATTCTTAGACTAAAATGAGAAACTTAATCAAATCATTCAACTTGAAGATTAAAAGAAACTGAATTCAAAATAGTGAGTTTGATTACCAGATCAACAGTTTCGTTTTTTATCTCTTCGAGAGTAATTCCACCCATGTCTGGTCCTTGCTCCTCCTCCTCCTCCTCCTCAAATATATTAGTGTATAGACAGAGAAGAAGGAAGTGATAAATTAAGAGCGACGACGACGGACGAACGGAGAAAAGATTTAGTAACTTAAGCAATACATCGAAAAACCAGACTCGAAATTGCTTATTTCCTCTGCATACCCAACCCCTCCTTTTATACCTCACCAATACGATGGTGGTCCCCACCCCACCCCCCTGGTGATGTACGCATTAATTTAACTGGGGAGCCTCCTAACCTTACGCACACGCCGCCCAAAATGAGGCCAGTGCACTTAAGGTTTTTGAGTAGTGTATTCAATCTGCACTTCTGACGATTTTCGATTAATCTAGATATACATTTCTAGATGATATTGTGTGCGTTGTCAAAATTTGTATCATTGATTGTTTAAATCAATGTATAAAAAATTGTCAACTTACAAGAATGTCATTGATTGAAAGATTTTCGTAAGCTTACCGTAAGACTTCGTAGAGGTATTGGAGAATTGGAGTACCTAAAAAGATTTTTTTTGGACTTTTTAAAATTCATAAAAAGTCATTAATATTATGTCAAGATTTTTTAGAAGTCTTGAAAAATAGTGTATATTCAAAATATTTACGATTCTATAAAATCTTTCAAATATTCACTTTTACAAGTGTACAAATATGTCTCGTACAAATATATGTCTCATACAAATTTTTCATTCAGTATGCAATATTCGTGCTTCAAGCACGATATTTGTTGACAACAGTCGTTGACAACTACACATTTGTCATCATCACATCCAATTATTTTAAAAATTGTTAAAAACTGTTTTTGAATTAATCTACTTGTACAAAGTTTGTTTATAAAGTTAGTTTACAAACTAAGTGTTGATAATTTGGACAATTTGATTTCAAAAACTGTTTTTGAAACGATTGGCCTAGATGTTGTCAATACATAGTTTGTCAACTTAATTTTTACAAATAACATGATTCACTGTTTTTTTATATCAATTGTATCAAAACATGATTGTCAACCATACTGGTACAAATAGTTTTATTGTTCTTTTTAATATTGTCATTTTTTTTCTCACTCTTCTTTTTATCATTTTCTTTTTCTATGAAAAAATCAATTTGTAAATAATTTTATTATATATAAAAATTATCGCATATCTGTTTTTTATGGTTTCCCTTGCAATATTTCTACAGAGAAAAATCAAAATTTAATTAAATTTCACAAAAAAATGAATTAATTTTTTATTAAATTTGTATATATTGGTTACTTTTTAATTTAACAATTTTCTACATGTTTGAACATATTGATAATATTGAATATTAGAGATTTTTTTTATCAAAGATTATTGAAATGTTCTAAAAAAAAAAAAAAAATTGTAATTAGGTTGTTTGTTTTCATATTTAGGTTATATATGTTTTTTTAAAATATTTATTGACACGAGAAACATAATGTTGTTATGTTTGTTGTAGATCAATCTGATCATGCAATATGTGGAATAAGTTATTTACATTTTTTTTTTTTCAAAACGAAAGTCTGTGTAACATCAAATAATTTACAAAAATTAATATTTGAGTATATGTAAGAAACTGGGTTCGTAACAATATACAACGATAAGTTTGTGTAATTGTTATATTTATATATTATAAATAATTGTTTTTATTATTGTGGTTAGTTATTCTGTCTGTCTAATTAGTAATCTTTTTTTCAGATATGATAATCATGAGGTCCTGTTGGACATCGTTATATTTTTTTGGACATTATATTTAGTTTTGTAGACTTGTATCGTAACGTTATCGTAACATCATTAACCTAAAAAATGCGAACAACAAACTATGTTTTAGTTTATTTTGATTTAGTTGATATTTAAATTTATAGTAGATATATTTAGTTTGTTGTAGATTTATTGCTAGTAAGATATAAATATATATTGAATTCAATGAATTAATGACATAAAAGTAGACAAGCAAAAAAATATATGACGAAATCAACGATTTGAAATCGGACCAAACAGTTAGATTTATCTTTGAGTTTTTTTCAAACCGTTCAAAATAGTTTGGTTTATGTTTTGGTTTTTCTCAAATCGGTTTAAACGGTTTGATTTGAAAATCTGTCAAAATTCGTTAAAATCGGACCGCTTGCTCCCCTACTTTTATTGTCTTGGTACGTGTCAGTAGTTACATAAATATTTTAAAAACGGATATCAATAATATGGCCGATCATTTGGGGTATGTCGGTTGAAGTAGATTTTTCTTTTTGATCAATCAAAATTCCTTCCAAAACTGTACAATCTTATTTCAAGGCATACGACTTTCTGGATATAGATGATGATATATATACAAATAGATCTTATACATACTGTTGACCCCAAAAAATGTTGTCAACAGATGTCGATATCGGACTCGTGACACGTGGAAGAAACTTCGGCGACACGGTCGGGGACGATGATCAGAACGGTGATATGAAATAAGGAGTCGTAGTACGAACGGGTGATTGTCGTATCGTACAAGTTATAGCTTATTGATGATATGAGTTTGATCTTAAACAAGATTATAATTTGGTAATAAATGTAAGAGTAAGATGTGAAGATTCTCTAAATAATAGATGCATTTTGTATTGCAAAGAGTTCTAGCATAAGTCCTTTCAAATATCAAGTTAAACATTCTTAATAATGTTACAAGACTTGTTATTTATAACAAGGAGCCGAGGTGTCCATCGTGGGATCATATCCACGTGGCAAAATCCAATCTACCTAGACCTCCAATAACTCTTTCACTAAATTAATTACATTGACAAGAGGTCAGTCGTCCTACTCCTAGCCCGAAACTAATTAATACAAAATGTCTCATTAGTCATTCTTAAAGATATTCTCCAGATTTGTTTGTATTGAGGACCTTGATATATGAGGTGAGGCCTTGGACGTAGAGCAATTCGGTAGAAATGTTAGACAGTTATCGCAAGCACTTCGTCGTGTTGTAAGAAGGCAGTTCAGCTTGAACATAGAAGCGCCTTGATCTGAAGAGGGGATTTCGACCCTTTCATTGGGCACTTCGGCTAAAGCAGATTTCGGCCTTTCTTAACTTTGATACCAAGTGTCTTCATATGATACTTTCACGTATCTCTTAATAACAATCTCATTTTAATGGGATAACACATACATTGTACCCAAATGCAAAAATATGAACATTTCAAGTTGCAATGCGAATGGAAGCATATGCGCATTTCTTTATTTTAGTATTGAAATAAGTATTTTAATAAAATGATTGAGCATATACAATTTGTGACTCTATGTAAGGCCTAGTTGGTAATACTTCTGCGGTTGTTTCTGTTTCTATAAAAGAGTCTTCTTAGAAAAGTATTATACGGGGTACTTTAAAAAAAAAAATTCAAATATTTTCAAAAATAACTTTTAAATCTTAAATACTTTCCAAATATTATTTAAATATTTTAAGAAATAAATTTTTTATCCCAAAAATAACTTAAAAACTTTGTCAAACGGGCCCATAATCTAACTCATCAAAACTTTCAGAATTAAAGAGTGAATGGAATTAACCAAAACCCAAAAAGTAAATATTAGAAAAATTAATATGAGACTCAAGTGCATGCATACATACATTCATCAGTGCATGGTATATTTCTCTCTGTTCTCTTCTGTGAGGATAGAGAAGAGAGAGGGAGAGAGAGATTGACATTGACTTTAATTAAGTGGGCCCCCAATAATATGGCTGTTGATTCCACTGTACACTACTTTCCGGAATGTGACAGGACGGCTGCCACATAAACTCTAATTTGACAAAAAAAAAAAAAAAATGATGCTACATGTAGACCATGTTATCAAAGCATGGTGTAGACTCGAATTTTTTATTCATGAATTAAATTAAATTTAATCGATACAATTAATCACGATATGTCTACTTTTTTCCCCCTAATGAAACAACATTTCAATAAGAACAATACTACAAGTACAGTGCAGTTTCACAGATTTTTTTGCTAGATGTCAAGTGTTAACACTAAATTTGTTTGTTTTAATCTTTTCATCATCCAATCCAAAAATGCCATCTCTCTCCCTGTGAAACTCCCTTGTACGTATGACTTTTTTCTTTCAATAATATCATATCTCGATAATATGTATATATGTTGAGAACTATGTTCGTCCTCGACGAGTATTTGTGGATTCAAGGGTAGCACAACTGACACATTAATATAAGAAATGATGTTTTCTTCGCACAAAATATCGACCCTTAGTCGAATTCACCCAATTTGTCAATCCAAATAATATATTTACATGTTATCAAACCCTGGGAATGAGCTATTGGAGAAAAAAAAAATCACTTATTTTTGGTTTGACTGTGACTCTGTTGCCTAGTAAATATTGTTATAATATTCAACCATTCTGCCACTCACCTGTCACGTGTGGAAATATATTAAACATGATCGTAATATAAGACATATTCATACCTTCAGAAATAAAATGTTCACACGAACTAAAAGTTTTGTAATTTGTATTAAGATTTGGAGTTCCATTTTAAAAGGTCAACTTTATTAAAATGAACAGTCTAAGATCTTATAAGTTTGTCTATATTTTTATCATTATTTAATGTGAGATTATATCACTTAATATGCCCCCGTAATATGGTGGCTCGTTTGAACATATTTATATTGAAATTTGTATGCTCATTTTTTTAGTATTAATCGAATCGAATTGCTCGTTTGAATTTAATGAGTTCTGATATCATATTAAGATTTAAAGTTTCATTTTAAAAAGTTGACCTGATTATGTGCTCCATTTGATAACTTCAACTAAACAATTGTAATTATCAAATGAACAAAGGCATTATCCACCCCCACAACATGCACTGGATTAACGTTACATAATGCAAACACATGTGGCCACATTATTGTACATTGTTTAATCAGAAATTCAAACGATCACCAATTATTTCCCTTAATATATTTCTTTAATTATAACCAGCGCTAGTCAACTCCTTAAAATATTTTATTATTATTATTATAATACCTAATTAGAGCAAATTTCTATATCTCACTGCACCATTTGTAGCATGATTTACAACTCATCATACGCTAATTTGTTGTGGGTCCCATTCTGAAACTTTTGAATTGTGGATTTTGAACCGATTTGTAATGAAGAAATGTGTGATAAAATTTGTTGGTTTTTCTATTTAGTTGAAGATAATAAAAACGTGAATATAATATGCACGGCAGAGAAAAAGTCAACTACGTATTTGGAAGGTGAGATTGTTGTTGAAGTAAATTGGGCATTATTGTATGTTTATTATTATCTTACCTTCGCCGGCTAAAATTATTGAAACTCAAAACGTATACAAATGAAAGATTGGATTAATAGTATTCATCTTTTGGTGGTAGACTTCAAAAGGCATTTCTCCTACTCCAATGTGGTATTAATGTGGCGTTAAATGATTGGTGAAATTAAATAAGTCATTTAATTTCACTTTTCATTTAGTCTATCATCTAACGCCACCTAAATTGGGGTTGCAACCCCGATGGGACTACATAGCATTACTCTTTTGGCAAAACATTAAAAACATATTCAGTATGATATTTTTGAAAGTGCAATTTTGTAAATAAGGTTAAACTTATAGCATAAAACTCAAAACACATTTTTTGACGTTGAGTATTTTCCATGTAAATTCTAAAAAAATACTTAAAACATGAAATAAGCGAATAAATATTTTTTTTTAAGAAATAAAAAGATAAAATTCTAACATATAAAATTTAAATTTTTTTAGAAAATTTAAAAATAAAATAGATAAATTCTAAAGGGTGAAAAATAAAAATTTTGAAAAAATAAAATTATAAAAATTTCTAGAAAATAAAAACTATAAAAATAGTTCTTCACGTAAAAATTCTAAATCTTTTTAAATGTTCACATATAAAAATATTCCCAGATCACGTCATTATTTTTATTTATTTTGAACTCAATTTATTATTTATTTTACTTTTGTAGTGAGAAAAAATATTATAAGATTCACCAACTTAAAAATATATATATTACTCGATAATTTATTAATATAAAATTATTCTATTTTTATTAAATAATCAAATTTTATGGAATAAAATGTCATAATTTTTTTTTTTTAAAAAAAACATTTCAAACCAAATGTGTTTAGTAGTTTTTCCGTTTCGACAAATAATTTATCAAAACAACAAACCAAACATAAACTGAAAACTGAAAATCAACTCACAATTAAAAATTGAACACAAACATGGGGCCATTAGCCTTTTGAAGGTACAAAAAAGATATATGTAGAAATTAGTCATATCTAGGGATTCGGAGATGAGTTAGTTACAACTTACAAGTATATATTCGGAGACTTTTTATTTCTTAGGGCACTTTTGCAGCAAAGAATGAGGCCTCCATAAAATTTGTTCCAAATTCTATGTTTTTCTTAAACTTTTTAAATTTATACCTTCACAAAAATGCAAATAGCCAAACAAAAAATAGCGTCGTATTAAATATAGTTATTTGATATCACAAGTATTAGAGGTAAAGTGTGATTAAGGAGTAAGATATAATAAAATCGGTAAAACAATTAAATTGATCCAATTTCATTATGGATGATCGAATGGAGTAATCCGTCGAATTTCTTGATCACGGTGTTTGGTATGTACAATCAATTGACATCGGTACTCAAGATTAAAAATGTGTCCATCTTGTCAATATTATACTGGGATGTGGCTTGAGTACTTATTGAAGTTTGAATAACATGGAGTGAAAGCACGAGTCACATTCGGTGCAATAAACCCCTAAAATAGCTTCAATTCAAGAAAATATTGGACATTGTATGAAAAAGGCTACACACTATATTTCAATTTGGAATCAATAATTCATTGAATCTAGTTGGGCATTTCTAGCCACCCTTTACAAGTTAAGTGCTTTTTTAATGTTTGGCTTTCAACTGTCATCCTCCAAGATGGTGTTTTCTTGGAATTGAGACCAAATGCTCAAGTATTCTCAAGAAAAGAATCGAGTGTTCATTTGGTTGCATGAGTATCTATGGTGGGACACACTTGAAATTTTAGACTTCTTTAAATATGTATTAATTAGTATTGTGGTGGGAACCACTCGATCATCTTTGTCAAAGTCATACATCTAATGTTGACATCCTTAGATAAAACCTTGACATAATCTTAAAAACTTCCAGTCAGTTATTGTCGGCCAATTAATTTTGAAAAAGAGGTGCATTTCGCTACGTGCACTTGGACTATAGCAGCGCAATTACAACCTTTGAAATTTGATTGTGATCATAATTAGCATTTTATTACGAAATAATTTTGAAAGCGCCTAGAAGAATTTTGTAAAAGATCTCGATAAATTTAGGTGTGGTGATTGCGTATTATGAGAGCAAATGGTTGATTTTACTCGAAAGTGGTTGAGGCATACATTGACTTTAGCTCGAGGTTTTGTTTTCAAGATCGATGTGATTGAATTTGATGCCCTTTAAATGTTACAGGGGCTTAAAGTCGAGCATCCCTCACTATTATGGTCTAGTTTTTATTGATATTGTTACTCTTTGATTCGAAGTTGATTGTAGCACTTAGTCATTTTACACCCATTCGAGAATGAAGTGACCCATGCCATTTCCTCTTCCGTTCACAACATCAAATTTAGTTATAAGTTCACTTTGCTTTTCTTTTTAATGGCTTTCAATAAATTAGAGGTATCAACATCAATGTCTTTTTTTTTTTTTTTTTTTTTCCTTCTTAGAACGTGAATCCCAACAGCTCATTCTTAATGATATGTTGATTTACGTCATACGAATCGATAAATTATTAAGCTAGCTATCAACCTCACAAATTGAAATTATTGAAGCTTAAGATTCAACAACAACAATTATGAAAAATAAGAAAAATACCAAAGAAAGAAAGAGAAAATAACAAAAGAAGCAATTTGTAGTGCTAAGCAATAGAATTTTGGCCAAAGTGCCCGTATGACCCTAAGGCAATAGAATTTAAAATCCCGTGCTTAGAAATTTTTCGACACTCGAAGTGATATTATTTTCCCAAATTTAAAACAAATAACCAAAATTGAGCCAAAGTCAACACTCGACTTGCTAGAGTTGTTTTTGTTCATTTAAAACCTTATAATGGTGTCTACTGTCTATGAGCCATTCATTATTTTCCGCTTGTTACATGTTGCATTAATATATGCCTTTTTTTCTTCTTCTTTAGGTAAGCAATCACATAATTGTAAAATTGATCACTTCATCACAAAAGAGACATGGAAAATGGCACTTCTAAGGCTAAATGGATAAGATGACGCATGCATGCAGTCTTCCAATTTTTTTTATTTTTTCTCCTCTTTAGGTAACGCATGATTTCATATTTGCTATGAGTATTTTAATAATTGCAGCATCCTTTAGTACACAATGTCACGGTTGTAGTGACGTGCCATTTCTCTTTTGTATTTGATTAAGGTATTTTGAAGAAAGTTCAAATAAACTAGGTCATGTTTGGTTTGTATAAAAATGAGACTTTGACATAGCGAAACTTCGAGGAAATAACAAGAGTCGCATTCAAACATGTTGATTCCCTCACAAATTGCAAGAAAGAGAAAACAATTGAGAGAAAATCAAAATTTCTTATTGAATTTTAGTTCATAAACAAATTGAAAATAAAAAACATTTTTTTTGAAATTCTAAATGATGGAATTTGATTGAAAATGATCATATATCGGACATTTTTCTCTCAAAATTCACCCAAACTTCTCCAAAAATGAACGTTTCAAAAATTATTTCTATTTAAGCCAACCTCACTTTGTCATGAAATCTTCTTCTTTTTATACTGCATCAGATTTTTAGTAAATTTCGGTAAAATGTGTGGTTAAAAAGTTAATTAAAGTGGGGTTTAATTAAGTCCCTGTTTGATAGAAATTATAATCTAAATTTTTATCAAAATCAAAGTGAACAATTAATTTTAACTAGAAAACTTTTTAATCACACATTTGATTAGCTCTTATCAAAATTTACTAAATATATAATTTTAATCTTCATCAAACAGAGGCTAAATTTGTGGTGCCATTACAACCTTTGAAATTTGATTGTGATCATAATTAGCATTTTATTACGAAATAATTTTGAAAGCACCTAGAAGGAATCTGTAAAAGATCTTGATAAATTTAGGTAGGGTTGTAAGCAAAAATTGAAAAATCAAATCGAAATCGCATTTTAAAAATCGCTGATTTGGTGTCACATGTACCCGTCAATGAAATGGTTTTGAACTAAATCAAATCGTCAAACCTAACCGGTCAAAAACGATTTAGTTTAGGTTTGAGAAATTTTATTGCGGTTTAAAATCAATTCGGATCGACGAAAAAATATATAAAAATTAAAAAAAAAATGAAATTTTCTAAATTGTAATTTGTAAAACTTTTGTGTTGGACTTTTTATTTATTTTTAAATGAGGCTCATATATTCCATAGACTCTTAAACTGAAAGTTTGAAACGATTTAGCAAGCAATCCCACGTTAAATTCTATATGAATTACTATCACCAAACAATCATCAATTTATATAAACTGCATAGTACTTTAAAGATTAAACAAACTTCAATCAAAATTAAAATTCTACATTGAATTGGACATCCTTTAAAAAATTATTGCAACTTCTGGTTCTGTCGATTATAATTTGTAGAAATTTAATTGAAAATTTTTGATCGAATCAACAACTATGTAATCAAAGTGAAAACAAAATAAAAATTTCGGATTTTAAAAATGAAATTATATATTATAAATAAATTTATTTAGGTATAGATTTACCCAATATTTTAATACGCATCCATTAGTACACAATGTCACGGTTGTAGTGACGTGCCATTTCTCGTTTGTATTTGATTAAGGTATTTTGAAGAAAGTTCAAATAAACTAGGTCATGTTTGTTTTGTATAAAAATGAGACTTTGACATAGCGAAACTTCGAGGAAATAACAAGAGTCGCATTCAAACATGTTGATTCCCTCACAAATTGCAAGAAAGAGAAAACAATTGAGAGAAAATCAAAATTTCTTATTGAATTTTAGTTCATAAACAAATTGAAGATAAAAAAACATTTTTTTTGAAATTCTAAATGATGGAATTTGATTGAAAATGATCATATATCGGGCATTTTTCACTCAAAATTCACCCAAACTTCTCCAAAAATGAACGTTTCAAAAATTATTTTTATTTAAGCCAACCTCACTTTTGTCATGAAATCTTCTTCTTTTTATACTGCATCAGATTTTTAGTAAATTTCGATAAAATGTGTGGTTAAAAAGTTAATTAAAGAGGGGTCTAATTAAGTACCTGTTTGATAGAAATTATAATCTAAATTTTTAACAAAATCAAAGTGAACAATTGATTTAACTAGAAAACTTTTCAACCACACATTTGATTAGCTCTTATCAAAATTTACTAAATATATAATTTTAATCTTCACCAAACAGAGGCTAAATTTGTGGTTGAACTGAGTTTGAAAAAAAATAAATTAAAAAATGAGAGACAAACACAGGCTAATTAAATAAAATAAATAATTCTATAATATTCTTATTAAAATAATTAAAATCATGGTCTCAACTCTCAAGGTTGGTAAGATTTGAGATTGGACATTATTTTTAATCATACCTCGTGCCTTTTCGAATCTTGATTTATATTTCTCTTTTGTTTAGCTTCAATTCTAAATTAAATTGAAAGAAAAACGTAACCGTCATTTTCAATCTTCATGTCATGTATTTTAAGTCATCAACCTGAAGAAGGGTCACGCTAAGGATGGGAACGGGGCAGGGTTCGAGGCGGGAGATTGTCTCGCTTATTTTTTATTTTTTACATTTTCAAAAATTTCGAATTATGCTATTATTAGAGAATACAATGAAAATTCAAAATTTCGAATTATATTATTATTCAAAGTTCAACTTTTAATCCAAAACTTAAAGGTCATTTCATATATTTTAAATTTTTTTTTCTAGTTCTTTCGATCAAAATATTATAAACTTGTTTTGGTTAATTGGTATAAATCTTTTAAAAGCAAATAATATTTATTTAACTATCATTATTCAGAATTTCAGATTATATAATTTAATTATAGTAAAAAGATTGAATGACCGAATTTATAAATTAAATAAAGTAATTGTTAGTTAGGTAAAATTTTAAATTGACAATTGTATAATATAATTGTTGGATTATAAACATGTTATAAAATTATAAATACATTTAATGATACGTGGCAGAGCGGTTTAAATTGTCATCCCTAGGTCACGCTTCTATCAAGACTCAAACATGCTTTCTTTTCATTCGGAATTAGAGGGTTGGGCAAGTAAAAAGCTCGGTACAGCCAAAATTCTTCTCTAGAGCTGGACATAAGTTAGGTGTTGAGGATATCAAATGATTTTATTGACAAAAAATTACAATCAAAGATCAATGTAAATATAATCAATAAATCATTGCACCTAGCTACGAGTTTCACCTATTAAGTTTTTCTAGGCTAGATGCTTAAACTAGAATAAGAAGAGAAATAACCATTTGAGATGAAAATATTTGAATTGCTTGCCTTTTTGAAATGGAGTTTGGTTATTTATAGATTGTATTAAGCTGCACGTACAGGGAAATCTTTGTCCTCCTATAGGAAATCTGTTAAAGATTTTCTGTATGTGTAGTGCAGTCCTTGTAGATTTCTCTTTAAGTATTGGGGTAATTTGGTAATTTTGACTTTGCGCTAAGTGACTGATCTTTATTAGAAGTTTGAAACTGATTTTGGTTAAGGGACACCTGTTATTTATTCACCCATATGCTCTTTATTAGCAGCCTGAAGCCAGCTTGTTCATATTGGATGGTTCGTGATCCTCAGGCGAACCATGACACCATGTGCTTTTTATCTTTTTTTTTTTCTTGTAGTTTTTATACCTTGTCGGAAGAAAAATAATGTGAGATGTGTGTAGACACTAAAAAAATAATAATAAATAAAATGAATTGGGTCGATTTAAATTATTAGTCCAATTAAATTGAAATCTACTAAAGCCCGCTAAAAATAATTAGGAGGCCCATCCTCCTATTTCAAAACCTACAATTATTTAATTAATCATTTTAATTAAATATAATTGAGTGGTTACCAAAATTAGCCACTAAATTTTCCCTATAAATAGGACTAATGGTCCTTGGAAAAAAAGGAGAAAAAGTGAAAGTGAAGAAGAAAATCACGAAGTGCTAAAGAAATCTCAAAGTCGGAGGAAGAGAATAAACTCTCTCAAGCCTAAGTTCGGCAAACACGAAGTAGACCAAAATCTTCTTCAAATCAAGTAAAGTCCAAGAAGATCAAAACCTTCTTCAAATCAAATCAAGTTCAAGTCCAAGTCCAAGCCCCAAAATTCAAGTGTTGAACAAGTCAAGCCCTCGACAAATTAAATTCTCAACAAATCTCGAAATCCAGGATTCAAGCCACGTGGCCCCTCGTCTTCAAACATTCAGATCATTAATCAGAGGATCTTACAATTTTGCAGTTACAAGAAGATTAATTTTCACTTGTATTTATCGAAAATATAATTTGTAACGATTTTCGTATTTTAATACACGAAATTCGTCGTACAAATTTTTGGCACGCCCAGTAGGACATTCTTGTCCTCTCATCTTTTGATCTCAAAACCTTCAATTTTCAACCACTACGAAAAGTCAAAGAGACCTATGACTCATCTTGAAGAGACCCTTGTCAAACTCTTCCATGCGACCAGAGCCTAAACAAAAACTGGGAAAACTCAACTGGTCCCACCACTGAAGAAGTTCTCCAACAAAGGCAAAATGAAAATTGCTTTAAAAAAGCCAAACTTTCATTCGGTGGTAAAAACCAGGAGTCCAGCGAAAAGCTCTCGTTCTGGTTCCGTCTCTAGTGGCAGATCCATATCTGAATTTTTTCATGCCACTTCTCTCCAAAGGTGGGGAGATTATACCTCATCTGAATAATCACTTGAGCCAGTGATGGTCACAAAAGCAACATCGGACTCAGATGACCGAATTCAACAAATGACTTTAGCCATTGAAAAATTAACAAAGTCGCTAGAAGACAAAGACGCAGCGGTCGCTGCACTCATACACCAGTTAGAATTGCAAAATCCGCCGGTTAAAGAAAATCAAGAAAATTCAGAATCTTCCAAGGCTAAAGAACTAGAAGTACAAGAGCACCAACAGAAGCAAGATATGCATGATCAGACAGTTGTTCAAAACGTGTTACGTGACTCCACTCAACTCTCCGTTGGCTCTCTATCTGTCCAACAACTTCAACATATGATTGCAGACACTATTCGTGCTCAGTACGGAGGTTCATTGCAATCTTCATTGGTGTATGCTAAGCCCTATAGTCGTCGAATCGATGAAATCAAGATGCCACTCGGTTACCAACCTCCCAAATTTCAGAGTTTTGATGGGAAAGGCAACCCAAAGCAACATGCTGCACACTTTATCGAGACATGTAACAATGCAGGCGCCTACAATGACACAATGGTAAAGTAGTTCGTATGCTCCCTAAAAGGTGCCGCATTTGAATGGTACACAGACTTACCAGCTGGGTCAATTGATAGTTGGGATCAACTCGAGCGAGAATTCCTAACACGTTTCTACAGCACCCGACGAACTATCAGCCTTCCGGAACTTGCTTGAACGAAGCAGAGCAAGGAAGAGCCCGTTGTAGAGTACATCGAACGCTGGAGGAACCTTGTACTTAATTGCAAAGAACGAATAAGCGAAGCATCGTCCATCGACATGTGTGTACAAGGCATGCATTGGGGATTACTCTATAATTTCCAGGCAAATATGCCTCACTCATTTGAAGAATTGGTGACATGTGCTCACGACCTAGAGCTCCAAATTGCAAGGAACGGGAGTTACCTGCCAAGTGATCCTCGTGACAAGAAAGATCCTAAGAAAGAAATAAAGAGGGAAGTCAAGACTGTTAAGTCCAAATAAGCAATGACAATTTCTACTGCTCCTACAAAGATAGCCTTCCAGAGGTCGAGCTCAAACCCGAAATCGAGACTAGAGTTCAGACCTAATAAAGGACAAGTCCAAAGCAGAGGTCATGTGACTCTAAAAGAACTTGAAGAAAAGGAGTACCCATTTTCAGACGCTGGAGTTCCTGAAATTCTTGATCGACTCCTTGAACAAAAGATAATCAAACTTCCAGTATCGAAAAGACCCGAGGAAGCTGGTAAGATCGATCATCCTAAATACTGCAAATTTCACAGAATCATTAGCCATCCAGTGGAAAAATGTTTCATCTTGAAAGATCTTATTGTTCCTCTGGACAAAGAAAATAAGATCAAACTTGAAACCGGAGAAAATTCGACAACCTCTTGCTCAATGGTTTCATTTGGATCGTTTGATCCAATTTCTATTTCAGAAAAGGAACTGACACCTCCTAATACATATGGTGCCAGTAAATCCTCGATTGAGGAGTTTGGACCGCAACTTCCAAAAGGAGCCGTTCCAGAGAAGTTTGAGGTAGATGGAGAAAATCACTATTATGTATGTCTATCCGGGGATAGGTAGACCGCATCCACCCAATCGTCCAACTTTCTACGAAATTATGACGGATGATTTGGATGTTTGGAATTCTGATTCGGAGTCTGAAGATGAGATCAGCGACGGTTGGTCTACCTTCATAAGTAAGAAGGAGAAATACCGAATGTCAAACAAAACAGGTAAAATGTCACTTTCTACGCCTCTTGCAGGCCCAAAGCTAGAAGAATTGGGTACGAAAATTCAACCCAATAAAGAAGAAATACTAGAAGAAAACCAGGGAGCACGGGCCTTCATAAAAGGACGTTGTCGAAAGGCTCCACAACTCCCAAGTTCCGGTGTTTATGACCAGGAATCAAGACTAAAGAACAACCAAAAAGGAAGGTCTAAAGCTAAATCGAGAATATCAACTAAATCAGAAGAGGTAGAAAGCATTCCCTCTAGACTGTCGACCCTGGGCGATTATTTCCCCAAGGGTTACTTCGACAATGATTGTTTTACCTTCAATGTCATCAATGTGGAAAAGAAAAATGAAACAAAGAACGTATTAGGACAGAGTTCGAAACAAAACAAAACTGTCTCACGACTTAACAAGATTCCTGCCAATATGAGCTTCGCAGAGTCTCTCGGTCTCCCTTTCGATGATCGAATAGCTTTAGTTGCGGCATTAATTGATCCGGAAGAATATGAAGGCAAAGTCTTAGAGCATACTGGGCCAACAACTCGACAAGACTATATGGCTGCTATAACTTTCGATGATGAAGATTTACAATTAGGCTCTCGTTTACATAATAGACCACTATATGTTAGTGGTTATATTCGAGAATGCAAGATAAATCGCATGATGATCGACTGCGGATCTGTTGTGAACATTATGCCCGTCAAGACAATGAAAAGAATAGGGATTGATGTTGGCGATCTATCTAGGAGCAAGATCATGATTCAAGGATTCAACCAAAAGGGTCAACGAGCCATTGGCATGATCCGTCTGAAGTTACAAATGGGAGAATTAATTTCCTCGGCTCTCTTTCATGTCATTGATGCTAAAACATCATATGAGTTACTCCTTGGACGTGTTTGGCTGCATGAAACTAGAGTAGTACCTTCGACTTGGCACCAATGCTTCAAATATAGTCGAGATGGAGAAGTTAAATGTGTGGTAGCTGAGTCCAAACCATTCCTCGAAGAAGAATCCTATTTTGCTGATGCCAAATTTTTACACAGAAGATGAAGAGTGTAATTCTGCAGGGTTGACCATGTCCGGATTCAAAATTAGAGATGCAGACAATGATGATACAACATGTATTGATCAATCTCGTCAGCTTATCAAAGGTAAATCAATATTTACGTCTGAAAGATCCTCTAGAGGCGAAAAACCTCAAATTAAATCTACCGATGTTGAGGTATTGAGAAAAGAGTTAGCTCTTCCAATACCTAGCATTTCAAAATTGCTTCTGCCCCATCAACTCATGGCAGTCCCGAAAGAATGTAAATCTACATCGAAAGCTTCGACATCTGTTCCGAACATATCAAAACTCAGTATTGCTGGTCCGTCCAAACAAGACCTGCCAACTACTAAAGGAGTCGACGAATCAAAATAGACTTTCAAAGGATGTTATAATCCTCAGGTCAAGAAACTGTTTGAGAATACCGGATTTGGGAAAGGAGAGCCTCGCGAATTAGGTGATCTTGATGCCATACTTTCGAGTGGGCGTGTCCCTTCTGATGGAGCCCTTGTGTCGCGACCTAGACATGGTTTGAGATATGATCCAAATCCACCGAGAAAGATTAAAGTCAAGAAGGTTTTCTCAAACCCAATCATGATTCAAATATATGAAGTCAAAGAGGGAGAATCGGTACAATCGAGACCTTCAGTGTTTGATCGAATTGAAAATGGGAATGCCAGAGTTTCGGTGTTTAAAAAGTTAAAAGGAGAACCTTCCCCAATGGTTGAGATAAAATGTAGAACTTCCGTCTTTCAAAAGTTAAGTGAGGATCCTTCTTCTACCCAAGTTGATAAGAATGCACAAACTCTCCAAGGGTCGTCTCAAAGACAATCTGCATTTTCTCGACTTGAAATTAAAAGTTCTGATCCAAGTCCGAAACCCCAACAATCAAGAAGAAGACGGAAACATCAAAAAGTTCACTCATCTTTAAGAGATAATGAATATGATGAAGAAGCCTCTGTCAATCACATAGCTTTTGAAGAATCTTCCAATTCAGAATCCGAGTCTGAAAACTCTGTCACAATAGATGAACTTGAACAAGCCCCACTTACATTTGAAGAAGCAGAACAAGCTACTGTGCATGATTTGAAAAAATTGAACTTGGGGACTAAAGAAGACCCGAGACCCGTATTTATAAGTACTCTCCTCAATCAAAAAGAGGAATCCGAGTATGTCCTTTTGCTCCGGGAATACAAAGATGTGTTCGCATGGTCTTATAAAGAAATGTCGGGGTTATACCCAAAGGTTGCAGTGCATCACCTTGCAGTAAAACATGGAGTTCGACCGACCAAACAATCTCAAAGAAGATTTCGACCAGAACTGGTTCCTCATATTGAAGCGGAAGTCAACAAACTTATTGAAACTGGATTCATATGCAAAGTCAAATATCCAACTTGGATTGCGAATATTATTCCTATCAAGAAGAAGAATGGACAATTGCAAGTCTGTGTTGACTTTCGTGATTTGAATCAAGCATGTTCGAAAGATGATTTTCCACTTCCGATAATAGAGTTGATGATGGATGCAACTACTGGATACGAAATCTTGTCATTCATGGATGGATTTTCTGGATACAACCAAATACGGATGAACCCGAGAGATGAAGAACTTACATCATTTCGTACTCCTAAGGGTATATATTGTTACAAAGTTATGCCGTTTGGATTAAAAAATGTGGGGGCAACCTACCAGCGAGCTATACAAAAGATTTTCGATAACATGCTGCACAAGAATGTGGAATGCTACGTGGATGATCTTGTTGTTAAAACAAAGAAATGGGACGACCATTTACAAGACTTACAGGATGTTTTCAAAAGGCTTCGACGATATCAACTAAAGATGAATCCGTTGAAGTGTGCATTTGGTGTCACCTCCCTCTGAAAAATTTCTTGGCTTCATTGTTCGACATCGAGGCATCGAAATAGATCAATCAAAAATTGAGGCCATAATCAACATGCCAGAGCCAAGAAATGTACATGAGTTAAAAAGCCTTCAAGGAAAACTCGCATACATTCGGAGATTTATCTTTAACCTTGCCGGACGTTGTCATCCTTTTAACAAATTGGTAAAGAAAGATGTACCATTTGAATGGGATGATGCTTGTCGAAATGCTTTCCAAAGCATTAAACAATACTTGTCTCATCCGCCAGTACTCGCAGCTCCAGTCCCAGGGAAACCACTGACTCTTTACGTTGCAGCACAATAATATTCTCTAGGAGCACTTCTTGTCCAAGTCAACGACGAAGGAAAAGAGAATGCGCTCTATTACTTGAGTCGGACACTGGTAGGTGCTGAAATGAAGTATTCGTCTATTGAAAAAATATGTCTTGCGTTGATCTTCGCGTCTAAAAAGTTGAGACATTATATGCTATCACACATAATCAATCTTGTTTCAAAGATTGATCCATTAAAGTACATAATGTCCAGGCCGATTCTTTTCGGAAGGATTGAAAAATGGGCATTACTATTGTCCGAATTCGATATCAAGTTCATTCTACAAAAGGCAACCAAAGGACAAGCTTTGACAGATTTCTTGCTAACCATCCAATTCCAACAGAGTGGGAACTTCAGGAGGACCTCCCGGATGAAGAAGTTCTATTTACTGAAATCATACCATCGTGGAGAATATACTTTGATGGGGCAGCCCGAAGTTATGGTGCCGGAGCAGGAGTTATCTTTATCACTCCCCACGATCTCCTTATGCCTTATTCTTTTACCCTAATGGAGAAATGTTCAAACAACGTGGCGGAGTATCAAACCCTTATCCTTGGTTTAGAAATGGCGTTAGATATGGATATCCGTCAGCTGAAAGTCTTTGGAGATTCTAAATTGATAATCAGCCAACTCCTATCCGAGTATGAAGTCCGTAATTCAGATTTGAAACCGTATCATGAATATGCATCAACGCTTATGAATCGATTTGATTCAATAAAAATGAAATTTGTACCTAGAAATGAAAATAGAGAAACTGATGCCTTAGCTAATCAAACCGCTGTTTTAGCTAGGTCGGATGAAGATTTTTCCCACTCCATATCGATTGCTCAAAGGGTGCTTCCGTCGTTGTTGCCCTGTAATCTTGAAGAGAACAATACCGTCGAAGTAATCGAAGATGAGGAAAGAGAAGATTTGAGACAACCAATAATCGATTTTCTTTAAAATCAAAAGTTGCCAGATAATCCACGACGAAGAACCGAAGTCAAGAGGCGTGCGACCCGCTTTATCTTTTATAAGGGGACGCTTTATCGACGATCATTTGAGGGGATTTTTCTTCGATGTTTGAGTAACGATGAAGCAACACACGTGATAGAAGAAGCCCACTCTGGGATCTGTGGTGCTCATCAGTCTGGACCCAAGCTTCATTTTCGAATAAAGAGGATGGGGTACTATTGGCCGACCATGGTACAAGACTCCATGGATTATGCAAAAAAATGTGAAGCTTGCCAAGTCCATGCAAATTT
This sequence comes from Osmanthus fragrans, assembly GCA_019395295.1. NCBI lineage: Eukaryota > Viridiplantae > Streptophyta > Magnoliopsida > Lamiales > Oleaceae > Osmanthus > Osmanthus fragrans. The sequence continues at coordinate 7,667,232 of CM033358.1, forward strand.
CATCCATCAACCGCCAGAACCGTTGCATCCAACAGTGGCTTCATGGCATTCGATGCATGGGGTCTTGATGTAATTGGAACCATAACTCCAAAGTCTTCAGCTGGGCATTCGTACATCCTTGTTGGGACCGACTACTTTTCTAAATGGGCTGAAACTGTTCCATTGAAGGAAGTAAAGAAAGAAAACGTTGCAGATTTCATCCGAATCCAGATCATTTATCGGTATGGAGTTCCGCGACACATCATCACTGATAATGGAAAATCCTTCCCCAATAGCCACATAAACGATTTGTGTGCAAAGTTTGAATTTAAACAATACAACTCGTCATTGTACAATGCAGCAGCTAATGGGTGAGCAGAGGCGTTCAATAAGACTCTATGCAGTTTACTGAAAAAAGTCGTCTCCAAATCAAAAAGAGATTGGCATGAAAGGATTGGCGAAGTCTTATGGGCTTATCGAACTACTTATCAGATCCCGACACAAGCCACTCCTTATGCCTTAGTGTATGGAGTGGAAGCTATACTTCCTTTGGAGTGTCAAATTCCTTCACTTCGAATTGTCATCCAAGAAGGTTTGACAACAAAAGAAAATGCTCGTCTTCGATTAGAAGAGTTGGAAGTTTTGGATGAGAAGAGGTTAGAAGCGCAAATGCACATGGAGTGCTATCAAGCTCGAATGACTAAATCCTTCGACAAAAGGGTGCGACCAAGATCATTTCAGGTTGGAGATCTGGTGTTTTCCGTGCGCAGGCCGATCATAATCACACGAAAAACAGGGGGCAAGTTTCAACCTAAATGGGATGGGACATATCTCGTTACTCATGCATTCACTAACGGAGCCTACAAGATCATCGACAAAGATGGATTACAAATCGGGCCTATCAACGGCAAATTTCTAAAGCATTTTTATGCTTGAAGTTCTTTAGTTTATAAATTTTTCATTTTCATAAAATGTAACACTCCTGGCCCGCAAGAGGATAAACTGTAAACGGCCCTAAATAAACAAAAAAAATTGCTCTTCTAACGAACTACGTTCGATTTGATCCCGTTTGGGTACATGGGTAGTTTGAATAAATTATAAATTCAAGTTCAGTCACAACTAATAAATTTATTCAAATTGTTTACCAATTTCTGAAATAAAAAAAAAATACACTCGAAATGTGAAGAAAAGATAAAAAAAAAATGATGGCAAATCAAAATTCATACGATATGGTCCCAAAGAAAATCACAAATTCTCGATATCACTCATCATCAGGTAACTATCTTCAAATGTCTTCCTTTTCCGGTCAATGGATGCTATGCTGGTGACATCTCTAGTCTGCGACTCTTCTAATGTGGCTTTCATGGTTCCAAGCATACCCTTTTGTTCCTGATGGGTTTGGAGTTCATCACAAAGTTTGTCCAGCTCGAAAGTTAGCTGCCCAATTTAATTTTTCAATGAAGAACACGTGGAATCCTTCACTTCCAACTGGATATTCAAAAGTTTCAATTGCTCAGCCTTTTCTTCAGCGGTTAGATTTCTTTCTGATAAATAAAGGTCGACTTCTGTGAGAAACACATCCATATGCTTCATCAAATGTGTTGGATCTGTGTGAAATGAGTTGGCAATCACGTTTTGAAGAATTAAATTATTTTCACTCCACCAAGATTGGATGTTGGAAAACCCATGCTTCAAAACGTTCATGAAACACTTCTGAAGGTAGTTGATCATGGCATCGTGTAGAGCAGCTTTCAAGTAGGGAGACTCTTGAGTTATCTTAGGCGGAGGACCAGACATGAAAGAACAAATCGGCGCAACCCGATGATTATCTGTCTCTGAAGGTGGAATGTTAACTAAAGCCAATGAAGATGGAGCAACTGTGACCTCGTGATTAATTTCTGAAATGTTAGCTCCCATAGTCTCAAAATTTACTTCATTCTCATCACGGAATTTATCTATGTTGAACGCCAAGGTATCTTCATTAATAATACTCGGGTATTTGTAAGGCGGGTCGTAAAAATCGTAAGTACTATCTATTCCTTGAAGCGCATCAATTCTTTCGTCATTCTCGTCGATCTGATCTTGCAAACAGTTTGGATTCATGAAGAAATTCAATCCTCCAGGAATGCTTGGAAAATCTACATAAAAAAAGATTTAAAAAGAAAAAAAAAAGGAAAAAAAAAAGAACATACCCGCGTTTCGTGTTCTAGGTGACATATTTAAAAATTCACCATTTGGTGGTGTATTTGGGAGACTGATGTTAACTTGAGAAGCTTCAACATCACCTCTTGAAGGATTTGGAACGGCTTGAAGCGGCATTTATTTTACCGACTGTCTAATGTTATATATTCGGGAAAGGGGAGCCTGAAATTGAAATTTGTTGCATAAGATTCAAAAACAAAAAAAAAAATTTTAAAAAAAATACCTAATCTCCGGAACTTTCATCCTCCAGAGTTAGAGTTTTTCCAGGTGCATGAGATGCTCGATCTCCAGGACTGCTGTGGTCTGGAATCAAGACTACTTCAGGTATCTTGTCGACAGGTTCAGAGGTGGAAGCGAACTTGGTTGAAGGGACTATAATTTTAATCTTCTTAATCACTCTTTTGTTTCGAAAGTCTGGATCTCTCTTTCGAGAAGTCTCTTCAGAAATGATATTTGGAGAGCTTCACCCTTTAGCTAAGACCTTATTCGGGGTTGGGCCAAGAATAAAGTCACGATTCTCGTTAGAAGATAAAACATGTACTTGAACCTTGGTCAGGATCGACGACACTTGGTCACTCCACCAATTTTGGTACTCTGCATTAACATTTTGACGTGTATCTTTCACATATTCCGGGATATGAAATGTAGATCCACTTAGCGTCCGAGTCAAGGACAACCAAACACGATACATGTCACCTGCATTGGGGGCAATATCCAACTTTCTTGGTGAATCAGAAAGTTTCTTCCTAAAGCCAAATTGTCTCGCAAACCTGTGGGGACTATATGCCTCAAGAATGAAAGGAAAGTTTCCTTGGCGATAAGAAATAAATCCTGATCGAATACTCACCATAAATTTTGAAGTATCTATAGACCTTGGAACATCATCCACTCGTGCACCGGGATGAGACGATGAAAGAAACGGATTCCAACTAAAGTCATTGGCATCCATCATTCCCCGAATAAGGTCCCGACAATCAACAACATTTTTCTCCCAAGACTGGAAAGCATTCAAAGTGCCAGCATACATTCGGATTATAGGACGATGATAACTCTTGTCCATGTGGGCATAAATACCTCGGACGAAATAAGTAGCAGCCCAAGCATAAAGAAAATGTCCAGGAAATGAATGTGAAATCGAGCCAAGGTCTAGATTTGACTGATGATTCGACGTCCGTGTAAGTCCTCTATAAATACTCGCTAATATTGGAGGGATTAGGCTGTAAATGTACCCACCTGCCATTTTTGAGGACGCTTTAAAAGTCCCAACTCTTATGTACTCGTCTCCGGATGGAAGAACGAAACGACAAAGCCACAGGGAGAAATAAACAGCTATTTCCAATTCCTCTTCTTCTTCTATAGACAAATGTATTGGTATATCGCCCCAATGACTCCGATCCCTGCGAAAAATGTCTCTCGGCTTGTCTACAATCACGGGTCTCCGAATTTCCTTTGAAGCTTTTTGATGACGCCTCTTAAATGGATTTAGATTCATAACATTCTTATAATTTTTGTGTTGTCGAGGGTTATAGGCACAACCACTCTCGTGAAACCAAAAATTAATCCATTCTTCATGACTGACGCAATCAGATTCATTCGCATTGGCAATCAATGCGAAAACATTGAAGAGGTACAAACAAGACTTGGGGAGATGATCTGTCAGCTCTGAAAGACTTGGAACTACTTCCTCATAGTAATTACTCATAATCGGAAGTCCACTTACCTCGCGGATGTCCCAAAGAGAAATGCCAATTTCACCACTGGCAGTCACAAAAGTATTGGTCTCTGGACACCAAACTTCACAAAGAGCCCTGTAGATAGAGTTTGGGCGATGATAATCCTTTGTAGTGGAACTGACTGCAGAAGCTAATTGACAAAGATTTTTCTTGAGCAGAAGTTTTTGAACCCATGAAGACCATTCCCAAAACTTTGGAAGAAAAGAAATTTCTCCTCGACTGATAAGTGCACTTCCCTATCGTATTTCTCTGTTGCCAATCTTCTCACAAATCACTGCTCTTGGAATGCACTCCATGCTTTGAGAATGATGAGGCGGAAGACATAGAAAGGGGAGATGACTACTAGGGTGGTCGGACTTCGCGGCTTCTAAATTCTCGTGGCATTCACTAATGACTTGCATGTGCAACTCTAACAAAGGCTCCAAGAGGTCAAGAGAAGGGTCTGCAGTTGGCTTATGGATGCTAAGTTTAAGTTCGCCGCGTATGCCAGGCTGGGCATGGTACTTCACATTAGTATTTTTGAAACGAAGGTAATTTTTGCCTTAATTTTTAATCTCGACAATTTCGTATATATCAGAATACACTTCGTTGTTAGAGCTTGCACCAGCCACTCCTAAAATTAAAAAAAAAAATGAGCAGTAAATCTTTTAAATTTGTCTGAGCCTTCCAAATATGTAAATGACAAACACAAAGTCTTGGACGGTAAACGGAGTCGGTCATTGGTCCTAAACACAAGGTGCCTTGGACGGTTAAAGGAGTCGGTCATTGGTCCTAAACACAAGGTGTCTTGGATGGTAAAAGGAGTCGGTCATTAATCCTCAACACAAAGTGCCTTGGACGGTAAAAGGAGCCGGTCCTTAATCCTCAACACAAAGTGCCTTGGACGGTAAAAGGAGTCGGTCCTTGGTCCCAAACACGAAGTGCCTTGGACGATAAAAGGAGCCGGTCCTTGGTCCTCAACACAAAGTGCCTTGGACAGTAAAAGGAGTCGGTCCTTGGTCCCAAACACGAAGTGCCTTGGACAGTTAAAGGAGTCGGTCCTTGGTCCCAAACACAAAGTGCCTTGAACGGTAAAAGGAGCCACTTCTTGGTCCTCAACACGAAGTTCTTGCATGATAAATGGAGACAGTCATTGGTCCTCAAGGTACATGAAAGGGTTTGAAATTTTAAATCTATTCTGAACTCTTAGTATAATTACATCACAAAATTTAAACTATGTCCCAAAGAAATCTCAAACCTCAAAATTCTTTAATGACTCCAAACGTTAAATCCCTGAAAAAAAAATGTAGAATCTCAATTTCAATGTTGTCAAAACAATTATGCTAAAATAATAATGATAATAATCGAGAAAAAAAAAAAAAAAAAAAAAAAAAAAAAAAAAAGAAACTGAAAATAAAAATAAAAAGTTACGTGTAAAAAAAAAAAAAAAAAAAAAAAAAGAATGAAACTTCACGGCAGAAACTAAAGTGATCAATTCCAATTGGTCACTTTAGTTTACCGAAGGTTAATTTCTTTGATTTCCGCCGCCAACTGGAACCAAGAAAACATTAATAAAAAAAAAAAAAAAAAAAGCTAAAACATAAAAGCGGTCGCTTCCAAACCAATTTTAATTGGAATTGGCTCCAATCCATTGTTTGGAATTGCGGCGGAAATTCCGCAGAACTCGAGAAAGAGTAAAGAAAAAATAAAAGTTCCCTAATCTAATTGGTTCTTACGTTTCTGTAGCTGGCGGATCCCAATTAGAGATTGGTTACGGCAGAAACAAATTTGCTTGTTTCCGTGGAAAGAAAAAAAAAAAAAAGATGGCGAGAGCAAGATAGAGAAAAAAAAATTTAACAAAAAAAAAATCTCTACCTTTATTTGCAAGATTTAACCAACTTGTTCCTAAATCTCAAAATTTGTTTATATAAGTATCGGACCTTACTTATACCCGTCATACCATATAACATAAAAAACATGTTCAAAATATAAGATAAACAAATAATCAAATAACATTTTATCCAACCAAAAAAAAAAAAAAAAAAAATCCTTGTTATCGAATTTTCAAGGATAAGAATCTTGTGCTAAATCAAATTCGCACTTTGTCCTCAAATTTTTCATTTGTATTAATTTACTAGTTGGATGTTTGAGCTCGAAAAAAAAATTGAAAATCAAGATTTATCAATTTATTTATTCATAATAAATAAATAAATCTTGAGGGGGCATTTGTAGACACTAAAATAATAATAAATAAAATGGATTGGGTCAATTTAAATTATTAGCCCAATTAAATTGAAATCTACTAAAGCCCGCTAAAAATAATTAGGAGGCACATCCTTCTATTTCAAAACCTACAATTATTTAATTAATCATTTTAATTAAATATAATTGAATGGTTACCAAAATTAGTCACGAAATTTTCCCTATAAATAGGACCAATGGTCCATGGAAAAAGAAAGGAGAAAAAGTGAAAGTGAAGAAAAAAATCACGAAGTGCTGAAGAAATCTCAAAGTCGGAGGAAGAGAATAAACTCTCTCAAGCCGAAGTTCAGCAAACACGAAGTAGAATAAAATCTTCTTCAAATCAAGTCAAATCCAAAAAGATCAAAACCTTCTTCAAATCAAATCAAGTTCAAGTCCAAGCCCCAAAATTTAAATATTGAACAAGTCAAGCCCTCGACAAATTAAATTCTTAACAAATCTTGAAATCCAAAATTCAAACCACGTGGCCCCTCGTATTCAAACATTCAGATTATTAATTAGAGGATGTTGCAATTTTGCAGTTACAAGAAAATTAATTTTCACTTGTATTTATCGAAAATACAATTTGTAATGATTTTCGTATTTTAATATACGAAATTTGTCGTACAGTGTGTTTTTAATGGAGCAACGTTATCCAAAACCACGAGCTTCGCTGTGAGGTCTAACATTAGGCATATATTGTCCACTCTACTCCAGGTGCGTCTAGCCATCTGCGAGGACTTTAAAAAAAATATATATATATATACTTTATTTAGAGAAAATAAATATATATCGTAGAGAGTCCAAGGCTGTACCGTAATGCAGCGGAGCCTCTTTTTTGTTAAACGGACCGAACCATAAGAAATGAAATCTGTGCCTGGCCGGCCCGCTAAGGATTGGGCAAAAACCAACTTACGGACCATGTTGTAACAATAGCGACCTTAAATCTTCTTATCTTTTAACAAAAAACAGTACCGCACAGATATCCAAATTCCCACACAAATTCGCAGAGAGACACGCAGAGGAAGAGAAGAGAGGGAGAGAGAGAGACGCAATGGAAGGAGCCCTTTTTCCAAACAGACCAGCTTTTCCAATCCAATCAACAAAACCAACATCACAATCACCGAACCATCAGCGCTTGCAATTCAATGCTTGTACTCTCCCTCTTCCTCCTGTAATACAGCAACAAACCCCTTCTTTCCATCTTGATTCCCTTCTCCAACACCTTCTTCACATCTCCTCTCCCATTAAGTCATCCTTGACTTCCTCTGCTGTTATTTCTCCACACAATCAAGATTTGCTGAAAACCAATTCAATTGCAATTCCAGGACTTGGTGAAAACTGTGTGCAAGATGATTGTTCGCTTGATTTTTTGCCATTGAAGTGTAAGTTCATGCTCAACTCGATTTTAGAGCAGCCCAATTCTAGTTTGCATGCGTTCTTTGATTCTGTCAAGTTTGATTTGCTTCAAGAGGTTGATTTGATTAGTCTCCTGAAAGGTCTGGACCTCTCGGGGAATTGGGAAAAGACTATTTTGCTATGTGAATGGGTTGTTTTAAATTTGGATATATCGGGTAATGATAAATTAGATAATCAGGTTATTGAATTGATAGTCAAGATTCTTGGTAGGGAGTCGCAGTATATGACTACTTCAAAACTGTTTGATGTAATTCACTTTGAGGATTACAATCTTGATGTTCGAGCTTGGACTACTATTTTACACTCTTATTCACGTACTGCGAAGTATGACAAGGCCATAAAATTGTTTAATTTTATAAAGGAAAAGGGATTGTCTCCAACTTTGGTTACTTACAATGTGATGTTGGACGTTTATGGGAAAAAGGGGCGGTCTTGGGACAAGATTTTAGAGCTTCTGGATGAGATGAGGATTATGGGGCTTGAATTTGATGAGTTCACTTGTAGTACTGTGATTTCTGCTTGTGGAAGAGAAGGTTTGTTAGAGGAAGCAAATAACTTTTTTAATGGGCTGAAGGCTAAGGGGTATGTCCCTGGAACGGTTACATACAATTCTTTGCTTCAAGTGTATGGGAAAGCAGGGATTTACAATGAGGCTTTGAGTGTTCTGAAAGAAATGGAGGAAATCAATTGCCCTCCTGACTCAGTAACTTACAATGAACTTGTGGCTGCATATATAAGGGCGGGTTTTCTTGAGGAAGGAGCAGCATTGATTGGCACAATGCCGCAGAAGGGTATTATGCCAAATGCTGTTACTTATACAACTGTGATTGATGCCTATGGCAAAGCGGGGAAGGAGAACAAGGCTTTAAGTTTGTTTAAGCTGATGAAGCAATCAGGTTGCGTTCCCAACGTGTGTACTTACAATGCTATTCTTGGGATGCTGGGGAAGAAGTCACGCATAGAAGATATGATGGAAATTGTTTGCGACATGAAACTCAATGGGTGTGTGCCAAATCGTGTTACTTGGAACACTATGCTTACTATGTGTGGCAACAAAGGAATGCACAAATATGTGAATCGAGTGTTCCATGAGATGAAAAATTGTGGGTTTGAGCCTGATCGAGACACGTTTAATACTTTGATAAGTGCATATGGTAGGTGTGGCTCAGAAATCGATGCTGCGAAGATGTATGATGAGATGATCAAAGCTGGTTATACTCCATGTGTTACAACCTACAACGCCCTTCTGAATGCTCTGGCTTATAGAGGGGATTGGAGAGGCACAGAATCCGTCGTTTTGGACATGAGAAATAAGGGTTTCAAGCCGAATGAGACCTCGTACTCCTTGATGCTCCATGGTTACTCAAAGGGCGGAAATGTGAGAGGCATTGAAAGCATTGCACACAAAATCTATGATGGCCATATATATCCTAGTTGGATGCTTTTGAGAACTCTTATTCTTGCAAATTTCAAGTGTAAATCAATTACAGGTATGGAGAGAGCATTTCAGGAATTCCTGATGCATGGTTACAGACCGGATCTTGTGGTGTTCAATTCCATGCTTTCCATTTTTGCTAGAAATAGGATGTATGAACGTGCCCCGGAAATTCTGCATTTAATAAGGGAGAGTGGTTTGCAGCCAGATCTTGTCACCTATAACAGCTTGATGGATATGTATGCTAGGGTGGGTGAATGTTGGAAAGCTCAAGAAATCCTCAATCGGCTGCAAGAATCTGGTGGAAAGCCAGATCTCGTGTCTTATAATACCGTCATCAAAGGGTTCTGTAGGAAAGGTCTTATGGAGGATGCTATAAAGACTTTCTCAGAAATGACAAGTAGTGGAATTCGGCCTTGCATTGTTACCTACAACACGTTCATTGCTGGATTCTCAGCACGTGGATTGTTTACAGAAGCAAATGAAGTTATTAGTTTTATGATCCAGCACAACTGTAGACCAAATGAACTCACCTACAATACTATTATAGATGGTTATTGTAAGGCAAGACAGTACAAAGATGCCATGGATTTCTTGTCCAAAATTAGGGAAAAGGACACTTCCTGCAACGAGCAGTCCTTACAAAGACTTGCATCTCGAGTCAGGGAAAATATGGAGTCATGAATTCATGAAACTCCGTATCATTCATTTTGGAAGTAACTAGAGCTTCCAGGAGGTGAATGAGAGAACAAGAGAAATTGTGAGATAATGATTCTAAAGGAGTTTTGCTCAGAAACTGATCGTTTGATGCTTCTAACCTGACACTGGCAAGTGTCTGTGGAATCATATTGTCATGTAAGATGATATGAACAGCGAAATTGTGCTCAACAGCTCTAGTTTATATAAGTTGTATCATATAAAGCTCGAGTTTTCCAGTTGACATTTTGTTGATTTTACTAGTATGTAAAGTTACATATTCTTTTGTTCTTTAAATTTGTCCATTTGAAAAGTATAGTATTTGTGTTAGGTAACTGTTTGTTTGTACCCTGCAGATAACGTTTTCAACATGTTACCCCGCCAATAGTAAATTTGACCAACTATAAAGATTGAAGACAAGTTATTTCACCATGTAATTGTCATCCATATTGAAAATGATTATGCTTAGTTGTCTAAGTTTTGGAGTCTAAAGGCTTTTCAAATCACAACCTACATATATCATTCCCCACCTTCTTCCGAGTACTAGGAATCTACTCAGCAAATTAACATAAACGATGTTTGATGGAAGGATTTCATACAGAATTCGCAAAATTAATCCCCAACAAGTCATCAGCCCAAGTGTTCGCTGAGCCTTACATGTCAGGAACACTTGGCGAGACCCCCAAACACCAAAATTTCTCAACCACCATAAACAAACAATGTGTAGCCCAAACGTGAAGGTGGAGCCCACGGTAGGGCTGTAAGCAAAAATCGTCAAACCGAAATCAAACCGAAACCGCATTTTGAAAACCGTCGGTTTGGTGCCACGTGGACCCGTCAACGAAATGGTTTTGAACCAAACCAAATCGGTCAAAAACGGTTTGGTTTAGGTTTGAGAAATTTTATGGCGGTTTAAAACCAAACCGGACCGGTGAAAAAATATATAAAAATTAAAAAATTAAAAAAAATGAAATTTTCTAATTGTAACTTGTAACACTTTTGTGTTGAACTTTTTATTTATTTTTAAATGAGGTTCATATATTCCATAGGCTTTTAAACTAAAAGTCTGAAACGATTCATCAAGCAATCCCACGTTATATTCCATATAAATTACTATCATAAACAATCATCAACTTATATAAACTGCATAGTACTCCAATGATTAAAGAAACTTCAATCAAAATCAAAATCCTACATTGAATTGGATATCCTTTCAAAAATTATTGCAATTTCTGGTTCTGTCGATTATAATTTGTAGAAATCTAAATGAAAAGTTTTGATCGAATCAACAACTATGTAATCAAAGTGAAAACAAAATAAAAATTTCGGATCTTAGAAATAAAATTATATATTGTAAATAAATTTATTTAGGTATAGATTTACCCAATATTTTAATTTGGTTTGAGAATCAATTAATCAAATAATTATAAGAAGAGAGAAGAAAAGAATCAAAGAGAAAAATGAAAGTGCTAAGGTCTAAAATGAAAAAGGAATCTTATTATTTTTTTTATAAAAGTGATTGGAGATTGAATCATATATTTTACCAAAAAAAAAAAAAAATCATATTAGAATCATCCGGTTCCCAGTAGTTCCCATACTAGAACCGAGAACTGGACCGAAACTGGTTGGTTCTTAATAATTTGTCCCAAAATTAAATTATTTTTCTAAATGGTTCCGTGGTTCTTGAAAAATTGTCCACTCCTAAATTAATGGCATAAAAGTAGATAGACAAAAAAATATACGGCGAAATCGGTGGTTTAAAATCGGACGACGGGCAAAAAAAAAATATACGGCGAAACCGGCGGTTTAAAACCGGACGAAACCGTTAGGTTTAGGTTTGAGTTTTTTTCAAACCGTTCAAAATGGTTTGGTTTAGGTTTGAGTTTTTCTCAAACCGGTGTAAACGGTTTGGTTTGAAAATCTGTCAAAAATCGGTAAAATCGGACCGCTTACACCCCTAGCCCACGGTATTGGTATTTACCTCCTTCACCAAGGCCTGGGACAGGGCAGGTGAGGGCGTCAGTAATGGGGCGTAATCCAAAAAAAAAAAAAAAAAAACGTCGCTTAGAAGCACTCCAGAATCGACACAACCACCAGAGACTTATTAGCTTGGTCCTATATGGGTATAGGAGCTATGCCAAGATCTAGGAAGTGGAGGAACTAAGCTGGAGATTTCTCGCCAAGTGGGATATTTTGCATCCAAATCCAGCACGAATACATCGTTGAGTAAGCCTTGCCTCCTGCAGCCCCTAAACTGAACAAGATGAGACCCATTCACACAAGAAAGGAGGTGGAGAGCTCACTTTCACATGCTGCAACTCTATATAACTTGAGTTCGGGTCCAGAACAAATGTATCATTCATGGGTTGTCGAGTCTGATACACCAACATTCTACTCAATATCATTGTACGAGTGCACAATCACTACAAGGACTCCTAGTTACTACACACGATCATATACTGAGGTGCTTCCCGCCGGTTGTTGGAACGACATGAGCCAACAGGACATCCATTGAAGTTGCAACTCCAACAGTAAGCTTTCTCCAGGCTGCTGCTTCAACCATGGTAAGTTCCATAGCCAACCTACACCTCTCCAATCGTTTAGCACCAGAAACTCTCTCTAATACTTAAGTTGTCTCAGGATCCCATGCATTTTGACAAACCATTCGCCAAAGCTCTTCATTCTTTGTCCACTCATAAAGTCGCTGACATACAGAGCCAATGGATGCAATATCCCTTGGGGCCAACTGTGAAAAAATCTCCAGAGACAGAACCTCATTGCTCAATAGCATTATCCCACAAACCCCAGAATTGATATTCTTGTTCCCACTTGAAAATACTCATCCACAGGGAGAAATATTAAACCATAAACATATCGGATGCCTCCTTCGCTGAAGATCCTTCTTACACATTATATCTAAACCCATTCCCTCAATCTACTCACAATATATTCTTCATCTCCTTAAAACTACATACGTGCATGTATACAGAAACAACACAAATGCATATGTTGAGTTTTGAGACCCAATAAATTCAGGCGATGATGTAAAAATGATGTCGGATATTTTATTGACACTAAAAGTTACGGCTCGACTCGAAAACAAGTAATACAAATTGGAGGGCCTAAGTTCAGTTGGGTTGGTAGTTTGGTTAATATATGAATTTGGTTATCGTTAGCCCATTAACTTGGCCTATTATGAGTGAGTCTTAGCACAAACCTAAGCCTAATGACATATACATATATCCATGTGTTTTGTTAAGTGTTGTGTGCGTGTGTATTGTTGCAAGAAAGAAGCAGCTGAGAGAGGAGTGAGAGAGGCGGCCAAGAAAGAGGTGAATTGAGAGAGATTCAACCATTGTTTTCTTCTTCTCCTTCCTCCATTTGTAGCTTGCAAATACCATCACCAAGTGTCTCTTTTGTGGGGGTAAAACTAAGGCAACCAAGATGTTAAGGGTTGTTGGGTCGAGTCGGGTTGATTGGTGTTCGTTTGATTGGTTTTTCTGAGTTCAGATCAATATTTCTTGAAGATTTCTACTACAAAGGGTATCATAGCGTCAAGGTGGTGGATTTGGCGTGAAAAAATGACCAAAAATAATTAGAAAGGTCGTTGAAACGAGGCAGAAAACAGATCCAAAAATTGCCAGAAAACTGTGTAAAAATCAGATCTGTTTGTGCAATTTTCGAACAATCTAAAGTCCTGGTGGTGAAATGGAGACCACTGGTGTGACGTACGTGCAGGTGCAGGAGGTCCCGGAAGTTAGGCACATGGGATTCCGACACCGATGCGTGGAGGCGCTTCCGGCCGATTCCAGGGATGGCTTCAACAGAAATAATGTTGCTGGTGGTGAGACGGATCCTGCGGTGTTGTCGGATTTCAGTTTTGGGCAATACAGTGAAAGTTGGTTGATTCTGCCCCGCACACTCGGGTGCTGTTTTGTGTTGTTTCGATTGTTGGAGACTTTAGAATGAATAGTGACGATTCTAAAGTGGTGAATTCGCATCTCTCGATATTTACGGACCTTCAGAGATGGTTCGCTCAGTATCTTGTTCTTTGCCTTTTATTATTACAGTTAAAATTATTGTGTAGAGTAATAATTTATTTTTTCGCATTAGAAGTCATCATGTGGGGGTGACGTTAGGTTTGGGATTACTGTGAAGGGATAACCATTGCCTGATACTAGACCTAGGAATTATTTACTTTAGATTCTTTGTGAATTTGTTACCGGTCTTTTCTATGCTGTTAGAATTGTATGTGACCATAAGAAAGTTTGTTTGACTATTCTGTGTGAATTATGTCTGTACTTTGCTTGTGGTTATTATTTGGTATTGATGGCATATGTAGGTCTAAGGCTAGTGCGAAGAGTAAAATATGTTTTAACTGTGGTAAAATTTTGGACATATTGAAAGAGACTGTCCTAGAAATGATAATAAAAGGAAAAGATGAGGAGAGAGGTTAGGCGAATGTGGCTTTAGGGTCGAGTGATGATCTTATTGAGGTTTATTGAGAGTAAACCTGGTTACTGCATGTGCATCTGTGTGTGTATCCTTTCTGCATGTGTGCAATTGCTTAATTATGTTGCAATGTTATATGCTACACTTTCAATATTTTTGATGTGTGTAATTGCGTGAATTAGAGTGACTTTATTGCTTTGTGTAATGTGTTTGCATAAATAGTGGGTTGAGATTTGTGGCGTACTCATTTTTGCTTTGTGAGTGGTGCGAGAGAGTGATAGTGAGAAGAAAGATGGGGCAACCGTTTTCTTCTTTATCTTTGTGAGTCTGTGTAGTTTGTGAGATTGTATGAGACAGCCATGTAAGGTTATCTTCTTCCTTTTTGTGAACCTCTTTTGTGAGTGTAGTGAAATAATCAACAATTTCTTCTATTTTCTTTATGTGTGCCACCTTCACCATTTTTTTGTGGATTTTTTAAGTATTCGCGATTGGAGTAACCCTGTGGGACGTGTAGGGGTGACAATCGAGCCGAGTAACTCGTGGACTTGGGCTCGTCTAAAACGAGCTATGAGCCAATCATAGGAAATGCCAAACGAGCCGAGTCATGCTCTGCTCGTGGCTCGTCAAATTTTTTTTTTTAAAAAAAGGTAAACGAGCCCATGAGCCGAGCTGGCTCGTGGCTCATAAAAAAAAAATTAAATCTTCAGTGACCATTTTGGTCCATATATATATATATATATATATATATATATATATATTCAAATTTCATTTTTCTTCCTGTAAATATCCATCAATTACAACATTTTTTTAAAACTTACTATCAATCTCACATTCTCTACTATACTCTCTACAAATCAATCATTATCAATATTATTCATTCATTCATTCTAATTTCTATGCTCTTCTATATTTTATTTTGAAAATATTGAATTATAATATTGATTTTATAATATATTTTTCACACTACTACATAATCTTCATTCACTTCTCAATTCTACATTTCTATTTCACTTCTTCTTCTTCAACATTCAATTTCAATTATTCACAAATGGATACATGCTCATTTATTGAAAACTTGTTCGATTTCGGAGTCGGGGATGAAGCATTTGTGCCCCATAATCAATTTGGGAATGAGTTTCGCCGGTCTAAATGAATTATCCATTCCAGAAAATATTCAAGATTACAATGTTTATGAAAGTAGTCATCCAATTGATTTGGATAACGTTGATACTAATGCTAGTCATCCAATTGATTTGGAGCAGGATGATGAACCTGTGTTGAAAATTTTCAATGCAAGAGGGAAGAGAAATGGGAAGAACCAGACAAAAGGTTGGGACCATTTTAAATTGGTTCAAATTGGTCGTGTGATCGATGGACTTCCAGAAACCAAAGCAGTATGTAAATACTGTCAACAACGATTGACCCATCAAAAAGGCATAGGAACCACCCACCTCAACCGTCACTACAAAACATGTGCAGTCAAATATGAGCTTCTTCCTGCTGGTCAAACGCAACTATAATTTGGTAAACCAGGCAGCGGTGCTACTACTACACCACTTAATATGTGGATATATTCGGAGTAAAGAACTCAAATAGGAATGGTGAAGTACGTTACCGGAGTTGAGTTGCCACTAGCACAAACGGACAACCAATATTTCGTTACCTTTGTGAAAGAATATCTTCAACTGAGGTACGTTAAGGTAAGTCGAAATACTATTCGTTCTGATACAATAGAATATTTTGAAAATGTAAAGCAAATATTGATTGTCAATTTAGAAAAATGTGGGGGTGTGATATCTTTAACTTCAGATTTATGGGAATTGATTAATAAAAGAGGTTATATAGCTGCAACTACACACTATATAGACCCACTTTGGATCATGCATAAAAAATAATTGCTTTTAAAATTATTGAGTACCCGCACAATGCTAACAATATATTTAGTGCTATTATGAACATAATTAGAGAATATAAATACGAGAGTAAAATTCGCTCTTTTACGTTCGACAACGCTTCTATAAATAAGTCTGTTGCCAATAAATTGGATAGAGTATTTCAACCCGATTTCGGTGGTTATTTATTTCATATTTGATGTGTATGCCATATTTTTAATTTATCAGTACAAGATGGTTTAAAATATGTTAAGAATGAAATTCAACGAATTAGGAATGTACTAATTTATATCACTATTTCACCTAGTAGAAAACAAGTATTTGAGGAATTTTGTGCCGAAAATGGGGTGTCGCGTTCAAAAACCTTTATTAGTGACGTAGCGCATATGTGAAACTCCACATATTTATTATTACAATCATGTGAAGATTTCGAACATTTAATTACTGAATTTTATAACAGTAGACATATTAGGGACGACGACGATAATATTTTGAATGAGTCTGATTGGATTTTAGTTATTAAAATTAAAAAAAATTTGACAAGTTTTTATGATTCTACAAATATTTTGTTTGGTGTTTATTATCCTACTAGTTGTAGGTCCTTGAACGTCTTTTTGTAATTGTTAGAGCTTTTAATAGATTTAAAGATGACCCCGATTTTATTTCAGTTATAATTGTCATGAAATTAAAGTTTAAAAAATATTGAAAAAATTTGCCCATGTTATTTTTATTAGCATGCGTCATGAACTCCCGATATAATTTATCGGGTACTAAATTTATAATTGGCCAAATTTCAAAATCTTTAACTTTTAACGTATCTATAAGAATTTGGAAGCAACTTTATCTGAAATGTATGTATTATGCTTCACGAATGGGTACACATATTACTCGTGTATCCTTCGAGTCTACAAATATTCCTCTCACTAATATAGCTGATGACGACACTGAAATTTTAGATTTATTCGAAGGCATGAACTCATATAGATATAATTCAACTGCATAAGCACGTGGTTCCTCCAGTAGTAGTAGTTTGTCCTCCACTTCATGTACTCAAACATTGAGCAAAGTCCAAATGTGTTGCTTGCTGAATTATTTGATTACTTTAATCTAATTGGCCTAGTAACAATGCACTAATGAAAATTTCAGAAGAAGTAATTGAATTCTGGCGAAAGTATGAACGCCGATGGCCAATAATTTTTACAATGAAAAAAGATCTACTAACACCTCCGATTAGCACTGTAGTTTCGGAGTCTACTTTTAGTGCAGAGTCTAAGGTTCTCTCCGAGGTTAGGAGTCGACTAAAAGAAAATATTTTGGAAGCATTAATGTGCGTGAAAGACTAACAAGATACTCATTTTCGACTGCAAGACAAATATGCCGAAATTGCATGTAGTCAAGTAAGTGATATTTAATTTAACCATATTCATCACGAATTTTTATTTTAATACCTTTATAATTTTTTTAAAAAAAATTGTATACGTAACAAGTTGTTCGTATACAATTTTTAACTCCACCTACTCGAAATTGAAGTAGCCAGTCTCAAACTCGGATAAAGGAGGAGAGTTTATTTATTATTATTTTAAAAAGAAAAATATTTTGAAAAATCATTTGACTATTTCTCATATTTTTTAAAATTTTATCATTTATAAAATAATTATTTTCAATCAACATGTTTTCTTAAAAACTAACTTGGAAAATAAAAATATATTAACTAAAAATTATTTATAAGCAAAAAAAATTTATTTATTTTTACAAAAAACTTATAAGTAAGTATTATTTATAAGATAAAATCATAAAAACATACATTATAATTAAAATTACTTATAAGTTATAAGTAAAAAATATTTTATCTAAAAAAATTGTTTCCAAAATAAAAATACTTATAAGATAAAATTTTACTGAAAATGTATATTTTAAAAAATATTTAGAAACTGTGTAAAAAAAAAGGCGAGCTCACTAACCAAGCTCCTACTTGGCTCGTCCCGGCCCACGCGCTCGTAGGGCAACAACCCCAGCCGGCTCAGCTCAACCCATTGCCACCCCTAGGTGCGTGAGTCAATTTAAATTGAGCCACAACTTTTGTGGTCATCGAAAGGTATTGATTTGTCATAGTGAGTTTGTGATGTACTTACAGTGAGGATGTCTATTAGTAATGTGGAGTATAGATGCCTAGGGGTACATTGTGGTTTAGTACCGGAGATGTGGAGTATGACATTTGGATCACAAGTGGAGAGGTGATTAAATGTTGGAATCATTTATCTGTAAAGAGACCCTGATCAGATGGAGTGTGAGAGAGACACTTCTATTACTTTTGTTAGATGAAAACCCATTATCCACGTAGGTTGAAAAAAGTGATGTGGTGATAGATGATTATCCAGAGAATTTAGGATATATTGTGATTTACTATTTAGATATGAGTTAAATGATTAGTCTAGTGAACATGGTGGGCGATGAGAAGAGATATGTGTTCTCGAGGTGGGAGCAACACGGAATGAGATATGATAAGTGTGGTGATATATTTTTGTGGGGTCATTTACGCATTTATTGCATATGTGTTTGACCGTGTGTTTGATTAACTTGGTGTTAGTCTTTTGTTCCGTGTGAACATGTTTAAAAAGATTTGTGTTATCCTATATTATATTATCATCGCATGTTTATTTGCTTTTGAGTAATTACTGTGAATATTTGCTTCTACTTGTGTGTTTTTAACCTTAACCCTGGTGAGTATATGGAGCAGGTATGATATGTGTTTCAGGTTGAAAACACGAGGTAAGGTCTCTGATACCAATTTTATTGGTTACATTGATTATGCAAGTATTAACTGTGTATTTTGATTGCTTGCGGATTTATTGGGAGTCAAGGTTGAAATTTGTTGTGTTTTGATACCCAATAAATTCGGGTGATGATATAAAAACGATGTCGGATATTTTATTGACACCAAAAGTTACGACTCGACTTAGAAACAACTAATACACATTAGAAGTCCTAAGTTTAGTTGGGTTGGTAGTTTGATTAATATATGAATTTGGTTATCGTTAGCCTATTAACTTGGCCAATTATGAGTGAGTCTTGGCCCAAACGTAAACCTATTGACAGTATACATATAGCCATGTGTTTTGTTAAGTGTTGTGTGCGTGTCTATTGTTGCAAGAAAGAGGCAGCCGAGAGATAGGTGAATTGAGAGAGATTCAACCATTGTTTTCTTTTTCTCCTTCCTCCATTTGTAGCTTGCAAATACCATCACCAAGTGTCTCCTTGGTGGGGGGTAAAACTGAGGCAACTAAGGTGTTAAAGGTTGTTGGGTCGAGCCGGTTTGATTGGTGTTCGTTTGATTGAATTTTCTGAGTTCGGATCAATATTTCTCAAAAAAATTACGATAGCATATATACAGAAACAACACAAATTTCCGTGTTTATGCATACCTATGGCACTTCGCATCACAAATACAATTTCAATGACATGTTCAGAAGTGATATGGAGAAGAGGCAACTGTTCTTGAGAAGCTACAAGTTCAAAAAGAATCAAAGTGTGAGAGACAAGTTCATTAAAGTGAAAAAAGTTATATGTAAAAGGCTTAAATCAACAAGAAAGTTGAAAAAGATGCAGTGTTTTAAACATAGAATCTGGTCGTTTTTTGTGAGGATAAGAAAGTTTTTTTCAATGTCTGCGTACCTAAAAGAATTGCCCTACTTCCAATGATGTTGGTTATCCACCTTCTTGTTTGTCATAGGGTTTCTTTTTTTTTTTTTGTTTTCCCTGACTTATAACTTCAGTAACAAAAGAAGGGGATGATCAATTTCATAGTTGAGATTTGATGTCCCAAATTGGCTGTTTAACTTGTTGTTCACCAAATGATTCATTGACACCTTGTGCATTTAAAAATTGTCGAGAAATTATTAGATGGACAACAAGTTGGACAATCACTTTTGAACAACAAATTTCAACTCCTGATTTCGTGTTGCTCTCTTGTTATGATATTTCAAAGAATAAAAGTGGTTTTGCGTGAAAATTCTGACACCTCAGTTGACCGACCCTCACATTGTGCGTGGGTCCCATGTGAATTAAAACATACCAACCCTTATATGTGTGTGTTCAATCATCTCCCCATATCCGTGTAGCAAAACTCTATTTCAAATCTTTTTGGCGTTAGGAAATTGATCCATGGTATATTCATGATTTGAATTAATAAATTGGTTATCCAATAAATTCACAATTTGAATTTGAATTTGAAAATAAACTAAGCTGAATGTTTAGTAGCATAAAAATGAAAGACTACACTTACAAATGAATATGATGCCATAGTCTCGTAAGTCTCATACTTTGTCAAGAAGATCATGTATTTAGGATATGACTTAAGCTATTTGATTTGTCCAATTTTGATATATTTTCAAATCAAATTGTTTAAAATGTTTCATAAAAACACTAATTTAAATAAAACCGTCTGAAATGATTTGAGATTTTCTTAAACATAAATCCAATCGTTTTTTTTCTTTTACAAAAAAATTTAACAATCAGTATATGCAAAGACATATCGTCCATATCAACTACATATATTAGAATGTATTCTTTAATGGAATTAAAAATCTCATTAAAAGTAGTGTGATTAAAATTGCTAGTTAAATTTAACCTCAAATTTTAAACAAAATCAAATAAAGATAAATCATAGATCCGCTTATTAAGATAAGAACATTATGCTACTTTGTCCAAATTGGGTTATAAAAGGAGGTGTCCAAGTGATGTGACACCCTCCCATTGGAAGAGGCGGCTGGCTTGGCCAATGGAGGGGAGCCACATCACTTGGACACCCCCTTTTTGTAACCCAACTTAGATTATGTAGCATAGTCCGTTAAGATAATAGTTTAATGATACTTTCGAATGCAAGTATTAGAAAAGATTGGGGACTTCCAGCCGCCTCGGCCAATGGAAGGAAGCCACATTACTTGAGCACCCTTTTTTTGTAACCTAACTTAGATTGTGTAGCATAATTCGTTAAGATAATAGTTTAATGGTACTTTCGAATGCAAGTATTAGAAAAGATTGGGGACTTCCGTGTAAATTTATACATTGAGACAAACATCCCATGCCCTTCTTGTATCCTGTACCTTTCTGCCTTAATTCCCGAAACTGCCCCCCTACGTTCCCTGCAATTACTACTCTCTCCTTCTTCCTTACAAAACCCCTTCTCCACTATCAGTTGTATACTTTTTCTACTTCTATACACACAGACCAACCTTCTTCCGATCTACGCAAAGTACCAATTTCTCTTGTTCCATACGCCATTTTTCACTGAGAGAAAAAGTGAAGTAGAAGGGAATTTAATTATTATTTTTAATTAATTAAATAAAAATGCCGATCAAGAGTGAAAAGACGCCGCCGCCGAGAATCGGGAAGATCGGGCCGTACACTGTGTTTGTAACACCTCCGACCACACCCAATCCGAGTTTGAAACCGGATTCTCCCAAAAAACCCGTTGACGCTCCGGTTCAGGTCCAGACGCCGGTTCAAAAAGTTGTACAACCTCCTCCGGTTATGGCTCCGCCAGTGCAGTACTGCGAAGATAAGTCTGTCTTTGCTTTCTTCTGGGACGCCGTGGCCAAGGTCCAAAGCGGTATCGTTTAAAAGACTGCCTTCTTTTTTGTATTGTTAATTTTATAATTCTATTGCTATAGATTTTTAAACATAGGTGGGTAGAATTATAATTTCCAGGAATGCTTAATTATAAAGAAATCAACCTTCCAAATTTAATTTATAAATTTTGTAGCTCATGCGCGTTTGGATGAGCACGTCGCTCATTGGTTTGGCTTGAATCAGTCCAAGTATCAATGGGCATTGGATGATTACAGCGAAAGAAATGGAAAGGCGAGTTTCTGTTCCTTCTTTATTATTTTCAGTTTTGAAAAGTTAATGTTCTTTTCTAATTCTTTCATGATAGATTACTGTACATTGTGGTCCAATGCATGATATTGTTGAGTCATTTCCCAAAATTGAAGAGGTACTTGAGGCCATTATTATGCATTTACTGATCAAAGTTTCAGTATGCAGATCGCTTGAGACATTATTTTTGTTGCCAGAAGGTAGAAAATCAGTGAAACATTTCCTGTTATGGGAATTGGATTACTGTGGAAAATGAATTAGATAAAATGAAGTCTCCTCGCAGCATTTTTCTATAACCCCACTTACAAAAAATAAAGAGATTGTTTCGACTATAATGCAATTTTATTGCTAATACAAGTCTTGAGTACAGAGTAGAACAGTGAGACATACCGGTATCATTAGTTTCCCTGTTTGGTGGAAAAATAAGTGTTATCCGTGGGATAAATAGAAATAAAACTTACAATGTAATGGATTAAATGCCTCTCATCCTTCTATACATGTATTCATGTTAGTTGCTTTTGTGTATATTTTTTCCTTATTCATCGACAAAAGCGATTTAATGGAGAAGTGTGTCACTCTACTCGAAGGGTTAAATTCGTAAGAGGAAAATTCCATATAGCATGGCAGCAGTAATGGCAATAGCTGTGTTTTTGACAAATGAAAAGTCTATTGACAAGCTTTTGTTGTGAAATAGTTTGCTTGCATACAGGATTAGACAAGCTTGAGCATTTTGACTTTACACAAAATATATTGGAACAAGGCTTACTTGTGTATTTTCAGGCAAACATTTAAGAAGATGGGGAGAGTAGACAAAATTAATATGGACTAATGTGGTGCCCAAGGGAGTTGGATTTTCTAGTTAGTAGGGGTATATCAAATGGACGACAAACATTGGTTAAAAAAGCTATCTGAGGCTTATGCCTCCTTAAATCCCGTCTCAAATGAAATTTTCATAGAAAGTCTCAAAGCTTAATCTTTAAGTGCATTTGTGAGGCTTGTCTTGCATGACAAACATTGTATAAAAAGCTATTTGAGGGTTGGGCCTCAAATCCGGCCTCACTCGAGGCTTTCATAAAAATTTTCGAAGCTTAATCTTTAAGCGCCATTTGTAAGGCTTGTTTTGCACGGAAAACATTTTATTAGTTGCCTCGACTTTTTGGGCTATTTCTTTATAATCTCTAATGTTTTGTGGGCCATTGCATTTTCTTTTATCAGCCTTTCCACGAAAAGGGAAGGGACAATTTATAATGACTAGTGGAGGATGATGGATAAAGAACGAGAGGAAATTAATAGTGACGAGGAGCTTGATGTTGATGATAACCTTAAAAATCCTTTTTGATATTGATGATATAAGAGATTTTCTAAGTTGATTCTAATTCTATTAGTACATTACAATTTTGATTCGTGATTACTAATTTGATAAGTTATTATTTGCTAGTTTAATAATCTATTTGTTTACAAGTCAGACTTTTAATTTTGTTAATTTGTTTTATTGTGAATTTTTTAAGATGGTTTATGATTTGTTATGAACATATTTTTGTATTTTTATTCATTTGAATTATTTTAGCGGTTTGTTTAAGGCTTACCGAGATGAAAACGCTTCAATACTTGATTAAAGCCTTCTTAAATCATGGCATCGAAAAAGATTCATGTAGCTAACTTCAATTTCACGGGGAATAACTTAAAACTTTGTGATCATATCCAGGTCCAGGGTTTACAGGGCTTGAATGCATTATTGCAATTATAGAATTTGTGAATGTTCTTAGATTCTAATATTGCTGCTTGGAAATGGTTTCCAGTTATTTGACCATCCATATGAGTTGATCTAATATATGTGATACATGCTGACTACAGAACCAAACAGAAGCAAAAGCACAAAATGGAATGCAAAATGTGTAACGCGAGCAGGTACAATAATGTAACATTCTTGATTTTTTTAATGGTTCGTAGTGGAGAAAAATGGTTGTCAATCAGTACTATTTTGGAATGTTGTATGTGGATACTATCATATTTCAGGGTATCTTTCAAGCAAGGACACCCGTGTAAGCTCGAGTCGGTGGCATCCACAGTTGGAGTATGAATAACGTGTGCTAATGCATGAAGGAAGTTCTTGTCAATTGTACTAGTTTTGATTTATTTATTTTGGCTGTTATGATAATACTGCGGCTGATATCATGTTGTATTCAATGCTTTAGCCCTGTTTAGTTTTATCTCAAGTCTGCAATGAGCTTTTTGATGTAAACCTTATATAGAAGTGCCTAATTCTATTTGGTACGTTTTTATTTTGATGCTTGCAAGCATCTGGGTGTTATTGGATGCTATCTTTTCCCCGTTTAGGTATGTTTACAAGGATGATTATTCAGTATTTGGAATATTGAAGAAAAAAAAGTAATGAAGGTTGAAATTTTGTCCATCGTAGCGTTCTAAGGAATCAAACATGCACTTCTGTGTTTTTGCATAGATCTTTTATTAGTCTAAATGCGTTGCCATGCATATAACAAGAAGATTTATGCCAAACGATTTTATCGACAACTAATGACTCTGTCACGCGTTGTACCATACTCATAAACAACGCAACCTTTGTGCTGATAAACGTTAACTGTCTGTAAAGGGGCAAATTATATTAAACATATACCGCGTCCTGGGCGTTATTTATATGCAAACACAGTCACTAGCAATGAAATACACAAAATTGGAGATAAATGTGAAGGAACAACGAAACTAATAAAGATAATCTGTACATTGAGTTGGAATTACTGAACAACTCTAGATAGCAGGTATGTTGGAAAAAGAGAACTCTTTGTATCCCTTGTATGCGTAGTATGCAATTCGTGTATAATAGAATCCAGGAATGAACAGAATTCCACCCAGTATGGCGAAGAATAGACCTACAAATACCACATTAAATCAAAACATATAATATAGGTAAGAGAGTGGCATCACGCTATTGGAAAAATTAGCATAACCAAAAAATATTTGAATTTTTTAATAAAGCTTAGCATCTGGTCTCCACTGTTATCTTATCTTGGTCATAAGAAAGAACCATGCACACAATGAGATCCAACTTTTCTAAAATAAGATCAATTTGCACGACAAATGTCAATTTCAGACTGCAGTACAAAATCAAAATGTACCCTTAATTTCTTATTAATCACTGAAAAAACACCCCACAAAAAATCACCAGAGGCAGCACAGCTTAAATTTGCACGGAAAAGTGGGTGAAAGGGAAAATGAAGTAGAACCCGAAATGCAATAATATGTGAAAATTCTGGAATTATGCAGTAAAATATTAATTAGTTTTTCAATGTGGATTCCCCTAAGATTTCATTAATGATTAAAGATTCTTATCTCAGTTATATCTGGATATTAATTAATCACACGAGCATAATATCTAACAATAACGCCAAAAGCGTTGCCTTAAAGCCAAAAAAAAAAAAAAAAACCCCACAAAATGAGACCTAATTAAAGTACAAATTAAAATTAAAAAATTAAACAAGTATGAAGTGGGTGAATGGAAATTAGGGGAGGCAGTGGGAAGTAAAATGGGGAAATTTAATTTAAATTATTACCGTGTGCTGAATCGCCACCGACTTTGTTAATGGCCATGGCAATGCCGATTACGATTCCGATGGCGCCAAAGACGAAAAGCGAGATCGCGAGTGCGATCTCCTTGATTGGCGGCTTGTTGCTCACTGTGTACGAGGATTCCATCATCATGTCCTCGTCCGATATCGAAAACGCGTGATCCACGTAGGCCATGTTTTCTCTTTCTTTGTTTCGATTTTTAGGAATTTTTATCCTTCTGTTTTTCTTGTATGGAACTAGGGAGAATCGTGTGAATAAGGGATTGGAATCTGGGATGCTATGCGCGGAGAGGAAGAGGAGTAGAAAATACGAGCTGAGTTTCTTGAGCATGGAGCAAAAGAGCACTGCTAAATCCTTTGAGTGACACGTTGAGCAAGTTTGGTGGGACTTAACATTAAAAGTGAGTTGAATCTTACATTGATAACTGAGTGGGACTTAATTTTAACATGTTGCATTCCACTCACAACCATATTTCATTCAATAAAGTTCATTTATCATAAGATATTGAGAGAAAAAATTGACATTCAATCAAATGCGTGTGAATCTCGAGTGAATAAAAAAAATAAAATTAAGTATTTGTACACTTTAAGTTATTCTTTGGGTTACCTGACCCCACCTCCTCCCTCACATGGGAGTCGAGTCTCACCTCCAATAAATGTGTGGGACTCGACTCCCATGTGAGTGAGATGGTGGGATCGGGTAAACCAAAGGGTAACTCAAAGTGTACGTATAGTAAGATTTAAAAAAGTATGACTCTCCATTATGAGTAGTCTGTCAACCTCTTCCGTACAAGTAGTAGAGTTGTATTTCATTAATCACTGAATTTATACTTTCGTCACATTTTAATCATTGATATTTAAAATACTTTCAAATAATCACTAAACTTCATAATATTTTCGAGTAAAGTTATTTTTCTATTAGATTCGATCTATATCAAAAAATATATATAAATATAAAATAAATAACAAGATTCTCAATCTAAGATGAGAATATTAATATTGATCAAAAAGACATAATTTGTTTAGTCGTCAAAAAGTTATGTTCAAGGGAATAGAAGAATGGTAACTTCAAATTGACATAAATCTTAATTTAGATTATAATCTTCATTTACATCGAGAAAATAAAATAGAGAAATCATTTCTTTATTTCGATTGGGATCATAGACCCAAATAAAAAAAATAAAAAATTATATCTCTAAAAAACAGTGATATTTTTTATTTAGAGTCTAAAAGATAAATGAAGACTAACAAAATATAATTTTTAGAGTTGTCATAGGATAATTCAAGAGGAAAGAATAACGTCTTTTTCGCGTATGGTATTTAATACTAAAAAAAGTTTGATTCAATGAGTAAAGTTCAGTGATGAGTCGAAAGTATTTTAAAGTTCGATAAATAAGGCGTGAGAGGGGTATAAATTCAGTAGCTAACGAAAGAAGGTGAGTAAATAATGAAGTACAATATGTTAAACTTCAATGACCACTCAAAAATATTTTAAAATTCATTGAGTAAAGACAAATGTATAAATCTAGTGGATTTAGTAGTTCTCATACTCAAATGGAGTCGCGAGTTTTAATTTGTGACTTGCAAATGATGTCTACTACAATTGGTAAAAACCCGCATTAAAAAATAATAGCATTACTTATTTTATTCAAAACTTTATTAAAGAAAATCAATTTTTAGTTAAAAGTACATAAAATAGAAAATATTGACACTATTGGTATTTTTAGAAAGGAAAAAAAAATTTAAAAAAATCAAGTTTTGATTCAAAACAAACTCAAAAAATAAAAAATACAATTATACTTCAGTTAAGTGAAAATATTTAAAAACTTACCGTATTTCTTCGAATATTTTACACAATTTTCTTTGTAAATGATCATGTACTCAAAATATATTTTGACGAGATTTGTGTGAAAAAAATAATTGTTTGATTCTTTATCTAGATTTTGGAATTGAAAATGAAGGAAATATTTATGTCTTAAAAAATCAAATTAGTGCTGAATATAATGTTTTGTAAACTTCACCTTTCTAAACCTGAGGAAATTAAGGAAGTGTTGTAACAAAATAACATAAAAAAGAAATACACAAATAGGAGTAAAAATTAGTGAAGGGTTATTGGTGCAAAACCCTTCAACCTTTGCCCGTATTGTGTAACATCTCCTATCCTTTCAGATTGATGAAAAATCCCTTTATATGAGCTTTGAGGTGGGGGAAGACCTCATGTTGTCCATCACCGTTAATGTTGTTGTTAAATCCACTTAAAGATGATCAAAACGAATAATTGACGCAAAATTCCAAACTTTTGCCTTTATTGCGGAATACTCCATATCATTTCAAATTGACGAAAACCCCCTAGATTACCTTTTAAGTGTGGAATACAAAATTCTCTTTTATTTTCGCAATAAAACTTTGTGAATACATGATCTTTAAATAAAACAAAACAAAAAGAAGATGAAAAATAAAGATTTAATTGCAATAATAGTCCTAATTTTTTTTTTTAAAAAAATTTACAAATGAGTCCCTAATATATAAACAAAAATGAAAAAAAAATCTATCTCTCTCCCATCTTCCTCCTACCAATGAAGATGGACGACAGGGGATCTTCCGCACCTCAAATATTATGACCCTGTTTGGTGGGGATTAAAATCATATTTTTAGGATATTTTGATAAACGTTGTTGAAATGTCTGGTTAAAAAGTTGTGACTCCCATAAAAGGTGTAGTTAAAATTAGTCGTTGAGATGTTGACTTTGATTTAGATTAAATTCTAAAATTTAATTTGTATCAAATAGGAACAATGATAAGTGTGTTTTTACACACTTAGTAGGCACTTTTGGTGCTTATTATTGATAAAATTGAGTAAAATTCTATGCATAATTGTGTAAGTTGTACTTTTATAGGCTAAAACCCCGAAAAGACGGAGAACGAAGCAAAATGGAGTGAAAAGGGACTTCAATTGCACAAAAACGTGAAGTTGATGACTGAAATGCACTTGATCAAAAGTTGGGGGGCTTTGACTGCAATTTGGTAGAAGGTTAAATGAAAGAAAGTTCAAAAATGAGGACCAAATTGTACTTGATTTAAAGATGAGGGACCTGACGTGCAATTATGGAAGGACTAAATTGCATATGTTTTATTGGTTTGAGCCATGCGGCCGCATGGCTCATAACTATGCGACCGCATGGCTTGGGCAGAGACTTCAAGTCTCTGCCCTGTTTCTTCCATGCGGCCGCATAGAGTAAAAGTTGGAAGGCGGTTTAATTTTCGGCCAAAATTGATTTTGATCCAATTTGCATTATTTCCCTATTGTTTATTGATAGATATTTTTTTTGTGTCCTAAAATATCTATTGTATCTATATTATTTTATTATCCTATATATATGAGATAGCTCTCTCATTTCATGTCTCTCCCTTGCTAGAAACTCCATTTTCTTTCTATTTTCTCTCTAGTTTCTCTCTTAGTTATATATTTATTTAGCATTCTTGGCTCATTTTGGGAAGGACATTGGAGATAGCAAAGAGATACCTTCAACAAACTTGATGGAAATCATTGGAGGAGTGCAAACCTATGCTAAAGAAGGGTTTATCTACACATTTGTATTCCTTTAATTAATTTTCCCATGTTTTCAATGTTTTGTATAATTAAATCTCTTTGTTATCATATAATATGATGAGCTAAGTACATTGTGTTGGAATTTATGTAATAGCTTAACCAAAGTTTTATTTATATCTTGTTTTGGATTGAATGATGTATATTTTATCAAAAACATGGTGTTTTGATTATTGTTTTGTATTACACTTCATTTACTTGATCATTAGATGTTGTGGTTAGGTTGTTTGGGCAATTATTGAGAAATTGTTGCACTAACTAGACCAAAATAATTAATCCCCTAAGTTGTGTAGTATACTATGCTTGTTTAGGTGTATAGAAAATACATCTACCTTAGGTGACCCTTGGAGTATTCTCACAATAATTTAATGCCATTGGTTAAGTGTTAATTGACATAGAAATATTGTGGATAGGCTTAATCGATTAGGGTTAATTTCGCTCGAGAGAGGTTATTGGCTAAATTTAGAGAATCGGGTCTAGCTTTGTATTTTTGGTAAGATTGCATCTATGCGTTGTTGTTTTGATATAAATGAAACGGCGGTTAAGCGAAAATCATAAATTTCAACATCTTTCAAATCAAAAATATTTTCACCTTTTTTATTGTCGATTTACCGTTTTAATTAAAATCGTGTCGTTTGTTTATTTTCAATCTAAAAAATCAAGTTTTTAAATCTGTGTGTCCATTTCGTTAACTTAAAAACAAGTACACTTGTAATTGAGACCAACACTCTTCGAGGGATCGATATCCGGACTCTAAAAGTCCATTATATTACTTGTTTTCGACCCGTGCACTTGCGGTGTAATTTTTAGTGAACAAACAATATAGGGGATTTTTTTGTCAATCTGAAAGGATATGGAAGTATTCCGTAATAGAGATAAAGGTTAGAGGTATTTTGCTCCAATAATCCATTAAAGAACTAAAAAGTCATTTTCTATATGTTCGGAATGAATTTGCTAGAGAGTGTAAAAGTTGTGGACTGATTACACAGATTTTTGAAAATAATAAAGAAAAAGGAAAAGGACATGAAGGTAGTTCGGATGTGAACCCATGCTCTTCCACAAAGAAGATTAAAAACTTCACCACAAAACAAAAAAAAAAAAAAAAAAAAAAAAAAAAAAAAAAAAAAAAAAAAAAAAAAAAGGCTTTCTACGCATTACAATAAAATTTAAAAATTCACTTTGAAAGGATAGACAAAACAAACTTTTTTAACATAAGTTAAACACCGGTGTTTGAAAGATCATTTCTGTATATATATAAAACGAGATTGATGAACAACCTATTATGTCCCATTCTTAAGTGGGCACGAATAGACCGACCTGAACCTGCCTTATTAGTCACCCCTACTCTATCTTTATCGGCAACAACGCTAATGCCAATTTCATATATGATTGTTACTTTGAAGGAGAAGATACCAAAAATTAATTTAAAAATCAACTCTTTATATCCACTAAGCCAAATTCTTGGCTAGATTCTTATTTCATTTAGCAAAAATAAGTTTTTCATGACAAATTGACAATTATAACATCCATATGCCTCTAGGTTTCCTTAACAGATGGATTCTCGGTGTGAGAGGGAGAATGAGCATTGTTAAATGATTGTGATCCATCAAGCCCCACTTAAAAGTACATTATATAAGTGAAAATGACTTCCACTTTAAAAGTAACTTTGTGTTATGAAGGCAAATGCAAGATTAGTTATTGATGAAGATTGAATATGGATGATTTTAATTATAATTAGTTTAGTCTTTAATTAGGATTATGACTCTTAATTTTCACAATTTTAAATAGATTAGAATTTTAATTCTTTTAGAGTTAATCGTTATCTTTAATTTAATTATTATCTAGAGTTAAGGAGTTTAACTTCTATCCAAATTTATCTACTACTTTAAATACGAATTGTAAGACTTACGGCATTTGAATTGAAATTTGAATGGTTGAGATTTCTTCAATTTCTTAGATTCTCGTAGGTATTTAAAAATCAATTCGTGTGCGAATAAAAAATTTTAATGCCTAGATTTTTGGTATTCTTAAAAATCAACAAAAAACTTGAACGTATTTTGTTTGGAATCAACAAAATTTCGATCGTGCGTTCGTCAATTTATTTCATTGCTTTCGTTGCGCTACATCAGTTATCCTTCAACCGTATCAAGATCTGTCTGTCATTGCTTTTGAGAGTGATTTTCATCACTTTTCTGACTGTTAGGTCGCAATTATGGATCATTTGTGTGTAGTGTGGGGCCCACCTTTTTGACCCAACGGTCAAATTTTTGCTTTTAATCCCAATTTAAGCAGAAACAAACAGTGCCCAAAACTTTTCTTAGAGCCCAATTTTTTTTTTATGACTAGAAGCTTTTAATAATCCGATATCAAGTAATATGTATTTCAAATTTCAAACTCCTAGAGAACACAATTCCTTCATTTCAACGAAATTTTTCATGTAACGTGACAATGACAAACATACAATGATATAATGCTACTTGATTGATCCCAATGTTACCAGTAACTCAAACGAAAAAGTAAAAGTATTGTTAATTCAGCCGTCCCGTGCCGGTAGAAGAGAAGACGCGTAGTATTTTGTCTTACGTTTAATATCGCTTAACTGGAAATCTCACTCAAAATATTCACACCTTGGACTCTCCGAAATCCTTCGCTTTCGAGTTTCGATTATTTCCATTATCTTCATAAATCTATACGTCTACTGGGGCAGCTGTGGTTGAATGCAATACCTCTTTTCTCCATTCTACGGAGAAACAAAAGAAATTTGCTTATTGCTGTAGATATTGTCGAGGAAAATGCCTCGTTTAGCACTTGATGGTATGTACGCTGACCGGGTTTTTAGTTTTACAATGAATTATATTTATGTTTTACACTGTGAGGCAATCAGAAATGAAATTGAACACGTGAAATGTCAATTTTAGTGTTATTATTATTATTATTATTTTTTCCATTTTTGAATTGTTTTTCGAATTCTTGGATTAATCAGAGTATGGTCGTCAAGGGAATAGAGAATTTATGTTTTCAACCTCAATGTTCATTGAGAATAAGGCTGGTGTTGTTATATTAGAATGGGCCTTACGCCAAATAGATTTTCCACTAATTTATTAATTTTTTCAATGTATGAGTAATTGGCAGATTTCCATAGCCGCATTGCTCTTTCACGCATAATAATAGGATCTTCGAAATAACCATATAAAAATACCAAGGATTGTTCTTTGTTACAAGTGGATTAGATAGATATTAGTAAGAAAGAAAAAGAGGTTAAAATTTAGTCCATTAATACTTTGATGCAGTTGCTGCATTACTGGATGTCCTATTACCTTCTTCATAAAGATATATTCTTCTATGTCGCTCTAACTTTTTTACCTTGATGAATGCAGTTTCAAGAAAATGGGATGTGAATGCAATGATCACTCCATCATCCTCACTTGAAGAACAGAGCACCACGTCTGGTCAGCCTTCACCGGCTCTGTTCTTTTTCCTGGGAGGGATAGTCATACTCCTCATTGCACTTATCCTGATATTCGTGTTCCGGAAAATTATTAAACCGGCAAAATTGAAAATGTTCATTGCTCGCACAATGAAGCAACCAGGTTGCAGTTTTGATAATGTAATAGTATCGTGAATTCTGCTGCATTACTTCATTAGGATCAAATTTTTTAATCTATTGCAGTAGCGAAAGATGCCATAAGTGGAAATCTTCACACAATAAGCTATTATGATTTCCAGACACTGAAGAAGGCTACTAAAAATTTCCAAGAGAAGAATGTGCTTGGAAGAGGTGGATTCGGGCCAGTTTTCACGGTAATGATGCGGAGTATGTTCTCTTTGTTAGATATTATTATTTCAAATAAAAAAATTTAAAAATATGGGTAAGACCTTTGTGGAGTTAGGATTTAAGCCATAATCTGAATCTTGAGTGCAATAAAAAGCAAGCATAAATTGGGAAAATGCAAAGCAATACATAGATTATACTGGTTTGCCCTCAATGTGGAGTTACTTCCACTTTGCTTGTTTAACTGTTTTCACTAAAATCAATAAAGAGTAGTTTGCGATAGAGATTTCAGACCTTTATGTTTTGTTTCTCGTAGTGCAGAAAAATGACTCCCATAGATTCCTTTATTTTAGGTTTCACGCAATACAACATTTGGGACCCTTGCACACTACAGATTTCTGCAATTCATGTGAATAAATGACTATCCATTCCATATTCTCATTGTATTTAGAATTAGAAAATGACCTCATTTGCATGTAGAATGCATGTTTTATATATAATCACTCTTTCCATTTGATCGTTTAATAGGGGAAGTTAGATGATGGGAGGTTGATCGCTGTAAAGAAGTTGTCACTTGACAAATCACAACAAGGAGAATCAGAATTCCTTGCCGAAGTGAGGTTGATCACTAGTATACAGCACAAGAACCTGGTCCGTCTTCTGGGGTGTTGCTCCGATGGAGCTCAGAGGCTACTAGTGTATGAATACATGAAGAATAGGAGTTTAGACCTCATCATATACGGTACCATTTATATTTCTCTCTGAGTTGACCCATGTTACTTGAAACATTTTATGCTGTTCTAGATCATGGAGTTTTTGTAGCTTATTGAAAGAAAATAAATAAATGGAGTTGAAAGAGAATTGGACAGTCATAACTAATATTTGATTATGATATATGTGATATATGATTATAACTGCTTAGAGACTTAATAACTGTTAGAGGGGGGATGTGGGATTGAATACATCAATATCTCTACCAAAACGATAATGTGGTTAGTTGCTGTGAACCTTCCAATCTGAAGCCAATGTCATTTCCTTTTGAAATCGTGCATATGTAGCTAGTGAAATAGAAGCATGATAATGTGTGAAATAAATGATTATTCTTGTCCTGAAGAACTTGAAGCCACAAGACAATGCTAGAATTTATGCTTCATTTTTTATCCTTTTAATAGTTTTCTGTTGATAAACGATCCTACCCAGAGATAAATGAAAGCATAGTTCGCTAATTGATTAAATTCCTAAACAACTGTCTTGGATTTTTGGTTTGATTATTGTGTGGTGCAGAGAAAAGTGAACCATATTTAAACTGGACAACTCGCTTCCAAATAATTCTTGGGATTGCTCGAGGGTTGCAGTACCTGCACGAGGATTCACACATCAGGATTGTACACAGGGATATCAAAGCGAGCAACATTCTCCTGGATGACAAATTTCAACCTAGGATTGGAGATTTCGGCCTAGCCAGGTTTTTCCCTGAAGGTCAAGATTTTCTCAGTACTAGATTTGCTGGAACCTTGTAAGTGCTTTTCCTTGTGCAAGTAGAATACCACTCATACTCACAAAGAATGGTGATTATATTCATGCTTCAACAAAAAAGAAGTTTCTGAAGAATTAGAACAAATAAATATATATAACAGGAAATAAGTTGGTTTTTGATCGCTATCACCTGAATCATGTTAAGTTTCTCTTTCTTGGTTTATTTCTCTCAGCGTTCTTCCGTAAACTACAGATATAAGAGCATGTTTGAAAAGTGTTTACAAATGGTGTAGTTTATATATAGATAAAAATGAGTGGTGAATAAGTGAATAGTACTTGTGGGTCTCTCAAAATGTGTGGATAAAAAGTGGCTTGACTGTTTATCCACAGTTCATAAACATGAGCCAAACTTAGGCTTAAAATTTGGCTCTGTTTGAAATTATAGAGCATATTGACTCAACTTTTAGATTGTCTTGGGAATGGGAAAGAGAAATGCCTATCTTCCAAACAGGTCAGAAAAGCTAATGCCTAATTTTAGAAGAACACCAAGAACTTCATATATTGGGTCGAGGCTTAGAAAAAACTTTAGCATATAGAAAGTATAAGAATAGAGTTCTTGTCAGTGATAAAGTTGAACATAAACTGAAAGAAACATTAAGGAGTTGGAAGAATATAAGTTCGCCAACATTTGTGACGCATCATCAATTGATTAGTTTTGCCCTTGTTTGATCCCCATTTTTGGAGTAAAATATATTATGAAATAGTGATATTTTGGAGAATGTGTGGTTAAAAAGTAAGGAAATTTTTTTGAAATACTTGAATGATTATTTTATGGGAGATTGTGTGGTTGAAAATGAGATTTGAAAAAAATGCATTCTTGAAAAAATAGGGCTCAAACAGTGGGTTAGTCTTCTGAGAGCTATGCCGACTATCACTTTTGGTTTCTCATAAAGCATCCATTGGCGTTATAATTGAAATACATTGTGTTTGTGCAGAGGTTACACTGCACCTGAGTATGCCATTAGAGGAGAATTGTCCGAAAAGGCCGACATATTCAGTTTTGGAGTTTTGGTGCTTGAAATTATTAGCTGCAGGAAAAATACGGATCTTTCTCTGCCCTCAGAAATGCAATACCTCCCTGAATATGTAGGCTCTTTTGAAGACTTTCTAAATTTAGATTTGCTTTCTGATCACTTAGTGAAATTCAAATTTACTTATCTCTTTCTGCAATACATGTGTTTCAAGGCCTGGAAGCTGTACGAGCGGTCGAAGTTGGTCGATCTTATAGATCCAAGAATCCGAGACAGGTTTGTGGGGAACGACGTTTTGCAGGCAATTCACGTGGCCTTCCTATGCCTTCAACCTCGTGCGAATTTAAGGCCCCCAATGTCTGAGATTGTAGCACTGTTAACATGCAAGGTTGATGTGGCCGGAAAACTTACTAGACCTGTCTTCTTGGATAGAAAACAAATGAAAGACGAGAAGCTCTCGTGGGATTCCATTACAGGGCCTTCCCCATCTCCACTGAGGAGTGATTCCCCTTCGTTTCCCTGGCCTCCAGGTAAAGGTTTTAGTCTCTCAGACATAAGATCTTCCTAGGTAAATCATAAAAAAAAAAAAATCATCCTTGTGATTTCAGTGTATCTTGTAACATATGCACAAACCATTTTGTTCCTTTTCTCGTAGGATGAGCAGCTTTGTTTCTTCGTATTTTTTGAGTGGACAATTCATTTTCAGTAGAAGAAACTAGCATTCATCGTTGTAAATGAAACCTTATTGTTACAGCAAACTCAAATTGAATACGATTTTGTAAGATTTTTACCTACACTTCTGAAGATTTACACAATAATTTCATTATCAAACTGACCCCAATCTTTATAAAGTTCAATTTCAACTTCAAAGGATATATCTATTACGACCAGGGCTCAGTTTTGCCCACATCCAACACACTAAACACGCTTCAATACTCTTGCCCGATAATCTATACTCCAATATTAGGAGGATTGGCCCTTGAAACCATGAAGAAGATAAGATATTCATTCACATTATCACCAAGAAATCGATCACAAGAGCAAGAAGAAGGCACTAGAGCGAACCAAAAGTCACGAAGACTTCTTTTGGCAACACTTGCGCAACAGATTGCTATTCAATTATTCATTTCACACTATGCAGGAATTTTTATTTTATTTTAAATTTTAAGGCCTTCGTATGGTATTTTTATATAAAGTCAAGCTGGAGTAAGAAAACATAATCATTTCCTAATAATATATTAAGCCCTCAGAATTCAAGTGGGGGACAGGCCAGACCAGATAGAGAATTCTGCTGGAAAGTCGTAATCCCTCATAATAATTCTGTTCTGTCAACATTAATATCGCATTTTCTGCTACAAATATTGCCTTCTGATCATCTTGTATTTAAACATATGACATGGGGGGTTGTGTGCAGGGGCGGATTCATTAAAGGCCAAGTGGGGTCTACAGTCTTCATTGAATTTTAAAAAACCTTCTATTGGGCTTTTTTAAATTTGAACTTTCAGATTTTTTTGGTTTCTTTCACAATTTATTTTAACATATTTTCTGTCTCTTTCCCACTTGACCATAATTCTGGGTACGTCCCTCGTTGTGTGGGGGGTTGACTGTTGTGCGAAGAAAAGTTCTTAAACCCAAAGCTTCAATAGTAACAGAAAGTGACTTTTGTTAAAAACATAGGACAAAGCAATGCATGCATGGTGATGGGGGAATTCTGCAAATAACAGAAGCTTTAAATTTGGTTGAAAAAAAGATACAGCATTTAATTTTCCTCAGATGGGAATTCATTGCCATCTTCTGAATTGTGAAAAATATCACAAACACAGAATAAAGAATCCAAACAAACTCTTAAAATGTGTCCCTATTTCAAACAAAAGAAGCAAAGAGGAGAAATTTTTATAGATAGAGACCAGAATCAGGAACCAATTCGAATTTGGATCTTGACATTTCGGTGGTTTAACCGTAGGCATTTTGCCAGGAAGTCGGTGGGCTCACCGTAAGTCTCTTCAAGGACATTTCCTATCCTTTCAAAATTTGCAGTGTGGCTAGGTAAGAAGTTTGTTTCTCAAGGTGAGTGATTTTATGAGGGGTAATGAACCTTTTTAAAAAAAATTATTTTAAGAGTCGAGCAATGGAATTTTTAAATTTTTTTGTTCTGATCATTCCGTCCAAAATTGTGAGCTTGACAAACGGCGTACATATGAGATGTAATTTTGATGTCACTATCCATTTTATTTTTCGACTTTATTGAACCAACTTATCTATGAGCTTAAATTCTACACAGGTTTTCATCACGTTTAGTCATCATTTCAATATTCAATAGTTTTTACGTAAGCATAGTCAGTCTTTATCTCTTCGAAAACTAACTCAAATTTATGTTGTTACCTTAATTGATAAAATTCAATAGATGGAAATGTCATGAAGATTGTAAGTTATGTATCAAACAAAGTATAATAAATGATGATGGGTCATTGCTAGTACCATATGGATTATTAGAATATATTATGCAATCACAAATAAAAATTTATAATTCCTTGGCTCTGCTTAATTATATAATTATAATTACATGCAAGATGATTGCCTCAAATAGTAATGTTAGTAAGGAGGCATCATTTGGTAGCCAAGTATTACATAATGCAAGAAGAGGATAATTAGTATTCAAATTACAACATCTTAAATAGTATTGATTTCTAATAAACAAACAAGATTGCAAGAAATTCCCTTCTCTTCTACCTGTTGTGTAAGGGATTTGATCCTGTTGGAACCACGCGCTTTTCGTCTTCATCTCCATCTTCACCTCCGATCTTATTTTTCTTCGAGGTGTGGCTCGACCAAGATGAATACCTGAAAAAATGGAGTCCAATGGAGGAGGTACAGCTGATTGCACAATCTGATGACAATTTTCTATGATCAGAAGAAGAATCTGTTGGGACAAAGAAAATCTCTCTTGCCACAGCTTTTGACCCTATTCCCACCAGAATTTGATGATGAACAAGCACAAGTAAAAGAACTGATATCCTCATTGCAAATGCTGCAATAAAAAGAAATTCTGGTTCTTGATGATACAAAAATTATAGCTTGCAAGTTCCACTTTAGAGACATTTACTATTATATCTATAGAGTGGAATTGTGATGCGTCACCATCCTACCCTTGATCAGACAGCCTCACCAAACTGCATTAACTGCATTTGAATTCCATTAGGACGTGAATGAAAAGAAAAAAAGAAACAGAATGGTAAAATGGGTATATGACAAATTGCAAAATGAGAATTCAGAAATACTTTTTCTGCTTTTCTGATGCATTCATATTTCCACCCCTTTTCTGTGTGTGTGGAAGCAGGCACCTGACAACGCAGGAATTAAATACCGGAGAAAATTTTTATCTGGCAAAGGTAAAAGCAAGACCAATAACGAAAAAGATGAACAAAGAGAACTCGGTGACTTTTCTTTACTCTGTCAAATTCCATCTCAGCTCCCCAACCTTTGCGTAACGTGAAGATGAGGTTCACAACCTTTGTACATTGTGAAAATGATGTTTCCCAATTTTCTCACCTTAGTCTCCAACTTATGGAAACCATGTGTGCGTCATTCCCGACTGATAAAGAAACCTCATTTTTTGATTGATTTGATCCATCCTTTCGACTGATCATAGACAAAAGATTTAGCGGAAGGGAATTTTCGAGAAGCCCACAAATTCTACCGATTATAATTCTTGTTAGGATGTTTAAAGTTGTCACTTGAGAAAACTTTCAAAATACTCTATTAGTACCTTCGAAATGATTTTCCACCTTAGTCCAAAGCCTGATTGTTTATATTTTCCAGTTTTTGTTTAATAATTCTATTTTTTCCCCTTTTTGAAAAATGGATTGGGATTCACCACTATAATTTTGCATTTTTTCATTCAACCTTCAAGCCTTTGGCTCTATGAACCTGTATAGTTTGGTCCTCATCCTTTGTCACGATTGTATCTTTTCTTCTCTTAAAAAATTATTTGAAAAAATAAAAGAGTGATTGTTTGGGAGAAATTATTTTGATTATAAATTGATATAAATGAGTAATGGATAAGTAAGTTATAATTATGAGCACGGGTGAACACAGACATTTTGAGTTAAGGGACACAATCAAATTTGCAAAAAAATTGTGAGGATTTTTCATTCGAAAATTTACATCCAAAAAAAAAAAAAAAATTCCCCATGTAATTTTACATCCAAAAATTTACAAGGGTGTGACTTTTTTCGAATGTAAAATTTTGAAATTTTTTGATATCATATCCCATATAAAATATCTAATATAATGATGTAAGTTATATTGAAATTATGTATCGCAAAAATAATAATAATTGAAAATTTTTAAAGAAAATACGAGTTATACACCTCTTTATAAGATGCACGTTTGACGCATCTCTTAACTATTTTTCGATATCTGTTTGGACCATTCGATACGCTTATAATGTAATTCTCGAAATGAGTTTCGAGATGACATAAGTGATTTATGGATTCGACTAGCTTATGATCGTCGGAGAATTTTTAAAATTAGCTTGTTATCAAAATTCTCGAAATATTAATTCAAAATGGCCTACTTTGATAAGCCGTAACATTTTCTACGGTTGGTCATTTCGCGCACCATTAACAACAGAGAAAACTAGGCCATGAACATT
This sequence comes from Osmanthus fragrans, assembly GCA_019395295.1. Classification (NCBI taxonomy): domain Eukaryota; kingdom Viridiplantae; phylum Streptophyta; class Magnoliopsida; order Lamiales; family Oleaceae; genus Osmanthus; species Osmanthus fragrans. The sequence continues at coordinate 7,707,257 of CM033358.1, forward strand.
TCAAAATGATATTAAAAGTGCAATATATCAACTGTGTTTGACATCTCATAATGACTTCGAAAATTGAAACAAAAATATAAAATTTAGAAAGGAAAAAAAATGGCCACAAGCATGCCCACCCCTATGTCCGCCCCTGATTATGAGTCCTATAAAGTTTGACATTGATTTTCAAAATTAAAAAGGAATTATAATTTAATTATAATTTAAACCAAACAAGTAATTAGTTTCACGACAAAGATCAAGTTAAGACCATGTTTACATCACTCCAACCCCTAAATTGAAAAACAAAAAGTTTATTTCGTAATTCTCTTATATACCAGTCTATTCAAACATGTCTAAAAATTTAATAGAGCGAATGACAATACACAAAAATTACTAGCAATTGTTAATGTATCAAGTCCTTCAAACTACTTATCAAGAAATAATTTTGAACACATACCCATATATTAGAAATAAAATAAATTTTAAATGTACATATATGTAGAAAATTATGAAATTTTAAAGAAATTTCAAACTGAGTACATTGTTTGGCTAAGCTTAAATTTTTTTTTACTCATATGCAACTTTTACTTGTAATTGTAATTAAATAAATTTAAAAATATATAATATTTCCTACTGAAGCTACCAAATATCGTACCAAGGATGACTTACAGTCGGCCTGATGTCAGAGCTAAGGTTGACATGAATTATGATTTCAATACTTGAAACAAAGGCTTTGAGGTGTGACTCTGTAATCCCTCTTATGCTCAAGTTAGCATATGTCGACATAAAACATATATGAGCAACTAATAAAATGTAATAATGTTATAATCTGGACAATGAGGCGAAGACGTCTATTTACAGTTATTTATAATGTATCTTAGAAGAACTAGGATCACTTTTAGGGCAGAGATTGACCCATGGGCTCAAGAACCCAATTCATAGGAGTGTGTGTTCATATAGTATTCAAATTGTGGAAGGATCAGTCTTTCTTAATGGACAAGGAGTAAGGGTGTTAGGCAACTCTTATCCATCCAATTCGTGATCATCCCAGTGATCGAGATGGTGACTTGTATGCAGGTCCTTAGGATTGAAGTCCAGTCATAAAAGATATATGTCAGTTGTAAGTGACTGACTTACCCAACAAGTGTTAAGCTGATCTTTTCGAGGTTACAATCCTTTTGTGGAGCGATTTTGTGAGCAACCTCGTACCTTAGAATTTCGGTATTATAACCTACATATTAATGTTAGAGATAAATGAGTTAATTATTTTGATATAAGTTGAGTATTTTTTTTATAAATGTAACTTATTTTATTAATAAATAATGGGTGGCTGGACTGCAACAATGAGCCAATGGCATTTGGCGACTGCCCATATCCTTTCTTCCCCTACACCGACAAAACAGTAACAAAAATATTAACAAGAACCAGACCATGCCTTCTCCATATGGCAACTTCATTTCCCCTTCTTCATCCTCCTCCAAGATCCCCTCAGTTTGATGAAATTTCACAACCCATTGAGTCCAAATCTGATATTGACGAAAATTCCAACGAATTCCGTACCTAAATTTAGAAATAAAATTACTGAAAAAAACGGTGTCCACTTCATTAAAATCTATGTTGGAGTATGTTTTTCAAGAGAAAATTACTGGAAAAGAAATGTGCCCAGTTCATCATCATCAGAAGGAGAAAAAAAGACCTTCGTGGTCCGACCTATGTGTGTAGTAGCACAATATCTTCAATTTGAGCGCTCGATGTACTAACAAGATCGATGAGAATGCCCCTAACAAGATAAAATAAGGACTGGTGTTCGTCGGATGTCATCATCAGTCATATGTTACATGCATCGAAATTTATTCATTACGCACAATTTTTCATAGTCGTTTCATTACTTTTAAGAGGCAATGGAGCGAGGCTAGTTGGAAGTTGCTAAGCAAGGGTGGACGAGGTCATCAAATGGACAAAAATATCACTCGTTTACCAAAAGGGGTGTATGGTCATACTACGCATGTAAATGATCGGTTGGTCCTAGGGATGACAATTTAATCCGTCCCTTCCCGACCCGATCCGATCCGATCCGACGGGTGCCCCACCCCTAATGAGACCTAAAAAACCTGCCCTGATAGGTTGGTGGGACGGGGCGAGGTGTAAATAGTCGCCTCGTGGCGGGTTGCGGGACGGGGCAAATAATTAAAAATAGAATTTTAATAAATTGTTAGTTTTAAAAATATTGTTGAATGTATTTACAATTTTTTAACATATTTCTAATCCAACAATTATATTATACAATTGTTAATTTAAAATTTTACATAACTAATAATTGTTTGTATAATTTATAAATTCGGTCATTCAATCTTTTTATTATAATTAAATTATATAATCTGAAATTATGAATTATGATAGTTAAATAAATATTTTTTGCTTATGAAAGATTTATACCAATTAATCAAAGTAAGTTAATATCTTGATCGAAAATATAAAAAAAAAAAATTAAAATATATGAAATGATTTTTAGATTTTGGATTAAGGGCACGGGGCGGGGAGAAGTTGGAGGGAGGCGGGGTGGGGCGGGATGGAGGTGCCCCGCCCCGTTGCCATCCCTAGTTGGTCCCCCATTGCCATCCCTAGTTGGTCCTAGTGTGCTTAAACTATGCCTATGTTTGGTAAATTTAAAATCTAATATTAATTCAAAAACAAAACCAATAATTAATTTTAACTATACATTTCACGAGACTCAAAAACTTTTTAGCTACACATTTTATAAACTTTTATCAAAATTTAATAAAAATCTAATTTTTAAATACAACAAACATGGGTTATATATAAAGACTCGATCTTTTTGCTCAAGTCGTTAACTTAAGTACTGTCCAATTGATATCATAATTCAACTTTAATATTTTTTTAACGCAATATACAAGGTTTCGAGTCTTTTTTCTTCTATCCAAATGTAAAGATTTTATGGTTAATAATCACAATGGCCATTCAACTTTGATAGTTGCTTTTCATTAGTTACTAGATTTTATTAAAAAAAAAAAAAAAAAAAAATTCTTGAACTTAGCATATGTTTTCCCAATCTGTCACCATGTCTCACTCCATATGGAAATTAGCGTTGTCGATGATAACATGTATAGTGTTTAATTATTCATTGTCACGAGATTTTCATCGTTCATTATTATTATTAATTGTTCGATTGTAATTTTTTTTTTTAAAATAGTTATTAAATTTAGAATTATGCTATTTTGCTCAAATTGGGTTACAAAAGGGAGTGCTCAAGTGATGTGGCGCCCTCCTATTGGAAGAGGTCGAGGCCAACCACCTCGGTCAATGAAGGGGCGCCACATCACTTGGGCACCCCTCCTTTTATAACCCAACTTGGGTGATGTAGCATGGTTCTTAAATTTAACATATGCTTTCACCACTCGTCACATTGTCCAATCCGATTTGGTAGATTAATATTGTTGATGGTGTGGCAAACAAATCATGTTAGTTTCAACTTTCAACCACGTAAAGTTTTCACTAATCCTGAGGTGCGCTATGTGAAATGGATAGCATAACAAGTCAAACGTTGAAAATATGAATTCAACATACAAATGGCTTTTTTGCCAAAAAAATAATGTTCCTATCTTATTGCTTCTCCTTTCAATTTTGACAATCACGTCCCTCCATGAACATTTCATTTGCAGAAGGGACGCAATGTCAAAATTCTAAGTTTATACCCTGAATCAGTGAATTGAATCGGCGGAGAAATAACATGACAGGAAGTTATTTTCAAACAAAATTTAAGATAGAGAGCTTTTTTATAGAAAGCAAAAGAGCTTCCTATTCTGCAAGTATTTTATTTTTAGAGAAAGTCATATTGAATCGATTTTCTCTAAAAACTCTTATAACTAGAAAGAATATTTTCATAAAATTAATCAAGCGGATTCAGAAACAACTTTTGAATCTTAAAAGCTCATTTCGACTTTTCAAAAATCGTATTAAATGGTAAGTAATTCGTCAATTTTAAGCCGATATGAGGAAAGTGTAATATATTTAGTACACTATGAAATGTACAAATAGCATTTTTTTAGGAAAATAGAAAAGGGAATTTGGACCGTTTAATAAGGGCCCAATTTAGGATATAAAGTTTGGTGGAGTACATGTGATTCTTTGTACCACGAAACGAGAGTACGAGACCGTTTTCCTCGGTCCCCTATAATATTTATTGTTTCCACTACACCTGTCGGTCGGTGTACACTTTTAGATTTCTTATTTTTCAAAAATAATTAATGTTACTTTTGTGCTATAAGCCAAAAAAACTAGGTTTTTACTACTGCGACAGTAGCCGTAACAGTGACAGGGCGCCCATTTGACGTTCCCCTATTAGACGAGGCGCCAGGCCCTGTTTGAGCATCTTTATCCAAAAAATTATTAGCATTATGCTATAAAGCAAAAAGTTAAACTGACATTATATTATTCTTTCGGTCACATTTATAAAGATTGATTTTTTTTATTTTATTATCTCAATTATATAATTTTTTTGTTAATTAAAAATATTTTGTCTTATTCGTTTACTAATATATTCTTATTTAATTTATTTGATCATAATCAATTTTTCTCACTTAATATTGAAATTGTACAAATATAAATAAAGGTCTAACCGGAAAGTTTTTAACAAAAAATGATTTTTTCAATAACATTAAATAAGATTTCTTAATCCGTGTGAGAAATAAAATCAACCTTCATAAATAAGATGGATGAAGCTCATTTGTTAGGATTTCTGCATCTTTTTACGAAATTTCTTTCTTGTAGAAGAGTTTGATAAAAAGTATCTCAAATCAACATCCTCTAAAAATTTTTATAACTAGATAAAATACTTTCAAAACTTATTCAAATATGTTTAAATGAAATTTTTATTTTTAGAAGTAGCTTCCGACTTTTCAAAAGCTTATTTGATGGGCCAAAAATAATTGAGTTTAGACCATTGTTCTAAAAAGCGCGCCTAGACAGCGCCAATGCATCGCCTAGACGGAATGCGCCGCGAGAACGTCTAGTCAAGTGACTTGCGCCTTATTTAACGGTCAACGACAAGACAAATCAAGTCAAGAAGAAGAAATGTTCTATATTTCCAAGAAGTGTGAAATGTGCGTATTTGGAATCTTGGATGATTTTAGGAAGTTGGCATATTAAGTGGGAAAAAATTAATAAAAGTATATTAGTAAAGGAACACAACAAAATTTTTACATTAGAAAACGGGCATATATATTTGGGACAAGATAAAATGAAAACTCAATTTACATAATGGGAATTTTAAAAAATGTCACTGTTTTTGAAAATGCACCAAAAATTTTCATTAACACATGATTTGATAAAAAAAATGTCACTTTTTGGGTGTGAATAGTCCATATTAGCCTTAAACTCACAATTCTAGGAGCATTTAATGCTCATTAAAACTAACTTTCATTACCATTAATATTTGATGTGATGATTGAATTTTTATATTATAAATATTAGATATTTGTATGTTATATTGTTAAATATGAATTTTGTTAATACAAAAATTCTCCAAGAAAATTTTATGTTAACTCTTCTAATATTTTCCTTTCCCATTAACAAACTCTAATTTTCCTACATCTTCTTCATTCATTGATCAAGTTATTGGAGTCTCCACTCATTTTGAGATGTAAGTTTGTAAAAAGTGTTTATATTTTTTTTTATAGCTTACTATTTATTAAATGTTAAATACAATATGATCACATTTTTTTGAAACTTTTTAAACTACTATTGATGATGAGTGCTTGATATTTGAAATATTTTTTAAAAGAAAAATTTTAACAATATCATTTTAGCAAATGTGAAGAATTTCATAATGAACCATAATTAATGAAGTACATTGAGTTATTAATTTTTGGTAAGATGTTGCAGTTGAGAATTAATTATGACCATTAATATTTCTAACACATTTTTCCAAGGTACTGGACATTGTATCATGTTTTCAGGCTTTTCGACTACTGGACAATGTGTCATCTTTTTCAACAAGTCCCGATAATTGAAATGTCGAACTAGACATTTTGAAAATGTCGAAAATGACATTTGAACTGTCGAAACCCGACATTTTAAAATTGTCGAAATAGTCAAATTACTTTAATGTGACATTTTTTATTGAAGTAGTCAAACTGTTGAATTTGTGCAATATTTCATCTAGTCAAATTACTTTTATTGAAATAGTCAAATCACTTTTATTGAAGTAAATGAAAGATATTTAAATTTGTGAACAGAAGCAAAAATGTACTAAAAATATCAAAATGACATTATTGTAAACACTACAAAAAAGTGATATTTTTGTAAATGTAAATAAAAAAAGTGTAATTCAATGCAATTTCCTCTTATTATATAATTGGGAGGATCGAGGGAGTATGATATTAAATTAAAATTTTTCTTTTTATTTATCAAGTATAAAGGAAAAAAATTTGTCCCCCTACGTGATTACAATTTTGTTAGCAGGAAGATAACGTTAACTTTAGTGATGATGAGGAATGAGGAATTTATCTGCTGCACACCTCCCTTCCTATTCTTGTACATTCATTCCATTATTAATTAATATTAATTTCCTTTTCCAAGTCTCTAATTAGAATAATTGTGATATTTTGAGAATTTGTGCAGATTTTGAATTATAAAAGACGAAATATTTAGCCCCCGGTTTGGTTAATTAAAAATTAAAATTTTGGCAAATTTCGATAAAAATAAATAAAATATATAAATGAAAAGTTAATAAAATTTATAAATTTAAAATAAAATATATGCATAAAAATAAATTTAGAAAATAGGATAAGGAGACTTATATTTCCATAATATTGTGTACTTAAGTAATTTCATTTCACTAAAACTTTGTTAATAATCAATTAATTAAAAACTTAAAACACACTAGAACTCTGATTGCTAAAGCACCTTCTCTCTTTCCCCCTCTCTAAATCTCGCCGCAAAATCCTCTCTCACTCTCTCTCTCTCTCTCTCTCTCTCTCTCTCACACACACACACACACACACACACAATCTGCGCATACTCTTAGTTGGGTCACTCTGCCTCCTCCTTAAATTGCACAAGAGTAGGGCCTATATATATACATCCGTATGCGCACAAGAGTGTTGAGTAGAAGCACACACTGACACAGAATTCCTGTTTAACGGAATGCTTGGACTCTGCACAGAGTGTTGACTTCAGGAGTGAAAGAGATGTTGGGTTTTATCAGAAAAGATGTCAGGAAAATTCTCAAGCGAAAGGATAGTGACGCTGGCGATAGAGGTAAATCATTTTCATCCTTTTCGGATTTTTAATATTTTTCTCCAAATTTCACCCTTTTTAGTCTTTTAGTTATTTGAATGTTAATTGCTTTTTAACGTTGATTTTTCAGGTTTTTTTGGTAAATAATGTGTAAAAAGATTTTCTTTCACACCTTCTTCCTTTTTTAGTGTCTGGTAATAAAGAAAAATGGATTTTACAAAAAGAAAAAGGACTTTGAGGAGAAAAAAGATTTACCTTGTCGAGTAATGTAGTAGTGAAAGTGTAATTTGATTTTCGTAAATCGAGGATCAAGCTAGAATTTTTGCTTGTTGGAAACCTGGTGAAGGATTATTTATAATATTTTCTGGATTTACAAATTAAGTAATTTCATAAATTTGAAGCCAAATGTATAATAGCAGATGTACAAGACTGTAAACTTTTACTGTTTGAATTTCTGCCTACATTCAAATCTAAATCATCCGCTTGCTCCGAAATAACCTGGACCAATAGGGAAATCTCAATTCATTGGGCCTTTTGATATACAATCAAATAGAAAGCATCAAGGGCGCCCGGGTTGAATGCTGAGGGTTGATAGGATCATTTACTGACTAAAATTGTTTTTTTTTTGTTTGGATTACGGCCATTACTGGGACCTCCACCTGCCCTGGTCTCGGTGGAGAGGTAAATCGCAGGTTATGCCTCCAAGGTGCAGGGTAGGAAGACTAAAATTGTTCTTTGTGGGGAGGTGGGGTTGAGATGGACAGATTTATTAACAGAATGTTCCTAGTATTTAGCAGCAATTAATACGACTTGTTCTATCATTTTTGAAGTATTCCAACGAGCTCTTTATATTTAACACTTAATTTTATTACTCTCAAAAAATATTTATTATTTTTGTCAATCTTTTATTTTAACTAGCTTTTCTCCAGATTATTTTATTATTTTCTGACATTGAAAATTAAAACACTTTGAATGCATTTAATTATGGAGAGAGAGTCAAACCCACTCTTTAAATTATAATGTTAATTTAAAGAGTCTTTTGAACCATAATTTTAAGGATTGACTCTTTAAAATAGAGAGTATCTTATGTTTAAAGAGTGTTTTGGAGATGCTTTTAATGTATTGTTTTGGCAATGGAGTAACAAAGAGACATTGTTTCGTACAGCTGTAAAATATATGAAAGGATCTTGGCAAATAATCATCTTTATTACAACCTAAACATATTGATATCAGAAGGTCAACAAGTTCAAGTAATCTAGGAGAAATGGTCAATACATTTATTGTTGTTATGTGGGATTACATGAATTCTACTTTGGATCCAAATCTTGTACTTTACCTTGTTGAAAGACTGTTGTAATTGTCAAGCTATTTAGCATGAATTTTCTATCTAAAGGGCTGCATCTGGATTTAGTTATCACTGTAAAACATTTGCACATAATTTCTAATTCTTAAACTTGACATTTAGACTTATTGTCAAGCATGTTTTAGATAGTCTTGTAATTGTTATATGCATTAATAATTCACTTCAACATTCTTTCATTGATGTTTTGTCTTTGAGGCATTTTTGCCAAATTAGAATAGTTATTTACTTAATTCTTTTGGATTGTCGAGAAACATTCTTTTGGATTATCTTTGGAGATTCTGTGCCCATGTTCTACAATGTTATTGATGAATCCTATTCTACTTTTAGGTAGAGCACTGGAGGAATTGCGTGCTTCCGTGTTCAGCAAATTACGGTCATTCGGTGGTGCAAAGCGTCAACAGCAATCCTTGTTGGGGCCCACTGTTGCTCTCACTTTCAATTTTTTCGTTTCTGTTAGTATTATTTTGATGAACAAATTGGTAATCCACATACCTTTTCCTCCTACATGTGCTATTGTGCTTTGTGCGACTACAACGTGATATAGATTCTAACCCTTATTTCCTTATTCAGGTACTAGTGAATGTTGGGTTTAATTATCCTATTTTCTTAACTTTTATTCACTACATATTTAGTTGGTTGATAATGGCCCTGTTAAAAGCTATGTCAATCCTTTCTCTATCTCCTCCATCAAAGACAACCAAATATTCTTCATTGTTGTCCCTTGGTATTGTCATGTCTCTCTCCACTGGCCTTGCAAATGTTAGCTTGAAATATAATAGGTAAGAGATTGTTACCTACTACTTTTGATTTTCTGTGTCTTACTTTTACTTTGTTTCTAAATATTAATATCATTATTTTTTCCAGTGTTGGGTTTTATCAGATGGCTAAGATTGCAGTGACACCAGCAATTGTTTTAGCTGAGTTCATTCTATTTCAGAAAAAAATTTCAGTGCAGAAGGTAATTTATCTGGTACTATGTGCATAGCTTGATCATGCAACCAGAAATTAGATTATTTCACACCTATGCCTTAAGACATGGTCAGTATACTGCATGCTACTGACTTATGGCCACTTCTTTTCTTAGGTTTATGAGGCTTTTTGTTATTTGATTTTATAATACTGGGTTTTTTCATCCCTGTATAGTCATGTAATAGGTTATCATTATGATTCTTTGGATACTGCACACGTGAGGATCTAATTTTCTCTATATCTTTCTTTTTACTCATTTAAGTCTTACCATGTTGCTTTTAGGTCCTTGCGCTTACTGGAGTATCAATTGGTGTTGCTGTTGCTACGGTAACCGATCTTCAGTTTCATTTTTTCGGTGCTTGCATAGCAGTAGCATGGATAATACCGAGTGCAGTTAATAAAATACTATGGTCCAATCTTCAACAAGAAGAAAACTGGACCGCCCTAGCGTAAGTCACATGCTTCTGTGGGATATTCGCTTTGCTGCATTCTGCTATTGTTCAAAAAGTAGCTGTAGAGATAGAAATTTACATGTCTTTATCTTGTTAACAGGTTAATGTGGAAGACAACGCCTATTACTTTATTCTTCCTCGTGATGTTAATGCCATCACTTGATCCTCCCGGTGTCCTGTCTTTTAATTGGAACCTCTATAACTCTGTAATTATTGGCGGTTCGGCTATTCTTGGTTTCTTGCTTCAATGGTCAGGTGCCCTAGCACTTGGGTATGTATTTTCTGCTTAGATTTTTCACTTTTGCTTCTTTTCCTTGCAAGCAATTTTGCTGAAGTTTTTCTTTCAGAATCTTGATTTTAACTTTGACAACATCTATTGAGGTACTGTTGTTTAAAGTTATGTACAGTGTGTGCTTCTGATGCCATAAAATTGCTTAGGTCTAGCGTGCTTGGTGCTAGTGAGGTCTGTCCATGAGTTGCTGAAATACTAGGAAGGAATGGACAATTTGTATAGTGGAAATACTTGGATTTACAAGATTCTTTCATACTCGAGCCACTCACAGAGCATTCATTGATTTGAGAAATAGTGTTAATAAATTTCAAGAAGTATAATCCTTCACTTTTCCAACTTAATGATTATCTATGCAATAAGAAGCCCATATGGAAAAAATTTAAACAGTTTCCATTGAGAGATGTTTATTCGCCTTTGTGCTTAAATGACACGTTTTAATGTATTGAAAAGCTAAAACTTTTGAGTTCCCATCCCCAATAATTTGAACCTTAACCTTAACTGATATCACCTCACACTATTGTAAGCTTATAGAAGGGGTATAAAATGAGCTAGTTGGAGCAGAGATCTAGTTTATGTGCAATTAAAAAAAAAAAAAAAAATCTCAAAGATGATGAAGAGGGATTTGTCTGTTCCTTCAGTTGTGCTTGAGTGTGTTTTCTGGAGACGTTTGATCTGAAGCTGAGCAGGTAAGTTTATTTCAATGATACTCGACACATTTATAGCATAACATGCAGAGACAAAAGATTTTACTAGCTTTATAATGTCTTGAAAGTTAGGTTCATTACAATGGTCGAGCCAATCTCGAACAAGTTACATGGTATGGACCTCAGCATACCAAGGACTAAACTTGAACAAGTCAGGGTTTAGTCGATCTTTGACAACGAGGTATATAATCTGTGTTTCTGTCAAAGTTTGGAACAAGAATAACCAAACCTGAAGAACACAAGGAAAAACTGTGTGTGTGTGTGTCCACCTTTAAAACTGATTGCACCTGTTTTTCCTAGTTAAGCACTAAATTGATTGGTGCTCCTTCAAACAGGGCAACCTCTGCAACTACCCATGTTGTACTTGGACAGTTCAAAACTTGTGTCATTCTTCTTGGGGGCTTTCTTCTCTTCGGTTCAAATCCCGGAACAACTAGCATTCTTGGAGCAGCTACAGCTCTTGTTGGTATGTCATTCTACACGTACCTTAACTTGCAATCGCAGCACCAGTCGGCCAAAATTTCTTCACGACAATCTTCAAAGTCGAAGCTCGGCAAAGAAAATGGTGAGAGCCATGATGGAGGTGGTGGAGACGAGCGTGTCTAGTAGACTAGTGCCATGTTTGGTAAGATGAAATGAACATAAATTAACATCGTCTATTGTATTGCTCAGTCCAATCCAGAGAGTACATGATTTGATTTGTTTGAATATTTTAGGAAAGGCTTGTATATGCAATTTATAAATTTTTAGTTAACTTCAAATATTTACAGAAAAATGTATACTGCCACACCTTGTTGGGTTAAACATATTTTATTGCTTGAAAACTTCAATGTAAAATTCATCCATCCGTTACATTTCCTACACAAACGTTTGATACGTTGCCAACGGACTTGACAAGATGACCATTTTAGACATTAAAATAAATCAGCTTCGACATCGCAAGTCTCCATTGTTTAACGACGAATGCTATTGAGAGGTTAATAAATTAGTCGATGATTACATTAGAGGTCTTTTCATCAATTCTCAAGACTGACCTTGCCATTTTAAAGAGACAATTATTCGATTGTGCTACGTGTCCATCACAGCTTACAAATTTATTTATTTATCAACAAATGATGTGACAAAATTTAATTTGGTCAAAATCTCATCAACCAAATTAAAAAAATAAAAATACTCACTTTCTTTTTGATACATCGTCAATTTTTAAAAAATTATGTAAATAATGATGTACAACAATCATTTTTCAATAATCAAAAGTCTCCTCAACTCGACTGTTGAATGAATGAGACAATATAATGTACATAAAAGTGTGACACATTGCTATCAAACATTTTGCTTCAAACTATCTGACAAATTTTCAATTATTTATGCTACTTTCTTCACAATGATTTGAGAATGCAAAATGCAACCAAAAATAGTTGTCCTGTTCTGGCCCCAAAAGCAACACATAACACGCAGCCATCAATTGTAGGGTTGCTTTCACATTGGCAAAACTTTCAACCTTTACACTTAAAATTTTTGGAAAAAAATAATAAATAAATGAAACGAATCAGAGTTGAATGAGGATGCCGAACCTTTTTCACACAATGGCGAAAGAACATCAAAAGGAAACTGCCCGCAAGAGAGCGTGATTCTTAAATCACTACATTCGCAAGTTAATCTCCATCATTATATAGAAATTTACAGTGAAGACTGAATAGTGTCATTTCATAGGGAATCGAGGGCGAGTACAAAAGCAGGAAAGTAAGAAGCAACATAATTCAGCAGCTATACTTCAAATAAATGGTTACCAGATAAAATAGAAATTAACTTCATAATTTCAATCGTCTAAAATTTGAACTATTGCTAGCTCAAAGATCTTCCTCTTCTGTCGTAGCGATACCTAGAAGTTTCACCAGTTCCCCATTTTCATATGCTTCGACAGTATCTGCAACCACTAACTCACTCGTTATAAGAAATGTATGATTAGACAATTTATTACGAGTTGAACATGAGATATAAGATACCATCAGAGCCCCCTAGATGCTTTCCATTAATGAAAACCTGAGGGACAGTACGCCTACCAACAATCTCACTCAAGGCATCTTGAATGTTTCCACCATCATCTGCATATATAAACATACAGGCTTAGAAAACTATGATAAAGAGACTACACTAGTGAATTCCCTTGAGTTGCAGAGCTTTTTATAAAGTTTGAAACTGTGTAATGTCCCCGAAGTTCCAGCATCGTCTCAACACCCCATTAGGGAAATTCTTTTTGACTTCCCACCCACCCATCCCCTTGAATGAGTGTTTTTATTTTCTTAATTTACTGAAGAACCCTGGTACAAGTTCTGCTTTCATCTACTTAGAAAGAAGAAGTGTGTGGAACCAGGTTAACCTACAGATATTTCAATGTGAAAGTGTGTCTCCTTGCTACATAAAAGAATGCAGTCAGCAAATCAACAATTTAAATAGGAAAATGTATGTAATAATACAATCTGATAAGCGATTCATTCAAATGTCATTTTCTTCATCTTCCTAACTGGCATAATTGTCGATTCATCGAAATTATTGAGAGTCCTTAAAGTTCATTTGCCCCACTCCACGTTGTCTAGGTACTAATATATTAGAAAAATCAAGAGAATATGGGAGAATATGATAAATAAATGGACAAACCTCTCTCATCAAGTTCAACAACATATGGCACTTGTTTCAGCTCTTTAAAGACAGCCTTTGCCCGTCTACAGTATCTATAAGAAATTAAGTTTATAAAAGGAAAACTGTCAACGTATGAATATTAATATGTAAAAAATAAAATGAATACAAAAACAATTTGTGCATCTTAAGCTTTTTGAGAATTCTAAGTTCTTCAAAAATTCCAAAAATTGAAGTCAAATCAGCTCAAGAAATGGAACTAGTATAGTATGAACGATCAAGTTGCTTGAATACAGCCTATACAAGCTAAGTTTAGCCCCAATTTTGGAGCTTCTTTCAGAAAGTTATTAGCATTTCTTGGATAACTTCGGTTCACTGTATGAAATTTCTCCAATCACATTACAGTTTGCAAATAAGCAGAACAGGTGTTAGCACATACCCACCAAAATTGCATTCCTACAAGCTTCATACAGCACATCATGACTTTGATATAAATGCCAAATTTAAAAGGGAAAAAATTGACATTAGCTGATGGAGCGCATGGAGTCAGCTTAAACAAGTTGCTGCATTCGACTTGTCCCTTTCTAGTCAGTACATATGGTGTAAATGAACAGGAGTAATCTTGTCAACATCTTTTAGTTAAATCCAAAGGTCATTTTGTCATGTGCTCGCACGTTAGCCGCCGGTTTTCTTAATGGTATTGCCACATTAGAAGAAATTTAGGAAGTTGAGAAGAAATAATTTTCAAAGACAGGCCTCAGTGAAATAACATTTACAAATTCAAATTCAATACCAGAATTCCCACGAAATCCTTGCCAGCATCAGCCCATTAGTGACGCATTTATATCCCTATATTCTTCTTGGTTTTGAACATATTAGTACAATAAACTACACAGATTTCAATCTTTTACACCATTTCACTGAAAACGGTTCAAATGCTACACTTCTGAGAATGAAACATTAGATAAAAATCAATTCACATTCAAATTGCGAATTCCAGAGTTCCAAATTCTCTGGTTTCTATTCTAATGTTTCTATAACTGTCCAAAGTTTCATCATCTACAGTTGGAACTCCTAAAGGCGCAAACGCAGTTAAAAGGTTCAATTAGAAAATTAACTCAGCTTTACTTCTGCAATAGCTCATAACTAATAATCAATGGGTTCCTCCTTAATTAGTCAAAATTCCTTTATCACAATCTCTCCAAGAAAGTTCCCATTTTACTCCTTCAAAACATATCTATGCGTCAAATTTCAAAACAAAGAAACTGATAGTTCAACGTAAAAAGCGCACGAAAAACTAAAATAAAGAATAATTTCAGAAGCACAAATATTCAATAAAAGGGAAAAAAAGTCATACGGGCAGTAAGATTTGGAGAAGATGACGACAAAATGAGAAGAGATGGTCTTCTTAACAAAACCTGTAGGGGATTTGGTTTTTGCATCAACTGGAACGGAAAATGATGCCCATTGGAGGGCGGTAATAAAAAGGAATTGCAAAGATGATGAAAAAACACCAGATCCCGCCATTTTCCAATGCGATCAGAACTGAATTGGCTTCTACTTTTTACGATACTGTCTATAATTTAAGATCGGAGTATAGATTGCCACTAGAGACGGGTTGACCCTGTATCACGAACATCTTTCCAAAATGCCTGTTGCTAGGTGTACAATCGACAATCTCGATTGACAATTTTTGAAAAAGTTTCACGGGGAATAAAAAATTGTGAATTCGGTTCATGTGAGTACATTGTCAATCAAAATTATACAAGTAGATTAATTCTTTAAAAAAAAAGGCAAAAATATTTAAAATTTTAAAAACTAATGAAGTCTCATTTATATCCTCACACTGTGAAGCAGAGAGAAGAGAGCGAAAATTTACTATAGACAAATCGATGCCCAGCCGTCGATCAATAGATTCAACACGCCAAGAAATCGACGATCCAGAATGAAAAATTTCAGATGAGCATTGAATTCATTATATACAATTAATTTATGAAATAAAGCATGCTTATTCTCGGATTTGATGAAAAACGTATACAAAAAAGTTGGTATATGGTGGCCGAAAATGTTGGTATAGGTTTCGGTGACGATCTTCGTCATTTCCAGCCGCCTGCGTTATTGCAAATCACCGTCTAGATCCAGTCTTCGCCGAAAATGACGATCTCCACCATCTCCGCCATTTCCAGCCGCTTGCGTCATTGCAAATCACCGTCCGAATCCATCTGGATCCAGACAACTAGTGTCTGGGCCCAGTTTTTTAAATTAATAAATTTATTTGTTTATTTATATTATTTTATTGTTTATTTAAATATTTAAATAATTATTTTGATTGTTTATGTATATTATTTGTTTAATATTTAATTATTTATTTGTTTATTTAAATATTTTATGAATTATGCTAATTGTTTATGTATATTTTTTATTTAAGTAAATAATAAATAACTAATTGAAATAAATTAAATAAATATGGAAAAACAATTAAAATAAATTAAATAAACAGGTAAATTAAATGTTAATTAAAAAAATTAAAAAAAGTAATTAAAATAAAACACTAATATTAAATAAACAATTAACATAATTCAAGAAATACTTAAATAAATAATTAAAATAATTAACTAAATTAATTAATTAATTAATTAAATATTATACAAATAATACACATAAACAATTAAAATAATTATTTAAAAATCTATAAACAATTAAATGAACTATTAAATGAACAATTAAAATAAGTAATAAAAATTAATTAATTAAATAACTAATAAAATATTAAGTAAATAATATACAGAAACAATTAAAATAATTAATTAAATATTTAAATAGATAAGTAAATTAAATATTAATAAAACAATTAAAATAAGTAATTACGAGGTTAGAAAAAATTCTTCACTAGATGGTATTTTAGACATATGTCTATGTTCAGAAGTACGTGGTCCAATTTCGGGTGACAACACATTATTAAGTGGGAGAATGTGGTTAGGAACTTCTCACTCCGCTTCATTTGGTACAGAAAATATCGTTTTGGCATACGATGCTCTCTAATAATCAGTCATGTAATAATAACTGCACAATATATGTGTTGGAAATCTTCTATGCATAGCCACTGCCACAACATGCGTATATAGAAAACTTTCCACCTAGAAATTTCTATACGTGTACGCGTTTTCATTCAAGTCCACAATGTATCTAATAATACCTTCACATCTCACGGAGAATCGAAAGTGGTCCAGTGGTTCCACACATACCTTTCTCGCCACCTCCAGAGTCTTGCAGAATTTATCTCCCTGATTTGGGATTAGCACACTTGTGCAACTTTGTGATTCTTCATGTCGATAATGAAATCACTGTTGTAGCTTGTTACAAATGTGTTCAATCATTATGAGAATTAGTGACTCTTGATTCTTTTTTAATAATGCATTGAGCAACTTTGCATTGTTAGACGTCATCATGTTGTATCGACGTTTTGGAAAATGTGATCGTGTCCAATGTTTAATCCACATCTCTATTAGATACTCCCATGCAGCATATGACTTATTTTCTATTTCGAACATGAATTTATCAAACTCTTCAAAACTATAAATCTCTGCAACTTTCCTAAATAATGCAACGACTCCATTGCCACGATACTTAGTTTTCAGGTTGCCTTATATATGGTACATATAATAATCACGATGTGCATCGGGAAAGATTTCGGCGATACCATTTATTATTGACTGCCCCTGGTCAGTTACGAATGCAAGGTTTTCGACATTCCCAATTACTTCTCTCAACTTGGTGAAGAACCAACGCATTGCTAAATTATTCACTCTGTCGACTATGTCCAATGTAAGATGGTAAATTTGAATGTTGGCATCTTAACATTTTACAATAATAAACTTGCCTTCGTATCTAGTCTTAAGGGTTGTGCTATCGACTAAAATTAGGGATCGCATCGCGTTTCAAAATCTTTGAATACATTGTCCAAAGACCATGAAGAAATACTTAAAGCAATTCTCGCCCTCCATCTCAATGAAAAATGTTGATCCAGGATTAGTTATCCCCATGTTATAGCAATACCTGACCAATTTAGCATAATTGTCATCGACTGAATCCATTAAGTCCTCCAATGCATATTCATTGGTCTTCTAGGCCTTCTAATAGCTCATGACCACCACATACTCTTGACGAACATAGTTAATGATATCCGAAAGTCTATAGATCGTTTGTGGGGTCCTAAAACTTGTGCATTATTTGTCGAACAATGAACCATGCTCTGGCATGCCTGTGATCATTTCGACGAATACCAATTTTGCAAGTATATTCTCGTGCATACTTACAAATCACAAAGAACTCATTCGTATCCTTCTTCGTAGCTCGCAAACACCAACGACAATTATCGTCAACGCTGATAATTCTGTAAGTCGACTTGTTTGATTTCTTCACTTTAAACTCAAAGTTGTATTTCAAAGCAATTCGCTGCACAGTTTCCTGCAAGTCTTTCTTTGTTTGAAATAGTTGCTCGACGTACAAATCTTCATCATTGAGAACTACACGCGGACAATTAGAGGATCATGTACTCGTTCCAACCTGTAAGCTCATACTAGACTCATGTCTCCGACGGGATAACACAATCAAATTCTCATTTATAAATTCATTTTCATTCTCAGTCTTAAATTATCGAGGAAATTCTATGTGTAACAGTGAGATCATGGTGAAAAACAACTGTCTTAAGAATAGTAACATCATCCTCACGAACTATCTCCATCGTGTCCTAAAAATCATTCACATTACGATCGCCCTCCATCGAAATCTTCGTGTTCACTCTCGGATACATTCTTTTTAACTAAAGTTACGTAAATATGAGTAGTGCGATTTTGGTTCAATTCAACTAAAACAATTATCTCAGCTTCGGAAGTAACCATTATAGGTGGAATTGAAATGGATGTATGCTCCCTAAATATAAATACTAATTCCATGCCGTATTGAGAGAGATCGACGTTGAGCTTGTTCTGTAAATTGTGGTACATTTCTGCATACGATGTACTTTTTCTTATCACAATTACATTAGCACCACGTCTTTCACTTATCCATTTTTCATACCCATCGATAATTTTAATTCATTTCAAATTTACTAAAGTAACAAACTAAGACTACAGCTGATGCCATATCTGCATTAGGAAACATAATTTGTTAAAAATATAATTAGGAAATAAAAAATGGGAAGAAAAGCAGTCTGGGCCTGCTGGATCTAGGCTATTCCCGATTGGCTGTTTATCTATGCATATGATCTTTATTTTTATTTTTTTACGTTTTTGTTTAAAAAAATTATAGATCTGTTTAAAATTGTAAAATTTGATTTGCCTATATAAAAATAAGATTTAATGATTAAAACAATTTACTAATTCAACGAAAACAATATTAAAAATACGTAAATATACTTACTGATTCAAAGTGATGGCTAGAAATAATTTTTTTTGCTGAGCGCTTGATAAATTTACGAGATTTCAATATTGAGGCGGATGAAAAATGAAACAATTTTTATCTTTCATTTTTCATCTGCCTTAGAGTAAACAGATAAAGAAAGTGTATTCGTTTTAAAATTTTAAGTAGGAAGTGTTTGATATTTACTTTGTATTACTTGTAATTTAAAGAATATTATTGTCTTTTAAACAGTATCATATTTTTGTAATTGTATAACTTAGTTGAGAGTATATTTGTCTCTTAATCAATAAAGAGTCATTGTGATGAATTGCAAAAATAATTGGCTCATGTGGAAAATTGTTATGTTGAATAGGCCCAATTAAAAATTACGCCCGTCAAGTAAGAGCTTTGTTTGGGAAATGGTTTTTTTTTTTTTTTTTTTTTTTTTTTTTTTTTTTCGGGTGGAAAATATTATTATTATTATTTGAAAAATACGTGTTTCAAAATGATTTGTGAAGAAAAAAATATTTTTTTCGAAAAATATACCAAACAAATTATAAATTTATATGAGTTGGATCCTATCTGTGCTTGTTTATTGATTCACAAGGACAACTCACATAATTTTAAAGCTATTAATAAATCAAAAAGAGTGGAATATAAGCGAATAATATTTATAAATACCTCGAAATATGTGGATAAAAGTGAACTAAGTCTTTATAAATAATTTAAAATATGAAACAATATATAGAATAAATCAAGAGTTCATGTATCCCTAGAGCGCGTTTATATATTTTAGTTAAAATTAATAATTTTTTTTTCTTGAATAATGTTGGCATTTATTGCAATGATCTATTTTAGTGTGATTTTTATGTTTGGATTCTCGTATAGCACTCATAATCTTTAATAAATAAGTAATCTATGGGTTGAGGTAAGTCGAAGTTGGATTTTTTTTTTTTTTCAAAAGGTGAAAGTTGGACCGGAGAGGGATAGATTTTGATTTTCGAGCAATAAAAATTTAATGTCGATTTTATAATAATATACATTTGTATTCTCATTTTATTAAAAGCAAGAATAATAAGTGTATCTATATTGAAATTTATTTTGCAACAACATTAGAAGATGTGAAATTGCCACCAAAGAAAAATTCACTAGGCTATGTTTGATAGCCTAGAAAATGGGTGAAAAAGAAAAATCAATTCCAATTTCATGCTTAATTTTGGTGATTGATTGTCAAACAATTCCATGAAATTCATTTCTACTCAAATTCTAGGTACAACAATTTAAAACACATTTTTCACTTTTTATTTTCCCACGATTTTGACGGGAAAGTGATTTTTCATCTTTTTTTTTTTTATTATTTTTATTATTTTTTAAGGAAAACATATTCTAAATCTAATGGTAAAAAAATTTATCCATTTAATTGACAATTTGCATGAAAAATAAAGCCAAACAAACACAAAAAAATTTTAATTTATTTTTTATTTTTTTTATTTTTGGCAATCCAAACAAATTTTAATACAGATTGTTAAAAAATTTATCCCAAAAAGTAACAATTTGCATGAAAAATAAAGTCAAACGGATTAGGTGAAAAATTATACCAATCAAACACCATTAATTATAATTCCATCTGAAATAAATTCTAGATAATTTAATTCCCTACAATTTATTTTCTTTGCACCCAAATTCCACCCTTGCAATCAAACGCACTAAATTACTCCATCATTTAACTAAGAAGAATCCCTCTAGTGGAAGCCAATAATGTAGCAAACCAACCTCAACAAGGACAAATGCTATATATGTCCCATTTATAGGACCCATTAACAAAAATAATACATATATTTTACATAGAATTGACTATTTTGTAAAATCTACCTCCCTTTGAAACATTGCTACACAATTGCATAGATATTTTTCAGCAACGTTCGTTTGTCAAATCTTTAGGTCTTCATTTACAACTGTTAAGCAGAGATCAAAGTATATCAAGAATCAAACACAATCATCAAAGACTATAAATAAAAATTACAGAAATTAAAGAAAGAACACAAAATTTTGTTTGATCGAATCTCCAAAGGTTCAGTGACCACTTCCAATACTTAATCCAACTTCCACAAAAGTGTATAATGCTCTAGGCACTATAATCAGCCAAAACGGCAACAAAAGGTACAAATTGTAGTTCCCAGATACTCCAAGTAAGCCACAAAGTCTCATAAAACAAAACCCCCCCAAACAAGTCCTTATTCTCTTGTTAATAAAGACATATAACACTCCTCCTCTCTATACAACAGTTTCTAGCCAACACACAAATCATAGATCACCAAGTTCTTGATCGCAATAAGTTGCTACAACTTGTAAAAGCGTGTTTTTAAAAAAAAAAAAAAAAAAAAAAAAAAAAAATCAAAAATTCCCAATTTTGATATCCCACAATTCCCACGACAACAACCAAGCTTCATAGGAAAAAAATCAAGAATCGTGATACACTAATATAATGCTTGACATAATACCACATTGTATCATATCGTTGGACAGTTTAAAACGTAGTCAACTTTTTCATCCAATCATATCTTGCCAACATTAATTATGTCTAAGCATCTATTAATATTTTTATGTTAAGGTGGCTTTACCCAAAAATCAAACCATATCCCAACAATTATCCCCTGTTTGAGCTCCATTTTATTCAAAATACATTTTTCTCCTTTTTTTAGCCACACATTATCTAATAAAATAATATTACACGTAAATTCAAAATATTTCTTTCTTTTTTAACCACACATTCTTAAAAAAAAAAAATACTATTCCAAAATACATTGTTACCCAAAATTTGATTTTAATGGAGCCAAACAAGGACATACTATGTTCTACTTTTGAACAAGATTACCTATAACATAAAATTGAGTATTTTAATGAAATTATTTTGACATGTACAAGTCATATATTGCTTTCCTTGAAAATGAAGTAAGAATTAAGTGGACCTCCCAATTGTGTTTAAGAAGGTTACTAAACTTATTTGTGGTTAAACCATTGCAAAAAGCAAACACCAAACATGTGTCCCATGTTTAGGTACTACACAGTGCTTGGTTTCAGCTGTGGCTGAGGCTCAGATCCTCTCTCTCTCTCTCTCTCTCTACTGTGTTTTCTCTGTGCTCCATGATGACAGTATTGCGCATAGAATTGAATAGAGATGTACATAAATGGAAGTTTTGCGGCTATGTATGTACACATACAGACATAAAATCTGATTTTGTGATTCACAGAAGTGAAATTTCTGCCTTTCAAAACAAAAGCCCAACTGCCCTTCAATCCCCCTCCATGTAATGTCCAAACTCGAGACACCGATCGATATAAACAAAGTTTATAACCAACCCCGGTAGATGTCTGTCATTTAGTTTTTTGTATTTTCTTGCACCCACCCCCAACCCCATAGTCCATGTAATTTCTCTGAGAAAAATCATTTCTCTCATATTGTTGAAGAAAATCCACATTCAAGATCCTAGGATGGGCATTTTGAATTTCTTGCCCTTCTTCTGGCTCTTTTTCTTCTTTACCCTGGCATTAGTTACATCCGAAGATGACAATGGAAATATTGGCAAGATTCCTGGATTAACGAATCCTCCACCTCCGCCGCCCTTGCCACCGCCTTCCGATGCAAAAGCTCCACCGTTCAAGCCTGGCGTTGCCGTAATTGTTGGAGTTCTCACAACCATTTTCTCCATCACTTTTCTGGTGCTTTTATATGTGAAGCACTGTAAAAGGGATATCTATGTTAATAACTCCAGAGGGTACCCTCAATCAGCAATGGTAGCAAGTAAAAATTCAGGAGTCGACCCGAAAGTGATTGCATCACTACCCATATTCCGGTTTAAATCGTTGAGGGGTCAGAAGGATGGCCTGGAATGTGCAGTTTGCCTCAATAAATTCGAACCCGCTGAAGTTCTTAGATTATTGCCAAAATGTAAGCATGCTTTCCATGTCGAATGTGTGGACACTTGGCTTGATGCTCATTCGACTTGCCCACTTTGTCGCTACCGGGTCGACCCGGAAGACATTCTTCTGGTCGATTATGAGAATAAATCTCTGTATAATCATGATCAGTCTAACGAAAAATTGAGCAGTGCTCTACTATCTCCTAGCCAGAAGGGGAAAGAATTAGTTAATCCGAGATTTTCAGGTCGGCATTCGTCAGCCGGTGAGAGAGGGAAGTCATTAGAAATTATAGTCGAAAATCCCGGCGAGGATTTAAGCAGAAGATCACTGGATAGCTGGAAATCCGGCAAGCAAAACGGGTCCAGAAAAGATGGCCTGGCGGAGAACTCCAGGCAGGAATTAGGTAGCAATTCCCTAGAAAGTTCAAAATCCAGGAGAACAATAGCTAATGAATCCCGAAAAGACGGATTGCTGCTGGAAAAGCAGAAGCAGGTTGAAAAGCATCGCCTGGAACACCGGATCATAATTTCCGGGGAGGCTCAAGCAAGCAGCAGCAACAGTAGCCACGACCACCGCTGGAGCGACGTGCAGCCACCAGATTTACTCTACTTACGATCGGAAATGATTCTGAGTACAAGCCTGGGGTTCTCATGGCGGCGGCAAATCGGTGGAGATGAAAACGACACGGCGGAGGGGAGTGGCAGAGGTGTATTAAATGGAAGAAGTGTGTCTGAAATCACAGGAATGAGTAGGTACAGAAGTAATGGAAGGCAGGAGGAAGAGGGAAAGAGACATGAGGGGTTTGTAAAGAGGTGGTTGGCTTGGATTTCACAATCCCAACAGCAGAAAAAGACAGCTGTACAGTCTGCCAGGCCTTCTTCTTCTACTACTACCTCCATTGTTGTTTAGCTCAGCTTAGCTGTATTGCTCAGCATCAATAGCCATTTTTCTTCATTTTATAATTGGAGGATATATAGCTGTAGAAAATTTCATGGCAGAAGATGATCCATTGGGACTTGGGAATTTGGCACCTTCCTATTTAACATAATATAAAGAATAAATATTCTTGTCAAAATGCACGTTTCAAGATTCCAACATGCACTACTATAATCCCGAATATTTAACAAAATTAAACATAAATAAACAAGATTTTACTCCCAATTTTAGAACTGACAATTGCGATCGGATTCTTCATGCCTGACACTCCACAAGGGTGTCATCTTATACGAGCATTTAAGCTACTAAAGAGATGACACGTCTATTTATCTAATATTTATTCAGATAAAGGGCACAGATGTCTAAAATGGAAGACAAATCCCTATCTAGATACTGAAGTGTTCAAAATATTATTTTTATTTTTTATAATAAAAGGATAATACACAAGAAGTGTATTATCAATTTACACAAGACAGAAACAACTTGAAATTAGGCAGCCTTTTAAAAGTGTTCATAATTTGATAAAATACTTTTAACACTTACTATTTAGGATTTAATTGTTTGGAATATTTTACTCAAAAACTACACGGATCTCATTAATAAGGCACATTTAGGTATAACTTATAAGATCGTAGATAAAAAGACTCCGATTTTAGTGCAGCGCCAAGCACTAAGATGCATAAAAATGGCAGAAACTTTGGATTTAAGCATAAAAATGTGGAAAAACAAACTCACAAAGATAAATATATAATTGAAAAAGGACAAAAATTCCCCATTCAAGTTGCAAACTTGCATTTAGTGCCAGAACTTATCATCTGACCTTCATCAGATCAAAAGTAGCATGCCAACCAGAGATAAACAGCAATTCTGATAATTTCTGTACACTTTGCAAGTACTGCATCAATATCAACAATCAACTAACCTTATTCTAGATGAGTTTGTCATATAATACATTTTCAGTTATTTTAAGTAGTCATTCTCTTAATTTATCTTTAATTAGCATAACTTCGATTGACTTTACCATTCTCGTATGACCACAAATTCCATTTTTTTTAACAACTCAACAGTCAGTACTACCCAGTAAAATTGATCTAATAATCAGTCTGTAGAAGTTATGTATCTTCTGATCAACCAGAATCAATGTAACAATATTTCATTTTGTCCAGTCCATCCTAATATTATGTATTACATACTTGCAAGTTCTAGTTTTTTGTTAAATATTGAACTAAATATCAGTATACTCATAACTCTTTTAACATTTCCATTAAAAAATACAACAAAAGAACTAGAAAGTAGCAAGGCCAATATGAAACTTTCTCCCTCAGTATGCAAAACCTCATCTCAATGCCCGACGTGCCAACTGATGAAAGCATCATAAACTGTTCCTTGCTTTCTAATACTGCAACTATCGATAGGTCATTTTTTATCCATTGTAACACCGATAATGCCTGGAAATTTTGAGATAACTGTCTTAGATTGTCTTCTTCATCATGAAGAACAAGGAATACCAAGGAAAAAAAATCTGAAGTAAATATGAAACCAAAAATTACCAATTTGCCACTCTTGTCAACAGACATGGGATTTTCCACAACGACAGTTTGGCTCTGTGAATTTGGTAAATCCTGCAGTAAATGATAAACAATAGAGAAAATATTAGAAATATCTTTCGCGTGTAATGTATTTATGAATAGTGAACATCATATCGGGAACTAACTGCTGAACTAGAGGGCATTGAAGCTGAAGAGGTTGCTCCATTTGACCGAAGCACGGCAATGGGGACCCTAACATTACCCATCTGCAAATATAAAGCCATGAGATAAAAAGCACTAATATTAGAGATGAATAAGATGTGGTATACACATCCAAAAAAATGAAAGAGATATATATATACTTACATTGACATTAGTGATATATTGACAAACAGAGCATTTTACAGATGGAGCACCATATGAGTACATGAGCGTTGTGCAGCAATTCCCACAATTGACATGAGCAATGTTGTGCGCTTATCAGACAGCCAAAATCCAAAATAATAAAATAGAAAGCCAAGAAATCTAGATTTAAAAAAAAAAAAGAAAAAAAGAAAAGCACGGTATTGCAAATTTTTAGTGTGTAATGGTAATAGGAGTTTGGGGGAACCATGTAATTTTAGAGAAACAGAATACCTGTTGATGATATGGTAAAAGATTTAGTTTTGCTGTTTACATTTATTTAATTCACTGTCATGTCTCACTTGCAATATTTTGCAAATACTTGGAATAGAGGAAGTAGTGAAGTTCATGCGGGCAAAACTATGCTCGTCAATTAGATAACATAACGGTGAGTTTTAAGAATCGACGATAGCCATCAATTAAGTTTACCTGGTGCAAGATTCACTGTATGACAACAAGAGCATCTCACGCTTGTAGCACCATGGGCGTACATCAACAATGTACAACAACCTCCACATATCAGTTGGGACATTTCCATTACTGAGAGGAGGGAGATTTAAGTCACATATAAAACATTGAGTCTGATCATAATAGCACAAGCGCCCAACAATATACATGTATGATCATACTTGACACGGTTTCAAATTGCACAACTTTTTCAAATTGCCCAGATTTTACAACTTAGCTAAAATCTCAAGTTTTGTTGCTCTTAATCTCGAGATGTGCAGAAATAAGCAAGTCAATGTTAGATTATACAATAAATATAATATGTGAACGAAATAACTAATTTACATAAAGTGTCCAAGTGGTGGAAGATGTGGAATTTGTGTGGGACGTTGGAGGTTCAGGTCACGTCACATGCAATAATATAAAAGTCTTTGATGGGGGCATCGGGTCCTTGGACTTCCTTAATTAAAATAATTTTTTAATCATTTTCGGAATTATTTAATGGGTTAAACTAATCAGTATTTTATGACCTTTTTTTAACAACCCATTATCAACAACCAATTATCCAAATTCCATTAAAATTGCAAATTATTCTGGATCATGATGGAGGCAGTTACTTCCATTCTGTCTATATAAACATGCATATGATTTTGGAAAATACACATCAGAAAAAACGAAATCATAATTTCCATATTCTGTGATTTTTATACTCAAGTTTTACATTTTTATATTTTGGAGTACACTTGAGAGTTATGAAATCATTTGTTATTGCTGCACAAGTGGTATATTTGATCGTTGTATTCTAGGAGCGATTATCCACAGAGGTCGAATCAGTTATCGACGGACAATTTTGCTTTAGGACATCATGCTGTCACGAGACTTGATCGGTCGATAAATTTTATTTCTGCATTTTACTGTTTTGCAAGTTTCTACAATTAGTTATTTTTCAACTGTCATAACTTCATCAAATATCCGATATAAACACATGCACTACAATGCATTGATATGTTAAAATTGTTGATCAGCCAATACGTAACAGAGTGTGCAAGTAAGTATGAATGCATATTACTTTCATTTTCTTCCTTTTTTAATTATTGGCATTTTAAAGCTATCAAACTCAAACAAATTATATGGTATTCGATTTAAAAAAAATTCAACATTTTCCAAGCAGCACTCAAAGTCTCAAACTAATTATAGCTTCGCTGAATTTCGAATTCAAATTTACCTGGAGTGGGCACAGAAGTGATGGTATTACACGGCGCAACACTGTCACACATTTGTATTTGCTGCTCCACACGAGTACATAAGAAGGCTCTTACACCCTTTGCACACTATCTGGCTCTGCATTCTTGTAATATTTTAAATTATTATATAAAAAGAAAAGCACATCAGTAAAATTAACACGAAATTATAATTAGAACGAAATTGAAGTTTCCAGAAAATTTGGAAATCTAAAGTACTTACTTACCAAATATTACGGCAGAATGTGAATAAATGGAAGTGGATGGATTTTCAGTTCATCAGCGATGGAGAATCGGTTTTTTGTGGGGTTTTGAAATCGGAATCGGAGGAATTCTATGGGTTGTTGTGGTGGGGGTCTTGATTTGTAATTTTTGAAATTATTTTCTCAGACAGTAATCGTTGAGTGGGCCCTTTCACGCTTGTTGGATTAGATTTCCTGAAGGCATTTTAAATTTTTTAATGAAAAGTATATTGTTTGAAGATAATGTTTGCACGTAACATGACAAAACATAGAACTAAATTTCCATTAAGAATCGTTACATTGTCCCGACAGGAAAAAATGATCGATGCCATTTGTCAACCACCCGAGTAATCTCACTAAAATCCTAGAAAGTTTTGAACGTGATCATCTCAATAGTCCCTTCTTTACCCATTTTCATCTTCCGAAGAAAACCACCCGACATAAAATTTGAAGAATAATATAAGATTGAACGTCGTATTAAATAAATAATTTAGTTATTTTTATAATAAAAATGTTAAGAAATCATTCATTTGGGGAGCAAGGGATGCAAACCAATTTGGCTGGGGAAGGTATAGGGCATGTTTGTGAGTTTTTTTTTTTTTTTCATCGATTTTAATAGACACCATTTATGAGGGTTGTAAAAATCAGTACTTGTCGATTTTTTTGGATATCGATTTTGGATGGTTTAAAAATAACTCAAAATCAATGTAGTGTAATTTAAATCGATTCTCTTAACCATCAAATCGACAATTTTTTACCGTTTATCATATTCTCTTCTAATTTTACTTTTTTATTTATTTATTAATAATCATTTTCAACAATTTTGAATCCAGAGTACTCAGCGAGATGAGATTCTTCTTCAAATTTGGAAAATGTCGAACCTGGCCAAGTGTTCTCACTGTCCCATCCTACAACCTCAATTTGACTCGACCGATTCCAACAATTCGGCAAGACTGGTTGTTTCATGTGACAACTCTACCTTGCTTCATTGCCTCATATGACTCAAACCAAACCCTATTAGGACACATATGAAACGAACATGCAGAATCTAGAATCCATTCCTCATTCGGTTTAGATTTCATGTCGGATACGACGGTCAACATCACATCACCGCCATCAGAAAAATCCTCGGTAACATTAGTCTGGTCCGAATTGAATGATTGCCCATTGTTATTTGCAGCCAAATTACCTCCGCCCTGCAATTTATCGCAATCTCTTTTGATGTGTCCTTTCCTTTTGTAGTAGAAGCAGATCTGATTGCTAAAGTTCACCCTCACCTTACCCTTTCGTCGATCACCATAAGTCACAAGAGCTTCCTCATCCTTGGATGCAGCTCCAACCAAATGCCTCATCTTCTCATTGGAGAATAAGACATCATACACATCATTAATGGTGAGTGTGTCACGACTATACAAAATCGTGTCCTGAAACGATGTAAACGAAACAAGTATTGAGCATAACAAGATCAATGCCAAATCTTCTTCATCATACTTTACCTCTAACGTTTCCATATCAGAGACGATTTCCTTAAACATGGCCAGATGATTTTCTAAAGAACTTCCTTCTGCCATGCAATGAGAATAAAGCCCCTGCTTTAAATGCAACTGCTTGTCAAACTCTTTGTCATGCATAGTTTCTTCAGTTTCAACCACAATGCAGCAGTTGTCTTTTTCTTCAATACGTCTTGAAGAATGTTGTTAGAAATATGAAGATGTATCTACGAAAGAGCCTTTTGATCTTTCCGTTGTTTCTCTTCTGTTGTCCAAGTTGTTGACATCCTGTCAAAACCCAAAAAAGTATCGTCCAAACCCATCTACGCCAGAACAACCCTCATCTTCACTTGCCACAAAGAAAACTTTGTACTGTGATCCAATATTGGAATATTTATTTCATTGCTGCCATTGAAACAAGAAACCTCAAGTAAACTCAACGAACCTGGTTTTGATACCATTTGTTAGGAAAATCGACGAGATTAATGGCGTAAGATGAAATACACAATCGCATGAAAACAAGAACAAGGTTTAAAATAAAGAAGAAGAAAGAAATTTGGTAGATGAACCGATGTTTTATTCAACAGGCAATGGAGAGAATACAATGAACTTAGCAATATAAGCTTAACTCAAACTGAACGAGGTGCCTCATATTTATAGTACACGTCCAAAACCCTAAAAAATATGGTTAAAAGTGGAAACTAGGTCAAAAATGCGTAAAAAAGAGAAAAAATCGGATGGCGCCAAAAATGAACCATGCGATCGTATGGTTCAACTCCAGGTAACACCGAAGATGTGAATGTCTTTGCTCAGATGATTGTTGATGCTGGGGGCCTACAAAAAATTAAGAACCTCCAGACTCATGATGACAATTATATATGCAAAAAGGCCGTGAAGATACTTGAAACATATTGGTAGGAAGAGGATGACGAGTAGCTGCCTTCTAGTGATGCTCCACAATCTGGTGTTTTTGTTGCACACATTTATTGATCATTTCCTTTGTTTTCTGCCATAAATTTGAAGGAATGTTTGGTACACTCTAATGGATTGGAGCAAATGACTCGATGGATAAGATTTTGAACCTTTTTTTTGTCCATTCTACTCAACCAAACATGGCTAAGGGCTTTAAAAACATCTGCTGCCAAAAATCTAGACATGGCCTTCTAGTGATACATCAAGGAGAAAGAAACGTTCAAGCTAAAATAGGAAAATATATCGAAGTTTTTTTCGATGAATTTGGAGTTAATAACATCTGATGTGAATTTACCCACGAATTCATTTGGAACATTTTTTTCATCCAATTGATACAAACCATTTGAACTTTGGAAAAGGACAAAGATAAGCTAAAAATTTGAGAATCGAAGATATTAACAAAGCACTAGAAAAACGAAAGGATGGACATTAAATGTAGATATAATTGTGTGGTACTTTTCAAGAATAAGGGGTGGAGAATTTTATTTGGAATTACACTAATCGTACAAGAATCAAACCGAATAGCTATTCTAGTATGGATTTTAAGAAAGTGGTCTATTCTAGCTATATATATATAGAGGACATATCCTTCTTCTAATATATTTGATACACTTATTTGATAAATAATCATGACCTAAAATAACATGGTGAAACATATAATAGGCCCCCCTTTGGTTCCCATTTTTTCACTATAAAAATGAAAAATATGACCGTTATCCATCACATCCAGCCACCATATTTGACTTTACATCTATTGTGTGGGATCCATAACGACTATATTTTTCATTCTTAAACAATGGACTTTACATTGAATGGACCGTGAGGTGGATTTTGTGATTTTCTAAATATTATTTTGACTTTTTTTTAGCTTATTAGTACGTTTTTAATAGAAATTTATTGATAAAAACATAAATTTATTATATTAAATTATATAAACATATTAAATAATATTTTAAATTTGATTATACCAATACCAATTGGGACAGTTTGGCGAGGACCGTTTAAGTTTAAAAGAGTATTCGAGTCTGTTTGATAGTATTGAATTCCATGGAAAATGTCACATTCAAGGAATTTGAATTTTACTTTGGCTATTTGATACGAAAGTGGAAATGAAGTTCGAATTCCAAGGTACAATCACTTTAAACTTATTTTCAATCAATTTTATGGAAAATGATTTTCTATGATTTATGTGGATTTTTATTTTCCAATTTACATGGAATTAGTTTGTCTTTCCACCTTTACCAATCAAATGGAATCTTTTCATAAGGTTAATTTGATTAAAACAAGACGTTAAATTAATTTCAAGATTTTATTTATCCCATGCTTATTCAGAGTGCTGGCACTAACTATAGGTTGGGTAATGGGTATGCCATCACCTAAAGCTCCCCCTTGGGCAAGCCCTCCCCCCCGCCCCCCTCCCCAAATTTTTTGTTATTTTATATTGTAAAGCATTTTTTCAAATTTCTTTATATTCCTCAAAGCGGAAAAATGGTTTCTAATGTATCATTGACTTTTCATTTCACTTTTTTTTTTTTTCTTTTCTCATTTTTGGGCTGACTCTTTGTTTTATGTTTTTTTTTTTTTTTTTTTTTTAAATTTGTTGAGAGACTTTTCAACTTTTATTTTATTTTATTTTGCTTGTTTAGTCATCATTAATTTTCCATCTCCAAATTCAATCCTCTGCAAATTTTCTAGTTTACATTTAGAGTTTTTGACAATAATATTGATATATATGAGTCAATTTTTTAATTGTTGTTATGAATTGATCGCAAGATAATGATAATAATGAAATAAACAAGAATAAAACCAAGATTCATGTGAAAATTCAATATGGAAAAAAACCACAGGTAGAAATTAAGAATTTCATTATAATAAACAATGGATGTTTTTACAATATCCAGATATCAATATTTTCAATTGAAATTTAAGCTCTCCTAACTCTCAAGATGTTATTGAATGTGTACATGTAGATACAACAATGTGAAATATTTATATAGGAACCTCTTTTGGAGTTATAGATGAAGAAGAATACATCAAAACTGGAAAAATCGAATTTTCCCCATCCAGGTGGCACCGAGGCGCCATGGAGGCTCTCGCGGAATAGTCACCAACAGGAGAGTCGGCATCGGGCTCCCTGTGTCTTTTGCTTCACAGGCGCCGCAACGGTGGCAACCACTTTCGGTACATATACTTCCAAAGTTTTTTTCATCTTGAAATCCTCTTCCAAGCCAAACTCCTAATCCTTGATGAAATTTGATCTTTATCAAATAAAATTATCAAACCAAAACTCCTTAAACTTCCTTTATTCAACCAAATACTAAATCACATGAAATTTGGGTCACACTACAACAAATCTCCACCTTGAATCAAATTTCAACACAAGAAATTCAAAAATACATCTTCAAGTAAACACCATTCCACTTCTTCCAAACAAGACCCAATGGGCTAAATCAATGACAAATATAAACTAAATTCAAGCAATGCTCAAACTTAGCAATGAGGAGTGAGTTTGTCGTCTTGTCAGTAAGATTATCCTTAGTATCAACTTTGCTCACCACGAGCAATCACATTACACACAAAATGGCACCTCACATTAATGTGTTTAGTCATCTCATCAAACATCCGATCCTCAGTAAGAAAGATAGCACTCTGACTATCACGGTATATTGTAGAAATTTGCAAGTCTTCACTGATTTCACCAATGAATCCCCTCAACCACATAACTTCCTTACATGCCTTTGCAATGACCATGCACTCTGTCTCTATTATAGATAAAGCTACTGTATTATGCAAAGTAGCTTTCCAACTGATGGCACAACCACTAAGGGTAAACACATACCCTGTAAGTAGGACTGTCAACGGATTGGATTTTGATCCGAATCCGATGAAATTAATGGGAAATGGATTTAGAGTCTCAATTCGATAACCCGATCAAAATCCGAATCCGATAATCCGTTAACTAAATGAATCAAATATGGAATATAGGTCAATTCGATCCGATTTTTTAATAATAATATAATAATTTTATAAAAGCATGCTATTTTTTTTAACTGCTAAATGATTTAAAAAAAGGAATACAAAGAGACGCTTTGAAAATTGAAATAAACCTTTCAAAATCCACTAGACAACCACGTTAATCCCAAGCATACAAACAGATCTTTTAAGAATCAAAACAAAATTCTCATGAATGCTAAAAACAAGGCCCCACAAAACCAAAAATAATGTTCCATAAAGATTGAAATTTATGTAAATTTTACTTATAAATCTATGTTTTTAATTTCTTGAAATGATATCTATTTGGTATACCCTTTATTCTTAAACGTCTTTTGTGTAGGTGCGGTGGGGTAACATCATATGGAGAAAGAGCCGAAACTTCTAAAGTTGCACTTGACAATTTTTTTTTTGTTTTCCTAGTTTTTGACATTTTGTTGCTTACTTTTCTCTAGAACATTTGTTGGATATGTATTCATTACAATATGTATATTTTGGTTCGTTTTAACTTGGTATTATCTTGTGGATTGTTCTTGAACATGCCAATTACCAACACGTTAATATGGTTATTTCCTTATATTGCATTAAAAGCGAATGTATACAATATTTCGGATTCGATTATCGGATCAGATATCCGATAATATAGCAAATCGGATATGGATTTAACAATCAAATATCCGTCGGATTATCGGATCGGATCCGTGAATCATTCTTATCGGATTGGACCGGATATGGATAGATCTAGTCCATATTTGATCCATCGACAACCCTACCCGTAAGTGAACTTCTTTTATAAAGATTTCCTATATAATCTGAATCCACATACCTAATGACTCCATCTGTATTTCTACCTAAATACAAGTAAGCATTAGCAGAGCCCCTTAAGTATCTGAATATCTACTGCTCTACTTCCCAATGTTCCTTATCGGGATTTGCCATGTACCTACTAATTGCACTAATTTCATGTGTCAAATCTGGTCTTGTACAAACTACTAGCCACCTCACCATTTTATCTCTTGCTCACTTTTCAATTTGATTTGTCCCTCATACACTTGTGTAGGTGTTAATGGCACAAGAGTAATATATTTTCCATCCTTGGTAAAGCTGCACATATTTTTGTACCTATCATGCATCACCTTCCTATCATATTGCCATGACCTCCTCAACAAAATATGCCTGACATGCATGTGAACTACATCGCACATCACTTTATCATAACATCTACCAATTGAAAAATTTATCAACACCCACCTATTCACCATAACCTCTCCACTTTCTTTCAACCACTCCAGTTTGTAAGACATAGGATGTTTAACATGGTTAGTCCTAATTTTTCAATAAGTGTAGTGTTGGCCACATTGGTATAACTACCTCATCAATAATTACGCTACATACTTTGTTGTTGATATGATACCTCGTGTAGAATATGTACTCCCTTTGCTGCTCCAAGTCATTCGCTTTAATTTGAGCACTAAGAGCTCGCCTCTTAACCAATAACTCGCCTACTGCATATTTCACCTTCTCACCACACTAGCTTCTTCCAATTCTGGCATGTCATCATAGTCACCTACACTATCACTCACCAATTCTCCATTGTCATGTAAAGTCATCGCCCTTTTGTTTGGACATTGAGAATCAATGTGTCCCGATCCCAAGCACCTAAAGCATTTGGTGTCTCGATTTCTAGATGGTTGGAAATCCGCCTTGGATGTGACCTTGCTAGAATTTTCTCTTTTCCTCTTGGTAG
The DNA here is from genome assembly GCA_019395295.1 of Osmanthus fragrans. Lineage (NCBI taxonomy): Eukaryota > Viridiplantae > Streptophyta > Magnoliopsida > Lamiales > Oleaceae > Osmanthus > Osmanthus fragrans. The sequence continues at coordinate 7,742,231 of CM033358.1, forward strand.
TTTAGCTATGCCCTTTGAAAAAGCTTCATCTCCCTTGTTGTTATCCTACTTCAGTTTCCAAGAAGGATTAGAACCCAAAGAACCCAATGGATATATAGTTGTCCCCTTCCTCTTCAATTGCCTTTCCACTTTCATAGCTACATGTAGTATGTCCTCCAACTCCACTAGTGTTGTAGTTCTACCACATTAGCTATCACCCTATTCAATCCATTCAAAAATTAGGTCATGGTGGCCTCCCTATCCTCCTCAACATTCGCTCCAATCATCGCCATCTCCATCTCCTTATGATAATCCTCCACACTCCTAGAACCTGGTAAAGGCTTTGCAATTTTTGATAAAGCTCCCTATAGTAATTAATTGGTACGAATCTCTTCTTCATGATAGCCTTCAATTCTTCTCATATATTAATAGGCCTTTTACGATTTCTCTTCCTAGAGGTCACTACTTGATCCGACCAAGTAATGACATAATCGGTGAACTCAAGTACCACAATTTTTACCTTCTTATCCTCCGAGTAGTTGTGGCAATCAAATATCAATTATATCTTCTTCTCCCACTCCAAGTATGCCTCCGGATCACTCATTCTCTTGAATGAAGGAATTTTCATTTTGATATTATCCATACTCTGTCAACACCATCTCCAACAAAATATCTACCCCTCATTTGATGCCTAACTTGTTTTATCCATCATCCTTCCTATTTCAACCTCCACTAATGCATCTTTATCAATGTCATTTTCCGCTTCATCTTCATCACAAATATCCACCCTAGGCTTCTGCTACCTTGCCTCCTTGCATTGGGGAGCACCTTTAGGTTGCTCCCTGTGTAAATTAGCAAGTATTGGGCCTTGTCTCTCCATCCACGCCTCTTACCTATCCATCCTATCCCTCATGTCCCCTAACAACCTTTCAAAGCGTCGTATCACCTCATCCGACATGTTGACTTGATAATTATTCCTGCTTGAAGTAGAATCGTCTCTGTCAAACATTCTAAATCTGAAGTAGTATTTGCCAAACATACATACTCTCGTGTATCACTCAAATTGGTTTTTTTTCCCCTCTATTAGTCTCACTCTTACCTTTTTCCACTCAAAGCTTTCGCTCAAGTGCTTCAAGGAACTAATTCAATCTCGACCAAGTTTTATCCTCGAAGAATTCAAACTAAAATGTTAGTAAAAAATTGTACTTAGAAGACTTAAGAAAGAAAAAAAAAAGAAAAAGAAGCAAATGAATTGGACACTTGAATGTAAACTAATATTAATATGAGAAAGTGGTCTTTGAATTTGATTGGACAACACATTTTTTTTACTCAAAAAGGAATAAATTGAATATTACTGGTAATTTTTGATTTTTTTTTTTTTGAATTTTCGAAATTTTTAAAAAAACTGTTCAAAAATTCAACTACGACACTGGCAAAAGAAACAAAAAATGATTTGGGTGCTAAATTAGTACACAAACAATTTTTTAGTATTTTTATGGATTAAATACTAATAAAGATGAAGAACGCGAAGAGCACGAAGAACGAAAACAAAAGATTTAAACGAAAAGGAAAATGATATAACCTTGATTTTTGGAGCCTAAACTCTAATACCAATTGATGCTAACCCACATAGTAATAGTAGCTACGAAACTCACACAAGATTGATTCAAACATAAGAAAGCTAAGAATCATCGTTTACAGTTTTATCCAGAAATATTGAACCAATGAACCAACACAATTGTCAACAATATTTTGACCTCGTGATCACAAGACTCAAGAATCTCACCAGATTGTTTGAACGTCACAATAAACAAATCTTGATAAGTTCGGGGTTAGTTCAATGAAGAACAAAGAATTGAAAGCAAAATTAGTCACAAATAATCTCTCAAATTGATATATCAATAAAGTTATTTTACAATGTAAATAATGAGTCATATTTATTAGTAACTCATAAAATCCTAGTAAAAATGGAACTAAAGGTCTAAACATACTAAAAGTTACCATAAACTAGAGTTTTAATATAAATAAAAGATTTCATGGCCGAAAACAACTACACGGCCGCATAGTGTAATTATATGCGGTCGCGTAGAAGGCTTGAATCCCCTCTTCTTTGTCTCGGTACATGGGCATGTGACTGCATGCCCTGATCAACTATGCGGTCCCGCCAGGGTCTTCATCCATGGCTTCAATTAAATTGCTCCACTTTGTTTCTCCGTCCGAGTCCAACATGAAACTTGTCTATTTGCTTGTCGTGGTCAATGCTTCGTCCACCATAGTTTGAGCAAGTAGTTTCATTGCTTCTTTGACCCTCTTCGTTCGCGACCTAGTCATCGACCATTCTTCAACAATCAACGGGTCCTTGCCCGAACTTGCCTGCGCTCATGGATCACATCATGATTTATTTTTTGTGATCAATAAATTGGTTAATGTGTGACTAATATATAATATGTGACTAATGAAATTGATAAATTGTGATCAATAAATAATGTGTAATCAAAAAATAATTTGTGACTAATTAATTAGATATTTTGTGACCATAAAATAAGTTGTGACTTGAAGAATTTTTTATTTGTGACCAATGAATAACATGTGACCCATTAATTTGATAATTTTTTTTTATCTATGAACAAATTGTGACCTATAAATTTTTTTATTTATGACCATGAAATAATTTGTGACTTATAAAAAAATTTATTGTGATCAATTAATTCGATAATTTGTGACCAAATTTTATGGAAATGTGACCTTAATATATTTAATTAATTATTTTATAAATAGAATTTCATAAAATCTGATTTTTGAAATTTTGAACCTTGTTTCTTAGTTTTGAAATGTGGCATACTTACTCTCTTATATATGAATTTTTCTTATATAGATATATAATCATTTTAAACAAAAAAGGAAAAAAAAACAAACGTATTAAACAACAATACTATTGATTAACCTATACACCATTTGGAAATAATTTATAATAGTCAAAGTCAAACATTATATATATATTTTTTTTACTTCTGTTCATTATTTTCATAAAATTTATAACATTTTTTATAAATCATTTATAAATATGCCAAATAGAAATTTAAAAATAATAAAAAGGGAAAGAGAAAGGAAGATATTTTTTGCATTTACTATTTTTATTTGAGGATTTTTCATAAATGTCACTAAATTTAAAAGTACAATAATGGTGCTAAAAAAAGTCACTTTTTGGTGTTAAATGTCCAATTTACCCTTAGTGACACCTTTTTAGGAGCATTTAATGTTCATTAATACTTGACTTGAATGTCATTAATGTTATGATGTGATGAATTAATTTTTGTATTATACACATTGTATATATGTATATTATATTAGGTAATATGAATTTTATTAATAAAAAAGAAAAAAAGAAAAAAAAGTCTAGTCAAAAGTGAGCATAAACAATTTCTTCTAGGGTTTTGTTTGGTGTACAGCACTTGGTGTCACGCACTGAGAATGCTTATCTTCCCATTCGACACGACAAGTTGCTAACAGTTAGGCGTGTGACATATTTTACCAAAAAGTGCACTAATGATATGACCATATACATGTATTCTCCCTAACATCCTACTCATAGCGTGCATGTATGCTAGTTGTTCGAGCTTGCCGGCCTAAGAATGATGGTAAGGCTACCTTGAGGCGAGAAACCTTGGGAGCCAAACCTGTGGTCCGTGAAAGTTGGTATTAGAGCGGGTCTGCTCGAACATGCAATATTGATATTGGTCAATGTCGTGCGTTCTTGAGGATAAAATTTTTTAGGCCACAGATCGTGTAGGCAAGCTGGTGGAACACTATGAAGGAAGTTGTGGGGAAGAATGATGAAAAGGCCAACATTGCAGAATTACATTTTTGCCTTTCAAGGGATTTCGGGAAGCTCGAACATTGCAGGGCACAATGATGAAGATTGTGTACTTACTTCGACATGTGTTGAGGCACTGCGGTTTGGAGGCCGTCCCACCAAAGAACTAATGCTCAGAGGGGTAGATGGTGAATGTTGGTGTCGGAAGCGGCAAGTACAAATTACTGCAGGTTGATGTGCGATGGAGCAATGTGTGAATGCCCGTCCAGATAGAGGTGGTGCCATTGTTATTCTTGCAATGAGAGGGATGCGCGTTGATGCGAAACTCTTCTCGCTACGAAGACGTAAGCGAATTCGAATGGAGCAGAATGTCACGCAATGAGAATGTTTTTCTCCCCATTGGGCACGACAATGTCTCTAACAGATAGGCGTGTGACCTATTTTACCAAAGAGTGCACTAATGATATAATCATATGCAGGTATTCTCCCTAACATCCTACTCATAGCGTGCGTGTATGCTAGTTGTTCGAGCTTTCCGACCTATGAATGAGGGGAAGGTGCCTTGAGACGAGAAACCTTGAGAGCCAAACCTGCGGTCAGTGAAACTTCGTGTTGTACACTTGTGCAGTCCCATCACAATGAGAGGGTTCACAATTATTTTATTCAAGTGTGCCCCTCAACATGTGAGGGGGATGTACACCATGCTTCAAGCATGGTGTACAAAATGAAAAACTCTATATTCTAACATTAACAAGCCCTAACTTTCTAATCATCTTCTCCATTCGTTCATCAAAAAGACATTACTATTGGATTCATCATCCATTTTGAGAGGTTAGCATATTACAAATTATTTATATTTTTATCTTATAACTTACTACTTTTGAAATGTTAAATACAATATGGTCATATTTCTTTGAAATTTTTATTCATTGATTTGTTTGGTTTTTCAATCTTTTAGAATAAAGATACCAATATCATGTTGTAGTTGAGAATTGATTATCATCATTACTGTTTTGAATAATTTCTTCCAATCAAACCCAATAAATGTTATGAAGGATAGCCTCTTTACTGATTTATTGTGCAAATTATTTAGGAAGAAGATTTTGTCATTCGGTAGTACAAAATTGATGACCACGCTTAATGTGATGAAAAATTTATTCCAATCACCCACATATATGATTCTTGTCAGTTCCAACAATTCAAATATCGAATTCGGCATTTCAAAATTCTCGAGAATAGAGATTTAAACTGACGAATTCGACACTTAAGAAACTGTCGGGATAGACATTTCAAATGTCGATTTGACCTTTTGCTATTGTATGGATTTAACATTCAAATGTGTCACCTTCATGCTATTAAATGCTGATATATTGATTGTGCAAATTCTTACCATTGCATCTCAACTTTTCAGATACGAGTAATTATTTGAGATACATCATATCGTATGAGGGGAAATTTTGTTCATGTGGATGACGAATGAAAGTGGAGAGGGGACAAAACCACTTCCATTGTAGTTCCGACAATAATTTTCATTTCATTATCATTTGTAAACATCAATCATGTATCAATACCTTCACATCAATGTTCTTATATAGACAGATTACTTCATTACATGCCGACAGTTCAACTGTCGATCCCTACAAAAAGTTTATGTTCTAAACTCGTTCATGGTTGTTTTTGCATGACACAATGTTAGCGTTATACATTTTGAAATTATATTATCATTTTCGTCTCATTATTGTTTGCAGACATTAGTCACAAGCAAAATACTTACATAGACAAAGTATTTCATAATATCCCGATAGATGGTTTCTGTCATTCTTGATGGTTGCAAATTAGAAAATTTGACAACATGTGGGATGCATAAGGGATATGCTATTGCACAACATTTGGTACAGAGAAAACGACAAAGAAAACTATGAATGATAAAATGATAAGTTGACATATCACAAAGATAGCAGCATTCACCCTACATCCAACAAACATAGCATATGAGGTCGATCAAATGCAAAATGTATCAAATGATAATGCACCTGAAACATTAATTTTTAATATTGGGGCTACACCATTAGATGAGAATTTGGATAATCCATTATTCAATGTTCACACTTGATAAGCAAACAATTAATTAGACAAAATTAGTTATAGGCATTAGTCGTGTAGAATTATTACTACATGCATATTAGTTTATTATACAATATTCTTCATTACCTGTCGACAGTTCAACTGTTGGTCCCGACAAATTGAATGAGTAATCCTCGACAGTTCATTGCAAATGAGTAAAGTACACTAAAAATTCGGGAGTAACGGATATTCGGATACACACCATTATGTACATACATTACCACGTGAATCCCTGACAGAAACTAGAGACCATAAATATAGTCGATCACATAAGCACTAATTAGTTGCAAAATTAACAAATTCAATTATGTTACCATCAAATTTTCCATAGAAGTACACAACGTTTAAGTGACGGTTACACCAAAATAAAACATTTGTGCACATCACTACTAGGAACTGTAAAACAAATCTAAAGTAAAAAGCTACACAAAAATACTATCACGATAAATAAACACAATCAAAAGTACTATCACGTCATTAACTACTCAAAACAACAACTACGCTATCCTTGAGAATCTGTGACTATTTCCCCTAATTAACTCCTACAATGTATCTGATATGTTGTTTGATTTAACGTTGCATGACTCTTTATTTGCTTCCCCTCGTGAATGTAGTCCTGGTCGATGCAGCAGGCACTCGAACACTTGTCGATCCCGCATATTTGTGTTAACGTCATCATCACCTTCAATGGGTATGGTCGATGCCAATAGTACATCAGTGTGTACTCCTATGCAAAAGTGGTTTGCATCGTACTAGTTACCAAAATTTGATAATGGAAGAAAATAACGTATTCTACCAACATTTGAAGTATAACATCGAAATGATACATTTGTCTTCTACTAAACATACTTAACGTAAAACATAAGAATTTGACATTGTATAACTTCTCCAATACGAAACTTAACGTCTGCTTCCATTATGCCACAAGCATAGGGAACTTCGTGACTGTCCGAGTATGTACCTTTCGAGTCGGCACCTTCATACGAAAAACCAAGTTTCAATGACAAGGTTAAGAAATCCAAATAGTTGAGAAATTGCTTTTTAAAATGAAAGTAGTAACACATACCAATCGCCTCCTTTACCCTACTAGCCAATGGACCCTCCGGTAGTTCGGGCTATCACCTTTCATGTTGGTATCTTCATGCAAATAAACCAAGTTTGAAATCATAAGGACAAGAACTCCAAATAGTGGGACAAATGCTTTTTAAAATTAAAGTAGTAACACATACAATCACCTCGTTTACCCAACTAACCGATGGACCCTTCGGTAGTCCGAGAAAGCACCTTTTGGGTCGGTGATGTGATGTCGTAGGCACCCAAAAATAATACATTTTCTTCTGGAAACAAAGTAGTAGTGGAAGTAAGAATCGATCCCACGAAGAGTGTTTAGTTCAATTTTATGCAATGTAAATGCGAATGGGGGTTTTGTTTATGACTAAATCAATTCTAAATAAAAGAAATGCAGATTAACAAATTGGATTAAATCAATAGAACGAACCTTGGTCCAAGTCAATATCCATTGTTGGAATTTCAAACTGATCATAGATCTACATGTGATTATTAATTCATATTTCCAATATTCATCGTTGGAATCATTATTCCTATTTCTCCTTATTTATAATTAAGAGAAAATTGTAAGAAATGTTCATTTTCACATGTGCATTTGCAAAAATGTCCACCATTGCATAAATGTCCATTTTGGAATAATTTAGACCAAAATACCCTTGTTAACAATTTATGATTCCACACTAATCCCAAAAATGGACATTTTTGCAAAATATTATTGGTCGATAAAATTTGGACACATAATCTACTCTATTTATTTCAAAAGTACACAAGTCAAATCATAATAAATGATATTTTTCTCATTAACACAGGAATGTCGAGAACTACATTTCAAATGTAGAGAAATGTCATTCTAGACAAATAAAGTGTCAAGATAAACATGGTTCAAATATTGAGAACGACATATAAAATGTTGAGAACATTATTTTAATGTAGCTTCTCAGGAAAGCTACATCTCGAAATTCGTGACAAATTGAAAAAAAAATCAAATATTGAGAACGACATTTAAAATATCGAGAACATCATTTTAATGTAACTTATCATGAAAGCTACTTCAAATTCGTGACAAAATAAAAAATCAATTGCTTCATTTTTTTTCATTAAGGGCATAATACACAGTTTGATACTAAATTCAAAAGTAGAGACATTTTTTAATTAACACCCATAAAATTAGACATTTTTTAAAATACCCCCATAATTAATTAGATGACAAGCGATCTAATCAATCATAATTATCAAACAACTCAGGATAAGATCTCAAGATTTAATTCAATAACAGATTTAAAAATGAGAGAAATCGATGACGCTAAACAATACAAGCATAAGATGTTGTATTTAATCAAGTCAAACATTCTTCATAAGATTTAATGACCTCTAAAGTAGTAAATCATTTAATCTCACTTACTTCATGAATTAGAGGAGTCAAACAATTACGAATTTGAGCTTTAATCAAGTAATAGATTGCCATATAAGATAATCTAATAGGCCTCTTAGAAATCAAATACAACAATCATAAGCACAAGCATAGAAGAACATTCAATACCCAAAATATGAATTATAACAATGAAAACACCTAAGATCTCACAGTTTGAATGAATCCAAGGCTTCAATCTCCTTCAACCAATAATAAGAAATTACTTACACATGATAATTCCTAGCACAAAAGGAGAGAAAATAGGTTAGCAGTTGTCCTCTGCATTCTGGGGTCGTTCTTAGGTTAAAAAGACGTCTTGGAATATGTTTCCATAAGTAGTTGAGTTAAATTTGGAAACCATAAAATTCGCTCTAGAAATGAACCATGCGACCGCATGGTATAAAGTCTTGTTGTCGCATAGAACAAATATTTTCAAGCTAAAATTCTCGGAAGCATGATGTGCGGTCACATGGTTTTTGTGCTGTGCGACCGCATGGTTATAATATTTTTCTTCGTCGGACAGTTTTCAGTATTTTGGCTATAATTTTCTTTTTCGATGTTTGATTGAGGTGATTCAAAGTGCATTGAAAAGCTGACGCAAAGAGCTATAATTGTTCTAGAAATAGTCTTTTTTCCAATTCAGACGTTAAATACCCCAAAAATGGATCTCAATAAAAGACTAAAAATTCGGAGTATAACTTTTTCGCCTAAAAATTGATATGTGATAATGTTTCGACTATATTTCATCCCTTTGACTTCTTTCTTCATCCGATTGATCCCTAAAACTCCTGAATCTTCATTCCATCATTGGTCTCATCTATGAATATTTTCAACTTGGTCTCTGAACTTTCACGTTCTTCCATATATGTCCATTTTTTTGCTCTTTATTCTTCTTTTTTTTTTTCTCCCAAATTCCACACTTTTTATCCATTTGCAACCCAAATAAAAATATAAAGGAACTCATTACATTTAGGCATCAATAAATCATAAAAGTGTAAGCATTAATGGATGAAAAACATGACATTTTATGTCTTATCAGTCGATGACTTCTCCATCTAGAACGACAGTTTATCTCTACAGATGGTTTCATAACTCTGACATTTATGTTTCATGAAATAATAATGGTGCTCATATGATGATATGTCATACATTTCAACCCCTAAAATCACACGTAAAAGAGAAGCTTAAGAAAATTTGGCTTACGAAATCAACTGTCGAGAATTTTAGAGCCTAACTGTCGAGAACGACAAATCATCTCGACGGATGGTTCCATTACTGTCGGAATTAACATTTACATTTCATATTCATATAGCCAAGACACACATGGATGCTATAAAATGTAAAATAGCCAAGTTTATTTGTGCATAGTTGGCCAGAACATGCCCTAGTTCAATCTTGGCTCATTTCACAAACTCAAAAATTAAACCCAAACTCAGTTTGCCCAGTAATGACCAAGAACCATTATTTAAATGAAAGAAGAGTGAAAAACATAGTTATAAGAAATAAATTCTTAGATAACGTACATAAATCATAATGTTAACATTTTCATAGAACTAGAAAAATAGACAACAAAAACCGAAAAAATGAGGTATATTGTACGAATCCAGGGCAAAAATGTGAAGAATTAAAATGCAAACACCCCTAAATTAGAAGAATTAGAAGAGAAGAGAGCAAAAAAATGCAAAATGAAATAAAAATGCAAACCTCAAGAGATTAATAGTGATCTTCGTCGATGGTGGACTTATTAACGATGGTCGTCGACGGCATGGGTTGTTGACAATTCGAATGAGAGAGAGGGGAGTGAGTGTTTTGAATGATAGTTGAGTTGTATTTTTTGTTTTTCACTTTTCTTTTCTTTTTTGTTAAATTTGAAAGTTAAGTTATTTGGATGAGATATTTTTTTTTTCATTTTTTTGTACAATTTTTCAAGTAGTCAAATCTCATTTAATGAAGGACATGTAGGGTATTTGAATTCTTGAAATGGGCAAAAATGTCCAAAAATGACAATCTTGCAAAGATTTTAAAAAAGTGACATTTTTTTAAAATGCCAAGCCAAAAATTGACATGTAGTGCAATTTTCTCTTCTTCTTTTTTAAAGCTTTTCCAAACGTGCATATTTGCCTCGTCAGCGTAATTTGGTCCACCAACAAATTGAAATGAAATTAGGGTGCATTTAATTGTCAATATTTTCCACGGAAAACGTGTTTTTTTCACTCAAGTTCCTACTTTTGTGCTATTTGATTGACCTTTTTTTCATGAAAAAACATTTTCCTACTTTTGATCACATGACCATATTTTCTTCAAAATCAAGAAAAATATTTTCTTAAGGGGGATTAGGATTTCATTTTTCGGAGAATTTTCACTCTCTTTTTCACTCTCATCTATCTACAATAAAAAATGAACAAGTATAATATTTTCTAAGTTGAAAACTAACGAGGGTGTCTTCAACTAAGATTTTGGTGGATTTTAAAAGATTATAAATCTTAATAAATTTCTTGGATTTGAATAGATTTTCATAAATTCCATAAGAATCTGGTCAAATGTGATGAAATTTCAAAAGATTTGGTTACATGTATTTTTAAGTTTGAAATTCATTAAATTTTTTTAAAATTTCTCTATTAATGAAATCTTTATAACTCCACTAGTTATTCAGGATACCTATATTTTAAAGGATTCATTAAAATCTCAATTGGGGACACTTAAATTTTAATAAATTTTGTTACAATCCATTAAAATCTCAATTCAAAACACCTAAAGCTAGAAATATTTTTAAAATCCATTACAATCTCAGTTGATGATACCCTTTTAAATCAATCAAACACATTTAATTAATAATTTTTATACAAATAAGTTATAGGTAATTGAATTGCCTTAAATTTATTTTCTTTCCCTACAAATTTCATCCTATTAATCAAACACACAGTACACACCTTGTGTACCATTACACCCGAGCTGGATCTGGCGCCACCACATAACACCCTCAACGTACAACTCTACCACCAAAAGTAAGCTCTATGTGGCTCGACTTCGCCTCAGGTAACCGGCGATTTTCTTCTTAAAACGCACTATCAATAAACAGAGACATTTATATGTAAAATAGCTTGAAAAGGTAAAAATGGGAATAGAAGACAGAGAGCCGTTGGACGAGAAGGCAAAGAGGATGAGAGATCTGTTATCGAGCTTCTACTCACCGGATCTTTCATCAGCAATGCCGCCGTCAAATGCTTCTTTCTCCAGATTCGCTACCCTCGACACCATCAACACCACATCCTTTGATGCCGATCACCACATGAATCTCCTCGTATGCCACTTTACAATTTAACTCGACATAGAATTCTAATTTCTTCATATGTAGACTTAATTTATTGAATGCTTTTGAGAGTTTAGTTGCAGAAACTTCCGTAATACTGGGCCATTGATTGGAATTTTAATTTTAATGATGGTTTTTTTTATTTACAAGTAAACATGGCAACATGCAACGTCCTATCATTGCATTCATTTTATAATGTAAGGAGTATATTCTATCGCTTTTTGGATTATAACAAATCAAAATGTTGGTTTAAATACTATAGAGTTCTGATCAATTATGAATGTCACTAGCAAAATTTCAGTTATAGAATACTTCTACACAACTAGTGATTTGGGAACAAGGAATTGGAATTGAGAAACATTATAGAATTTCTCCAATAGATTCAATTCCATGGCACGATCATGCCTTTGATACTGTCTCGAGATAAATATATGCATTGATAGTTCATTTGTGATAGGTTAGAAGGATGATGGACAGCTTTAAAATGCTTCAGAATCAGTTATCACTATGAGAAATATCCTATTTCTTGCTGGAAACCTAAAAAGAAACGCTAAATTAAGAATGTAAATAAAATTTAATTGACAATACTGGTACAAGAAGGATTGCAAAAGTTCTATTGATTTTGCAACACTATAAGATCTATCATTTCACTTCAACCTTACCAAGTCAGATCCTTAGTAATTTGGTACTGTCAATAAAATATTATGCTTCATATGTCAGTGATGTCTTGGAGGTGAGTGTGAATATATAATTCTCATTTTTGATAAACCTTGTTAGCTGATGGTGCAGCACTTTGCAGTGTATGTTATATTTATTCAGTGTGTAGGATTATTTTTTAATAATTATCTGAATGAAAATTTTAGGCACAAAAATCAAATTTGGAAGAACTTCTTAAGAAGCATGTCGAAATGGCTTCTGAGATAAAAAATCTGGATACTGACCTGCAAACGTTAGTATATGAGAATTACAACAAGTTCATTAGTGCTACAGATGCAATCAAAAGGTAATTCTTGTGTCGATACAAACTTTAACCATGTTCGTAGTGAATGTAATTATTCTTCTGACTGAATAAACATATATGCTGAAAATTTATTAATAGAGGTCATAACTGTTAATTTTCCAAACTTGTGTAGCACAATATTGAGATGATGTCTACTCTTTTTATAACGTTAATCTTGTCCCGATTTTTGGTGCATTTATTATTTGCTTTTGTCAATCTCCTTTGTTTTAGCTGTTTTTCTAGGATGAAAAATAATATAAATAGTATGGAAGCAAACATGGAACAGCTTAATGAAAAGGTGCTTCTTTTTGGTTACTATCAATTGTAGTTTCAAAATAAATTGAGAAAACAAGAAGACTGGATGAAAACTTGTTCAAAACAAAATTCATCGTAATTGTTGCAGATTCTGTCCTTGCAATCTAGGAGTGATGGGGTCAATACTTCTCTTTTTGCAAAAAGAGAGCATGTAGAGAAGCTGCACTGCACGCACAATCTGCTGCGGAAAGTTCAGGTAATGTAGAGAGCACGGGCAGGCCCAAAAAAATTAGGCCCTTTTTTTTTTTTTTTTTTAGAGAAAGAGAAATGAGATACAGATCCCCAACCCTAACCCCAGGTCACCGTTTGAGCCTTGAAGTAAGTTTTTTTTTTTTTTATCCCGTTCCCCTTCACTTCTCGCCCCCTTGCTTTTTATTTTTGAAAGTTCCAGCAATTTTCTTTCAATATTTTCTGTGTTTTTTTTTTTTTTTTTGTGTGTTTCTTTTTTATTATTTTTTTGTAGTTTTTTTAACTGATTCGTTGTTTTTTATTCTGTGTTTTTATTTTATCATGAAGGGAGGAAAATCCAAGGCTTCATTCAGGAAAGCTGACAGCAAGTGAAATTTTTGTTGATTGCCAGGATCATCTTGATTTTTGGTTTCAAACACTTCAAGAGAACATGGACATGACTGCCATCAAGATTCAAGGTCTCAGTGGAACTTGCCTGTCTCAACGTCGGATGTAAACCCGATTTCATGGTATTGTTCCGATTTTATTTTAGATCTACTGAATTGAAATATTGAATTTTGGTTGTTGTGTGTTCTATTTTATTTAGTCTGTAACAATTATGCTTGTTTGTTTGATATGTATATGAATCCAAAATCATGGAGATGGTAATGTGTTCATCATTGGAAATAAGGTAAATGGGTATTCTTACCATACCAGAATGCCTTATTATAACGCAATTGGTAATTTTTTTTTTTTTTTTTTTTTTTTCGGTCTTAATTGAAATAGGGAAACATATATGAATAAATCGTAGAATTAAGAAATCTATCAAATATACAAAAACCAATTGGACTTGAATTGAAAAGGAACAGATTATTAGGGAACTCCAAATGCGAAAAGCGTGTCAAGTGGGATAAAGTAAGAGACTAGATGAGGGTTCATTTTGGGAAAAAGGATGGTAAAATAGATGTTAATTTATATGCCAAAAATCCAGGAAAGCTGATAGCAAGGAAAATCCAAGGCTAAATCAAGGGAAAAAAAAAATCAAGAGCCATTTTTTTATCATCATTAAATTCATGATAAAAAAAACTCGACGTTCGACGTCAATAAAATTATGCCCGCACTCAACTAATATCTTGGCTCTGCCCCTGTATATGAATCCAAAATCATGGAGATGGTAATGTGTTCATCATTGGAAAATAAGGTAAACGGGTATTCCTACCATACCCGAATGCCTTATTATAACGCTGGTAATTGGTAATTTTATTTTATTTTTTTGTTTTCAGTCTTAATTGAAATAGGGAAACATATATGAATAAAACGAAGAATTAAGAAATCTATCAAATATACAAAACCCAATTGGACTTGAATTGAAAAGGAACAGATTATTAGGGCACTCCAAATGCGAAAAGCGTGTCAAGTGGGATAAAGTAAGAAACTAGATGAGGGTTCATTTTGGGAAAAAGGATGGTAAAATAGATGTTAATTTATAGGCCAAAAATCCAGGAAAGCTGACCGCAAGGAAAATACAAGGCTAATTCAAGGAAAAAAAAAATAAGAGCCATTTTTTATTATTATTAAATCCATGATAAAAAAACTCGACATTCGGCATCAATAAAATTATGCCCGCACTGTACTACTATATTGGCTCCGCCCCTGTATATGAATCCAAAATCATGGAGATGGTAATGTGTTCATCATTGGAAAATAAGGTAAACGGGTAGTCCTACCATACCCGAATGCCTTATTATAACGCTGATAATTGGTAATTTTTTTTTTTTTTTTTTTTTTTTGTTTTCAGTCTTAATTGAAATAGGGAAACATATATGAATAAATCAAAGAATTAAGAAATCTATCAAATATACAAAAACTAATTGGACTTGAATTGAAAAGGAACAGATTATTAGGGAGCTCCAAATGCGAAAAGCGTGTCAAGTGGGATAAAGTAAGAGGGAAAAAAGGTTGGTAAAATAGATGTTAACTTATAGGCCAAAAATCCAAGAAAACTGATAGCAAGGAAAATCCAAGGCTAATTCAAGGAAAAAAAATCAAGAGCCATTTTTTATCATCATTAAATTCATGATAAAAAAAACTCGATGTTCGATGTCAATAAAATTATGTCTGCACTGAACTAATATCTTGGCTCCGCCCCTGTATATGAATCCAAAATCATGGAGATGGTAATGTGTTCATCATTGGAAAATAAGGTAAATGGGTAGTCCTACCATACCCGAATGCCTTATTATAACGCTGGTAATTGGTAATTTTATTTTATTTTTTTGTTTTCAGTCTTAATTGAAATAGGGAAACATATATGAATAAATCGAAGAATTAAGAAATCTGTCAAATATACAAAAACCAATTGGACTTGAATTGAAAAGGAACAAATTATTAGGGAACTCCAAATGCGAAAAGTGTGTCAAGTGGGATAAAGTAAGAGACTAGATGAGGGTTCATTTTGGGGAAAAAGGATGGTAAAATAGAGGGTTAATTTATAGGCCAAAAAATCCAGGAAAGCTGACCGCAAGGAAAATCCAAGGCTAATTCAAGAAAAAAAAAAAAAATCAAGAGCCATTTTTTTATCATCATTAAATTCATGATGAAAAAAAACTCGACGTTCTACGTCAATAAAAATTGTGTCCGCACTGAACTAATATCTTGGCTCCGCCCCTGTATATGAATCCAAAATCATGGAGATGGTAATTTGTTCATCATTGGAAAATAAGGTAAACGGGTAGTCCTACCATACCCGAATGCCTTATTATAACGCTGGTAATTGGTAATTTTATTTTATTTTATTTTTTTTTGTTTTCAGTCTTAATTGAAATAGGGAAACATATATGAATAAATCGAAGAATTAAGAAATCTATCAAATATACAAAAACCAATTGGACTTGAATTGAAAAGGAATAGATTATTAGGGCACTCCAAATGCGAAAAGTGTGTCAAGTGGGATAAAGTAAGAGACTAGATGAGGGTTCATTTTGGGAAAAAGGATGGTAAAATAGAGGTTAATTTATAGGCCAAAAATCCAGGAAAGCTGACCGCAAGGAAAATCCAAGGCTAATTCAAGGAAAAAAAATCAAGAGCCATTTTTTATCATCATTAAATCCATGATAAAAAAAACTCGACGTTCGGAGTCAATAAAATTATTCCCGCACTGAACTACTATATTGGCTCCGCCCCTGTATATGAATCCAAAATCATGGTGATGGTAATGTGTTCATCATTGGAAAATAAGGTAAATGGGTATTCCTACCATACCCGAATGCCTTATTATAATGTTGGTAATTGGTAATTTTATTTTATTTCATTTTTTTGTTTTCTGTCTTAATTGAAATAGGGAAACATATATGAATAAATTGAAGAATTAAGAAATCTATCAAATATACAAAAACCAATTGGACTTGAATTGAAAAGGAACAGATTATTAGGGAGCTCCAAATGCCAAAAGCGGGTCAAGTGGGATAAAGTAAGAGGGAAAAAAGGATGGTAAAATAGATGTTAATTTATAGGCCAAAAATCCAGGAAAGCTGACAGCAAGGAAAATCCAAGGCTAATTCCAGGAAAAAAAAATCAAGATCCATTTTTTATCATCATTAAATCTATGATAAAAAACTCAACGTTCGGCATCATTAAAATTATGCCCGCACTGAAATAATATCTTGGCTCCGCCCCTGGTAGTGAACCAATCTGTTTGTATGTTAAATTTTCTGTTGCAGACAGCTCTTTGTTAATTTTGGCAAAATTAAGAAAGGGCGACTTGTATAAAAGAAGGAACACGGCTAAGTAACTCATTCTGGTCTCCCCTTTGTTTCAAGAGTTTGAACGGTATGATTAAATTAGGGAAGAAGCATCTTCCTGTTATGAGCTGCACTGAAGTAGACAATTTGCACGACCTTAAATTGAAGAATAAGATTTCAACATTGTCATTTTGTTTGAACTTGTGATTGTTTCCACCATTGAAGATAGATTTTTGCATGTTTTATACATCCTGCTAATTCTGCATGTATGAGTAAACACAGATTTCATCTTGTGTGAAAAGAGCAGTTTATTTATGATCTACCGACAAGACTTGAGAAGTGTTTCAAATCTAAGCCTATTCTGATGATGTCTAGTTCTACACTGGAGCCATGCCAATTTTCAAGGTCGATATCTTCTTAATGCATGTGAAAGTTTGAATTTACCCATTTTCTGAGCCCATCATTGGTAGTAATGATGATGAACTGTCTATTTTTTTCTATAATAGTTTGTTCTTTCTGACCCATTCTTTGTCTTTATTACCAGAATTATGGGAACTCTTCCTTCCAGGATTGTAAGCGAGCATCAAAAGAAGCAGTGGAGATAATTATAAAAAAATTGCAGGCATGACCTCTTCTGTTTACGTGCTTGGCAGTGATTGAAGCGGGCATCATTAAGAGCCCGTTTGATTCCCATTTTTATGGAAAAATGCATTTTAGAATAGTAGATTGATGGAGAATGTGTGGTTAAAAAGTAAGAAAAAGTTTTTGATTTACGTGAAATATTATTTTAATAAAGAATGTGTGGTTGAAAAGAAGAAGAGAGAGAAAAATGCATTTTCATAAAAATAGGGGATCAAACGGGGCTGTAAAAATGGAATCCTTATTGAAATAGTTAATTAGATGAATTATATGCAGATATCAGAGTTTAAATGATTATCAACCGAGATTGTGATAAGAGTAGTGAAGTATTGCAATTCAAATGAGACGTACTACACCAATGTGACTGAATGTCAGTTATAAAATCTTGTCAAAGAAAAAAAAGAAGAAAAAGAAGTTCCAATGACTAAATACAAACTTTAATTTAATTGAGGGTCTCCAAGCATAAAAAAGATACGCGTCATGGATCACAATAGGGAAAACGGCAAGACTAGCGGATATTTATTTTGTCAATTTTGCGAACGTCAAGTTTCTACAAACACAAATGACGGAGTTGTTTACCATGTAAGTCAAAGTGTGGCATGGATTAGATGTACTCATGAACCAAAACCTCACGTTAGGTTTGAGGAAGATAGGAACCTTCTGATTGATATTCTGTCTCTGTAACCTTGGAATCCTGTTGATATAGATGACAATAGAGCTTTTACCATCCTCTGTTAGCATATAAATGATATAAAATGGCTATATAATTTTATAGTCTTCAAATTGAAAATCGTGGAAATGGTTTAGTTTGACATTGTTGTTTCAAATGAACAGAAAAACAACTCTATGTACTTTTCCACAATAAGTACTACCAAAGCTTCTCAGAGATTGGTACCTTTTACAATGAAAAGCTAATAATTAGTGAGAATAATGTTCTATATTTTCTACCATTGCTTTCAGGGGAAGGTGTTTTCGGATTCCCAGTCCATACAAGCAAGAGTTGAGGCTGTGATGCTTCTTAATCAGTTAAATTTCCCGGTTTGTATTTCACTTACTTTTATTGTCTAATGATCTATAAATAGATGCAAATTTGCATCTAGTCAAGGATGATTACACCTGGAGGACTTTTAAGTGTGGAGAGATAGTGGTCATCCCAGGGTGATCACACAATTCACAGTTGTGGAAAACAATATTTTATCTCACTGTTGTTTGTTTTCCTTTAATATTGTTCACTTTTTTTCCCTTCTCTGACAGGTTGAGACTCTGAAGCTTAAATTGTTTGAGAAGTTAGAACAGTTCCTTTTGGATTTGCATTTTGAATCTAAGGACCTAAAAGATGCTTCAGCAGATGATGAACTTCCTAACCAAGGAAAAGTCGATGTTTCAGCTTTTGCTGCTGCTCATGAAGTAAAGAATGAATCTAATATTTTCCCATTTTTTAAGTAAAAAGCAGCAAATGGATAGATATTGATTGTTGGAATAAAAACTTGTATGCGTTAATATTTGCCCTTCATAGATCACTTGTGGATGGTGTGTATGCGAGTCACAGCGATGTGTAATTGTTTCACTGAGTATTTCATTTATGATGTAATTATTTCAATCAGTATTTTATTGAGGCACTCAAACAATTACGTTTCAAGTTTATCCCAGAGTTCAGATCCCAGATTTTCTAGCCCAGCTATTTTACTTTTGTTGTATACAATAAAATATGTTATTTTATTTTATTTTGTGTTTCTAGTGTATCACATTTCAAATTACATTTGAGATATGTTACTCACTTTCAGGCTTCTATTCGTGAATTTGCGGAAGCTCTTCGTGCTTATAGAGTTATCTTTTTGCATTCAGAGCCACAACTATTTAAACTTTCACAAGACCTTGTTATGAAGTATGGCTGCTCTTTCATTCCCAATTTTTATTTGATAATCCTGCTCTTGTGATTGAATCAGGGTGTAGTTCTTACATTTTTGCTTATGATTTATATGGTTTTGCCCAAATCTTAGGGAATTTGAAGCCACACATCAACATATTAAGAAGCAGCTCTGCTCTGCAGATATTCTGGCTATCCTTCGTAAGTTAACTTGGTTGCAGTATCTCATCCCTTTTTTAAACTGTGTAAGAAATGCTACTTTCAGCATTTGAAGGTGTGTGCAACTTCTTTTGGTACCATTTTGCTTCCATAACTGTAGTCAATCATGTTGGTAGCTGACAAAAGAAAGAAGGGTAATGATATTGTCTCTATATGAATGATTGAGGTCAAACACTTCCTTCTTTTATCATAATCTCCATTTCCATTTATTTGGTTATTTTGTACATGAACTAGCTCTCGAGCAGCATCTAACAAGCCGTTTGATAGCATTTGTGACACCCTTCAATCCCCACTATTTTTGCTTGTGTTATCTTTAGAACCGTTCTTTCAAACAGAAACACATTTCTTCTGAGGAATTTTTGTCTTTAAAAACTTCTAACTTGAATGTAATTTTAAAATTCATTTGTTTACATGAGTCATTTGGACTGATGGGCTCCTACTTGATGAAGTGTTACTTGGGGCTGCCTTTCCTGATTTTACTTTGCAGGTCATTGTTGATTCTGCAACTAAAACAGATGGCAATACCTCTGCGTGTAGAGCTATCTGGATTGCTTTGTGACTTGTATATATTGAGGATGATATGCTGATAAATACTGTTTTCAGGCTGCTCTTATTGCTGTCAAAGATTATATCACTAGTGCAGTAAGTCATCTTTTACTTAATATTTCAGGTTAGTAATGGTTTCAATATAAAGTAAGTCAAGAAGCTCAATTATTTGGATTAACAAATTCAGAGTCCATGCTTTTGCATGATTTTATTTGTTTAATTTTTCTTCTCTGGTAGACGCTTTCTCAAAAATCCAAGTTATGCAAAAGGAGGGAACAGAGGAAGTATACCCTTTGAAGGCAGCCTTCGAGGCCAGCAAAAAGGCAGTTATCCAAGGCAGTGAGGATGTCTTACTGGTAATGACAGAAGATAAGATGCCAGACGAATTACTTTTATCATGTGATGTAGCATTTCCCAGTCCCGCTATGCTCTCTTTCTTTAAACCTTACAAAGCTCTCACTTTTGGCTATCTTAAAAGTAAAATTCTGGGGATTCTTTACTTTCCAGTGTGTGTATATAGGTGTGTTCTACATTTATGTTCGAGGTATCTCCTATGGAGTGGCTTATTTGTTTTCTACAGAGTTTTTCTGTCGATGCAATTTCATTCTTAGAGACGCTAGTGTCATCTTTGATGTCTTTCTTTTCATTATGTTGTAATATGTTCACTATGTCAAATTGTACTATTTGATTGTGGCTAGTTTCATAAAATCATTTTTAAAAGCTTAAAATGCTTTTTTAGCAGTCATAACCATATTTATGAAAATTGACCCGAACGTCGACCCAGACTAAGAAGTGGGTCATCGGTTCAACCCCAGGTTGGCGATTGAACCGGCGGGTCAATTTCGATTATAGATACACAAAGCATTTCTAACATACCATAAAAAAAAAATAGCAAAATTACTTGTAATTTGAATGAAACACAATTTCAATACTTAAATAATTATTAAAGACTCGTCAATCAAGTATCATTTAAGAATCTAAATTGTTTGAGATGCAATAACATGTAAGAAAACATTAACACGCGTTAGAGCACTTCCATGATGGAGCTTCGGTCATAAATTCTTCAACCCTTTCACATTGTACAAATGGAGTCTATGTCATAGTATAGTCTTTATTTCTGATACCCACATCAGTTCTATTTTCAATTCTCCAACCTATATTTTGTTATTGAGTTTTAGGGTTAAAATCAAAATTGAACTGTTTTAAACTAGTGTCGCTTCCTCGGTTGACCGGTTTGTCATGGTCAATTTGATTTTTTTTATGGGTCAACACCTTGTTTGGTTAATTTAAAAACTTGGAACTGTTTATTACCCGGTCATTGGTTCACGGGTTGACCCAGCTGTCCATGTTGGTTTATATAACATGGTCGTAAGTACTGGGGTTTAGAACTTTCCTATTTCCATTTCATGATTGTGAAATTTTCTCTTAATTTTAACTGATGTTTCTTTTTGTCCATGTCAGGTGGCATTATTGAAACACCTTGTCCTTACAAATGTATTTCTGAGAGAGATCACATGCCACATTGTTATACAGCTCTTGAAGAGTTGATACACATTTGGAGGGCCCTGGTTATTTGGTCTTCTGCTTTTGGGCCTCCTAATTTTGCTAGCATTAGTGCTGAGTGTTGCACAGATGAAATTCATTGGGGTTGATGAGTTATGAGGCCCTGCTCCTATCAACATGGTTCTCAAATAGATCACTCCTTTCCTTTCTTGGAGTCACTTAATGAGGTACCTTCTTAAGAACCTTACACATTTAATTTTGTTAATGTGGTTAGTGACACACTTAGTGGGGGAGGGGGGATGCAATAAGTACATCTTCCTAGTGCGCCTCATGGTGAATAAAAATAGAGAGTTTGATATCATGTCCAACCCTCAGGTTTTGGAGACTAACAGAGTTGAAGAATCCCGAATCCGCCGGTATCACGTGCATAGAATGTATTTTACTGGGCAAATACATTTAGAAAACCTTGGCATCTTCCTCATACACCTTCCGAACAAGTAAAAGAAATTGTGTAAGTTCACTCTTCTTTTTCCCCTTTGTAATAGCTGATTATATATGTTGCCACTTTATGGTGATTAGTAATGTGCAATGGTAAGCCTCTCATGCTTTTGCCACCAATTTCCTTTCCCATTGACACAAGGGTTGGAAACTATGTAACTTTGAACAAACAATCTAATACTTATATTAAAATGGCATATATGAGGGTGCATTTAATGATTTGTGAATGAGATCAATGCTTTTTGCTACATATCAATGGTGGGAAGGATCGGTACACAATATACTTTGTATTCTCACCTACCCTTTTGAGCATGGTCATGGCAACAGGAGCGGTGGAGAATGAAATTACAAACGAATTCAAGAATTTGTGAGATCAGAATATGACCATGCTTGCTTACGTTATTGTCGTTCACGTGCATAGTGTATGAAGGGCTGAAGGTTAGTTGTGCAGGGATTAAATACAATGGAAACAAATATAATGAATTGTGCAATGCCTTCTTCTAGCTTTGGAGTAGCCCAAATATTTTTTAGCCCAAAATCTCCAAACGCGATATTATGTTTTTAGTATATAGATTAATATGCTCAAGAGGTTCTTTTTGAGCTGGGTTGGGGTGATGTGTTTGGATCAGTTTATCCACTACCTTATTGATGTGCTTCCAAATTTACTATTCTAAGAGTATGTAGTTGAACTAGTTCCCTTTGGCATTTTCACCCAATTGCTGACATTTCTTTTTGTTGCGTGGGTGCTGGTGGGGTTAAGAACAGAGCAAAGAGAACATGGATATGAACCTTTTGGAGAAACTTATTTGTATTTCCTGACATCCCATTTTCTCTATAACTAATATCTTCTCTAGAAGTGATAAATAATGAACGGGCAATAGTGAAGAGCTAATAATGTGAGATCTGGTTATTTTTTATTCTGTAAACTTGTTATTTCTCCTGTGTTTCTTCATAGCATACTAACCTTCAGTTTAACAACCACATTAGCATTACATGTTCTGTGTTTTAAAACTTATTGATAGTTTCTTCTTAACTTTTCCAATTTGTCTCTCTCCTCAAAAATCCATTAGTTAGAGGCTTAGTGCAATTGGGGAAAATTATGATTCATGCGATAATTGATGCTTAAAATTTTTTAAGGCACGAAATTGATATATGTGACTGTTAGGTGGCTACAAACAACATGATCTAAATGCTGAGTATGAATGTTTACATTGACATTTTGGCTATCGATTTTTTTGTATGTTTAAGTGGATTATAAATCCTAGGAAATCAGGTGCAAATTGATAGTATATAAGGCCATGTGAAGTATGGTAGAAAAATCTTTTATTTTGTAATATCCTATAGTAGGTATGAGATGTAAGATATTGTACTTTTTAATAACTTTGTAAGTCTATATTATTTCAATGAAAGAGGATGGAGTTGAGTCTCTCTTCTTCTTCCTTAGCTTCTTCTCTCATATTTACGCTTTTCCTGCACTTACCGGAATTCCGCAGTCACATACTGTTTTATTGGTTAACAATAACCTATATACGATAAGTTCATAAGCTTAACCTATATACAGTATCCAAAGCCAATATCTGGTAAGTTCACTAAGCCCATATACGATTGTTTTTATGCCTTTGAAATCCGGTAAGTTGCAAGCCTAAATCCGGTAAGTTGAGAATGAATCCGGTAAGCTTAAAACCGGTATTCTCTTTGAGCCAACTTTCTAACAAAATGCTAGCATACAATTGATCTTTTATTTTGGCGGTGATGAGAAGAAAAGTGATCTTCCTTCTAGTCTCCACCAAAGATTTTCCAAATGTCTCTATTATTTGGAGGTGAATGGAAGTTTACATGACTCCCTTTCTCACTTCAGAATGACAACATATCACCGTCTCTATGAGTCAGGTTTGTCACTTAACTGAAAAAAAATTGCCCAGGAAGAATGATAATAAGAGAAAAACATTTTATGCTACAACATTAATAGAAATCAAGAAGTGTATTAACTCACACTTATTACTTTTTATTCCGTGCCACCATACCACATGTATCACTTTGTGGCTAGTTTGAACGTACAGTTGTGCTTGGTACGTGCGAGTTGCCTCCAGAGCAAAGTTTTCTGCGTAGTTCACACCTCAAATGGCTTGAACCGTTTTTGCCAGATCCTGCTTTAAAGGATATATGGTGTATTCAAGTAGGATCTTGCCTGGATTCAAGCATGACTAATGGATTTTTGTCATTATGGACATTGGGTATATGCTGTTGAAGACAGTATGGACCGATGTATCTTTTAGATTTTTAGAAGGACCTGATGAAACACCTAGAAGTCAACAGCATTCTCGGTATTGGTTTTTGACAAATTGTTACTACAAATATAATTAAGTCAGATAATGAGCACACAGAGCATTTTGCACGTGTCCCCTAATAAGTTATGAAGTACATATACATGCAGATGTATGTCCTTGTTTTGAGTACTTCATATCCCTTTTTTTTTCTTCAAATAAAATTGGCTCCAACTCTAGTATTAAGTAATGTCTCCGAAACACTGCTGGCACAATAAAATGTGTAATACAATGTGTATGAACAATAAGAAAAGTCGAACACAAAGAATCATAGGATGCCGGCTTGTGGGCCAGCTACTCCCACTTCATAAGGAATATTGCTACAAGGGCCATCACCAATATCCTGTAAAAATATGATACTATCTAACACAAGAAAAAGACTTGTTATCTTATTGCGGGAGAAAACACCACCTTTGTGTTTTGAGTTATTATTTTGCCATAACATTATCATATTGTTCTGTAATTTTCTGCACTAATTCAAGTTGTTTAGCCACCCATGTGTGCTAGGAATGGTGGTGATGATCTGGTTGCGTCTTTGTAAACTGGGCGTGGGGTGCTGAGCTTGAGTAAATGCTTGATTTGGCAAATATTTGCAACTTGTCTAGGTTAAGCTGAATTCATGGATTTATTATTTTTGGAAGTTATAAAGCAATTTGGCATTCAACTCCAACAAAGTGCTTACAATGTCCTATATAAAATCATCTTCATGCGTCTTGAAATGTTGTCCCTGTCCACAAAACTTTTGTATTTTCTGTGCAATTTCATACCACACAGTCATTGATGATTGAAAGTCATTTTTTCCCCTTCCCAATGATTTTTTTAATATTACTTTTAGTTTCCGTTCCCCCCCCCCCCCCCCATTTGTTTTTGTTTATCCTTTGTTGTAGTTTTTATCTTTTGATGGACAGTTTGGGGGAGATGGCCAC